>JALAZF010000096.1:10000000-12400000 GCA_022829125.1 Lathyrus tuberosus | reverse complement strand
TTTTCCTGCGAAACCCTAATTGTGGTTCTGATGAAATTGAAACTTGTTGATCAAGCTTCTTGGATCAATCCATTGTTATAAATGGATCAATGTAGTGTGTTAGAGACCCTCAAATCCTCTCTTGAGGTCTTGGCTCATGTTTTGTCCCAAAAGTCAACTTAAGGGTGAATTAGGTCAAGAAACCCTAATTCCTGATTTTTTATGAATGCATCCCCTGAGGCAAAATTGACTTGATGATTGAGTTCATGATGTCACCTGGAGCATCTTAGGTTGTGCTTTGAAGCCTTTGGCTCATGCACAGAGGAAAATTTCCATCTGGAGGCCCTGGTCGACCAAAACCCTAATTTGGTGACACTAGTGATCTTGAGGCTTAATCCACTTGGAATGCTGCAACCTTGTGCTTGATTATTGACATGGGAGTCCTCTTGATCCTTTATGGATGTTTGAGAGGCTAGACAAGTTGAAGATCATGGCATTCCTTGATTGATCCTTTGTCTAAGAGCTCTGAGAGGGCTTGAAATCCTAAATTTGATTGTAGTGGATGCTCACCCATCTTTGGGGAGACTAATGAGGTATAATGGTCCATCCATATTGTGATGATGATTTGCACAATGATGGGGAATCTTAGTGGTCAAAATTTAGGGTATGACAGATGCCCCTATTTAATCTTCTTTGACCCGAAGGTGTGAATGTCGAAGGTATTTGGGCATTCGAGGTGCAAGAGGATTAAATATCAGAATACCTAAAATTTTATGGTGGTTATGAATGGTAGCTTACTCATCCATCTTCTTTTGCTAAGCAATGATACTTAGAAAAGGTAAAAACTTCCCCTCGATCCTGGTTTCCTACCAAGGAACTAGTCTTAGTTTCTGAAATGAACTTCCCCTCGATCCTGGTTTCCTACCAAGGAACTGGTCTTAGTTGCTCACATGAACTTCCCCTCGATCCTAGTTTCCTACCAAGGGACTGGTCTTAGTTTCTGAAATGAACTTCCCCTCGATCCTGGTTTTCTACCAAGGAACTGGTCTTAGTTGCTGACATAAACTTCCCCTTGATCCTGGTTTCCTACCAAGGAACTGGTCTCAGTTTCTTTTGCCAATAAACTTCTTGACAAGGGACGTTGTTCGTAGCAGTTTTCCTCAAACTTCTCGCCGAATTTTCCTGGGGAGATGCCATTTGATGGAAAAAGATCTGATGTTAGAGTTGCTGGGGAACCCAGTCGTCTGAGTTGTAGAGGTGTACAAACTTCTCTATTGGAGACGCCATTTGTCTGCTCTACTGGGGAAAGCAGGTCTCTTGAGAGACTGTTGTTGCTTAGGGGTGTTACATCATACTTTTCTTGGGATCCTCTCGGAGAAATGCCATATAATGTGATCCAATTTTGAGGTTTCGATGACCTTTTCGTCAGCCAATTTTTCGGAGAAGAACTGCTGTACTGCCGAATCTCTGATTAAGAGGCTTTCTCTGGGGATTTTCCTTAATCCGGGAAAGCGAAGATATCATCTTCAATAGCGAAGAGTGATGCTTGTCGGAAGCTCTCTGGCTTTTCAGAGGTTCAAGTTATCAAAGTGGTAAAAGAACCACCTTCAATCCAGAAATAAACTGGAGGAGAGATCATTTAGATGATTCACTTCCTGATGAGGAAAGAACAGACAACTCGATTGAGAGGACTTTCATCACTTGGGATAAAGACCGACTCGAGTGATAGTGATGCAATATGAATATGAATGAATTAATAATGCATGATTTATGTATGTATATGCTGACAAAACTGACGCGACATACAGACTAGTGGATGAACACGACTGGATACTCGGCCACAGCGGGAGATGAAAAGTATCGCTGGTTCAGAAAATAGCAATTCTGCCTTGCTTAGGAGGGATAGTCCCTGTTGGGAGCTACGTTGGTCGGGCTTAGGAGATGAGAACTCTGCCGAGGGGGTGTGTCAGATGAAACACAGTCTCTGACACAGTTGATCCTTCATTCAGGCGTACTGGTTTAGAAGGAGTACTTTGATTCTGCACTTTAAAGTTCGACTACTTCTGGAGAAGCGATCGATGTTCTTTCGACGTTCAACACTCAAAAGAATTGTCATCTTTATTTTAAAAGCAAAAAAATATTGACAAGTAAATTCATTTTTATTTTATTTCAAGAATCGTTAATCATGTTAAAATGTCGTTCTGTAAAGCTAAAACAAATAAGAATTGCAAACAAAAGCACTAGGGCTCAAATTTCATTGATAGGATGGAAATCAGCCAAACGCATGATTCCATGGTGTATTTACAAAGTTTAGAAAATGGTAATTTAAGGGAAAAGGGCTACATTGAAATATAACGACCGCTATCCTTCTACCAACTTTGAATTCTGGACATCTTGAGCTTCTGTCGAAGATGACCTTGACTGGCGTTTTTCTTACTGATGGCATGGTTGCTATTGAGGGATTTGCCCCTTTGTTGAACATAGTTACTTGCCATTATCCCTAATTTTTTCCTGGATTTCACTGAGATGTTTCCAATCCACCTGGATGATTTTGCTTATGTCTCTAATTTTTGCCCGGGCCGCCCTTTCGGGTTTTCAATCCACCGAGACGATTTTTTTTATTTAGGCGAAGTATTTCTTGACTACGTCAACATTTGTGGGGTAGACAAACTCTTCTCCATCCATGGTTGCGAGTCTCAAGGCGCTGCCTGAGAAATCTTTCTTGACCACATAGGGGCCGTCATAATTCGGAGTCTATTTTCCCCGCGAATTAGTGAGGAATGATTGTATCTTTTTGAGCACGAGGTCTCCTTTCCTAAAGACGCGAGGTCGGGCATTTTTGTCAAACGCCTTCTTCATCCTTTGTTGATATAACTGACCGTGGCATAGTGTCGTTATTCATTTTTCTTCTATCAGATTCAGTTCATCGTGTCGACTTTGACACCATTTAGCTTCTGTTAGCTTAGCTTCCATCAATACCCGGATTGGTGGGATCTCTACTTCTATGGGGAGCACTGCCTCCATGCCATATACTAGAGAGAAAGGGGTTGCCCCTGTTGAAGTGCGGACAAATGTACGATAACCGTGAAGAGTAAAGGGTAGCATCTCATGCCAATCTTTATAGGTTACAACCATCTTTTGAACGATCTTCTTGATGTTCTTTTTAGCCGCTTCTACCGCTCTGTTCATCTTGGGTCGGTAGGGAGATGAGTTATGGTGTTCGATCTTGAACTCAGAACACAACTCTTTCATCATCTTATTGTTCAAGTTGGATCCGTTATTAGTAATGATCTGGCTCAGAACACCATAACAGCAGATGATATTGTTTTTGACGAATCGGACCACCACTTGTCGGGTTACATTGGCGTATGATGCTGCTTCGTCCCACTTGGTGAAGTAATCAATGGCTACTAGGATGAACCGATGTCCGTTTGAAGCCTTAGGTTCGATCATGCCGATCATGTCGATTCCCCATATGGAAAAAGGCCATGGGGAAGAAAGAACTTTGAGATGTGTTGGCGGTACATGGATTTTGTCTCAGTATATCTGACACTTGTGACACTTCCTCATGTACTTGTAGCAGTCGGATTCCATGGTCAACCAGTAGTACCCTACTCTTCAAATTTTTCTCGCCATTGTGTGTCCGTTGAAATGAGTGCCAAAGGATCCTTCGTGAATTTCTTTTATCAACATGTTTTCTTCTGGTTTGTCTACGCATCAGAGCAAGACCATGTTAAAGTTTCTCTTATAGAGTGTATCATTGCTCAGAAAGAAGCTACCTGCTAGTCTTCTGAGGTTCTTTCGGTCCTTTCTGGATGCCCCAGGTGGATACTCTTGTTTCTGAAGGAAGCATTTGATATCGTTATACCAAGGTTTACCGTCTATGGCTGCTTCAATCGTGAAGATGTAAGCGGGTCGTTCAAGGCTCATTATGTCAATCTTAGGTAAGTCGTTCCATTGACCTACACTAATCATGGAAGAGAGGGTAGCTAATGCATCAGCCATGTAATTCTCTTCACGAGGGATATGATGAAACTCGATTCTGTTGAAGAAGGGTAACAACCTTCTCGCGTAATCTTTGTAAGAAATCAATCCTGATTGGTATGTGTTCCAATCTCCTTTGATTTGATTGATAACCTGGGCTGAATAGCCATATACATACAAGTTCTTGATCCTCAAATCGATCGCTTCTTTGAGACCCATGATACAAGCTTCGTATTCGGCCTCGTTGTTTATACACTTGAATGTCAGTCTGGAGGTGAAAGGAATGTGGGTACCCTGAGGGGTAACAATGATTACCCTAATTCCATTTTCGTAATGGTTGACAGCTCCGTCAAAAATTAATCCCCATTGGGATCCTGGTTCTGGCCCTTCACTGGGTAGTGGTTCATCGCAGTCTTTCATTTTTAGATACATGACATCTTCGTCTGGGAAGTCAAATCCGACTGATTCCTGATCGTCAATCGGTTGATGAGCCAAATGATCGGCTAAAGTACTTCCCTTAACGGCTTTCTGAGTGTGGTACTCAAATGTCATATTCTGATAACAACATCTGCCAACGGGCAATCCTTCCCGTGAGAGCAGGTTTTTCAAAGACGTACTTGATCGGATCCATTTCGGAGACTAACCAAGTAGTGTGATGAATCATGTAGTGGTGGAGACGTTTGGCTTCCCAAGCTAGAGCACAACAAGTTTTCTCAAGCATAGTGTACCGAGTCTCACAGTCGGTGAGTTTCTTGCTCAAATAGTAAATGGCAGACTCTTTCCTTTTTGTTTCGTCTTGTTGGCCAAGTACACAACCCATTGAGTCTTCCAAGACTGTTAAGTAAATGATCAGTGGTATTCCTTCCACTGGAGGTGATAGAATCGGTGGGTTCAACAGATATTCCTTGATACTGTCGAAGGCGGTTTGGCAGTCATCTGTCCAAATGCAGTCCTGATTCTCTTTGAGTAATTTGAAAATCGGCGCACATGTCGCGGTCATGAGGAATATAAATCTAGAAATGTAATTCAGACGTCCCAGAAATCCCTTTACTTGTTTTTCAGTCTTTGGAGAAGGCATTTCTTGAATGGCCTTGACCTTGTCAGGATCGACCTTAATTCCTTTCTGGCTGACGATGAACCCTAAAAGTTTCCCTGAACGGACACCGAATATGCATTTGTTGGGATTCAAGCGGAGTTTATACTTTCCCAACCGCTCAAATAGTTTTGACAGGTGGGTCACATACTCCTCCTCTGTTCTAGATTTGGCAATTATGTCATCGATATATACCTCGATTTCTTTATGTATCATGTCATGAAACAGAGTAGTCATGGCCCTTTGATAGGTTGCCCCGTCGTTCTTCAAACCGAATGACATTACCTTGTAACAAAAAGTACCCCATGGGGTGATGAAGGGAGTTTTCTCCATGTCTTTCGGCACCATTTTTATATGATTATAGCCCGAGAATCCATCCATGAAGGAGAAGACTTTGAACATTGATGTACTGTCAACCAGCATATCAATGTGTGGTAAAGGAAAGTCGTCCTTCGGACTTGCTTTGTTTAGATCCCTGTAGTCTACACACATTCTGACTTTTTCGTCCTTTTTCGGAACTGGTACTATGTTGGCTAACCATTGAGGATATTCTGATGTGGCGAGGAAACCCGCGTCAATCTGTTTTTGTACCTCCTATTTGATTTTGATGGCCATATCTGGATGAGTTCGTCTCAACCTTTGTTTTACTGGCGGACATTCTGATCTCAACGGTAGATGATTTTCCACGATGCTGGTATCCAACCCTGGCATATCCTGGTAGGACCAAGCGAATACATCGGGAAACTCTTTGAGAAGCTTTATCAATCTTTCTTTGATAGCTGGACTGAGTAGGGCCCCAATCTTAACCTCTTTTCTCTCTTCCTCTGAGCCCAAGTTGACCATTTCCAACGGCTCTTTGTGAGGTTTAATGGACCTTTCCTCTTGCCTGAGGAGTCGGGAGATCTCTTCTGAAATTTCGTCGTCATCTTCTTTTTCAGCCCCAAATACCGGGAATTCAAAGTTGGGAGAAGGCATTGGATTGAATGTTTCAACGAGATTTAAAACAAGAAATCTGCATGACGTTATGATTGTTTTTTAGAAGAGATAGAGAAAATGCAAGAGTGCGTGCAGTGTATTTTCTGAAAATTGCTTGTTTTTATTATTTGTTATTTTTAAGGATTACCATTTTCTGAAAAAGCAAAAAGAGAAAACAACAATTAATGCGGAAATTACAAAACGACGTTTATTTATGATTTTGTCGATTCTTGAAACTACAGCCCTATAAAACAAAACTCAGTCTCTTTGGGCAAAGAGAAGAGGGATATTTACAAAAAGTGAGCCATATAAAAACATCCGTTTCACCTGGGCAGGGTGAAAGGTTAAGATAAAGACGACAATTACTTAGACTTATGAACGATCTTCGGAACATCGACTGCAACCCATTGGAGGCGAACTCCTTGGTGAATCACAAAGTCTAGTACCTTCCTTGATTTGTCTTCAGAAATAACGCTGATTTCTGGTGGAGCAGGATCATTAGAATCTATCTCCCAGACAGAGTTGTCGTAGGAGGATTCCTCAGTTGTATTTTGTATAGTGTTTGTGCTCTCAGGTAGATCTCCCCATCCAGTTGGCTGAATGTCTTCGAGCCTGATACGGGAGCTTTCGGGAGCAGTGTATTTGACCATGAAGTCGTATTTGCCACTCGGTTGTCCCAAGGTGTCCCACATTTCTTTGGAACTGGAGGAGTCATCCCTTTTGTTGATGTTGACCTCGGGAAAAGCATAGTTAATGACTTCTAGTCCTGCAAACTTTGCAAATTCATCGTCACACTGGACGTTTTCTGAATGACCTGAGTGTTGATCCCATGACATGGTGAGGACGCAGGTATTTTTTCCAATGACGCTCAGCTGATTTTCATTGTTCAGCTGATTTTCTTACCCCAAGTCTCCTGGGTACGGCTTCCAGATAGGCAGGTCATCCATTGGGCCATAATAGTCATGGTCAAAGTTGTATTTCATCGGAGTGTCTTCCTCTAATGAGTTTGGTGGAGCACGGCATCCTTCAGGATCACAATCTCTGTATATCATTTTGACGTCTGACCTCGGTATAAATCTCAGACTCTGTGCGGGATAACAAAATGGCGTAGGCACCTCTTCCTGAGACATATAACCGTCCTTGTTAAGATAGGACTTCCATTCCTCATCTGTGTCGGAGGAATCTCCCTCGTGATGGTATGTACTTCTTAAGACACTGGGTGAAGGAAACCCCCACTATGGAAGAAGTTCTAAATGGGATGAAGACTTTCACCGTTAGTGGCAGTCTGGGTACATGTTACAGAAAAACCAAGACCCTTCTTTGTTTTATTATCAGTAGGAATGACAAGTTGTCCCCATCTTTTTGTATTGTTACTCTCGATTACTTTGAGAGCATCTTTGTATGAGGAAATCGATGTTCCTTTTTCTGACTGATTGTCATTTCTCACCGAAAGTGCTTAGAACTGAGTTCCAACGACCTCCTCTGGTTCTACACAAGTGGTCGTTGATAGGTTACTCATGATCAAGGCTTGTTCTCCAAAGACCATGACGAGTTGGTCATTCTTGACGAACTTTATCTTCTGGTGAAGTGTCGAAGTGACTGCCCCAGCCTGGTGTATCCAAGGTCTTCCCAACAAACAGCTGTATGTTGCTCGGATGTCCATGACTTGGAAAGTGACTTGGAAAGTGTGAGGACCGATGGTTATGGGAAGGTCGACTTCACCGATAACTGTTTTTCTAGATCCGTCAAATGCTTTGACGACGAACTCACTGCCTCTCATCGAATATCCTTTAAATGATAGTCGCATTAGAGTGGACTTCGACATGATGTTGAGAGTCGATCCGGTGCCTACCAGTACGCTGGCTAAAGCATCGTCTTGGCAGTTGACTGTGATATTGAGCGCCATGTTGTGGCTTTTGCCTTCTTCTGGCAATTCCTCATCACTAAACCCCAAGTTGTTGCAGGAAGTGATGTTAGAGACGATATTGTCGAATTGTCGTATTGACACATCCTGTTCCACAAAGGCCTGTTTTAAGATTTTCTGTAGAGCCTTTCTGTGGGCTTCAGAACTGAGTAAAAGAGATAACACAAAGATCTTTGAAGGAGTTTGTAACAGTTGATCAACAATGTTGTATTCACTCCTTTGGATGAGCTTCAACATCTCATCTTTGTTCTTTGAAAGGTCGGGATCATTGGATGGACCGACTAGTGGATTGGGAGCTTCTATTTGAGGTTCCTTTTCTCTGTTAGGTTCTCCAACTCCTCTGTTGAAGATTTGACCGCTTCATGTTACTCGACAGATGTCTGCAATATTCACGATGGAGGATAATGGAATTTCCTTTCCATTCTCGCTGGTTCTTGAACGATATTTGTAAGGGATCGCTTTAGCTGATTCATACGGTAGCGGTCCCGGCAGATAAATAACTACAGGAGCCTTCTGATTTTTTTGACTGTCATAAGTAACTTCAATCAGTCCCTGGCTAGGAACCTTTGATTCGTCCAGTAGAGGGATGATGGTACAAACATCCTTGGTCTTTTCAGGATCAGATATTACAACAACATCTTTGATCTAGTCAGCGAAATAGTTTGTCGTCTAGTTGAAGGACCCTGAAACTGAATATTGTTGTCCAATTGACTCTGAAGGGCTGCTCGCACGAGGTAACATCCATGATTATTTTTCGAGTAGACTCTACAGCTCTCGTAGTTATGTGGTGACACCTGGCCACGTCCACTTTGAATGCAATGTAACCTCGCCAGGTCTATTTCCATAGATCGGACATCCTGACTTTGCTGCCTAGTAGGGTTCCTGTTTGTCACACTGATTTATTGCGTGTCTTCATCCATATAGATCGGAAGCCGCCAGTGGTTTAACAAGTGTTGTAAAGTTCTTTGAACGAGAGCGCTCCCTTGGTTACTCTCACAACATACTTTACAGCTCAGATAATCATGTGAAGTGAGAAAAACCAAGTTGGACCTGTTATGCGTGTAACTCCACCAAGCTGGTATTCATCAAACGAATATCGAGGATTTGAATCATGTTGATTTGATAGGGATTTCTATCACGGTAATCTTGGATCCATCCAAGATCCATCTGACGCTGGAGGGCCTCTTGTACGAAAGAGCATCCCTGTTTGTTTACCGAGAAAGTCAGACAGGAATTGTAATCATGTCGGGGCAGATTATGATACTGGCTTTGCCTTGAGTGCATTGCCACCAAGTTGACATTCATTGCACGGATGTCGTGGTTTTGAATGATGTTGGAACTTGTATAAGTCATGTTAACTCCACAAACTCGATGCTCTTGGATCCATCAGAGATCCAACTGTTCCTGTAGAGCTTATTGCACCATAGAACATCCCTAATTATTTTTAGAGCTGATATCACACTGGTGATAATTATGAGGTGGAACATAGCCATATCCACTCTGTCTACAATGCATGTTGACCAAGTTGGCCCTTAATAAGAGTACATCATGAATTTTATAGTTGTTGTTAGACTCTCCTTCTATCAAATTTACTGCGGCTTTCTCGTGTTGAGGCAGCGGGTTTGTGAGAACATTCGGATTCATATCTTTGAAAGATAAGACCCCACTCCTAACAAGCTTTTGCACATCGAATTTGAAACTGAGACAGTTTTTTATGTTATGCCCTGGTCCTCCTTGGTGGTAAGAGCAAGTCTGATCCGCTTTAAGCCAAAAAGGTGGATTCTCTGGTACTGTAAGAGGAGACCTGGTTTGGACGTGTCCCATGACCAGTAAGAATGGAAACAATTCTACGTATAACATTGGTATAGGGTCAAACCCTGGTGGTCGCATTGTACGATTGTTGTTGTACGGAGGGCGAGCCTGCTGAAGAGGTTGTTGTGTCCTTTGCTGATATTGTTGTTGATATGGTTGGCTTTGAGCAACCTGAGGTTGATACGTAGGAACATGCACGGGGTGGATAGCAGGAGTTACGGCTTCTACTGGTTGGTATCGTCGCCTTTGCGTTCCGAGAGAGATATTCCCAATATCTTGCTCTTTTTTCTTAGGGAGAGCACTACCGTATAGTTTTGTATTACTTGATGATCCAGCGTCTTTAACTAACTATCCTTCTCGGACTGCTTCCTCTAGACGAACTCACATGCCCACCATCTCGGGGAAGTCACTGGGCGCACTGGCAACCATTCTGTTGTAGTAAAATGAGCTCAAGGTTTTCAAGAAGATCTTTGTCATCTCTTTTTCCTCAAGAGGTGGACAAATCTGAGCGGCAATTTCACGCCATCTCTGAGTGTACTCCTTAAAGGTTTCCTTGTTCTTTTGTGACATTGATATGAGTTAATCTCTGTCTGGTGCCATGTCCAGGTTATACTTATATTGTTGAACAAAGGCAGCGCCAAGATCTCTAAAAGTGCTGATCTTAGTGCGGTTTAAACCCATGTACCATTTGAGTGTGGCACCGGTTAAACTATCCTGAAAGTAGTGAATTAGTAGCTCCTGGTTCTTTGTCTGAGCTGACATTCGCCGAGCGTACATCACCAAGTGGCTTTGAGGGCAAGAGTTACCCTTGTACTTTTCAAAATCGGGTACCTGGAACTTGTGCGGAACTTTCACATTGGGGACCAAACAAAGGTCTGCGGCGTCCTTTCCAAATAAATCCTGACCGCGAAGGGCTTGCAGTTCTTTCTGCATCTCCAGGAATTGTTCCTGGAACTCATTTATTCTGTCGAACATACTTTCATTTCCACTAGAAGGTATATGTGGAATCTGTCCTTCCGGGACAGTGTGTACCACGGGTGGTGGTATAGTCATTATGGCCGAGACTCTCGGTGCCTCCCGAAGTTTGTAACCTTTAGGAGTTGCTGTCATGCCCCTGGCATCTTCGCTTTCCCAAAGTTTGTAACCTTCAGGCCCAGCGGCTCCTGCTGAAGTTTTAGGATCTTCAGTGATCGGCGGAATATATCCCTCCGGGATATAGTTAATAGGCACGCCCCAGGGACGATCTTTCGGCATTTTGTACCTAGGATCATACTTTTCCACTATAGGCGTTGATGTGATCTCTGAGATCACAATCCTTTGTTGTTGCATTTGAGCTTTTGCTAGAGCTTGCATGTTTTTATGAAGCTTTCTCAGATCTTCTTTCAGAGTGTCGATCTCTTCTCTCAACTCTCTATTCTCTTCCTCGAGATCATCTATCTTTTTCTGATGATTGGCCCGAGTATTGTACGAATGAGACAGTTTGACTCTAGAATCGAGACGCAAACGTGAGATTCGTAGGTAAGAAGAATGCGTTACGTGAGAATGATGAATGATATGCAATGATGATATTCAGTTTTTTTTTTTGTTATTCAAAGTAAACTTCGACAATTGGATTAAAAATATCAAACAGTGGAGAAACCCCATTTTATTGAATTCAAAGAATGCGGAAATGGAAATACAGTAATTTACAAAGTGCTGTAAAAGGAAGTCTAATCTTATGGGTCCTGAGTCCTCCCTGAAGCGAGCTCATGTGTTGGTTCTGGTACTTTCCTTTTCTTTGACCGGGGCTCTTGGGCCGTTGTCGGGTTGTCATTCCTTTGCCAAGTGAAAGGATCGAGCAAATTCCTTTGGTCATCCTGATTTTCTACAGCATGTTGCTCTAAAATCTCAATAAGAGCATCTTTATCTTTCAATAGTTGCTGTATTTTCTCACACTCCACATTGAGAATACGGTATTTGTTCCTCCAAGATCTCTTCTCCTGCTGAACTTTGTTGAGAGTAACCTGAAGTTTTTCCGTCTCAGACATAAAATAAAGGACCGAGTCCCTTAATGGAAGAACTTCCTGACGAGGGTAAGGCATCCTCAGCCTGAGAGCTCTAGTTTGTACCCAGTGGAGATAAGGCTCTACTGAGACACAATCTGGTTTTCCTAGTGACTCTCTTCCTTTCCTATGAACGTGTTTGTAGGCGTGCACTATTTTTGTCTTTAGTGCCGTGTCGTTTTCTCCTTCCTTGAAGAAAAGACTTTCCAGATGAGCATTACGCGGGACATGCCTCATCGGGTATCCAAATTGATGACGAACTAATACTGGATAATAGTTTATTCCTCCCTTAGTTCCTATAAGGGGTACATTTGGGAAATTTCCAAAACGGTCAATGATCCTGATCCCGTCATAGATTCGATTGTACCAATCGACGTCAGAGTTGGTAAGAGACATGATTCTCTGCGACCAACGTAAAGTATTCTTTTGATCCCAAAATGTAGCAGACTTGTGTAAGTGGGAAGTGAACCATTTGTATAGCAGGGGTACACAACATGTGATCATTCCTCCTCTGTACAAATTCCTTAAGTGTAACAAATGATAAGCATCTGCGAGCAAGGTCGGTGCAGGGTTTCTAATCAGAAAAATATTAATGGCATTGATATCTACAAAGTTATCGATGTTGGGAAACAAAAATAACCCGTAGGTAAGCAAAACAAAGATGCTCTCGAAAATGGCCACGTTTCCTATACTAGCAAAGTATAGAGCTTTCTTTGTCAAGAACTGGGCTGGCAAACCCTGGATTCCCCCCTTAGTGGTCATGTGAGTCCTGACTTCTGAATCGTCCAAATAGATTGCTCTTGCAATGGTTTGATCCTTTGGAATTTCTTCCAGTCCAGAAAAGGGAGCTTGATCAGTAATATGAAAATCAGTCAGGTGAGAGTACTCCTCAAGTGTTGGTGCTAGCTGATAAACCGGGAATGTGAAACAGTGATAGACCGGATCATAGAACTGGATTAGTGTGGACAGGATTCCGTCAATTACATGAACCCTTAACAAAGATAGCAGTCCTCCATACTTGGCTCTGAAAGCCTCGGGGTTGGTGATCATTCTCGCTAGACCTCTTAAATCCTCTAGTTTTGGAACCTTGAAGGTGTACTTGTAAGTTTTCCTTCTACCGAAATCCATTAGCGCAATCTCTTTATCTGACATTTGCAATCATTGTCTTAGTTTAATTTGAAAAAGAGAGACTAGAAGAGAAGATTTTTCTTTATTTTAATGTTTTTTAGATGAATGCATGAATGCAGCACACAAAAACATAGAAAAAACATGGGGTCAAAGGGTCGGTGTCATGAAGTCAAGGCTCTATCCATCCCCAAAGGTTTATACTGGTGTTTTTTTGTACCTGTCCGCAAAATCATTGACCCCTCTTGGGATAACAACAACAAGCGGATCGCCGGCGAGCTGATGTATCTTAGAGTGATCTTAAATGAGGGTAGTATCGCGTGAAAACTATTCCGATAGCTTCCGCACTACAAAATGATTTCAGTCTACTAAAAACCTCAGCTTCTCAAATAACCCAATCGACCACACTACTTTCAACAACCGAAGTCGTATAGGCAATGTATTTGCAAAGGGAGTCTCCACTGAGTCTGATGGTCGACCGAGGACTCTTAACTGGGATTCACTCCCCGTAAGATTACCCGTATAATGCCATCCCCTATCTTAGGTGTATACTCAATCTTTCCACATGCGGCATCACACGCATTCCCATTAGCAGAAAAATAAACACAGATATCAATTAGGAAAAGCAGTATATATATTTGTCATAATCATCCTAGACATCTAGTCTTATGATCCTATACAGATAATGACTCCCCAGCAGAGTCTCCATTTCTGTGATACTTTGAGAACTTAAGGTTTCATCCCTTGGGAATGCAAGAAAGAATGCCTCCCACAGTGGTTGCCACTCCTCTGTGGCGGCCACAGTGAAAATGACTTGTTCAAGGTTTCTACCTAAAACTGTAAGAAAGAATGACTCTCACTGTGGTGGCCACTTTTCTGTAGCGCGATTTTTGTGGTTTCGAATCACTATCGCTTTGGAACTACAGTTCGATTCATTTTTTATCCTGTTGAGCTGATTAAGGAAGGGAAATAGATGTGTCCAATTAACCCTGCTTGCATACTGAGTTTAAATAGTTGACTGTTGGTTTACAGATGCTATCAAAATAGGGGGGTCTCTCTTTAGGTTATTTGCTTAAGAACGGAGTGTCTTGACTGTACAGGAGGCTTTTGGTTAAGATACTAGACCTGATTTTCTTTGATGGATGTATGAAGGTACTGGACTTAGAGTGTTTGATTAGTATGCTCGCTAAGATTTCGCAATCTTATGCCTACGTATTCCCGTTTAACGAAACAGGGAAATCAGAGCGATCGTAGTTCCTCCTATTCTATGGGAGGAAAGAGATGTTTTGGTGTCTTGTTCAAAGCCCAAGATGGAAGCTAAAGGTGATTTGTATCTTGTTCAAAGCCCAATATATGAAGCTATAGGGGTCCTGACTGAGAGGCAATTTTTTCCGGGGAAAAATGTTCATTCTGTCTTGTACAAAGCCCAAGATTGAGGCTAAAAGGGATTTTGACTCCGTTGGGGAGGATGTATCTTGTATAAAGCCCAAGATGGAGGCTGAAAGGGTTTGACTCAACAAGAGAGTACTTTTATCTGTCCTGTATAAAGCCCAAGACGGAGGCTAAAAAGGGTTGACTCAACAAGAGAGTCTTGAACAGGTGATTGACTTAACAAGAGAGTCTTTTATACTTAACAAGAGAGTGATTTGCTGTCTCGTACGAAGCCCGAGATTGAGGCTAAAAGGAGATTTACTCAACAAGAGAGTCTTTTATACTCAACAAGAGAGTGTTTTTATATGTCTTGTACAAAGCCCAAGACGGAGGCTAAAAGTGGTTGACTCGCCAAGAGAGTGTTTTTCTATCTCGTATGAAGCCCGAGATAGAGACTAAAAGGAGGTTGACTTAATAAGAGAGTCTTTCATACTCAACAAGAGAGTGATTTATATGTCTTGTACAAAGCCCAAGACGGAGGCTAAAAGTGGTTGACTCAACAAGAGAGTCTTTTATAATCAACAAGAGAGTGTTTTTCTATATGTCTTGTATAAAGCCCAAGACGGAGGCTAAAAAGTGATTGACTCAACAAGAGAGTCTGAAAAGGTTAGCTCTCTTAGGGAGAATCATTTGTACAAAGCCCAAGAGGAGGCTGCCTTACCGCTGTGGATTCTGGAGATCCTGAAGCGGGTCCAAGTGTGGGGAACTCTTATGGGAGAGACCGGGGTTTCTTCCTATGTTTGAAAGGAACTTGAGAATGTCTTTGAGACTCAAGGGTCTTAGACTGTCCAAGTCTAGAGTTTTATCTTTTGTACAATGCCCAAGAGGAGGCACGGGCATTAAGGGATGAGTGTCAACCCTAAAATGGCCGGAGTTTTTACGTTGGAAAGACTGCTCTAGCAAAGGATGACTAAGTTCTGTCTTATACCTTCAAGAGGTCGTCAGGGTCCTTGTATTAAGCCCAAGAGAAGGCATGAGAACTTCTAAAAAGCCTAAGGGTCCTTGTACAACGCTCAAGAGGAGGCGGGCATGCTTTTAGGAAGCCTGTGGGTCCCCAAACCAAGAGAAATTCAAGAAATGCAATTCACAGAGAATAGATCTTTCCAGGAAAGTTAGAGGATTTGGAAGAAACTCAAGAAATGCCATTCACGGAGAAAAGATCATCTCTGGGGAGTTAGAGTTTCTTTGACAATTTCTAAGGGTGACAGTCTGAGAAAAGGTTCACCGAGAATTTTGCCTTTCTCTTTGTTCCATATTGTTTAACCCCGAGAGGAGGGAAGACTGTATCTGGAATCCTACGGGGGATCTAGTTTTGTTTGTATTTAAGAGTGACCAACACGGCTTTACCTAGTTCTAGACGTAGTTGCCGGGGAAAACTCTAAATAACTATACTAGTATTACACAGTGGATATGTGACAAGTATATAAAAGGATGTGAAAGAAGACTTACAATGAAGCAGCCCCACAATACAGTTATGTACATATGAAAGCGATAAATGAAAGCGGATAAACACTTACTCGTTGTAGAGCTTCCATGTTGTTTGGTTAGTTGTTCAACAAAAAAAGTTTTGATAACAACATATATTTGAACTCAAAATCAAAGGAGAAAGTGCTTGAAAAGATTGTTGGGGCTTACCGCTCGAGGGGAGGCCCAAGTTTTAACGATGCTCGCACCGTTGTTTGTACAGAGGGACTTATATAATATGTGAGGCCCAAAAAGTTTTTATGTACAAGGGGATGGGTCTTACACTCAATTAGAGGACCAAAGATTTTGAAAAGAAAAGAAATGGGGCTTATAACACGAGGGTAGGCCCAGATGATTTGTTTGGCAACGACGATCTCGCCGAGGTTTTTCTTTTAACGCAGAAGGACTTATACAATGTCTGAGGCCCAAAATGGTTTTGGTTAAAAGGGGATTGGGTCTTACACTCTATTAGAGGCCCAATAATTTATTTTTGTACAAGTGGTGGGGCTTACAGCTCAAGGAGAGGCCCAAATGATTTTTGTTAAAAAGGCGACGATCGTGCCGAACTTTTTGACGGTATCGGGACTTATACAATACACTGAGACCCAAATTATTTTGGTTTAAAAAAAGGGTTGGGTCTTACACTCTATTAGAGGCCCAAAGAGTTTTAAAGAAAAGAATTGGGACTTATAGCTCGAGGAGAGGCCCAGTTGATTTTGTTAAAAAGGCGACGATCGCGCCATTATTTTTGAAAATACAGTGGGACTTATACAATGACTAAGGCCCAAAAGGTGGTGTATTTACAAAGGGGTTGGGTCTTACACTCTATTAGAGGCTCAAAGAGTTTGAAAGAGTTTGATGAGGGTTGAATTAATCAAAACCCTAATTTGTTTTCAAAATATATTTTAATTGAATAAAAATTTAATTAAAATGATCAAAATTGTTAAACATGTGTGAAAACAAATTGTGATCTTGGATCAATGTTTCAAAAATCATGTTTATATCCACAAAATGATTGGAAATCGATTAAGTTTGGAAAATCAAGAAGGAACAAATATTTCAAATGTTAAAAACAAATAAAACATTAATTCTTCTGCAAAAATATCAAATATATGAAATAAATAACATTTTTGGGAATTTTTGACAAAATAAAATATTATAGCATTTTTGTGAATTATTAAAAAAAGAATCAACTCAAAATCATTAAAACTTAGAGAGAAATTAATTTTTGAATCAATTAAATAAAATCACAAAATTCAAATATTCAAATATTCAAAAAATGGCGCCAAGAACATGCCAAGAACACCCGCCACCCTCTGTTTTTGCAGATTTGCATTTTCTATCCAATCTCACTGAATACTTGATGATATCATGAAATCTACATATCAATCTGCTCGTTTTCACCTCACGATCATGTCTATGGTCTTTAATTTCATTTATTTTAAGCATGGAATAAGAAATCAAAGAGAAACCTCAAGAACCCTAAAATTTGCATGAAGGCTCAGGAATTCCATACACGATTCAAACAAAGTAATTGATTGAGGGTAAACACTCTATGCATGATTATGAACATATGGCCAAATGATTGTGCAGCAAAAAATGCATGGATCATAGAGTTAGAAGAGCTCAGGCCTACCTCTTGCAGTTGGTGATCGTGTTTTGTGTTAGAGGTGTTGCAAGCTGGTTCCAATTTTCTACACAGCTTCCTTAGGTGCCAAGTGATGTGTCTGAATGCTTGGAGTGGTTTGAAACAAGCTGGAACTGAATATGGTACCCCAACTACAAGTCTGCTAAAACCTTGAGCAGTTGGATGGTGATTTTGAGAAATCAGTTTTCCAGATGTTGTTTAACTGTTTGGATCACTTCTATATGATGTTTATGAGGTGTGTGTGTGTGTATGTGATTGGTTTGGTTGGAATTGCTTTCAAACTCAAAACCCGATAGTGGCTTGCTTTGGAAGGCAATTTTGGAGTGAAGGAAGAGATTTTGAGGAAAACATCTGTTTGATGGCTTTGGTGTACTCAAACTGAGCACAAATGAGCTCTATTTATAGTAGAGCAAGTTTGTTTTGCAAGCAATAGTGAATGGCAACTGCTGCAGAAGTTTGGCAAATGTTGATCAATAGGAATCCAAGTCTCCTCTAGCCATTGACTAGAGGTTAGAGCACAGGCTGCTGGTTCCCTAGTTCTTGGATAAGTCTTGACTGAATTCAGTTGGAAAGGGCTCAGTCCATGCCACCTTGGTGCATCCATTAAATGCTCTAAACCAAAATTGGAGTCTTGTCCCTCTTTTAGGCATTTCTAGGTTTGGCATACTACTTTTGGTTCCAAAGACTTGGGAGGCTAATGGATCAGTGTTTGTCCCTCCTTGGTCTCCCCCTGAGGTGTTCAAATGGATAAATTTGTTTGTCATTTGCAAAATTTGCTAAAATTGAGCAAAATGCACAAATCTGCCTTGCCATGGCAGTTTGCAGCAAGGCACATTGTCACTGTCATATCTTATGGCTTAAGTGAAGTTTCATGGAGTTCTTAGCCATTTTGGAAAGCTCTTATATGATATAACACATGTGTGATCATATTTTGTCTTGATAATTTTTGGATCCAAGTGAAAAATCCCCCTACTTTTGGATAAAAAAAAACAAGACAGATTCTGACTTAGTGAAAATTTCACTAGGTGTTGGAAAAAGTGGCATTTCATGTTTTCAGCCATTTTGATCCAACCATAACTCAAAATCTATGATGAATTGGAATGAGGTGTAGTTGACACTTTTAAAGTATGCCATGAGAGCTACAAATCCATCTTTGGATCAGCCCAAATGGTTGCTTGGATCTCAAGTTATGATCCTTGGAAGTTGGTACCCTAGCCACTATGTTCCATAACTTAGAAAATTTCTAAGATTTTTATGGTTACCCCTTTTACAAGTTATCCCACTTTTCTTGATTTTTATTGATGAATGATGATCCTAATCACATATTAAAATCATTTTAGGGTCAAAGAACAATAATTGTGAAAAATCTCAAAAAGTCAAAGTTGACTTTTGTGCACAGTTGACTTTTTGTCAGATGAACTCCAAACTGTGCGATCCTCTATGAAATCAAGTCCTTGACCTAAATCAAACTTGATGTATTTATTTCATAGGTGTTATAGGTGTATTGAATCATGTCCCAAGGTTTGGGAGCATGCCTGGGTCAAAAGTCAAAGGCATAGTTGACTTTTCCCGCGAAACCCTAATTGTGATTCTGATGAATTTGAAACTTGTTGATCAAGCTTCTTGGATCAATCCATTGTTGAAAATGGATCAATGTAGTGTTTTAGAGACCCTCAAATCCTCTCTTGAGGTCTTGGCTCATGTTTTGTCCCAAAAGTCAACTTAGGGGTGAATTAGGTCAAGAAACCCTAATTCCTGATTTTTTATGAATGCATCCCCTGAGGCAAAATTGACTTGATGATTCGGTTCATGATGTCCCTTAGAGCATCTTAGGTTGTTCTTTGAAGCTTCTGGCTCATGCCTAGAGGAAAATTTCCATCTGGAGGCCCTGGTCGACCAAAACCCTAATTTAGTGACACTGGTGATCTTGAGGCTTAATCCACTCAGAATGTTGCAACCTTGTGCTTGATTATTGACATGGGAGTCCTCTTGATCCTTTATTGATGTTTGAGAGGCTTGACAAGGTGAAGATCATGTCATTCCTTGATTGATCCTTTGTCTAAGAGCTCTGAGAGGGCTTGAAACCCTAAATTTGATTGTAGTGGATGCTCACCCATCTTTGGGGAGACTAATAAGGTATAATGGTCCATTAAATATTGTGATGATGATTTGCACAATGATGGGGAATCATAGTGGTCAAAATTTGGGGTATGAAAGGACGGTTTCAAACTCATCGTCAGGGATTAGTTTTAAGGTTTTTTTTCTTAACTCTTGTTAACAAACTTCCTTGATCATTCTCAGGGATTTCGTCTTCTCGAACATTAAGGTCGACTATGCCAACTTCTACACAGACATTTGTCTCTTTTCTCTCAAAGGTGACAGTGGTCTCTAGGGAATTCTTTAACACTATATTGTGTATAAAATGAGGTCCACATAAATAAACTACAATTACAACCAACTCACTTGACCTATTGTGATATTTCATCTTCAAATGGATTGTGGAGACCATTGCGTCTAAAGCTATAAAAAACAAACTTCCCAGGATGTCATTGTAAACGATTTTGCAAGGGATGATGCGGAAGCATATTTTCACGGTCCTCTTGTTTTTACCTTCGCCAAATGAGACAGGTAGATTTATGGTTCTACATGGACGAGTTGAAGAGTCGTCCAATGCTAGAAGGTTTTCACCTTTAGACGACCTCAAGTATTTCATGCATAGTTCTAATCTCATGAAGACACTGAGGTCCATTAGGTCGCATATCCTTTTGAACTACTATTGATGATTTAACTGGATTTTTAGAAGATCTAGTACCAATTGATTAGGTCCCAAAGTCAAAGCGAGTAGCAGTCCAAATCTTTGACTTTGGACTGCTACTGTGATTTGACTGGATTTCTAGAAGATCTAGTACCAACTGAATCAATGACAAAGATAAATGACGATCTTGGTGTGGGAAGAGTTATATGTTTTCTGTAGTTGGATCGGAGTTCATCTTCTTTGTTCGAACAGAATAGCTATTATGAACTATGACTTTGTATCAAAAGGGATTTGGTTGTGGAAATTTGTAAGAATTAGAAGTTGATTCTAACATTCATAACCATTATTCTGCTTGTGAACCATAAATGATCGATGAAATGCTAAAGTAAGATCTTGAGGTAGCATAGCAGGTCTCTGATACGACTACAACAGAGTGGACTTGCAATGTTACCAATCCAACTTCCAAATCAGTAAAATAATTACTTGGAGTAATGATTGTGCCTCACCCTTTTGACGCTATACTTGACCCATAACAAAAAATTACATTTAAGATCTTCATTTATTGCTCATAAATCATTATTTATTCTCAATACAGAGATATCTTTTGTATTGCTTAAATGTCGATTCTTCAGACAGTTAACCACAATATTTTAAAAATCGGACCGGAGATTGACCTGGTGAAACTTACGGTTTAAGGTTCAATTGGTTAAACCGGTTAAACCTACGGTCGAACCGTTTATTAAATAAACTAATAATATGAAACTAAATTTTATAGATATTTCACATATCATATCTTCTCAACTTAAAAAAATAAATATTTCAAAAATCCATTACAAATTTAAGACAACAATATTAATAATACATAACATAATATAGTTCTACATTTCATTTCAACTATCATTTAAGAATATTTTGACGAAATTAAATAATTACAATAAAATAAATTAAACTAATTCAAACCAAAATTAAAATAATAGAATATAGTAACCAAAATAAAATTCAAATAATTAAAAATAGTTAAATTAAATAAGATAGAATATCAAAATATAAATAATACAATATACTTCATTAAACAAGAAAAAAATCGAATTTGAGTTGAACTACAACAAACAAGTCTTAATTGAAAACAACAAACAATATTGACTTGAACGAAAATCAATAGAGTTGGACATTGTGACTATGTTTGAAAGAGACAGCATAATGATGATGGAGTGTGGTTGAAAGAAAAACTATAATAAAGTAACAAAGTATAGAAGGTTGTAAAAAAACACACAAAATTCTTTTTTGTGATTGGGAAATGTATGTTAAGTTTTGATATTAACATATTAAATTTTTTTTAAATTTTAAAAAATATTCAATTTGATGAATTTTTTTAATCAGACGGTTTTACAAAACCGGCTCCGATTCTTTAGTTTGAATGGTTTTTGACGATTCAATCCAGTTTTTCTGGTTTAATTCTGATTTTTACCCACTAACAATTTTGAAAGGTTGATTCAACCGAATTCATCTCCGGTTCCCAATCCAATTGATTGAACTGGCCGGTTCGATCCAATTTTTAAAACATTGATTAACCAAGCCGACAATGTTAACAAATGTGAATATTAAACTTACTTGTATTCTTAGATCCTAAATTCAAAATGTATTTTTCAATAAAAGTTTAAAGTTTTTTTTAATAATCAAATAGAATATATTAATTAGGTCTAAAGAGTATACCAGCTTACAAAAATGCCTGCAATTATGCAGCAAGAAGAAAGTTTCAATACAAACCAAAACCACAAGAACCAATAATGGTTTGAAGATCCCCTCCACTAAAACTTCCTCTATGTTAATCCAACAACAATTTGTGAGGCATTTTATACCATTCATACAAGGAAACTAATGGCTTACCCTTGACTGCCAGCTTGCTCCATTTTCAGGACCATAAAACAATGTCATCAAAAATAGCTTTTGGGGAAGCAATAAAATCATTAAAGATAATTTTGTTCCTTGCTCTCCATATGCACCAAGATGTTACCATCCAGAAAAATCTAAATTCCTTTCCTTTCCCTGGCTACTGACTCCAAGATTTAAAGTCCTCCACAACATTATGACCTCTCATTAAGTTAATTCCTAACCATAATTTGACCTCCCTCCACACCAACCTGGTTTTATCACAATTTAAAAACAGATGAGAGGTCTCTTCCAGGCCCTGAAAGCAGAACATGTATGATTCTTGATAGGGGTCTGTGATTATGCCTCTTCTCTTAAGGTTCTCCCGAATAGGAATCTTATTTTGTAACAATCTCCATCCAAATACTAAGATCTTTAAAGGAACCTTGGTTTTCCACATAGACTCAAGAATAACACACAAGTCAACATCAGTACTGTCTGATTCTTGGTGCTGCATAAAGTTAGCATAACATACTTTAACACTGAACTTGTTGTTGTTATCCCTAGGCCAGACAATTTCATCATCCTGCTTCCTGTTCAAAGTCACCTCTTCTACAAGCTAACATAGATAAAGTTCTGAATCATGTTCCTCTCCTTCACCTATACAAATAATGTTTCTGCCCAAATTTGTAATTTTTAATTTGTTAATATATGCATGATGATATAAGTTGTGATTTATTTATCTAGGATGATGAACTTGATGAAATGGATTGAAAATCTGGAAATAAGGCAGTTGACAAAAGTTTAGAGGTTGATTGCAATAATTGTGAAGAAATGATTGGTTATGTGAGAGAGTTTGGCAAGGAATTTGGCAAGGAGTATGGCAAAGATTCTTGCTAAAAAAAGTTTGAAAAAACTATGAAGATGCTACAAAATGAAAGGAAAAAAGTTATTGGTTAACTGTTTCCATAATTGTTTCATGGATGTTGTATGTTATTATCTACAATATGATGTAACTATCAATTAGGTATAGAACCTATTAAATTCAATATAACTTTGGTATGAGACCATTTCAATTTCAATGTAGTTGTAAAGTTTGGTTTAATGAATGAATGAGATTGTTTTTTGAATTAGATATTCTTGGTATTCTTAAAACTATCATAACAAATGCAACACATATCACAACGAAACTGTCATAACAAATATAACAAATGTCACATTGATTCAGATATGTTATTCATCAATACATCACATTTAGGGTAAAAGTTAAAAGCATGCTTACACCAATCTTTGTTGGAACATTTATTAAACCTTACCGTCCTTGCATCATCATCACTTTCATCAGCTTCAGCTTCTCCATCACTTGATTCATTCCCTTAAGTCACATCAATGCATTAAGGCTCAACTACTTTGATGTTGATATCCATTATATTGTGTTCAACATATAAATGCGCTTCATTATTGTTTCCAGCAACATAACTCGCAACATCCATAACACGACACTCCTTGTTAATTTCAAAATAAGAATCATGTATACCTTCAAGTTTGCTCCATAACCTAGACTTGTTTCTTTCATAACCCCAATCAAGAACCAATTTCAACACCTCAAAGACATCCCATTTTCGATATTTTGCTCATATACAGTTGTTTGAACCCCACTCATATAAAATAATTTCTTATCACTAACAAACTCCCCCGTGATGGAAAACAACACTGGACATACTCTGTTTTAGAAAAACATGCGATAGAGTTGTTGGATGAATGGAGCAAAAATGAGAAAATGTGATGGAATGAACTTACCTTAGATCATTATTATTTAATGAATGGGGCTACAAGACCAATGTAGAGAGCTTCATTTCCTGATTCAAACCCAACATTCTTCTCCAACACACACAAATGTTTGTCTTTTCAGTTGTCTCTTTTTAAATTCAAAATGTTTTTCATTTCTAATGTGGCATTAGTGATTACATGTGTCACTAAAGAAAATTGAAAATAAAAAGATATTTGCCATCCAGCATGCCACATAAGATCCTTGGCTGAATCTTCTCACTAAAAGGTTTAAATGAACAGAATCTTTAAGTGGCATTGTTGGTTTTACACAAAAAATATAACAGGGGAAAAAGCAGAAGTCTTCTATATGGTTGAGGAAAAAAGTGTTATTAACCTTTTAATAAATTTAGTGAAGTACCACAACATGCTAATTAAAATTTAATTTATGACAGAGACATGGACTAAACTTCTTGGTGTGACTAACTATGATTCTAATATGCAATTTTTAGCATTTGGAGGTTACATTTTGAATTATATTAATTGACTTTTAATCTTGATTCGAATAATGATATACAAACAACTTATGTGGTATTCTGCCTAGGTTAACACAAATTAACCTTCAAGGTGATTTGAATCATACTTATATTTGAAACTTAAATAAAGCACAAAAGCAAACCGGAAATACAATATCAGAGGAAGAATGGAGAACCCATAGAGGATATTGGGTTGGGAAACACACTACAAACATCTTACGTTGTTAGGAACAATTAGGGAAATAATATACATTTTGCATATTTTACTCTTGATTGAAAATCATTGAAGGTTAAGAGAAATGAAGAGGGTAAAAAATAGAGTTTGTTCATCTTGAAATCTTTAATTTAATTTCTTGTACCATTTTTGTATCTTGGGGACTCTCTATCCTAAAGACGTATGTCAGTTTGGATCAATCTTGGTAAACAATATTTGTATGTCGATCCTTTACTCCCTTTATATTTGTTCCTTTATTTTATTTTTGAGTTGTTCTATCAACAAATAGGGGATTAGTTGACGAGATTCAACAAAACCTTTGACGATTTTCACAATATTGAAGTGAAACTTCATGATGAGGATGCAACTTCAATCGTATTAATTTTGTTTCCTATATCTTTTGAGCATTTCAAGAATGCATTCCTTTATGAAAAAGAGTCTACTATTAATTTGGATCAGGTCTAATATTGGACTATTACAAAGGAACTAGCTAAGCTTCAAAACTTGAAAGTGGAAAATAATATGGAAAGCTTGAGTGTCTAAAGAGGAAAAAGTGAGAGGTGAGAAAATGCGCCAAATCAGAATCAAAAGGGGTCGACAAATTGAAGTAATAGTTCTTCAATTGTCACAAGATCGTTTGCTTTGAGAAGTATTATCCCAAAAAAGTGAGCAATGATGATTTCGTGCAAGTGGCAATTAATTTAGAGGTTGGTTAAGATAGTGCAGGGGTTTTAGTGTTAACACGTTTTAAAATAGAAAATAATTGAATCTTGGACTCTAGAAGCTCTTATCAAACGTGTCTAATGAATGAATAATTTGAGATTTGGAACTAAAATAAGGTGGAGTCTTTTTCCTTTGGAAGTGACAAAGTTTGCAAGGTACAAGATATCAGTTTAATTTGTCTTAAGATGTTTGAAAACCGTGATTTACTTTTACAAGATATGAGGTATCTTCCCAAACTGAAGCATAACTTATTATCCATAAGAATGGTTAAATGTTAAGAATATTACACTAAAATTGAACATGGCTTCATATATATTTGACATGATATATTGATAATAGGTAAAGGTACCAAAATGTGCATAATATACATATTAGATGATAGAAGTAGTATTGCTTTTGTATTATTTCCTATAAAAACTTCTATCTTAAACCCAACCAATAACATATAAGATTAGGGCATGTTAGCAATAGGATTTTAGCTAAACTAGTTAAATAAGAGTTACTAGTTTATGATAAATTAGATAAGTTTGAGTTTTTTATGATTGCATATTAGGGAAAAAAACATAAAGTTAGTTTATGAGTAAAATGCATTAATCTAGCATGAAGGTGGTTCTTATTTTCTCACTATGATTGATAATTTACTAAGAAAAATGTGAGTTCAAATTTAAAAAAATAAAAATGACACATTTGAAAAGTTTAAAGTAAGGTATACTCTTGTAGAAAATAAAAGAAGAATAGAACTGAAACTTTTAAGGACAAGAAATGGTTTGGAATTTGTTTTATATAGGGTTTTATTGCATTTTGTAGGAAATATGGGATTAATCATAATAGGATTATGGCAGGAACACCTCAGTAAAATGTCCTTGTTGAATGCATGAATGTCATCTTGGAGTGTGCAAGATGTATACTTTTGGAAGCTAGGTTTCCCGAGGGTTTTTGGGGAGGAGTTATGAACACACATACACCCCCCTATGGAGGTTTTAAGTTGGAAACCTACAAACTACTCTAGTTTCAAGGATTTTTGAATTTTTTGTGTTTGTGTGTATCAATCAAGAAAAAGTTATGGTTAAAACTTGTGAAATTTGTCTTTGTTGTTTTTCAGAAGGTGTGAATGCTTACAAGTTGTTAATGATGAAACTTGGAAGATTAAGATTCATAATAAGAATTTATATTTATTTTGATTAGACTCGCATGAGAATAGAGGCTCATAAATTTGGGTGGAGAAAACTAATTTTAGGGTTGATCTTTCCACTAATGAGATAAGAGATTAAGAAGTGGATTAGCCTCCTTCATCAAGTTATAGTGGAAAACAACTAATAATAGCCTCTGGCTATGATTTTTCTAAAGATAGATAAAAAAAGAATAATGTTGCACCAAAGAGGCGTAATTATGTAAACCTTATGTATTATGCTCTAATTTTACCTAAAGAGATGAAAGACTCGGAATTAAGGATCTTGAAGAATGAGTTGAAACAAAGAAAATTAAAAAATGGCTAAAGGAGATGAATAAATAAATAAATATAGCGGAGAAAAATCACACTTGAAAAATTTTGGGACTTTCGCCACGCGAAAAATACACATAGTCGCCACCAAATTTTATTTATTTTGAAGAAAGGGAAAATATCGATAAACCCCCCCCCCCCCCCCCCCCCCCCCCTAAAGGTTAAGAAAATGGTCTCGCAACCAAATTTGGGTTTGGAAGTCGGCTATGCAAGGTGAAGGTATTAGCACCCTTCACATCCGTTGTACTCAACAAAAACCATATAGGTTGTCTAAGCACGAATGAGTGTCGTTATCTAACGGTCTACTTGCTATTGGAAAAAAAGAAGGAGTTTTTTATTAGTGTGCTCGCCAAGATCTCGCAATCTCGTGCCTACGTATACTCATAGTGCAATAAGAAAATCAGACCTTCGTAGTTCATAGTAGAAAATAAGTGTGTGTTGGTTGATTTTACCTTGAAAAAAGGATTTTCGGGATGATGCCCTAAGGCACAAAAAAAATTTTGATGAGTTGATGTTGATTTTAGGGTTATGAAAAGAGATTGTATTGACTTGAATTGTACTAAAGATGGGTATATATGAATATTTCAAACAACAAAGCCAAGCGTCTTGTGTCCAAAATACTCAGAGTGGGGGTAAGAAAGCTCCATTCTCACTCCTTCTCCACAACCTAAGGCTCATGACGCACAATTTTAATTGTATTTTAACATGTTTTTGAGTGCATTGAGTAAATGTCGTTTGACATTGGATCAAGGGTTTTATTGAGAAAATACCACTTGACGTTGGATCAAGGGTCTGAGAAAAAGGTAAGGTCGATCATAGTCCCTAAGGATAACTAGCAAGTAATACTAAACCGAAGGAAAGCAATAGATAAAGAAAGTACATCAAAAGGGGAGAGGGGTACATGAAAAATAAAAGGGATGTGTGCAAGAAATAAAGGAGTCTCATTGTAAGGTAGCCCAAGAGAAATCCATGTGTGTGCAAAGTGTCCTAAGCTAGGAAATGAAATGAGAATCCAAGTTCAAGCCTCATTTTGCTAAGGTCAAACAGTAGGACCATAACTCCATGATGCTAGGGTCATTCACACAGTCCATAAGAGTCCATCCTTTTAGGAATAGTTGTAGAAACCTTTTTATCAAAAAACTTTTAGAACTAGAACAAACAATTTTTCAAATTTTTTTAATTGTTTTTTATTTTTCATTTTTAAAATGGGAGCCAAAAATAAAAATGGGTTAAGGAAATGATCATCAAGGTATGATTTGACATAATGGAGGAAGGGTTTATTCTTCCCTACAGCTTCTTTTAGGGGGAAAGGATATATGGGTATAATAGCTGGGTGGAAGGGGAACGTTTTGTACATCATCAATATCTATTCATCTTGTGCCCTGGAAGACAAGAGACGCGTGTGGGCAGAAATCTTAGAGAGAAAGGCTAAATGGGTTCCGGGGGAGTGGCTCATAGGAGGTGACTTTAACTCGATCAAAAATGCGAACGAAAGTAATAGTAAACATTCTCATGGCAAGTCATAAATGATGGAGTTTGGAGATTTCATAGATCTCATGAACTTGATAGATCTACCAACTTTTGGCAATAGATTCACATGGTTTAGCGCCAGCGGAAGAAGCTGCAGTCGCCTTGACAAAATTTTAATTTCATCAGGTTTGCTTGTGAAATGGAATTCTTCTTCGCAATTAGTGGGAAATAGGAACATTTCGGATCATAGGCCGGTATGGCTTAGATTCAGAAATGTTAACTGGGGTCCCAAACCCTTTAAATCGTTTCATTGCTGGTTCGAACATTATGATTTTATTACATTTTTCAGTAAAGAATGGACAATCCTTTGATGTCAAAGGTAATGTGACCTATGTTCTGAGCAAGAAATTCAAATTGCTTAAGGATAGACTTAGATGGTGGAACAAGCATATTTTTGGTTGGATTCATTTATCTGTGGAAAATGAAGTTGATATCATAAATGAGGTGGAAGACATTATAGCTGATGATGCAGGGAGTTTGTCGGGAGCTGAATTAAAAATAAGAGAGGTGGCCCAATCTGAGTTGTGGAAGAAGTTGAGGATCATAAATAGTATTTTGCACCAGAAATCTCAAGCCAACTGGAATCAAGATGGCGATCAAAACTCAAAATATTTTCACGCTATGCTTAATCACAGGTGCAGGAATAATTCTATTTCTTCTATTCTTGTCAACTCAATATATGATGAGGATGTTAATAAGGTTAAGTTGGCTGCTATGGAGTACTTCAAAGCCAGGTTTCAAGCCAATTCTTGCGCTAGGCTAGATCTAAACTTCACAGGTATGGAATCTCTGCCTTTGGAGGATAGCAAAAGATTAGAAGAAACTTTATGTAAGGATGAAATTACGGAGGTTGTGTTTGATACTGGAGGAAACAAAAGTCCAGGGATGGCTTTAATCTTTATTTCTTAAGACGCTGTTTGGATATTGTTGGACCAAATGTTGTTAAATGTATTCAGGAGTTTCATGAAATGGCATAGCTTCCTAAAACCCTGTCATCTTCCTATTTGGCTTTAATTCTCAAAAAGGATACTCCTCAAACTCTTGAAGAATTCAGGTCTATCTGTCTTATTGGTTCTGTTTACAAGATCATTGTGAAGCTTCTTGTGACAAGGCTCAACCGTGTCATGGGAAGTTAATTTATAACACTCAGACGACTTTCATTAAAGGAAGACAACTTCTTGACGATGTCTTGGTTCTTAATGAAGTTGTGGATCTCGCAAAACGTAATAAGAAGCCTTGTGTTCTTTTGAAGGTTAACTTCGAGAAAGTATACGAGTGTGCGGACTAGACGTTTTTTAGGAAGATCATGGTGGCATTGGGATTTGGATATAGATGGCTGAAGTGGATGAAATGTACGGTTATGAATAGTTTTATGTCTGTTTTGATTAATGGTAGTCCCACGCCAGACTTCAATGCTTCGAGGGTCCTTAGATAAGGCGACCCTCTCTCCCCTTTCCTTTTTACCATGGTGGGTGAGGTTCTGTCACTTCTTGTCAATAGAGCGGTTGGGTCTGGTTTGCTTAAAGATTTTAGAGTTAATGACATCGTCTCCTATAGCATTTTACAATATGCAGACGATACGGTGATTTTATATGATGGGTCATGGTCCAATTTATGGGCTATAAAAGTTATTCTAAATGGTTTTGAATTGGTATCTGGATTAAAGATCATCTTTGGTAAAAGCTCATTATATGGCATTGGGGTGGAAACTCTTTCTTAAGGGCTGCTGAAGAATTTCTCATGTGTAAGATCGATATGGTTCCTTTAAAATTCCTAGTGATCTATGTTGGCAGTAATCACAAAAGAGCATCATTTTGGAATCCGGTACTAGAATGTCTGAAGAATAGGCTGTCTAGATGGAAAGGTAGAATGTTGTCTATATGAGGAAGGAGCACTCTCATTAATTAGATTTAACAAATTTACCCATCCGTTTTATATTCTTTTTCAAAATTCCGTCGAAGGTTATGTTAGCTATGATTACTATTCAGCGACAATTTCTTTGGGATGGAGATAAACAATCACACGGTATCGCTTGGGTAAGTTGGAAGGCCATTTGTAGGGGGAAAGAGGATGGCGGTTTAGGTGTCAAAGACATTGGTTTATTTAACAGGGAATTATTATCTAAATGGCTATGGAGATTCGTCAGAGGTGAAAATGCGATCTGCACGGGTATTCTCGAAGGTAGATATGGAACCTTGCGCAGAACAATTATGACCAAATAGGTGCATAGCAGTAACAAAATTGCATCTTTATGGTGGACGTATTTACTACAGATGCGGGCTGGTGCGGGACAGTTAGACTTTATGGATATGCTATCTCATAGAATTGGAAATGGGAGTCAAGTTTTGTTCTAGCTGTCAAATTAGATTGGTGGTATCCCTCTTCAATCAAGATTTCTAGGTCTATACAACAAGTCCATATTGAAATTGGGATGGGCCAATGAGTATGGATACTGGTCTGCAAGTCTATGGCGATGGAATATGGATTGTTTTGATACTGATAATTGTGTGGAGCTGCAACAGGAAGCCTTAGATTTGGCTGAACTTCTCTCGGAGGTAACCATTTCTAATAGTGCGAAGGATATTTTTATATAGTCGTATGATCTTTCGAAGCAATACATAGTCAAATCTTTCTACAACAATATGATGTCATTCGAAGAAGGTGGCTTAATTAAAGTGAATACTAAGGCTACTTTGAAGCTATTGTGCAAAAGTTCTGCACCTTTGAAGACCATAGTATTTGCGTGGCAGCTATTTTTGGACAGGCTTCCGACTAGAAGAAACCTGGCACGGTGTGGCGTTATCGCCACTTCACATGATCGGGTACGTATTTTTTGTTTTAACACAGAAGAATTCACAGAACATTTATTTTTTGACTGCTGCAAAACACAGAAGAACACCACAAGTAACAAGTGTGCTGACTACCTCTAGGGCTACGCAAAATGTGATAGGAGACCAAAGACCTCCTTTTCCTTTGAGTTTCATGTTACCTCTAAATAGCATGGAACAACCTTATGGCATGCCAACTACGATGGTGACAAGCCTGCATCGTAGTGCATCTATGTATGTAGATAATGCAATGGCTAATGCATCACATGTTAATCTATACTTGGCATCAGGGTCTGCGATTAGCAACTTGAGTCAAATGGCACAACCACCAGGAGGCCTAGGGTATATTCCTCTAAGGGTGCCACCCTTAGCCAATAATCCTCTCCAGTCTATTAGACAACAAATGGATGAGAGTAATCACGAAATGGCTAACATATTGACACAAAAAATAGGCACCGTGTTCAATCCTTTGATTCAGAACACTAAACACAGTTACCAGCAATTGGCACAACAAATGTGTATAATTGTTGATTTCTTTGGTGTTTCTCCAATGCCTACTCAGCAGGTGCCCGATAATCAAATACCGCAGTAGGAAATACCTTTCAAACCACCTAGGACCAGGGTATTCGAAGGAAACGCAAGCCAAGATGCCCTGAGGTAACAATGCTGGATAGGAACTAAGATGTTGACCAAGTAGTTAAAAATGCCCAATAAAACAATTTTGCGGGACAAAACAATATAACTAATGTTGTCGAACAAATTTTGGTCCATAATAGCCTCAATGTTGGTCTGCATATGCCAAATGTTGTCTCTACAATAACTGATTATGTATTGCAGAATGAATTACCAAGGGGTGGAAAATCCCTAAATTCACTAAGTTTGCAGGGGATATTAATGAGTCCACTGCCGAACATGTGGCGCGGTATCAGTCAAAGAATGGAGACATAATTAATAATGAGAATTTGAAGATGAAATTCTTTCCAAATTCTCTCACGAAAAATGCCTTCACATGATTTACCACTTTATCCCCATGTTCCATATGTTGTTGGAACCAAATAGAAAGAGTATTCTATGAATAATTTTACTTGGGAAAATCCAAGATTACCCTCAAAGATTTAGCTAGTGTGAGGTGCAAGGTGGCCAAATCAATAGATGACTACCTAAATAGGCTTAGGATACTGAAAGCAATGTGCTTCACTCAGGTGTTTAAGCATGAACTAGTCGAATTGACTCATTTATTGTATTTAATAGCGGTTCCTTGCTTTACCAAGACACTCATGAGGTCAAATAATGATCTTTTTTCTTCTAGAGGTTCACCTCATATTTGATGGCCTGCAAATTATCTTCTTCTAGTAAATGATGTGTTGTTCTCCAGCTAAGCTCTCCTATTTCAACAAGAATGACTACTTCAGCTTTATATGTGAGGCAAAAGGGGGTTTCAATCGTTTTCAAATGGGGTGTCGTTCTATAAGCCTATAGTACATATGGAATCTCTTATTTGCAATCCCCCTCTGCTGCTCAGGCCTTCTTTTTAATCCTCTCAACAAAACCTGGTTTTCCGCTTCTGCTTGCCCATTGCTCTGATGTTGTTCAATTGATGTAAAGTATTATTTGATCTTTTAATCCTCTAGCAACTTCTTCGAGTTTTACCTATGAATTTTGTTTGGTTATCAGTCATGAGGAATTGATGGATTCCACATCTTGCCAATTTGTTCCTTTTGAATAACTATAATATGTTGATGACAATGATCTTTGCCAAGGCATCTACTTAGACACACTTGGTAAAGTAATCTACTAACACAATAAAAAAATTCAAATGGCTTGGAGATAAAAGAAAGGGAGCAAGAATATCCATGCCCTGTTGTGAGAAAGGTTATGGTGATGTCAACACTTGTAACTCAGGTAGAGGAGTGTTGTGAACATCTTCATGCCTTTGGCACCGGTCTCACTTTTTCACGTAATATTTGGCATCTTGGACCATGGATGGGCAATAATACTCGGTATTGAGGACACTTTTATCTAGAGCCCAGACTCTCAAGTGTTGTCCAATTATATCCTTATATACCTCTACGAGGGTGTACGTGTATTCTTTCCATTCGAGGAGTTTCAATAGGGGTTGAAAACATCTTTTATACAGAGTTCACTCTATCAGCGAATATGAACTGACTCTTCTCTTTACAAGGGTGTTCTTGGATGGATCAGTGGGAATTTTTGTGTGTTTGATGTATGTCACAATGGGTGAAATCCAGAAATGTGGTGAGGTGCCTTCTACATTTTCCATCATCACTTTAGGTGCTTCAATGCTCGAGCTCTTAAGAGTTTTCTAGATGAACGAAAATTTAACCCTCGTTACTCTGGTGCTTGAAATCTTAAGGAGGATGTATGCCCTTGTATTCTTATCTCTTGGGACGTGCAGGATTTCATAAGATTTAAATTTCGCAAACCTTTATCTTGTTAGGGATACATATCGATGTAACAAAGGGTTTTTTAGCTTGACGGTCCCCATTGACCTGTTATACTTCCAGTAGGGATTTCCTTTACAACTTTATGTTCTCCACCCCCATATTAGTGACCAATGTGAGATTGAAAACGAAAGCGTTATATTCGGCTTAGTTATTGGTGGTTCAGAATTCAAAACACAAGGATACATCTATTACTAAACTGTGTTCATTCTTTATTATTAGGATGGGTCCACTTCCTTGACTGTTGGATCAATAATTTATGAATATTGTCCAAGTATGGACTGGCTCTGATGTTCTTAGGGTCATTTCAATTATGAATTCGACGAACAATTATTCCTCCATGGATTTCCTTGGTTCAAAAGAAACATCAAAATCGTACATCTTGATGGATCACTAGGTCAACCACCTGACCATATCTGGATGGGGGAGTACTTACTGCAATAGTAAATCAGTGTGGATGTTAATAACGTATGCTAGAAAGTACCGCCCCAACTTATTGGAAGCAGTGATAAGGTTTAAAGTTAGCTTTTTTTATCTTTTGGTCATGTGTCTTGGGGCCATCTAAGGCTTTAGAGATAAAATACACTAGACTATGGGTGAAATTCACATATCTTATAAGGAAATTGCTAACCACTTTAGTGGATATGACCAGATAAAGGTATAAGACTTCCCCGACCACTAGTCGGGATACGGTTGGAGGGGTTGATAGGACTGCCTTCAAGGGTGGGAATTCTTGCTCACACTCTGAGGTCGTCAACGTCCCATTCAACTTCATTACTTCCTTCTTCATCATTGGTGTTGTCATCTTGATGATTATCTCACACTTACCTGGGTTTTCCTCTATAGATCTTCCTCTTAGGTAAAAGCCTAGGAAATTTCTGACTGTGACCCTAAAGGTACATTTTTCTAAGTTGAGCCTCATGTCTAATCGTCAGACTCTCTTGAATACGCTAGTGAGGTGCTCAACATGTAACTCTTTCTGATTGGACTTTACGATCATGTCATCTATGTAGACTTGTAGCTTTTCACCTATCTATTTCTTGGATAATTTTTTCACAATCCTCCAGTATGTTACCTCTACATTCTTTAGGACGAAGGGTATCACGTTGTATTAATAATGATATCGTTCAATCATGAATTCTATTTTCTCTCTATCTGTATCATACATGGGTATCTGGTTATAACTAAAGTATGCATCCATGAATGATAGAAGATTGTAATTGGTTGAATTATTTTCTAGTTTATCTATTTTTAGAAGTGGATATGAATCTTTATGGAACTCCCGATTATGGTTGATTTAATCAACACATATTCTCCCCTTTCCTTGAGGATTTCTTTACCAATATGACATTAGAGATCCACTCAATATATCTTACCTTGAATATAAATTTAGCTTCTAGCACGCCTTTGACCGTCTTCATGGTTGCTTAAGCTTTCTCATGGGATTTTCGCATTCTCTGATGGACCACATATCAAGTGAAAGAATCAATATTCAAATTATGGCAGGCTACCTCTTAATCTTTACCCGGAATCTCGTCGGAGAGAGATTTTGAAAAGGTTAGCATTAACTCTAAGACATTCCACGAGCTTTTTTTTCACTATAGGGAACAAATCATCATTGATATGAACCGACCGTGATGGGTTATCATCCATTTGGACGGTTTCAAACTCGTCGTCTGGGACTAGTTTTAAGGTTTTATTCTTAACTCTTGTTAACGAACTTCCTTGATCATTCTCAGGGATTTCGTCTTCTCGAACATCAAGGTCGACTATGCCAACTTCTACACAGACATTTTTCTCTTTTCTCTCAAAGGTGGCAGTGGTATCTAGGGAATTCTTTAATACTATATTGTGTATAAAATGAGGTCCACATAAATAAACTACAATTACAACCAACTCACTTGACCTATTGTGATATTTCATCTTCAAATGGATCGTAGAGACCATTGCGTCTAAAGCTACAAAAAACGAACTTCCCAGGATGTCATTGTAAATGATTTCACAAGGGAAGATACGGAAGCATATTTTCACGCTCCTCTTGTTTTTACCTTCGCCAAACGAGATAGGTAGATTTATGGTTCTACATGGACGGGTTGAAAAGTCGTCTAATGCTAGAAGGTTTTCACCTTTAGACGACTTCAAGTATTTCATGCGTAGTTCTAATCTCATGAAGACTCTGAGGTACATTAGGTCGCATGTCCTTTTGAACTACTATTGATGATTTGACTGTTTTTCTAGAAGATCTAATACCAATTAATTAGGTCCCAAAGTCAAAGCGAGTAGCAGTCCAAATCTTTGACTTTGGACTGCTACTGTGATTTGACTGGATTTCTAGAAGATCTAGTACCAATTGAATCAATGACAAAGGTAAATGACGATCTTGGTGTGGGAAGAGTTATATGTTTTCTATAGTTGGATCGGATTTCATCTTCTTTGTTCGAACATAATAGCTATTATGAACTATGACTTTGTATCAAAAGAGATTTGGTTGTGGAAATTTGTAAGAATTAGAAGTTGATTCTAACATTCATAACCATTATTCTGCTTGTGAACCATAAATGATCGATGAAATGCTAAAGTAAGATCTTAAGGTAGCATAGCAGGTATCTGATACGGCTACATGAGAGTGGACTTGCAATGTTACCAATCCAACTTCCAAATCACTAAAAGAATGGCTTGGACTAATGATTGTGCCTCACCCTTTTGACCCTATACTTGACCCATAACAAAAAATTACATTTAAGATCTTCATTTGTTGCTCATAAATCATTATTTATTCTCAATACAGAGATATCTTTTGTATTGCTTAAATGTCGATTCTTCAGACAGTTAACCATAATATTTTAAAAATCGGACTGGAGATTGAACTGGTGAAACTTACGGTTTAAGGTTCAATTGATTAAACCGGTTAAACCTACGGTCGAACCGTTTATTAAATAAACTAATAATATGAAACTAAATTTTATAGATATTTCACATATTATATGTTCTCAACTTAATAAATTAAATATTTCAAAAATCCATTACAAATTTAAGACAACAATATCAATAATACATAACATAATATAGTTCTACATTTCATTTCAACTATCATTTAAGAATATTTTGACGAAATTAAAGAATTACAATAAAATAAATTAAACTAATTCAAACCAAAATTAAAATAACATAATATAATAACTAAAATAAAATTCAAATAATTAAAAATACCTAAATTAAATAAGATAATCAAACTATTATATAGTACAATATACTTCATTAAACAAGAAAAAAATTGAATTTGAGTTGAACTACAACAAACAAGTCTTAATTGAAAACAACAAACAATATTGACTTGAACGACAATCAATAGAGTTGGACATCGTGACTATGTTTGAAAGAGACAACATGATGATGATGGAGTGTGGTTGAAAGAAAAACTATAATAAAGTAACAAAGTATAGAAGTTTTTATGGTTGTAAAAAACACACGAAAATCTTTTTTGTGATTGAGAAATGTATGTTAAGTTTTGATATTAACATATTAAATTTTTAAAAAATTTTAAAAAATATTCAATTTGATGATTTTTTTTTAATCAGGCGGTTTTACAAAACCGGCTCCGATTCTTTAGTTTGAATGGTTTTTTACAGTTCAATCCAGTTTTTCTGGTTTAATTCTGATTTTTACCCACTAACAATTTTAAAAGATTGATTCAACCGAATTCTTTTCCGGTTCTCAATCCAATTGATTGAATTGGCCGATTCGATCTAATTTTTAAAACATTGATTAACCAAGCCGACAATGTTAACTAATGTGACTATTAAACTTACCTGTATTTCTTAGATCCTAAATTCAATAGATTATTATCCAATTTCAATATTGAAAATGTATTTTTTAAAGTTAATAATCAGATCATGTTAATAAACTCATAAAAGCATTAAGAGGAAGGATATTCATCAATACTTTTTAATAAATAAATGTAAATGATATTTTGTTTCAACACTATACATAAGAGTATAATTAATCACATTTAATATCAATAAAAGAGAGAGATATAGCTAAATAGTGGCACGGCAGCTTTATAGAATTGAAAAAAATAAGACCATTTCTTAATACACCACCCTAATTTCTTATACACCACGTGAAATTTCATTTTTCCCCTCTGATTTCGGATGTGCACATCCGGACGCACTGTTTTTTTTAAAAACGCTGATGTTTTTCGGATGTGCACATCCGAAAACATAGTATAGCTTTATCATGTATAATTTCCGAAACTGCAGATCCGGAAAATAGCATAACTTTATTTTTTTTTTAATCGGTTTTGTCGGTTGGTCGCATACGTTAATATATCATCGCAAGTTAATATACATTCGAATGAGGGGAGCGAGAAGGGATTAGGTTTCCCGCCCATAGAAAACCTTGTTCTTCGTATCTCTTCAATAGAAAACTTTGTTGATCCTTTCTCTCCAGTGTAACCACTGCTCCTGTTATATGTCTTTGTTGATCGTCCAACACTACATATGGACTCAATATATTTCGGAGATAAACCCTTTTCGTTATTGAAAATAAGTAATGTGGATGATGCACCAGTAGCAGTAATGTCATCAGAAGTTATAACAAACTCTAGGGTTAGAGTCTCTCCGTCAATATAATGGTTATCTTCGGCATTCTGATAAAGTTAGGACTCAATATATTTCGAAGATAAACCCTTTTCGTTATTGAGAGTAGTTATTAACTTACACGATACAAGAAAAGTGTTTAAATGCATAAATAACTCATTATTATTTATCATTATGGTTTTCAGGGAGTGGCGTGTGGCTTTCTATAAATCAACTGGGTTTAAGCCTAAAAGAATTATATTTTCCAGGTTCGAAGATTGTAGGACAAATCAAGATCAACAGTAAAACATTACTTCTTTGACGTTATCCAAGATAAATGACATTGAAATAGTATAATATATACATATACATCAATATACATCAGTATGTATCATTTAGAAAAAACCAACGCGAACCTGTAAAATATAATCCTTTTAGGCTTAAACCCAGTTGATTTATAGAAAGCCACACGCCACTCCCGGAAAACCATAATGGTAAATAATAATGAGTTATTTATGCAATGTTTTACTGTTGATCTTGATTTGTCCTACAATCTTCGAGGATAGATTTGGGAGTTCCGATAACGTCAAAGAAGTAATGTTTTACTGTTGATCGTTATTCTTTTAAAATACATATTATTATTATTTCTTAAAATAAATATATTAATATTATACCTTTTTAAGTTTCATCCATTTTTCCGAATGTGCACATTCGGAATACGCGTAATTTGTCATTCCGGATTTGCACATCCGAAACAAGGCAACATTTTTTAAAAAAACGGTGCATCCGGATGTGCACATCCGAAACTGGGGGGTAAAAAAATAATTTCACGTGGTGTATAAGAAACTAGGGTGGTGTATTAAGAAATGGTCAAAAATAATAATAATAAAAAAGAAGAAGAATATGAAATTGCATAAAACATTGATTCCTGGCGTACTCTAAGATCTTCTAATGTTAGGATCCTCGAATGACAGCATTGAATCTTGCATATAATGTCTAGTTTGAGTGGATGTTTTCTAATCGAACATTCGATTAGCGTACTAGTTTTATTTCACTTTGAAATCTTTGCCATTTGAACACAAGTGTTAGTGTTAGAAAATCAAAATAAATCGAATGGGTCGAAGTTAGAATCGTTAATGGTATTACTTTTTTTATAAGTATTTCAACTACTCTCAAATGTTTTAGAGTTAGAACGCAGGAATATCCGAGATAATTAAGCCTATAATCGAGTTTGCACAAAACCGATAAAAACTCAAATGTAGGAAAAAAGTGTATGAAATTTTAGTGAATAGAATGTATGTTTTTTGTTATATTTTTCTGAATCTGAAATGAAGTATTTATAAGCTATATTAGTGTTGTTTCACAAGGTTGTGACCATTGGTGAAACAACATCTTTTTACCAAGAGTTACAAGCTTTTGCTAAAAGTTACGTATTTTTACCAAAAATTATATTGTTTCGCCTACAACAACATTCTTCAAGAGTTGCATATTTTCATTCTGCAACACTTCACGAAATGTTTCCTATTTCTGAATTAAAAAACTAATCTTCACTTGAATATTTTCTTGTCATATTGGAACATTCTCATTGGCATTGATTGTCCATAATTTCCAACAATCCCCCACTTGTTCTAATAATGACAAGTATAATTGCAAAAAAAAAAAAGGTATAAAACTGTTAATACAGTTAGATATATTTCGATTTAAAACTTAACCTTAGTGACGCAACGCAAAGTTAAATCGGAAAGTTAAGTAGCAATGCTTTTAAACCATTAATCCATATGATTAGACCGTCATTACCTTACACACATTCTTTAAGAGTTCTTCCCCTACACATCTCGCCTAACACTTATTTATGGCCATATGCTTTCTTGTTTCTTGATATTTTCGTGAAAGAAACTCTAACTCTCACTTTGAAACAGCATCATCTCAAAATTCACATAGGTGAAGTTCATATTGTATCATTTTCTATGGGACACATACCCTCAGTATTGAACTTTATTATGAGTTTAAATAAAACTCAAGCCTCATTTTAAAGGTCAACATTATCACGAAATTTTCGACAAACATCCAAATCAACGACTTATTGTTACCCATTGAATCTTGAGGTTAATGTTCTACTAACGTAAGATTGGGTTGTCACCACTGTCAGAACTCTTACTCAAGAGTTTCAACCCCATGTCTCTCGAGGTTGTTTTTACCAAGTCTCTGGCCACTAGCTTAGTAAATGGATCAAGAAAATTATAGCTCGATCGTATATATGTGAATGATTACATCCTTAATCAATTTTCACACGAAAGAATGTCTAAGTCCTACTTACCTAGACTTTCTGTTATACTTTTTTTTGTATGTTTTAGTTAAAGTGGTTTGACTACCGCAATGTATCAATACCTTTGAAACATTCTCTTTAACCAATAGAACTTCCAACAGAAGGTCCCTCAACCATTTTGCTTCTTGACTAGCAGAAGCAAGAGACTTAAACTCTTATTCCATGGTTAAAAGAGTAATGCATGTTTCTTTCTTGCTCTTCCAAGAAATCGTACCTCTAACTAATGTAAATATTCACCCAGTTGTAGATTTATGATCTCCAACACTCGATATCCAACTCGCATCATTATATCCTTCTAGTATAATAGGAAACCTACCATAATGAAGAACATGATTTTTATTTATTTATTTTGTTTTCATAAGATATCCGAAAATTCTAATGATGGCCTTCCAGTTCTCACCATTTGGATTGCTAGTAAAATCTACTCATTTTACTAATTGCAAATTCTATGTCGGTTCTAGTACATTGCATACACTTGCATATTCCAATTGAGCCACAACTCTCCCATCATTCTTTTGAAGTTTGACACTAGAATCAAATAGAGCGGTCACTTCCTTAAAGCGTGTGTGTTTGAACTTATTAAGCACTTTATTAACATAGTGTGTTTGACTAAGTTCATAACCCCCACTATTTCTCTTTACTTTGATCCCCAAAAGTACTAGTCCAAGATAATTCATCTTGAATGTGGAAGTTAGAAACCTCTTTGTTTCTAAAATTCCATTCATCTCGTTGCTAATGATCAATATGTAATCAACATAGAGACAGATAAATATTACAATTTTCTCACATCATATTTTTGTACAAACACTTGTCACAAGAATTAAATGAAGAAAGATTTTAGATAATTATGCATAATGATGCAAGAAGGTTTTTATATGAAGTGAAAGATGAAACTATGAGGAATTTAAAATAGTATAGTATAAATTGCAATGAGCACCTTAGTCATGTTCACTTATCTCAAATCTTCACTTGAATTTCTATGGTCAACCTTCTTGATCAACTTCATAGTTAACGTGCATGACACTTTTGATCCTTTTATTTTTTTATGCTCTTTGTCTTCATCAAAGATGAACTCGGTATATGATATATTCTTCACAATCTCCCCCTTTTGATGATGAAAAACTCTTTGACTTTGTGATTTGATAATGATTGAAAAGTCTCCTTCAAAGTTGTTTGTCTCCCCTTAATTGTTGAATCTTACAATGACATAGTCAAACTTTTAAACTCATTATTTTGATACTTGTTTTAACCCATACAAGGATTTGTCAAACTTGCACACCTTTTGTTCATTCCCACATAACCTTCTAGTTGCTCCATGTCAATCTCCTCATCGATATCTCTATTTAGGAATGTTATTTTGACATTCATTTCAGGAACTATAAGGTTATGCAAAGAAGTTAATGCAAACGATGTTCTAATTTTTTTTTGTGCTTGCTACTATACATATGTGTCAAATGATAAACATATTCTTTTTGTTTAAAACACCCTTGGTCATTAATCTAAATGTGTAGGTGTTTATTGTACCATCACACTATGATACTTCATTCTAAACATGAGGAGTCCCTTGAAGCTATTGCTTCCTTATAAGTCTTAGGATCATCTTCCACTTGAAGAATAATAGGAATCTTACGATCAAAATTCTTACTATTTCCTTCCATTAGATAAAATAAATAAACCGACTATCAATTTTGTTCATTCTCGGATCCTTAGCCTTTTGTAAGGGTGTTCAAAACTGAACCAACCCAATAAAAAACCGCAAACCAAACCAAACCAAACCAAAACCGCAAAAAACCGCATTTGGTTCGGATTTGTTCGGGCCATCTTTTAACAAAACCACATGGTTCGGTTTGGTTTGCGGTTTGTATTTTGCAAACCGAACTAAACCAAACCAAACCTCATTATGTTACAACTCAAACTTCACTTATCTCACATCTAACCCAAAACTCAAACCCATTATGCCTTAACCTTATATTACGAAATATTTTCTCTTACTCACACTTAACTTTTCAGTTTTAATCTTCTCAAATCTCTCCTAATAGTAGTGTACATTCTTCTCATCTTCTTTGCCATGTACATCTCACCTATTCTACACCAATCTCTCATCTCACATGTTACTATTTTCTCTTCTAATTATATTTTTATCGCGCCTTTCTTCTCTAATCTCACATCTGTTATTTTCTTTCTTTTTCATCTTCTCTAATCTCCCTTCTCTTATATTTTCTATTTTATTATAATATTTTGATATTGTTTTATGCTATTTTTTTTTTCACTTTTGTTTAAATTGATTTTTGTATATTAAATGAGAACTTTTTGTCTAAATATGATGAGTTTTGTTGTTATTTGGCAATTAATGTATGAATGACTAAACACAAAGTTATGTTTTCTCTATATATGTAAATATCACTCAATAAAAATCTTGTAAAAAACCGAACCAACCGAACCAATCCAAACCGCATTGGTTTGGTTCGAATTTTTTTTAAAATCCAACCAAACCAAACCAAACCGCATGCTTTTTTCCCTTGTGGTTCAGATGATTTTTAGCGTCAAAACCGCCCAAACCGCACCGCGAACACCCCTAGCCTTTTGGACTCTCTTGCTTATTCTAAGTTTGGGTTATTTTCCAACAATCCATGAAGAATCTTCCTCACAAGATTCTTCATTAGTGACGAACTTTCGGTTTGTGTTTTAACAATCCGCGGAGAACCTTCCTCACGAGGTTCTTCATTTATGGAAATCTCGAATTTCTTATCCTCCGTGATAAAGGTCTAAAAATTTCACATATCTCAATAGTTACATTAGACTCCAAATTTAGACATCTATATAAGTCATGATTCATCTTTGGATGATTTTTATATGTCTTATAGTAATAATACAAACATGTCATTCCCATAGAATCTGAATCAAAATTCAATTGCATAATTTGAAATAATAAACTTTAATAAATTTGATCACTTTAGTACTTAACAATATTTCTAACTGAAACAATTCCAAATTAATTCGTACACTTTTCACTTCAAAATTAAATAATAGATTGAAGTTCATAATCAAAATTCAATTGTAAAATTTTAAATTGTAAACTTTTATGAATTTTGTCACTTTGATAATTAGCAAATTCATACTTAAAATTTTTATTTTTTTTTTCAATTTATCCTTTAACGATTTACTTAACACAACATAATTATTATCTTTTTTTAAAATAAAATTTAATTTTCTATCCATTCTCAGATAAAAAAAACTATTTAATTTTTGAAACTATTTTCAAACACACATAGTAGCCTGAAGGATTGCATATCTTGAATGTTAGAACACACAAAATTAATTAAGGTGAATTAATGGAGAATTAGAGTAATTTGGAGAAGATGAAGTTAAGAATTGAGAGAGAGAGAGAGAGAGAGCGAGAGAGAGAGAGAGAGAGAGAGAGAGAGAGAGAGAGAGAGAGAGAGAGCAATTGAGGGTGAGAAAGAAAATTGACATTAACAATAAATGGGAGCACTAAAGGCCTTTTATACACAATTGAAAAATAATGGGAACCGGTTTTCATAAGCTGGGTAACCGGTTACACCCAGTTGAAAAACGGTACTACCTCTACAAACGACCATGTGATCGGTTACCATAAATAGGGTAACCGGTTACACCAACAGAAATGCAGAAAAAAAGCTTTTCAACACACCACCTCATTTCAGTTGGTCCAAGTGCAGCATGCTCAAGCTCATCTTCAACCTCTTGAACACCTTATTTGTTACCCCCCTTGGTCAACAAATCCGCTACTTGGTCCTTGCTTCGACAATACCCCAATCGTAACTTGCCTTCACTCACTAGCTCCCTCAAATAATGAAACCACGTCTCTATATGCTTGCTCCTTCCATGTGCAATCAGATTCTTCGCAAGATTGATCGCAGAAACATTATCAACAAGAAGTGTAGTAGCCTCACCTTCATTGCTACCCAAATCCTTCAATAGATTCATGAGCCACATGGCTTGACATGCATACAACGAAGCCGCAATGTACTCGGCATCACAAGACGAGAGTGCTACCACCGGTTCCTTCTTCGAACACCAAGAGATTGGTGTCCTACCAAACATAAAGATGTATCCAGTTGTTGATTTTCTATCATCCTTATCACTACACTAATTGGAATCGGTGAAACCAAGTAAATCGCATTTTTGGCCCGTATCCGATGCCGAAAAAATAATTCCACAACCAAGAGTTCCTTTAACATATCTAAGGATCATCTTGACCATTGCCAAGTGAGAAACCTTAAGTCTCTCCATGAATCTACTAGCAATACCGACACTAAATGCCAAGTTTGTTCGTGTATTGCACAAGTACCGCAATGATCCAATCAATCTCCTATATTGAGTTGGATCCACATCTTGTTCATAGTCACTCTTGGATAGCTACAACCTTGCCTCACATGGTGTAAGGAAAGCATTGGAATTATCCATTTCACACCTCTTCAGGATCTTAAGAGCATATCTCCTTTGATGAATGAGCAGTCTTGTTTTTTACCTTTGGAACTCTATGCCGAGGAAATATGTCATAATGCCAAAGTCCGTCATCTCGAACTCATCTATAAGTTCACTATTGAACTTAGAGATACTCTTCTCACAACTGTCGGTAATCAATAGATCATCCACATACAAGCAAAGGATGATCACACCATCATTTGCATCCGATCTCACAGAGACTCCGTGTTCGGAAACACGCCGCTTGAAACCAATGTCAACAAGAAAGCCATCAATGTGTGTGTTCCAAGCTCTTGAAGCTTGTTTCAAACCATATAATGCTTTATGCAATTTGTAGTACTTCATCTCTTGATTCTTTACCACAAATCCGGGGGGCTGCTCAATATAAACCTCTTTATCAAGTGGACCATTCAAAAAGGCATATTTAACGTCCATTTGAAATATCTTTCGATCGTTGTTATTTACAATTCCAAAAACTAATCATATGGTTTAAAGCCTAGCCACAGGTGCAAACACCTCCCCAAAGTCTATACCTTCACTTTGCAGGAATCCCTTTGCTACCAATCGAGCCTTATTCTTGATCACCTCGCCTTTGTGATTTTCCTTCACTTTATAGACCCATCGCACACCAATAGACTTCTTTCCAAGCGGTAAATCAACCAACTCCCAAGTACCATTTTTTTCAATAGATTCCAGCTCTTCCTTCATTGCACAAATCCACTTTTGATCTCTTAGAGCCTCATCTATGTTCACCGGTTCGGATTCGGCCATAAGCGCAAAGTGAATAAAATCACCATCATCATTGATTTCGTTGTCTTGGAATCTCTCACATTCTTGGAGTCTTTAAGGCAACATCCTTTGCCTTGTTGATCTTCTAATATTTTCTTCGTTTCGGACCTCATTTGGTGGCTGAACAGCGGTTTCAAAACTGACAGGATCATCAAAAACAAAGCTGCTGGAGGTTCTGTTCTACTGGTAACTGGTTACGCCAGAATGAACTGGCTGGGTGTAACCGGTTACTCCCTGCTCTGTAGATCTGGAAGTGTTGTTTCTCTGCATGTAACCGGTTACATCAGATTGCACTGCCTGCATGTAATCGGTTACCCTGAGACTGACAGCACCAATTTCATCAAAAATTACATCCTGGCTTATCACAATCTTCTGATTTCGTGCGTTAAACAGTTTGTATCCTCCAGTAGAGTGATATCCAACCAAAATCATCTCCTCTCCCTTATCGTCTAACTTCTTTCTAAGTTGACCTGACACATGTCGATACGCCACCAAACCGAAAACTCTCAAATGGCTTAGATTCGGTTTGAATCCAGAACATACCTCTTCCGGTGTCAGCTTTCCAAGTTTCTTAGTAGGGCACCTGTTTAAAAAATAGGTGGATGTAGAGACCGCTTCTCCCCATAGCTCCTTTAGCAAGTTTTTCCCACTTAACATACTTCGAACCATGTTTATAATTGATCGATTTTTTCTCTCAGCAACACCATTTTTTTTGTGGTGTATAGGGTGGCACAACCTCATGCACTATTCCCTCTTGATCACAAAACTTCCCAAAGTCATTTGAGACGTATTCACCTCCACCGTCCGTTTTGAGCACTTTGAGTTTTTGACCGCATTACCTTTCAACCATAGACTTAAACTTCTTGATTACATCAAATACCTCATCTTTCCTCTTGATAAGGTAAGTCCATAACTTTCTACTAAAATCGTCTATAAAAGTGAAAAAATACCTATTGCAACCCAATGTGTCAACTTGCATTGGCCCGCAAACATCGGAATACACCACCTCAAGGTGAGTCTTGGTCCTATGACCCGCATCCTTGCTAAAAATCTCCTTGTGTTGCTTTCCCTTCACACAACTCAGTTGGAATATTTATGTGTGGCAGCCCGGTAACCATACCATTTTGTTGCAACGCTTTGAAATCCCGAAAATTGAGATGCCCAAGACGGTAATGTCACAACCAATCTTCTTTACTCTCCGTTGTAGCTAAGCATCTATGCTCCATCACTTTCAACTCAACTTTGAAAATCCTATTAGGAGCCATATGAGCCTTAAGGATCAACACTCTATTAGCATCCACAACGCACAAAATCTTGTCTTCCAAGCGAATTTTGTAACCTCTCTCAAGAAATTGGCTAATACTCAAGAGATTACATTTAATTCTCGGTATATACAAGACATCCTTGATCATAGAATGTCCACCATTCTTTTTCTTGATCAAAACATCACTGACACCTTCGGCCGCAAGAATGGTATCATCCACGAATTTTACTCTACTTTTTGTGGCTTGATTGATTTGAACAAACCAATCCTTTCTACCCGTCATATGCGTTGGATAACCGGAATCCAAGTACAATTCATCGCTGCCTTGGACTCCATCTCGCACCGTAATCATCACGTTTTGTTCCGAACGCGTTTCTGTCCCGTTTTTTAAACTCTTGCAGCTGCTGTCCCGCAACTTGCAGCTGCTACTGCTGCTGCCCAACACCTCTTTACTACCATAAAACTTCTCTGTGATCATCACTAAGAGTGTATTTTCATCATCTACGTCTTGCCTCATAACCTTGGTTTCATATCCTTGGGAATCCCTCTGTTTTGCACCACATTCATTTGCAAAAATGTCCAACCTTTTGACACTTCCAGCACAGAACTTTGGTTTTGTCCCTTGGTTTTCCATCTCTAGCGTTGCCCCGGTCACCATATCTATTGGAGCTGCTCTCACCCTTTTGCCCCGTCGAAACCTTCAAATTTTGTGGATCATTTCCACCCAAATTCTAGAAATTTTGCTTCCCTTTCGAAGCCCATTTTCCTTTCGATCTTTTACTCTTCTCGTTGAGCCGCGCTTGTAAAGCAATCTCCGCTTTAGCTTTATCGCTTCCTCTCTCATCCATTCTTTGCTCATGAGCCTCAAGAAAGCTTTGAAGCTCGTCTTTTCTCAATGTTGCAAAGTCCTTCGACTCTTCGATAGCCACTACAATGTTGTCAAATCTTGACGTTAAAGAACGCAAAATCTTCGAAACAACATTTTTCTCCAACATTGTTTCTCCACAAGACTTGATTTGATTCAGCAACCGCGTAATACGCGTCACATAATCGTTGATCGTTTCCATCTCTTCCATTTGCGTTAGCTCAAATTGCCTCTTGTGAGTTTGTAACCTCACCACCTTCGCCTTAACAGCCCCGACATAAGCTTTCTCCAATATCTCCCAAGCTTGATTTGCCAACTCGCAATCGTCAACCTTTTCGAAGTTGTCACTATCAACACAAGAATGAATCAAGAAGAGTGCCATGTAATCTTTCTTCTTCTCTTCCTTGAATGTAGCCTTTTGTGTCTCTGTAGCTTCTGCCCCAAGTGGTGTAACTCCATTGTTGATCACTTCAAGAACTTCTTGATACCCAAACAACACTTTCATTTGCTTTGACCACTTGTCATAATTCTTCGAATCAAGAATCGGAAGGCTGGTAGGGATTCTATCGTTGGAAACGGTAATTGGATAAGAACCAGAGCTCTTGATGCCAAATGTTAGAACACACAAAATTAATCAAGGTGAATTAATGAAGAATTAGAGTAATTTGGAAAAGATGGAGTTAAGAGAGAGAGAGAGAGAGAGAGAGAGAGAGAGAGAATGAAAATTGACATTAATAATAATTGGGAGCACTAAAGGCCTTTTATACATCAGTTACAAAATAATTGAAAAAGTAAAACAACTTAAAAATAAACTGAAAACTGAAAATGTTACAGTGATAACCGGTTACCATAATCTGAGTAGTCGGTTACACCCAATTGAAAAACGCTACTGCCTCTACAAACGACCATATAACGGATTACCATAAACAAAATAATCGGTTACACCAACAAAAATGCAAAAAAAAATAGCTTTTCAACATTGAAGTATTGCAGAAAATTTAAAACATATTGAAGATCGGGAGACTTAATGCAACGTAGTGTCTCATAATGTGTCATGGTTACATCGAAATAAGGTTGCTATATGCATAAGCACCATTTCGTGCATTTCCTTTCATAAAAGTGAAACAACGTCAATAAAGTGAAACACTACATAAACTTTTTTTGTTAAACTGCAGTATATTTACTATATTATTTCTGTTTGAAATCATGATAAAGAAAATATTTTACAACTTTTTGTTCCAATACATATATATTTTCAAACCTTTTGTAATAACCATTAAGGACCAGGTTCTTTTACTATATGGAACGCACCGTTATAAAAAGCAGCATAAATTTTTAGGAATGAAATCACAAATTCATTCTTATATACATATATACAGATATGTTATTGTCACTATGCATGTACGATTTCTATTTTGCAAATACATAATTTGAAACATATTAGTGTGAGTATGTCACAAGTACATACTATATATTTTCTTTTCAAAATATAAATAAGTCTAGTACAAAAATCACTATTCAGCCCAAAATACTATTTATTACGGTGATGTTCCGCAATATGAAAATTATTATATGTATGGTATATCAAAATTAAACTATCATACATATCAATTAATATACCGAAAAATTAAAATATCGATAATCAAAACTTGGATACCAATTGTCAGGAAATTTCATCTTTGATTTTAAAATCATGATTTTTCCAGTATTTTAATATCTATGAGAAACAATAAAAACATACCCAAACCTCTAATGGTAGACTTAATGGTGGCTTGAGTCTTGAAAATGTGCTACTCTTAAGGTCGCAGGTTAAAATTCTACTAGGTGCAATTAATCTTTGTATTGGATCAGTCCATTCGCGTTGGGTCAGTCCATACGGAGATTTACTCTGCCTTTAAACGGGATCTAAGATTTCATTTGACGATTTTTGTTTATATTTAGAATGTGTCTACGACATAGCAGTTTGTCCTTTGATGTTTGAAATAGTGTATTTTGTTATATTTTTCTGAATTCGGAATGAAATATTTATAGATCATATTGGTGTTGTTTTCACAAGGTTGCGACCATGGGTGAAACAACTTCTTTTTACCAAGAGGTACAAGCTTTTGCCAAAAGTTACGTATTTTTATAAAAAATTACATTGTTTCGCCTACAACAATATTCTTCAAGAGTTACATACTTTCATTCTGCAATACTTAACGGAGTGTTGTCTATTTTCGAATTCAAAAATTAATCTTCACTTAAATATTTTTTTGTCATATTAGAACACTCATGAATATTGATTGTCCATAATTTCTAACACTTAAAATCTTAAAGTATGTGAGAATAGTTTATGCTCGCTTAAAGAATATCTGAGTTGCAATTCTTTAAACTAGAATTTACTTGCTTAACGAACTCACTTATGCAAAATCCATATCTTTCTGTCTTGAATTCGATAAGTCAGCCTCTAGCTCGCTTAGCGAATTCAAGTTGTCTTGTTTCCTTCAAGCAATACCTGGGTTCGATTTAAGGATGGTGCAAATACCTTTTTAATTATTTTTCCTGCTAAGTAATAATATGTTAGCATCCATTTTGGAACAATGTCGAGAAAAGGAAAAGTCTCCAAGTGTATGAAACAAAAATGGCTTACTGTAATGTGAAGCAAAATGTTAGCGAGACAAATGGATCCAAGATTGAACCACCCTCTAATCCAACTAGAAAAGGACGTGAGTGCTTGGGGGTTAGTATACCGGCACCACTTTACCAATAATACCAAGTCATGTAACCTACCGTAGAAACTAAAATACAATGCAAATGTGGCAGCTACTGTCATGAAGCAACATTAATATAACACCATGCCACTCTTGGTTTTGAATATCAAAAAGACAAAAAGAAAGAACAAGGAATTGTCCTTAACCTTAAGTACAAATCCATTATGACAATACTAAACGTTTGGCTTAGGTAGGGAAAGAGCATGATTGAGGCTGTCTTTGGATTTTTTTTAATTATTTATCTTCAGGCAAATTAAAGTTACTATTATAGTATGCAATATGAAGTCCACGTATAGTCTTTTGGATGTTTTGTGACAAGATATGAAAGTAAAATAAAGTTTGGTCAAAAAGCTCTAAATATTTAGTAATTGTTATAATATTATTGTTATTATTATTATAATATTATTATTTAGAAATATTTATCTAAATAATAATGACAAATTATTGTAAATACACAATTTGTCAAAGATAAAATAGTAAGTCCAATTATTATTTTAGTGTGATAGTTACACTTCTAGTAGTATAAATACTACCCTTGGCTAGGGGTGTGCAAAAAAACTGGTTCACAAGAACCAATTTTAAAAATATGGTGCACCTATTTTAAATGTCCATATTATTTTAATTAAAATTGATCCGGATCCATTTCATTAAAATCATAAAAAACCAATAACCACTTTTTAAAACCAATATATAAATGGTTAACCAATGTATTCTTCACTTTGTCTCTAATTCATGATTATAAATTAATAATATACTATAGATATCAAGATAACACTTAAGTACACATTAGTGCATTGCCACCAATTTTATTTATGGTCTTCATTAATCCTCTCTCAAGTTGAAATCTCCTTTTTTTTTTTTAATCATGGCTCTTAATTATATTTTTTGAATATATTATGTTGATTTTCAAGTAAAAAAATTTTCTAGTAAAATCATTTAGATTTTCAAGTCACAATGCATTTTTGTTTTGTTATGATTTGTTTTTTTGCCCTTTCTTATTATTTTTATTGATTCTATATTCTTGCAAAAATCAAATTATTGTTGATCGAATTTCGTAAATATTATAATTGACATTTAAAATCTACCACCGTCGAGAGGTTATTGATTTCAAAAAATGGATTTAAAACGATTGGATGGCGTTAGAAAAATGCTGTTTGAATTGAAAACTGAGTTTTAATCAAAAACAAGTTTGAGAAAATTTGGTTTTAAAAATAGTCCAACCAAAAATCGGTTTTTGGTATAAACCATTTTTGAACTAAACCAATCCAAATATAAATTAATTTTTAAAAAATAAGCTGGTTTCATTAAAGTGGTTTTAAGAACCAAACTGAACCATATATTTGGTTCAATTTGGTTTGGTTTATGAACCATGCACACCCCTACCCTTGGCTAATGTAAAAATACACCAAAATTTTTACTTTGAAAGCTCTAGTAAAATACTCTCCATTCTTCAATCTTTCTATCTAAGTTTAATAGTTGCAACTAGTTTACTAAATTATATTAGTTCATAAATATTAACAAATATTCAAAATTGATTTTTTTCTCAACACGTTATCAGCACGATCGTTTCTATCGGAAGTTATTACCACACTAGATATATATTCTAAACTTATCTCTTTAATCTCATTATTGCTATAATTTTTATTATTTATCATGGTTATAGAAAACTGACAATTAGTCAAGTGATTTATAACTAGAATGATTTTTATCGTAATTTTTACTTTACCCCATGTTATAGAAAACTAACAACTTGTCAATTGCTCTATAATAAGTGTGGCTTTTATATATTTTGTGTAGAGGTTTAAAACTCCATATTCAGTTACTAACTTTTATATTTAGTGGAGGTTTAAAACCTCATCTGCACTTACTAACTTTTATATTCAGTTACTAACTTTTATATTTAGTGAAGGTTTAAAACCCCATCTGCACTTACTAATTTTTATATTCAGTTACTAACTTTTATATTTAGTGGAGGTTTAAAACCCCATCTACACGTTCTAACTTTTATATCCAGGTACTAACTTTTATATTTAGTGGAGGTTTAAAACCTCATTTGCACTTACTAACTTTTATATTCAGTTACTAACTTTTATATTTAGTGGATGTTTAAAATCCCATCAGCACTTACTAATTTTTATATTCAGTTACTAACTTTTATATTTAGTGGAGGTTTAAAACCCCATCTGCACTTACTAATTTTTATATTCAGTTACTAACTTTTATATTTAGTGGAAGTTTAAAACCCCATCTGCACTTACTAACTTTTATATTCAGTTACTAACTTTTATATTTAGTGGAGGTTTAAAACCCCATCTGCACGTACTAACTTTTATATTTAGTTACTAACTTTTATATTTAGTGGAGGTTTAAAAACCCCATATGCACTTATCACTACAACAAAAAAGCTATTTAATAGCGTTTTTTTTTTTTGCTTTTTGATAGCGCTTAAAAGCGCTATTAACCAGCCTGCTATTGTAAATATTTTTGTTTGATAGCACTTTAAAAGCTCTATTATAGTATAGGTAATTAATAGCGTTTTTCCAAAAGCGCTATTATAGTACCGGTATTTAATAGCGTTTTTCTAAAAGCACTACAGAAGTAGACACTTTGCATTTTATAATACGTATTTTGCTTTGGTTTTGATAGCACTTTCAAACAAAGCGCTATTATAAGGCACGTGTTTGATAGTGCTTTTCCATAAAAGTGCTATTATATTATGTTTCATTAATAGCACTCTCTCTACAAAACGCTATTGTAGTACACTTTTTTTTTACAAAATCTTTCTTTTGATATATATATATATATATATATATATATATATATATATATATATATATATATATATATATATATATATATATATATATATAGCATTTGCATTTTACGACATAAGAATTCATAAAAAATAATGATTATAACCAACTAAAATATTTAAAAATGAAATAAAACCACTTATTCAAGAACAAATGTGATACCATATATATCTACCACTGCCATAATTTACAAATTAATAACAATTAAAATTACATTACATATGCTGAAAAATCAGGCTTGTCTTAGAATTATACATCAACAATTGTATTAGAATTAAATTACATTAATTTACAAAATTTGTTAGCCAAGAAAACCAAGAGAATAATACATCACATATGCTGAAAAAAATCAAATCTACTCACTAAAATGATAACCACACAATTTCGGCTAAAAGATTAATAGTATTCAATTCACAATTGAAACTTAAAGCTTAAACAACAAGAAAATTCTGGAGTTAATTATCAAACAACAACAAACAAAGATATGGTTTAGTTTGTAAAGCCATCTCTCCATCTATAATGCTTAAATATATGATCACTGCATTAAGAGCAACAACACATCATGCACAAAAGCAATACTATAAATTACATCCTTTTTTGTGATTGTTGCTACAACCTAGTATATTTTCAGTTCACTTACTCAAGAGCTGCACGCATATGCTTACCTACGAGCTTCTTTCATACCATCAACAGCATCACTTGAAATTTGATTACATTTGTCCAATGGAGAGGCAACTCGCTTTTCTTTGACAACCCTTTTCGCCATCCTCCGCTGCTTCATTCTCTTGGAGTTAGCACACGTAGTTTCATCACCTAAATCAATTTCATCCAGGGAGAACAAAACACAACCTTTTTATATTAATAGTAGTTTCAAATTTGGGAATTGTTAAGATAGAAAAGTATCACATTTATGTTTGAAAAATACACAAAACTTTGGTAAAAATCGACATCTATATCTTTACGTAGCATCTATAGGTCCTCCGCATCATAATGACTAAGACAGTCAGTTGAAACGTGTTAATTTAACAACACTGTAAAATAAACATAAAAACATAGTCAATAGATTCATCATTGGATAACCTTTCTTAGAAGCATTTGATCGAACAGGTGGAGGACCATTATCCCCAGCCTGTGTTGTTCGGGTGGGAGGCATCAACGACCCAATTAACTTTCCACGGAGGATGGAGTCTTCCTTCATCTTCTTCTTACGAATTCTCTTTCGTTGTGCTCTAGTGAGTTTCTCTGTCTCATAACCGCGTTCTCCTTCTTCGCAGCTTGTTGAGGCATTTTCACAGTCATCTAAAGTGCCTGACATTAACAAAAATGTTTCAAGATCATGAGAATTTTTAAAGAGTTTCATTTGGAGTTTGAAATCGAACTTGAAATAACATCGGTGTAAGATTCCAACTCGATCAAGTCTTTTACTGGTTCTGAGTCCTGTTCATGCTAAATGAAGAACGATAACAATGTATTAACGATCAAATTATTAGAGAAAGAAAAAGAATAAGGAAAAAAATAGAATACCTGCGGAGATGGAGGATCTAGTGTGTTAACAATTGCTTCGTTAAAGCGGCGTTTTCTCTCGTCTCGTTTCATGAAAACGAAGATGAGATTTATGGATATAACAATATCAATAACAGTTTATTTAATTTTGGTTTGTGCGACATTACACTCTATTCAGAGTCATGAATGGTTTAAACCCTTTGGTCATGAATGGTTTAAACCTTTGGTGACTCATCATGACATTTATCCAGGACACGACAAGGCAGCTGCCAAATTACAAAATGGACTTTACAGGAGAAAGATTGCCATTGTGAGATGCAAAAAATCAAGCTTTGGTTTGGAGAATATACTTTCTTGTTCCAGCATAACAGAATAGAATAACAACACCAAAATCAAAACTAACAAAGGCACTGATAAAGAAAATCCCTACAAATATAGGTCCATCCATCTTATCTTCCTTAAAATAACTGCCTTAATTAGATGGAATCCTTCCATCATCACATATTCCACTCAAAGACTCCAAGCATAAATCTGGATTGCCAACAAATGCACCGAGAAATCTTCCATACCCTTGTTTCTCAGGAACATATCCAGAGAAACATTTGTAAGACAGATTCAAGATGGTTAGATCTTGAAGGCTGGAAATGTTTCCCGGGATATGTCCCGATAAGGAATTATGCGACAAATCTATGGCTTTCAAACTTTGCATTTTCTGCAAACCAGGAAGCTGTCCATTGAGAAAATTGCCCGACAAATTCAGATATTCTAGACCAGCTAAGCCAAATATGCCCCTTGGAATCTCTCCATGCAACAAGTTATTGGATATATCGATTCCAAACATTGATGAAAGATCGTATGTGAAACTGAGTTGGTTGTTATCAGAAATAACTACTAAAACTCTTGGTCCAACCCTTCTCGCATCAACCAAAGGCTCTTCTTTAACATTAACAGTAACATCCCTTGTGTTAAACAATAAGCTACTCTTCCAATTAATATAAGGTATAAGCCAGAAAACTTGTTGTACGACAAACCTATTGTTGCTTATATCTAGTATCCTCAAAGTGAGTGGAATAGCCCCCGAAAACCTATTGTTGCTTATATCTAGTATCCTCAAAATATCCAATGCATTGAACTCCGGTTGAATTATGCCAGAAAGATTGTTGTTATTAAGTATAAGAGCATACAACTGAAAGCACCCAACGATGCTGAACGGAATGGTACCAGACAGAGAGTTGTGTGAGAGATCAATGACTTGAAGATAAGTCAAATTTCCAATTCTAGAAGGAATTTCTCCAGAAAGAATATTGTGAGAAAGGAATAAAACCTGCAAGCTTTTCAACTCCGTGATTTTCAAAGGAATTTCACCAGAGAATTGATTGTGAGAAAGGTCAAGAAAAACTAGGCCAAGTTTTTCTTTGGTCTCTGCAATTTTACTAGGAATAGGACCGGACAAATCATTATTACTCAAGTCCAAAACAACATGTTTCTCCGAGAACACAATCCTTGAATATATTTTATACTTTAAATGGTTCCTTGATAGATTCAAATGAGTCAAAGCTTGAAAGGAAGCAATACAAGCAGGTAAACCCCCCACAATAGAATTGTTAGACAAATTCAACACAGTTAGCGACTGAACCAAAGTTGCAAAACAAGGCAAAGTACCTGTAAACTGATTGGAAGCAAGGTTGAGGATAACCATAGGTTGTTGAAAAACAACAAGATTACCAGAAAATAAATTGTTTTCAAGGTCCATATATGTGAGAGACTTTAAGTAAAGTAAACTCTCAGGTATACCTCCACTGAATGAACAGAAACCGAGATTAACTCTTTCAAGATTTGCAGAGAAGTTACCTATCTATAAAGGAAGTGAACCTCCCAAGAGAGGATTCTCATTCAAAACAAGTTCAGTCAGAAGCTTAAGCCTCATGAAAGAATCTGGTATTCCACCATGAAACTTGTTGTGACTAAGATCAATAACTCTAAGGTTAAGTAAGTCCCCAAAACAAACAGGTAGAGGGCAAGTGAAATTATTGTGTGAAAAATCCACCTTGTTAAGATACAAAAGGTTACAAAAATGACAACATTACCTTGTATTTGAAAAGGCAATACAAATCAAACAAAGTAGGTAAGATACTTACAATAGTTGTTCCACTATATCATAGGAAATGTGGTAAAAATAACCACCAAGGAGGAAGATAATGTCAAGCCCAGGAATATCGCCATAATCTTGTGAAAATATCCTGTAATCTGTATCTCCAGGAATAATAGGAAAAACATCATGCATATTACAACAAAAAACTCATATTTGTATTGGTATATACGTATACGAAAAAAATAGTTTCTACACAGCACGATAGAGTACTAAACAGGTATAAAGACAAAACTTGAGCTGCACTAGTAGCCATAGGGTACATTGCTGCTTCTGCATAGATATTAGAAGGCCAAGAACTTGGTCCATATTGACATACTAGATCTGATATATAATTAACAACTTTTTTCAGTGAAATTCCTACATTACTTAGATGTAGCTTATGATATCTAACTATTCATAACAGAAATTTAACATCGCATTTACCAGGCCCTCCAGTCCCAGATGCCTCCACGTTTATAAAAGCACCTACTGTGTCGTGCCACTTATTTGTCTTCATGAACCCATGCGAACCCTTAAGCATCAAAGATTCAGAAGGAAACAACACCTCATTAGCAAAGATCACAATATCGTCATTTCTTCCGGATGAGATGAAGCTTTAATTTGAAAGTCATATATGTAATTTCAACTCAAAACATTTATAAATAAGATATCCTACCAACATGAAAAGTTCCTCAGGCCCATTAAAAAGGAAAATAACAGGGTGGTGCAGAGCAGAACCAGAGTCCACGATTAGTCTTGCAATTTTCAGCATTGACGTTGAGAAAGAGGAGAAAATAAAATAAGACTTAGTATGCTCGAGGTGTATATATTTTCTGAATATAACCTTTCAAATACAATGAAGAGATGAGATCAGGATGTATGTTTGTTACTAAGTTTAGGATTTTATTTGCTATACTAACTGTTCTGTACTAGGAAATGAATTAAGTCAGGTCCATAATAACTAAAAAATTGACATTGAAGGGAAAGTTGCAGCAAGAAAATTGAAAGCAAAATCTGATTCTAATTCTAGGGGGAAAATATATGCACATTGAACTCATGTTCTAACCATATAAAGACGTATTAGTTCTAAGAAGAATGAAAATAACACTATATTTCTGAGTGACAGAGTGAAGGCTTGATGCAGTGAACTTCTCACTAGTCTATCCTTTAATATGACCTTGGAAGCTTAACTGGTATTGGCTTCACTCACAGTAAGATTGGATTTGAAGTCTTCAACTCCCCACAACAGAGTTTTTGGACTTAAAACCACAACTGTTTTAAACCCACCAACTCCCCAAATTATTCATATCCTTAAACCTCGTCTCAGCCTACAGCTTCCAAAAACTCCCCCAAAATCTCACAATTTGATAATTACAAAAGAATAATAGAGACAATGTTTACATAAAGCAAGCAACACATGTAACTAAAACAGAAAATTTTAAGCATAACTCAATAGCAAAAAATCAGCACTGCAAACAATGATAGTAATACCGAAAATAAGTAAGCTAATTAAATAAATTTTAAAAATAATTAGGGTTCCAGATCTCGGCAGTTAATTAGCTTAGAAGATGTCAATTTAAGGAGTCAAATCCAAAATTAAAGAAACAAGATGCATCACAAATACCTAATTCGAATCCCTAATTTTACAAATTTACAACACAAAGCAATAATCTGAGAAAAGAAAGATTACCAGATACCAATGAAGAGATGGATGACAGTGGTGAGCTGACGAAGGGCCGAGTTCGACGGAGAATGTGTTTCCTATTTTCGGTGGTGAATCGATGGTGAATTACAAGAATCGTAGGAAGAAGAAGGGGAATGTGTTTCCTCGCTGGGTCGACGACGTGAATAATCGACGGAGAATGTGTTTACACTGTGTTTGAAGGAGGTTTGAAGGAAGATGGAAGTGAATACTCAATGTTTGTTTTTTTGGTGTAGTGGCTCCAATTGTCCGCCAAAACGAAAAAGATTCCGCCAAAATTGTGTTATTTATTTATTTTATAATGTATTATATATATTATAATAAAATAGCATTTAAAATAAACGTTAATGTATAGGTAGTCAAATAATAGCACTTTTTCAAAAAGTGTTATCTTAGTTAAAAATATTAATAGCGCTTTAGGAAAAGTGTTATCTTAGAGAAGATCAATAATAGCACTTTTTCAAAAACTGCTATCTTATTTAAAAATATTAATAGCGTTTTAGGAAAAGTGTTATCTTAGTGAAGATTAATAATAGCATTTTTTTATAAAGTGCTATCAAAATCATATTGTCTGCACCATATAATAGCGCCCGACCATAAAGTGCTATTATAGATGTGTTTATTGCCTTTTTAATAGCACTTTTTTAAAAATTCTATTAAATTAGGTGATACAAAATATCAATTTTGGTGTAGTGTTACTAACTTTTATATTCAGTTACTAACGTTTATATTTAGTGGAGGTTTAAAACCCCATATGCACTTACTAACTTTTATATTTCAGTTCCTAACTTTTATATTCAGTTACTAACTTTTATTTCAATGGTGGTCTAAAACCCCATCTGCAGTTACTAATTTTCATATTTAGTGGAGATATAAAACCCAGTATGTTATCTTATAATTATCTCTAAACACTTGTAATAGCTAATTGATATTTAACACACTTTAGATTTGATTTGATGATTTTTTTGTCTCTTTTTACTTTTTCTTTTATTTTCCCTAACGGTAACTATATTAGTCTTAGCTTGGTTTATTAATAGAGGTTTTTGATTAAAACATGATCATGCTTGTTGTAATCGTTTTTATTGAATAAATTGACACACACACACACACACATATATATATATATATATATATATATATATATATATATATATATATGTTTTGTTTATGTATTAAATTTTGATTATGTTCTTTTGAATTCTAGATAGAATCATGTCAAATGTTAAGCATCACTTCAAAATTTTAAGCAAAACTGGGGACAACTACATAACCTGGAATAACAACTTAATAGAGTATCTTGCATGTGAGGGACTTGATAAAATCCTTGAAGGAGAAATTTCAAGAAAGTCAGTTGTTGACCCAGAAGAGATGGAAATGAAAAAATCAAAAGTAAATCGAATAATCAAACACCACCTTGACGATGGTTTACAAACAGAATATTCAAATGCAAAAGATCCCCAAGATTTGGACACCAGAGGAAAGTCTTGTTGCCCTCATTAATGGATTAGTGGAACAAATTAAGGTTCCAAGATTATAAAAGTGATGTTGCATATAATTATGCCATGCACCAAATTATAGCACAATTAGAATTTTGTGGCATAGTTATAACTGAAGAAGAAAAATTGGAAAAAACCTTTATCACTTTTCATGCATCCCAAGTTTTGTTGCAACAACAATACAGAATGAGGGAATTTTCTGAGTATTCTGACTTAGTTGCTGCCCTTCTAGTAGCAGAACAAAATAATGAGCTCCTTATTAAAAACCACCAGTCGCGTCCCACGGGGACAATATCATATCCTGAGATAAATGCCACAACATTTAATCAAAGGCATGGTGGCTATAATCGTAATAAAAAACGTGGAGGTTATGCTCGTTTTGAGGGTCATAGTCGAGGCGGATATCACGGTCGAAACAACTTTCGTGGTCGAGGTCGTGGATGAAGTTATGTGAATAATTATAGATTTCCCAAATATGACCAAACTAACAGATATCGTCAAGGTAGGGGTACTTATAGCCAAGAAGGTCCCTCGAGAAATCATGATGATTTGTGCTATAGATGTGGAAAGAAAGGTCATTAGTCTAAGACCTGTAGAACACCAGAACATTTGTGTAAAAGAAATAAGGCATCTATAGAGGGAAAGGAGAAGGAAGTAAACTTTAATGAAATTGAACCTGAAAATGATACTACATGTCTTGAGGTTGCTGATTTAGTTGAAGGAACAATGGATTAAGAATTTTTTTGAATAATGTGTGTGATATGCTTGTATTGATTTTATATTTGAACTATGTACAAACTTAAGTATTTGTATGTTGTTTGGTGTATCCAATGTTTGAAATAATAATGTTAAATATGTTGTGTTGATTTACATTCTATTTAATCTTATTTCTATTTCAAGAAGGTTAGACATGGAACATGTTGAAGACATTTGCATTCCAGACAGTGGAACTACCCACACAATCCTCAAATGTAAGAAATATTTCACTGAAATAAATCCTACTAAAGGTGTAATAAATACAATCTCAGGTCCTGCAGAATTGATCGAAGGAACAGGTAATGCTATGCTTATATTACCAAATGGAACAAAGTTTGTCATTAATAATGCTTTATACTCTCCAAAATCAAAGAGAAATTTGTTGAGTTTTAATGACATATATCGTCAAGGATATGATACTGAAACTACAACTGGAGGTAATTTGAAATATATTAACATTACTACTAATGTTTTGGGAAAGAAGAAAATTTTAGAAAACTACAAAAATTGCCTTCTGGATTACATTATACTTATAAACATGCAATTGAATGTAATTTAGCAGTAAAAGAAGATCCCAAAATGATAACTTTATGGCATGATCGTTTAGGTCACCCTGGTTCAACAATGATGCGTAAAATAGTTGAAAGTACCCACGGTCATCCATTGAAAGGTCTAAAACTTACAAAAGGAGATAAACCATGTGAAGCTTGCTCTCTTGGTAAACTAATAACAAAGCATTCACCAGCTAAGATTCAGACAGAATCACCTGCATTTCTTGAAAGAATTCAAGGCGATATATGTGGACCTATCCATCCACCGTCAAGACCATTCAGGTATTTTATGGTATTAATTGATGCATCTAGTAGATGGTCATATGTATGTTTACTGTCAAGTCGTGATATGGCATTTGCCAAATTTCTTGCACAAATAATTAAACAAAGGGCTCAATTTCCTGATTACACTATAAAGAAAATTAGACTTGACAATGCTTGTGAATTTACATCTGAATTATTTAATAATTATTGCATGTCAATTGGGATTACTGTTGAACACCCTGTTCCTCATGTGCATACACAAAATGGTTTAGCTGAGTCTTTAATCAAACGTCTTCAATATATTGCTAGACCATTAATTATGTAAACTAAACTACCATTTACCGTTTGGGGTCATGCAATTTTACATGCTGCAGCACTCATCCATCTAAGGCCAAGTGCTAATCATAAACATACACCTTATCAACTTGCAGCTGGTAAGGAACTAAATATTTCTCATTTAAAGATATTTGGTTGTGCAGTATATGTCCCAATATCTCCACCACATAGAACAAAGATGGGACCTCAAAGGAGGTTGGGAATATATGTGGGGTATGAATCAACTTCTATTATTAGATCTTAAACCTTTAACAGGTGATGTTTTTCAGGCAAGATTTGCTGATTGTCATTTTGACGAAACAAAATTTTCAACACTAGGAGGAGAAAATAAAAAATTAGAAAATGAAATAACATGGTCGGTACCCCATTTATTACATTTGGACCCATATAATAAATCATGGAAAGAGAATGTAAAGAAAATTGTGCACTTACAAGATTTAGCAAATCAATTGCTAGATTCTTTTACTGATTTGAAAAGACTGACAAAGTCACACGTACCAGCTATAAATGTCCCAGCTCGGATTGAGATTTCAAATCTAAATGATGTAGCAAGTACATCTAAGGCACACTAGAAGCGTGGTCGAGCTATGGGATCTAAAGACAAAAATCCCCGAAAAAGAAAAGGGATAGAAAAGGTGAATATGATTGAAAGTGATCTTGAAAAGACACTAAATAATAATAAATCCACAATTGAAAAACGTGCTCTTGAAGAAGCACGAGATGATGATAATGAGATCATTAATAATGAAAATGAAAACAAGAATGATCTTGAAATTTCAATTAATTATGTTGATACGGGAACTTTGTGGAATCGAAAAGATATAAATATAGATGGAATATTTTCATTCTCCATTGCATGTGAAATTATGAATGAAAATGATGATCCCGAACCAAGAACTGTGAATGAATGTCAAAATAGACATGATTGGAAAATTTGGAAGGATGCAATAGATACTGAATTAAATTCTCTTAAAAATCGAAAAGTATTTGGCCCCATTACGACTATACCAAAAGATGCGAAATCGGTTGGGTATTGTAACAGCCCAAAATTTGCCTTCTTGTTATACTAATTGGCTTATGTTTCTTTTCTTTTTTTGCATTATCATTTGTGCATATAATTGGTTCTTAGCATGGGATCAAGGTACTTGGTCCATGTTCTCAAATCTCAAACTTCAAAGTGACTCATGGGGTTCATCATATCTTCTTAAGCTCAAGCATGGCAAAGGATTTCAAGTGGATCTTTTCCTCCTGATCAGAGAGACCAATTAGGGTTTGTGAATCAAAAGGGACTTCTTATTGAACTTTGGGGATTCAAGCATGCTTTTATGATTTCCATATGCTCACAAGTGTTCATGGATAGAGATTTGGTTTATGGTTCATGGTGAAGAATGTTCAGTGGATCAGTTGTTGCTGAAATAAGCAAAAGTCAACTGTAAAGGAGAAAGTCAACTGTGAATTTTTGAGGTTCTTTTCATAGTTTTCAAGGTCTCACATCCTCATATGGTCTTCAATTGCCAAGATTCATGCCATTCATCAAGAATCAAGAGGTTGTGCAAAAGTTACTAAATTTGGAAAATGACCTATAATGAAAACATTCCATTTTTGGCAACTTTTCCATCACATTCAACTTGACTTTTCATCATCAAGGAAGATCCAAATGAATTTTCCTCCAACATGAAAGTTGAATATCTTTCTCTCCCATTTCCAAAAAGTACTAGATGGTTTCCATACCATTTGTAGAACTCAAGTTATGGTCAAAAGATGGCAAGGTGCATTTTGAGGTTCTCATATGGTTCCATTTTTCCACCTTTTGCATTTTGGCACAAATGGACTTGTAATTGGTTTTTTGGTTCATGTCATATTACAACATCAAAATACAAGTCAAGAGGATCAATTGTGACCTTTGAATCAATTCTTTCCATGCCATATTTTCCATTATTTTCACAAAGTGCAAAAATGCAAATTAATTCAAAACTTGCAAATCAAGAAAGTGCAAGGCCCAAATTCAATTCAGAGGTGATACATGAGTAAATTAGAGGTGAATTATACTGGTAGCATGGGTTTCCCACATGTGAATTAGTGGTGGTGGTGCAAAATGCATTTTTGCAATTTCACCCAAATCTCATTAACCAAAGTTCTAATCACTTCTTAATCCTAATCAGTGAACTAATGAAGGGTATATATGCTTACTCATACCCTCACATCTAGGGTAGAGACTCTCATTTGCACAGTTGTGGTTTTTTTTCTCACACTTCCTCTCATTGAATCTCATTCTTCTTGGAGCTTCTTTGAGTTTTCTCTTCATATTCTTGATCAGTGAAGAGAATAGAGCAAGAATCAACTGCTGCTTTGAGCTCATACTGAAGATTTCACCAAGTGCCATTCAAGAGGGTTCAAACTTAAATCTCAAGATCTAGCACGATTTCAAGCTCTAGTTGCATTTATTTTGCATCTAGAGGTTCTAAGGAGTGGATCTGCAGTATTTGGAGGGATTTCTTGGAGGTTTTCAAGTTCTACAAGGTTCAGGTTGGTGAATTTTTCATACTCACAGAACTTAGTTTTATTGTGTGCATTATGATCCTTGATGTTCACTGATCACTCTGATCTATTCTGTTTGAAGTTTGGACGTGTGATTTGTGTGTAATGTTGATTTAAAGTTTTAGATCTAATATTGTTTTTGTTCGATTCTCATTATTGGTTGATTATTTGTTAAAATGGACTGGATATTTGAGATCCTTGCATTTTTCTGGTCAAAATGGAGTACCTATATGCATTTTCTGGAGTTTTTCTACCACAGCTCACCGGAGAGGGTGGCCGGAGCCCTAGCTCCGGCGGCTGGGATGATGCAGTCCGGCGAGGAGACTTTGGTGGAGAAGATGAAATCATGTCCGTTCATTGCTGGATCTAACGTCACTCAGGTCTCCACGTGTCTTTTTATTTTGTTTTTAATTTGTTGTTTGTGTGCATGCTCACCCACGTTTGTTACCATGCGATTAGATCCTGGCCTTTAATTATGTTTAATTGTTTAGATTGATGAGGTAATCTGGCTCGTTAATTTAATCTTGTGGTGGAAAGCGTGACAGCATATTAATGAGTGCATGTGCTTGTCACGTGTGGCTGTGTATGGTGTTCTATTGGATCGTGTGCACGTGCTTTTAATTGATTATAGTTTGCTTTATGATCTGGACCGTTGATCATGCTTATTTTTGGATTTGTTGACTTATTTTGTGAGCGTGTGATTGATCCTTGGGTCATCATTGAACCTGGTTGTTGACTGATTCCATGAGCCTTTTGACTTGCGTTTTGGACTCTTTTGGCCTTGGGCCTTGCTTTTCGCACCCTCCCCATAAGCCCATGTCTAATTCCAACGCATTTCTTTTACTGCCTACACCCCTCCAGACCTTATTTCTTTTATTTCTTTCTTTTTCTTTTTATTTGTTGTTTCAATTTTATTTTAGTATAAAAATATGTTCTAAAAATCTAAAAAAATATTTTCATGATATTTTAATGTATCAACTTAATTTTCATTATTTTATTTTATTTTTAATTTCATCTAATTATTTTATTTTGAATTAAATTGTTAGAGTGTTTCCAATGATACCCTTCTTTCTAGGGTTAGGAATTTTTGTGACTTTCACACACCATTTGAGGGCAATATTTTGGTCACTTTTAAGGCACAGAATGAGGTTGTTTCAATGCTGGTTTGAGGTTGGTTTGAGTTACTTTTAGTCACTTGCCACTCAAGTTTTATTGACCCTCGATCCATGCTTAATGTCTTGCACATCTTTACTTGTGTTTCACTTTTAGACAAGCTATTTAACTCTTTTTGATCCAATCTTTTTGCATATGTTACTTGACTGAGTTAAATTCTGTTTGATTATTTGTTAGGATTTTATTGATCAACTTTGCTATTTTTGGTTGATTTTTACTTGTGATACAAGTTTGATTGAAGTATACTTGGATACATGATCTAGATTGAATGCATTTGCTTACTTGTGATGGAGTGATGCTTGAGATATTTTTATGGTATGATCATGTTCTGTTTGATCTTGTTTATGGCTTTGGAATCATCTCTTTTCACTCATTTTTCTATTTGTTCTTGATTTTACAAATTGTTGATGTTTTGACTTGAATTCCATGACATACTCAACCTAATCTTGTGATGGCTTCTTTGTGTGATCCCACTCATGTATGAAACCTTTTGTTTGATTTGTATGACATGCTAGAGGTTTTGACCCTCTTGGTTTAAGGTGCTTTATGTAACATGTTCTCACTCTTTGCTTCACATGTTTCTTTGTTTATTTGCATGAATGATAAGTGGATGTTTTGATTAACTTTGATGCATGTTTTGAATGTGTTGTTTATTGATTCATCTTATGTGACTTGAGTTTGATCTTGGCATGATGTTAATGTGTATGCTACTGCCCTCTTGAGTTCATTACTTGGTCTTCACTTCACATGTTCATTTTGGGATGATTTGTATGATGCATATCATTATCAATTGTTTTGTTGCATCTTTGCCTCATAATGCATCATGATATGAAATACTTTTGTATGCTTGAGTTGATTGATCATGAGATGTCTTAAGTTCTGAATTGGATTCATTTTCATCTTACCTTGCTCATATTACTTTGGTGTGGTGCTCATTGGTGTTTATTTGCACTTCTTATGCAAGTTTACTTGCATCCTTTCTTGTGTGCTTTCACTTGTATACTTGAGATGTGTTTGTATGATCTTTGAAGCATGTTTTATGTTATGATTTGGATGTGATGATTATGATGTGCTTGCTGCCCTATCTTGCTTCTCATCTTATCCTTCTCTTTCTTCTTCATCTCTTTCATTCTTTCTCTTCCCTTGAATCTCAAGACTTGTTTAAGTCTTGGATTCCTTTTCCTTTAGAGCTACCTAGTCCAACTTAATTTTTGATTAAGCTTGGAGTAGGATTAGCATTAGGTTTTAGGTAGTCGTCCCTCCTAAACCTCACTAACCTAGGGTTACCCATGCATGATAACATTAGGACTCTTAGTTTCCCTTTAGAGTTTCCTTTTGTGTCTTCTCTCTTCTCATCTCAAAACTTCTTGAAAACACTTAATAAAGATAAAGTGTATTGCGCATGAGCCTTAAGCATGGGAAATGAGAAATGAGGGGCTTCCTCTCATCTTTCTAGAGTGCTTAGCGGGCGTTCTGTCTTGGGACGATTCGTTAAGTGTTCGTCCCTGTGCCCTGGACTTTGGTGCAATGCAAGTTATGAACTAACTTAAAAAACATTTCTGTCTAAAAGACACAAAACAAATTCAAATCTTTTTATCCTTCAGGAATGTTGGGTTTCAAACTTCATTTTCAGAAAAGAGCTCGTCGCTCGCGTAAAAAACACTTACCCATTCGTGGTCGTACCCACGAACTACATTAGCTCTGATTCCTCTCTCTCGTCTGATTGAGGATATGTAGGCACAAGGCAGCGATTGTCTTGGCGAGCAACCTTCCCCCACAGTTCCCGTTCGAACTACATTGACTCTGACTTTCCCATTGTACCGAGGGAGTACGTAGGCCTAGGACAACGATATCGTCCTATCGAGTCACTTCTTTTTCTTTTCTTTTTCGTTTCTCCGTTCTTTCCATTCTCGTTTCTTCTGCGATCTAGTAGCAGTGGAGCTCCAGACGACGACACCCTTTGATGCAGACAACAAGCGTGGATCCCATCGAGTAAGATGGACGTGTTGGGTGCTAACACCTTCCCTTCGCGTAACCGACTCCCGTACCCGTTTCTCTTGGTCGCGAGACCATGTTCTTTCCCTCCTTTCAGGTTTATGCAGCGTTTCCTTTCCCTCTCTTGGGATGAATACACATTGCTGGCGACTCTGTGTTTTCTGCGCCACTCTCGCGTTTGTACCGTTGGATGCAAATCTTTCGGGAGCGACAGCTAGCGACTCTGCTGGGGACTCTGGTTGACCTCTTGCTGGTCCATCCCCTTTAGCGAGTCAATCCTAGCGCTTGTTTGTTTGTTTTCGTTGGGTGTTTATTTTGTGGTGCTTTATTTTACTGTATATTACTGTATTGCTACTTTATTTGTTGTATACTACTGTTTTACAGTTTTTATTGCATTTCATTTCATTTTATTACTGTCATACTGGATATTGTTGTGCTGTGCTTGCTGGTTTTCTGTTTGGCAGGTTGGGTTGTTCTGAGTGATAAGCCTAATACACAGGCTTGAGTACACCCTAGGACTAGAGTGGAAAGTAGTGGGACCTACGTGCCAGCTTGGTGCGTTTGTGTGTTCACGAAATTCACAACCAGACGAGGCTATCTTGGGACGTATTCTGACGTGTGTGTCTTGCGCATGTTAGGGTGTTGATCTAGAGAGCTGTCGACTTTGGTGACCGTTTCTCCGATACCTCAGTTGCGCCTCTCCTCCCGAGTTGCGACAGTGGCAGACCACGTTTCGTGGCAAATCCATTGCACATTCTCGATCCGAGGACCCAATGCTGAGGGACTCGCATAGGATGACCTTATTTTTTAGGGGAATCAGTTGAGGCCTCCTCGATTGATGATGATGCCAAACCAGAAATGGTGAATGTATCATCGTTTCTCGACCTGAGAGCCCGGGATATTGATGATCCTCGCCTTTCTAGAACCCTCATATGAGATGGGAAGGGTGTTTGCAGGCTTGCAGGAAACCGAAACCTTCAACCTACCCGGTTTTCTGGATTTCTCATCAGTGTTTGATTATCTGGGTTTCTGGTTATCTCAGTGGTTTGGTATTCTGGAATTCTGGTTTTCTGGGTTGTGGTTTTCGTCCAGTTAACAGCACAGCACATCCAGCAGTGATGCCTTGATCCCATGTCCTTTACATATGCATAATCATTCTTGCATACATGTTCTTGTATTTCCAAGGATATCATTGTTGAGGCTCACTGTTGAGCATTTCCATTTATTCCTTGTGATTCTTCTGAAAAGTCTTGAATTAAAACAGAATGATTCCTTGGAAATATTTGAACATGGCATTTGCATTGCAGTTCCATACTCATGTGCATAACAGGTGTTCAAGGCTGGTTATTCTTGTTCTGATCTAGTTTTCTTCAGAATTGTAGACTTAACTCCTCAGGCCATTCAAGAGTTGATCATGGAGCAAATTCAAGCTGAGTTGAGGGAGGTGCGAGGCCAGATGGGGCAGTTTATGGGGAATATGCAAACTCTCATGCAAGACCAGAAGATGCTGAGGGAGGAGGTCAATCAGATGAAGACTCAGATGGGTTTGGTCATGGAAATTTTGAAAACAGTGTTAAAGAAGGAAAACAGTCATGTGCTCGCCTCCGCGATAGAGGTCCTTACTCCTCCCATCTCTTTGGGATTTGATCTAGATCGTGGATTGCCTCGTGAATCTCTTCCACAAGCTGAAGTTCCAGAACTTTCTCAACAGCAACCAGGTCTTGTCTCCCAAGATAAGTCTAAGAATAAAAAGTGTGCACAGAGACCGAAGCAGTCTGAAAGAGTTTTTCATCCGCTCCCTATGCCATATTCTCAGCTATTGCAGCATCTCCTTCAGTTGCAACTGGTACAGAAAAGGACTTTGGCTCCTCTCACTGGTAATCCCCCACCAGGCTACAATGCAAGAGCCCATTGTGATTTCCATTCTAGGGCACCAGGGCATACTGTGGAGAAATGTAGGGCCTTTCAGCACCAAGTCCAGGATTTGATTGATGCAGGGGCAATTGAATTCACGTCGGGCGGCGTGAGCATACAAGGGGATTTTACCCCAATTGTTGCAAAGGAAGTAGAGACTCCTTCTCTGTCCGCAGGATCCATCTCATGTCATGGACTTTCTCTAAAAACTTTTACTGCAGAAGCTCTACGTCAGCAACCTTTGTTTGTGCCTCGGTCAAATGGGGAAAGGAAAGTGCAAGCGCAGGTGAGGCGCCCAAATCAGCAGTAGCAGCAGAATTATCAGCAACAGGGGCAACTCAGACCAAGAAGGCCCAAGAGTATAGTTGATCCTATTCCTATCCCTTATAGTCAGTTGTTTGCTCGTCTGCTCTAGAACTCTCTGATTCAAACGAGGAGTACCACGCCGGTACCGTACCTTATTCCTCCGGGCATTGACATGAATGCTAGGTGTGAGTTCCACTCGGGAACATTTGGGCATACAATTGATAATTGTAATGTATTCCAGCACAAGGTGCAAGACTTGATCGACTCAAAGGTCATCACGCCAGATGGTAACCCTTTGGATTGAAGCTTCTTTGTCAGAGTAAGCACCAGATCGCAAGAGCATCATCAGGAGCAATAAGTCCAGACGGAGTCAAGTCTCCTCAACAATGGCAGTCATCAGTTTCTTTATTGCATTTTCATGTGTAGGTTTCCTTTGTTTGTTTAAACATTGTCTGCATGTAAAAACTTGTTTGTGTTTGAATGTTGATTTTAATGCAATGATGTGTTGTTCCTGAAGTATCTTACTTTTATGCACTCATGTCATGTTTATATGCACTGCAATACCAACTTTCTTGCTCAAACTCTTTGAGGGAGGATGACGAAATAAGAACGCAGATTTCTAATGGTACGCTTTTGGATAAAACCCTGTTAAGGATGTACAAGCATTGTTTCCAATTCACAAACACTGGAGAGATAAGGAGATAGACCTTTGTCAACACCTTTGAGCCTAGTAGTAGGAGTTCTTTCTGAAAACGAGAAACCCTCAATTTTAACCCAGGGGCAGGGTAGGCGTCAGTTAGTTTGACCAAGTGTTCAACTTTCGGAAGGAGTGTACATCTGAGGATCCATTACCTTCCACTCCACTATCAAGAGGTTAAGAGGTGTAGAACCACAATGGTTACTCCTCACCAACCGAAGAGTGAAACAGTCACAGCCCTTTCAAACAAGTCAGGCAAAACGGTGTTACACGACTTGTTAAAAAAAAAAGAGAAAAAAGAAAAAGAAAAAGCCTGCTAAGTCGAAAAACTTGAAAGTAAGTGACTTAGGAAAAAGTTAAGGCATCCCGCTGGACTTCAAAATTGAAAACTCAAAAGATTCAGTCTAGGCAAAAATTAGGGAACAAAAGCAAAAGAATGAGAAAGCGAAAAGCCAAAAGGATTACAAAGAAAATCCTCGATAAGAACAAAGTCGTGTGACCGTAACACCAAAGACAAAAGGGTGGCTGCTACTCCAAAAAAAAAAACCTCGTGGGTTCCCTAACTGTCATTCAATCCTCACAAAAAGCCTTTTGGTGACGAGCGCTTGTGTCAAATTAGCTGAACATAGGACTGGAGAATATCATGAAGAGTGGGTGGGTACCAATAAACTTTGAGCCATAAATCCTTTTTCTCAAACCGCAAACTAGGCCACGCTACAACCCTTAAAAGTCCTAATTGAAACAGGTTTAGTCTGAAGGCGTACTTCAACGAGATAGCGTTCCTGACTCCCATGAGTTGTGCTAATAAGATTTTTGTTGGTGTTGCATGTGCGAATTGTTTTCCCTTCAAAAATAAGTGTTGTAACTCGGTTGTGTGACATATTTTCAATAGGGACTTCAAGATTAACATATGTGTTGCATTTGAATAATCATTCTCAGAATAAATATTTTCTGCTTGCATACATTTGTTTAACATCAAAGAAGCTTACACGATGAACATCAGTCAGAAGCTTAAACTGGCCAAGTTGAGGTGCCTGAGACTCCGGAGGACATGTTGCTGAAAGATTATGTGGGAAAAAAGGCGTTCCCAGCCATTTGTGTTGAGATGTAACCAATCTGGGACAATCACACTGGGAAATCTCTTCAAAATGTAGCCAAACTGGGGCATTCAAGTTGATAAGGTCTTTTCAGAATACAATCAACCATAGGGCATTCATGTTGAGAAAATTTCTTCGAACTGGGGCAATTATGTCGAGATCCGATAAATCTCTCCACAAGCGTGTAAACTGGGGCAATCACGTCGAGATTCGGTAAATCTCTCGAAGACTAGTCGGTCAGAGACAAATGTACTGCAAGGCTTGTACTGGGGCAGGTCACTTCAAGGGCGCGAGAAGTTTTTCCCTTCAGAACACAGTCAATCAATAGCATCTCTGCAAGGTTCAGAATACTGTGGCAGAACATTTCAGGTCATTACGAACCCTCTCGAGGTGGTTTACTTCATGAATCGTGAAGTATGGGACAGTTATGTCCATACCAGGTACATCTCTAAGAGTTTGAAGACCCTGGGGCATTGTTGAACGCCAGGTTTTCTGTAAAATCCTCTTAAGATGATTGTTTCAAGTAGACCCTGTGGTCTGGGGCAAGGTGGAGAGTTAAAGGAACTGTGTTTCGCTCTTGACAATCAATATGCAGAAACTTGAAGCACTGAGTTGTTCCCAGAGTGGGACTTTTGGAGTCTTTTCCCTCCAGCAAAGAGCCAGAGGGTATCTTTTTCCAGCGAGATGTGGGAATTGTTATTCTTCCTCAAGCAGAGAATTGTCCTATGTTCGAAAAGGGCTTTTATGAAGGTTTCTTATCTCTAGCAGTACAGATGGAATCCTCACCCTCAGCAAGGTAAGACGATAGAATATCGTCAAGAAGACGATGAGGAGTCAGAGTGTTCTCTTCCTCAACGGTCAGATCTAGTCATCTCAAGTAATTCAAAGTCTAATCTTCATTGGTACCTCCCCAGTAGAGCTGCTCTCTTCAACTTTGAAGTCTGATCTCCCTCAGTAGTTTACTCTTCCCCATCAGAGTATCGAGGATCGTCTTCCTCAGCAGAGTATAAAGAAGTAATTCCCCAAGCGGAGTCGTTGAGGATCGTCCCCCTCAGCAGGATATAAGATGTTTACCCCTCAGCCAGAGTTGTGATTTGGCTCATCTTTCCTGAGCAGGCAGCCAGAAGTTGTTATTCTTACAGCCTCTCCTACCGGAGATTGATGGAGCATCTTCTTTGATCAAAGATGGTGTTTCCCCACAGAATATGGGGCAGTCGTTTTTCCTCAGCTAGTCAGGAAACAGTGTGTTTATCCCCTAGCAGAGTGGATGTTGACAACTACTATTTTCCAAGCAAATGTGTCGACGAGGATCGTCCCCCTCAGCAGGACATAAGAGGATCGTCCCCCTCAGCAGGAGTACAGAGGATTGTATACCCAGCTGAAGTTGTGTTTGGATTATTATTCCCCAGCAAGCATTCAAAAATTGATTGATCTAAGGTGGATGTTGTTGTATCTCCAACAGGAAGTTCGTGGACAAAGATGTTATTATCCCCACAGAGTCCTGGTGTCTACTTTCCTCAGTTGGTCAGAAAGTATAGTCTCAGCGACAACGGTTTGATCTAATCCCCAATAGGGTGAGGGTAAAGTTATTTCCCGAGCAACAGGATAAAGGTACTCATATCCCCAAGCAGAGTCAGGTGGTGAGTGGCTTCCCAGCAGGTCTTAACTCTAATCGTTTTTGGCAGGCGTCAAATCCAAGTTCTGAAATAGTTGGACATCCCCAGCGGAAGAGTTTCCATCTTCAGTATTCATCTCCCTCCCCAGCTGAGTGGTTTTCTCTTGGAGTTTCGTCCATCTCCAGCAGAGTTGTTGATCTTGATATTCCCCAACAGAGTGGATATTATCTTGGAGTTCCATCCATCTCCGACAGAATTGGTGTTTGCAATCTTCCCTAGCAGAGTGAAGTTTTCCTCAGCAGGATATCTTATTTCGAAGGACAATCTATTTTTGTCATCCCTAGTGGAGTTTGCCTTTGCCTTCAGCATTTATTTTGTTGAGGCGCCTCTTTTGCATTACATAAGCATTTGTTTTGCATGGCATCCTCCCAAATGCGTAGCATTTCCACTTCGTGTGGAGCATTACGGCAAAATTCAAACATATGCATCCGAAGCATAAGCCAGGTTTGAGTTTTCCTTTGTCAGGAAAACCGAATTTCAGGAGAAATCATTCGACTTTACTCCACAAGTGTTGGATTTAGTCATTTCAAGCAATATTTGACATTCCTTTGCAGAGTTTTTTACCAGGATCGTTAATCCATGATTTCATTTTTACCCCTTCGTCCAGGTGGTCCTTTGGTTTATTCCCTCAAAGTTTTTTACCGTCAGACACTCGTCCGTGTTTCCTTCGGCACCCGTCCGTGTTTGAACCTGTGTAATTTCAATACCCGTCCGTATTGACCTTTTGATGACACCCGTCCGTGTTGCATTTCAATCCCCAGAGAGGTCGCCTTACACCCTTTTGTTTCAATACCCGTCTGTATTGACCTTTTGACGACACTCGTCCGTGTTGCTTTCCCTTCCCCAGCGAGATTAATCCCCGATAAAAGTTTCTTTGTACCTTTTCGATACCCGTCCGTATTGAATCCTTCAGCACCCGTCCGTGTTTGAGCCTTTGTTCCAATGCCCGTCCGCGTTGACATTTGGCACCCGTTAGTGTTCTTTCAGCACCCGTCCGTGTTTGAACCTTTGTTTCAATGCCCGTCCGCATTGACATTTGGCGCCCGTCCGCGTACCTTTTCAGCACCCGTCCGTGTTTGAAACTTTGTTCCAATGCCCGTTCGCATTGACATTTGGCACCCGTCAGTGTTCTTTCAGCACCCGTCCGTGTTTGAACCTTTGTTTCAATGCCCGTCCGCATTGACATTTGGCACCCGTCAGTGTTCTTTCAGCACCCGTCCGTGTTTGAACCTTTGTTTCAACGCCCGTCCGCATTGACATTTGGCGCCCGTCCGCATACCTTTTCAGTACCCGTCCGTATTGAACCCTTTTTACACCCGTCCGTGTATCTTTTCAGTACCCGTCCGTATTGAAACCTTTTTACACCCGTCCGTGTACCTTTCCAGTACCCGTCCGTATTGAAACCTTTTTACACCCGTCCGTGTACCTTTTCAGTACCCGTCCGTATTGAAACCTTTTTACACCCGTACGTGTACCTTTTCAGTACCCGTCCGTATTGAAACCTTTTTACACCCGTCCGTGTACCTTTTCAGTACCCGTCCGTATTGAAACCTTTTTACACCCGTCTGTGTACCTTTTCAGTACCCGTCCGTATTGAAACCTTCTTTACACCCGTCCGTGTACCTTTTTCGATACCCATCCGTATCTGATATCTTTGATTCCTTGACACCCGTCCGTGTTTATTCCCATCATAGCTAACACTCATTTGTGTTTACTTCAAGACATTTCAATACATTGTTTGTATTGGTTTCCAACACTCGTACGTGTTGTGGCAGTGCAGCATTTATTGCCTATTCCCCAGTGGAGTCGTCCCTCCTTTGAGGATTGAAAATTTCAGGTTTCCTTTGGTATTCAATCTCCGTGAATCCTTTGAACGCATGATAGCCGTTGCTAGCATACCTTCAGGACCAAGTTGATTGAATAGGGGCAGCTGTAACACCCCAAAATTTGCCTTCTTGTTATACTAATTGGCTTATATTTCTTTTCTTTTTTTGCATTATCATTTGTGCATATCATTGGTTCTTAGCATGGGATAAAGGTACTTGGTCCATGTTCTCAAATCTCAAGCTTCAAAGTGACTCATGGGGTTCATCATATCTTCTTAAGGTCAAGCATGGCAAAGGATTTCAAGTGGATCTTTTCCTCCTGATCAGAGAGACCAATTAGGGTTTGTAACTCAAAAGGGACTTCTTGTTGAACTTTGGGGATTCAAGCATGCTTTTATGATTTCCATATGCTCACAAGTGTTCATGGATAGAGATTTGGTTGATGGTTCATGGTGAAGAATGTTCAGTGGATCAGTTGCTGGTGAAATAAGCAAAAGTCAAATGTAAAGGAGAAAGTCAACTGTGAATTTTTGAGGTTCTTTTCATGGTTTTCAAGGTCTCACATCCTCATATGGTCTTCAATTGCCAAGATTCATGCCATTCATCAAGAATCAAGAGGTTGTGCAAAAGTTACTAAATTTGGAAAATAACCTATAATGAAAACTTTTCATTTTTGGCAACTTTTCCATCATATTCAACTTGACTTTTCATCATCAAGGAAGCTCCAAATGAATTTTCCTCCAACATGAAAGTTGAAGATCTTTCTCTCCCATTTCTAAAAAGTACTAGATGGTTTCCATACCATTTGTAGAACTCAAGTTATGGTCAAAAGATGGCAAGGTGCATTTTGAGGTTCTCATATGGTTCCATTTTTCCACCTTTTGCATTTTGGCACAAATGGACTTGTAATTGGTTTTTTGGTTCATGTCATATTACAACATCAAAATACAAGTCAAGAGGATCAATTGTGACCTTTGAATCAATTCTTTCCATGCCATATTTTCCATTATTTTCACAAAGTGGAAAAATCCAAATTAATTCAAAACTTGCAAATCAAGAAAGTGCAAGGCCCAAATTCAATTCAGAGGTGATACATGAGTAAATTGGAGGTGAATTATACTGGTAGCATAGGTTTCCGACGTGTGAATTAGTGGTGGTGGTGCAAAATGCATTTTTGCAATTTCACCCAAATCTCATTAACCAAAGTTCTAATAACTTCTTAATCCTAATCAGTGAACTAATGAAGGGTATATATGCTTACTCATACCCTCACAGCTAGGGTAGAGACTCTTATTTACACAGTTGTGGTTTTTTGCTCTCACACTTCCTCTCATTGAATCTCATTCTTCTTGGAGCTTCTTTGAGTTTTCTCTTCATATTCTTGATCAGTGAAGAGAATAGAGCAAGAATCAACTGTTGTTTTGAGCTCATACTGAAGATTTCACCAAGTGCCATTCAAGAGGGTTCAAACTTAAATCTCAAGATCTAGCACGATTTCAAGCTCTAGTTGCATTTATTTTGCATCTAGAGGTTCCAAGGAGTGGATCTGCAGTATTTGGAGGGATTTCTTGGAGGTTTTCAAGTTCTACAAGGTTCAGGTTGGTGAATTTTTCATACTCACAGAACTTAGTTTTATTGTGTGCATTATGATCCTTGATGTTCACTGATCACTCTGATCTATTTTGTTTGAAGTTTGGACGTGTGATTTGTGTGAAATGTTGATTTAAAGTTTTAGATCTAATATTGTTTTTGTTCGATTCTCATTATTGGTTGATTATTTGTTAAAATGGACTGGATATTTGAGATCTTTGCATTTTTCTGGTCAAAATAGAGTACCTATATGCATTTTCTGGAGTTTTGTTTACCACAGCTCACCGGAGAGGGTGGCCGGAGCCCTAGCTCCGACGGCTGGGATGATGCAGTCCGGCGAGGAGACTTTGGTGGAGAAGACGAAATCATGTCCGTTCATTGCTGGATCTAACGTCACTCAGGCCTCCACATGTCTTTTTATTTTGCTTTTAATTTGTTGTTTGTGTGCATGCTCACCCACGTTTGTTACCATACGATTAGATCCTGGCCTTTGATTGTGTTTAATTATTTAGATTGATGAGGTAATCTGGCTCGTTAATTTAATCTTGTGGTGGAAAGCCTGACAACACATTAATGAGTGCATGTGCTTGTCACGTGTGGCTGTGTATGGTGTTCTATTGGATCGTGTGCGCGTGCTTTTAATTGATTATAGTTTGCTTTATGATCTGGACCGTTGATCATGCTTATTTTTGGATTTGTTGACTTATTTTGTGAGCGTGTGATTGATCCTTGGGTCATCATTGAACCTGGTTGTTGACTGATTCCATGAGCCTTTTGACTTGCGTTTTGGACTCTTTTGGCCTTGGGCCTTGCTTTTCGCACCCTACCCATAAGCCCATGTCTAATTCCAACGCATTTCTTTTACTGCCTACATCCCTCCAGACCTTATTTCTTTTATTTCTTTCTTTTTCTTTTTATTTGTTGTTTCAATTTTATTTTAGTATAAAAATATGTTCTAAAAATCTACAAAAATATTTTCATGATATTTTAATGTATCAACTTAATTTTCATTATTTTATTTTATTTTTAATTTCATCTTATTATTTTATTTTGAATTAAATTGTTAGAGTGTTTCCAATGATACCCTTCTTTCTAGGGTTAGGAATTTTTGTGACTTTCACACAACATTTGAGGCCAATATTTTGGTCACTTTTAAGGCACAGAATGAGGTTGTTTCAATGCTGGTTTGAGGTTAGTTTGAGTTACTTTTAGTGACTTTCCACTCAAGTTTTATTGACCCTCGATCCATGCTCAATGTCTTGCACATCTTGACTTGTGTTTCACTTTTAGACAAGCTCTTTAACTCTTTCTGATCCAATCTTTTTGCATATGTTACTTGACTGAGTTAAATTCTATTTTATTATTTTTTGGGATTTTATTGATCCACTTTTCTATTTTTGGTTGATTTTTACTTGTGATGCAAGTTTGATTGAAGTATACTTGGATACATGATCTAGTTTGAATGCATTTGCTTACTTGTGATGGAGTGATGCTTGAGATGTTTTTATGGTATGATCATGTTCTGTTTGATCTTGTTTGTGGCTTTGGAATCATCTCTTTTCACTCTTTTTTCTATTTGTTCTTGATTTTACAAATTGTTGATGTTTTGACTTGAATTCCATGACATACTCAACCTAATCTTGTGATGGCTTCTTTGTGTGATCTCACTCATGTATGAAACCTTTTGTTTGATTTGTATGACATGCTAGATGTTCTGACCCTCTTGGTTTAAGGTGCTTTATGTGACATGTTCTCACTCTTTGCTTCACATGTTTCTTTGTTTGTTTTCCTGAATGATAAGTGGATGTTTTGATTAACTTTGATGCATGTTTTGAATGTGTGGTTTATTGATTCATCTTATGTGACTTGAGTTTGATCTTGGCATGATGTTAATGTGTATGCTACTACCCTCTTGAGTTCATTACTTGGTCTTCACTTCACATGTTCATTTTGGCATGATTTGTATGATGCATATCATTATCAATTGTTTTGTTACTTCTTTGGCTCATAATGCATCATGATATGAAATACTTTTGTATGCTTGAGTTGATTGATCATGAGATGTATTAAGTTCTGACTTGGATTCACTTTCATCTTACCTTGCTCATATTACTTTGGTGTGGTGCTCATTGGTGTTTATTTGCACTTCTTATGCAAGTTTACTTGCATCCTTTCTTGTGTGTTTTCACTTGTATACTTGAGATGTGTTTGTATGATCTTTGAAGCATGTTTTATGTTATGATTTGGATGTGATGATTATGATGTTCTTGCTGCCCCATCCTGCTTCTCATCTTATCCTTCTCTTTCTTCTTCATCTCTTTCATTCTTTCTCTTCCCTTGAATCTCAAGACTTGTTTAAGTCTTGTATTCCTTTTCCTTTAGAGCTACCTAGTCCAACTTAATGTTTGATTAAGCTTGGAGTAGGATTAGCATTAGGTTTTAGGTAGTCGTCCCTCCTAAGCCTCACTAACCTAGGGTTACCCATGCATTATAACATTAGGACTCTTAGTTTCCCTTTAGAGTTTCCTTTTGTGTCTTCTCTCTTCTCATCTCAAAACTTCTTGAAAACACTTAATAAAGATAAAGTGTATTGTGCACGAGCCTTAAGCGTGGGGAATGAGAAATGAGGGGCTTCCTCTCATCTTTCTAGAGTGCTTAGCGGGCATCCTGTCTTGGGACGATTCGTTAAGTGTCCGTCCCTGTGCCCTAGACTTTGGTGCAATGCAAGGTATGAACGAACTTAAAAAAACATTTCTGTGTAAAAGACACAAAACAAATTCAAATCTTTTTATCCTTCGGGATTGTTGGGTTTCAAACTTCATTTTTAGAAAAGAGCTCGTCGCTCGCGTAAAAAACACTTACCCATTCGTGGTCATACCCACGAACTACATTAGCTCTGATTCCTCTCTCTCGTCCGTTTGAGGATATGTAGGCACAAGGCAGCGATTGTCTTGGCGAGCAACCTTCCCCCACAGTTCCCGTCCGAACTACGTTGACTCTGACTTTCCCATTCCACCAAGGGAGTGCGTAGGCCTAGGACAACGATACCGTCCTATCGAGTCACTTCTTTTTCTTTTCTTTTTCGTTTCTCCGTTCTTTCCGTTCTCGTTTCTTCTCCGGTCCAGTAGCAGTGGAGCTCCAGACGACGACACCCTTTGATGCAGACAACAAGCGTGGATCCCATCGAGTACGATGGACGTGTTGGGTACTAACACCTTCCCTTCGCGTAAATGACTCACGTACCCATTTCTCTTGGTCGCGAGACCATGTTCTTTCCCTCCTTTCAGGTTTATGCAGTGTTTCCTTTCCCTCTCTTCGGATGAATACACATTGCTGGCGACTCTGTGTTTTCCGCGCCACTCTCGCATTTGTACCGTTGGATGTGAATCTTTCGGGAGCGACAGGTATAAGTGGGTCTTTGTAAGAAAACAAAATGAGAAAAATGAGATTGTCAAATACAAGGCTCATCTTGTTGCACAAGGTTTTTACCAAAGACCAAGAATCGATTATGAGGTAACTTATTCTCCTTTTATGGATGCCATTACTTTTCGTTATTTAATTGGTTTATCAGTATTTAACAATCTTGATATGTATCTTATGGATGTTGTTATTGCTTATTTGTATGGATCACTTGATATTGATATATACATGAAAATCCCAGAAGGATTTAAAATGCCCGAGACATCAAAACATAGAGAAATATAGGTAATTAAGTTGCAAAGGTCATTGTATCGATTAAAACAATCAGGGTGCATGTGGTATAATAGGCTAAGTGAATATTTACTTAAAGAAGGCTATGAAAATAATCCTATTTTCCCTTGTGTTTTTATAAGAAAAACAATATCCGGTTTTGTAATAATTGTTATCTATATTGATGATTTAAATATCATTGGAAGTAATAGAGAAATAAAGGAAGCAAGAGATTACTTAAAGAAAGAATTTGAAATGAAAGATTTTGGAAAAACAAAGTTCTGCCTTGGTTTACAAATTGAGTATACTAAAAATGGTATATTGGTACATCAATCAAATAATACAGAAAGGGTATTGAAAAGGTTTAACATGGACAAAGGAAACCCTTTAAGTACTCCAATGATGGGTAGAATACTTAACATTAAAAATGATCCATTTAGACCTAAGGAAGGTAATGAAAAGGATTTTGACTCTGAAGTACCAGACCTCAGTGCCATTGGGGTACTTATGTATCTTGCTAACTATACAAGACCTGATATAGCTTTTGAAGTAAATTTATTAGCAAGATTTAGTTCATGTCCTACAAAAAGACATTGGAAAGGAATAAAGCATATATTCCGATATCTTCGAGGTACATCAGACCTTGGTTTATTTTATTCTAACAATACAAATCCAGTTTTACTTGGTTATGCAGATGCAGGATATTTGTCAGATCCACATAATACTAAATCACAGACTGGATATATATTTACATATGGTAACACTACAATATCATGGAGATCACAAAAGCAAACACTTTTAACAACTTCTTCAAATCATGCTTAAGTAATTGCTCTTCATGAAGCAAGCAAAGAATGTAGATGGTTACGATCGGTAACTAGACATATCCAAGGAGCATCTGGTTTACCCGTTGATAATAATCCAACAATTTTGTATGAAGACAATGCTGCATGTGTTACCCAGATGAAAGAAGGTTACATCAAAAGTGACAGAACCAAGCATATCCCTCCAAAGTTCTTCGCATTCACACAAGAACTTGAAAGAAACAAAGAAGTTAATGTTCAATATACCCGTTCATGTGATAATATAGTAGATCTCTTCACAAAGGCTCTTCCTACATCAATTGTCAAGAAGCATGTATAAAATATTGGAATGCATCAACTTCGAGATCTTTAAAGAAGAACTATACCCGCTCTATTGAGGGGGAGCATCATGTTGTACTCTTTTTCCCTTATTAAGTTTTTTATCCTAATGGGTTTTTCCTAATAAGGTTTTTAACGAGGCAATATATGTTCCCATAAGTTTCTCCTTGATAAGACTTCAATGGAGCATCATAATAGATATTTCAAAGGGGGAGTGTTATAATATTATTGTTATTATTATTATAATATTATTATTTAGAAATATCTATCTAAATAGTAATGACAAATTATTGTAGATACACAATTTGTCAAAGATAAAATAGTAAGTCCAATTATTACATTAGTGTGATAGTTACACTTCTAGTAGTATAAATACCACCCTTGGCTAATTTAAAATACACCAAAAATTTTACTTTGAAAGCTCTAGTAAAATACTCTCCATTATTCAATCTTTTCATCTAAATTTAATAGTTGCAACTAGTTTACTAAATTATATTAGTTCATAAATATTAACAAATATTCAAAATCGTTTTTTTTCAACATTAATCAAATAGATCTATAATGTGTACATTTTTATAGGATGAAAAAATAACTCAATTGTTTATGAGAAGATTGTACTAGAATTAGAGATGTCAAAATGGACTGGTACACACAAGTCAGTTCATCAGGTCCGAAAAATCATAAGTTTTGCACTTTAAAATTAGAACCCATATTTTTTATGGTTTTTTTAGTCTAGTTGTAAAAAGTCCGCTACTTTTAGAGCTAGACCCCGTGGGAAGCCCATTAGGCTCATATCTCTATAAATTTAAAAAATTTATATTAATTCTTATATTGTCTTACTCCAAAATAACACATTGATTTTTCTCATCTCACTAAATTTTATCTCTATTCTATTCGATCTTTCTCTTTTAAATATTATACATTAATATAATCAACACTCTTTCTTGTATTCTATTAGTTTCTCTTATGTTAAATATTCGAGTATTATTTTATACAATTTAGACATGTATTGTATTTAAAAACACATTATAGTATTTATAAAAGATAATATAGTACTTAAAAATGTATTATGTTTAAAATAATATAATTTTTAATTTTATTTATAATAAATATTATGGCATTTTTATTTTAACTTTTTATTAAAAAAACCCGTTTAGGGCCGAGTAGCCCGAAACCCATCTAAGGTCGGACTCGGGTAGTAATTTTCGAGCTCATATTAGAAATGGGATTTTTTGGCCCAACCCTAAAAAGCTTGAGCCTAGTAAGGTCGGCCCGTTTAGGGTCGGGTAGCCCATTTTGACAGCTCTATTAGGACTGGTCTGTTTTTAAATTTTATTGTTTAAATCTAGAGAATTTATTATTGCATTCTAGATGTTTCTAATGCACCATGTGAATTTCTACATATGCCTCATAATTTCGGAGATACATCTTCGGACACACCTCATTTCTGAATAAACGTTGACATATTCCGGAGATACATCTCCAAAACCATTTAAAACATTTAAAACATGTCACTCAGAAACTATTTACTTTTGAATTGTTTCAGAGATACATTTCCAAAGTGTATCAGAACATGTTTTTTGCTATAAGTTGTGTATTTGTTTTCAGATGAAGTATGAAGCACGATCTCGAATAAAAAATAGATGTACAAAATAATAAGAGATTAATATTGGATGTGTCGAAAATGATATAGCAATATAAGTAGAAAATGTCGTACAATCGAGATCCAAAATATAATAAAATCGTAAAAATAAAGTAGAGAGTATAGTTATACAACAAAATAATAACAAACTACTACTGTGTGTGTCTGACAACATCTCTTCTATCTCATTTGCCTCCTCGGCCATCAATCCCTCCCGTCCTCCAACGATGTCTCCGGTACAACAGTGCCCCATGTGCCTCCGCCATGGTGGCATCCAGGACTCGTCTGACACCAGACCCATCAGAGAAGATACCCTCATCAATGTCTTCCCGTGGAATCTCCACTATGCGGCGACACCTAGGCAAGACATCATCAGTATGATCTAGCTGAGCCTGGTCCTCATCTAGTATCTCCTAATGTGCTAGTCTCGGCAGATCTCCTAGAGCAGTCTGCACCATGTACGTATGTGAAACCCTGAAGAACCATGTGATGTACCCCTTGACATAGCTCCATTCGTTCGGTGTTACGGTAGTATGTGCCTCCTCTGGTACCAGATGACTCTCATAATCAACAAACATCTCTTTTATCTTTCTACGCGACAAGGTAGGGGGAGCAGAGACAACAGGGTGTCTAGGGATGGTTTATGTGTGCCCGAACTGCTGCATGACACGCTCTGGAAGATGTAGAGTAGTGATACGCGATCCGCAGGCCAACCATCAGGAGTATAGCACTATGTCGTCAAATGGTTGCGTTTGACGGTGATCCACATAGTTGTTAAAGTGCATGTCCTTAGCAACCAAACGATCAAGATAGACTCTGAAAGGCTCGATCGCCTGGTTCCCTCTGAGCGGGATAAAAGCACAGGCACGCGAGATATCCTCAGTGTACTCATCCACACTCGCCTAACCAACGATGCACGGGAAGTGCTGGAGGATCCAAGCCTGAAATGAAAATAAATAAAAAACATTAAAGGATCAAGAATTATCGGTAATGGTTTCGCAGATATGAAATTAAAATGACAAAAAACATTCAAGGATCAAGAATTATTACAACCAATAGTGTCACGCTGCCTATGACCTACTTCGTCTTCTACAGACATCCCTCCCTCAACTTCGAATAAAGATAAGCCCGACAAGCCACCCCCCAGCTGTACTCATGGATCCACTATAAATCCAAGAAGTACTAGAGGTATCTAACGTCAGTATAAGTGGCACTCGTGTCCACAAAAATACAAGTGCCAACAAAAAAAAGAAAGTATGATCTTAAACCATGTGTCATGTGTACCGCCACCTACTCAGCATCATGATATTCCTTTTCAATATCAGCCACATAGAGCTTCCTCAGGAACTCAAATCTAGCATGAGCACCCCTGATCTTATCCACTTTCTCCATCGCATCCTCTGGATTAGCCCTTACATGCTTACCATCATCTTGACTCCCTCGTCTATGGTCATCCTTCCATGATCGAGGAATCTCCCCCTGATCGGAAGATGTAACAAACACGAGACATCGTCTAGTGTGATAGACATCTCACTATGCAACATATGAAACAAAGAGGTCTTAGAATTCCATCTCTCCACAAATGCATTAAGCATCTCGTGGTTTACCTGGTTGTACCTGGTCGTGCATAGGTCCTTTAGGCCAGATAATAATAGAGCTACTGAAACCAATCATCCTCTTGTTGAGGAAATGCAGTAATCTTCCTCCCAAGGTTAAGAAACTTCTGAGGATCACACTTGTGAAATTTGCTAGAAATAATCAATGTCTACAATTAAAATTAATGTAAAAAATAAATAAAAAATCCAACTAATGATATCTCAGTCCCACATATGTCTAGCAGTATGGTCTGCATACAGAGGAAGTAAGGACAAATCAGATGGACCTCCTCCAAAACTCTTTGGCTCGGCATCCGCAGGAGCCCCACCCTCAGGAGGTGGCACTGGATCAGTAGGATCATCAGCGAGAGGTGGCACTGGATCCGTAGAAGGTGGCACTGGTGAATCCTGACGCCTGCTGGAGGATGGGGAAAGTGACGCGTCAGATGGTGAATCAGGAGATGGTGAATTTGGTTTCCTACGGGAAGAAGAAGAAGATAAAGTTTCCTGAGATGGAGTGTCTTAAGATGAAGCATGATCCCCAAAAGTAGACAGCACCCCAGAAGTTGACGCCTCTGCCTGACTAGAGGTACCTGCTACCTCCGGAACCTGCTGCATCCACTCCCATCGAATGGATGCGTGCTGGGTAACCCTGTCATGTCTCAGTCTGTCGGCTCTGTTAGCCATTATGTCTATAAGGTAAAGTAAGGCATATCATTAATGCACGCAAACAAAACACACAAACAAAAGAATTAAAAAAAACAGACTACAGGAAACACCATAAAATAATAACGTTGAACAATTCGGAAATGCATCTCCGGAAACACCTCAAAACTATTAACTTCGAAGAGTTTCGGAGATGCATCTCCAGAAATTCTCAAGTAAATGAAAAGCTAAACTATTCCGGAGATGTACCATCTCCGGAATGTTCTGTAACTCATAGGTCGTGACAATGACAAAATGTACCTCTTGCAAGTTGAAAAAACATGATCTGATCGCCATTTTGAGCCAACAAACAAGTCATACACTAAGTCTAAACTATGTTACATGTAATTGTAGCGTGCGATTTTTGTCGGTGATGCGACCACCTAATCGCATTGGTTGGAATCGGGTGCTACTTTTTGATTTCTTATTTATCCTATGAAGCTGGAAAGGAAAGGGAAGATATCTAAAACTTACCTTGCACGCAAATGTTTTCTTTAACAAATGCTAAGAGATTGGGGGGTCCGGGGTCAGGTTATACAATGGGGAGTTGTCAGTTACTCATCCTATATATGGTTATCCATAGATCGTTTAGCAAATTCTACTGTTATCTACTTATCGGTGTTTATCTGTCGTGGGTTGGGAAAGTTTCTCCTTTGGGAATGTTTGAGAGAGTATTTTTGTTGATTTCGGTTTTTTTTCGATGTTTTTGGTAAGGTACTGGTCCTAAGGTTTTTGATTTGTGTGCTCGCTAAGATTTCGCAATCTTATGCCTACGAATCCCTGTTAAAGAAAACAGGGAAATCAGAGACATCGTAGTTCCTCCTATTTCTATGGGAGGAAAAAGATGTTTTGGTGTCTTGTTCAAAGCCCAAGATTGAAGCTAAAGGTTTTTTGTGTCTTGTTCAAAGCCCAAGATTGAAGCTAAAGGTTTTGACTGAGAGAGAATTTGTCATCTCTAAAGAGAGATATCTCATATGTTTATCATAGTTGTTGGGTAGCTGATTATAAAGGAGAATTACTTTAACTAGAATGTATGGAATCCAGCAATGCCATAATTTCCTTTATAAGGGATTTGTCCTGAAGGAGAAACCTTTAACTCATTGTAGAGCAATACCATTTTTCCTTAGGAGTTTTTCATGCTAAGAGAGGGACATTGGCTTGGATGTAAATAATCCAGAGACTTGCCACTTACAGCAATTAGATGAAAGAAAGGGGTTTACCAGGATAAGAGATGGATTACAGCTTGGATTTTTGAATCAACAAGTGTGCCACTTACAGCAGTTATTTGGTAATAAGGTTTGTTTGATTGTCTGTTTGAATTGTGATTGTACAGAGAAATGTCTTCCTACAGAGAGATTTTGATTTCCTCTGAGGGGATGCTGGTTTTATGTGCCTTGATCAAAGCCCAAGGTTGAAGCTAAAAGGTTAACTCTGTTTAGGGAGTTTTATATCTGTCTTGTACAAAGCCCAAGATTGAGGCTGAAAAGAGACTGAATCATTTAGGGAGATCATTATACAAAGCCTAAGAGGAGGCTGAAAGGAATTGATTCTTCCGGGGAATATTTTGTCTGTCTTGTACAAAGCCCAAGATTGAGGCTAAAAGGGATTGACTCTACTGGTGAGAGGTTTTATCTGTCTTGTACAAAGCCCAAGATTGAGGCTAAAGGAGTTGACTAACTTAGCTGGAGAATATTTATAGGTGTCTTTTACAAAGCCCAAGACTGAGGGATGATCATTATATAAAGCCTAAGAGGAGGCTGGTTGGGGGAATTTCTTATATAAAGCCTAAGAGGAGGCTAACTTCTGTTGAGGATTATTGAGATTCAGAGACATGTCCAAATTGGGGAATCAACTCTTGCTGAGGATTACAGAAGAGTTGAGACATCAGAGACCGTGAGGTTCTGATAGAGGGTTTATTGATAGTAATTTTGACCCTAGCTGGGGATTTTTAAAGTGAGAGTTTAAAGATTGAGTTTTGAAACCTATGGGGGTTTTAACTCTGTTGGTGATTGATGAAATGATCAGGGTTTTTCCTGTGCTTTTAGGATACTTGAGGGTTTCTTTGAGATCCAAGAGAAGATGAGACTGTCCAAGTCTACTGGTATGAAGAGGTTTATCTTTGTATGATGCCCAAGAGCAGTTTGATGTTTTAAGGGATGAGAATCAACCATAAACTGGTCTGAGTTTTGACACCGACTCTCTGGAGGATAGAACTATCAAAGGATGACTATGTCCTATACCTGTAGGAGGTCTGTTGGGTCCTTGTATTAAGCTCAAGAGGAGGCATGAGAACTTCTAAGAAGCCTGAGGGTCCTTGTACAAAGCCTAAGAGGAGGCTCGGGATGCTTTTAGGAAGCATGTGGGTCCAAACCTAAGAAAAGTTCAAGAAAGGTTTCACCGGGAATAATCCTTTCTTTAGTGAACAGTTCTAGGGTTTGAAGAAATTCAAGAGAGGTTTCACCGGGAATTAATCCTCTCTGGGGAAATGAATTTCTTGACAAATTTCTAATAGTGACAGTCTTAAGAAAAGTTTCACCGGGAATAATGTCTTTCTCTGTTCCATATTGTATAAGCCCAAGAGGAGGCAAGACTGTATCTGGAATTTCCTATGGCGAACTAGTTTGGGATGTGTTGAAAGAGTGACCACTGGTTTTATCTAAGCCTAGACCTAGTTGCCAGGGAAAACTCTAAGCAGATATACAAGTATATATATATAGATGAAATATATAAACAAGTATGTAAAAGAAAGTTGGTAGAACTTATAGGTGAGCAAGCTTCCAGTGTTACAGCTCTTGAAGCTCCTTGTGCTATCTTTCAAGATGCTTGTGCCAGAAGTGATCCAATGCTTTAGACACCTATGATTGATCCCTTAGAAACTTTTAGAATGATCAAAACCAGCTGGAATCCTCAGAAACAAGAATTGGCTCTTTCTTGCAAAAGTGACCAAAATGGTATCTCACTCAAATGATGTTACAGTTGAGGGGAACTTATTGGGACAGTTTGAGGATGATATTTGGAGTGTGTTTGAGGCTTTGTTTGGTTTTGAAAGTGACTGAATCAAGACATGGCTTGCAAAATGCAGAAAAGTCAAAATTTGAGGTTTTGGAGGTTGACTTTCTGATTTTGGTGTTTCAGATCAAGGATGAGTGTTTGAACAGCTTATACATGATACATTGGATGTGTTTGGATCATGAACTGTGGTGGAATTGCTCTCTAACTCAAAATTCAGTGGTGACTTGCAAAAGAAGGCATTTCTGCATAAGGGGGGAGATTTTGAGGAAGGCAAGTGTTGTGGTGCTTTAGTGTACTCAAATTGGTCACAAATGAGCTCAATTTATAGTAGAGCAAGTTTGTTTTGGCATCAATAGTGAATGGCAGCTTGGACAGTCCCTTGGCCAATGGTGATCAAAAGGAATCTCAAGTCTCCTCTAGCCATTGACTTGAGGTTAGGGCACAAGCTATGAGTCCTCTGGTTCAGAGATAAGTCATGACTCAATTCAGTTAGCAATGTCTTGATGCTTGCCACCTTGTGAATCCATTGAATGCATTGAAACAAAATTGGAGTCTTTGAGATTTTTAGCCTTTTTAGGTGCCACATAGCTACATGTAGATTCTTGGACTTGGGAGGCTTGTGGATCAGACATTGTCCCTTAGATGTTATCCCTTGAGGTGTCCAAATGGATAACAAGACTTGAAATTGTATGATTTAGCTAATTCGAGCAAAATGCACAAATCTGCCTTAAGAAGAAATCAGTCTTTGATGCCATGTTCCAAGGGTTGTAACTCCCTACTCAAATTGAATTTGGAGATGATCTGGTACTTGTTGGAAAGCTCTCATGACATACTTTAATTTTGATGTTCACAAATGTATCTGATTCAGCTTGGATCAAGGTGAAAAATGGCCTCAAAGTTTGGAAAAAGTGAAACAGATTCTAACTTGTTGAAAATTTTACTAAGTGTTGGAAAAAGTGGTCATTCCCACTTTTTGTGATTTTGATCAATCCATAACTCAAAATCCAAGAGGTTTTGGAATCTCTTGTAGTTGACATATTTGAAGTATGTAAGATGAACTTTCATTTGAGCCTTAGATGGGAGAAAAAGGCCTTGTGGTTTAGGAGTTATGACCTTCCAAAGTTGGTACAAAATCACTTTTGTTTCATAACTTAGAAAATTTTAAGTTTTCTAAGGTTGCCCCTTTTGCAAGAAATCTCACTTTTCTTGATTTTTCTTGATGAATGATGATCAAAAACATACATTAACATTGTTTTTGACTTAGGGGAACCATATTTGTGAAAAATTCCAAAAAGTCAAACTTGATTTTGGGCACAGTTGACTTTTTGTCAAATGAATTCCAAACTGTGTGATCCTTTGTACAATCAAGTTTTTGACCCAATTCAAACCTAATGGATGGATTCCATATGTGTTTTAGAGTGTGTTGTTAATGTAACATCCCCAATCTATACCCCAAATAAAACAAAATAATAAATAAAAATTCAAAATTTCATCAGAGTATATTTACAAATTCACGGCATAGACTGAGGGGGCACATCAATTTGAAACAAACATACAACGCCTGCTCATAAAGATATGCAACAATCAGGTAGCAATTAACAGAGGAACTTGGTTCCTACTACCCACAATTCAAATACAGAATAAAAGCGGAAAATCTGTACTGAAATCTCATATATATATATATATATCATGAAGAGTTTGTTTTTCATATACAACATCATACATGTACAATCCAAAAGATACGCATACATAATACAAAATAATCACACTCGATCACCCCGACTACCCAGTGTCACATATCAGAGTCGACCGACAAAATAATGAAGATCTAAGCTTCACAAAAAGACCCCCAGCAACTCTAATCTGCAATGCCTCATAGAGCATTATAAAACAACAGAAGGGTGAGAAACACAATCATAATGTAATTGCATATAATTATATATTAACACATAAATGCACAAGTAAAATATTCTCACCACAACTGTACCACAATCAAATACAGCACAACACAATACAATTCTCAGGTATCCAATACCCATACACATCAGTCATACACAATACACTCATCATCAATACAATTATACATATTCCATCTCATCAATCGCATTCACAATTCCATACACAATTAATCCATGATTTATGCAAATGCACAAAGACTGACACAACGACTCTATGCAATGCATATGCGGTACCGACTTCCAACATTTCTCAATACTAGTTCACTCAGGAACTCTGCTGGAACCATCGCTCGTTACATTACTGTAACTCCCCGTCAGGCATACGATGTTCCCCGTCGCTTTCGGTCCTCTTTGTATAAGGCTCACGACGTTTATGGATCACTTTCGGTCCTCTTTGTATAAGGCTCACGATCTGATCGCTCACACCCCACATGGGCACACGATCGTCTATAATCATCGCTTTCGGTCCTCTTATTTTTAAGGCGCACGATCCAATCAGATCGCTTTCAGTCCTCTTATTTTTAAGGCGCACGTCACTCAGGACATCGCAAGAATGCATATCATGATGCTTGGCATGCAATGACTCATGACATTTAAAATGCACACATATACACATTCATAATCATGCATATATCATCTATTATCACACATACCATTTTCTTGCCCTTAGGCCACAAATCATCATCCCAACATGTTTCTCATGCATTTTCATCACACAACAGCACACAAGTCATACAACATCCATATTAACAGCACATTGTACATTACACACCAATTTCATACAATTAAAACGGCAAAAGTCGACAAAACGTCACTATTTCAAATTCCCGATATAAATTAATCGGCCAACAATCTCAAAAAATCAGTTTTACAAGAAAGAACATTTCATAAGCTTTCCAACGATATAAAGAACGTTCAAAATGGATAATCAGATCAAAAGTTGTGGAATTAAAAAGAAAATAAAAATGTGAAAAACACTAAAAACCGCCCGGTGAAACCCATAAACCGCCCGGCACTTGCCCTTCGCCGTTACTTCCCCCGGAGAAGTAGAGGCATCACCAATTCCCCCAAATAACTCAATAGAGTCAGAATCATGACAACGCTGCGCCTCTTAAAACCGCCCGGCGAAATCACGAACCGTCCGGCGAACTCAGAAAACCGCCCAGCACTTTACACCAGATGCAGAAAAATTCTGCTGCGCTTTTCAAAACCCAAAATCCATTTTTCTCCACTCAAAACACTTCCAGCAGCAAAACAATTCTTAGCAATGGTTCATAAACATAGTGAGATCTTACAAAACAATTTATATCGATTTTCGTCCGTGAAAACATCGATTTCTACTCGTTTATGCGGTTTCGACCTATAACCAAAAAACTATGGAAAAAGGCAAGACAACATGCACACACACATACATAATCATACACAATGATAAGATAATCGAGTTTCGCACCCTTACCCGATTAAATCGCGTGTAGAAAGTCGGTTCCTAAATCCACAAGTTTTTCCTCTTTTTCTTCTTTTTCCTCTTCTCTTTCTCTTTTCCTTTTCTTCTTCTCTTTTCTTTTCTTTCTACTTTTCTCTCTTTCTATTTCTATTTCTATGAGAAATATAATATCTACCCGACAAAGACCAAAATACCCCTACACTCAAATATCTCGCAGCCGCTCTCAAAATGCGATAAAACATAATCACGATGAAAAATAACATATTTTCACATAAAAGTCAAAAATAAAATAATATAATAATAAAATAATCAAAACGACTCAATTAAATAAAAATAACTCAAACTAGGGCGTTACAACTCTCCCCCACTTAGAAATTTTCGTCCTCGAAAATATTACCTGAGACGAACAACTCTGGATACGACTCCCGTATCCGACTCTCCAACTCCCAAGTCAGATTGCCCTCAGCAGCGCCTCCCCACACTACTTTCACAAGTGCATTATCCTTGCCCCTCAACCGCTTCACCTCGCGATCCAAAATACTCACTAGTAAAGCCTCGACCGTAAGGTTCTCCCTTACCTCAACCTCATCCATCGGAATCACATGCGACGGATCTGGAATATACTTCCGAAGCTGTGAAACATGGAACACATCATGCAAATTTGACAGGGCGGCAACGCCACCCTATAAGCCACAGCACCCACTCTCGCAGATATCTGGTAAGGACCAATAAATCGAGAAGTAAGCTTCTTCGATTTCAATGCACGACCCACACCCGTTACCGGTGTAACTCTCAAAAATACATGATCGCCCTCTTAAAACTCAAGATCTTTCCTTCTACGATCATGATAACTCTTTTGCCTACTCTGAGAAGCCTTCATTTTCTCACGAATAAGCTTCACTTTTTCCGTAGTCTGTTGCACTAACTCCGGTCCAACCACCATCCTCTCTCCAGATTCATGCCAACACAACGGTGTCCGACATCTTTGCCCATACAACGCTTCAAACGGTGCCATTCCAATACTCGAATGGAAACTGTTATTATATGTGAATTCAATCAACACAAGATAACTATCCCACGCACCACCTTGTTCCAAAACACACGCTCTCAACAAATCTTCCAAAGACTGAATCATTCTCTCCGTCTGCCCATCCGTCTGCGGATGATAAGCCGAGCTCAATCTCAATTTAGAACCCAACGCCTTCTGTAAACTTTCCCAAAATCTCGAGGTAAACCTTGGATCTCGATCCGAAATAATACTTAACGGAACCCCATGCAACATCACAACCACACTGATGTAAATCTCAGCTAACCGTTCCAAAGAAAAACTGATGTCAATCGCAATGAAATGAGCCGATTTAGTCAGCCTATCAACAACCACCCAAATAGCATTATGCCCTCGCTGGGTATTCGGCAACCCCGTTACAAAATCCATAGAAATGTTATCCCATTTCCATTCCGGAATATCCAACGGTTGCAACAAACCACTAGGCCTCTGATGTTCTACTTTCGACTTCTGGCACGTCAAACAAGTATACACAAACTGAGCCACATCTCTCTTCAAACCCGACCACCAGAAAATCTTCTTCAAATCTTGGTACATCTTGTTCGCTCCCGGATGTATACTCAAACTACTCCGGTGTCCTTCCTCCAAAATCATCCTTTTCAACTCCAAATCATCAGGAATACAAATTCGCCCACGGAACCTCAACACACCATTAACATCCACTTGAAAATCACTATTCGCATCTTTTCCGACAACCAACATCAAATCCACCAATTTCACATCCAACTTCTGTTTCTCACTTACCGTCATCAGAAAACCATTAGTAACCTTTAACATTCCAAGCCTTACGCTATCCGACGTCACTTCACATACCAAACTCAAATCTCTAAACGATTCCAAAAGTTCCCACTCTTTACCCATTAACACCAACATATGCAACGATTTCCGGCTCAACGTATCGGCTACCACGTTAGCTTTACCAGGATGGTAATTCAAGCCAAAGTCGTAGTCCTTCAAAAATTCCAACCATCTTCGTTGCCTCATATTCAATTCCTTCTGATCAAATAGATATTTCAAACTTTTGTGATCACTGTAGCACCCCAAAATTTTCCCTACTTTTTCTGGCTTATGTTTCTTTTCATTTTGCATCTCATTAGGTCATACCTCACAATCATACATTTTCATGGCTCTTCTAAGACATGGGGTCCAAGTGTTTTCTGGTGTTTTTGGTTTTCACTACCCAAAGGTGATCAGTTGAGGCAGTGGTTTGAATTCACATTATCATGAATATCTTCTTATTCAGAGGATTCATCAGAAACAGTGGGCCAAGGTTTCATGGGTGTGAATCAGAGTTTGTTTCTTTCTATGCTCAGGTCATTTCAGCTTCATCAGTGCATCTCAAGGAGGATTATGGTTTTCATGTCAAAGACCTCTGACGGTGGTGCAAGAGAGCGAGTTGTTGCAGTGTTGTCCTCTTAGTTACTTACTGCATATTGCTTGTAATGCAAATGAGTGCGGATTTGAGATTGAGTTCGCAGTGAAGGCCAGGTTGATTGGGACATGAAGCCTGGTTTGAATTAAAGACATACAGAGGTATCAATGTTCTTAAGAGGCGAAGTATGTTAAGATCGGTCATGTGGACTCCTTGTGATCCAGGATGTAAATTTCATTTCAACTCATGTTTGTATCCATTCTTTTTTCTTGATAACCATTTTTAATCCATATCCATTTCATTTTAATATCCATTTTAACCCATTCTATTTTTTCTATCCAATTTAGCCAAATAATCATTCTTTTTTCAAGGCCAATTATCCAAACCATGAAACCATATTTCTTTTCAAGCCCATTCTAAGCCATACTCAAATGTTCTCTAATCTTTACACAAAAGCACCATTACTTCATATTAATCTTAATTCCATAACTTCAAAGGCAGCTAGCAAGGAAATCAAGAAATCTATGATTCAGGTGGCAGTATTCACTACTAATATAAGAGAGTTATCATGAATATTCTGAATTTGGCCAAAGGATTCAATCGTGAAGTGAGCTTTTTCAGTATTCCACAAAATCAAACGGAATTCTTGGGATTTCAGTTTATTGTAATGAGTTTCATAATAGTTACAAAATCTTTGTTTCATTGCAAGTACTACCGGATAATTCATAGCAGGAAATTCAGAAATAAGTTCTCTTGACAGCAGAGGAAAACTAAAAATACATAGCCGAAAAATACGACGTGGCTGCGGAAACTAAGAGCAAATTCAAAAGGCCGCCAACGCTCGTAACAGGTTTCTAACCTACCAGAAATCACACGCCAGTACAAATTCACTGAAGAATTCCTCACCAGAAAATTCCCAGAAATCTTCACAACCAATCTCTCTAACCATATTTCTAACCGAAAAAACCTGGTAACAGTTGACAGACCTACTAACTGAAAAACCTAACTAACTTCTAACATAACCGTAACAGCTTTCTCCATTCTTCATCTTCAATTCACCAACCACAACCTCCATCTTCTACATCAAATCTGCAGAAAGCTCCATTCGCCTTCAAGCTCCATTATCTATCATCTTCAATTTCCTTCATCATCAATCATCAATCTGTTGAACCTGCAACCAAATTTCAAGGCAATTTGCAAACTGAGAATTCGACATCAACGAATCTTCAAGAAACCGCACAATAACCGTACAGAAGAAGAAAAATCGAAGATTATAGAAGAAAAGAATGGAGGAAAAAGGGAGATCGAAGCATTACCTATGAAGTCGACGCAGACGCCGATTCGAGATTATATCTTTCAATCCTTCATCAACAAATTTCAAAGCAAGAATCAGAAACCAGAAGAAATTCTTAGCAATTGAGAACCAGTGTTTGCTACTTCAACCTTCATCATCCAGAATCCTCAATTCAAATTAACATCGCCACAACTTCGAAGAACCTGAAATCGTTCAAAGAAAGCAACAAATTCAACCATGAGCACTTCACAACAAGAACGATTCACAACGCGCACGCAAATTAGAAGCTGATTGAAGAAGACGAAGCAATAGACGAGGAGAATCACGATAGCAGAAGTGAACAGTTCAAGATTATTTACCTCATGAGCGTCTCTGAAATACTGGTTTGGACTTCATCTTCCTCGTTGCAATCACGACCATGCTACGAAGGTATGCTCTTCGCGTATCTCCCTTATTTATCCTCCGATTTCATCGCCAGGTCTTAGGATTCACGTTGAGAAGTCGCAACCCTCATAGTTGAGACGTGATTAGTGCGTATTCACCGCTTAATTTCGGTTGTGGAACTTAGGGTTCATGAGCTCTGTGGTAATGATTCGGAGAGGTAGTTGAGAATTAGACAAAATTATACTCGTATTTAGATTGTTGGTGGAGAATCGGTGACGATAGGACCTCCGCCGTCGTAAGAGGAGATACCGGCGCACTGTAGACAGGGGGCATACGGTGGTGCTTGAGGCATATGATGATTTGACTGAGATAGAATGAAAAAGAAAGCAATGGTTAAGGGTGATAGTGCATGACGGAAGATGAACGGTGCGGTGAAGGGGAGAAATGAGTCGTGATGGCGCCGAACAAGGAAAAGAGAGGGTGAGCGTGGTTCTTAGAAGAGAATCATCTAGGGTTTTTCAAGCAAATCTACTTCAAGGCTAATCAAATGGATCATCCCTGGCCCATGTGTCATCTTCTTCTGCACCCCCAATATACTTACAGCACCCCCCACGGTAACCCTTTCCTTGTCTTTTTCTTTTTCTTTCGTTTGTTGGTTTTTAGAAATTAATTGGATTAGAGATTAATTAGAGTTTATAAGATTTATTTTTACATCGCCATTGATTTAGGTTTTGTATTAGAATTAACTTAGGAGTTAACCTTGGCCTAATTAGACCTTAACTTCAATTGATATTTTAACATAGCTTAATTGATTTAGGAGGATTAGAATTAGTTCATGATTTTAGAAATAGGTCTTTAGAATTAGTTCACCATTTTAGAATTTGTTTTTTGAATTCAAACTTAACCTTGACATTTGAACATGTTTTAGTAGTTAATTGACTTTGTAGTTTAACGTTGGTTAAGATTTTGGACTTATTAGATTAGATCTTGATATTGTTTTTTTACAATTGTTTTGATAATTGACTTTACATTTTGCTAATGGTTTTTGAATATTTTTTTTGTTCACTAATTGTTTTTGACTTGATCACTAACTATTTTAGCTTAATCCCACTAATTGTTCTAGTTCACTAATAGTTTTTGGCTTAATTGGCCACTAATAGTTCACTAATCATTTTTTAGATTAATCGTTCAATAATTGTTTTTCTTAATCATTTCCTAATTGTTTTTGCTTACCTATGTACCAATTGTTTTTGTAGAATTAGAAATAACTTTGAACTAATTGACATTGACTTAGTGCTAGCGTCGACTAATCATTTTAATAGTTCCATTTGGTAACTTTGTTAATAGCCTTTGATATGCTTTACATAGTTTTTGACTAAGAGTTGCTTACACTTTAGTATTGATTTCAATTACTTCTTATTGACATTTCCTTTTGATCTTAGTTGCTCACTTTAGTTATTTCCATTTGAACTTTGACTAATCTTTGAGTTTGTTTTGTAGTGATTCTCACTTGACTTGATAAGTGGTTTAAATGTAGAAGCTGTTGTATACATAGCTGCTGTGAACAAAGTGTGCTGTAGAATGTTGCTATTCTGTTTGGTTGCATGCACACCTGCCCTGTTCTGGAAATAGTAGCTGTTATAGTCTATTTTTACTTGTTGCTAGTTTTTAAAGCTATGCAGGTGCTGGAGCGCTGTTGTTACTGTTGTTTATGGCTTATGACCTTGTTTTATTATTTTTGAAGAGCATTTGGTTCCATGCCTTTCACGGATCCATTCCACTTTCTAACACTTTTGCTCATTTATGCTAGATCGCTAGAAGTTGGTCGGTTTGCTTATACTTTGCTTGCGTTGCTACGGATTGATATCCGTTTGGTATCACTTCTCTTCTCTTTTACTAATTCTGCATTTTTCCTTTTTATGCCATGAGAAGTAGGATTGGGAGTCCGTGCCACTTGGCCGGCAATGATGGAAGTCCTCAAAGGAGGCTCTGTTTGTGATTGTTTAATATTGTGCCTGAAGACCTCTATGAGACATCCCATTCCCATTCCCCCCTGGCAAGACCTCCAAGAAGGCAATTGACGGCAGTTAGGGTTCGCAATCGACCCCCGTTATTCTAGTCGAGTCGTTCTTAGCTCTCATTACATGATTGAAGCTTTGAACATTACCTGCTCCTGTTATCGATTTGGTCAAGTGGAAGATAGGGTTCGCAACCAACCCCCACGCTTTGTCTTTAGCTCGCATTGACCAATGTTGATGCTTATGTGATCTGATTCACATCTCCCCCCTTTCTTATTCTGCTATCCATGGTTCTCGATACCATTGAATGAGTACCCTTATTTTCTATAGCTAGCTTGTTTGCCTCGATTGATATGACCCCATGGCTAAAGCTTCCCTTTTTCTCCCTTTGATTGTGTGACACTATTGCTGACTGATATTGTTTACTCTTTCGTTGCTTTTAATTCATTTTGTGATTGATTTATCCTATGTTTACTTGTCTGATGACATGATCCTGTAGGATTCCTAGCTCCACTTAATTTTCGATTAAGTCGGAGGTAGGAGAGACATTAGGATAGCAATCCATGTATGCTAACATTAGGTAGAATTCCCTTTCTTACCTCAACCATAGGTTCAATCTTTGCATGCTAACATTAGGACCTAGTTTCCCCTTAGCATTTTTCTTTCAAACCTTGAGTCTCTCTCTCTCTCATCTTATAACAAAAAGTAAAAGATACTTAATACAGGCATAACACCTATTGTATTTAGGCCTTTCATGTGGGATCGAGGAAGTGTGGGGTCTTCTCTCACTTTCTTGGAATGTTTAGCATACGTCCCGTCTTGGGTCGATATGCGAGGCATTCGATCCTGTATGAAGGACTTAAATACAATATGTGTTACAAAACACAAAAACAATCAAAACACTTCTTCATAAAAGACAAAAACAAACAATAACGTCTTTCCTTCGGAAATTCTTTTCTCATCTCACTCACTCCCAACGTACGAACGTGCTCCTACTCATTCTCTTGCAAGATGGTAACGCACTCGGACCAGCGAGCCTGCAACACCTGAGCTAGAACGTTAGTCGTTCCCTAAAAAACACAAACAATCCATCCCTCGTTGAGGGGAACTACGTCGCTCTGATTCTCATGCTCCCGATGAGATACGTAGGCAGTGGGGTAGGGCCCATTCGAGCACTTCTTTTATTTTCCCTACATTTGTTTCTCATTCCTTTTCCATTCTTTCTCCTTTCTTTCTTTCAATTCCTTTTCCAGTATCCTTTTCTATCACCCTTTGATCGAGACAAGCAAGCGTGGATCCCATCGGGTACGATGGACGCGAGGGGGTGGTAATACCTTCCTCTCGCGTAACCGACTCCAGAATCCAGTTCTCTTGGTCGCAAGACCATGCTCTATCCTTTCCTTCAGGTTTATGAAGTGTTTCCTTTCCCTCTCTTGGGATAAATGCACATTGCTGGCGACTCTGTTTCGGTGCCACTTTCGCATTTGTACTTGGATGAAAATCCCGGGAGCGACAGCTGGCGACTCTGCTGGGGACAGGTTGACCTATTGCTGGTCCATCCTAAGCGAGTCAATCCTAGCGCTTGTTTGCTTTTCTTTCATTGGGTGTTTACTATTATCTTGTATTTGCTGTTTACTGTATTTTATTACGTGTACCATATTTACAGCATGTTAGCATTTACATTTCATATATTATACCGTGTTGCACTGTTCTGTCTGTTTGGCGGGATGGGATTTCTGAGAGATAAGCCCATTACCAAGGCTTGAGTGCACACTTAGATTTAGAGTGGAGAGTAGTGGGACCTACGTACCATCTGTGTACGTTGGGTAATCACGAAATTCACAGCTAGACGAGGCTATCTTGGGACCCATCATGGCGTACGCATCTTGCGTATTCCAAGATGTCGATCTAGAGAGTTGTCGACTCTAGTGACCGATCATGAGGACCTTAGTGGAAACATCTCTCTTTAGTGGTGACAGTGGCAGACCACATTCTGTGGCAAACCCACTCGCACCCGAGGGCCCACTTTGGAACTTGCATAGGATGACCTTTATTTTCTAAGGTGAGTCAGTGGACGACCTCTTTGATTGGCATAGCATTATATCCTACGGGCTGAATGTGCTATCGCTTCTCAAACCTCTGAAGCTGGCAAGCTTTGTTTTCTAGGAACCACACGTGAGTATGGGTGGGATGATTACAGGTTTACAGGTAACCCAGCCTCCTACATACCTTACTTGTGATTCTATGATTGTTACAGACAGTGTATCCTATGACAGTGGTTTGAGTATTCATCTCAGATATATTGCCAGATTCAGTACAGAGACACAGTGTACACAGTTCAACACAGACACAGACACCTGAATACTTGATCACATGTCATATTGCATTCATATTATTGCATTGCATTTGCATCTTGCATCATTTTTGTATATCCTTTCTCCAGGCCAGACCAGTGAGCTCATCCATCCTTTATCTGAACTGTAGTTTGATTTCCCGACTTTTGTATTGGACTTGAATCAGCTTCTGGAAGAATCATGAGCTCTGGGGAACAGAATTAGTTTGTGACTAGGGCCGATGTTGAATTGATGAAGCATCAGTTGGACCAACTTATGGAGGCTATGGCCGTCATGACAAGGGGAGAGGCCAATATTCAAAGAAATGAGAATGTCATTCCACCTCCGGCGAGCAATGTTGCCCAAACTCAGCCGGTTCGGATCCCTGTCGAGAATCAAGTTGAGCAAGAACCTCCTTTTGTCCGAGATGGACATTCATCTTCTCTTGATGCCGCTGATTATCAGAGTTTTGCATTCTCTGTGCCAGATGTCCGAGGGGTAGTTCCGAAGATGAACCCTAAGGATCCACGATATGTTGATGACGAAAGATACCGCGTGTTGGACGAGAAAATTAAAGCCCTGGAGAGGCGTGATACTCTTGATTTGAATGCTTCAAGCATGTGTTTGGTGTCTGGCCTGGCAATGCCTCCAAAGTTTAAAATGCCGAAGTTTGAGCAATACAAAGGAGATAGCTATCTGAAGCTACATTTGGTGATGTTCTGCAGAAGAATGACCTCACATGTTGACAATGACAAGCTCATGATCCACTGTTTCCAAGACAGTCTGAGTGGGGCATCTTTGTATTGGTATATGCAGTTGCAGAGTGGTAGCATTCGATCATGGTCAGATCTAGCCAACGCCTTTGTGAAGCAGTACGATTATAATCTTGACATGGCTCTCAGTCGAATGCATTTGCAAGACTTGTCTCAAGCAGATAACGAACCATTCCGAGATGGAGAGAGTTAGCCGCTCGTGTTCAATCGCCACTTTCGGATAGAGAATTTGTTGATTTGTTCCTGGATACCTTGCAAGGGCCGTACTTGGAAAAGATGATTGTCAATGGGGCAACAAAATTTTCTGACCTCGCGATGGTGGGAGAACGTATTGAGAGATTGCTCAATTGTGGAAAGCTCCAAGGCATCTCGAACTTCCAAGCTAATGAAAATGAATCAGTTGTTAGTTCTCAGGAAGAATTCGAGGAAGAAAATAGTTCCATTCAGGAATCTTCACCACCTCATTCTTAGCATTCAAGCATATCAACTGTTCAGAGTCAACAATCTTATGGGTCTTCATATCAGGAACAATATTCTTATACAAATCAGAGACCTTCTTAAAATCAACGGTCATATCGCCGCCAGCCGCGTCAGCACACCCGACAAAGGCCAAGAAAGCCAGAGAGGCAGTTCACTCAGTTGCCAACGTCGTACAGTCAAATGATGCCAGATTTGATCAAAGGTGGATTGATAGTGACGAAGGAGTTGAAGCCAGTGCCTTTTTCGTATCCACCAGGTTTTGATGTCAACGCCCGTTGTGACTATCATGCTAGGGCACAGGGGCATTCAACGGAAGACTGTAAGGTGCTCAGGAGCAAGGTTCAGACTCTTCTTGACTCCAATATGTTCTCATTCACGCCTCAGGGTATTCAGATAAACATTCCTCCTCCATCCAGTCAGGTGGGTTCATCAGTCCAGGTTATGGAAGAAGTCACTGAGAGCAGTTGTGCAGATGAGTATCAGAATGACTTCGATGAGCAATTCTGAAGATGGCCAGCTCATTAGCAAATCAAGCTTGGAAGGCCCAGTTCCTCAAAGCTGGCGACCATTTAGATCATGTCATTTTCTTTGCATTTGTAGTTTCTTTTCTGCTAAAAAGTGCAAACTCATTTGTAAAACTTGTCTGTTTTTAATTGATAATGGATATGCATGTTTTGATTAAATCCAGTCGTGTTCACTCATACTTTTTATCGATATCATATGCTTGTTTAAGCAGGATCCTAAGGAGGATGACGAAGTTGAAAAGCGCAAAAACTTCTTATGGTATGCTTTTGAACAAAACCCTGTTGATGATGTACAGGCATTGTTTCAACTCCCCAAACACCGAAGATATAAGGAAGATAATCCCTTGTCAACCCCGTTGAGCCTAGTAGTAGGAGTTTCTTTCTGAAAATGAAAAAACCCTCTATCTTAACCCAGGGCAGGGTAGGTGTCAGTTAATTTGACCAAGCGTTAAAATTTCAAAGGAGTGTCTCATTCGAGGATCAAATCGCAGAGGTTATCCCTCACCAACTAAAGAGTGAGGCAGTCACAACCTTTTCAAAACAAGTCAAACAAACCTGTGTCACACGATTAGTTCAAAAAAAAAACAAAAAAAAAGGGAAAAAGCCCGCTAAGTTAAGACTTGAAAACAAGTGACTTAGGCAAAAGTTAGGGCATCCCGCTGGACTTCAAAATCGAAAATTCAAAAGAATCAGTCCAGGCAAAAATCAAGGATATCAAAAAAAAAACAAAAGAATGAAAAAGCGAAAAGCGGAAAGGATGACAAAAGAAAAATCCTCGAGGAAAGAACAAGTCGTGTGACCACAGACACCAAAGAACGAAAGGGGTGAGTGTCACTCTGTAAACCGTGTGGGGTCCTGCTATCCTCCTACCATTCATAACCTTTTGAAAGGTGAGCACTTGTGTTGAGTTAGCTGAACGTAGGACTGGAGAACATCAAGGAGAATGGGTGGGTACAAACAAAATTTTGAGCCATATATCCTTTCTTTCTCGAACCGCGAACCAGTCCACGTTACAACATGCGAAAGACCTAATTGAAGCAGGGTTATTCCGAAAGCATACTTTGGTAAAGATCGCGGCGAAGCTGACTCCTAAAAGGATCTTTTTACCATTCATGTTGGTATCAGTGACATTTTGATAAGTGATTCGTTCACTTCACGTCATAACATTTTTCCAGTGAACAGACTTGGATTGCAAAATTGTCATATGCATTGCATCAAAATTATCTTTTCAAAACGAATAGTTTTACTTGAGAGTCAGTACTTGGCATCAGGAAAGTTTCTACAATGGAAAGATTGATTAATCTAAGGTGCAAAGTGCCCGAGTACTCCGTTGAGCCGGGACAAGTCATACCAAACGGGCGATCCATTCCAAGATTCAGTTAATCTGGGGCAATTATGTCGAGAATCTAGGGCAATCAAGTCGAGATTCAACAAATTTCTCAAAGGTCAGTCAGTCAGAGGTATTCCTTCACATATCAGCCAGACAAGGGCACAAATCATTTCGAGACTGGGCCAGGCCGCCTCAAGAGCACAAAAAGTTATTCTCTCCGGAGAACGGTAAATTACAGTCTGGGGCATATATATCGGATCTTCACGAGACATCCTGAAGACATGTTCATTTACAGGTTATGCTGCATCGGGGCACCTCTTTTGGTCATATCACGTTTGCGGGTTCATGTTGATAGCTGACACGTGACGTCCCCAGTAGAGTTGCTTCGCAGACACCGAAGTTGATGGTCAATCCCCAGTGAAGTTGCCAGGAGTTTGAAGATGTTTAATCTTCTGTAAAATCCTCTTATGATAATTTCTTCAGATCAGTCTTGGGGCAAAAAGCAAGTTGTTGACTCTCCCAAGCATGGGACATTTGGAATTCCCCCGACAGGAGGTGTTTCAGATCTATTATCCCCAGTAGAGTTTAAAGATGTCTGGTCTTCTGTAAAATCCTTTTAAAAGGGCATTCCCCAGCAGGAGATGCTTTAAAGCAGTTTTCTCCAGCAGGGTTTGTGGTAAACTCATTATTCCCAACGGAGTCGTCAAAAGGAAAGTTCTCCTAACATGGGGCATTATGACACTTATCCTAATATTGACAGTTTTATTCCTCAGCAGACTACCGTGGAATTGCTTTGGGTTTCCCCAGCAGATCTCTAGGGACTCTTTCTCAGCATGTTGCAGCGGATTGTCTTCCAACTAGGATTTGCATATCCCCGACAGAGTAGCCCTGAGTCCCAGCAAGATCGTATCTCTAGTAATGGTATACCCACAGAGTTCATCATCAAATCTTGTCAACAATATTCCCCAGCTGAGTTGTTTTTCTCCCCGCGTGAGGCTTATTGATCAACAGAATATATTCCTCAGTAGAGTGATAGTATGTTCTTCCCCCAGCCGGGTTAGAAGGTTGATTCTCCCGGCAAAGGATCTCGAGTTTGATAGATCCCCAAGCAGATTTTTAATGACTTGTTTCCCCAGCAGAACGTCATTCAAAAAGTCTCATCCCCAGCGAATTTGCTGTGATCAGAATTCATCCCCAAGCAGATGAAGTGATTTCTGGCAGAATCATCGCTCCCCATATTTCAAAGTCCAATTTATTTTTGGCATACAGACAGTTGTTCATATTATTCCAGCAGGTGGGATAGTATTGCAGATGATTGTTTCAGCATGTGGGATGATCATACAGACAATTTATTCATATTATTCCAGCAGGTGGGATAGTATTGCAGATGGTTGTTCCAGCAGGTGGGGTGATCATTATATACAATTGTTCATATTATTCCAGCAGGTGGGATAGTATTGCAGATGGTTTTTCCAGCAGGTGGAATGATCATATATACAGTAGTTTATACTGTTCCAGCAGGTGGGATGGTGATAAACAACTATATTCTCGGCAAAGTCCAACGTTGGTTTGGCAATGCTTCCAAAGTCGGTTTGGTAAGCATCGAAGTCCAATGTTAGTTTGGCAAAGCTGCAAAAGTCCATCTGAGGATGGCAATTTTGAGATTCCAAAGCCGGTTTGGCAATCATTGAAGTCCAACGATAGATTGGCAGAAATCCAACACGAATTGGTAAAAGTCCATTGTTTAGAATGGCAGAGCAGCTGAAGTCCACCAGCAGCGTGGCGAGCCAGTAGTCGTCTGGCGTTGTAAAAAAGTCATTGTTAAAGTCCATCCGTAGTGTGGCAAGCCAGTAGTCGTCTGGCGTTGTACAAAAGACATTGCTAAAAAAGACATCCCTTCAGTGTTAGTCTTCCCAGCAGAGTTTTATTCAGCGAGAGTTCATATTACCGTACAGGATAAGAGTGTTGTGAGTATTGGATTTGTGCTTCCCCAGTTTGTGGTAAAGTTGTTCCCATCTCCCCAACAGAATAAGGGTAGAAGGTAAATTTCCAACAAAGGAGTAAGTCTGATCTGGTCCCCTAGCAGGGCTGACATCATCAACCATTATCCCCAAGCATAGTTTTGGGTGGTGGTTAGCCTTCCCTAACAAGTCAAAGGTAGATTGTCATCAGCAAGATTCCTGAGATGTTTCCTCCGGCAGAAGTTTGTTATTCATACTTTCCTGCAGAATGGAGGTTTAGTCGGGATCTCGAGCAGTTTATGACCCTGAGGGCGATTCAATTGTTACCCCCAGCGGAGTTGGCCTCGTCTCTTCAGCATTTATTTTTCTGGAGTGGTCCTGTTGCATATCATAAACATCATTGCATAATCATTGTCATCGCATAATCATCAACATAGCATTGCATGAAGCCTTGTAAAACTGAACAGCAAATCCGTACCTTGCTCGGTATACTTCCACAGCCCACTTTGCTGGCATATTTCAAAAACCTGAAGCCCTACCCCTATTGGCGTTTCCTTCAAAGAAAAGTCTAATCCCTATTGGCATTGCATTCAAAATCCAATCCCCATTGGTACCCAGAAAGATTTCTCCTTTGAAAAAAAAATATATAATCACCATCAAGTTTCACCTGTCTTAGCCAGCAAAGTCCAATTGTACTTGGCACATCCTTCTTTTCCCGGTAGCCCGAGCATGCGTCAGCATTTTGGCATATAGTGATCATTGCATCCTCAAAACGCGTAGCATTTCCATTTGATATGGAGCATTACGCCATAGAAAGAAAATTCAAACATATGCATGTGAAGCATAAGCCAGATTTGGTACCTTGCGCGAAAGCCCAAATCAACTCCCAGTCAGGACGGTGACATATCCCTAGCAGACATTACAATCAACCCCTCTGCTTACCTTTCTTTTGGGTCGCAAATCATACGTCGATCTTACCCTCGACCAGTCCTTGTCCATCAACCCTTTGATGACGACATTCCAAAAACAAGTTTCTTTCTGTCATCCCTATGACAATGTGTGGCTTTCGGCCAGGTCTTCTTTCTGTCATCCCTATGACGGTGTGTTTCTTTGGCCGAGTTTTCTTTCTGTCCTCCCCATGACAACGTGTTTCCCTCGATCAGGTTTTCTTCCTGTCATCCCCATGACAATGTGTTACCCTCGGCCAAGTTTTTTTTCTGTCATCCCCATGACGATGTGTCTTCTTCGTTCAGATCTTCTTTCTGTCATTCCCATGACAATGTGCTTTCTTCGGTTAAGCCTTCTTTCTGTCATCCCTATGACAATGTGTTCTTCAGTCAGGTTTTTCTTCCTGTCATCCCTATGACAATGTGTCCCTTGGTCGAGTCGCCTTTCTGTCATCCCTATGACAATGTGTTTCCTTTGGTCGAGTCGTCTTTCTGTCATCCCTATGACAATGTGTCTCCTTTGGCCGAGTCCTCTTCCCATCAACCCTTTGACGAGGTGTTTCTTGGGGTTCATCTGCTTCCTGTCATCCCTATGGCAATGTGTTCCTTCAGTTGAGTCTTCTTTCCGTCATCCTTATGACAATGTGTTCCCTCGGTCAGGTATTCTTTCTGTCATCCCCATGACAATGTGTTACCCTCGGCCAGGTTTTCTTTTTGTCATCCCCATGACAACGTGTTTCCTTCAGTCGTCTTTCTGTCGTCCCTATGATGATGTGTTCCTTAAGTTGGGTCTATCTGTCATCCCCATGACAATGTGTCCCTACGGTGGAATTTCCTCCCTGTCATCCCTATGACAGTGTGTTATCTTCAGTCAGGTTTTCTTCCTGTCATCCCTATGACAACGTGTTTCCTTTGGTCGGGTCTTTTTTCTGTCATCCCTATGACAATGTGTTCGTTTGGTTGAGTCTTCTTCCTGTCATCCCTATGGCAATGTGCTTCGTTTGGCCGAGTCTTATTTCTGTCATCCCTATGACAACGTGTTTCCTTTGGTCGAGTCCTCTTCCCGTCAACCCTTTGACGAGGGGTTTCTTGGGGTTCATCTTCTTTCTGTCATCCCTATGACAATGTGTTCTCTCAGCTCAGGTTTCCTTTCTGTCATCCCCATGACAACGTGTTTTCTTCGGTCGGGTGTCAATCTTTCTTTCTGTCATCCCCATGACGACGTGTTTCCTTCGGTCGGGTGTCAATCTTTCTTTCTGTCATCTCCATGACAATGTGTTACCCTTGGTCGAGTCTGCTTCCTGTCATCCCTATGACAATGTGGTCCTTTGGTTGAGTCTTCTTTCTGTCATCCCGATGACAATGTGTTACCCTTGGTCGAGTCTGCTTCCTGTCATCCCTATGACAATGTGGTCCTGTGGTCGAGTCTTCTTTCTGTCATCCCCATGACAATGTGTTTCCTTTGGTCGAGTGTCATTTCTGTCATCTCTATGACAACGTGTTCCTTCCGTTGAGTCTTGCTACCGTCAAATTACTTTGACGATGTGTCCTTTCGGTAGGGTTCCATTTTTCTTTCCGTCAAATTACATTGGCGATGTGGTTCGCTGGGAATGTTGTCTTTCCGTCAGACTCCTTTGAAAAATGTGACTGGGCTCTAGTTCTATTGTTTCTCCTCGTAGTTAGCAAATTTTGCGGTTCTTTTTGTATTCAATCACCTTGTACCTTAAATGTCTGAAAGCAGTTGCTATCATCCTTTCAGGTCCAAGTTGATTGAATAGGGGCAGCTGTAGCACCCTAAAATTTGCCCTACTTTTTCTGGCTTATGTTTCTTTTCATTTTGCATCTCATTAGGTCATACCTCATAATCATACATTTGCATGGCTCTTCTAAGACATGGGGTCCAAGTGTTTTCTGGTATTTTTGGTTTTCACTACCCAAAGGTGATCAGTTGAGGCAGTGGTTTGAATTCACATTATCATGAATATCTTCTTATTCAGAGGATTCATCAGAAACAGTGGGCCAAGGTTTCATGGGTGTGAATCAGAGTTTGTTTCTTTCTATGCTCAGGTTATTTCAGCTTCATCAGTGCATCACAAGGAGGATTATGGTTTTCAGGTCAAAGACCTCTGACGGTGGTGCAAGCGAGCGAGTTGTTGCAGTGTTGTCCTCTTAGTTACTTACTGCATGTTGCTTGTAATGCAAATGAGTGCGGATTTGAGATTGAATTCGCAGTGAAGGCCAGGTTGATTGGGACATGAAGCCTGGTTTGAATTAAAGACGTACAGAGGGATTAATGTTCTTAAGAGGCGAAGTATGTTAAGATCGGTCATGTGGACTCCTTATGATCCAGGATGCAAATTTCATTTCAACTCATGTTTGTATCCATTCTTTTTTCTTGATAACCATTTTTAATCCATATCCATTTCATTTTAATATCCATTTTAACCCATTCTATTTTTTCTATCCAATTTAACCAAATAATCATTCTTTTTTCAAGGCCAATTATCCAAACCATGAAACTATATTTCTTTTCAAGCCCATTCTAAGCCATACTCAAATGTTCTCTAATCTTTACACAAAAGCAACATTACTTCATATTAATCTCAATTCCATAACTTCAAAGGCAGCTAGCAATGAAATCAAGAAATCTATGATTCAGGTGGCAGTATTCACTACTAATATAAGAGAGTTATCATGAATATTCTGAATTTGGCCAAAGGATTCAATCGTGAAGTGAGCTTTTTCAATATTCCACAAAATCACACAGAATTCTTGGGATTTTAGTTTATTGTAATGAGTTTCATAACAGTTACAAAATCTTTGTTTCATTGCAAGTATTATCGGATAATTCATAGCAGGAAATTCAGAAACAAGTTCTCTTGACAGCAGAGGAAAACTAAAATTACATAGCCGAAAAATACGACGTGGCTGCGGAAACTAAGAGCAAATTCAAAAGGCCGCCAACGCTCGTAACAGGTTTCTAACCTACCAGAAATCACACGCCAGTACAAATTCACTGAAGAAACTTGGTAACAGTTGACAAAACTACTAATTGAAAAACCTAACTAACTTCTAACAGAACCGTAACAGCTTTCTCCAATCTTCATCTTCAATTCACCAACCACAACCTCCATCTTCTACATCAAATCTGCAGAAAGCTCCATTCGCCTTCAAGATCCATTATCTATCATCTTCAATTTCCTTCATCATCAATCATCAATCCGTTGAACCTGCAACCAAATTTCAAGGCAATTTGCAAACTGAGAATTCGACATCAACGAATCTTCAAAAAACCGTACAATAACCGTACAGAAGAAGAAAAAGCGAAGATTATAGAAGAAAAGAATGGAGGAAAAAGGGAGATCGAAGCATTACCTATGAAGTCGACGCAGACGCCGATTCGAGATTATATCTTTCAATCCTTCATCAACAAATTTCAAAGCAAGAATCAGAAACCAGAAGAAATTCTTAGCAATTGAGAACCAGTGTTTGCTGCTTCAACCTTCATCATCCAGAATCCTCAATTCAAATTAACATCGCCACAACTTCGAAGAACCTGAAATCGTTCAAAGAAAGTAACAAATTCAACCATGAGCACTTCACAACAAGAACGATTCACAACGCGCGCGCAAAGTAGAAGCTGATTGAAGAAGACGAAGCAATAGACGAGGAGAATCACGATAGCAGAAGTGAACAGTTCAAGATTATTTACCTCATGAGCGTCTCTGAAATACTGGTTTGGACTTCATCTTCCTCGTTGCAATCACGACCACGCTAAGAAGGTATGCTCTTCGCGTATCTCCCTTATTTATCCTCCGATTTCATCGCCAGGTCGTAGGATTCACGTTGAGAAGTCGCAACCCTCATAGTCGAGACGTGATTAGTGCGTATTCACCGCTTAATTTCGGTTGTGGAACTTAGGGTTCATGAGCTCTGTGGTAATGATTCGGAGCGGTAGTTGAGAATTAGACAAAATTATACTCGTATTTAGATTGTTGGTGGAGAATCGGTGACGATAGGACCTCCGCCGTCGTAAGAGGAGATACCGGCGCACTGCAGACAGAGGGCATACGGTGGTGCTTGAGGCATATGATGATTTGACTGAGATAGAATGAAAAAGAAAGCAATGGTTAAGGGTGATAGTGCATGACGGAAGATGAACGGTGCGGTGAAGGGGAGAAATGAGTCGTGATGGCGCCAAACAAGGAAAAGAGAGGGTGAGCGTGGTTCTTAGAAGAGAATCATCTATGGTTTTTCAAGAAAATCTACTTCATGGCTAATCGAATGGATCATCCCTGGCCCATGTGTCATCTTCTTCTGCACCCCCAATATACTTACAGCACCCCCCACGGTAACCCTTTCCTTGTCTTTTTCTTTTTCTTTCTTTTGTTGTTTTTTAGAAATTAATTGGATTAGAGAATAATTAGAGTTTATTAGATTTATTTTTACATCGCCATTGATTTAGGTTTTGTATTAGAATTAGGTTAGGAGTTAACCTTGGCCTAATTAGACCTTAACTTCAATTGATATTTTAACATAGCTTAATTGATTTAGGAGGATTAGAATTAGTTCATGATTTTAGAAATAGGTCTTTAGAATTAATTCACCATTTTAGAATTTGTTTTTTGAATTCAAACTTAACCTTGACATTTGAACATGTTTTAGTAGTTAATTGACTTTGTAGTTTAACGTTGGTTAAGATTTTGGACTTATTAGATTAGATCTTGATATTGTTTTTTTACAATTGTTTTGATAATTGACTTTACATTTTGCTAATGGTTTTTGAATATTTGTTTTGTTCACTAATTGCTCACTAATTGTTTTTGACTTGATCACACTAACTATTTTAGCTTAATCCCACTAATTGTTCTAGTTCACTAATAGTTTTTGGCTTAATTGGCCACTAATAGTTCACTAATCATTTTTTAGATTAATAGTTTAATAATTGTTTTTTCTTAATCATTTCCTAATTGTTTTTGCTTACCTATGTACCAATTGTTTTTGTAGAATTAGAAATAACTTTGAACTAATTGACATTGACTTAGTGCTAGCGTCGACTAATCATTTTAATAGTTTCATTTGGTAACTTTGTTAATAGCCTTTAATATGCTTTACATAGTTTTTGACTAAGAGTTGCTTACACTTTAGTATTGATTTCAATTACTTCTTATTGAAATTTCCTTTTGATCTTAGTTGCTCACTTTAGTTATTTCCATTTGAACTTTGACTAATCTTTGAGTTTGTTTTATAGTGATTCTCACTTGACTTGATAAGTGGTTTAAATGTAGAAGCTGCTGTATACATAGCTGCTGTGAACAAAGTGTGCTGTAGAATGTTGTTATTCTGTTTGGTTGCATACACACCTGCCCTGTTCTGGAAATAGTAGCTGTTATAGGCTATTTTTACTTGTTGCTAGTTTTTATAGCTATGCAGGTGCTGGAGCGTTGTTGTTGCTGCTGTTTATGGCTTATGACCTTGTTTTATTGTTTTTTAAGAGCATTTGGTTCCATGCCTTTCACGGATCCATTCCACTTTCTAACACTTTTGCTCATTTATGCTAGATCGCTAGAAGTTGGTCGGTTTGCTTATACTTTGCTTGCATTGCTACGGATTGATATCCGTTCGGTATCACTTCTCTTCTCTTTTACTAATTTTGCATTTTTCCTTTTTATGCCATGAGAAGTAGGATTGGGAGTCCGTGCCACTTGGCCGACATTGATGGAAGTCCTCAAAGGAGGCTCTGTTTGTGATTGTTTAATATTGTGCTTGAAGACCTCTATGAGGTATCCCATTCCCATTCCCCTCTGGCAAGACCTCCAAGAAGGCAATTGACGAAAGTTAGGGTTCGCAATCGACCCCCGTTATTCTAGTCAAGTCGTTCTAAGCTCTAATTACATGATTGAAGCTTTGAACATTACCTGCTCCTGTTATCGAGTCGGTCAAGTGGAAGATAGGGTTCGCAACCGACCCCCACGCTTTGTCTTTAGCTCGCATTGACCAATGTTGATGCTTATGTGATCTGATTCACATCTCCCCCCTTTCTTATTCTACTCTCCATGGTTCTCGATACCATTGGATGAGTACCCTTATTTCCTATAGCTAGCTTGTTTGCCTCGGTTGATATGACCCCTTGGCTAAAGCTTCCCTTTTTCTCCCTTTGATTGTGTGACACTATTGCTGACTGATATTGTTTACTCTTTCATTGCTTTTAATTCATTTTGTAATTGATTTATCCTGTGTTTACTTGTTTGATGACATGATCCCGTAGGATTCCTAGCTCCACTTAATTTTCGATTAAGTCGGAGGTAGGAGAGACATTAGGATAGCAATCCATGTATGCTAACATTAGGTAGAATTCCCTTTCTTACCTCAACCATAGGATCAATCTTTGCATGCTAACATTAGGACCTAATTTCCCCTTAGCATTTTTCTTTCAAACCTTGAGTCTCTCTCTCTCTCATCTTATAACAAAAAGTAAAACATACTTAATAAAGGCATAACACCTATTGTATTTAGGACTTTCATGTGGGAACGAGGAAGTGTGGGGTCTTCTCTCACTTTCTTGGAATGTTTAACATATGTCCCGTCTTGGGTCGATATGCGAGGCATTCGATCCTGTATGAAGGACTTAAATACAATATGTGTTACAAAACACAAAAACAATCAAAACACTTCTTCATAAAAGACAAAAACAAACAATAACGTCTTTCCTTCGGGAATTATTTTCTCATCTCACTCACTCCCAACGTACGAACGTGCTCCTACTCGTTCTCTTGCAAGATGGTAACGCACTTGGACCAGCGAGCCTGCAACACCTGAGCTAGAACGTTAGCCGTTCCCTAAAAAACACAAACAATCCATCCCTCGTTGAGGGGAACTACGTCGCTCTGATTCTCATGCTCCTGATGAGACACGTAGGCAGTGGGGTAGGGCCCATTCGAGCACTTTTTTTATTTTCCCTACATTTGTTTCTCGTTCCTTTTCCATTCTTTCTCCTTTCTTTCTTTCAGTTCCATTTCCAGTATCCTTTTCTATCACCCTTTGATCGAGACAAGCAAGCGTGGATCCCATCGGGTACGATGGACGCGAGGGGGTGCTAATACCTTCCTCTCGCGTAACCGACTCCTGAATCCAGTTCTCTTGGTCGCAAGACCATGCTCTATCCTTTCCTTCAGGTTTATGCAGTGTTTCCTTTCCCTCTCTTGGGATAAATACACATTGCTGGCGACTCTGTTTCGGTGCCACTTTCGCGTTTGTACTTGGATGAAAATCCCAGGAGCGACAATCACTAAAGACTTCAAACCTCGCACCAAAAAGATAATGCCTCCAAATTTTCAACACAAACACCACAGCCGCTAATTCTAAGTCATGCGTAGGGTAATTCTTCTCATTCACTCTTAATTGCCTTGAAGCATACGCCACGGCCTTACCGTCTTGCATTAGCACACCACCTAGACCAATCAAAGACGCATCACAATACACCACAAATGGTTCATTAGGATTTGGCAAAATCAAAATCGGAGCTGTCGTCAATCTTCTCTTCAGTTCATTAAAACTTTCCTCACACCGAATATCCCAAATGAACGTTTGCCCTTTACAAGTCAACTGGGTCAAAGGAAGTGCTAGCTTAGAAAACCCCTCAATGAACCTTCGATAATATCCGGCCAAACCCAAAAAGCTTCGAATTTTAGTAACAGATCTCGGAGCCTCCCATTGTAGAACTGCTTCTACTTTAGATGGATCCACCGCAATACCATTACCTGAAATTACGTGTCCAAGAAAACTCACCTCCGACAACCAAAATTCACACTTGGACAATTTGACAAAAAGCTTCTTTTCCTTCAAAACCTGCAAAACAATACGCAAATGCTCCGCGTGCTCCTCCCGAGACTTAGAATAAATCAATATGTCGTCAATAAACACAACAACAAATCCATCCAAATGCTCGTGGAAAATACGATTCATGTACTCCATGAACACACCTGGCGCATTAGAAACCCCGAACGACATCACAGAGTATTCATAATGACCGTAACGTGTCCTAAAAGCCGTCTTCTGAATATCTTCCTCTTTCACCCTAATCTGATGATACCCTGACCTCAAGTCATTCTTACTGAACACACAAGCACCAACCAACTGATCCATCAAATCATCAATTCTCGGAAGAGGATACTTATTCTTAATCGTCACCTTATTCAACTGGCGATAATCAATACACAACCGCATACTCCCATCTTTCTTTTTCACCAATAAAACTGGAGCACCCCAAGGCGACACACTAGGTCTTACAAACCTCTTCGCTAGCAATTCATTCAACTGCTTCTTTAACTCAACCAACTCAGATGTCGACATTCGATATGGTGCCATCGATACAGGTCTAGTACCAGGAACTAGATCTATCGAAAACTCCACCTCTCTCTCTGGCGGCAGATCTGAAATATCCTCAGGAAACACTTCCAAAAATTCACACACAACAGGAAACACATCAAGTGAAACTTGACTATCCACAGTCAACGATGCAAACAACCCAAACAACTGAGCTTCATCCGCCAAAAGTTTCTTCAACTCTTTGGTAGATAAGAAACTCGAGTCTTCGTCTTCCTCAAGAGAAGGAAACCTTACTAGCTTATGATAACAATCAATATGAACCCGATTGAATTGCAACCAATTCATTCCCAGAACCACATCTAAACCCTCCAACGGTAAACACACTAAATCCATCTCAAAGTCTTTACCATAAATGGTCAAAGGACAACTTAAACAAACCAAGGAAGTAGTTACTGACCCCATTGCTGGAGTGTCAATAACCATATCACCATCCATCAAAGACAACACAAGATTCAAACGCTTAACGCACTCAGACGAAATAAATGAATGAGTCGCTCCAGTATCAATAATAGCAACTAAAGGCGTATTATTAATAAAACAAGTACCTCTTATCAGACGATCTGCATTTGAAGTCTGAGTCCCCGCCAATGCAAACTCTTTCCCACTAGATGGAACCTGCTTCGGTTTCAGACACTTTGTGCTAATATGACCAGGTTCACCACAGTTGAAACACTTCACCACATTCTTCCTTTTGCACTCAGCTGCAACATGTCCTAAACCCCCACAATTGGTACACTTCCCCAAATTCTTCCTACATTCAAACTGACAATGTCCCAGCTCACCACATCTATAACACCTCAGAGGATCAGACATACCTCCACCACTTGACCTTCGATTAAAAGTACCCCTTTGTTTACCCTTATCAGCTGGTGTCACATACAGACCACTACGGAACTGTTGCTTCCCTTTTCTGTCACTCACACTCTTATAGTGAGTAGAACGAGCTTTACTGTCTTCTTCATAAATCCTACAACATTCCACCAAATCAGAAAACCTTCTTACCCTTTGATAACCGATTTCCTGCTTAATCTCAGGACTCAATCCGCTCTCATACTTCACACACTTAGAAAACTCTGCAGTCGCTTCAGCATAATGAGGATAAAACTGCACAAGCTCCACAAACTTAGCAGTATAATCAATAACAGACATATTACCTTGTTTCAATTCCAAGAACTCAATTTCCTTCTTTCCTCTTACATCTTCAGGGAAATACTTCCTCAGAAACTCCTGGCTAAACAATTCCCAAGTAACTTCTTCATCCCCAGCGTCCAACACCTGACGAGTACTAACCCACCAGTCATCAGCTTCTTCCTGTAACATGTGACTTCCCAGTCTCACCTTACTATCCTCAGCACAATCCATCACTCGGAAGATCCTTTCTATCTCTTTAAGCCAAATCTGTGCACCATCAGGATCATGTCTCCCTTTGAAGACAGGCGGTTTGTTCTTCCTAAACTCATCATTACCAGCAGCATTAGGTGCACCCTGCACCGCCCGAGCCATAGCTTGCATAGCAGCAGCCAAAGCAGCGTCATTCCTACCAGCCATATTCTGTTCATTTCCAATGACAGAAACTATGGTTAATGAAATTCTAGTATCAGACGTGTGATGTTAAGGTGTGATGTCACAACAACACACTCTGCACAATGGACAGCAATAACAGTAAAATAACACCAAGAATTGTTGACCCAGTTCAGTTACAACCAACCTACTCTGGGGGCTACCAAGCCAGGGATGGAATTCACTACTTGTAGATATAATTTACAGACTCAACAACCCGTTGACAATCTCCTAAACTTATACTCTACTAATGACTTCCTACCTAAGAAACCACTTAGGTATGAGAACACCACTCAATCCCTTACAAACTCTCAAAGAAACCACTTTGAGTACCCTTGATCTTACTTCACAGCTTCGATCAAGCAACCACTCTCTATTGCTTCACAGCTTCTAGAGAGGACATAATACGACACAGCAATTCACCCTAGAATTCTGGTTATACAACTCATACAAAATACTCAAGACACTCAGCCTCTGCTCTTGTTTTTCTCTCTGTATTTCTGTACCTTTTCCTTTGATCTTGTGCGCTTTATATAGCTCCTTGAATTGGTCTTGGACTTGCTACAATATCTCCCAGATTTGTTATTTAAAACTGAATATTTAAGACAGATTTTCTCCTAAAATCTTTTTAAATCTTCAACCTTTTAAATCTCCTACAAATCTGCACCAGATCTCCTATGCAGCAGCAAATATCTATCCCAAGATATTCGCATCCAATGAGACAGCTTGCTCTCCACAATTCCAGCTAATACGCAACCCTAACAACATCACAGCCTGCTGTTGTTAATTCTGCAGATCTGATGTTACAACATCGCCATGTGACATCAGACATCCAACTTCAGCAATTAATTACTTAACACAGCCCAGTGTTAAGACTTTAATGTTGCAACATCAGCACCTTGACATCAACATTGAACATACCTTGTTTTACCAAAATTCCAGCAAGCCTCCTCTAGTTCTGTAATCAACCCAGTCTTGGCTGGTGACTGTTGTGATGTTGAAGCAGATGTCTTGACACTGTCAGGAACATGTTTTACTTCAAACAACTTGGAATGGACTGACAAGGCAGGCTTCCTTTTGCAAGCAACATCTGAATGCTGTAGAATTCCAGGATGTTGATACAAGACAATCCCACAAATGAGAGAGGGAAAAGCAATGGGCATCTTTACAGCATTTGTAGCAGCATGCTTAATAGTATGATCATAGATGTAGGAGCCATAGTCAATTCTTTGCTTTGTCCCAACTGCATAAATTATCTTCCCCAATCCAACAAAAATCGTGGTCTTGTGACTAGTAGGAACCCAGTTGACAACAGCTATTCTGTGCAGAATGGCATATTTGACACTCAACCAACTGGCTAACAGCTTTCCTTTTTCGGGCCAAACATCTACCTGACCACCAGTGATTTCTTTGCATATAACATTATTGGAGACTTCTAATTCTCCATAATCTTCCTCACTTCTTCCTAAGTAGGCATTGATCACTTTAGGAGAGAACCAGACACACTTACCCCTGATGGTAACTCTTCTGAAGGTTAGGCTCTTGCTGTCATTTATAGATTCAGGGATATTAACTATGAATTCTCTGACCAGTCTATCATAGCAGTTAGTCAACCCTGACATAGTCCTTATGAGACCAGCACACTTAATTAGGTCTACAATTACAGTAGACTCTAAGTCTTCTGCTACTACCTCTCTTTCCAGTGCTATCATTCTTTGGCTCACACAATTCCACCTGGATGCACAGTGAGATGAGATGTGACCAGGTACTTGATTAGTAGCTGGGTTGATGTCTTGAGCATCACTCTCAGAATCTGACTCTTCCCTGATTCTCCTCTTCTTGCCAGACCTGGCAACTTTGGTCCACGATTTTGGAGAGTCTGTAACTAAAGTCCTTTTCTTATCCTTCCTTCTTCCAATTCTATCATCATCAGATGAGTCCTCAATCTCTATAACCTTAACCTGTTCCTTCCCTTTACCCCTGTGACTTTTATTCCTAGGGGATGATGTTCTGACATCAAAGCTGACATCAGTGTCATCAGGATCTTCAGCTTCAGCTTCTTGACTCAGGGCCTGTCTTTAAAGATTTTTGTCCTCACCTTGTGTTCAGCAGGCATTTGCCTTAAAGGGACAGAAATCCCTTTCACCCGTATCCCCTTCTCAAGGATTTTGGTGGCAAGCTGTTCCAAATGCATGTCTACATCAAACTTCTTCTCAACAGCTTGAGAGGATGATGACCTAGCTTCAGTTTTATTCACCGTGGTTGAGGGTTTAGGGTTACCTGACTCGGGAATAACACTAGAAATGTGTTCTTCGGAAGAAACCCTAGTTCGTACCTGCTCAGAGTTCTTGGAAGGGAAAGACATCGTTCCTTTGTGACAGACTAGGTTTGGAGAAGAACTTTCTATTCTGTTGAGATTTAGGGAGATGAAACGTTGCGATGAGAATGCTTTGGTAAGTCTTGATGTAGTATCAATATGGTAAGGCGCCTGATTTTGAATACTCTTTAAAGACCAATTACTAATTTTCTCCCTCCATAAAGACTTTCCTTTTAAACAGTTCACATCAGGACTCATTAACTCTGAGTGACCTTTCAGCATCCTGATGTCGTAGTCTGATGTTATACCATAGACCTGAACATCATTAGTTGAACTATCTTCAAGAGAAATCTACTGATAGTAGTTGTCCTTGGTTCTGGTACCCTTCATAACAATCTGATTATGCTCATTAGAAACCACACACTCATGCTTAGTGTAGTTTACCTTGTAACCTTCATCACACAACTGGCTTATGCTGATCAAATTTGCACTTAAACCACTGACAAATAGAACATTGTCAAGTTCAGGTCTACCATCACCTTGCACTTTCCCAACTCCTGCAACAACACCTTTTTCTCCATTGCCAAATATAACCTCATGAGAGGGACAATGACTGACTTCAGCAAACATGGATCTACATCCAGACATGTGTTTGGAACACCCACTGTCAAAATACCACGTTCCTTCTTTAAACTCTCTATCAGCCATGTGAGCCAATAAGCACTTCACCTTCTCCTTAGGTACCCATTGTTTAACAACTTTGGGCCTGTACTCTCTCCATCTGTTTTGAGGTTGAGGGTATCCATGCAGCTTGTAGCAAGAGTACTGCATATGTCCAAACCTTCCACAATAATAGCATCTCACCCTTTTATCTCTGAATCTTCTGCCATGATGAGATTGCTTAGGCTGCCATCCATAATGTGGTCTCCTCCTACCATAGTTGGTCTGCCTTCTATTATGTTGATATCTTCTCCCATAAGAAGGCTGAGAATGTTGTTTCCTGGATTGTCTCCCATGATGGTGTGGCTTTCTTCTTCCATAGATATTAGGAACAACATTGGTGTATCCATATCCATAACCATAACAGTTGTCCTGATGTTGAGACACCTGATGAGACATGTACTATTTGAACTGAGCAGCTTGCATGCTCTTGTGGTATTGTGGGGGCATATACTGACTAGCTCCTTATGGCTGCATTTTCCTCTGTTGGGGACCATCCTTTTTCTCAACCTTCTGAGGCTGGACATCCTTCTTAGATTGTGAGACATCAGGTTTCTTAGGTGTAGGATCCTGCTTCTTTGGCTGATGTTGAGATAGTTGTGACACTTCCTTCTTTGAACCTGAAGTGCTTTCTTCTGAAGTTCCCTTATCCTCAGCCACATAACCTATCCCAGCTTTGTCTCCAGCAGCTTTTTCTGACTGAAGGATCTTGTCAAGTGTGTCTGTAGCACAGCTCAGCATCCTAACAGACTTGGTCATTTGATCAAGGTGAGCTCTAACTAGCACCACTTCATTTTCCAGATCAGTCTTTTCATTCTCTAGCTGAGCAATCTGTTGCTTGTGGCACTTGTTTTCTTGACAAATCTCAGCACTTTTTAGACACAGCTCTTGATAGGTGGATGCCAACTCCTCATAAGTTACTTCTCCATCACTAGAATCATCATAAAAAACAACAGCTCCTGTTAGGGCTCTAACATGCTTTGCTGACTCACCTTCACTTTCACTATCTGAGTCAGACCAGGAAACCGTCATGCCCTTCTTCTGCTTTTTCAAGAAGGTGGGACATTCTTTCTTGACATGTCCATACCCTTTACACTCAAAGCACTGAACTCCTTTATCTTGGGTAGTTTTCTCTTCATCCTTCTTCCTGGTGTCAGAAGTCATGTTCTTGACATTAGGCCTGGAGTTATTGTTCATTCTCTTGAACACTTTGGTGAACTGTCTTCCCAACATAACTATGGCCTGAGATAGATCCTCCTGAGATTCAGAACTCTTCCCTTTTTCTTCTTCACCATTTGACACCAGGGCTATACTCTTTGCCTTCTTTTCTGGTTCTTCCTCATTCAACCCAAGCTCAAAAGTTTGAAGAGATCCAATGAGCTCATCAACTCTCATTTTGCTGATGTCTTGTGATTCTTCAATGGCAGTAACCTTCATCTTATACTTCTTAGGTAGGGACCTAAGTATCTTCCTCACAAGCTTTTCATCTGACATCTTCTCACCAAGAGCACTGGATGCATTAGCCAGCTCCAGAACATTCATGTGGAAGTCATGAATAGTCTCATCGTCCTTCATCTTCAGGTTTTTAAATTTTGATGTTAAAATCTGAAGTCTCGACATCTTAACTCTAGATGTTCCTTCATGTGTAGCCTGCAAGATATCCCACGCTTCCTTAGCAACTTCACAGGTATTGATTAACCTGAAGATATTCTTATCCACTCCATTGAAGATTGCATTCAGAGCTTTGGAATTTCCAAGGGCAAGCTCATCTTCCTCCTTGGTCCACTCTTCTTCAGGCTTTGGCTTAGAGGTGCCTTCTTTATCTTTACCAGCATCATCCTTCTCACACATGACAGGAGCTTTCCATTCTTTAATAACAGCCTTCCAAGCCCTACTGTCCAAGGATTTTAAGAAAGTGGTCATCCTTGGCTTCCAATAGTCATAATTGGATCCATCCAAAATAGGGGGTCTGTTGACGAATCCTCCAACTTCTTTGTCCATCTTTACACCAGAAAGTAACTTCCCTAGATCTCACCCAGAGACAGACAGGATGCCTGCTTTGATACCAATTGAAATTCTGGTATCAGACGTGTGATGTTAAGGTGTGATGTCACAATAACACACTCTGCACAATGGACAGCAATAACAGTAAAATAACACCAAGAATTATTGACCCAGTTCGGTTACAACCAACCTACTCTGGGGGCTACCAAGCCAGGGATGGAATTCACTACTTGTAGATATAATTTACAGACTCAACAACCCGGTGACAATCTCCTAAACTTATACTCTACTAATGACTTCCTACCTAAGAAACCACTTAGGTATGAGAACACCACTCAATCCCTTACAAACTCTCAAAGAAACCACTTTGAGTACCCTTGATCTTACTTCACAACTTCGATCGAGCAACCACTCTCTATTGCTTCACAGCTTCTAGAGATGACAGAATACGACACAGCAATTCACCCTAGAATTCTGGTTATACAACTCGTACAAAATACTCAAGACACTCAGCCTCTGCTCTTGTTTTTCTCTCTGTATTTCTGTACCTTTTCCTTTGATCTTGTGCGCTTTATATAGCTCCTTGAATTGGTCTTGGACTTGCTACAATATCTCCCAGATTTGTTATTTAAAACTGAATATTTAAAACAGATTTTCTCCTAAAATCTTTTTAAATCTTCAACCTTTTAAATCTCCTACAAATCTGCACCAGATCTCCTATGCAGCAGCAAATATCTATCCCAAGATATTCGCATCCAATGAGACAACTTGCTCTCCACAATTCCAGCTAATACGCAACCCTAACAACATCACAGCCTGCTGTTGTTAATTCAGCGGATCTGATGTTACAACATCGCCATGTGACATCAGACATCCAACTTCAGCAATTAATTACTTAACACATCCCAGTGTTAAGACTTCAATGTTGCAACATCATCACCTTCACATCAACATTGAACATACCTTGTTTTACCAAAATTCCAGCCAATCCAAGAACTAACAGTTAAACAAACAGCTCACCGAACCACAAAAACTAACAAGGACTGACACAAACAGACACAAACTGACACAGACTAGCTCTGATAACACTTAATGTAACACCCCCCAATCTATACCCCAAATAAAACAAAACGATAAATAAAAATTCAAAATTTCATCAGAGTATATTTACAAATTCACGGCATAGACCGAGGGGTCACATCAATTTGAAACAAACATACAACACCTGCTCATAAAGATATGCAACAATCAGGTAGCAATTTACAGAGGAACTTGGTTCCTACTACTCACAATTCAAATACAGAATAAAAGCGGAAAATCTGTACTGAAATCTCATATATATATATATATATCATGAAGAGTTTGTTTGTCATATACAACATCATACATGTACAATCCAAAAGATACGCATACATAATACAAAATAATCACACTCGATCACCCCGACTACCCGGTGTCACATATCAGAGCCGACCGACAAAAGAATAAAGATCTAAGCTTCACAAAAAGACCCCCAGCAACTCTAATCTGCAATGCCTCATAGAGCATTATAAAACAGCAGAAGGGTGAGAAACAGAATCATAATATAATTGCATATAATTATATATTAACACAGAAATGCACAAGTAAAATATTCTCACCACAATTATACCACAATCAAATACAGCACAACACGATACAATTCTCAGGTATCCAATACCCATACACATCACTCATACACAATACACTCATCATCAATACAATTATACCTATTCCATCTCATCAATCGCATTCACAATTCCATACACAATTAATCCATGATTTATGCAAATGCACAGAGACCGACACAACGACTCTATGCAATGCATATGCGGTACCGACTTCCAACATTTCTCAATACTAGTTCACTCAGGAACTCTGCTGGAACCATCGCTCGTTACATCACTGTAACTCCCCGTCAGGCATACAATGTTCCCCGTCTCTTTCGGTCCTCTTTGTATAAGGCTCACGACGTTTATGGATCGCTTTCGGTCCTCTTTGTATAAGGCTCACGATCCGATCGCTCACACCCCACATGGGCACACGATCGTCTATAATCATCGCTTTCGGTCCTCTTATTTTTAAGGCGCACGATCCAATCAGATCGCTTTCAGTCCTCTTATTTTTAAGGCGCACGATGTTATAGCGGATTCCCTCTGGAATCAATCTGTCACTCAGGACGTCACAAGAATGCATATCATGATGCTTGGCATGCAATGACTCATGACATTTAAAATGCACACATATACACATTCATAATCATGCATATATCATCTATTATCACACATAGCATTTTCTTGCCCTTAGGCCACAAATCATCATCCCAACATGTTTCTCATGCATTTTCATCACACGACAACACACAAGTCATACAACATCCATATTAACAGCACATTGTACATTACACATCAAATTCATACAATTAAAACGGCAAAAGTCGACAAAACGTTACTATTTCAAATTCCCGATATAAATTAATCGGACAACAATCTCAAAAAATCATTGTTACAAGAAAGAACATTTCATAAGCTTTCCAACGATATAAAGAACGTTCAAAACGGATAATCAGATCAAAAGTTTTAGAATTAAAAAGAAAATAAAAATGTGAAAAACACTAAAAACCGCCCGGCGAAACCCATAAACCGCCCGGCACTTGCCCTTCGCCGCTACTTCGCCCGGCGAAGCAGAGGCGTCACTAATTCCCCCAAATAACTCAATAGAGTCAGAATCATGACAACGCTGCGCCTCTCAAAACCGCCCGGCGAAATCACGAACCGCCCGGCGAACTCAGAAAACTGCCCAACACTTTACACCAGATGCAGAAAAATTCTGCTGCGCTTTTCAAAACCCAAAATCCATTTTTTTTCCACTCAAAACACTTCCAGCAGCAAAACAATTCTTAGCAATGGTTCATAAACATAGTGAGATCATACAAAACAATTTATATCGATTTTCGTCCGTGAAAACATCGATTTCTACTCGTTTACGCGGTTTCGACCTATAACCGAAAAACTATGGAAAAAGGCAAGACAACATGCACACACACATACATAATCATACACAATGATAAGATAATCGAGTTTCGCACCCTTACCCGATTAAATCGCGTGTAGAAAGTCGGTTCCTAAATCCACAAGTTTTTCCTCTTTTTCTTCTTTTTCCTCTTCTCTTTCTCTTTTCTTTTTCTTCTTCTCTTTTCTTTTCTTTCTACTTTTTTCTCTTTCTATTTCTATTTCTATGAGAAATATAATATCTACCCGACAAAGACCAAAATACCCCTACACTCAAATATCTCGCAGCCGCTCTCAAAATGCGATAAAACATAATCACGATGAAAAATAACATATTTTCACATAAAAGTCAAAAATAAAATAATATAATAATAAAATAATCAAAACGACTCAATTAAATAAAAATAACTCAAACTAGGGCGTTACATGTTGAACCATGTCCCAAGGTTTGAGAACATGTCTTGGTCAAAATTCAAAGATACAGTTGACTTTTTATTCAAAACCCTAATTGTGGTCCAGATGAAATTGAAACTTGTGAATCAAGCTTTTTGGATCAATCCATTGTTGTAAATGGATCAATGTGGTGTATTCAAGGCCCTCAAATCATGTCTTGAGGTTTTGGCTCATGGTTTGCTCCAAAAGTCAACTTAGGGGTGAATTAGGTCAAGAAATCCTAATTCCTGATTTTTGATGAATACCTCCCCTGATGCTAATTTGACTTGATGATTGGGTCCATGAGGTCCCTTGGAGTATCTTAGGTTATGCTTAGAAGCATTGGCTCATGCCCAGGTGAAATTTTTCATCTGGAGACCTTGGTCGACCAAAACCCTAATTTGGTGACACTGGCGATCTTGAGGCTTGATCCACTTAGAATGTTGCAATCTTTTGCTTGATTCTTGATATGAAAGACCTCTTGATCCTTCATGGATGTTGGAGAGGTTAGACAAGTTGAAGATCATGTCATTTCTTGATTGATCTTTTGTCTAAATGCTCAGAGAGGGCTCAAAACCCTAATTCTTGGTTGTAGTGAAAGCTCAACAATTCTTGAGGAGATTGATGAGACATGATGGTACATCCATATTGTGGTAAGGATTTGCACAATGATGGGAAATCTTAGTGGTCAAAATTTAGGGTATGACAGTACCCTAATCATTGATTTCTACACATTTACTCTAAAACTCGAATATTTACCGAAAAACTCGAAAAACTTACTTGAAATTTATGGTTTTGATGATGTTGAATGATGTTATAGATGATGCTTGATGTTCTTTGAGTTCCTTTGAGTCTTACTTGATAAAAATTGATTTGGTGAAGTTGAGGTGTATTGAGAAGGAGGAGAGTTGAGTTTGAGTGTATTAAAGAAAAGTGTGAAATTAGAAAGGAGAAGAGTCTGGCGCGACTTATGCCCCAAAATGTTCTGGAAATATATCTCCGAAATATTTTAACGTTCACTGAACTTTGGATGCGTCCAAAGATATATCTCTGAAATCAGGGGACATATGTGAAATTTCACATGATGCAGTAGAAATACATAGGATACTATAAAAAATTCTTTAAATCTATTGTGACTATAATGTCCCACTAGGTTATACAATTTCTTAAGTTTGTGGTTCCAGACCATGTTACCAGATTCCAACCTACAGGTAGTTGATCCAGTTGCTCGAGTTTGTGGTTTACTCCATAGCTCCCACACCAGTTCATTAACGGTTTGAACCTCCTTTGTAATATGTTCCAAGTCTTGCAAAAGCGTCGCCCTAAACCACACCTTCAGAATTAATTCACAACGCAATAAAAAATTCAAAGCATCCTCAACTCGTTTTTTGTCTCTGGGGCAATGAACTGCACGCACCAGTTGAGAGACCTCGCCAACAAAATCTCCAAATTAAATTGTAAACTTTTGGTGGGACTTTGACGCTCAAAAGACTATTCCATGCTTTCGTCACATGAAATTTAGTATCATTCAAAAACTTCTCGGAAGAGGTTTTATTTGGTTTTGACACTGGAAGATCCCCTCGAGTCACCACCCGATATGTATAGGTCTTTGTAACCGAATGTTAGAGAAGTGTTTGGAAAGACCTTTCAGCCACATTTAACAAAAACATATTAGTATTGACAAGGTGAAAATGGATCATGACATCTCACTTCAATCAAGAACAAAATATTTCATAAGAGTTGTGAAATATTGACGATGATGATGACTTGTAGAATTAGTAGGGTTCTGTTGACAAAAGTGAGAACAGAGAAGAGTGCAGGAGAAGTGGTTTTTTAAGGTATTTATACCATGGAGACATTGGAGAGGCTCGAAGTAAAAAGTATTAATTTTTTTATTTTATAAAGAATACGTAACATAAAGAAAGTGTTAATTTGAAATTTTAGAATAACGCCATCTATCACCAAGGGAATGAAAAAATATATTAAAAAGTAAAAATCTTTATACAAACATAACGAAACATCTTACAAGTAGTGACATTAATTACAGTAACAGAGCAAGTAGCCTCCTTTCATCAGATCTTACATCAAGCTGATAGAATGAAAGACCAGTTACCTAGTTAGATAATAAATGATAAGAAAAATAACAACAAATGATGCTACCAGCGAGAACATTCTTCGGCTCGATTTTGTCTCAAATACCTGAAACATCGTACACAGAAATTAAACATTTCATCCATGTGTTTTCATTCTCCAAACAATAAAGTAAAGCATGAGATAACAAGTGTGTAAGCGCAGCAAAGAAAAATGGGACTATAGGAAAGTAGAACCATCAAGTACATACCATTTTGAATTTGTCCATAGTTCCTGAGAGGACTCCCCTTGAAGAATCCATATCATTGCCCTGCATAAATACCGACAGATGGTTAAAGCAGAAAACGAAAAAAGAAGAGCTATTGTTAAATACTTTTGTTAGTTGCAATACAGTACACACCATATGATCTAGCATCCGGTTATGATTATCCACCTCCTCATGTATATCGCCTGACAACTGTTGCAATCACATTCACACGCATTAAAACCAAAAACAACTCAATTCCTATCTTTTACTTCCCAAAAGAAAAAAAAATAGCATGACCTTAATAGAAGAGCTATAAAAAATATTGTGATGGTTACTAATAAATGAAACAATATGAAGAAATTTTTCAAGGCAGGTAAATTATTTATGTACAGGATAGCTTAGCTGGGAGTCTAGGGCATGTTACAAGTAATGGTAAACTTACTCTTTTCAGCAGATTAACTCTATCTTGCAATCCATCCATTGCTTGTTCATTATCATGTTCATCAATTTCATGGGAAGAACCTGAGGAATAAAGAGATGATGCTCTGATGCCGCCCTCCTCAATACCATCAAAAAGAGCAACTCTGTTGTTTCGGGTGTCTCTGAAACGGAAAATAATAATTTATATAAAGAACAATGAAGCAAAGGGGATACATTGAGGGAGTTCCAATAAGAGGGTACAAGAACAATGAAGCAAAGGGGATACCGTACCCAAAGACGCAAGGGATGGGAGTATTTTCAATATTATGGGAAGCTGATAATTAGGCAACAAGAGGTGGATTAGAGAAAATAGATTGGAGTAAAACACTTTTCTATGCATATTACAAGGATTTTGACATTGAAGAATGTGCAATACCAGGACCAGTTTCATGTGCCAGTAACCCAAGAAACTGGTGGGAAGGGGTTGAATATCAATCTCTAAAGGCAATTGAAGCAAGAAGGTATAGGTGGGTTCGTATGAATCATATCATCTATGATTATTGTCAAGATAAATCAAGATATCCAATCACCCCACTAGACTGTTACTTGTCTACAACCTTGAGGACAAGGTTGATCTTGAAGGGGTGAGTAATGATAGAGGAGAAAAATATAATTTAGAATCTATATTTTTAGTTATTAGTTTTGTTATTGGGTTATTCTTGTATTTGGGCTTTTGTTGCTTATTTGAGTTTTAGGTCTTTTTATCTCTCCATCCACTATTGGTACTATATATGTACACTCTTTGTGAGAATGGAATCAAGCAAAGAAATCAATGAAAGTCATTATTTTTATTTTATCTCTATTAGTTTTATTTGTCTTTTTCATAGGGTAGATTTTATAGTTTTCTCTAATTTTGTTAGGGTTCATATTTAGCTTCCTATTAGTTTGGATTAGTGGTATATGATGGAATGGAATGGAGTGGTAAGTAATCGGATTCCATTGTTTGAATTTGCATATAATGGATGGAGCGGAATGGAACAAGATGGAATCCATTCCATCAATTTTCATTCGTCTAATTTGGGGTATATGCAACGGAAAGAACTAATTAGTTATTTTCCATTCCATCAAATTAACAAAAATACCAAAACAATGGAATGGAATATCTGATCCATTCCACTTCGTTCCACTCCATTCCATTAAGTTCCACTCCGCTCCGTTCTAGTCCATCAATCCAAAGATATAAGGCTTTTATATATTTATTTATTTCCTATATTTAAGGAACAAGGATAGCTTATCCTTTTATTTCTTGCTCATATATCTATGAATCTTGAGCCTTTTCACCTTCATTCAGCTTTCTTCTATTTAGGCCTCGCCACAGGAGTCGGTATTAAATTGGATTGAGCTCCCTTCATTAAAGTTGTAATCTTAATCTTTGGTGTTAACCCTCCAGTTTCTAGGGAAGAGGGCTTTGGTAATCCAAAGTTCGTTTAGACGATAAGTAAAGCATCACTAAAAATTGTTCCACTTTGGATTCAACTTCGAGTTCTCTCAAACGAATCCTCTTTAAGCAGAGTTCATCAATCAATTAACTCCAATCACTTGGTTAGTTGTAATCTTAATCTAACTCTTTGTATTACTTATTATTTATTAATTACCTTACTATTGAAATCTAACAAACTCCTTCCTCTTTGTTCATTCCTTCTCCTCTTCTCTATTCATTACTATTACTATCAATCTTCTTAACAACCAAATGATCAGAGCTATTCTTAAATCATACATATCAAAATCAGCCTGAGAAACAAAAACCAATGAAAACCCTCAAAACAAAAATTCACCAATAAATCATACATATCCACGGATCTGAAGCAAGTATTGTAATAAACAACAATTTCCACCGTAATCAAATTGAATAACAACCGACACAATTCATCGGAATTTGAAATAACAGATTAATTAAAAGTGTAATTGAAACTCGAAAGGAATCAATTAATTGATTAATCTCTGCACTAACCTTCTAGAATTCATCATGTCTCAAGAGATCACAGATTCCTCGATTGTGTTTCCTAATGAAATGAAAATTAGAACTAATTAATTGATTAATCGAAAAAGCTAAAGAAAATTACAGAGATCAGATTCAAGATCTGAAGATGAAAACGGAAGAGGATTCGAGAAGTTACGCAAACCTGTGTGAAGGTTGGAGTGGAGGAGATAGAAAGAGGTTTATTATATAGGATGGATGCGAGGTGGCGAGCTTGACGAGTTTTACACTACTAGTAGTACAATTGTTCTTACTTACGGTTATTGATTGATTGATTGATTAAGAGTATTAAGACTATTGTATTGCTGCTAGTAATATACAGGGCCCACTTATTATCTCTTTATCTGCTTCTCTTTTTTCGGTTTTAAATCAAAATTATATGATAAATTGATAAGGGACATTTTGTTCTTTTCTTAAGGACGCATTAACACTCTTCTTGTCGTTGCTTCTGCATTTGGGCTTTCATTAGATTGCATCTCAGCAAGAAAATTGTGAAATAATACCCTAAGTCTCAGTTTATAAAACCACACTTTCTTACGTATTGATGTTGACGGCTGATCAGAATCTGAAGTGAGCCAAAGATAACGTCTGCGATGTTGGGGTGAGTGATGAGAAGGAAGGTGTACCTGCATGACACTTCGATACTAAAGTAAGAATCGAGAGAGAGAGAGAGAGAGCATGTACAAAGTATGTGTTTCGTAGGATGATTTAGAATACATGACCCTCTCAAATGAGAGAGTTTTTATAGTGCCTTCAGCGCAGCCAACGATCCCTATTTTCTGGGCGATATAACCGTTTCTCGAAGAATAAGTAACTGCCAGAAACTAGCCGTTGGGACGGGTAGAGGTGCCCGAAACTAGTCGTTGCCACGGGCAAAGGCGCAGTTGCGGACACGGGCGTCGAGACCGTTTCTGGATGGTGGAACCGTGCATGACAGGCAAGAACTACCGAGGAGGAGCAGATGACCCTTGGGGTCATCCGACCATCTTTGCCCGGTAGAGGGGCAGAAAGGTAAATGCGGCCCAAATTGGCTAGACTTAGGCAATTGGACCGTTCTGGGAGCTGAAGTGGATTGGGCAATGCCTAGTAATTGGGTCAGTCCGAAACAGGAGCCCCCTAAGTCATTGCTCCCGAGCATGGGAGTGATAACTTAAGGGTAATTCGCAGTCCCGGGGAGGTCTAGAAATGGTCGTCGCTTGCCGACGAGATGAGGTTGTTCTACGATGCCCGAGGGAGTTAGTGCCCGCGGGATACGTAACGTTGTTTGGCGTGCCCAGCGTACGGAGAGCCCAACGGTTGATGTGATCTAAAAAGGTGAAGTGCCACATGTGCCTCGAGCCATGTGCTGCATTAAATGTGTCATGATGGCAAGGCTAGGGTCATGATGATGCCCGTAGCCGCGCGTGCTCGTGCACGTGCCCACAGGTTACCTACAAATAGAGGGAGAAGTTGCTTATTTGCACTTTTCTCTTCTCTCTCTTCTTTTGCTCTTCTGCTCTGCGTTCTACCGTCGCTGCCGTCTAGCCGCCGTCCAACCACCGTCCAACCGTCGTACAAGCACCGTCCAGACTCTTCGACCCTCTAATTTCTTCTCCGACCACGTAAGTTGCTTGAACTGTACTTTGTTTTAAGCTTTTTTGCTTTCTGTTCTCTTAGAATGCATGCTGTTAGGGTGAAACTTAGGTAGCGCAGTAGCCGTTTTTGGTGGCTGTTGGTGGTAGGCGATGGTTTGGCCATTTTTTGCTGCTGCTGTAGTCGCCAGAACCTTAGGTACTTAGGACTTTATGTTGATTCTGGCGCCGTTGCAATGACAGGAGTGTTTGTAGGCGGCGGAGCTCATGAATTTTTCGGTGTACTCATGAGTTTTCCGCCTGATTCATGAGTTTTCCGGTAGATCTTCAAACGGGAATCTGGGTAGCAAACCGGGGAGAATCTCCCCGCGTGCGTTGGAGGGATTGCTTCGGGCATCTCCTCGCGCCATTAGTCGTGCCATTTGAGTGGGGCTTAGGTCAGGGACGTCATCCTCGGGCCTTTGTGCGCCCTTTCACTTGACTAGCGGTGGAAGGGGAAATTTGATTTTGTCATTGAATTCACTTTTGTCCTCTGCTTTTCAGGTAAAGGAAATGGCCCGTAAAACTGAAGACGAAATTCTTAGAGACTTGTCCGATGAGAGCTCCTCTGAGGATAGCGATACTGAGGACACTGCTACTCCCTAGACGCCGACGAGACCCCTCCTTCGTGAACTTCCACGGAAGAGTGGTCAGTCGCGGAACCTGCGGAGCATGCCTCCATTTTTGCCTCGTATACTGGAGACGCTTTCACGGCCATGGGGGCTGAAGGGGAATGGAAGGTACATTTCCCCGGAGAAGACTACCGCATTTGCGCGAACTACGAGGAGAGGTTCCCGGTGTACGAATATGTTTTAAGGAGATTGGGTTGAGGTTGCCCTTTACTGATTTTCGAAGGTCAGTCTTCGTTCATCTGGCTCTGGCTCCCTCGCAGCTGCATCCTAACTCGATTACCTTCATACGGGCATTCGAGGTGACATGGATTACTTGGAGATAGGAGCTACCCTCCCTCTTTTCTTTATAGTCTTCCATCTCCAGCGCCAGATTTTGGGGAGAAGATTTGGCTGGGTCTCCTTGAAGTAGGGGAGAAAGCTGTTTAAACCTTTCTCTGAGTCCATTAGAACTTTCAAGGAGAGGTATTATGTCATTGAGCCTATGTTGGCGAGGGCTACTGATTCAACGCTCGTCTGGGAGGTCTTGCTGGACAAAAACGGGGAAGACCTCGTCGACGAGGATGTCAAGATAGTGGGGCAGAGACTGTTGAAGTTCCCTTTTTGCTGGAGCGAGGACCATTTTACCATGGGGACGGATGGTTACACCGCCACCCCCGAGATGCTGGATGAGGATGACAAGGCTGGATATGCAAAGCTGGAGGGCTTTGTCAACAGTTTTACCCCCGCCCAGTGCGTGACTAAGATCAGGGAGCCAATTTACGAGGAAGACGGGGGGCTCAAGGTGGAGAGTCATTTTATCAACACAAAGGAGCTCCTCGAGTGCCGGACTCGGGATAACGCCATAGCCTTGCTCGGTAGCTTTTACTTTTTAGCCTGCTTGGACTGTTATTCTTGCTTTGTGCTAATGTGCTCGTTATGTTTTTGCAGGTAAAATGACTTCTGCACATGAGTGGATGGTGAAGATTGCCCAGGCGAAGGGCAATGGTGGAATAGCAATCGGGAAGAGTCGGCTCAGCCAACGGGGGCCACCTCCGCAAACGGGGTCGGGGACCTCCTCGTCAACTCCCCTACCCGTCCAGACTTCCCCGGTGCCTGTAAACTCGAGGTTCAAGCGCACATGGCAGACCGAGCTGGTGGACCTCGGTAAGGCGGAGGACAAGAGCAAGTTCGAGATGCCTCTGTGCCTCCATAACAGAAGGTTCTTCAAAGGTTTCTCCTTGGCAATTCCTCGGGCGGAGTCCCTAAAGCTCGAGGAGATGGATCGCCCGAGAAAAAGGGAAATTCTAGCTCAGGACATTTCTGCCCTGATTATGGTCCTGGAAATGGCGGCTGTATACACTGAAGAAGGTTCTCGCCAGGACTCTAAGCTGAATAAGGCCCAAGCCACGATCGCGGAGCTGGAGGAGAAGTTGAAGAAATCTAAGGAGGAGCATGCTAGGGCCGTCGAGGGGGTGCTGAAGAAATCCCAGATGCAATGACCAAAATTAATGGGGAGAAAGATACCCTTTCCGTGAAGAAGAAAGCCGCAGAAGATCAGGTCGAGCAACTAAGGAGTGCTGCTGCCCCTGCTGAAGATGAGCACGAGGAGTTGAATGGGTTGAAGACTCGGGCTGAGTTGGTCACACGCATCAACCAGACGAAGGATGACGTGGAAGGTATCATCGAGGACTCTTTAATAATGTCGTGGCGCAACTGAGGATCCTGAATCCCGGGGTTGAGTTGATCACCGAGGGGTCTGGGTTCCTCTACAGCGTCAAGGACGACAAGATCGTCGTTCCCAAGTTTCTTTAGATTGCCGAGGAGCATGCACAGATCCTCCACGACGAGCCTCAGTACATGGAGGAGTGATTTCTTCTTTGTTGTATTTTTGGCCTACGTGTCGTATTTATGTAACTTTATTTTTTGTACGGGGCATGTCCCCTTGTTAATGTAACTCGTACACTCGTGGTCCTCGTGGCCACTTTATTGTAATATCTTGTTCTCGGCCGATCTGGTCGGTTTTTTATGATTTATTTTGTGCATGGCTTTACTTTTCTTTATTTTGGCTAAGTATTAAATTTTTGCTCGATATGCATGTGCACCCGTAATAAGGGTAACTTTGAATGATTTGTTGTTTAGGGATTTGCTCGACTTAGATGTATTCGGCAGTGAGGGGGACTGGTCGAACGACCTGGGTAGCTTCCGGGCATGAAAGCGGAGCTCAGGTTGCGTTTGAGGCCTGAGTTCGCAGCGTGAACTACCCATCGCGAGTTGGGTGTCCTGCCTGTCATGGTACTTGGACGACGGCGGGCTCGGTCGAGGAACCGCTATCGGGCATGGATTTTGCTTACTCTTGAGCAAAAGCATGCCTTGATTTATTTTTGTATGCAGCGCTTGTACCTGGGCGTGCATTCGTGGTTGGTACGTTATGCTCGTCGTATCGACGAAGCAAGCCGACGATTAGGGCCTTAGCTATAATATTGTTTTAGCTTTTTGGTATTTCATGGTTGAGCAAGTTCTTCCTCGTTGAGTTGTTCTAGGTAGTAGGCCCTGTTCTCTATTTTCGCTTGAACACGATAGGCTCCCTCCTAGTTTGCGACGATTTTTCCTTCTCGGGAATCTTTGTAATTTCTCCTTAAAACGAGACTGCCTACTTGGAATTCACGTCGTATAACTTTGGCGTTGTGCCTAATTGCAATTTTTTTGTTTTAGTGAGACTTCGCGGAGGGCTGCTCCTGACCGGACCTCTTTGACGAGATTGAACTCTTCCCTTAGTGCCTCGCTATTAGTCTCCTCGTCTAGGGGGGATTCAGTCCGCCTGAAGGGCACGTGTATCTCAATGGAGATTACTGCCTCAGTTCTGTAGGCTAGACGGAAAGAGGTTTCCCCGGTTGAAGAGTGGGGCGTAGTGCGGTAGGCCCAGAGTACGCTGTACAACTCCTCGACCCATTGTTTCTTTATTTCGTCTAACCTTCGTTTGAGGCCTGATAGGATTACCCTGTTCGCTGCCTCGTCTTTCCCGTTAGTCTGGGGATGTTTGACGAACGTGAAGTGTTGCTTGGTGCCTAGTTTGGCTACGAACTTCTGAAACTTTCTGTCCGTGAATTGCGTCCTGTTGTCGGTAACGATTGCTTGAGGGATGCCGAAATGGAAAGGATGTTCCGTTTGTAAAAATTGAGTATGTTGTGGGCCGTTATTTTGGCCAGAGCCTCTGCTTCTATCCACTTAGTAAAGTAGTCAACGCCCACAATCAGGTACTTATTCTGATTTGACCCCTACGACGAATGGTCCCAAGATATCCAGGCCCCACCATGCGAAGGGCCACGGGGAGGACATTGCTTTGAGTTTGTTGGGCGGTGCCAAGTGCATGTCCCCGTGCCGTTGGCATCTGTCGCATTTCTTCACATGCTCTTTCGCGTCATGCTGCATGGTTGGCCAGTAATATCCTGCTCGCAGGGCCTTCCTGGCGAGGGATTTCCCCCCGAGGTGCTGGGCATTGATCCCTTCGTGGATCTTGCGTAGGATGTGGGCGAATGTCTCTTCCTCGAAACATTTGAGCAGAGGGATGGAGAATCCTCGCCTATAGAGCTTATTCTCGACCAGGACGTAGGAGCAGGCTCTGCGCCTGATTACACTGGCCTCCTTGGGGTTGGACGGTAGTTCGTCCTTGGTGAGGTAGTTGTATACGGGAATCATCCAGCAGTTGTTGTCGTCGATGACATGCACGTCGAGGATCGCGGTAGCTTTCTTGATGCTGGGTCGAGGAAGTACCTCCTGGATGAAGGATTTGTTTCCGCCCTTTTTCTTCGTGCTCGCCAATTTTGATAACGCATTTGCTCTGACGTTATGTTTTACTGACGCAAATTTCGTCGTTTTCTCCTTGACCATGGTCAAGTATTCAGACAAGTTCTCGTTCTTGGCCTGGTATTCTCCTCGAACTTGGAGGGCCACAAGTTGAGAATCGGTGCAGATGATGACTTCCTCGGTTCCTAGGTCTTCGGCCATGCGTAGACCGACGATGAAGGCTTTGTATTCAGCCTGATTATTAGAACTGGGGAAAGATAAGGTAAGCGAGACTTCGACAATAATTCCTTACTCATTTTCCAAGATGATACCTGCCCCGCTCCCTGCTGAGCTGGATGCTTCTTCGACGAAGATTGTCCATTTGCGCGCTCCGTAAGTGGGGATTCGACGAATGTCATCTTTGCAAAAAAGTCGGCCAGTGCCTGGGCCTTGAGGGCTTTTCTGCGCTCATATTGGATGTCGAATTCGGACAGTTCCAACGACCACTTGAGCATTCTGCCGGCCATGTCTGGTCGGTCTAACAGTTGCTTCACGGGTTGGTTTGTTCGTACCACGATCGTGTGGGATAGAAATTAGTGCCTTAGTCTCCTCACAGCATTGATGAGGGCCAGGGCTACTTTCTCTATCTGTTGGTATCTCAGTTCTGGTCCATGCAACGCTTTGCTCGTGAAGTATATGGGTTTCTGCTCATCTAGCGTTTCACGAATGAGGGCGGCACTGACGGCCTTGGTTGCCACTGCGAGATAGAGGTACAGGGTTTCGCCGCTATCTGGTCGACAGAGGATGGGCAGTTCTGACAGTGCTTGCTTTAGGTGGAGGAGAGCTTGGTCGCATTCCTCCGTCCACTCGAAAGCTGCCTCCTTGTGGAGGAGTTTGAAAAAGGGCAATGCGTGCTGAGTAGACTTCGCCATAAAACGGGATAACGAAGCGAGCATCCCATTGAGGGATTGGATAGACTTCTTCGAGTTTGGCGTGGGGAACTCGGAGAAGGCCCTGCACTTGTCGGGGTTAGCTTTGATTCCTTATTCTGTTAGATAGAAGCCAAGGAATTTGCCCGCTCGTACCCCGAACGTGCACTTCTCCGGGTTAAAATGCATCTGGTACTTCCTAGCCTGCTCGAAGACTTTACTCAAATGTGCCGTGTGATCGGATTCCTCATAGGACTTCACGATCATGTCATTGTTAGCTCCTAATTTCGACTCCTGATATTGAATTAAGAGTCTTATTCAAAGAAATGGAATTTTTTGAAGTTATGGAAGACTTCGACAGGAATGGTATTTTCAGATAGCCTAGTCGAAAGTGTCGACATGTTCTATGGACTTAGAAATATTTCAAACAATTTGGAGATATGTTTCGACGAAAGACTAACTAATGACGTTCGATTCAAAGATTCAAATTCAAATAATGGAGGGAACTTTGTCCTTATCCATTTGAGAGAAGGAGACACGTGGGGAACATCTGAAGGGGGAAGACATGCAGAATGCCATTTGTCTCGCTCTAGTTAGTGGGTCGTTAGGGGTAGTTATTTTTTACTATTATAAATAGCAAGTCTTAGTGTTAGGATTTGTGTGTGTTAAAGTTGTACAAATTTCTCAAATCACTGAAAGTATCTGTGTGTAGAGAAACGAGTTTCTGAAGAAATGTACGTTTTATGTAACACCATTTTTCTTATTCAATGCAATTCAGTTAATCTTTGCCCAGAAATTTATCTTTTCTCTTTTACTTTGTTAAGTTATTTTCCAATGCACTTTTAATCATTTCCTCGTATTACTTTTCCTTTAGTATTGTCGAAATAACCCTTTTCTTAATTATGAATATTGTCGAAGTGTTCATCTTTTTCCAAATATCCTTTTAAATTATTTTAGCACATGTTCTAGGATTTAGTGTGGTCGATCCTGTAAGTTACCCAATTTCTTATAGATTTGGTATACCAAAGGTTGTTTGCTATTTTTCACAGTAAACAAATTGGCACGCCCAGTGGGACGGTGCTAAAGTGATTTGTGAAAACAATTTTCTGTGTTTTCAAAGGAACTTATAATTCTGCATCTAATTATCTTTTCTTTGTCGAAAATTTCGTTGTATGTTATTAAGAAGTGGTAAAGTAGCCAGCACTAACGAAGATAGACCAAGGAGAAAATATACGAGGAAAATGGCAAGTACAAACCAGCCAAATAATTTGAACCCTTAACCAAATAGTCTGAATCCTCAAACTACGCCCAGCATTAACGTAGAACCACCCCCGGGATATTTGACTAGGGGACCAACGGTTTCAATGCCTGTTTCTGAAGCCATACCATCTATGGCAAGTTCGATCCATACACATTCGATTTCCCATACTCAGCTCATTCTGAGTTATGTTGGATCAAGGGGACCACCAAGGACTCCCCCACCAGTGAGAAATGCTAATTCCAACCATTTATTCCCCCTGGATTCTCTATGCCTTTTCCTAGTCGAGACCCATCTTATGGGATGCCAACTTCGACGATGGAAAACTTACAGAATGCTCCTCCAGTATTTACAGAACCCATAGTAACTTCGCCACTACAAGGGTCAGGATCTGGGGTTAACATGGGTCGAAATAACCAATCCTTAGGAATGGGATATTCAACCCAAATGCCAAACTTGACAAATACTACTGCAGCATATTTAAGACAACAAATGGACGAAAGTGACCATCAAATGGTCCAAATGATGTCCCAAACTCTGGGGGAAAATTTTCAGCCTCTTATCCAAAATACCACCCAGACTAATCAGCAAATGGCATCGCAGATGACACGCCTCACAGATTTCTTTGGTGTATCAAACCCTCCTCGAAACCCATAGAGGAAATATATCACAGAAAACCAAGGGGTAGTGTTCGAAGAGGACCCCACTATTAACCAAGTACAACAAAACCTAGGAAACATACCTCAGGCAAATTTAGCAAACCAGGGAGTAATCGAACCCCCTAGGAATCAGCCACAAATTCCTGTAGGAGAACAACCAAGGGTGATTTTAGTAAATAGAAACCAGAACGCTGACAATGTTGTACAACAGGTTCGGCGTAATAACGTGGCAACTGATAATAATTTGGAAGCCATGGTCGAAAGGATTATGGCGCAAAATGGAGTAAACTTTGGCCTTCGAAGGCCAAATTATACATCTCCATTGTCAGAATATATTCTCTAGTCAGACTTACCCCCTATAACGAAAGTCCCTAAGTTCACTAAGTTTTCTGGGGACACCACTGAGTCCACTATCGAACATGTGGCCAAATATGTGATAGAAGCCAAAGAAATTGTGAATAATGAGAATCTTAGGGTAAAATATTTCCCAAGTTCTCTCACAAAGAATGCTTTCACCTAGTTCACCACCTTGCCACCAAATTCGATCCATAATTGGACCCAGTTGGAACGTTTATTTCATGAGTAGTTCTATATGGGACAAAATAAGATCAGTCTAAAAGAGTTGGCTAGTATAAAACGAAAATTCATTGAGCCAATAGATGATTATTTGAACAGATTTCGACTGCTCAAGGCTAGATGTTTTACACAAGTGCCAGAACATGAGTTGGTCGAAATGGCTGCTGGAGGCCTGGATTATTCCATTAGGAAGAAATTGGATACACAATATTTAAGGGATATGGCCCAGTTGGCTGATAGGGTTCGACAACTAGAACGCCTGAAGGAAGAGAAGTCTAGGGCAAATAAGAATAAAAGGGTAGCCTACGTCAAATGCAATGAAGAAGACGAAAAATATTATAATGAGCCAGTAAGTTTCGACGAGGGCGAGATTGATCTTGCTGAATTGAAACAAGGCCCACCTTACTCTTGTAAGCTGTTGGCCCCTTCAAATGGAAAGAACCCTGTCAAACCAGAAAAAATGATAAATCTCCTAAGAAAACTTACGCTTTCGATGTTACTAAGTGTGACAAAAATTTTGATTTGTTAGTTAAGTATGGTCAAATGATAGTGCCTCCTGGTACTAAAATGCCTCCTTTAAAACAAAGAAAAAAGAGAGGTTTTTGTAAGTATCATAATTTCTTGGGCCATAAAACTTCTCAATGTTTTCTTTTCAGGGATCTCGTCCAGAATGCTATCCAGGAGGGAAGGCTCAAGTTTGGTGAGAAGTCTAAAAGCCAGATGAAGATTGATTCTGATCCCTTACCAGTGTCTGACGCTCACTACGCAGAGCCAACAGAGGTTAACATGATCGAGGTCACTGAAGGTCTCGACAACACTGTCAACATGGTCGAAGTCACTGACGACTTCAACAATGGAGCGGTTATGGTCAGGATCACTGGGGGTCTCGTTCAAGGGTTCATGAAGAGTTGTGCTAGTGAGGCTGCCCAAATTTTCACTAAAGACACTGCTAATGGTGTCGACGTAGGAGTTACTGAAGACTCTGACGAAGGAATCACTGAGGATTCCAATTGGATGATGATAACCAAAGAAACCGCTGATGGTTTCGTTCGATTGGACAAGGCTGCTGAGGGCCTTCAAATGGAGTTATATAAGCTTGACATCACTGACGGTGTCAAAATGGATATCAACATGGTGGAGGTTTCGCAAGAGACACCCATGGAGGTCGATGACGAACGTCGACAAGAAGAATACAACAAAGTGGCCTTCCCAAGACAGGGGGAAAATCTGATTGACTTCATACATAGGTGCCAAAAGAAGAAGTCAAAAGTGATGTTGTGTCCTTGATGCAGTGCTGTATTTGACAAGAAGGCAGCGCAAAATCTCGAGGGAGTCAGAAAGGCCAAATAAAGGTGCGAGGAGAAAGCCCTTCATGGTCAGCGGGGATTCGACCCAAGAAAATCTTCTTCGAAGCAGGAACAACCGAAGTCAAGAGTTCCAGGGGCAAGGCCCGCCACTTTTAAGCCATTTGCAAAGCTTTATAATGGAAAGTGGATAAGACCGAATGAAAATAAAGAAAAAAGCCAACAGAAATGGTAGAGTTTCGATGTAGATAGAGGCTCATCAATGGCCTTAAAAAAAATAGCCTACGTCTCAGAGAACTATAAAGGGAAAAACCCTATGTCCAGGTCCCAATGGAGAAGGGAACAGAGACGAAGGAAAGCTCAGAGAGAAGCTGAGGCAAAATCGGAGTTAAGCACCAACATACCAGTTGACGGGAAGGAGCCAAAGCCTGTCGAAAAGGCGCCGCTGGGAAGGAAGTTAGTTGCTACACAAGAGCAAGCAACCAAAGAAGAACACAGTCGAAAGGGTTCTGAGGACGAGTTGCTCACTGATAATTTTGATTCAGGGTCAGAGCAGTCTCTCGATATTTTGGTTAACGTGGTATCTGTCCTACTAAGGGAATTCGACTAGATAAATGAGGTCGAAGAGCTGGAAGATAACACTGAGATAGAGATGGCCACTCATAGTTTGTTACTATGTGATGAACAACGGTTTTGTCAAAGAAAAAAATGCATTCTTCGAAAGACCCAATGAGGCCATGAAAAGTCACTTGAAGCCTCTTTTTATCACTGGGAAAATTGAAGATGTGCCAGTTAACAAGATTCTGGTAGATTGCGGTGCAACGATAAACTTGATGTTGCATTTCATGTTAACAAAAATAGGGAAGTTCTATACAGACACCAAGCCCCACAATATGGTGTTTTCCAATTATGAAGGGAAGGTTGGAACCACATTGGGGGTAATTCAAGTTGATTTGACGGTAGGAACAATTACAAGATCAACCATGTTCATGGTTGTGGAGACGAAGGCTAACTATAACTTATTGTTAGGAAGAGAATGGATTCACGGAATAAGAGTCGTGCCATCATGTCGCGGTGAGAATGGATGTCAAGCTATTATATTAACTTGAATTGCATTTCTTTTATTTCACCACCGGTCTTTGATTTATCCAAGGGAAAGGAGAAAGATCGAATGTCCCACAGTATGCAATGCAAATGCAAACTAAGAGCCTAAGGTTCGGGGGTTGGTTATACCTAGGGAAGGTGTTAGCATCCTAGATATCTATAGTACTCTATAGGAACCTCTTGTTTTATTATGTTATTTGTTGATGTTATCTGTTTGCTAAGGGTAATGGGGTAGGAAGACCTAAAGATCTATTCCAAAGTGTGCTCGACAAGAAATTGCATCTTGTGCCTACATATCCTGTCGGGAGATGGAATTAGAGCACTTGTAGTTCCTCTCTGAGGGATGCTAAAGTTTGTTTGAAAAAGGTTTAGGAGAAAAGATGAGTTATCATCTTAAGAAACCACCACAGTTTTGAGACTTGTTTGTATTTGTGGGGTATGAGATTGTATGTCCCTTCTTTGAGATGATTCACATATAATTCTCTTGTACGGAGAATTAGGTGAGCTAAATTTTGATTGTGGAATCAAAATCAGGGGGGAATAACTTAGGAAGTTTATCCTAAAGTTGTCTATGAACTTATCTTAAAAGGGTACCTACAACCACTAAGGGGAGGATGCAATGCAAATGAAATGCACCATGCACGATAAATGATTATCATGCAAGAGGTTTTCCCTTGGATATTAATGCAATCGATTATATAATATTTAAACGAGAGTGCTAGCAAAGTGGTGCTAGTCTTGTGTATAGTGACCAAAGGTTGATAGCAATGCCTGAAGGCGATCGACTTACATAGGTGGAAAATGGCTCGACGTTGGATCGAGAGTTTTACTTTTGAAAAGGTTTAAGGCACCAAAGCATAATGAGACAATCAAGTAAGATGCACACATCAAGTACAATAGTAAGCACACAAATGCATAAACAAGGCAAAAGTTCTCTCTATTCCACACAAACGTACGATTAAGCGCGATGAAGGAATTCTAATGGGGAATGATGTATCAAGAAAAGAGTTTAATAATTTTAAAGGGGACATTATAAAAAAGGGTTATTATTATTTTTAGAGATATTATGTTAAAGATTATGTTTAATTTGAAAAAAAAAGTTAAAGGTTTTCTTATTAATAAAATAGGTTTTAATATTTTTTGATAAAAAGTTCTTATTATTATTTTTAGTTTTAAAGTTATATTAAAAAAAGAAAAGGTTATTTAAAGAAGAGAGTTTTTCTTATTAATTAAAAAGAGTTTTTAATTTTAGTATTTTAATAAATAATAGTTTTTATTATAAAAGATTTTACTAATTAAAAGGTTTTAACAAAAAGTTTTAAGTTTATTTAGTTATAATTTATTAAAAGTGAATATTTTCTGAATATAAACAGTGGTTATATATTTTATTAAAAAAAATATTTAAAAAAAGTTTTTTTTTTTTAAAAGTTATTTTTTTATAGAAATGGTTACATAAAAAAAGTTCCAATTATTTGGAAAAAAAGATGAATTCTGAATTTATTAAAAAAGTTAAATTAAATAAGATAGATTTATTAGTTAAACTGAGGGATTAGGTGCTGCAAGGGAGAGAGGGTCCACCGTGGACCCTCAGATCTCAACCTCTAGATCTGCAGGCCTTGCCAATTTAACGGATAAAACGAGGGTGCATACTGTATGGCGTGTGTGTAGTGTACATGATAATTCTTAAATAGAAGAAAAAGAAAAGACACACGCGAGACCTCTCATATCTCACTTCTCTCTTGTTCTATCTTTATCTCAAACAAAATAGGGTTCTTGAAACCCTAATTTGCGTCGCTACTACCTCTCGTCTCCTCTCCATTCTCTCTACCTCTCTCGATCGACCAAACAAACCTAACTAACCCTCTACCCCCGAAATCCCAGCCCCAATTTCATTATGATTTTTGTTACATATTACAAGATACAAAGATGCAGTGATTAAAGCAAAATAAGGAAGAAAAGGGGCGGTGACGACTGCGAACGGCTCCGTGAATCTTCAATCAGGGATGAATTTCTTTCTTTCCTTACCTCTTTGCGTGCTTTATCTGCTTTGTGTTGTTCCTTAATTTTGCCTTTTTCTGGATTTGATGTTGATGATTATTTGTTTGTTGGTGTGGCTGGTACGATTTCTGTGAGATGATGATGAATGAAATGCTTCTGAATCTTTATGCTTTTGAGTTTGGTAATGGAATCTTGATAATTTGGTTGTTGCGTAGGGTGGTGATTCTCGTGTCTGGAACGGTTGTGATGAATTATTTGAGTAAGGTTGATTTTTTTGTGGTCCCCTTGCTTTGTAAACTCTTGTCCCTTTTATAGCCCAATGGTGAGTAAATGATTTTGAAAACTCTTGAATGTTGTCTGAAATTTTTTTGGAAGGAAATAATGTTGTTTGCAATGATTTTGGGAAGATTTGCTGCTAGTCTGATCTGGTTTCTCGATTTAGAAAGTTTTTTTGGAAAAAAATATGCTGCCTTGAACGTGATTTCACACTTGATGGTTTTGATTTTGTCCAATCTATTTTGGAAAGTTTATGCTCTGTCTGATATATTATTTGAAAGATTTGGGAAACTTTGGAACCTTCCTTGCTGTCTTGAACACGATCTCGAATCTGATGATTATGATCTAGACTCAATCTGTCTTTTTTGGAAAGGAATGCTGGTGGTATCTCCTTTGGGATATTGCCCATAATTTCCATTGAAAATGATGAAAATAACTTTCTGATTCCAAAATCTGAGGCCCATTCCACTTAATCTTTTCCTTCCCTTAAGGCTTGTAACTTTTGATTGCAAACTCAATTGGATTTGTCATTTTACTGATATGGAAACTTCTGAGGCCTATCTTTATGCTTTGATTATTGTTTTGGAAATAACACCATGCTTTAATTTGTGTAGGTTTTCTATTTTTCTTTTCGTCACAATTTACCCACATTGGATCTTAGGATGTTAATGAACTTTACTGCTTGATTTTCTTCATGAATCAATGTCGCTAGCAGGTGAATTTGGAACTGTTTGAAGTTTATTTTTCTTCTGCTGTGTTTGTATGTAATTTGATTGACGCTGCCGTAAACGTAAGATTTTTTGGCTGTGTTCTGTCCTCACTGCTAACCATTTATTTTTGTTCAGGTAACACATTCACACCAAGTCTCGGTAGAATTTTTGAGCTAGTTCAACATATCTCCATAATGGAACCGAATAACCTGTTTAACAACATCACGAATCCATTTTGCCATGCTTCCCGAATTCGAAGGATCAGAGATATCTAAGGTCGAGGCTCCTGTTTGCATGTCGTCGAGTTCGTAGGCATTGAAATTCCTTTTCTTGAAAATTACTAACTTGCTGAGTCCTTAAACTGATGGATATTGGTATTTGAATTCAAGTTTGCAGGTCATGAGATGTCTCGCGGCTTAGTTCCTTGATTAACAGAAGGGGACCTTCGGTCGTATGAGCCACTATTGTAGATGCAAACAAACTTCAGGGAATCGATATCGAAGGTCATGGAGCTTAACTTTCCAGGAGATGTTCTCAGCTACCAGAAACAAGATTTCAACTGACATATCTCTAATGACAACGAAGCATCATGTAAGATCAATGTTAGATTGACTTTGAACCCATTTGTAACTTTGAAACCGTAACGACTTGATTTATGAATATCCTCTGAAAACACATATATATATTTTGAAGCTTGATGATCCCTAGATCTTTGGAGTTGGCTTATAGTCTCTCAATTTGTACTTTGCAATTTTCGAACAACAAAACTTGTATTTGCAAAATCCAGCATATGATATTCTTTACCATAGCCTCATGTTCCAAGAATCTTTGAATTGTAAAAAAAAGATATGAAATCATATGGCACATCTTAAAGTAACTTGAGATTCCTTACGCTTGGATTCGTGGTAGGGATAGATCGTGAAAGTTTGATCTTGTATGTGAAACTTAAATTTCCAATTCAAATATGTGCTTTCATTTCTTGAATGAACCAAGTCCTCCACCAAGCTCATATTCGTATTTAGCATCTAGGACTAAGGAGTCATCTTGGAAATTTATAACCTTGAACCTTTGGAATGAACTTGAATTGAGTCCTCATGATGACTGAAGTTTGATTTTCAATTTGAAATGAGAGGAATCTTTAAATCTTGAAATCCTACCCTCCTGAATTTGTAAATTTGAAAGAAACATGGAATCTCGGTTTTGGGCTTAAATATCATGGATCAATTTGACTTGGCAAAGAATCTTGAACCTCAATTCGAAAGTTACTTGCATAAACTCGATTCCAAGTTTTCCACCCAAATTTACCATTTCAAAGCGTATGGTTCACAAACTACCAAATCCAAACTCTCCCACTTGGCAACCAATAATCCAACTCCGTGGATACGACCAAACTATGCCACGAGAAGCCCTTTAAAAGTGAGGATACTGCTTGTAATGCAACATACCACAAAATTCCAACCAATTCTAAAATGACCAAGCTCCAAGCCAATGGACATAAATCCATAACCTTTCTTGAATCTTTGAGAAATCCTGGGATATGATGCCGTTTGTATTGACCAGAGAACCATAAGAATGAGGGCATATCTCCACAGGAATTCAATATAACTTGCAAGGACCAGTAAGCACACACACACACACACACACAACTTTCAAGATCTGAATCTCCTATAGAAGTACCTATCTTCACAAAACAAAACAAACAAACAATGTCTGATACAAAAAGTTAGTCATGCACGAATGATTGACCTAGGATGTTATGGAAAGAGCAAAGCAGGAATCTTAGGGTAAAAAAATAGGGTGCGACACATCATCAATGCATCAGAGAATTACCATTTGGCAAACAGATGGTATTGTGGAAAATGTTGAAGCCGACCAGAGCTATTTCCTAGCTTCGGTTAATCATGTCGATAGACGTAGTTTTGACAGAAATTTGGCTAACATAGATCCATGTAACCCAGCCAACTTTGCATTCACTCCAGACGACAACGCATATTATTCGTGTACCTGCATCCAACAAATGGTTTTCAGTGGGATCGGTAGGTTGTAGGTGAAGATGACTTTGCTTACGAAGGGACATTTGGAGTTAACCCCACAAGCCGGGGGAGCGAATTCAATGATGATGTCTGAGTTTGAGGTGCTCAAAAGGATTTTGGCTTACCAAGTGTTGACCAGGAAGACGTAATTGGGTTCATTAAAAAACACATTATCTATAGGTTTGGAATCCCAGAAACCATTACAATAGATCAAGGATCAGTGTTCACTGGTCGAAAAATGCAAGAATTTGCTAGAGAAATGGGTTTCAAGCTATTAACCTCTACACCTTATTATGCTCAGGCTAATGGTCAAGTCGAAGCAGCAAACAAAGTGGTGATTAGTTTAATTAAGAACCATGTGGGAAAGAAGCCTAGAAATTGGCACAAAAATTTGGACCAGGTCCTTTGGGCATGTCGAACCTCCCCTAAAGAGGCGACTAATTCCACACCTTTTCGATTGACCTTTGGTCATTATGCAGTATTACTAGTTAAGATCTATCTTTAGTCGACGAGAATCCAGAGACATCATGAGATCCCATATGAGTTATATTGGAACGTGATGTTAGACGAATTGGTGGACTTAGATGAGGAAAGACTAAATTCTTTAGAGTTATTGAAAAGGCAGAAGAAGAGAGTATAACAGTCTTATAATAAGAAAGTCAAAGTTAATACTTTTTCGCCTGAAGAGTTGGTTTGGAAAGTAGTTTTTCATATGGATTGGAAAGATAGAGCTTTGGGGAAATGGTCCCCTAAATGGGAAGGCCCTTTTCAAATCACACAAGTTTTTTCGAATGGTGCTTATGAGATCGAAGAGTTAGATCAAGATAGGAGAATCTTGAGGGTAAACGGGAAGTATTTGAAGAAATTCAAGCCTGTACTTCAAGAAGTAAAAATAGCCAAAGAGTAATCACGCATGCAAAATAATCGAAGCTAACATGGTAAAACAAAAATTGTTTGCCAAAATGGTTAAATTAGTTACAATCAAAAGAACCACGAAGGGTTCAAAAAAGTCATTACATAATTCAAGAATTGATGATTAAATAAAAAAAAACTAAAATGGAAGGGAGGCCTTCATGCTGAGGTATTTCGACTTCAGAAGATCCAACCGCTTCTCACAAACAGATTTGGTTGACCTTATGACCTCCAGTTCCGCTTCTAACTTTTGAACCTTATCAGCAAAGTCCAGTCCAACTTCAAGTTGTTTCGCCATTTGGGAGTTATCAAATTTCTGAAGCTCAGCATTCTGCTTTTTGGCCTTTAAAATTGTGGCTTGATGTTATCTAATTTGTTCCTCTCAGGAATGGATATTTTGATTGTTAGTTTTAATTTCAGCTTTGTTATCTTCTTAGGCTTTCTCTAAGTCAACTAAACGATTGGTCGACTCCGAGGCAGCATCCCATGTAGCCGCTACAGAGCCAGTATAACTTTTGATGTCTTTTGAGCTTTGCTTGATTTTGGTAACATCAGCAGCAACTTGGTCAATCATAGAAGTTAGTTCCAAGATAACATTTGCAATTTGAGGAGAAGCAGTCAGGATGTCAACTTTCTTTAGAAGACCCTTCAAGGCAAGAGGAGAAGTAGGATCAGACTCTATGAGTCGAAACAGGTCACCTTTGAAAACGTTTTCTTTGATCTTTGAAAGTATCTCACTAGCAGGGTTGCTGGTTGATCGACCACCAGACACTGAGGGAGAGCTGAGACTTTTTTTCAGACGAACTTCCCCTAGAGCCAATCAAAGCCTTTAGGTATTCTCGAGGGTTGCTCTTTTTCAAGGCTGCCAGCTCTTCTGCAGAAAGGGTCACAAAGGTGCTGCCTGAATCTTTCGCAATCGACGAACTAAGATTAAGGTTCAGTACGACGACTATCTCCTCATGAATGTCTTCATCCTCTTCTTCCTCTTGGCCATCATCCTCCTCGACATGTTCAGGATTATCTACGAACTCCTCAATAGGCATCGAATAGTTCTAAAGTACAGAGTGAGTTTCCCTTTCTTCCATGTCATCATCTGGATCTTGCTGAGTGTTATCCATACGTTCGACTCTCAAAGAGCCATCTTCAGCTTCCTCTTTGATAGGAGCGTGAGGGTTATCCACTTCTGTAACTACTTTAGTTTCCATGTCTTTTTCCTGATCGCCTTCGTGTTCAGAGCCACTGGTGTGAGAATTCTGAGTAGTGGTCTTGGGTGGAAAAGTTTCGTGCTGTTCTCTAACTATTTGATTTATTTCACTTATTGATCTCTTCTCAGAATCCTTCATAAAAATGGGATGATACGTTGGTTTGCCTTCACTATTGAGGATTGTGGGGTTGGTTGATTCGGCAGCTGGTTGAGTCGAAACTCCTGCATCGTCCTGAAAAATATAATCGAAGTTAGTAGTCGAACAAGAATACTAAGGACAATGAGGTATAAAAATTATAGTACCTTAGGAGCTTCTGCCCCAGGGCTTGAGTTGTCACTTTCAGGCTGGTCTGCAGCTATCTTCGACATCTCTTCAGGAGTTGGTTCCAAAATGGTTAAGTTGGTGGGTTTCCTTGTTGAGACCTTCACGCCTTTCATTTGAGATTGAGCAAGGGCTTTGCTCATTTTGAGTTGCCTTTTCTTCTTCTTCAGGGGTTGATCAGCAGTCGGAGATAAGTCCTCATCATCCGATTCAACTACCACCACTGCGTCCCCCTTTGCCTTCCTTTTCTGAGGAGTTGGGGGCAGCTTTCGAGCGCCCTGTAAAGGAAAATGTTAGAAAATATTGGAATATATAAAAGTGACAAAAATTAATAAAGGGTACGAAATACCTTTGTTGTTGTTGTTGCTATTTTGCTTCCTTCTTCTTCTTTCACTTCTGCAGGCTTCCTAACTGGTGGTTTCTTTGGAGGAATTTTCACGACTAAAATAAAACAGAAAATAGTTATTATATGTGAAAGGAAATAAATAAGGAAATGTTGGGTCGAAATCCTCCCGTTCCACACCTTCATATATTTTAAATTCGATGCGAACATCTTCGATCCCAATATGAAGATCCCCTTTGAAACTGTCTAGTGTATGTTTGGTCGGAACCACCCGCTGCACTTTTGGTTTTGATTGTTGGCGAAGGATTTTGATAGAATCCCCAGAGATGAACCAGTCTGGAAATGGAGGGGCAAGGGCCACTCCAAAATCAGCACTTGGCAGTCGAGGGAATTTGGGAGGAAACATATTGAAAGCCGTTTCATATCGTTTCTCAGGAGGAACGTATGAAGGGATCTTTAAGTTCTCCATTTTCTTTAAAACAAATTCCTTCAGAGTAACAGCTGCGTCGCGGACGGTTTGGCCAAGGTCATCTGGTCGATAAACAGTTTCAAATTATTTTTGGAAGGCCTAGATTTCTTTAATGTGCGTCGAAGTACCTTTCTTCACTCTTTCCTGCACAGAGAGGAAAGCTTTGTTAATGTGGTGTGTAAATGCAGCTACGTCGAAAAATTCCTTGGCATAATAAGCCTTCTACCAGTCATCGAATTGTTGAGTGCAGAGGAAGCTTGGTTCGAAAGCTACTAGAAGAAGTTGTGTTCGACCAACATACTATGCGATTTGCTTAATAGATACGACTTCAGAGTGAACTACGTGTAAAGGAGGAGGAGGTGTTTCTTCTCATACAAGGGTTTGGGTAAAACTTGAACCAGTCTAAATTGTCGAGCGAACAAATTTGGTTGGTAAGCAATCAGAGTAACTTGGCTTTTTGAGGGGTTGAATCTGAGGGTTAAAACCCTAGGAGTCAAGAAGGCTTCCCAAATTGCAGTAGATTCTGCTTCTTGAGCCTTCGACAGCGCTGGGAATGGCCTGGTAAACCACTCAGGACTATATTTCCTTGCAGCGAAGGGAGCCATGTGGGGTGTGAAGTCATAGCGTTTTGCGAACATCATGATGAAGTTGGAAAAGTTTGCTGGATGGGTCGACCATCATCAATAGGAGTCAGCTTCGCCAAGCGAGGACCTTTTACCCTTCGATTCCTCACGTCGTCAGCATCTTCGTTAATTAGGCTCTTGTGGGGAAGGCAAGCTTCGAACGAAGCATTCAACCACAACTGAAGAAGCCAGAAGGGTCCAGAGAGAAGGAGGTTCCCTTTGTCACCCAGACATTTTAGTTGGGTAACGCCTTCGCTCATGGATTCATAGAGGTTGGCAATAATCAATTCGCTCAGACAAAGGTCGTGGCCAGCATGGAGTTGGTTCGCCATAGTCAAGAATTTCTTAGCCACTTGAAGTGACATCGAACAAAACACACATCGAGATAACCATAGGGCTAAAAAAGCTATGTGTTTGACGTTTGAAACCCCCTCTACGTCTTTGTCGTGATAATGCGTGATATGGGTCGAGTACGCTGCCCTAGAGGTCGAAAAACTAATACTATCGTCAGCCATAAACTCAGGATCATAGGTGTTCCCAGTTGGTTTAAGCCCTATGATAGCGGCTACGTCGAACAGGGTCGGTGTCATCATTCCACATGGAAGATGAAGTGTATAGTGTGTGCTATCCCAAAAGTATAGAGACGAAACCAACATGTTCGAGCAATATTCAGGTCCTATTTTCGACAACATGATTAACTGATAAATACCCATTTCTTTCCAAACTTAAGATTCTGTTTTCTCTAACTTACCCAACCATCCTAAGTAATCAGAGGGATTCTTCAAAGATGGACTAGCCCTAAACACTCTAAAATAGTTCATATACCAAAGATCAATAGCCTCTTCAGTTGGAGGATTGTCTTGGTTCGTAGGTTTGGGATCCTCATTGCTAGCCCTAGGTTTTTTGCATTGTCATATGGGTTTATATTTATGATACGTAGGAAAGAAATCCCTAAACTTACTAAAATCAACACTGGGGTTAGTCAAAGGAACACACAAAGCCCGAGGCTTGCCAAAAATAGTTAAAGGAATAAGTACCTGGGAAGCATAAATTCTCCTTTTCTCTTCAGCAAGAGGTTCAGGTAGATACTGTTGGTTTCCCACCATGGCAGGTCCAGAGATGGAATCAAACGGAGGAAGTTGAGTGACCTTCTTGGGAGCCCTTGCAGGTTTTCCAGGTTCTTTGGTGATCTTGTTAGCATCTTTGTTTGATCGTGTGGAGGAAGCCATTGTTGGAGAGAAATGAAGAAGGTAAGTGCTTTTGGAAAGTAAGAAGTTTTTCTGGGGAGATTTGAGAGTAAGAGAGCGTAAAAGTGAAATAAGTTGTTGGAAAGGGGTATTTATAGAGCTGGAAGTGGAAACGGTTACAGAAATTATGTTAATGTTAATTTTTGGAGTGGGATGCGTGTCTTCCCCGCGATCTCTGATGAAGCGGTGGCAATTAATGCATAACCCCATGATTTCCAAGACTCTAGGAAACATGATGATGATGGATATTCTTGCACGCTTTGAGGGGACGTGTCAGATATGGTAATGATGAATATGGCGTCATAGGTCTGCTGATGGAAAATGAACAGTTTTATAACGTTGGAACTATGAGCAAGCGTTGAAGCATCATAAGGACTGAATGAGGCATCGAATGACATTCTAAAAAAATGCATTTTTCTTCAATGGTGTCGAAAATGACATTTTTGGGGGGCAATTTGTTAGCTACTAATTTCGACGCCTGATATTGAATTGAGAGTCTTATTCAAAGAAATGGAATTTTTTGAAGTTATGGAAGACTTTGACATGAATGGTATTTTCAGAGAGCCTAGTCGAAAGTGTCCTTGTGCAGAAAAGACATGTTCTATGGACTTAGAAATATATCTAACAATTTGGAGATATGTTTCGACGAAAGACTGGCTAATGACGTTCGATTCAAAGATTCAAATTCAAATAATGGAGGAAACTTTATCCTTATCCATTTGAGAGAAGGAGACACGTGCAGAACATCTGAAGGGCGAAGACATACAGAATGCCATTTGTCTCGCTCTAATTAGTGGGCCGTTAGGGGTAGTTAGTTTTTTTACTATTATGAATAGCAAGTCTTAGTGTTAGGATTTGTGTGTGTTAAAGTTGTACAAATTTCTCAAATCACTCAAAGTATCCGTGTGTAGAGAAACGAGTTTCTGAAGAAATGTACATTTTATGTAACACCATTTTCTTATTCAATGCAATTCAGTTAATCTTTGCCCATAAATTTATCTTTTCTCTTTTACTTTGTTAAGTTATTTTCCAATGCACTTTTAATCATTTCCTCGTATTACTTTTCCTTTAGTATTGTCGAAATAACCCTTTTCTTAGTTATGAATACTGTCTAAGTGTTCATCTTTTTCCAAATATCCTTTTAAATTAATTTAGCACATGTTCTAGGATTTAGTGTGGTCGATCCTGCAAGTTACCCAATTTCTTATAGATTTGGTAGACCAGAGGTAGTTTGCTATTTTTCACAGTAAACAGTCATCCATATAAACTTCGAGCTTGTCACCGATTTCTCCCTGGAAGACCTTGTTCATCATCCTTTGGTAGGTAGCGCCAGCGTTTTTTAAGCCGAAGGGCATTACGTTGTAGTAATAATCGCCCGATTCGGTCATGAAAGCTGTGTACCTTTTGTCACTTTTCGCCATGGGTATTTGATTATAGCCCGAATATGCGTTCATGAAAGATAATAATTTAAAACCGGCAGAATTATCAACTAGTTTATCTATATTGGGGAGAGGATATGCATCTTTAGGACAGGCCCTATTGAGATCAGTATAATCAGCACACATACGCCATTTTCCATTAGACTTTTTAACGAGTACAACATTGGACAGCCAAGTAGTGTACTTGGCCTCCGAAATAAAGTTTGCCTTGAGGAGGTGTTTTACAGCTTGTTCGGAAGCCTCCAGAGGCAAGATTTGAGCTGTTTCCTCGCTAAGGCGGGGTGTCCGGTCCCGATCTTTGCTGGGGGTCTTCACCGAGTAGGACAAGTTCGAACTCGCCATCCGCAATTGGGCGCATCGGATGTGAGCTCTCACCGATGCTGGTTGAAATTGAAGGGCTGCTCGAACAAGTCTGGATCTCCTTCCCCTTCTTCTTCTGCTCCTTCTGGTCGTCTTCAAAGAAGCAACTGTCAAGGTCGATAGAGTCGACGCGGGGCAGTGGCTTTGCCTCCTTGGAACTGCTGGGCAGGGTCGCCTTTCCGGAAGTCTTCGGCTTGGCGGCAATAATGTTCATCCCTTTGGTGGCTTCCTCGAAACATCTCCTTGCTACTTCGATATCCCCATGTAGAGTGGCGACCAGACCCTTAGAAGTGTAGTACTTCATTTTCAGGTGCACGGTTGATGGTACGACCACCAATTCGGCTAAAGTTGGCAGTCCAAAGATGCAATGATAGAGAGAAGGGCAATCGATGACTAGAAATTGGACTTTAATAAACCTGGCCATCTCTGCGGATCTGAAAGTCATGATCAGTTCCATATATCCCCAGGGCTTTGTGACCGACCCGTTGAAGCACTGTTGGTCAGAGCCTACGTAGGGCGTCAGGTGTGATTCATCTAGCTGGAGGGTAGAAAATAGCTGCGAGTACATGATGTCGACCGAGCTGCCTTGGTCGACTAGGATTCAACGAACATCAAAGTTAATCATCTTGGCTCTCACGAGCAGCAAAATACTTAAGTTGGGAGCCCCACCGAGGAGTTTCTAGCGGTAGAAAGAGATGGGGATCGACTCTCCCCGGACGTTGTCAAGCGTGGTACTCTTGTTGGAGCTCGTGCTGAGAAGATGCTCCAACTTCCTTTTAAAGGAGCCCACAGTAACCTTGTTGAATCCCCCTCCGGAGATGACCATGGAGGAGGGGAAGGTTTCCCATGGACTATGTGCTGTGAAGTAGGAGGGAGCATTGAGTCCCTCAAGGATGTAGAAGTCCTTAGGCCGCGATATGCTCATGGCGACCTGAAGGCTTGTTTCTTCCGAGGAAGGCCTTCCTCGACTTTCTAGGACTCCTGGGCGTCCTGTCGTGGAGCTTCCCTCTTCTTGGTAAACTGTTTCAGGTGCCCGTCCCTGATCAGTATCTCAATGGCATCCTTTAGGTGGATGCAGTCGCCAGTTGTATGGCCATGGCTTTTGTGGAAACAAAAATATTTTGACTTGTCAGTATTCGGCTAGGCCAGAATCTGTTTAGGGAATCGGCCCCAGCTTGTTTAAACTCTATGTTGGCACATTCAGAGAGGGTTTTCTCCTTGGATACAATCAGAGGAGTATACTCACGGAAGCGGCCGAAGGGTCCTTTGTTGTCTAGGGACTCCCAGGGGCAGTCCTCACGTCTTCTATCTCCCCGACGAGATGTCAAGGGGTCATCGTACTTGGAGGCCCGGGCACTCTCTTGGTGCCGTGAGTCCCGGGCGGAGCTGCCAGCTTCTTTCTCCTAATACTGGATATATGCTTGTGCCTTGAGGATGAAGGCGTCCAGGGTCTGCGGAGTTTCAATGCCAACTACTTTGGCGAATTCTGTACGGGGACGAAGTCCTCGCTCGAACAAGAACTTCTTCGTAGCATCGGTCATTGAGACCTGTACTGCTTCTTTATTGAACCTCAATGTAGGCTCGGAGAGGCTCGTCTTTCCTTTGAATTATGGCTTCAAGGGAGGCTTCGGTCTTCGGGTGGCGGAGGAATACCGTGAAGTGTCTGGAGAACATTCTCCCCAACTGTCTCCAAGAGGTGATGGACTCGTCGGGGAGTTCTTTTACCAGTTCATCGCTCCCTTTTTGAGCGTGATGTGGAACAGTCTACACTTGATGGCACCCTGGACACCACGATAGTTGAGTAAAGCATCATTATTTTCGATGTGCTCTTCAAGATCCGTTGAACCGTCGTAGGTGCCCAGAGACGGTGGTTTCTCCAGTCCCTTGGGGAGGCGCATGGCCATGATCTCCTGGGAGAACGGGCCGCGAGGCTCGTCATCGCTGCTGCTACTGGACCATGATGAGGAGTGGGTGCTTCGCTCAAGAATAAGACGGTGATTTCTGCGGGGAGACGGGGTTCGTGCCCGGACCTTGGATTTGGCCGGAGGCAAACGCTAGTCCCTTCTGGTCCTCTTGGTTCTCGGGGAGTACTGGCTCCGTGGGGAGATGTGGTAATGCTTCCTGATGGCATTATACTCTGGCTCAGGTGGTTCCCGACGGTCTCTATCACGTCGGAGGGGAAGACTTCAGGATCTTCGACGCTTTTTCCTCGGCGGAGGGGATCTTGGCCGGTTAGACTTCTCTAGGGCTCTAATCCTCGCGTTTTGTTGGAGGATTAGGAGGTTGGTTTTGTTGAGGGCTTCAAGAAGGGCCGTCAAGGAACAGGAACAAGCTGGTGGTGCAGGTAGGACTGGTCCTCAACATGATCAGCGCGAGCATGGGAAGGAGACGCGGTGGCTCCATCTCTCAGATGGTGGGCGTCGCCCCCAAGGAAGGGTGCAACTCCGTCAGTATCAGTCTTGCTGATAGGGAGAAAAGCAGAATTACGAGCATCGTGGACATGATCATGGCTTGCCATGATCGAAATCTTGGAAAAGGGTTATTTTGGTCTTGAATCTACGATGGAAGAAAGACGGGGATAACAATAATTCCCACAGACAGTGCCACTGATCTTGACAGCTGATTAGAACCTAAAGTGAGCCAAAGATAACGTCTGCGATGCTGGGGGTGAGTGATGAGAAGGGGGTGTACCTGTAAGGCACTCCGATGCTAAAGTAAGAATCGGGAGAGAGAGAGAGAGCAAGTACAAAGTATGTGTTTCGTAGGATGATTTAGAATATCTGACCCTCTCAAATGAGTGGGTTTTTATAGTGCCCCCAGCGTGTGGCTAACAATCCTTATTTTCGGGGCGATATAACCGTTTCCTGAAGAATAGGTAACTTCCATTAACTAGCCGTTGGGACGGACAGAGGTGTCAGAAACTAGTCATTGCCACGGGCAAAGGCGCAGTTGCGGGCACGAGCATCGTGACCATTTCTGGATGGTGGAACCGTGCATGATGGGCAGGAACTATCGAGGAGGAGCAGATGACCCTTGGGGCATCCGACCATCTTTGCTCGGTAGAGGGGCAAAAAAGTAAATGTGGAACCAAATTGGCTGGACTTAGGCAATTAGGCCGTTCTGGGAGCAGAAGTGGATTGGGCCATACCTAGTCATTGGGCCAGTCTGGAACACTTATATTAAATAAACTTGAGATAGTATAATTTTTGTAATGTTATGACTAAATTGCATTGAGACTACTTTAATAGTGAACAACTTTATGAGGTTCTCATCTCGGATAATATAAAATGAGGCGTTGCAACTAACACTTTTGAAAGAAGATATGTAAAAATATTTAGGGTAGACAATCAAATCATGTCTTCCAAGTCAAATTTTGATAAGTTGATCCTTTCGACGAATTAGTGTTTTCGATTTGGCATATTTTTGAGTCTATAAATCACCGTATATATTTCACTATTTTTGCACAACATCATTCATCATATGCAACAATTAATCAATGTTATGACATTCAACAAACAACACCAAACAGCAATAATTCAGCAAATGCATATTCATAAGCATTCAATAATGTTATTTCATCATGCATGAAATTTCTAGCAATAATCTAATGAACTCAAGTCTAACAACTGGAGAAAATATTTCATCAAAATCAGCTCCTTGTATTTGAGTGTATCCTTAAGCAACTAATCTTGCCTTGTTCCTTGTTACATTACCACATTCATCAGACTTATTCTTGAAAATCCAGTTAGTACCAATGACATTTACATCTTTAGGTCTTGGAACTAAATCCCATACATTATTCCTTATGAATTGACACAGTTCCTCTTAAATAACATTTATCCAAAATTCATCAGACATTACTTCTTTTACATTATTAGGTTCAATCTTAGAGATGAAGCAAGAGTTGAAAATCATATCTATGGATCTGATGATGACTTCATCTTTCAAATTTCCTATAACATTTTCAATGGAATGGCCCTTCTGAATTCTGATAGATGGTCCCTTGTTGGTGTGAGTTTCTCTAGAATTTGTGCTTTCAGACTCAATGTCAGACCTATTGTCCGAGAAATCTATTGGGACATCAGTTTGTAGAGGAGATACATCATCTTCATCCTCAACATCATCCTCTTTCTTCAGGATTGTCATCAATGACAACATTTATAGACACCATCATAGTCTTGGTACTAGTGTTGTATACCCTGTAGGCCTTGTTATTTATAGAATAACCAATGAATATCCCTTTCATCACTCTATGGATCCATCTTTCTTCTTTTCTCATGATCTGCCAAGATGTAGCATTTGCTACCAAAGACATGGAAGTATTTAACATTTAATTTTCTTCCTTTCCAAAGTTCATACAAAGTAGCTTTGGTTCCACATCTAATGGTCACTCTATTGTGAATGTGACAAGCAATATTTATAGCCTCTTCCGATAAATAGTGAGGAAGATTCCTTGCATGCAACATGACTCTAGCAGCTCCTTGCATATTTCAATTCTTGCGTTCTACAACTCTATTTTGTTGAGGTGTGATAGAGCTAAAAATTCATGACTGATCCCTATAGTTGAGCAATATTCAGAGAACTTGGAATTCTTGAATTCCTTGCCATGGTCCCTCCTTATATTTACAATTTCACTCCCCTTTTATTTTTTAATACATAGGCATAGCTCTTTGAAAACATCAAAAGTGTCATATTTTTCTCTAATGTAATTAATCCATGTGTATCTTAAAAAATCATCCACACATACAAATACATATCTCTTTCCACCAAGACTTTCCACTTGCATAGGCCCCATGAGGTCCATATTAAGTAACTCTAGAACTTTTCAGGTGGTTAGATGTTGGAGCTTCTTGTGGGATATCTTGGTCTGCTTACCTATTTAGCAATCTCCGCATATTTTTCCTTCTTCAATTCTCAGTTAGATAAACCCCTGATGGCTTCTTCAGATACGACCTTCTTCATCCTCTTAAGGTTTATAGTGGTTGATATATCAAACAAGATATCAAACAAGATATCAAACAAGATAATGGTTGATATATCCATATATAGCAATTGTCCTTAGACATGGAACCCTTCATTAGCACTTATTTCTCTTTGTTAGTGACAATACATTCAAACTTGTTGAATTTTACATTAAGACCTTGATCACATAGTTGACTGATGATGATCAAGTTTGCAGTCAGACCTTCTACCAACAACACATCTTTAAGATAAGGAAAACCTAGACTGACCAATTTTCCTATGCCTTTGATTCTTCCTTTTGGTCCATCACCAAAAGTTACATAACTATTTGAGTAAGGTTTCAATTCTTCAAGATATATTTTCTCTCCAGTCATGTGCTTGGAACATCTAATATTAAAATACCAATCTTCTCTTGAGGAAACTCAAAGAGATGTATGAGCTATAAAACTTATGGCAGGTACCTTGGGTTTCTACACCTTCTTTGCTTAGACCTTCTTGCCCCCTTTTCTTTTGAGTCTTGGATGACTATAGAATTGAGGATATCCATACAACTAGAGGTGACAAAACGGGTCGTGGCCCTCCAGGCCGGCCCGTGCACCCGCCAATAAATTGCGGGTTGGGTTGGGATTTTGGGCCCGCCGCCCACCAAAGCCCGCCCTGCTAAAGACCGCCACCCGCTAAAGCCCGCCCCTCCAAAACCCGTCGCCCGCGAAAGCCTGCCGCACCTATTCGTTCAGTTTGTCCCACTTTAAACCCACTCTATTTTAGTTAATTTTAATAATTCTCATTCTTGATGGTTTTATTTTATACATTTATTTGAGAATATACGCAATATTTTTTGAAGTAAAATTTGTTAAAAAGATGCTTTATAAAAATTGTTCTAAAAAAAGTGAAAAATCTAATTGAAATTTAAAAACAAGCCTATTAGTCTATGAAAAAAATGAAAAAATAAATAAATTAAAAAGTAGGCGGGCAAGCCCGCCAACCCGCAACCTTGGTGGGGCGAGCTAGATTTTTATGCCCATTTCCACTTGACGGGCTTGCCCACCTCGCCTTTTTTTTGGCAGGCTTAAGGCGGGGTAAGGCAGGCGGCCCGTTTTGTCATTCCTACATGCAACATATTGAAATAGGGCCTTATGTGTCCATATCTCCAGTAACACCCCGAAATAATTATAATATTTATTTAATTGATTTATTATGATTATTCAGTGTTTTCGGTGAGTTTTGATAAGTATTGTGACGCATAGCGTATTAGTATTGTGTTGTGAGATATTATTGAGTTAATGGAATAATGAGGGCATTTTAGAAATTAAGTGATTAATTAGAATTATTTTAGTAGTAATAATAATACAATAATGTGAATAATATTATTTAGATTATTATTATTATTTTAAAAAAAAGGAGAGGAACACTGGGGTAAGATGGTAATGTTAGGTGGAATAAGTGAGGGTATGATAGGAAAATCATAATTGGGGTCCAAGGGGTAAGAATGACAAAAAGAAAAATGGGAATTAGGGAAGTTCATTCTGTACGATCGTGAAAGTGAATAGAACTGAGAAAGGAGAATCAGGGCACATAGAACAGAGGAAAAATCATCCGTAGAACGCAGAGAAAGAATCAATTTCTAAGAAATTCGAGGTATGGGGGGTAATCTAGGTTGTTATATATGATATGGGGTTAAAGGTAGATGTAGGCTTTTGTGTGATATGTGTTAATTGATGAAATTATGATGAATTTACATGATGAACCTTGTGAATTGTGTGTATATGATGTCTGCTACGAATTAGTGTTGAATGTTGTAATTGTCATGGAATTCGTATGAATATATGTTGTTGTTGTGATGAACATAAAAACCAGATCTGAGATTTGAGGGTTTGGGATTAACAAAATTAGGTTCTAATGGTAGAAAAAATTGATGAAAACAATGAAGTAGGATTAAAACTTGGATCTGTAGTGAATCGAAGGTAGTTTTGGATCTGATTTGGAAGTTAAAGGTGCTGTAATGGGGGAATTTTCGTACTGATGCGAAAAATCTGGGTTTGGTGTGTGTCTGGCCATACGCGTAAGGGAGGGGGCCTTACGCGTATGAGGGGGACTTCCCAGGGTGTTACGCGTAAGGTACGCACCCGTTCCCAGAGCCAGCACGACCCTTTGCTCATACGTGTAGGGTACACATAAGGTGGAGTGGCCATACACATATGGCAGGGCCATTATGCGTACGAGGAGCTTGGGGGAGGTGCCCTATGCATATGGGCTAGCCATTATGCGTATGGGAAGTTTGAAGGGAGTTTTGAGAGGAAAACCCTCTCTGCTCATACGCGTAAAGCTCAAGGTGATATGTGTATGGATGGCCTGGGTAGATGGCCCTACGCGTAGGATACGCAGGCCAGGGGGCGAGGCAAGAGGGCCATATGCGTATGGGGCATGACCATACGCGTATGGGCAGAGCTGTAGCCAAAATTCTTTGTTTTTTCGATTTCTGCCCCGATTTCGCGTGTAATGCAGTTTCCCTCGAACCGTAAGTCTAAGATGATGTAATGGAACATAAGGAAACTAGTGATGATGCTAAATGGGATAAAATAGGGGATTTGTGTTGTGATGATTATAAAATGATGAATTGTGACGTATTGTGACAAGTGTGATTGATGTTGTATTATGTTTGCTTGATGAATACTCATGGATGATGATGCAATTTTGACGATTCTATGACGGTGATTATTATGACGCTTTGCATCATGCATTCATGGCATATTTAGAACTCCAGTCCAGTGGTGGTTTTAATCCCATTGTGTGGATTAAATTTTTTTGTGACGTGCTCCGGTTCTTGTGTAGAATCGATCCTATTAGTGGGGATCTTTGGAGGGTGATGGCCCAATGTCCATCAATATGACGAATTGGTACCACGTGCATGAGTCTATGTAGTTGCATTCCATATTATGTGACATTGCATAACTACTGAGTAATTGGACTTGTTGATGATGTTGTGAATTGAATGATGTTTGTGGTGATTGTGATTTGATAGTATGATGATATTGTGAATGAATTAATGATGATGATATGTGATGCTACTATATAGTTTGCCTTATATCTTGTATAATGATTCGTGATTACTCACCCTACCTATTTGAATGTTACCTCCGCGTGGGTAACATGCAGGTGATCAGGATTAGCTCGCTCAGTGCATGAAGATTTAGCTCTGAAGTATTTTGGTTATATTCGTCGATTAGAGGGTCTTGCTCTGATATGTAACATTGGGTCGGGACGTTTGAGTCGAACGATTATGTTCTTTTCTTTGTTGACATTATGATGTTATGAGCTTCTTATTTTAAGACGTTTTTGGAATTATAATTTGTTTGAGTTTTGATTCTCCGGTGCGTAATAGTTGATTAAATTTATTACGATAAAACCCGTGTTATGGAGCAGGTTGTTATAATTGACGTATTATAATGAAATGTGGCATCCTTGTGGTGATGTACTCTGATATATTTGCTTATAATTGTCGTGAATGTTCTTTGGGGTAGAAGGGTATTACATTAGTGGTATCAGAGAAGGTCAGTATGTTCGTCCAGGTTTTTGCATGATGTTAGTTCCCTAGCATTCGATGAGTGTGTGTACACTGTTGATGTTTTGTTCCTTCTAACGCTGTTGTTGGTGTGCAGGATGACTGAAAGAAACGATCGTGCTATCGCTGATGCATTGGAATCACTTACTCAAGCGATGGCTCATAACAATCAGAATGGTGGAGCTCCTAACGAGTTTCGTGCTTTGGGGAAGTTCCAGAGGAACAATCCGCCAACTTTTGTGGCCACTCATAATCCAGAGAGTATGCAGAAGTGGCTCAAGGTGATTGAGAAGATCTTCCGAGTGATGGGGTATACTGACTCTTAACAAGTTTAGTTTGGAACTTATATGCTAGCAGAAGAAGCTAAGGATTAGTGGGATAACACCCGTCAGAGACTGGAAGATGTTGGTACTGAAATAAATTGGGCTGTGTTTAAGCGAGAATTTTTGGGGAAGTATTTTCCGAAAGATGTCTGCGGCAAGAAGGAGGTGGAATTCCTTGAGTTGAAATAAGGAAACATGACTGTGACAGAGTATGCTGCAAAATTTGAGGCGCTGGTGAAGTTTTGTCCGCATTACAACAGGGCTGATGCTGAGATGTCTAAATGTTTAAAGTTCGAGAATGTGCTGATGCCAGAGATCAAGCAGGGTATTGGATACTAACAGATTCGTAAGTATGCTGAACTGGTGGATAAGAGTAGGATCTATGATGAGGATTACCGAGCTCGATCTGCTCACTACAAGCATCTTAGTGAGAAGAAAGAGAAAGGGCAGTTTAGAGGAAAGCCTTATGTGACTCCAGCTGACAAAGGGAAGCAGAAGGCTTCATATGGGAAGAAGACAAATGGGGGAGCAGCTCCCGCTTCTGTTAAGTGTTACAGGTGTGGCGAGTAAGGCCACCGTGCTGAGGTTTGCACCAAAAATGTGTTAAGGTGTTACAGATGTGGTAAGAGATGCCATAGAGCTACCGATTGCAAAGATACAGGTCCAACTTATTTCAACTATGGTGAAAAGGGTCACATCAATACCCAGTGTCAAAAGCCAAAGAAGACTCCTACTGCTGCTCAGACTAATGGTAGAGTGTTTGCTTTGAGTGGTTCAGAAGTTCCCAAGAAGGATAATTTGATTCAAGGTACTTGCTTTATTAGTAATGTTGAGTTGGTCGCTATTATTGATACTAGTGCTACTCATTCATTTATTTCATTTCAATGTGCTACTAGATTGTGTTTAAAATTGTCTGATATGAGTGGTAGTATGTTAATAGAAACTCCTGCTAATGGGTCTCTTACTACTACTTTTGTGTGTTTGAGATGTCCTTTAACGATATTTGGGAAGAGTTTTGTGATGGATTTTGTGTGTTTACCCTTACACCAAATCAATGAAATCCTGGGAATGAACTGGTTGGAGTTTAACTATGTTCATATCAATTGTTATAATAAGACCGTAGAGTTTCCTGAGTTTGGTGATAATGGGGAGTTAATGTTATTGTCTGCTAAGCAAGTAGACGAACTTCTAGAAGACGAAGCCTTAGTGTTTGCAATGTTTGCATCGTTGCGAGTTGATCGTGAAGCTGCGAATGTCAAATTACCTGTTGCCCATGAATTTCCAGGGATGTTTCCAGATGACATAAGTGATTTGCCTCCAGAGCGTGAAGTAGAGTTTGTAGTGGACTTGATACCAGGTACGAGTCCAGTGTCAATGGATCTTTTCTGGATGTCCGCATCTGAGTTAAGTGAATTGAAGAAACAATTGGAAGAATTACTTGAGAAGAAGTTTATTCGGCCAAGTGTTTCTCCGTGGGGTACTCCTGTGCTGTTAGTTAAGAAGAAGGATGGTAGTATGAGGTTGTGTGTTGATTATAGGCAGTTGAATAAAGTGACTATCAAGAATAAATTTCCACTTCTCAGAATCGACGATTTGATGGATCAGTTGGTAGGTGCTCGTGTGTTTAGCAAGATTGATTTGAGGTCCGGTTACCATCAGATTTGTGTTAAGCTTGATGATATTCCAAAGACAGCTTTCAGGACGAGGTATGGTCACTATGAATACACTGTGATGCCGTTTGGTGTATCCAATGCACCAGGTGTGTTCATGGAGTAAATGAATCATATTTTTCATGAGTATTTGGATAAGTTTGTTGTGGTTTTCATCGATGATATTCTGATATACTCTAAATCTAAAGAAGAACATATTGAGCATTTGGGAACTGTGTTGCAAGTGTTGAAAGAGTAGAAGTTGTATGCAAAACTGTCGAAGTGAGAATTTTGGTTGAAGGAAGTGAGTTTCCTTGGCCATGTGATTTCAAGTGGTGGAATTTTCGTTGATCCTTCTAAGATTGATGCTGTGTTACAGTGGGAGACTCCGAAGTCAGCTACTGAGATACAAAGTTTCCTTGGGTTGGCAGGTTATTATCGTAAGTTTATCGAAGGTTTTTCTAAATTGACATTACCTTTGACTCAGTTGACTCGAAAGGGTCAAGCTTATGTGTGGGATGTTGCATGTGAAGAGAGTTTTGTGGAATTGAAGAAGAGATTGACGATCGCTCCGGTGTTGATTTTGCCTAATTCGAATGAATCTTTTGTGGTGTATTGTGATGCGTCGAAAATGGGTCTTGGTGGAGTATTGATGCATAATGGTTAAGTTGTTGCTTATGCTTTGAGGCAATTAAGGGTTCACGAAATGAACTATCCTACCCATGACTTAGAGTTGGCAGCTGTGGTGTTTGTGTTAAATATTTGGAGACATTATCTTTTTGGCTCTAAATTTGAAGTGTTCAATGATCATAAGAGTTTGCAGTAATTATTTGATCAGAAGGAGTTGAATATGAGGCAGAGAAGGTGGTGGGAATTGTTGAAGGATTATGACTTTGATTTCAATTACCATCCTGGTAAAGCAAATGTAGTGGTTGATGCATTGAGCAGGAAGTCATTGCATATGTCGATGCTTATGGTGAAGGAGTTGGAATTAATTGAGCAGTTCCAAGATCTGAGTTTGGTATGTGAATAGACTCCTGATAGTGTGAAGTTGGGTATGTTGAAACTGACTAGTGGTATTCGGGAAGAAATCAGAGTGGGTCAACAATCTGACTTGAGGTTGGCTAATCAGTTGACCTTAATTAACCAAGGTAACAGAGTTGAATTACGGATTGATGAGAATGGTGTGATGAAGTTCAGAGACAGAGTGTGTGTTCTAGATGTTCCAGCAATTAAGAAAAGTATTCTTGAAGAGGGACATCGAAGTAGATTGAGTATTCATCCCGATGCTACGAAGATGTACCAGGATTTGCAAAAATTGTTTTGGTGGCCAGGTATGAAGAAGGATATTGCAGAGTTTGTCTACACGTGTTTGACTTGCCAGAAGTCAAAGATTGAACTCTAGAAGCCTTTGGGTATGATGCAGCCGTGAATATTCCAGAATGGAAATTGGATTGTATTTCCATGGATTTTGTGTCGGGATTGCAGAAAACTGCAAAGGGAAATGATTCCATTGGGTTATTGTGGATAAATTAACTAAATCGGATCATTTCTTATCGATGAAGATTAATTATTCTATGCAGAAGTTAGCTAAGATGTACATCGAGGAAATTGTGAAATTGCATGGGATACCTTCCAGTATCGTGTCGGATTGAGACCCGAGATTTACGACGGGGTTCTGGAACTGTTTACAAGATGTTTTGGGTACTAAGTTGAGGATGAGTTCTACATATCATCCGTAGACGGATGGTCAGATAGAGAGAACTATCTAGTCCTTGGAGGATTTGCCGAGGGCTTGTGTGTTGGACCAATGTTGAATTCATATCTGAATCCATATTTGAAATCAACATTTGCAGAGTTTGGCTAGATCACGAAGACAAATGTTGAATTCAGATATGGATTCATCTTCCATCATTCTTAGATTTTCAAACTTGGTTGTGAGGAGCTGCAACCTTGACATACACATGCTGAATGTGCCTTCATGAGTAGTCTTGAGAATCTACCAAGCCTCTTTAGCTTAAGTACATGTGTTGATAAGTCTGAACATGTTCTTTTCAACACCATTGAATATAACATTCAACGCTCTGTCGTTTCCAAGAGCTTCATCATCTTCATCTTTGGACAAATCATCTTCAGGCTTTAAGCTTGTTGTACCATCTTGAGAAGTGATCACAAGTGGTTTCCAACCTTTAACCGCAACCTTCCATGTTTTGTTGTCTATAAATTTAAGAAAGCCAACCATCTTAACTTTCCAATAATCATAGTTGGGGTCATCCAAAAACATGTGGTCTATTGACTGACCCTTCATCCTTAGTGTTGCCCATTTGAACATAAAATATCTTCCTTGGAGCTCACCTAAATAGAACAGGGTGTCTGTTATGATGCCAATTGAAATTTTATTTCTCAGGGGACAGATCTTGGACCAGATGTCTGGGACAACTTGTCCAACTTATTAAAGCATATTTAAAACATTATAACAACAATAACGAATCAAAGAAAAAATAGTAAACAACACAAAAGGATTGTTAATCCCGTTCAGTGAAAAACACACATATGTCTGCCGACACTCTACCCAAGAAAGGAAATTCATTCTTTAATAGAATTAGTACAAAGTGTCTTAGATGAACAAGCCCCTTACTCAATGCCCCTATTCTTAATTTTACCCTCATTGTATTTCTATTTAGGACTCCCCCTGGATATAAAAACCCCCTCTCACTTTCTCTCAATCACTAACCCTAGTGATCAACAACAATAATTAGAATGATCAATGTTGAATTTAACACTCAACTAAAAAACCAACTACTATGCCTTATGATATGAATGAAGCAATAATGTGGTATACAAGAAACATAAACAAAAGATCCAGATAAAGTCTAGCACAAAGATATTTCATCCTAGCATACACACCCTTAATGATCAGGTGAGAGTTTCCTTAAATAGCAATGCAATTCTGGAATTTTTCTCCTTTAGATATTTGATTTGATTTCGTCCAGAATTATAGCTGATGTAGTTGGATTTGATTTGCTCCACAAAAGTCTCCAACAAAAGATATGATTTATTTTTAATTAAAATTCAAATTTAAATATCCATTTAAATTGATTTGATATTCAAACAGCTTTCAAACAAATTGCACCACACATTGCTAAAAGATAGAAACAAATCTTGTTGCACAATGTGATACCCTAAATTTTGACCACAATATTTCCCATCATTGTGAAAATCATCACCACAATATGGACGTACTTTCAAGCCTCATCAATCCTCTCAAAGATTGTTGAGCATTCACCTCAATCAAGAAGTAAGGGTTTAGAGCCCTCTCAGAGCACTCAGGCAAAGGATCAATCAAGAATTGACATGATATTCAACTTGTCAAGCCTCTCAAACATCCATAAAGGATCAAGAGGTTTCCCACATCAAGAATCAATCATAGGAATGCAACATTTCAAGCTGATCAAGCCTCAAGATCACTAATGTCATCAAATTAGGGTTTTGGTCGACCAAGGCCTCCAGAGGGAAATTTTCATCTGGGCATGAGCCAATACTTCAAGACATGACTCAAGAAGCTCAAAGGGACCTCATAAATCCAATCATAAGTTAAAAATAGCCTCAAGGGATGCATTCATCAAAAATCAGGAATTAGGGTTTCTTGACCAAATTCACCCCTAAGTTGACTTTTGGAGCAAGACATGAGCCAAGACCTCAAGGAATGTTTTTAAGACCTCAAATATCTTATATTGATAGTTTTACAAGTTTAAATTGATACAAAGAACTTGGTTCATGTGCAATATAAAGATTCAAATTCATCTGGACCACAAACTAGGGTTTATAAGAAAAAGTCAACAGTACCTTTAATTTTGACCAAGACTTGATCTCAAACCTTGGGAAATGATTCAAGACACTCTAAAACACCTATGGAATCCATCCATTAGGTTTGATTTAGCCCAAGGATTTGATTTCATAGAGGATCACAACGTTTGAAATTTATTTGGTAAAAAGTCAACTGTGCCCAAAACCAAGTTTGACTTTTGAGTTTTTTTGACAAACATAGCTTCTTCAAGTCAAAAACAATGTTAACTCATGGTTTAGATCATCATCCATCAAGAAAAATCAAGAAAAGTGAGGTTACTTGCAAAAGGGGTAATCTTAAGAAACTTAAAATTTCACTAAGTTATGAAAAAGGATGATTTTTACCCAACTTTGCAAGATCATAACTTGTGATCCAAGCAACCATTTTCTTCCATCCAAAGCTCAAATGAAAGCTCTCATTACATACTACAAAAGTGTTCTCCAGACCCATAGTCAAAAGATACATGGATTTTGAGTTATTAAGCCATGAAGTTAGGGTTTCATGGGATTTTCACTTTAACACTTAGTGAAATTTTGGACAGAATCTGTTTGCATTTTTTCCAACTTTGAGGTCATTTTTCTCCATGACCCACATTTATCCAAGACCAAAGTTAAACATCAAAGTTGAAGTATGATGTGCAAGCTTTCCAAAGAGTACAAGAACATCATCAAACTTCATTTGAGCAAAGAGATATGGAGTGATCAACATGGCTTGCTGCAAACTGTCTACAAGACAATTTTGGTTATTTCTTGCTAGCCACGATTCTTTTTGTCAAGTATAATGATCAATACCACTCACATTCAATATATAACAAATGAATCACAACAAACCTGCAAAGTTAGACCAAGGAGTTAAGGATATCTCAAGTGGAATGATGGGTTTTGTCACCTTATGCCTTGAATTCAAAATGGCATTTATGTGCAATAGTGCACATTCAACGAAAGGACTCTTTTCAGTCAAGATGCTCACATAAACAACAATAAAAGCATCTGAGGAATGTGGATTGAGTCAAAAGATGAGCTAGCCATGTGGAGGGCTATGGTACCTTGTGTGAGGGGCAATGATGTATCTTGCCAAAACCTTTGAATCAAAGCCAATCTTCAAGATATCACTATTCAGCCAAGACAAATCCACTCTACTATAAATATAGGTCATTTGTGACTGATCAAAACACACCAAAACAACCACAATGCTTGTTTTCTCACAAATCCTCTTTCTTGCCAAATCCAAAGTTCTCAAAGAGTGAAAACTTGGAATTCTCAAACCAGTCTAATTCCACTCAAACCAAGCATCCAAACACTTCACATAAACATCATAGAAGTGATCCATAACTTCAAAATACTTCAGTAACATCAGAATCACTAAGTCACTATCCATTTGCTCAAATTTTTCTCAAAGCTGCAGATAGGGTCGAGTTAAGTGATCCAGAAGGTTTCAATCCATTCTAATCATTTGAACACCATCCTTGGGGGTCAAGGAATCTGTCCAGATCATCACCTTGAATTTGTAACACCTACATTGCAGAATTCGATTCTCACTTGCAAGGTAAGCTTCCTCAAATCTGAACTCTATGATCCATGTGTCATAAATGTGTTTTCAAGTTACCAACATGTTTCTGCACTTATGTAGAGTGTTTCCCCTCAATGAATTGCTTTGTATCTATCGTGTATGGAGTTTCACAGTGTTCTTGCAAAAATTAGGGTTCATCTGTTCTTCACATGATTTCTCACTCCACACTTAAAAGAAATGCAATTAATTGGTATCATTGAAATCCTTGTTAAAAAACGAGCAACTTTCATGTTTACAAAAGTCATTTTCATTGCGTATTGAGTGAGATATGTGAGTTTTTGCAAATCTGAACATGGAGGGAGGCACGAGGAAGAAGAAGGTGTTCTTGGCGCCTTTTTTCAAATTTTTGAATTTTTAAATATTTTTAATATCTTTCAATTAATTTCAAAAATTCATATCTCTTTCAGGTTTAATCATTTTCAAATGATTTTTTAAACATAAATTATTTATACAATTTAATATTCAATTCCACACAAAAATAAAAAAATATTTTATATTTGATATATTTTTGAATTTTTCAAAGAATTTTGTTTTTAAGTGTTTTAAACATTTTAAATAAATTATTTTTCTTGATTTTTTCAAAATCAATTGAGTTCAAATTATCTTGTGGATTGAAACATCTATTTTCAAACATTTTTCAAAGTTCACAACATGTTTTTTTTTAATATATTTGATATTTTATATCATTTTTATTTAATTTTTCTTTGAAAAAATGTATTTTTAATTAAAATTAGGGTTTTCCCTTGATTTTAATTTTCAAACTTCATTTGAAACACTTTTGGGCCTCTAATAGAGTGTAATACCCAAACTCTTTTGTAAATAAATAATTCTTGGGCCTCTAACATAGTATAAGTCCCGATACGATTTTTAAAACAACGGCGCGTTCATTATTTTTCATCTGGGCCTCTCCTTGAGTATAAGCCCCATTTTTCTTCTTTACCAAACACTTTTGGGCCTCTAATAGAGTGTAAGACCCAAAACTCTTTGCACATAAATAAAGTTTTGGGCCTCTGCTATAGTATAAGTCCCACAACATTTTTCAGTATCGCAGTGTGATCACTGTTTTCAAAACAAGTCATCTGGGTGTCTCCTTGAGTATAAGCCCCAATCTTTTGTACATAAACTTTGTTTTAAACAACAAACAACTTCCATGGGCCTCTCCTTGTGTTGTAAGCCCCATACCTCTGTTTTCAAAATCATCTGTCTGTTTTAAACTAGTACTAAGAGGAGCATTATTCCCGGTGAAACTGCTCTTAGACCACTTGGGCCTCTCTTTGAGTTATAAGCCCTAAACATTCTTTTCTTTTAAACAACTTTCTTTTAATTCTAATTCAAACTCAAAGTTTTCTCAACTTTTTCTTCAATTTTTCAAAACCCTAATCATACAATCAATCACAATACACTTGGGCCTCTTTTTAGAGTGTAAGACCCAACTTTATTTTTCAATTCAATGCATACTTGTTTATATACTTGTTAATTCACTTATCTGTATACACTTATGCATATCTTTCTAGAGTTTCCCCAAAAATTAGGTCTACACTTAGGTCAAACCAGAGGACTTCTAACTTAGTCAAAACTAGTTCCCTCATAGGAAACTTCCCTCAATACAGTCTGCCTCCTCTTGGGCTTTAATTAATATGGAACAGAGAAAGGCATTATTCCCAGTGAAACTTTTCTCAAGACTGTCAAAACTTAGAAACATATACAAGAAATTCATTTCCCCAGAGAGGATTAATTCCCGGTGAAACCTCTTTTGAATTTCTTCAAACCTTAAAACTGTTCAACCAAGAAAGGATTAATTCCAGGTGAAACCTTTCTTGAACTTTTCTTAGGCTTGGACCCATAGGCTTCCTAAAAGCTTCCACAACCTCCTCTTGGGCTTAGTACAAGGACCACCAGGCTTCTTAGAAGTTCCCCAGCCTCCTCTTGGGCTTAGCACAAGGACCCAAAGGCTTCCTAAAAGCATAGGATAAAATTTAGCCATCTCTACTAGTTCAATCCCCAGGAGAGTCAAAATTCCAGAACATCCCATCATTCATGGGTTGATCTACATCTCTAATACCCTCAGACTCCTCTTAGGCATCACACAAAGATCTCTCTCTCTCTCTCTCTCTCTCTAGAGTCTACCTCTTCTTAAGAGACTTGGGTAGTCTCAGCCTCTTCTTGGGCTTCACTCAAGTGGACTTGGAAAGTCTCACCCTCATAATCTTCTTTCAAAATTCACCTCTAAACTCCTCATACCCTCAACAAGGATAAACTTTAACCTTGAAAATCCTAGCCAGGGTCAATTTACCATCAACAAAGCTTTAACAGAATCAGAGCCCCATGGCATCTGGTACTTCAACTCTTCCCTAATTCCCCAGAAAGAGTGAGTCCCGTTTTGGATTCCCCAATACAGCTTACGCCTTCTAATGGATTTTATGAATCCTCAGCAAGAGTCAGCTTCCTCTTAGGCTTCATATAAGGATTTCCCCAGTCAGCCTTAATCTTGGGCTTTGTATAAAACAAACATCATACTCCTCAATTGAGTCAGTTCTCTATACTCAAACTTTTCAGCTTCATCATCTTGAGCTTCAAACAAGATACTCAGATATAACACTCCCCAGTGGAGTCAATTTCTTTCAGCTTCAACCTTGGGCTTTAAACAAGGCACACAAAAATCAACATCCCCTCAAATGAGACCATGAGTCCACTCTGTAGGAAGATACCTTTTCTATACATCACATATCAAAAACAAACAATCAAAACCTTTTTCCAGATAATTGCTATAAGTGGAACACTTGTTGATTCAAAATCCAAGTTGGAGTCCTTCCCTTATCCTGGCTAAAATTTATCTTTCATCTAACTGCTGTAAGTAGCAAGCCTCTGGATCCCTAACATCAAAGCCAATGTGTCCCTCTTAGCATGAAAGACTCATAAGGAAAAAGTGACATTGATCTACAATGAGTTAAAGCTTCTTCCTTCATGTCATGTCTCTTATAAAGGAAATTATGGCACTGCTGGATCCCATATCCTAGTTAAAGTAATTTCCTTTATAACCAATTACTCAACATATGTGATGAATAGGTGAGATATCTCCATTTAGAGATGACAAATTCTCTCTCAGTCAACTTTTAGCTTCAATCTTGGGCTTTGAACAAGACACAAATACTCAGATAGCTTCAATCTTGGGCTTTGAACAAGACACCAAATATATTTTCTCCCATAGAATAGTGTCATACCCCAAATTTTGACCACTAAGATTTCCCATCATTGTGCAAATCATCATCACAATATGGATGTACCTTTGTGCCTCATCAGTCTCCCCAAAGATGGGTGAGCATTCACTACAATCAAACTTAGGGTTTCCAGCCCTCTCAAAGCCCTTAGACAAAGGATCAATCAAGGAATGAAATGATCTTAAACTTGTCTAGCCTCTCAAACATCCACAAAGGATCAAGAGGACTCCCACATCAAGGATCAAGCACAAGGCTGCAACATTCCAAGTGGATTAAGCCTCGAGATCACCAGTGTCACCAAATTAGGGTTTTGGTCGACCAGGGCCCCCAGATGGAAATTTTCCTCTGGGCATGAGCCAATACTTCAAAGCATAACCAAAGATACTCCATGGGACCTCATGAACCCAATCATCAAGTCAATTTAGCCTTAGGGGATGCATTCACAAAAAAAATCAGGAATTAGGGTTTCTTGACCTAATTCACCCCTAAGTTGACTTTTGGGACAAAACATGAGCTAAGACCTCAAGAAATGATTTGAGGGTCTCCAATACACTACATTGATCCATTTGCAACAATGGATTGGTCCAAGAAGCTTGATTCACAAGTTTCAAGTTCATCAGAACCACAGTTAGGGTTTCGTTGGAAAAAGTCAACTGTGCCTTTAACTTTGACCAAGACATGCTCCCAAACCTTGGGACATGATTCAATACACCCTATAACACCTATGAAATCAATCTATCAAGTTTGATTTAGGTCAAGGACTTGATTTCATAGAGGATCGCATAGTTTTAAATTCATCTGATAAAAAGTCAACTGTGCCCAAAAGTCAAAGTTTGACTTTTTGATTTTTTGATCAATTATGGTAACCTAACCCTAAAATGATGTTAATGTGTGATTGGAATCATCATTCATCAAGAAAAATCAAGAAAAGTGGGATAGCTTGTAAAAGGGGTAACCATAAAAAACTTAGAAATTTTCTAAGTTATGAAATAAAGTGGCTAGGGTACCAACTTCCAAGGATCATAACTTGAGATCCAAGCAACCATTTGGGTTGATCCAAAGATGGATTAGTAGCTCTCATGACATACTTTAAAAGTGTCAACTACACCTCATTCCAATTCATCATGGATTTTGTGTTATGGTTAGATCAAAATGGCTGAAAACATGAAATGTCACTTTTTCCAACACTTAGTGAGATTTTCACGAAGTCAGAATCTGTCTTGCTTTTTTTTCTTCCAAAAGTAGGGTGATTTTTCACTTAGATCCAAAAATTATCAAGACAAACTATGATCACACATGTGTTGTATCATATAAAAGCTTTCCAAAATGGCCAAGATCTCCATCAAACTCCACTTAAGCCATGATATATGACAATGACAATGTGCCTTGCTGCAAACTATCATGGCAAGGCAGATTTGTGCATTTTGCTCTATTTGAGCAAATTTTGTAAATGACAAACAAGTTTATCCATCTGAACACTTCAAGGAGGGACCAAGGAGGGACAAACACTGATCCATAAGCCTCCCAAGTCTTTGGAACTAAAAATAGCATGCCAAACCTAGAAATGCCTAAAGAGGGGACAAGACTCCAATTTTGTTTTGGAGCATTGAATGGATGCACCAAGGTGGCATGAACTGAGCCATTTCCAACTTAATGAGTCAAGGATGATCTCTGAACTAGGGAACTAGCAACTTGTGCTCTAACCTCTAGTCAATGGCTAGAGGAGACTTGAGATTCCAAAATGCAACCATTGGCCAAACCTCTGCTGCAGTTGCCATTCTCTATTGCTTGAAAACAAACTTGCTCTACTATAAATAGAGCTTACTTGTGCTCAGTTTAAGTACACCAAAGCCATCAAACAGATGCTTTCCTCAAAATCACCTTCTGACTTCCAAATTTGCCTTCCAAAGCAAGTCACTATCGGATTTTGAGTTTGAGAGCTATTACAACCAAACCAATCACACACACACACACACACACACACCTCATAAACATCATATAGAAGTGATCCAAACACTTAAACAATAACTGTAACACTGATTTCTCAGAGTCACCAGCCAGTTGCTCAAGGTTTTAACCAAGTTGCAGTTGAGATACCATGAAGTAATCCAGCCATTTCCAATCAAGTCCAAGCATTCAGACACACTCCATATGGTTTAGGGAAGCTGTTCAGATCATCACAACTCATCTGTAACACCTCCAAATCAAAAATCACATTGCCCTTGCTGTCACGACCTTCAAGTAAGCCTAAACTTGGTCATCTCTTAATCTATGCATATTTCCTCGCACAATACTTTTCCCAAATGTTCATAATCATGCATAGAATATTTCCCCTCAATTAATTGCTTTGTTAGAATCGTTTATCAAAATTCTCAGCCTTCATACAAATTTTAGGGTTCTTGAGGTTTTGTCTTGATTTCTTATTCCATGCTTAAAATAAATGAAATTAAAGACCATAGACATGACCGTGAGGTGAAAACGAGCAGATTGATATGTGGATTGTGTGATTTCATCAAGTATTCAGTGAGATTGGATAGAAAATGCAAATCAGACCAAACTCAGAACACGCGCGTGTTCTTGCCATGTTCTTGGCGCCTTTTTTGAAAATTCAAATATTTGAATTTTGTGATTTTATTTAATTGATTCAAAAATTAATTTCTCTTTGAATTTTAATGATTTTGAGTTGATTCTTTTTTAATAATTCACAAAAATGTTAAAATATTTTATTTTGCCAAAAATTCCGAAAAATGTTATTTATTTCATATATTTGATATTTTTGCAAAGAATTAATGTTTTATTTGTTTTTAACATTTGAAATATTTGTTCCTTCTTGATTTCCCAAACTTAATTGATTTTCAATCATTTTATGGATATAAACATGATTTTTGAAACATTGATCCTAGATCACCACTCATTTTCACATGTTCTCATCACTCTTTAAAAATTTTTTAATAAAATTAATGCCTTTTTAAACAAAATTAGGGTTTTGATTAATTCAACCTCCATCAATCATTTTAAAACTCTTGGGCCTCTTGGTAGAGTGTAAGACCCAATCCTTTTGTGAATAAAAACTTTTTGGGCCTCACACATTGTATAAGTCTCTCTGTATATTTTCAAAAATACGGCGCGGTCGTCGCCTTTGTAACGAAACCAATTGGGCCTCTCCCTAATTTGTAAGCCCCATCTCTTGTATAAAAATAAACTCTTGGGCCTCTATTAGAGTGTAAGACCCATCACCTTTGTAAATACACCACTTTTTGGGCCTCAGTCATTGTATAAGTCCCGCTGTATTTTCAAAAACAACAGCGCGATCGTCGCCTTTTCAAAATCATCTGGGCCTACCCTCGTGTTATAATCCCCATTTATTTTCTTTAAATTCCTTTGGGCCTCTAATAGAGTGTAAGACCCAATCCTCTTTTAACCAAAACCTTTTTTGGGCCTCAGATAGTGAATAAGTCCCTCTGCGTTAAAAGAAAAATCTCGGCGCGATCGCCAGTTCAAAAATCAACCTTGGGCCTACCCTCATGTTATAAGCCCCATTTCTTGTCTTTAAAACCTTTTGGGCCTCTAATAGAGTGTAAGCCCCAACCTCCTTTGTACAAAAATAATTTGGGCCTCAGTCATTGTATAAGCCCCAGTACAATTTCCTAAACGACAATGCGATCACTGTCTTTCCCTGGGCTTCTCCTTGAGTTGTAAATCCCATCTCTTGTACAAAGATAAATCTTTGGGCCTCTAATAGAGTGTAAGATCCAACACCTTTGTAGATTAAACCTTTTTGTGACTCACATATTGTATAAGTCCCTCTGTGCAGTTTTCAAAACAACGGTGCGATCATCGTTAAAACTTGGGCCTCTCCTTGAGCTGTAAGCCCCGACAGTCTTTTCAAAGCACATTCTCCTTTGATTTTGAATTCAAATATATGTTGTTATCAAAACTTTCTTTGTTGAAAAACTAACAAAACAACATGGAAGCTCTACAATGGGTAAGTGTTTATCTGCTTTTATTTACCGCTTTCATATGTATATAACTGTATTGTGGGGCTGTTTCACTGTAAGTCTTCTTTCACATCCTTTTATATACTTGTCACATATCGACTGTGTAATACTAGTATAGTTATTTAGAGTTTTCCCCGACAACTACGTCTAGAACTAGGTAAGGTCATGTTGGTCACTCTTAAATACAAACAAAACTAGATCCCCCGTAGGATTCCAGATACAGTCTTCCCTTCTCTTGGGGTTAAACAATATGGAACAAAGAGAAAGGCAGTATTCTCGGTGAACCTTTTCTCAGACTGTCACCCTTAGAAATTGTTAAAGAAACTCTAACTCCCCAGAGATTATATTTTCTCAGTGAATGGCATCTCTTGAGTTTCTTTCAAATTCTCGAACTTTCCTGGAATGATCTCTTCTCAGTGAATTGCATTTCTTGAATTTCTCTTGGTTTGGGGACCCACGGGCTTCCTAAAAGCATCCCTGCCTCCTCTTGGGCATTGTACAAGGACCCTTCGGCTTATTAGAAGTTCTTATGTCTTCTCTTGGGCTTAATACAAGGACCCTGACGACCTCTTAAAGGCATAAGACAGAACTTAGTCATCCTTTGCTAGAGCAGTCTTTCCAGCGTCAAAACTCCGACCATTTTAGGGTTGATTCTCATCCCTTAATGCCTGCGCCTCCTCTTGGGCATTGTACAATAGATAAAACTCTAGACTTGGACAGTCTAAACCTCTTGAGTCTCAAAGAAAATCTCAAGTTCCTTTCAAACATGGGAAAAAACACCGATCACTCTGAAACCCGGTCTCTCTCATGAGAGTTCCCCACCCTTGGACCCACTTCAGGATCCAAATAATCCTCAGCAGTAAGTCAGCCTCCTCTTGGGCTTTGTACAAATGATTCTCCCTAGCAGAGCTAACCTTTTCAGACTCTCTTGTTGAGTCAATCACTTTTTAGCCTCCATCTCGGGCTTCGTACGAGACACGTATAACACTCTCTTATTGAGTATAAAAGACTCTCTTGTTGAGTCCACCTCTTTTCAGCCTCAATCTCGGGCTTCGTATGAGATAGCAAAACACTCTCTTATTGAGTATCAAAGACTCTCTTGTTGAGTCAAACCCTTTTAGCCTCCATCTCGGGCTTCGTACGAGACATATAAAACACTCTCTTGTTGAGTATAAAAGACTCTCTTGTTGAGTCAATCTCCATTTATCCTCAATCTCGGGCTTCGTACGAGACAACAAATACGTCTCTTGTTGAGTATAAAAGACTCTCTTGTTGAGTCAATCAACCTTCAAACTCTCTTGTTGAGTCAATCACCTGTTCAAAACTCTCTTGTTGAGTCAACCTTTTTAGCCTCCGTCTTGGGCTTTATACAGGACAGATAAAAGTACTCTCTTGTTGAGTCAAACCGTCTCAGCCTCCATCTCGGGCTTTATACAAGATACATTCTCCCCAACGGAGTCAAAATCCCTTTTAGCCTCAATCTTGGGTGTTGTACAAGACAGAAAGAACATTTTCCCCGAAAAAGTCAAACTTCCCGGCTCCTCTTAGGGTTTGTATAAAGAAAACCCCGGTTGAGTCAATCAACCTTTTAGCATCAAATTTGTGCCTTGCTCATAGCATACAAACATCAACAATTCCTCTTTAGAGATGACAAATTCTCTCTCAGTCAAACCTTTAACTTCACATATTGGGCTTTGAACAAGATACAAACCTCCTTTAGCTTCATGTCTTGGGCTTCGAACAAGACACCAAAATAACCTTTTTGCTCCCTTAGAATAGGAGGAACTACGATCGCTCAGATTTCCCTGTTTCGTTAAACGGGAATACGTAGGCATAAGATTGCAAAAATCTTAGCGAGCATACTAATCAAAAACTCAAAATCCAGTACCTCCACACATCAACCAAAGAAAATCAGGTCTAGTATCCTAACCAAAAGCCTCACAGATAATCCAGACACTTGTGTTCTTAAGCAAATAACCCTAAAAGACGAACCCCTATTTTGATAGCATCTGTAAACCAACGGTTTTGACTGTTTAACCTCAGTATGCAAGCAGGGTTAATTGGAGACATCTATTTCCCTTCCTTAATCAGCTCAACAGGATAAAAAATGAATCGAACTGTAGTACCAAAGCTATAGTGATTCGAAACCACAAAAACCGCGCTACAGAAAAATGGCGACCACAGTGGGAGACATTCTTTCTAGCCTCCTTTAAGGTAGAAATCCTTAAGTTCACAAAATACTACAGAAATGACTACTCTGCTGGGGAGTCATTGTCTGTATAGGATCATAAGACTAGAGGTCTAGGATGATTAAGACAAATATATATACTGCTTTTCCTAATTGATATCCATGTTTATTTTTCTACTAATGGGAATGCGTGTGATGCCGCATATGGAAAGATTGAGTATACACCTAAGATAGGGGATGGCATTAAACGGGTAATCTTACGGGGAGTGAATCCCAGCTAAGAGTCCCCGGTCAACCATCAAACTCAGTGGAGACTCCCTTTGCAGATACATTGCCTATACGACTTCGTTTGTTGAAAGTAGTGTGGTCGATTTGGTTATCTGAGAAGCTGAGGTTTTTAGTAGACTGGAACCATTTTGTAGTGCGGAAGCTATCGAAAATAGTTGTCACGCGATACTACCCTCATTTGAGATCACTCTAAGATACATCAGCTCGCTGGCAATCCGCTCGCTGGCAATCACCAGTATAAACCTTTGGGGATGGGTAGAGCCTTGACTTCATGACACCGACCCTTTGACCCCATGTTTTTCCTATGTTTTTGTGTGCTGCATTCATACATTCATTTAAAAAACATTAAAACAAAGAAAAAATCTTCTCTTCTAGTCTCTCTTTTTCAAATTAAACTAAGACAATGATTGCAAATGTCAGATAAAGAGATTGCTAATGGATTTCGGTAGAAGGAAAACTCATAAGTACACCTTCAAGGTTCCAAAACTAGAGGATTTAAGAGGGTTGGCAAGGATGATAACCAACCCTGAGGCTTTCAGAGCCAAGTATGGAGGACTGTTGTCTCTGCTAAGGGTCCATGTAATCGAAGGAATCCTGTCTACACTAATCCAGTTCTACGATCCGGGCTATCACTGTTTCACATTCCCGGACTATCAACTAGCACCAACGCTGGAGGAGTACTCTCACCTGACTGATCTACATATCACTGATCAAGCTCCCTTTTCTGGACTGGAAGAAATTCCAAAGGATCAAACCATTGCAAGAGCAATCTGTTTGGACAAGTCAGAAGTCAGGACTCATATGACCACTAAGGGTGGAATCCAAGGTTTGCCCGCCCAGTTGTTGATAAAGAAGGCCCTATACTTTGCCAGTATAGGGAATGTGCCTGCTTTCAAAATCATCTTTGTTTTGCTTACCTACGGGTTATTTTTATTTCCCAACATCGATAACTTCGTAGATATCAATGCCCTTAAGATTTTCCTGATTGGAAACCCTGTACCGACCTTGCTCGCAGATGCTTATCATTCTGTACACTTAAGTAATTTGTATAGTGGAGGAATGATCACATGATGTGTACCCCTTCTATACAAATGGTTCATTTCCCACTTGCCCAAGTTTACTGCATTTTAGGATCAAAAGAATACTTTACGTTGGTCGCAGAGAATCATGTCTCTTACCAACTCTGACATCGATTGGTACAATCGAATCTATGACGGGATCAGGATCATTGACCGTTGTGGAAAATTCCCAAATGTACCCCTCATAGGAATTAAAGGAGGAATCAATTATCATCCAGTGTTAGTTCATCATCAATTTGGATACCCGATAAGGCATGTCCCGCATAATGCTCATCTGGGAGGTCTTTTCTTCAAGGAAGGAGAACATGACAGAGCACTAAAGACAGAAATAGTGCATGCCTGGAAACATGTTCACAGGAAAGGAAGAGAGTCTCTAGGAAAACCAGACTGTGTCTCTGTGGAGCCTTATCTCCACTGGGTATAGACCAGAGCTCTCAAGCTGAGGATGCCTTACCCTCGTCAAGAATTCTTCCGTTAAGGGACCATGTCCTTTATTTTATGTCTGATACAGAAAAACTTCAGGTTACTCTCAACAGAGTTCAACAGGAGAAGAAGTCTTGGAAGAATAAGTACCGTATTCTCAATGTGGAGTGTAAGAAAATACAACAACTGTTAAAAGAAAAAGACGCTCTGATTGAGATTTTAGAGAAACATGCTGTAGAAAATCAGGATGACCAAAGGAATTTACTCGCTCCTTTCACTTGGCAAAGGAATGACAACCAGACAACGGCTCAAGAGCCCCGGTCAAAGAAAAGGAACATACCAGAACCAGCGCCTGAGCTCTCCTCAGAGAGGACTCGGGACCCATAAGTTAGATTTCCTTTTACAACACTATGTAAATTACTGTATTTCCATCCCGCAATCTTTGAATTTAATAAAATGGGGTTTCCCCACTGTTTGATATTTGCAATCCAATTGTCAAAGTTTTCTTTGATTAAACAAAAAATAATTGATATAATCATTGCATATCATTCATCATTCTCACGTAACACATTCTTCTTACCTACGAATCTCACGTTTGTGTCTCGGTTCTAGAGTCAAACTGTCTCATTCGTGCAATACTCGGGCCAATCGACAGAAAAAGATGGATGATCTCGAGGAAGAGAACAAAGAGTTGAGGGAAGAGATCGACACTCTAAAAGAGGATCTGAGAAAGCTTCATAATGACGTGCAAGCTCTAGCAGAAGCTCAGATGCAACAACAAAGGACTGTGATCTCAGAGATCACATCAACGCCCATAGTGGAGAAGTATGATCCTAGGTATAAAATGCCAGAAGATCGTCCATGGGGCATGCCTATTAACTATATCCCAGAAGGATATGTTCCGCCGATCACTGAGGATCAGGGAACCGCGACAGGAACCGCTGGGCCTGAAGGTTATAAAATTCGGGAAAGCGAAGATGCCAGGGGCATGACAGCAACTCCTAAAGGTTACAAAATTTGGGAGAGGGAAGGACCTAGAGTCATTGCCATGATGACTATACCACCACCCGTGGTACACACTGTCCCGGAAGGACAGATTCCACAGATTTGGTGTGAAATTGCCGCCCAGATTTGTCCACCTCTTGAGGAAAAAGAGATGACGAAGATCTTCTTAAAGACGTTGTGATTATTCTACTACGACAGAATGGTTGCTAGTGCGCCTAGTGACTTCACCGAGATGCTGGGCATGGGAGTTCGTCTTGAGGAAGCAGTCCGAGAGGGATGTTAAATTAAAGACGCTGGATCATCAAGTAATACAAAATGATACGCTAGTGCTCTCCCAAAACAAAGAGCAGGATATTGGGAATATCTCTCTTGGAAAGCAAAGGCGACGATACCAATTAGTAGCAGTTGTAACTCCTGCTATCAACCCTGCACCTATTCCTACGTATCAACCTCAGGTTGCGCAAAGCTAACCTAGTCAACAGCAACATCAGCAAAGGACACAATAGCCTCTTCAGCAGGCTCGTCCTCTGTACAACAACAACCGTACAACGCGACCACCGGGGTTCGACCCTATACTGATGTTGTACGTAGAACTGTTTCCATTACTACTGGTCAAGGGGCACGTCCAAACCAGGTATCCTCTTACAGTACCGAAAAATCCTCCTTTTTGGTTTAAAGTGGATCAGACTTGCCCTTTTTATTAAGGAGGACCAGGGAATAACATAGAAAACTGTCTCAGTTTCAAATCCGATGTGCAGAAGCTTGTTAGGAGCGGGGTCTTATCCTTCAAGGATATGAATTCGAATGTTCTCACGAACCCGTTGCCTCAACACGAGAAAGCTACGGTAAATTTGATAGAGGGAGAGTCCAATAACAGCTATCAAATTCATGATGTACTCTTATTGAGGGTCAACTTGGTCAAGATGCTTCGTAGACAGAGAGGATATGGCCATGTGCCACCTCATAATTATCACCAGTGTGATATCTGCTATAAAAACAATCAGGTATGTTCCGTGGTGCAATCGGCTCTACAGGAACAATTGGATCTTGGAATGATCCAAGAGCATCGAGTTCGTGCAGTCAACATGACTTATACGAATTCCAACATCATTCAAAACCACGACATCTGTGCGATTAATGTCAACTTGGTGGCAATACACTCAAGCCAAAGCCAGTATCATAATCTGCCGCGGCACAATTACAATTCCTGTCTGACTTACTCGGTAAACAAACAGGGATGCTATTTTGTACAAGAGGACTTCAAGCGTCAGATGGATCTTGGATGGATCCAGGACTACCATGATAGAAATCCTTATCAGATCAACATGATTCAAATCTTCGATATTCGTTTAATGAATACCAGCTTGGTGGGGTTACACTCCAAGCAAGTCCAACTCGGTTTTCTCACTTCACATAATTTTCTGAGCTGTAAAGTATGTTGTGAGAGTAACCAAGGGTGCGCTCTCGTTCAAAGGAATTTGCAACACTTGTTAAACCACTTGTGTCATTATTCTTAAAGATGACACAGGCTTCTGTAGAATGCCCCACATATCCAGTATGATATCCACATGTTGCATTAGGATCATGTTTAGGATGATAAGGAAACTTGGCCGACTTGATTTCTTTAGGAACAATTGCCCCAGCGTGAATCAGAACAAGTAGTAGATGCGTGTAAGTCACAGGAATTAGATCATGACGAGGACGTCTCCTCCCTTGATTGTCGTTCCCTTTGCTGATTTGCTTACGCTTTTGTTTCTAATTTCCTTGAGTGGTTTTCTGATTAGGCAAAGGGTAAACCGACAGATTATTTGCATCCACATTCATGACCTTATCCACTTTTGGTCCATTATGGATTGGCTCGTTAATCACAACCTGATCAGAGGGGTTCATTGTCATACTGTCCAGAAGTAGTTCCACAACCATGTCAACCTTGCCTTCCTGGCGCATTGTGTTCTCATACCCAGCTTGTTCCATGATTCTTAGGCTTTCAGCATCGGAGGATCGTTGTCTTTGGGCTGATGAAGGGAAGAAAGTGAGCTTTTTCTGGTTTGTATGCAATGCAATGCAAAGGTATGTATGCGTATGTTGTTTATGCAGGTGGAATGCAAATGAGATATACAACACCCAATGATGCAAAGGTTAGATGATGCAACAGCTCAACATACGTATGATGATGCAATAACTCAGGTTCAAAAGTTCGGCATACAAGATGATGCAATAAAATTATGCAATAATGTTATGCAATAGTGTAAGTTAGAGATGCAACAGCTTCTGGATAATCTGCCCATGTAGCTCTGTGTAGATGGGAACATTTGACGCGCATGAGAGAACAAAGGTATGAAGTGGCTTGATTTCCTGCAAAAACCCATATCCCCCTCACAGGTGTGATCTAGACACAACAAGGTGGTCCCAAGAAAGGTCGCCCAAACCATAGGACTCAGAGTGAAAACCCCCCGCCGTAGTGAATTCTCACAGGACGGAGGTATTTTCAAGCGAATAACGATCTGGGATGTGGCTCTCGTGATAACCCAACACGCAAAACGCAGGCCTCACGACTATCCACGTTCTAGCCTATGTGTATACTAGGCTCGGTGTTAGGACCTTTCTCTCCAATAATATCTACCTATCCCAACAACAGCAGAAAATATAGCAGATATCCAGAGTATATAAAATATGAATATTTAAAGCAGTAAAGAAATGCAGTAAATAAACATAAAGCTAAAGCATAAAGATAAAGCTAGTAAAGCGCAAAAGATAAACACCCAAACAAGCAAGAAAAGCAAACAAAGCTAGGCGAGACCCCTCAAGGGATGGACTAACAAGAGGTCAATCTGTCCCCAGCAGAGTCGCCAGCTGAAGATGGCTGGTTTCTACCTGAGTGACTCGCACACTCAAAGATACAACAGAGTCACCACCGAACTTTATTTAGTCTCAAAGGACAGGGAACATATCGATAAAACCTGAGGGGAAGAGAAACGGGAACGGGGGGTCGGTATTGCGAAAGGAAGGTAATAGCACCTAACACATCCGTCGTACTCGACAGGAACCATTTCGTTTGCTTCTAGGCTTGGATGGGTTAACTATCTAAAGGCTTATAGCTAAAGAAAAGGAGAGAGAGAAGAAAAAGGGGAAAAAGAAAGAAAAGAAAGAAAGTGAAAGTGCTCGCGGAGGATTGTAGTCCTCATGCCTACGTACCCTCATAGTGCAATGAGGAAATCAGAACGTCGTAGTTCATGGAACCAGGGGACAGAAAGGAAGGAAGAAAAGGAGAAGGAAGGAAAGATGGAAGACAGCGGAAGTGTGCTCGCCGAGATCATTGCGATCTCATGCCTACGTATCTGACATTCAGAAGAATGCAGAATCAGAGCTTCCATAGTTCGGGGAACTGAACGGAAAACAAAACAAGAAAGAAACAACGAGATGAAAGAGGTGGTGTCGAAACCAAGAGCAAGAGTGAAAGAAAAACTCTACTGGGGAAGACCCCGCAGTAAGTGTGATTGTACAAGAGCCTAGAAAAAGAATGGTGTCACAACCGAGAATGAAAGAAACTCCGCTGGGGATAACAAAGAGAAATGGTGTCGAAACCAAGAAAGTAAGAGCAAGGAGAATAGGAAGGACTCCTCTAGGGATCCGAATAAAGGGATGATGTCATAACCAAGGGAAAAGGAGACTCCGTATATTAACTGACTGGTAGTGGTTAACCGAGGAAAGAGATTAGGACCCTGGCGGGGAAAAGAAGCTGGTGTTAATAGACAGACTGTGATAAACCAAAGATAGAGAGTGCTGAACCGAGAGAAGGTGTTTGACTCTGAAGGGGCCTCGATATAATAACTGGTAAACAGTGGTTAACCGAGGAAAGAAGGAATGCAACTCTGTGGGGATAGAGAAGCATTTGTTTAAACAGAGAAAAATGTGATTAACCCGAAGCACGGGTGTAGGACCGATCAAAGGTCGTAACCCAAAAGGGGTGTTGATAATGACTGAACAAACAGTACTTGACCAACGGAGAAGGGTATTGAACCAAAAAAGGTTACTAGCCCTAGGGTGCAAGTATTCAAACCAAGAAAGGCTGCCAACTATAAGGGATTCGGTTTTAACAGGAGAGTTGTGATTAACCGAGAAAAATGAGTGATTAACCAAGTGAAGGTGATTAACTCCAACAAGGGCTTCAGTATTTTAACAGGCGGACTGTGGTTAACTGAATAAAAGGGTGATTAACCAAGAGGAGGTGATTAACCCAAGAGGGACTCAGTGTTTTAACAGGCGGACTGTGATTAACTGAAGAGGCGGGTGATTAACCAAGAGAGGGTGATTAACCCAAAAGGTGCTCAGTATTAACAGACGGACTGTGATTAACTGAAGAAACGGGTGATTACCAAGAGAAGGTGATTAACCCAAGAGGTTCTCAGTATTAACAGATGGACTATGATTAACTGAGTAAGAGAGCAAAATTGGTGTTATAACTGACCGGCAGTGATTAACCAAACAAAGGAGAAGAACCAAGAGAAGGTTGCGAACTCTAGGGGGAAAAATGGTCGTGACAGGAAAACTGTGTTGGACTAAAGAAATAGAATTGAGACTCTTCAGGGGAATCAAAAAGCAATGATTGATTACAAGAAGAAAGGAGTAATGGAACAAAGAGAGATTGCTAGTGCAAGAATAATGATCTTAACCAAGAAGAATTGTGATTGATCAAAAGAGAGATTGAGATAGGAGTGATCAAGGATCCAAAGAGATTGCAAAGAGCAACGAATGATCAAGGATCAACTTGACTTGGGAAAGAAAGCACATTACCGCCTGGAGATAGAGATGACTAAGCCAAGCACAGGGTCATTCGTCCCCTACCTGAAGTAGTCAGAATGAGAGTAGGAATTCTCCCTTCTCATCCCTTCCCTAACACACACAGGGTGTAGTGCAGAAGTTGAAACTGACAGTGTAACAGCTCCAAGTTGTACAGTGCTCCAGCGTAGAGAAACGGACAGCATAACAACGTCAATTTGTACAGTGCTCCGAGGCAAGGCGCAACACGAAACTCCAACTCCACGGGGGGGAATGAGAGAAAAAGCTCTAAAGGAGGCCTAAAGAGAGGAAAAGGGAAGATCGATTAATCGAAACAACCTTTCGATCAATTAATCAAGGGATAAACATGCTAACAACTTTCCAAAGAGGATGAAAAGTCATTAAAGCAAAAAGGAGTGAGTTATTGATTATACAAAATTAAGTTTATCCATGAAGAATAAACTTAATGCAAACTGAAATGGAAGGTGCAAAACAGTGCCAAATGATCATCAAAATGCCACACAAAATCATGTATCATGTGAACAAAGATAGTGCAAGAATTGCTATGTTCATACAATGCTAAGAACATGAAACAAATGAATAATCGAAAATGTGCATCGAAAGTTCATGAATTTGCTTCAACCAGAAGTGAAATGACATTAAAAACATCCATAAAATCAAGCATGACAATCTATGGAAGTTAAAATGAAGAAAGCATGGCAAACACACTTGAAAATGCAAGAAAGTGGCCTTCTGGTTCAGTGTTAATCGATTAACACAATTGCACTGAAATGTGTTAATCGTTTAACACGTGAAAAAGTGCAAAAAAACATTGGTTAATCGATTAACATAATTGCACTGCAATGTGTTAATCGATTAACACTGTACGGGGACTAGAAAATCAGTTTTGGAAAAATTCTTTTGGCTAACTTTTTGATTGTGCAATCACTTCAATGCTAGGGCAAACAATCATGCACCAAAAATCAAGTTTAGAAACAACAAATGATCAACAATAGAATCAATTAACAATCAAGACCATGGATCAATCAAAAGTATAATTAATTCACATGCAAGAATATCAAAATTACGTCGCGAACGATACGAAAACGATCAAAATGATAAAATGAATGAAATCCACCAACCTACAAGGCTGAGATGTGCCTTGGTAAATGTTGCAATGTGATCTTGGTGTAGAAGATTAAAGAAAACCAGAGGATCCTTGAATTGTAGACGAAACGCATCAAAACCGATCAAAAACGCGAAAATGCACCGCAATCGAACTTGCACCAAACTAAATGGCATGAAACCCGTGGATTGAAATAGAATGAGATGTAATTCCAGAAATCCAACCAAAGGATGCCAAATGATGAAGGTTAAGCTCAAGAATTAATCACTTTCAATGTGAAAAGTGACTATCCTTCAAGAATAAGAGCTTTTGGTGAGGTTTGATGGACAAGAGAGAAGAAGATGAAGAATGAGTAGAGAAATCAGAGAAAAAGTGAGAGAACTGAGAGTGAAATGTGAGAAGTTTGGTGAAAAATGGTAGAGAATGGTTGAGGAATTGAAAAGTGAGCGAAGGTGTGTTTATATAGGCTATAGGTTTGGAATATGAGATGGTTTGGAATTTGGTTTGGAATTAGCTTTGGGTTAGGAGTTAGTTAGACTTGACTCACCGAGTCAAGGCGGTTAACTCGGTTAGTTAGAACCAACTCGGTAACCATCCCAAGGTGAATTCCAACATCCAAAGATCCACATTACTTGGAGAACAAGGAACATGGTGCACTTGATTTGAAGTGAAGTATCATAGCAAATGCACTTGGAATGATTGAGTAGCTTGGAAATGTTTAGAGGTGTCTAGAATATTCCATATGCTGCTAGAATCCAAGACCAAAATGTGTGCAAAGGTGCTGTCATGAAAAAGCAACAAATTGTGCCTATTTTTCCTGTGTTAATCGATTAACACAATTGCACTGCAAATGGTTAATCGATTAACCAGGCCAAAATATGCCCAATTTGCCTAAAAAAAGGTGTTGTGGTCCCGACTTCGATTTTCCACCTCTTGTATTGATGAATAGATATGGAAACCTTCATTTTGTGCTTGTTTTGATGAGGTGATGACCTTGTGAGGATATGATTAATCGGGCTTGGAAAACCTGAATATCCTGCAATCAAAACACTAGAAAAAAATGCGAATGCGTATGCCAGCTATGCGAATGCGCATGCTTGTGCAAAAGGCAAAAGAGGGAGGTCAAATTTTGGGTTATGACAGCTGCCCCTATTTAATCCTCTTGGACCTGAATGTACGAATTGCGCCAGCTTTTCGATGATTCGAGGTAAAATTTTACCAAGCGGGAATTGGACATTGAAAAGGTCTGCCAGACGATGACTGGGCTTTGAAAAAGTATGCCAGACGAGAACTGGATTTTAAAAAAAATGCTCCAGACGAGAACTAGAAATGTTGGTCGGACAAGAACCAGACGTTGAAGGGACAAGTCAGACGAGGACTGACTACCAGACAGGAATTGGATTTTGATGAGATAGGTCAAACGAGAATTGACTACTGGACGGGAACTGGAAATTGATGAGACAAGTCAGACGAGAACTGACTACCAGACGGGACTGGATCTTAAAGAGACAGGTCAGACAAGGACTGACCATGAGAACTGGAATTGGAAGAGACCAGTCAGATGAGAATTGACTACCAGACGAGAACTGGATTTTGATTAAGCCAGACGAGAACTAACTACTAGATGGGAACTGGATTTAAGAGATAAGTCAAACGGGAATTGACTACCAGACGAGAACTGGGTTTTCCGAGGATAAGCCAGACGAGAACTGGACTTTAAAGAGATAAGTCAGATGAGGACTGACGACCAGACGAGAACTGGAATTAAGTTTACCAGACGTGAACTGGATTTAAACAAAGATGAGCCAGACGAGAACTGACTACCAGACGAGAACTGGATTTTGATTAAGCCAGACGAGAACTGACTACCAGACGAGAACTGGATTTTGATTAAGCCAGACGAGAACTGACTACCAGACGAGAACTGGATTTAAGAGATAAGTCAAACGGGAATTGACTACCAGACGAGAACTGGGTTTTAAAGAGATAAGTCAGACGAGAACTGACTACCAGACGAGAACTGGGTTTTGATTGGGACGTACGTTTGAACCTGTATAGCGTAATGCTTCATCTTGATAAATATGCTTATGCGTTTGAAAATGCAATGCTATGCGATGATGATTACTATATGCAGAATGTAGGTAATTGGTTTTTGAAAAGATGTCAAGTTGGATTAGGCTCATGTCAAGGCTTCGTGCTATGCCAAATGAAGGATGTGCATGAGTGAAGCGACGTGATCAAAGTGTGAGGAAGGTCTATGCCATGGTTCAAGTGTTTTTATTGTGAGAAGTGGAAGAGTTGAGGTTAGGGTGCAACCCTAGAGATGTGATTCCCCAACACTGATTTCAGGATCAGCAGTCGTTGATGCCCCATTGCTCTTGTCTCAAAGCAGGGAAAGAACTTGTACCTTGGTAGTATGTCTCTGCCCCAGTCTGTTGGGTATCTGCATGAAATGCCCCAGTCACAAGGTTAACTTGCCCCAGCGTATTGGAATAATATGCCCTTGATTAACTATCTCTTGGAGAGATTGGCTTCTTGTGCTGTTGAGGTGGTTTTCCTTAATGTGAGCTCTGAAGTGATTTTGCCCCTTGTCGGTCCCAGGATTTTCATCCAGGTACAAACGCGAGAGTGGCGCGGAAAACAGAGTCGCCAGCCGTGTAAATTTATCCCAAGAGAGGGAAAGGGAACACTACATAAACCTGAGGAAGAGGGAAAGGAATGGTCATCGCAACCATAGCCTGGGTTCGGGAGTCGGTTACGCGAGGGGAAGGTGCTAGCACCCCACGCGTCCATCGTACTCGATGGGATCCACGCTTGTTGTCTATTCCAAGGGTGAGTTATCCTAAAATCTATGGCTACACTAGAACGGGGAAGGGGAAGACAAAGACAGACTCGGTAGGACGTCGACGTCCTAGGCCTACGTACTCCCTTTGTGCAATGGGAAATTCAGAGTCAACGTAGTTCGGACCAAGTTCTTTTTGTGTTTTTTATGAGCGACGTTAAGTTTGCGTCCGGCAGTTAGGGTCGATGCCTGTTTGCGACTCAGACGGAAGGTAACGTGCCCTTTTTTAACATACCCTTTAGTTTGACAATCCCGAAGGACAAAAAGGTTTGAAGTTTGTTTGTATTTTTTAGGACAGAAGTGACTTGAGTTAGTTCATGACTTACATTGCACCAAAGTCTAGGGCACAGGGACGAATACTTAACAAATCGTCCCAAGACAGGACGCTCGCTAAGCACTCTAGAAAGATGAGAAGAAGCCCCTCATTTCTCATTCCCCATGCTTAAGGCTCGTGCGCAATACACTTTATCTTTATTAAGTGTTTTCAAGAAGTTTTGAGATGAGAAGAGAGACTCAAAAGAAAATAAAAACACTACGGGGAAAATCTATCCTAATGTTATCATGCAAAGGTGGCCCTAAGGGGAGGTTTGGAGGGAGACTATCCTAGGGAATTTTGTCCTAATGTTATCATGCAAAGGATTGAAAGCCTAATGTCTCTCTTACCTCAAACTTAATCAGAAATTAAGTCGAGCTAGGAATCCTAAGGGATCATGTGAGCAAACACAAGTAAACATAGGATGAATCAATCACAAAACGAACTAAAAACAAACGAAAGAATAAACAGTGTTAGTCACTAACAATGTCACACAATCAAAGTAAAAAAGGGGGGAGCTTTAGCCAAGAGGTCATATCAACCGAGGCAAACAAGCTAGCTATGGGAAATAGGGGTACTCACCCAATGGTATCGAGAACCATGGAGAGCAAAGTAAGGGGGATGTGAATAAGATCACATAAGCATCAGCATCGGTCAATGCGAGCTATAGACAAGGCGTGGGGGTTTTATTGAGAAACCCTTCTTCCACTTGACGGACTCGATAACAAGAGTAAGCTATGTTCAAAGCTTCAATCATGTAATGAGAGCTAAGACCGACTCGGTTAGAATAACGGGGGTCGATTGCAAACCCTACCTTCCGTCAATTGCCTTCTTGGAGGTCTTACAAGGGGATACGGGAGTGGGATGCCTCTTTGGAGGTCTTTAGGCACAATATTAAACAAGCACAATCATGGCCTCACTTGAGGACTTTCCAGCATTGCCGACCAAATGGCACGGACTCCCAATCCTACTTCTCATGGCATCAAAAGAAAAAATGCGGAAAGAGAGTAAATCAGTTCAAGAAATCATACCCAACGGATAGCAATCCGTAGATAGCAACGCAAGCGGAACAAGAAACCCGGAGAGCAAGCTGCATGAATACACAAGCCAGACAACCACGTATGCACTACATAATGCATCTCCTAGCATGAGATAAAATCCATCGCATCAGAAGCAAAGTTGTACCCCACAAATAAAGTGAAATACCGAGCGAATAACCACCACCAGAATCTTAGCGGAAACCTTGCATACTCTCAACAAACATGTTAGAAACCACAAGGAGATGCAACCGGAAGTTGCACCCATGCATCATAACTCAAAATCAAGCACAATGATAAGCATACGAGTAATGAGCATGCATCGGAACACAAAGTCTCAAAACGGGGCAGCACCGCCACAACGTCATAAAATGCACGCAAAGCCGATCCGGAAAAGAGCGAAACCAATCACAATAATAATGTATGAGCAAGTAAGCACAAGTGCACATCAAATACAAGTCAACATGCAAAGTTCGCACTAAACGGAGCTTAAAAACGTCAAATCGGAAAAAACGTACGAAGGCTTAAAATCATCGACTCGGAATTGGACGAAAATCGTACGGAGGCTTGCAAACGTGCCAACGGATTCAAATATGCGATCGGTTCGAATTAAATCAAAGCGGAAGTGTGACTTTCAAAACCGGGACAGAACCGAAACCACATGAAAAAAAGTGTCTGAAATTGAATAAAAATCACACCGGGTGTCACAAAATAAGCTAACAAGCTCAAATAACTGATTATCCGAAGCTAAATCACACCGGAACATCAACTTACCATCACGGGGCAGCAGCTACGCATGTCAGAAAAGTCGAAAGAACATGCACAGAAAGTGGTGTCAAACTTACCAAAGTATGCTAGCAACCTCACATAATCAATGCACACAAATTAAATTGGAACTTAAAGCCCATTTGTGAACTCCGGGCAGCAATGTATACATATCGACATTCGTCCAAAAAGTGATTTGAAGTCATGGTTTTAAAGTGTGGATATCGAACACCGACACGTAACAACACAAGTGAAGTTCACAAACGTGAAGCAACACTCGAAATCACACCGGTAGCACGGTTTCAAGCAATTATTCAAGTATCGGCATAAACAAATATCAACTCGAAATGGACATCGACACATGAATTAGAATCCGAAATTCACACATATTCACCAATTAAGCATTAGAAACAAACATCGATACCAAAATAGTGTGCAAATGGTCAATTAACGTAACTCAAAAGTAAGCTCGACACACACATCGACACCACAAAATATTCATCCGGAACCAAAATCAATACAAGATTAGTGAACAAAATGTGAATTAAAGTAACTTCGACATAAAGCTCGACACATCATAATTCACCAATAACACAATTATTCCATCGGAATCAAAGTTCGACGCAATTATCAAACTCAACACAACAATTAGTATTTGGATTTTCAACTCACATGAATCAACAATTATTCAACCAATTCCGGATTTCAACATTATTCAATTCAAAAATCAAAGTTATATCACGATTATACTAATCAAAATCTTGATTCACAATCAATTCAACAAAATTCACCTCTTAGGCATTTTATCAAACACCTAGACTACAACACTTAGTGCAACAATATATCAACCTGGAATCAATATCAATTCACCAAATCAAGCAATCAAGTCACAAGAATTATGAAAAGGATTCAAAGAATTACCTAGATCAAAGGTTGGAGGAGAGATCACAAGGGAGATCGGAGGAAAAATTGTGCAAAAACGGAGGGAGATGGTGCTCTATAGTCCGCGGCGAAGGGAGGGAGTATCGCCGACGGTTGACGGCGGTCCGAGGGGAGGAGGCAGCGGCGGCTTCGTGAGCGGAGGGAGATCGCGAGTGAGAGAATCGGTCTTTGGAGTTTTTTGTGATTTGCTTTGAGAAATTGATGAATATTGATGAAGAACTCAAGAACAAATGAGAGAATGTGAGTTTTTGGTTTTTTGATCTTGTGAGAGTTAAGAGAAAAATTTGAGAGAGTTTTTGGTGTTTGTGAGAATGAGTGAAAATTGGAGAGAAATGAGAGATAATTTGAATATATAGTGTGGTCTAAAATGAAAGGCAAAAGGTAGAATTTTGGCTTAAGCGAAAATAACACCGTCTTCGGCAAGAAATTTCGACTTTGAGCCTTCCCCGACATCGTCCGCCTCTGAATCACGATTGCAACGCAAAAAGAACGGACGTCATACGATCAAAATCGAGTGCAATCGATATGTTTAAGCTGCAAGACGTCACTGAATAAGTTGTTTTTTCAGCTTATTTGGTGTCCGCTACTCGAAAATGTGACGAGGTCAACCTCTTCGGAGCATAATATCGACTCGACTTTGTCATCAAAGTTGTAGACCTATGAGTCAGTGACCTCGTGTCAAAAGATGAGCACGATCGACCAAAAAATGAGTGAGATATGAATTTTCCCGTGAAATAACTTTCAGCCTTTTTCTTCGGTTCAGCACTTCCGTTTTGCGAAATAAACCAAAACGATGATCTTCAGAGTATCGTTCGAACTCGAGCTTGTCTTCAATCTTAAAGAGCACAAAATTTGTGAACCGTAGCTTCGAGAATGGACACAATCCGATAAAAATTGACCGAGTTATGAATTTTCCAATATCTGACAGACAACGAATTGTTCCAAAGAATTCTTCCAGTAATTCGCACTTTCGGGGTTCTTCCGCTTGGACCTGACTCATACTGAACTTACGTCACGAAGATGGCATCGAAACGGAATTTTAGGCACCAGAACGGCATCAATCCGATAAATGAGCTGAGAGTTATGAATTTTTTAGTGTCCGAAATACACCGATTCATCACTATTTTTCACTGTTTTTTGCACTGTATCGACTCTGAAAACTCCCGTGTTCGGAGATCTTCCTCAAAGAATCAACCCTCGGTCCAAACACAAAAGTTGCAGATAATTTCAATATGGAATTTTTTGGCATAGGAATATCTCAGAAATGATGATCCAATCAGAAGTTAAGCCCTTTTGAATACCACTGACGCAATTATCCAGCGAAACCGAAATTCCAGAAACAAATAATTCCCACCACTTTCCTTGATGAATTGACTTCCGAGCCGAACATAAAAGTTGTAGAGAATACCAAGACGGTTCTAACTGTTGAATATCCAGCCAAAACGAGTTCCAGAGCAAGAGTTATGAATTTTGTAAATTTGCACAGTAAACTGATTTTCTGCTCAAACTGTTCTGAATCGGCTGAAAACTTCGACTTCCTCTGAGATTCTTGACATGAAAAAATTATGTTTGATAAGAGCTTTGCTGACCCGTTGATTACGTAACCCAGAGAAATACTTTGCGCATATGTCGCGTGACGAAATAAACGTCTGTTGCAACCTGACGATGCTTGAACAGAGAACCTTGATCCCATAACCACATAGCCAAATGATATGCATGTATGTACCCGATGACCTAGCTAAAATGCAAATGAAGCATAAGCCACTTGAGTTAGAAAACTGAAGGCAAATTTTGGGGTGCAACAGCTGCCCCTATTCAATCAACTTGGTCCTAAAGGTATAATAGCGACGGCTTTCAGATATTCCAGGGATACACGGGGATTGAATACCGAAAGAGCCCCGGAAATTTGCTAATGGTGAGAATAACGAAACATAGCGTGCTGAAAAATAAGGAGTATGACCTCAACCATACCCACAAAAATAAGATGAATACGACCTCAATCGTACCCACAAAAAAAAACATGAATACGACTTCAATCGCACCCACAAAACGAATACAACCTCAATTGTACCCGCAAAGGTAGACTGACCTCAATCACTCTCACAAAGAAAACATGAATACGACCTCAATCGCACCCACAAAAAGAATACGACCTCAATCACTCTACCCGCAAAGGAAGACCGACCTCAATCACTCTACCCGCAAAGAAAACATGAATACGACCTCAATCGCACCCACAAAATGATAACACGAATTTATACCATATTTTTAGTTCGATTTATGTTAGTTCTTATTCCGTTTTTCGCCTAATATCCGATTTTCTCGAGATTATTTAAGTGTTTTTGCAGGTAATCATATTTCACAAGTCAAAGTATGCTAAATGTGGAAAAGAACCAAAACATGCAAGAAAAGAGCAGAAAAGAGAAGAAAAATTGAAGGAATCCATTTTTCCTGATATCACGATCGTCATGGGAGTGCCACGACCGTGGCAGCTCCAAAGTTCACCACGACCGTCACATGACACCACGATCGTCACGCGCTTAAAGTGCACGTTGGATGCAGAGACTCAACTACGAATTCTCAGATGAAACAGTTTCACACGATGTCGTTACCTCCGAAGTTTTCTAGGTCCAACATGGGATAACCGTTAGCATGAATGGTTGTTTTTTCTCCAACTTCCACATGATGCTGCACCTATAAATAGAGGAACTCACGAAGAACAAAGTGTGGCCATTTTCTATTTTCGAAGTATACCGTTGTGCTTCCAATTTATTTTCAGAAGTTTCAGTCATTCTTTTTACATTGCATTTCCATTTTCCTTGTTAACCATTACCGAACAAAAGTGGCAGTTTCTCACACTGAGGGACTGTTACAACTTAGCTTTAGATTTCTTTGTTTCATTGCCTTCAACCTTGCATTTTATTATTTTCAAGCAAGAACCTACCGAGTTGTGGAGGGATTGCTGTTGCCATTGTTACTGAATTCCAGGTTCCGTTATTTAATTCAAGTATTGTTTGTTTATTCCTTAATTATGTCTGTGTTTGTTTATTTCCTTGCTTTAGCGTTTAATTTCCAAATTATGTCGAGCTAAACCGATATTATCGGTGTATAATGAAGTAACTAAAATGAATTAATTTTCTCTAAGCTAAAATCAATAATCAATCCTCCTTCTGGCTTCGATTTCTTAATATAAAACCCAAACTTTTATTATGAGAGTAAAGAAGTAACATAGGTTAAAGTCGAGACCACGGGACTGTGAGGCTTTACCCGGATAGCTGAAATCGGGCATTAGGTTTAAAAACAGCGGAAGCGCTTTAAAGTTAATTAGGTTTAATTAGTTTTCAAAAAGTATTTTTAACCTCATACGGGCTAGCGAGAGCAGACGTATTGACTTAGAAGTATAGTCCAAAGCAAGATCCACGGGAGTGTGAGTTGAGGGCTTTTAAACCAGTTTTTCCTACAGATGAATAGGGTGATAAATCTCTACAGGCTTAGGTTTGATTAATTCTACGTACGTTACCGAATTATATACCGATAACTTATTCATAACTAGTATTCCCAAATTTTAATTTCCCTTTAATTTCCCGTTTGAACTAAAAACCCAAATTCTGATTAGCCTTAGATAAACATAGTAACGATAGATAACGGTGCGTTCGATTTCTAGTCTCTGTGGGATCGATAATCTTTTAAAACTACGCAATATGACTGTATACTTGCAGTAATCCTCATTCGACTCATAAAGTCGCGATCAAGTTTTTGGCACCGTTGCCGGGGACTAATTAAGTCGACATCGTAATTCCTTTGTTACGTCGTATAGACTAAGGCAAAAACCAAAATTCCCTTTCTGTTGATTGTATGCCAAGTACTCGCTCTTCTGGCGAAGACCTCGTACGACCAACAAACGAACCTGAACATCTTCTTTCTGTAAAAAGACGTATCCAAGAATACTGCTTAACTCACGATATCCCTTTTCCTTTATCAGAACCTGAATCTCAATCCGATCCTGAACTCGAATCCAAATCAGATTCCGAATCAGAACCAGACATGGATGATCCACCACAGAACTGACCTCTTAAGTATTATGCTGCCACATCTCAACAAGAACCTCACAACAGCATTGTCGCTCCAGCTATCAACCGAAACGATTTCGAGTTGAAACCGTCGCTGTTATCTGCTATACAACAAAATCAATTTTCGGGAAACCCAACAGAAGATCCGAACGAACATCTAACCAAGTTTGTGCAGTATGCAGACACAGTGAAAGCGAATGGTGTAACCGCAGACGCCATAAGACTACGTCTTTTCCCTTTCTCATTAAGAGATAGAGCTTGGGCTTGGTTGTAATCCTTGCCATCAAATTCTATTACTTCTTGGGAAGATTTGAAGAAGGTCTTTCTGGCAAGATATTTTCCGCCAAGCAAAACAGCTATGCTGAGAGCCCAAATCAACAGCTTCAGACAAAAAGACAACGAGTCTTTATATGATGCGTGGGAAAGATACAAAGATATGAGGAGGATATGCCCGCATCATGGTCTTGAGGATTGGTTAATTATCCACACGTTTTACAATGGTCTCTTGTACAACACAAGATTGACAATAGATGCCGCCGCAGGTGGTACACTCATGGATAAACCCTATGATGAGGCCCAACAACTCATCGAGAGTATGGCTCAGAATCACTACCAATGGGGAGGTGAAAGAACTCAAGTGGAGAAATCCCAACCGAAAGGAGGAATGTACGAAGTATCTAGCCTAGATGTCGTCCGTGCTAAGGTAGACGCAATAGCTCAAAAGATAGACAACTTGACCATGACACCCACAGCCACCGTAGCTGTTGTAGCGCCAAACTGCGAATTATGTGGAACAGCTGGACACGCTGCCCCTGAATGCCAATTTTTAGCAGGAGCCTCTACAGATCAAGTGAATTATGCTCAAGCAAACTCTTATGCAAATACCTACAATCCTGGTTGGAAGAATCACCCCAACTTCTCTTACAAAAACAACAATGCACTGTATGCACCTGGTCAAGCACCTGCTGCACCACCAGGTTATCAAAAGGCTGCAACAGCTGCTCCAAATGTTCCTAGGAAGTCTAACCTTGAACTGATGATAGATAACTTCATAGCTACCCAGACTCAAACAAACAAAGAGTTCATGAATCAAAACGTACACACTAGTGAACAGATTAAGCAATTAGCAAACAAAGTAGACGCTTTGGCCACTCACAACAAAATGCTTGAAACTCAAATTTCCCAAGTGGCCCAACAACAAGCACCTACTGCTGCTCCTGCTGGAACATTTCCTGGACAGCCACAACCTAATCCTAAAGGGCATGCAAACGCTGTTATACTGAGAAGTGGAAAAGAATTAGATGGACCCACTGACCCAAGACTTCAAAATCCAGCCATGTACCAAGAGTCTGCTAACGACCAAACAACTGAGAAGGAGAGTGAGCCCAAGGAAAAGGAAGATAATAACCAAGAGGATGTAGACAAAGAAAAACCTTATGTGCCTCCACCACCTTATAAGCCACCTATTTTGTACCCTCAAAGATTGAAAAATTCTAAAACTGCAGGGCAATTTAAGAAATTTGTTGAACTTCTGAAACACTTAAACATCACAATACCTTTTACAGAAGCCATCACCCAGATGCCCTCATACGCTAAGTTCCTAAAAGAAATCCTATCCAATAAGAAGAAGATTGAGGAAAACGAAACAGTTACGCTTACTGCTAAGTGTAGCGCAATAATCCAAAACAAAATGCCTCCTAAGCTAAAAGACCCAGGTAGTTTCTCGATACCTTGTGTAATTGGGAAATTCGTCATAGACAAAGCTCTATGCAACTTAGGAGCCAGTATTAGTGTTATGCCCTTATCCATTTGCAAGAAGCTTGATATGGGAGAATTAAGACCAACTAAGATGTCTGTTCAATTAGCTGACCGCTCTGTTAAATACCCAGTTGGTATACTAGAGAATGTTCCAGTTCGTATAGGACAATTCTATATCCCTACTGATTTCATAATCATGGATATTACAGAAGACTCTACTACTCCTATCATATTAGAAAGGCCATTCCTAGCTACTGCTGGAGCAATTATAGATGTAAAGAGAGGCAGGCTAACTTTTGAAGTTGGTGAAGAGAAAGTTGAATTTATCTTGACACAATTCCTACAAGCTCCAGCTATAGACGACACATGTTATTTACTAGATGTCATAGACGAATGCGTAAGACAAATCGAGATGGAGCCGACCATATATTCAGATATTCTAAAAATTCCTATACCTCCGATTTTCAAAGATGATAACTGGCGTGAACCTTATCAAGATGATAGCCTAAGCGAATGCTTAGCACTTACACCAGATCATCTACCTTGCCCAAAGAACCCAACTCTAGAACTGAAAACATTACCCAAAAATTTAAGGTATGAATTCCTAGACGAAGCTCTCGAACGACCTGTGATAGTCAATGCAGACTTAGGACAGACCGAAACAAAGAAACTATTAGACGTCTTAAGAAAATATCCAACTGCATTAGGCTATAACATTGCTGATCTTAAAGGAATAAGCCCTTCTATTTGTATGCACCGCATTATGCTGGAGGAAGACTATAAATCCTCTAGGGAACATCAGAGAAGAATTAACCCGATCTTGAGCACTGTAGTCAAGGACGAAGTGAAAAAACTTTTAGAAGCAAGAATCATATACCCGATATCAGACAGTCAATGGGTCAGCCCAGTACATGTCGTTCCAAAGAAGGGAGGTGTTACAGTTGTTAAGAACGAAAAGGGTGAATCTATAACAAAAAGGGTTGTAACTGGAAGTAGAATGTGCATCGACTATAGGAAGCTGAATAAAGCCACTCGTAAAGACCATTTCCCATTGCCCTTCATTGACCAAATGTTGGAAAGATTGGCTAAACACTCATACTTCTGCTATTTAGACGGTTACTCAGGATTCTTTCAAATTCCTATTCATCCTGACGACCAAGAAAAGATGACCTTCACATGTCCCTATGGTACATTTGCTTATCGGCGAATGCCGTTTGGACTATGTAATGCACCTGCCACAGTCCAAAGATGCATGATGTCAATCTTTGCTGACTTTATAGATGACATTATGGAAGTGTTTATGGACGACTTCTCCGTATGTGGGCAGAGTTTTGAAGGATGTCTATCGAACCTAGAAATGGTACTGGAAAGATGCGTAAAAGTTAATCTTGTATTAAACTGGGAGAAATGCCATTTTATGGTAAATGAAGGAATTGTACTTGGACACGTTGTGTCCGATAGAGGAATTGAAGTTGATAAAGCCAAGATAGAGATTATAAAGGATCTTCAACCTCCGAAAACCGTACGAGAAATACGAAGTTTCTTAGGACACGCCGGTTTCTACCGACGATTCATAAAGGATTTCTCGAAAATCACTAAACCTCTTACCGGTCTATTAATGAAAGACGCTGAATTCATCTTTGATGAGAAATTCCTAAAAGCGTTTGAACAGCTGAAAACAACTCTTATTACCGCACCTATCATGCAACCACCAGATTGGAGATTACCTTTCGAAATCATGTGTGATACAAGTGACTATGCCGTAGGTGCGGTCTTAGGACAAAGGAGGGATAGAAAACTTCATGCCATTTACTACGCAAGTAGAACTTTAGATTCCGCCCAAATGAACTACGCTACCACAGAAAAAGAACTTTTAGCCGTGATCTTTGCCCTTGACAAATTCCGTTCCTACCTAGTGGGAGCTAAGATCATCATTTATACAGATCACGCAGCTATTAGATATTTACTTAACAAGAAGGATGCAAAACCTAGACTGCTGAGGTGGATCCTACTTCTACAAGAATTCGATTTAGAGATCAAAGATAAGAAAGGAACCGAAAACGTAGTAGCAGACCACTTATCCAGATTAGAAGGCATTAAACCAGAGCCAGTACCCATTAATGAGGATTTCCCATATGAACGGCTCATAGCTCAACTAGAAAGTGATATGTCTACTCTACAGTTAAATGACCCAAAGATGGAAGAAGTCATGGAAGAAATTAACATGCACAAAACCCTGCCATGGTATGCTGACATAGTCAACTACTTAGCAGCTGGAGTACTTCCACCAGACTTATCTTATCAACAAAAGAAAAAATTCTTTCATGATCTAAAACATTATTATTGGGATGAACCTTTGCTATTTAAGAGAGGAGCCGACGGTATCTTCCGTCGCTGCGTCCCAGAAGAAGAAATAGAAAACATCATCTCTCAATGTCATTCTGCTCCTTATGGAGGACATGCTAGTACCTCAAAAGACATGCGCTAAGATCTTGCAATCTGGCCTATTCTGGCCCAACCTTTGGAAGGATGTCCACATCGCAATACTAAACTGCGACCGATGCCAACGCACTGGTAACATATCAAGACGCGATGAGATGCCTCAAAAAGGTATATTAGAAGTAGAAATCTTTGATGTATGGGGGATTGACTTTATGGGACCCTTTCCATCATCCTTTGGAAATAAATATATACTCGTAGCCGTCGATTATGTTTCAAAATGGATTGAGGCAATAACTTCTCTTACAAATGAAGCACGAGTAGTCATAAAGCTCTTTAAAAATACAATCTTTCCCAGATTTGGTGTGCCGAGACTTGTCATAAGTGACGGAGGTTCTCATTTCATATCAAAAATATTTGACAAATTACTATCGAAATATGGAGTAAGACACCGCGTAGCAACACCATATCACCCACAAACAAGTGGACAGGTTTAGGTCTCAAACCGAGAAATAAAAAAAATTCTAGAAAAGACCGTAACCACCTCTAGGAAAGACTGGTCATCAAAACTCAACGAAGCTTTATGGGCATATAGGACGGCCTACAAAACACCAATCAGAACTACACCTTTCAAGCTTGTCTATGGTAAATCTTGCCATTTGCTAGTGGAATTAGAACATAAAGCCTATTGGGCTATTAAAACATTGAACTTAAGGTATGATTCCGCAGGTGAAAAACATATCCTAGATTTGCATGAACTAGAAGAGTTAAGATTAGACGCTTACGAGAACGCTAAGATATATAAAGAAAGAACAAAAAGATGGCACGATAAGCGCTTATCTAGAAAAGAATTTAGTGTGGGAGACGTTGTACTCCTCTTTAACTCAAGATTAAAACTCTTTCCTGGGAAATTAAGGTCTAGATGGTCCGGTCCTTTTGAAATTACAAAAATTCTACAAAGTGGAGCGGTAGAAATAAAGGGGAGGAATAGTAATCCATTTTTAGTTAATGGACAACGTCTAAAACACTATCACAACATTGAAAATAGAGATTATTTAAACTGCCTAAGACTTTTAGAGTTGCCCACCGAACCTCCTAACTAAGCATATAATTGAATTCGTCAGGCTTTCGACGTTAAAAACATCGCTTGATGGGAGGCAACCCATGATTTCCGTTTTCATGCTTTATATTTGTTACTTCTTTATGCTTTCTATGTTTTGTTTTTATTTTGCAAATTTTCAGTTTCTTTTACATCGTTTTAAATTTAATTTGAAAATATTGTGCTGATCTTAAAAATTGAAAAAACTACAGGATTATAAAGTCTTTCTACTCTTCTCTGTTCTCCTCTTCTGTTTTCATTTTTGCAAAAAGTACTAACTAATGGCAAACGAGGATAACATGCCAATAGAATTCAGAGATGGAACACAGTGGCGTCGCTATGAGGCTTTGTCTCTTAGACCCTTTGCTTTGACGAAATTCGCCCACAGACCCACCATGACCGCCTTAGGTGTAGGTGAGAGCATAGACTTTCTGTTTAGCCAGTTAGGTTGGGAGGGTTTTGCAAATAAGAAACATAAGTGTTACCGTAGGCTAACTTTAGAATTCCTGAGTTCTCTAAGTTATAACCCTCACTGTGGAAAAGGTTTAACCAGGGGAAGGGTTACATTTAGATTGTTTGGATACAGCTGCCAGTTCACCATAAAGGAACTGTCGGATCTTTTGGGATTTCCTGAAGGACCCCATGTTTTCTCTGTGGTTCAAGAGGACTTAGAGTTAGTTGGAGAGCTGAGTGACTTTTGGGGTAGAATTTCAGGGAAACCTAATTTTGACATGGACCCTATGCTTTCAACCGAGATACATAACCCTGCTTTCCGATACTTTCATATGATCCTGGCATATACCCTGTTTGGTAAACCTGAAAATGATAACACTGTTACGAGGGATGAGCTTTTTATTATGTTTTGTGCTTCTCAGTCTAGAGAGGTTAATGGACTTACTTTTATGCTGAATAACTGTTGCAAACTTATCAATAATGAAAACAGTCCAATCTTGATAGGTAGCCTGGTTACTAAGATAGCTGATGCTATGGGATTCAGAACCCGGCTCTCTAAGATTAACCCCTTCGGAGAATTTAGACCAATGAATATTACCTTTTGCTTCAATAGGGCTATGATTAGGGACCAAGGTCCAGACCACTTCCAGCTTTTGGTTAACAATGTTGTCGTACCACACTTTACACTTCCAAATCATGAACGCACAAGTGTGCATGACCAACATAACTGGCTATACAACCTTGATGAACCCGTGTCTGAACCAGAAGAAACCTTTCCTGAACCTGAGATTGACCCGAAAACACCCCCTCATTACCATGATCTTGACTATATGGATTTCCAAGAAAATATTGACATTCCTAAAGCTGATGCCACTGATTATGCTTCCAATCTGAATTCTATTTTAAAGACCATGGATGAATACCATAAATAAATCAATTCAGTGAAGGATGAGCTTAACACCGTGTGTCAAAATATTATTGGACTTATGGACATGACCGTTGAACAGTTTGATCATCTAAATCAAGCCATCGCATCTTTGAAGAAACGCCTTGGCTAGATTTATGAAGCACATTATTTTCAAGAATTACTTTTTATGCATTTTACTTTGGAACAATTTACATTAATTCTGTTTTCATTTTTTTTCATGTTGGGAATAATTTGATTTCATACATTTTTGATACAGTGCTAGTAGTTTAACTAGCACCTTTCTGGATTTAAATAATAATTCCATCTGCTGCAATTCAATCTTTGTGATTTCAAATTCCATTCCCATTCTTTTTGTTCTATATTAATTTGTGTTATACCGTTACTTATCTATGTGTATGAAATTACTGATATTTCCATGTGCTTGTTATAACATCTATTGAATTAAAATGTTTGGAACCGTATCTGTCATTACACTAATTCACCACCCAGATTTTGTGGGCGCCACGACCGTGACAGCCCCGTGACGATCATCACGCGGGTCTGAAACAAATTCTGCGTAAAAACAGAATTGTTTCATTCGTTCCCTCTTCTTCCTCCATTCAAACACCAGCCGTCCACTACCTCCATTCAAATTCCAAACCGTCCCATTATAAATTAAACCACATTACTCATTGCAATAACCATTCAACTCCCCCATTACACTATATAATCACATCATACGGCCATTCTCTTCTCACAAACCCTCGAAATTCCATAACCCACTTTCTTCCCAAAAACAAAACCCTCTCTAACACAACAATGGCACGTGAAGTTCTAGATTTATCTACGCTAAATTTCCGAGATGGAGAGGCAGGAGAGCGCCAGAGAACTCGGTATATCGACTTCTACCGCCGTTCCGTCGTACCGACTCGCTATGTCGACATTGCATGCTTAGAAGAACTAGGATTACGTGAGGGAGTTCAATGGATGTTAGAGAATGCCGGTCTTTGGCAGCTTTGCACTCAGAGCCGACCCACTTACGAAGCCCTTACTTTAGAATTCCTCAGTTCCTTTACCTACATAACCCCTCTGGGCGAAACGAGCCAACTATCCGGAGTCGCAAAGTTCTGCATGTTCGGCAAAGAATACTCAATCGAACAAGATCGTCTTGCCGAGATGCTTAGCTTCAAACATGGCGATAATGTCCATCGCCGAGTACCGCAGGACACTTTCTATCAAGCGGGGTTCGAACTTTGGAATCATTTAACCGGAATAACAGCTGACAGTTGGGATAGCCTTAACGCTACATTTATCCATAACCCAGCCGTCAGATACGTCCACCGCACACTTGGAAGCACCATCTTTGCACGAGATAGTAACCATAAGGTGAATTCTAAAGAGTTGTTTTTCCTTCATTGCATTTTTCATCCAGAGCTAATAAATGCCGCACCATTTTTATTAGCACACATACAGTCAAACTGTGCTAGAGGCTCCAAACCCTTCCACTTTGGAGGGATTGTCACCTCTATTGCACTTAGTTTGAATTTGGAAAACGACCTTGCTAGATTACCCCCCCTGCCTCCAGTCTTCCTTGATATCGATTATTGCAGAAGCTCTCAGCTCATCAAGTTACGACGAGATGGGAAATATCATCCTATGGTCCGAGCCAAAACCGTAAGAAGTATCATCATGCCTTGCAGGAATCGCACTGACCCTCAGAATATGGCCAATTGGCTTTTTGATCTTAATGCTCCTGAGCAAAATGCGCCTGCTCCAGATGATCAAGCACATGGACCTGTTGATGAGATGGAGCATGAAATGGATACCACCCATGAGAACCAACTACCGCAAGCTAATGATGCTCCTTCGACCTCCAGACGTCGTCGCCGCCCTGACCAAGACCCAATTACTAATGATGAAATCCTGAGGGCTATATGGCAACAAACCCAGCAACAGAATGAAATGATGGCACTTATGCGTCAAATCCAGCAAGGGCAAGTTGACCAAGGACAAAGACTTGACGGTGTCATCGAGGAGATGGGTGCATTGACAGTGCGAGTGCAGGGCTTACACGAGTACATCCACCATGTGGACATTCCTGATCACGTCGCACAGCATGGACGAGGACGCTCTAGAGGCAGAGGACGTGGTCCACCTTGATTTTATTTTGCTTTTTACATTTTGTTTCCCTTTTTAGTTTTCCTTTTCCCCTTTATATCGCAACATTGAGGACAATGTCTGATATAGTGTGGGAGAGTAGATTTATTTTCATATATTTCCCTTTCATGTGTACTTTCTTTTTACTTATCAAAGTAATATATGAATATTTTCGTTCAGTTATCCGATTTCCTCACTTTATTCTGCCATAACGAAAATTTTTACGATTAATGCACATCTGAGACATACCAAGCTTTAAACTATGTTAGGAAGCGTGGGAAGTGCTAACAAGATCGATACCGTCTTGACACCTTAGACCTCTTGCGTATGCGATATCAGTTTCAATACTTATTATACGATACCTTGAGTTCAGTCCTAAAGTAACCCTTAGTAGTTTATATTAGCAGTCAGCACCGTATATATCACAAACCACGTGGGGAACCGATGAATATAAGTGTTTGATGCCCAATCAAGAAAAAGAAGAAAAAAAATCTTTCTTATCTATATGCTGAGAAAAAAAAATTAATAGTATGCAACAACTCTCACAGTTGTGAAAATGTGCAAGGAAAGAAAGAAAATCCGTTGTTGATTGGTTCAGAGGTACCTGATTCTGAACTTGGTAGGGTGAACTACTGTTCGATCCCCCGCAATCTACGAATGGGATGTATAAAGGGTTACCACATTTGTGTATCAGGCCCCGTACGAGAAAATGGGATCAAAGTCACTAACCGGTTACTCCACTACGCGCGTGAATAAGGCAAAGGGCTTAATGTGATTGCGTTAGAATGAAACCGGGCGAAATGGATACGAAAACTTATGGTTGAACTATAATATAATGATCTGGACTGGATTGTACAAAAGAGAGGTCTATGACAAGCTTGTTGCTTTGTGTCGTTATTGTGTCCTTAGTGCTTTGCACCACTACCCGTCTGACTAACAAGAAACTCTTTTTCAACACCATTGGTATGCCAGGTATGTGCATTTGATAAAGTTTGTCCGTTTTAATAGATTGATTGCTTGAGGACAAGCAAAGATTCAAGTGTGGGAGAGTTTGATAACACGAATTTATACCATATTTTTACTTCGATTTATGTTAGTTCTTATTCCGTTTTTCGCCTAATATCCGATTTTCCCGAGATTATTTAAGTGTTTTTGCAGGTAATCATATTTCACAAGTCAAAGTATGCTAAATGTGGAAAAGAACCAAAACATGCAAGAAAAGAGCAGAAAAGAGAAGAAAAATTGAAGGAATCCATTTTTTCTGATATCACGATTGTCATGGGAGTGCCACGACCGTGGTAGCTCCAAAGTTCACCACGACTGTCACATGACACCACGATCATCACGTGCTTAAAGTGCACGTTGGATGCAAAGACTCAACTACAAATTCTCAGATGAAATAGTTTTACACGATGCCATTACCTCCGAAGTTTTCTAGGTCCAACATGGGATAACCGTTAGCATGAATGGCTGATTTTTCTCCAACTTCCACATGATGCTGAGCCTATAAATAGAGACACTCACGAAGAACAAAGTGTGGCTATTTTCTATTTTCGAAGTATACCGTTGTGCTGCCAATTTATTTTCAGAAGTTTCAGTCATTCCTTTTACATTGCATTTCCATTTTCCTTGTTAACCATTACCGAACAAAAGTGACAGTTTCTCACACTGAGGGACTGTTACAACTTAGCTTTAGATTTCTTTGTTTCATTGCCTTCAACCTTGCATTTTATTATTTTCAAGCAAGAACCTACCGAGTTGTGGAGGGATTGATGTTGCGATTGTTACTGAATTCCAGGTTCTGTTATTTAATTCAAGTATTGTTTGTTTATTCGTTAATTATGTTTGTGTTTGTTTATTTCCTTGCTTTAGCATTTAATTTCCAAATTATGTCGAGCTAAACCGATATTATCGGTGTATAATGAAGTAACTAAAATGAATTAATTTTCTCTAAGCTAAAATCAATAATCAATCCTCCTTCTGGCTTCGATTTCTTAATATAAAACCCAAACTTTTATTATGAGAGTAAAGAAGTAATATAGGTTAAAGTCGAGACCACGGGAGTGTGAGGCTTTACCCGGATAGATGAAATTGGACATTAGGTTTAAAAACAGCGGAAGCGCTTTAAAGTTAATTAGGTTTAATTAGTTTTCAAAAAGTATTTTTAACCTCATACGGGCTAGCAAGAGCAGACGTATTGACTTAGAAGTATAGTCCAAAGCAAGATCCACGGGAGTGTGAGTTGAGGGCTTTTAAACCGGTTTCTCCTACAGATGAATAGGGTGATAAATCTCTACAGGCTTAGGTTTGATTAATTCTACGTAGGTTACCGAATTATATACCGATAACTTATTCATAACTAGTATTCCCAAATTTTAATTTCCCTTTAATTTCCCGTTTGAACTAAAAACCCAAATTCTGATTAGCCTTAGATAAACATAGTAATGATAGATAACGGTGCATTCGATTTCTAGTCTCTGTGGGATCGATAATCTTTTAAAACTACGCGATACGACTGTATACTTGTAGTAATCCTCATTCGACTCATAAAGCCGCGATCACAAAACGAATACAACCTCAATTGTGCCCACAAAGGAAGACTGACCTCAATCATTCTACCCACGAAGAAAACATGAATACGACCTCAATCGCACCCACAAAACGAATACAACCTTAATTGCACCCGCAAAGGAAGACTGACCTCAATCACTCTACCCACAAAGAAAACATGAATATGACCTCAATCGCACCCACAAAATGAATACAACCTCAATTGTACCCGCAAAGGAAGACTGACCTCAATCACTCTACCCACAAAAATATGAATACAACCTTAATCGCACCCACAAAACGAATACAACCTCAATTGTACCCGCAAAGGAAGACTGACCTCAATCACTCTACCCACAAAGAAAACATGAATACGACCTCAATCGCACCCACAAAACGAATACAACGTCAATTGTACCCGCAAAGGAAGACTGACCTCAATCACTCTACCCACAAAGAAAACATGAATACGACCTCAATCGCACCCACAAAACGAATACAACCTCAATTGTACCCGTAAAGGAAGACTGACCTCAATCACTCTACCCACAAAGAAAACATGAATACGACCTCAATCGAACCCATAAAACGAATACAACCTCAATTATACCCGCAAAGGAAGACTGACCTCAATCACTCTACCCACAAAGAAAACATGAATACGACCTCAATCGCACCCACAAAATGAATACAACCTTAATTGTACCCGCAAAGGATAACCAACATAAAGTGGACTTCGCTGGGGATAACGTGAAACAAAACTTCTGGGTTTTGTCATCTCTGCTGATAAAGAGAACTGACAAAGGAAGCATCAAACCTGGCTTATGCTTCGAATGCAAATGTTTGAATTTTGCCGTAATGCTCCATGCAAAGTGGAAATGCTACACGTTTTGAGGATGCAATGCCAATGCTTATGATATGCAAAAGGGGTCCCTCCAGCAAAATAAATGCTGGAGAGAAAAGACCAATTCAGCTGGGGATGACAAAAATAAATTGTCCTCTGAATCTAGGAACTCTGCTGAGAAGGGTCATACTGATCGACTCTTCGGATCAACAACTTCTGCTGGGGATGAAATCCCGAAAGAACTACCGGGGGCCACACCTGTCTTTCACTGAAGGTAACATAGAACCTGAGATTCCTCCTCTGCTGGGGGAGTTGAGAATGAATGCCAATAACGGAACCGGAAGTCTGTTACTGAGGATTGCCAATAACAGATGGGCTTAGGACCTGCTGGGCACGCCAACCACCACTGTACGAATAACGGCGCAGATTGCTACCAGACCCTGCTTGGGGAAAACAGTCCATAATACCATCCTGCTCGGGGATACTGCTGAACTTAACCTGCTGATGGGGAGAATGACTTTACTCCCTTCTTACTGGGATTTAGAATATGACATTGTCGGCGAGAGCACATTTCCTGACTGGATGGGGACAATGGACACCCTGATTCTGTGGGGAAATGACGTCTTGATCTGGAGAAAATACTTCTCAAGTCTCCTGCTGGGGAAGGTCTGCTCTGCTGAGGAAAGTTTTCCCTGCTGGGGAAGGAGCAATCTCAATGCGGGGGAGAGCCAACTGCTGGGGAAGTACAATCATGCAACCTGACTTGTCTTTATGGTCATAAGTGGCTCTTTGAACTTTTCACTTGCCCCAGACCACCAGGTCTAATGGAAGAAATCATCTCAAGAGGATTTTATAGAAGATCGGGCGTTTGCACTGCCCCAGGGTCTTCAAACTCTTGGAGAGATTTATCAAGTCTCGACATAACTGCCCCAGATGACATAATCTATGAAGTGACTTGCCTCAAAAGGATTGGTAATGACTTGAAAATACTCTGTTTTAGTATCTTGAACCTTGAGGAGGTGTTTTCAATTAACCATTTTCAGGAGTGGACAACCTCCCACGCTCTAGAGGTGGCCTGCCCCAATATGAGCTTTGACGTGACTTTGCCCCTGATCTTAGAATGAGTGCCCCAGAGTAACTGAATTTCAGAGAGATTTCTCGACGTGACTGCCCCAGATTGGCTACATCTTAACACGACTTACTGAAGAGAGCCCCTTCTACACTGAGTCTCTTGGCAGCATGCCCTTTGATATGATTGTCCTTCAGAATTTTCAAGCATCCCAACTTGGCGTGATCAAGCTTCTCGACTATCGTTCATCGTGTAAGCTTCTTGGATATCAAACATATGCAAGCAGAAAATGTTTATTATGAGAATGACAATTCTAATGCAACACTCATGTTAACCTTGAAGCTTTATTGAAAAATGCGTCGCCAAGCCTTGTGAACGAATCACCAGCTGGGGTGCGACCTTGATTTTTGAATGGCAAAACAATGCGCACATGCAATACCAACAAACCTTATTAGCACAACTCTTAGGAGTCAGGAACGCTATCCTGTTGAAGTACGCTCTCGGAATAAACCTTGTTTCAATTAGGACTTTTAAGGGTTGTAACGTGGTCTGGTTCACGGTTTCAGAAAAAGGATTTATGGCTCAAAATTTATCGGTGCCCACCCACTCTTCGTGATGTCCTCCAGTCCTATGTTCAGTTAATCTGACCCAAACGCTCATCTCTCAAAAGGTTTATGATCTTTAAGGAACCTATGCCACTAATGGTTTGGCACCTAAGGGAGTTGTGGAATGACAGTCACCCCTTTTGTGTCTGTAATCACACGAATTTGTTCTTATCGAGGATTTTCTTTTGTAATGCTTTTCGCTTCTTCTTTCTTTTGCTTTTTGATCCCTAATTTTTGCCTGGACTGACTCTTTTGAGCTTTTCGATTTTTAAGTCCAGCGGGATGCCCTAACTTTTGCCTAAGTCGCTTGTTTTCAAGTTTCGACTTAGCGGGCTTTCTTTTTTATTCCCCATTTTCGAACAAAGCGTGTGACACTGGTTGTCTTACTTGCTTGAAAGGGTTGTGACTGCCTCACTCCTTGATTGTTGATGGATAACCATTGTGGTTTCACATCTCTTGACCTCTTGATGGTGGGATAGAAGGTAATGGTTCCTTGGATGCACACTCTCCTTGAAATTTGAACGCTCGGTCAAACTAACTGATGCCTACCCTGCCCCTGGGTTAAGTATGAGGGTTTTTTCGTACGAAAGAAACTCCTACTTCAAGGCTCAAAGGGGTTAACGAGGGTCTATCTCCCTTATATCTCCAGTGTTTAGGGGTTTGAAACAATGCCTGTACATTCTCAACAGGGTTCTATCCTTGAACATACGACCAGAGATTTTGCGTTTTCGTCTCATCATCCTCCCTCGAGAGTTCTAGACAAGAAAATTGGTATTGCAGTGCATATAAACATTTAAGAGTGAACACGAATGGATTACTTCAAGGAAAACATACTCATTGCATTAATATCATCATTAAAAAACAAACAAGTCTTACATGCATACGATGCTTTAACAAGAAACGAAAAACTACAAATGAAAATGCAGTAAAGAAGCTGAAGATTGCCATTGCTGAGGAAGCTTAATTCTGTCTGGACGTACTTGCAGACTGAGTGTTCATTTGAGAAAGGAGGCTTCCATTGATGTACATATCATCTTCAGTGAATACAATGATCTCTGAGTCTACCAGGTCTTGCACCTTGTGCTTGAACACGTTGCAGTTTTCAATTGAATGACCCAGTGTGTCTGAGTGATATTCACATCTGGCATCTAGATCATAATCAGGAGGAATAGGGTCGGGGACAGGCTTGGCATCCCTTATTTGAACCAAAGAACTTTCAAGTAGACAGGCAAGAACATGGCTGTGAGGAACGGGGAGTGGATCAAACCTTCTCTCAGGCCTTCGTGATCTTTGCTGTTTCTTTCCAGAGCAATCCTCTTGTTGACCCCGATTCGAGCGCATAATCCTTTCAGGCACTTTTCTATTCAGACTTGGTCGAGGCGTAGGCAGCATTTGCGGATGTGGGGATTCTAAGACCAAGGGCTGCAAGAAATGCCCCTGACCTGATGTGGCTTTGGGAGAAGCAACGGGGATACCAACTTCTTTTTCAATAGCTAGAGTGGGACCACCTTGTATGCTTACGCCGCTCGGTGTGAATTCAATTTTCCTCGAATCAATCAGATCCTGGACAGCGTGCTGAAGGGCCCTACATTTCTCCACAGTATGCCCTGGTGCCCCAGAATGGAAATTACAATGGGCTTTTGCATTGTAGCCTGGTGGGGGATTACCAGTGAAAGGAGCCAGAGTCCTTTTATGTACCAGTTGCAACTGAAGGAGATGCTGCAATAGTTGAGAATATGGCATAGGGAGTGGATGAAAAACTCTTTCAAGCTGCTTCGGTCTCTGTGCACATTTTTTATTCTTAGGCTTATCTTGGGAGACACAACCTGGTTATGGTTGGGAAAGTCCTGGAACTTCAGCTTGTGGGAGAGATTCACGAGGCAATCCACGATCAAATTCCAAAGAGGTGGGAGGAGTAAGGACCTCTGTCGTGGAAGCGAGCACATGACTGTTTTCCTTCTTTAGCACTGTTTTCAAAATTTCCATGACCAAACCCATCTGAGTCTTCATCTGATTGACCTCCTCTCTCAGCGTCCTCTGCTCCTGGGACATGACCAGCATGTCTTCCCCAAATTGCCTCATCTGAACCTTCATTTCAAGCATCTCTGCACGGAGTTGTTTCATGGCTATCCTCTGGTTATCACGGACTGAGTAGAATACCGATGAACTGGCTGATCAATCCTGTACTGAGGAGGAGAACAAAATAAGAACACCAGAGATAAACACCTGTTATGCAGAATGATTATGCAAAATGATTATGAATATGCAAATGCAAATGAACATGTTTGCAAATTCGCAGGGCGATCCACCCCTTGATTCAAGTTTATCAACAAGATAGAACGGAACTTCTGCTCATATATTAAGAAAACCAGAGGAAACCAATTGTCAACAATCACAACCCAAGATAGTAAGCCTGAACATAATAACCATGGATCCCAACCAACAAGCCTGGCGGTGATCCGAATACAACAGAGAGGAAAAGAATTACGTCATGTCATCAAAGTCCATAAGTGCCAATTCCCCAGGTTCTGCCATAGAAACAACCTTGTGAACAGGATCCAGAATAAGTGATGGGAACTTGTACACTACGATGTCCTTCTCTTCTCAGTACTCATCCTTGATAGTATTCAAAACTAGAATCAAAGTTAGGATGCTTCCCTGCAAATGAATAAACATGTCAGGATGCAAAAATGATGATGCAAATGCACACATGGGATCAAGGATGCCACACAGACTGGACAACTGCTGCACTGAACAACTGAACGAGAACCACAACCCAGAAAACCAGAATTCCAAAATACCGAACCACTGAGATAACCAGGAACCCAGATAATCAAACATTGATGAGAAATCCAGAAAAACTGGGTAGGTTGAAGGTTTCAGTTACCTGCAAACCTGCAAACACACATCCCCTCTCACGTGTGGGTACTAGGATGTTCAGTATCCCGGGCTCTCAGGTCGAGAAATGATGATACGTTTACCATTTCTGGTTTGGCATCATCATCAATCAAGGAGGCCTCAACTGATTCTCCAAAACGGAAGGTCCTCAGCTTCTGGCACTGAGGTCGAGAAACAATAGTACATTCATCCCTCGGGGTACAGTACTATCGTCAATCGAGGAGTGCCTCCACTGATTCTCTTTAAAAGATGGGGGCCATCCTATGCGAGTTCCAAAGTGGGCCCTCGGGTGCAAATGGGTTTGCCACAGAATGTGGTCTGCCACTATCACCACTAAAGAGGGATGTTTCCACTAAGGTCCTCGATGATCGGTCACCAGAGTCGACAGCTCTCTAGATCGACATCCTAACATGTGCAAGACACACACGTTAGAATCCATCCCAAGATAGCCTCATCTGGTTGTGAATTTCGTGAACACACAAACGTACCAAGCGGGCACGTAGGTCCCATTACTCTCCACTCTAGTCCTATGGTGTACTCAAGCCTGGGTATTGGGCTTATCTCTCAGAACAACCCAACATGCCAAACAGAAACAGCCAGCACAACACAGCAATATCCAGTATGACAGTAATAAAAATGAAATGCAATGCAGTAAAAGCTATAAAACGGTAATATACAACATAATAAAGCACAACAAATAAACACCCAACAAAAAAACAAATAAGCGCTAGGACAGACTCGCTAAAGGGGATGGACCAGCATAGGTCAACCAGAGTCCCCAGCAGAGTCGCCAGCTGTCGCTCCCAGGATTTTCATCCAGGTACAAACGCGAGAGTGGCGCGGAAAACAGAGTCGCCAGCCGTGTAAATTTATCCCAAGAGAGGGAAAGGGAACACTGCATAAACCTGAGGAAGAGGGAAAGGAATGGTCATCGCAACCATAGTCTGGGTTCGGGAGTCGGTTACGCGAGGGGAAGGTGCTAGCACCCCACGCATCCATCGTACTCGATGGGATCCACGCTTGTTGTCTATTCTAAGGGTGAGTTATCCTAAAATCTATGGCTGCACTAGAACGGGGAAAGGGAAGACAAAGACAGACTCGGTAGGACGTCGACGCCCTAGGCCTACTACTCCCTTTGTGCAATGGGAAATTCAGAGTCAACGTAGTTCGGACCAAGTTCTTTTTGTGTTTTTTATGAGCGACGTTAAGTTCGCGTCCGGCAGTTAGGGTCGATGCCTGTTTGCGACTCAGACGGAAGGTAACGTGCCCTTTTTGAACATAGCCTTTAGTTTGACAATCCCGAAGGACAAAAAGGTTTGAAGTTTGTTTGTATTTTTTAGGACAGAAGTGACTTGAGTTTGTTCATGACTTGCATTGCACCAAAGTCTAGGGCACAGGGACGAATACTTAACGAATCGTCCCAAGATAGGACGCTCGCTAAGCACTCTAGAAAGATGAGAGGAAGCCCCTCATTTCTCATTCCCTACGCTTAAGGCTCGTGCGCAATACACTTTATCTTTACTAAGTGTTTTCAAGAAGTTTTGAGATGAGAAGAGAGACTCAAAAGAAAATAAAAACACTACGGGGAAAATCTATCCTAATGTTATCATGCAAAGGTGGCCCTAAGGGGAGGTTTGGAGGGAGACTATCCTAGGGAATTTTGTCCTAATGTTATCATGCAAAGGATTGAAAGCCTAATGTCTCTCCTACCTCAAACTTAATCAGAAATTAAGTCGAGCTAGGAATCCTAAGGGATCATGTGAGCAAACACAAGTAAACATAGGATGAATCAATAACAAAACGAACTAAAAACAAACGAAAGAATAAACAGTGTTAGTCACTAACAATGTCACAAAATCAAAGTAAAAAAGGGGGGAGCTTTAGCCAAGGGGTCATATCAACCGAGGCAAACAAGCTACCTATGGGAAATAGGGGTACTCACCCAATGGTATCGAGAACCATTAGAGCAGAGTAAGGGGGATGTGAATAAGATCACATAAGCATCAGCATCGGTCAATGCGAGCTATAGACAAGGCATGGGGGTTTGATTGCGAAACCCTTCTTCCACTTGGGGACTCAATAACAAGAGTAAGCTATGTTCAAAGCTTCAATCATGTAATGAGAGCTAAGAACGACTCGGCTAGAATAACGGGGGTCGATTGCGAACCCTACCTTCCGTCAATTGCCTTCTTGGAGGTCTTACAAGGGGATGCGGGAGTGGGATGTCTCTTCGGAGGTCTTTAGGCACAATATTAAACAAGCACAATCATGGCCTCACTTGAGGACTTTCCAGCATTGCCGGCCAAATGGCACGGACTCCCAATCCTACTTCTCATGGCATCAAAAGAAAAAATGCGGAAAGAGAGTAAATCGGTTCAAGAAATCATACCCAACGGATAGCAATCCGTAAATAGCAACGCAAGCGGAACAAGAAAGCCGAAGAGCAAGCTGCATGAAAACACAAGCCAGACAACCACGCATGCACTACATAATGCATCTCCTAGCATGAGATAAAATCCATCGCATCAGAAGCAAAGTTGTATCCCACAAATAAAGTGAAATACCGAACGAATAACTACCGCCGGAATCTTAGCGGAAACCTTGCACACTCTCAACAAACATGTTAGAAACCACAAGGAGATGCAACCGGAAGTTGCACCCATGCATCATAACTCAAAATCAAGCACAATGATAAGCATACGAGTAATGAGCATGCATCGGAACACAAAGTCTCAAAACGGGGCAGCACCGCCACAATGTCATAAAATGCACGCAAAGTCGATCCGGAAAAGAGCGAAACCAATCACAATAATAATGTATGAGCAAGTAAGCACAAGTGCACATCAAATACAAGTCAACATGCAAAGTTCGCACGAAACGGAGCTTAAAAACGTCAAATCGAAAAAAACGCGTCAAAAATCATCGACTCGGAATTGGACGAAAATCGCATGGAGGCTTGCAAACGTGCCAACGGATTCAAATATACGATCGGTTCGAATTAAATCAAAGCGGAAGTGTGACTTTCAAAACCGGGGCAGAACCGAAACCACATGAAAAAAAGTGTCTGAAATTGAATAAAAATCACACCGGGTGTCACAAAATAAGCTAACAAGCTCAAATAACCGATTATCTGAAGCTAAATCACACCGGAACATCAACTTACCATCACGGGACAGCAGCTACGCATGTCAAAAAAGTCGAAAGAACATGCACAGAAAGTGGTGTCAAACTTACCAAAGTATGCTAGCAACCTCACATAATCAATGCACACAAATTAAATCGGAACTTAAAGCCCATTTGTGAACTCCGGGCAGCAATGTATACATATCGGCATTCGTCCAAAAAGTGATTTGAAGTCATGGTTTTAAAGTGTGGATATCGAACACCGACACGTAACAACACAAGTGAAGTTCACAAACGTGAAGCAACACTCGAAATCACACCGGTAGCACGGTTTCAAGCAATTATTCAAGTATCGGCATAAACAAATATCAACTCGAAATGGACATCGACACATGAATTAGAATCCGGAATTCACACATATTCACCAATTAAGCATTAGAAACAAACTTCGATACCAAAATAGTGTGCAAATGGTCAATTAACGTAACTCAAAAGTAAGCTCGACACACACATCGACACCACAAAATATTCATCCGGAACCAAAATCAATACAAGATTAGTGAACAAAATGTGAATTAAAGTAACTTTGACATAAAGCTCGACACATCATAATTCACCAATAACACAATTATTCCATCGGAATCAAAGTTCGACGCAATTATCAAACTCAACACAACAATTAGTATTTGGATTTTCAACTCACATGAATCAACAATTATTCAACCAATTCCGGATTTCAACATTATTCAATTCAAAAATCAAAGTTATATCACGATTATACTAATCAAAATCTTGATTCACAATCAATTCAACAAAATTCACCTCTTAGGCATTTTATCAAACACCTAGACTACAACACTTAGTGCAACAATATCTCAATCTCGAATCAATATCAATTCACCAAATCAAGCAATCAAATCACAAGAATTATGAAAAGGATTCAAAGAATTACCTAGATCAAAGGTTGGAGGAGAGATCACAAGGGAGATCGGAGGAAAAATTATGCAAAAACGGAGGGAGATGGTGCTCTATAGTCCGCGGCGGAGGGAGGGAGTATCGTCGACGGTTGGCGGCGGTCAGAGGGGAGGAGGCAGCGGCGGCTTCGTGAGCGGAGGGAGATCGCGAGTGAGAGAATCGGTCTTTGGAGTTTTTTGTGATTTGCTTTGAAAAATTGATGAATATTGATGAAGAACTCAAGAACAAATGAGAGAATGTGAGTTTTTGGTTTTTTGATCTTGTGAGAGTTGAGAGAAAAATTTGAGAGGAGTGAAAATTGGAGAGAAATGAGAGATAATTTGAATATATAGTGTGGTCTAAAATGAAAGGCAAAAGGTAGAATTTTGGCTTAAGTGAAAATAACACCGTCTTCGGCAAGAAATTTCGACTCTGAGCCTTCGCCAACATCGTCCGCCTCTGTATCACGGTTGCAACGCAAAAAGAACGGATGTCATACGATCAAAATCGAGTGCGATCGATATGTTTAAGCTGCAAGACGTCACTGAATAAGTTGTTTTTTCAGCTTATTTGGTGTCCGCTACTCGAAAACGTGACGAGGTCAACCTCTTAGGAGCATAATCTCGACTCGACTTTGTCAGTAAAGTTGTAGATCTATGAGTCAGTGACTTCGTGTCAAAAGATGAGCGCGATCGGACAAAAAACGAGTGAGATATGAATTTTCCCGTGAAACAACTTTCAGCCTTTTTCTTCGGTTCAGCACTTCCGTTTTGCGAAATAAACCAAAACGATGATCTTCGGAGCATCGTTCGAACTCGAGCTTGTCTTCAATCTTAAAGAGCACAAAATTTGTGAACCGTAGCTTCGAGAACGGACACAATCCGATAAAAATTGACCGAGTTATGAATTTTCCAATATCTGACAGACAACGAATTGTTCCAAAGAATTCTTCCAATAATTCGCACTTTCGGGGTTCTTCCGCTTGGACTTGACTCATACTGAACTTACGTCACGAAGATGGCATCGAAACGGAATTTTAGGCACCGGAACGACATCAATCCGATAAACGAGCTGAGAGTTATGAATTTTTTAGTGTCCGAAATACACCGGTTTAGCACTATTTTTCACTGTTTTTTGCACTGTATCGACTCTGAAAACTCGCGTGTTCGGAGATCTTCCTCAAAGAATCAGCCCTCGGTCCAAACACAAAGTTGCAGATAATTTCAATATGAAATTTTTTGGCATAGGAATATCTCAGAAATGATGATCGAATCAGAAGTTAAGCCCTTTTGAATACCACTGATGTAATTATCCAGCGAAACCGAAATTCCAGAAACAAATAATTCCCACCACTTTCCTTGATGAATTGACTTCCGAGCCGAACATAAAAGTTGTAGAGAATACCAAGATGGTTCTAATTGTTGAATATCCAGCCAAAACGAGTTCCAGAGCAAGAGTTATGAATTTTGCAAATTTGCACAGCAAACTGATTTTCTGCTCAAACTGTTCTGAATCGGCTGAAAACTTCGACTTCCTCTGAGATTCTTGACATGAAAAAATTATGTTTGATAAGAGCTTTGCTGACCCGTAGATTACGTAACCCGGAGAAATACTTTGCGCATATGTCGCGTGACGAAATAAACGTCTGTTGCAACCTGACGATGCTTGAACAGAGAACCTTGATCCCATAACCACATAGCCAAATGATATGCATGTATGTACCCGATGACCTAGCTAAAATGCAAATGAAGCATAAGCCACTTGAGTTAGAAAATTGAAGGCAAATTTTGGGGTGCAACACCCCTGTCTGATCAATCTTTGGAGGAATGCTCCTGACCAAATGAACATGGAGAGATTTGTCGAATCTCATCGTGATTGACTCAGATTGACTGAATCTTGAGATGGCTAGGCCCTTTTGCTCAATAGAGTTTCCAGGCATTTTGCCCCTTGAGGTGATCACACTTTCCATTGTGGAAACTTCCTTGATGTCAAGTGCTTGTTCGCAAGTAGAAAGTGTTGGCTTTGAAAATGATAATGTTAATGCCATGCATATGTTAGTTTTGAAATCTAAGTATGTTCACTAAGATTATGACATATAGTGAATGGATCACCATCTAGAATGCCCTGTCAGTATCGACACAAATGATAAGCAAATCGTTAGGAGTCAGCTTTGACACGATTTTACTGTCATATGCTTTCAAAATAAACCCTGCTTCAATTAGGTCTTTTGAGGGTTGTAACGTGGCCTGGTTCATGGTTTAAGGAAGAAAGGATATAAGGCTCAAAATTTATTTTAACCCACCCATTCTCCTTGATGTTCTCCAGTCCTATGTTCAGCTAGCTTGACACAAGCGTTCATAGTTTAAAAGAAAGAGTATTAAATGATGGATACGATGGTAGAGGATCCGACAAGGGTTTTAGAGCGGCAATAGCTCACCTTTTGTTTTTGTCACATGTGATCACGCGAACTTGTTCTCGTTGAGGATTATCCTCTTTTGATTCTTTATTTTGTTCTTTTTGTTTTCCCTAATTTTTGCGTAGACTGATTATTTTGAACCTGCAGTCTACCGGGATGCCCTAATTTTTGCCTAAGTCATTTGTTTTTGAGTTTTTGACTTAGTGGGCTCTAATTCTTTTGCTTTTTTTTTCTTTTGCTTTTTTTTTGAACAAAGTCGTGTGACACTTGTTTGTTTGATTTGTAAGGTCTGTGACTGCTTCGTTCCTTTGATCGGTGAGGGATACCCATTGCGGATTTTTGATTCTTCCAACCTCTTGCGAGGGATAGGATGTGGTTGTTCCTCAGAATGGGGTACTCCTCTTTTTAAATTTGAACGCATGGTCAAACTTACTGAAGACTACCCTGCCCCTGGTTAAGATTGAGGATTTTTTGTGTACAGAAAGAAACTCCTACTTCAAGGTCCAAAGGGGTTGACTAGGGATTATCTTCCTTATAACTCATGTGTTTGGGGATTTGAACAAATGCCTTACATCCTCAGCAGGGTCTTATTCAAAAGCATACAGACAGTAATCTCATGTCCTTTTGGTTTCATCATTCTCTTTTTGATTTTCCTTGAATCAAATGTGCGATATAGATAAAAAGTATGAGTGAACACGAATGAATTTATTCAAAACATGCATATTCATTTCATTATCATTATCATAAAAAACAAACAAGTTTTACAAATGAACAATGCTTGACAAACAAAAGAGATTACAAATGGAAAAGATGGAATGACATGATGATTGCCGATGTTGAGGAAGCGGTCACAGGCTTATTCAAGGGATTCTTTTGCAATATTGGCCTCTACACGGTCAAGGGATTTCCGTTCACCCACAGTTTCTCACTTTGAACGGTTAAGTGCCTCTTGTCAATCAACTGTTGGACTTTAGCTTTGAAAGCGTTGCAATCCTCAGTCGAATGTCCAGCCGACCTAGCATGACATCCGCACCGCACATTGGGCTCATACCCAGGTGGGAATGGTTTTGGAGAGGGCTTCAGAGCTTTGGGAACCACCAGCGAGTTCTGAACCAGATGTGGGAGAAGTTGACTGTATGTCACGGGAATTGGATCTAGAGGAGCATTCCTTCGTCCTAGATTATTCTGGGGCTTGTACTTGTTTTGGCGCTCTCGGCCTTGGGCTTGCTGATTATGAGCCTGAGGAGGCTGTTGATGTTGGGTTGCGGCAACACGCGAGAAGGAATAATACGCCATAGGAGCCAGAGGTGCTTGAGGATGAATCTGTTGAGTAGCGCATTGCGGGAACACTTGAGCAGGGTGCATCAAACCAGGATTACCCATCTGATTAACAGTCTGACCAAAATGGATCCCATACGGAGTGTAGGGTGCCCCAGGATAAGTAACTGAAGGTGCAACAGTAGAGGGTGCCCCAGGATAGGCAAAAGGTGTTCCAGAGATAGCAGACTGAAAACTTTGGTAGGGGTATTTCCCAACAGGTTGAACAGCTGGAGGAATCTGCACATGAATAGGAGGACCTCTATTCTCAGCTTCGGCAGATGTTTCAGCAATCATAGGTGCAGACTTCTGGCAAGGCTTCTCTGTAAAGCAAAGCAACTCCTGATCGAGGAACCCTTGGACTTTGTTCTTAAAGATGACACAGGCTTCTGTAGAATGCCCCACATATCCAGCATGGTATCCACATGTGGCATTAGGATCATTTTTAGGATGATAAGGAAACTTGGTCGGCTTGATTTCTTTAGGAACAATTGCCCCAGCGTGAATCAGAACAGGCAGTAGATGCGTGTAAGTCACGGGAATTAGATCATGACGAGGATGTCTCCTCCCTTGATTGTCGTTCCCTTTGCTGATTTGCTTACACTTTTGTTTCTGATTGCCTTGAGTGGTTTTTTGATTAGGCAAAGGGTGAACCGGCAGATTGTTTGCATCCACTTTCATGACCTTATCCACTTTTGGTCCATTATGGATTGGCTCGTCAATCACAACCTGATCAGAGGGGTTCATTGTCATACTGTCCAGAAGTAGTTCCACAACCATGTCAACCTTGCCTTCTTGGCGCATTGTGTTCTCATACCCAGCTTATTCCATGATTCTTAGGCTTTCGGCATCGGAGGATCATTGTCTTTGGGCTGATGAAGGGAAGAAAGTGAACTTTTTCTAGTTTGTATGCAATGCAATGCAAAGGTATGTATGCGTATGTTGTTTATGCAGGTGGAATGCAAATGAGATATGCAACACCCAATGATGCAAAGGTTAGATGATGCAACAGCTCAACATACATATGATGATGCAATAACTCAGGTTCTAAAGTTCGGCATACATGATGATGCAATAATATTATGCAATAATGTTATGTAATAGTGTAAGTTAGAGATGCAACAGCTTCTGGATAATCTGCCCATGCAGCTCTATGTAGATGGGAAGATCTGACGCGCATGAAAGAACAAAGGTATGAAGTGGCTTGGTTTCCTGCAAATACCCATATCCCCCTCACAGGTGTGATCTAGACACAACAAGGTAGTCCCTAGAAAGGTCGCCCAAACCATAAGACTCAGAGTGAAAACCCCCCGCCGGAGTGAATTCTCACAGGACGGAAGTATTTTCAAGCGAATCATGATATGGGATGTGGCTCTCGTGATAACCCAACGCGCAAAACGCAGGCCTCACGACTATCCACGTTCTAGCCTATGTGTATACTAGGCCCGGTGTTAGGACCTTTCTCTCCAATAATATCTACCCATCCCAATAACAGCAGAAAATATAGCAGATATCCAGAGTATACAAAATATGAATATTTAAAGTAGTAAAGAAATGCAGTAAATAAACATAAAGCTAAAGCATAAAGATAAAGCTAGTAAAGCGCAAAAGATAAACACCCAAACAAGCAAGAAAAGCAAACAAAGCTAGGCGAGACCCCTTAAGGGATGGACCAGCAAGAGGTCAATCTGTCCCCAGCAGAGTCGCCAGCTGAAGATGGTTGGTTTCTACCTGAGTGAATCGCACACTCAAAGATACAACAGAGTCGCCACCGAACTTTATTTAGTCCCAAAGGACCGGGAAAATATCGATAAAACCCGAGGGCAAGAGAAACGGGAACGGGGGGTCGGCTATGCGAAAGGAAGGTACTAGCACCTAACGCATCCGTCGTACTCGACGAGAACCATTTCGCTTGCTTCTAGGCTTGGATGGGTTAACTATCTAAAGGCTTCTAGCTAAAGAAAAGGAGAGAGAGAAGAAAAAGGGGAAAAAGAAAGAAAAGAAAGAAAGTGAAAGTGCTCGCAGAGGATTGTGGCCCTCGTGCCTACGTACCCTCATAGTGCAATGAGGAAATAAGAACGTCGTAGTTCATGGAACCAGGGGACAGAATGGAAGGAAGAAAATGAGAAGGAAGGAAAGGTGGAAGACGGCGGAAGTGTGCTCACCGAGATCATTGCGATCTCATGCCTACGTATCTGACATTCAGAAGAATGCGGAATCAGAGCTTCCGTAGTTTGGGGAACTGAACGGAAAACAAGACAAGAAAGAAACAAGGAGATGAAAGAGGTGGTGTCGAAACCAAGAGCAAGAGTGAAAGAAAGACTCTACTGGGGAAGACCCCACAATAAGAGTGATTGTACAAGAGCCTAGAAAAAGAATGGTGTCATAACCGAGAATGAAAGAAACTCCGTTGGGGATAACAAAGAGAAATGGTGTCGAAACCAAGAAAGTAAGAGCAAGGAGAATAGGAAGGACTCCTCTAGGGATCCGAATAAAGGGATGGTGTCATAACCAAGGGAAAAGGAGACTTGATATATTAACTGGCTGGCAGTGGTTAACCGACGAAAGAGAGTAGGACCCTGGCGGGGAAAAGAAGCTGGTGTCAATAGACAGACCGTGATAAACCAAGATAGAGAGTGCTGAACTGAGAGAAGGTGTTTGACTCTGAAGGGGCCTCGGTATAATAACTGGTAAATAGTGGTTAACCGAGGAAAGAAAGAACTGCAACTCTGTGGGGATATAGAAGCATTGGTTTTAACAGAGAAAATTGTGATTAACCAGAAGCACGGGTGTAGGACCGATCAAAGGTCGTAACCCAAAAGGGGTGTTGGTAATGACTGAACAAACAGTACTTGACCAACGGATAAGGGTATTGAACCAAAAGAGGTTACTAGCCCAAGGGTACAAGTATTCGAACCAAGAAAGGTTGCCAACTGCAAGGGATTCAGTTTTAACAGGAGAGCTGTGATTAACCGAGAAAAATGAGTGATTAACCTAGCGAAGGTGATTAACTCCAACAAGGGCTTCAGTATTTTAACAGGCGGACTGTGGTTAACTGAAGAAAAGGGTGATTAACCAAGAGGAGGTGATTAACCCAAGAGGGACTCAGTGTTTTAACAGACGGATTGTGATTAACTGAAGAGGCGGGTGATTAACCAAGAGAGGGTGATTAACCCAAAAGGTGCTCAGTATTAACAGACGGACTGTGATTAACTGAAGAAACGGGTGATTAACCAAGAGAAGGTGATTAACCCAAGAGGTTCTCAGTATTAACAGATGGACTGTGATTAACTGAGTAAGAGAGCAAAATTGGTGTTATAACTGACTGGCAGTGATTAACCAAAAAAAGGAGAAGAACCAAGAGAAGGTTGCGAACTCCTGGGGGAAAAAAATGGTCGTGACAGGAAAACTGTGTTGGACCAAAGAAAGAGAATTGAGACTCTTCAGGGGAATAAAAAAGCAATGATTGATTACAAGAAGAAAGGAGTAATGGAATAAAGAGAGATTGCTAGCACAAGAATAATGATCTTAACCAAGAAGGATGGTGATTGATCAAAAGAGAGATTGAGATAGGAGTGATCAAGGATCGAAAGAGATTGCAAAGAGCAACGAGTGATCAAGGATCAACTCGACTGGGGAAAGAAAGCACATTACCGCCTGGAGATAGAGATGACTAAGCCAAGCACAGGGTCATTCGTCCCCTACCTGAAGTAGTCAGAATGAGAGTAGGAATTCTCCCTTCTCATCCCTTCCCTAACACACACAGGGTGTAGTGCAGAAGTTGAAACTGACAGCATAACAGCTCCAAGTTGTACTGTGCTCCAGCGTAGAGAAACGGACAGCATAACGCGTCAATTTGTACAGTGCTCCGAGGTAAGGCGCAGTACGAAACTCCAACTCCACGGGGGGAATGAGAGAAAAAGATCTAAAGGAGGCTTAAAGAGAGGAAAAGGGAAGATCGATTAATCGAAACAAAGTTTCGATCAATTAATCAAGGGATAAACATGCTAACAACTTTCCAAAGAGGATGAAAAGTCATTAAAGCAAAAAGGAGCGAGTTATTGATTATACAAAATTAAGTTTATCCATGAAGAATAAACTTAATGCAAACTAAAATGGAAGGTGCAAAACAGTGCCAAATGATCATCAAAATGCCACACAAAATCATGTATCATGTGAACAAAGATAGTGCAAGAATTGATATGCTCATACAATCCTAAGAACATGAAACAAATGAATAATAAAAAATGTGCATCGAAAGTTCATGAATTTGCTTCAACCAGAAGTGAAATGACATTAAAAACATCCATAAAATCAAGCATGATAATCTATGGAAGTTAAAATGAAGAAAGCATGGCAAACACACTTGAAAATGCAAGAAAGTGGCCTTCTGGTTCAGTGTTAATCAATTAACACAATTGCATTGCAATGTGTTAAACGATTAACACGTGAAAAAGTGCAAAAAACACTGGTTAATCGATTAACACAACTGCACTGCAATGTGTTAATCGGTTAACACTGTACGGGGAGCAGAAAATCAGTTTTGGAAAAATGCTTTTGGCCAACTTTTTGATTGTGCAATCACTTCAATGCTAGGGCAAACAATCATGCACGAAAAATATAGTTTAGAAATAGCAAATAATCAACAATAGAATCAATTAACAATCAAGACCATGGATTAATCAAAAGTATAATTAATTCACATGCAAGAATATCAAAATTACGTCGCGAACGATACGAAAACGATCGAAATGATAAAATGAATGAAATCCACCAACCTACAAGGCTGAGATGTGCCTTGGTAAATGTTGCAATGTTATCTTGGTGCAGAAGATTAGAGAAAACCAGAGGATCCTTGAATTGTAGACGAAACGCGTCGAAACCGATCAAAAACGCGAAAATGCCCCGAAATCGAACTTGCACCAAACTAAATGGCGTGAAACCCTTGGATTGAAGTAGAATGAGATGTAATTCCAGAAATCCAACCAAAGGATGCCAAATGATGAAGGTTAAGCTCAAGAATTAATCACTTTCAATGTGAAAAGTGATTATCCTTCAAGAATAAGAGCTTTTGGTGAGGTTTGATGGAGAAGAGAGAAGAAGATGAAGAATAAGTAGAGAAATCAGAGAAAAAGTGAGAGAACTGAGAGTGAAATGTGAGAAGTTTGGTGAAAAATGGTAGAGAATGGTTGAGGAATTGAAAAGTGAGCGAAGGTGTGTTTATATAGGCTTTAGGTTTGGAATATGAGATGGTTTGGAATTCGCTTTGGGTTTGGAGCTAGGTTAGGAGTTAGTTGGACTTGACTCACCGAGTCAAGGCGGTTAACTCGGTTAGTTAGAACCAACTCGGTAACCATCCCAAGTTAAATTCCAACATCCAAAGATCCACATTACTTGGAGAACAAGGAACATGATGCACTTGATTTGAAGTGAAGTATCATAGCAAATGCTCTTGGAATGATTGAGTAGCTTGGAAATGTTTAGAGGTGTCTAGAATATTCCATATGCTGCTAGAATCCAAGACCAAAATGTGTGCAAAGGTGCTGTCATGAAAAAGTAACAAATTGTGCCTATTTTTCCTGTGTTAATCGATTAACACAATTGCACTGCAAATGGTTAATCGATTAACCAGGCCAAAATATGCCCAATTTGCCTAAAAAAAGGTGTTGTGGTCCCGACTTCGATTTTCCACCTCTTGTATTGATGAATAGATATGGAAACCTTCATTTTGTGCTTGTTTTGATGAGGTGATGACCTTGTGAGGATATGATTAATCGGGCTTGGAAAACCTGAATATCCTGCAATCAAAACACCGGAAAAAAATGTGAATGCGTATGCCAGCGATGCGAATGCGCATGCTTATGCAAAAGGAAAAAGTGGGAGGTCAAATTTCGGGTTACGACAACAACAAGGCAAAGAAAGGTCTTGGTTTTTCTTCAACCTGTGCCCAGACTGCTACTAACGATGAAAATTTTCATCCCATTCAGGTCTTCTTCTGCAGTGGAGGTTCCTTCACCCAGTGTCTCAAGAAGTACATACTATCAACGAGGGAGATTCCTCCGATACAGATGAGGAATGGATGTCCTATCTTAACGAGGACGGTTATGTCTCAGGAAGAGGTGCCCATGCCATTTTTCTTTCCGGCACAGAGTCCGAGATATATACCAAGGTCAGACATCAAAATGATCTACGGAGATTATGATCCGGAAGGATGCCGAGCTCCACCAAACTCATTAGAGGAAGACACTCTAATGAAAGACAACTTTGACCACGACTATTATGGCCCGATGGATGGTCTGCCTATCTGGCAGCCGTACCCAGGAGACTTGGGGCAAAAAAATCATCCGAACAATGAAAATCAGCTGAGCATCATTGAAAAGAATATCTGTGTCCCCACCATGTCATGGGATCAACGCTCAGGTCAATCGGAAAGTATCCAGCACGACGATGAATTCGTAAAGTTTGTAGGACTAGAGTTCATCAACTATGTCTTTCCCGAGGTCAACATCATCGAGAGAGATGACTCCTCCAGTTCCAAAGAAGTGTGGGACACCTTAGGACAACCGAGTGGCAAATACAACTTCATGGTCAAGTACACTGCTCCTGAAAGCTCTCGTATCAAGCTCGAAGACATCCAGTCAACTGGATGAGGAGATATACCTGAGAGCACAAACACTATGCAAAATACAACTGAGGAATCCTCCTACGACAACTCTGCCTGGGAGACAGATTCCAACGATCCTGCTCCACTAGAAATCAGCGTCATTTCTGAAGACAAATCAAGGAAGGTACCAGAGTTTATGATTCACCGAGGAGTTCGCCACCAATGGGTCACAGTCGATGTTCCGAAGATTGTTCATAAGTCAAAGTAATTACCGTCTTTAACTTTTCATCCTGCCCAAGTGAAACGGACGTTTTGATAGGGCTCACTTTCTATAAATATCCCTCTTCGCTTCGTCCAAAGCGACAAAGTTTTGTTTTATAGGGCTGTAGTTTCAAGAATCAACAAGATCATAAATAAAATAACGTCGTTCTGTAATTTTCGCATTTATTGCTGTTTTCTCTTTTCGCTTTTCAGAAAATGGTAATCTTAAAAAGCAACAAATAAAAACAAGCAGTAAAAAAATACACTGCACACACTTTTGCATCCTCTCTGTCTCTTCTAAACACAAATCATCACGTCATGCAGATTGCTTGTTCCAAACCCCATTGAAACATACGATCCAATGCCTTCTCCCAACTTTGAATTCCTGGTATTTGAGGCTGAAGAAGAAGATGACGACGAAATTCCCGAAGAGATCTCCAGGCTACTCAGACAAGAGGAAAGGTCCATTGAACCTCACAAAGAGCCGCCGGAAACAGTAAACTTAGGTTCAGAAGAAGAGAGAAAAAAATCAGGATTGGGACACTGCTCAGTCCAATTGCCAGAGAGAGTTTGACAAAGCTTCTCAAAGAATTTCCCGATGTATTTGCTTGGTCCTATCAGGACATGCCAGGGTTGGATACCAGCATCGTGGAACATCATCTACCATTAAGATCAGAATGTCCGTCAGTAAAATAGAGGTTGAGACGGACTCATCCAGACATGGCCATCAAAATCAAAGAGGAAGTACAGAAATAGATTGACGCGGGTTTCCTCGCCACGTCAGAATATCCTCAATGGTTAGCCAACATCGTACCAGTTCCAAAAAAGGACGAAAATGTCAGAATGTGTGTGGATTACAGAGATCTAAACAAAGCAAGTCCAAAAGATGACTTTCCCTTACCGCACATTGACATGCTGGTAGACAGTACAACAAAGTTCAAAGTTTTCTCCTTCATGGATGGATTCTCGGGCTATAATCAAATCAAAATGGCGCCGAAAGACATGGAGAAAACTTCATTCATTACACCATGGGGTACCTTTTGTTACAAGGTAATGCCATTTGGTTTGAAGAACGTCGGGGAAACCTATCAAAGGGCCATGACTACTCTGTTTCATGACATGATACACAAAGAAATCGAAGTATATGTCGATGATATGATTGCCAAATCTAAGACAGAAGAGGAGCATGTGACCCACCTGTCAAAACTATTCGAGCGTTTGAGGAAATACAAACTCCGTATGAATCCCAACAAGTGCACCTTCGGTGTCCGTTCAGGGAAACTCATAGGGTTCATCGTCAGCCAGAAAGGAATTGAGCTTGATCCTGACAAGGTCAAGGCCATTCAAGAAATGCCTTCTCCAAAGACTGAAAAACAAGTCAGGGGATTCCTGGGACGTTTGAATTACATTTCCAGATTTATATTCATCATGACTGCGACGTGTGCGCCAATCTTCAAATTACTCAAAAAGAATCAGGACTGCATTTGGACAGAAGATTGCCAAACCGCCTTCGACAGTATCAAGGAATACCTATTAAACCCGCTGATTCTATCACCTCCAGTGGAAGGAAGACCACTGATCATCTACCTCACGGTCTTGGAAGACTCAATGGGGTGTGTACTTGGGCAACAAGATGAAACAAAAAGGAAAGAGTCTGCCATCTACTATTTGAGCAAGAAATTCACCGACTGCGAGACTCGGTACACTATGCTTGAGAAAACTTGTTGTGCTTTGGCTTGGGCAGCCAAACGTCTTCGCCAGTATACGATTCATCACACTACTTGGTTAATCTCAGAAATGGATCTAATCAAGTACCTCTTTGAAAAACCTGCTCTCACGGGAAGGATTGCCCGTTGGCAGATGTTGCTATCAGAATACGACATCGAATGCCACGCTTAGAAAGCCGTTAAAGGAAGTGTTTTAGTAGATCATTTGGCTCATTAACCGATTGACGATCAGGAATCAATCGGGTTTGACTTCCCAGACGAAGATGTCATGTATTTAAAAATGAAAGATTGCGATGAACTGCTACCTAGTGAAGGGTCAGAACCAATTCCCAATGGGGACTAATCTTTGATGGAGCTGTCAATCATTATGGAAACGGAATTGGGGCAATCATCATAATGCCTCAGGGTACCCACATTCCTTTCACCGCCTGACTAACATTCAAGTGCACAAATAACGAGGCCGAATACGAAGCTTGTATCATGGGTCTCGAGGAAGCGATCGACTTAAGGATCAAGAACTTGGATGTATATGGCGACTCAACCCTGGTTATCAATCAGGTCAAAGGAGATTGGAACACATACCAATCAGGACTGATCCCTTAAAAAGATTATGCAAGAAGGTTGTTTGCTTTCTTCAACAGAATCGAGTTTCATCATATCCCTCGTGAAGAGAATCACATGGCTGATGCATTAGCCACTCTCTCTTCCATGATTAGTGTAGGTCAATGGAACGACTTACCTAAGATTGACATAATGCTTCTTGAAAGGCCCGCTTACATCTTCGCGATCGAAGCAGTCATAGACGACAAACCTTGGTACCACGATATCAAATGCTTCCTTCAGAAACTAGAGTATCCACCTGGGGCATTAAGAAAAGACAGAAAAACCCTCAGAAGGTTAGCAGGCAGCTTCTTCTTGAGCGGTGATACACTCTATAAGAGAAACTTTGACATGGTCTTGCTCCGATGCATAGACAGACCAGAATCAAACATGCTGATAAAAGAAATTCATGAAGGATCCTTTGGCACTCATGCCAACGGACACATAATGGCGAGGAAAATTCTAAGAGCCGGGTACTATTGGTTGACAATGGAATCCGATTGCTACAAGTATATGAGGAAGTGTTACAAGTGTCTAATATACTCAGACAAAGTCCATGTACCGCCAACGTATCTCAATGTTCTCTCTTCCCCATGGCCTTTTTCCATATGGGGAATCGACATGATTAGCATGATCGAACCCAAGGCTTCGAACGGACATCAGTTCATCCTGGTAGCCATTGATTACTTCACCAAGTGGGTCGAAGCAGCATCGTACGCCAATGTAACCCGACAAGTGGTGGTTTTCTTTATCAAAAACAATCTCATTTGTTGTTATGGTGTTCCAAGCGAGATCATTACTGATAATGGATTTAGCTTGAATAATAAGATGATGAAAGAGTTGTGCGCAGAGTTCAAGATCGAACACCATAACTCGTCTCCCTACCGACCCAAGATGAACGGAGCGGTAGAAACGGCTAACAAGAACGTCAAGAAGATTTTTCAAAAGATGGTCGTAACCTATAAAGACTGGCATGAGATGCTACCCTTTTCTCTTCACGGTTATCGTACATTTGTCCGTACTTCAACAGGGGCAACCCCTTTCTCTCTAGTATATGGCACGGAAGCAGTGCTTTCCATAGAGGTAGAGATCCCATCAATCTGGGTATTGATGGAAGCTAAGTTAATAGAGGTTGAATAGTGTCAAAGTCGACACGAAGAACTGAATTTGATTGAAGAAAAATGAATGACGACACTATGCCATGGTCAATTATATAAGCAAAGGATGAAGAAAGCGTTTGACAAAAAGGTCCAACCCCATGTCTTCAGAAAAGGAGACCTTGTGCTCAAGAAGATACAATCATTTCTCACTGATTCTCGGGGCAAATGAACTCCGAATTATGATGGCCCCTATGTGGTCAAGAAAGCTTTCTCAGGCGGAGCCTTGAGACTCGCAACCATGGACATAGAGGAATTTGCCTACCCCACAAATGTCGACGTAGTCAAAAAATACTTCGCCTAAATAAAATAAAATAAAAAGTCTCGGTGGATTGAAAACCCTAAAGGGCGGTCCAGGTAAAAATTAAAGACATAGTCAAAAATCATCCCGATGGATTGGAAACCTCAAAGTACAATCCAGGAAAAAGTTAGGGATTCATGGCAAGTAACTACGTCTAAAAAAAGGGCAAATTCCCCAGCAGCAGTAATGCCATCCATCGGGGAGACTCCAATCAGGGTCATCTTGGACAGAAGCTCAGGATGCCCGGAATTCAAAGTTGGTAAAAGGATAGCGGTCGTTATGTTTCAATGTAGCCCTTTTCCCTTAAATAACCATTTTTTAACTTTGCAAATACTCCATGGAATCACGCGCTTGGCTGATTTCCATCCTATTAATAAAATTTGAGCCCTTGTGCTTTTGTTTGCAATTCTTATTTGTTTTAGCTTTACAGAATGACGTTTTAATGTGATTAACGATTCTTGAAATAAAACAAAAATGAATTTACTTGGTAAAAATTTTCTGCTTTTCAAAATAAGGATGGCAATTTCTTTTGACTGTTGAATATCGGAAGAACATCGATTGCTACTCCAAAAGTAGTCATGCTTCAAAGTGTAGAATCAAAGTACTCCTTCTAAGCCAGTACACCTGAATGAAGGATCAACTGTGTCAGAGACCGTGTTTCCTCTGACACCCCCAGCAGAGTTCTTATCTCCTAAGACCGACCAACGGTTGTTCCCCGCAGGGACTATCTCTCCTAAGAAAGGCAGAATTGCTATCGTGAACCACTGATACTTTTTATCTCCCATTGTGGCCGAGTATCCAGTCGTGTTCATCTACTAGTCTGTATGTCGCGTCAGTTTTGTCAGCATAAATATACATACATCATGCATTATTGATTTACATTCACATTCATATTGCATCACTATCACTCTGGTCGGTCTTATCCCTAAGTGATAAAAGTCCTCAATCAAGTTGTTAGTTCTTTCCTCGTCAGGAAGCGAACCATCTAAACGATCTCTCCTCCAGTTTGTTTCTGGATTCAAGTTGGTCCCTTGACCACTTTGATAACTTGAAACTCTAAAAAGCCAGAGAGCTTTCGACAAACTTTACTCTTTGCTAATGAAGATGATATCCTCGCTTTCCTGGATTAAGGAAAATCCCTAGAGAAAGCCCATTAATCAAAGATTCGGCAATACAGCAGTTCTCCTTCGGATGTTTGTACACCTCTACAACTCTGACATGAAATTTTTTTTCTATCAAATGGCATCTCCCCTAGAAAATTCGGCGAGAAGTTTGAGGAAAACCGCTATGAACAGCGGCCCTTGTCAAGAAAGTTTATTGACAAAAGAAACTTAGACCAGTTCCTTGGCAGGAAACCAGAATCGAGGGGAAGTTTATTTCAAAAACTTAGACCAGTTCCTTGGTAGGAAACCAGGATCGAGGGGAGGTTTACATCGGAAACTTAGACCAGTTCCTTGGTAGGAAACCAGGATCGAAGGGAGGTTTACATCGGAAACTTAGACCAGTTCCTTGGTAGGAAACCAGGATCGAGGGGAGGTTTACATCAGAAACTGAGACCAGTTCCTTGGTAGGAAACCAGGATCGTGGGGAAGTTTACCTTTTCTAAGCATCATCGCTTAGCAAAAGAAGATGGATGCGTGAACTACCATTCATAACCACCGTCAAAATTTCGGGTATTCCGATATTTAATCATCTTGCACCCCGAATGCCCGAATACCTTCGCCATTCACACCTTCGGGTCCAAGAAGATTAAATAGGGGCATCTGTCATACCCCAAATTTTTACCACTAAGATTTCCCATTATTGTACAAATCATCATCACAATATGGATGTACCTTTGTGCCTCATCAGTCTCCCCAAAGATGGGTGAGCATCCACTACAATCAAACTTAGGGTTTCCAGCCCTCTCAGAGCCCTTAGACAAAGGATCAATCAAAGAATGACATGATCTTCAACTTTTCTAGCCTCTCAAACATCCACAAAGGATCAAGAGGACTCCCACATCAAGGATCAAGCACAAGGCTGCAACATTCCAAGTGGATTAACCCTCGAGATCACCAGTGTCACCAAATTAGGGTTTTGGTCGACCAGGGCCTCCAGATGGAAATTTTCCTCTGGGCATGAGCCAATGCTTCAAAGCATAACCTAAGATACTCCATGGGACCTCATGAACCCAATCATCAAGTCAATTTAGCCTCAGGGGATGCATTCACAAAAAAATCAGGAATTAGGGTTTCTTGACCTAATTCACACCTAAGTTGACTTTTGGGACAAAACATGATCCAAGACCTCAAGACATGATTTGAGGGTCTCCAATACACTAAATTAATCCATTTGCAACAATGGATTGGTCCAAGAAGCTTGATTCACAAGTTTCAAGTTCATCAGCACCACAGTTAGGGTTTCGCGGGAAAAAGTCAACTGTGCCTTTAACTTTGACCAAGACATGCTCCCAAACCTTGGGACATGATTCAATAGACCCTATAACACCTATGAAATTAATCCATCAGGTTTGATTTAGGTCAAGGACTTGATTTCATAGAGGATCGCACATTTTGGAATTCATCTGATAAAAAGTCAACTGTGCCCAAAAGTCAAAGTTTGACTTTTTGATTTTTTGATTAATTATGGTTCCCTAACCCTAAAATGATGTTAATGTGTGATTGGAATCATCATTCATCAAGAAAAATCAAGAAAAGTGGGATAGCTTGTAAAAGGGGTAACCATAAAAAATTAGAAATTTTCTAAGTTATGAAATAAAGTGGCTAGGGTACCAACTTCCAAGGATCATAACTTGAGATCCAAGCAACCATTTGGGCTAATCCAAAGATGGATTGGTAGCTCTCATGGCATACTTTAAAAGTGTCAACTACACCTCATTCCAATTCATCATGGATTTTGACTTATGGTTGGATCAAAATGGCTGAAAACATGAAATGTCACTTTTTCCAACACTTTTTCACTAAGTCAGAATCTGTCTTGCTTTTTTTTCCAATAGTAGGGGGATGTTTCACTTAGATCAAAAAAGTATCAAGACAAACTATGATCAAACATGTGTTGTATCATATAAGAGCTTTCCAAAATGGCCAAGAGCTCCATCAAACTCCTCTTAAGCCATGAGATATGACAATGGCAATGTGCCTTGCTGCAAACTGTCATGGCAAGGCAGATTTTGTGCATTTTGCTCGATTTGAGCAAATTTTGTAAATGACAAACAAGTTTATCCATCTGAACACCTCAGGGAGGGACCAAGGAGGGACAAACACTAATCCATAAGCCTCCCAAGTCTTTGGAACTAAAAATAGCATGCCAAACCTATAAATGCCTAAAGAGGGGACAAGACTCCAATTTTGTTTTGGAGCATTCAATGGATGCACCAAGGTGGCATGAACTGAGCCATTTCTAACTGAATGAGTCAAGGATGATATCTGAACTAGGGAACCAGCAGCCTGTGCTCTAACCTCTAGTCAATGGTGTAGCGATCAATTTTTGGATGTGGTTGCGAAGCACGATCGCTCTGGTACTACAGCTCGATTCATTTTTTATCCTATTAAAGCTGATGAAGGAAGGGAAATAAATGTCTCCAATTAACCCTACTTGCATACTGAGGTTAAACAGTCAAAACTGTTGGTTTACAGATGCTATAAAAATTTGGGGTCTCTATTAGGTTTATTTTTTTAAAAGTGGTGTTCGGTTAATTGGTGGGAGGTTAAGATGTTAGGACGGATATATGAAAGTATGGGATTTTGGGTTTTTTGTTTAGTGTGCTCGCTAAGATTTTTCTTTCAATCTTATGCCTACATATTCCCGTTTACCGAAAAAGGGAAATCAGAGCGTTCGTAGTTCCTCCTATTCTATGGGAGGAAATGGTGTTTTGGTGTCTTGTTCAATGCCCAAGACATGAAGCTAAAGGTGGTTTGTATCTTGTTTAAAGCCCAATATGTGAAGCTGAGAGGTCTATTTGTATCTTGTTCAAAGCCCAAGATATGAAGCTAAAAGGGTGTTGACTTTAGAGAGAATTTGTCATCTCTAAAGAGGGGGTTGTATGTCACAACTGTTTATAAAGGAGAACTACTTTAACCGGGATGTGTGAATCCGGCAATGCCATAATTTCCTTTATAGGAGATTTTTAACCTGAAGGAGAAGACTTTAACTCAGTTTAGAGCAATGCTATCTTTCCTTAGGAATTTCTTATGCTAAAAGAAGGACAGTGGCATGGATATAGATGATCCAGAGGCTTTCCGCTTACAGTAATTAGATGAAAGGGAAGGAGTTATTGATGTTTGTGTACTGTGAACGAGGCACAAATTTGATTCTAAAAGGTTGATTGGATCAACCAGTGGTTTTCTTATACAAAGCCTAAGAGGAGGCTATGGGCCCAACAATAGGGTGTTTTTATGTGTATCGTATGAAGCCCGAGAGAGAGGCCAAAAGGGGTTGGTCATACAAGAGGATCTTTTATACTCAACAAAAGAGTGTTTTTGTATCTCGTACAAAGCCCGAGATGGAGGATAAAATTTTTTTGGCTCAATAAGAACTTTTTTGTATCTCGTATAAAGCCCGAGATGGAGGCGAAAGGGGTGATTGACCCAACGAGGGAGTCTCTTATGTGTCTCGTACAAAGCCCGAGAGAGAGGCTAAACGCTTGCTTTGCTGGGAAGAATCATTGTACAAAGCCCAAGAGGAGGCTATTGTAACTGTTTCAGTTGAGTGACAGATCCAGTATACTGATTTTAAAGAGAAAATCAGTTCTTATATGAGTCACACTGTACTCAAGGATTTGATTCAGGGATATTTCCTTTTCTTTTGAGGAAACAGGAAATCCAAAGGGTATTGAGACTGTCCGAGTCTACGGGTTTCCTGCCTATTTAACGAAGGGGTCACTTGAGAATGTCTTTGAGACTCAAGGATATTAGACTGTCCGTGTCTAGAGTTTTATCTTTTGTACTATGCTTTGAGAAACAGTAGTAGACTCTTGGAAATGACTGTTCTATGAAGATGACTAGGTTCTGTTCCTATACCTCTTGGAGGTCGTTGGGACAATTTGTACGAAGCCCAAGAGGAGGCTGGAAGCTTTTAAGAAGCCGATGGGTCCTTGTACTAAGCCCAAGAGGAGGCTATCATTCCCGGAGGAAGAGATCATTATACGAAGCCTAAGAGGAGGCTGTGAATACTTCTAAGAAGCCGATGGGTACTTGTACTAAGCCCAAGAGGAGGCGGGGATGCTTTTAGGAAGCCTATGGGTCCTTGTACGATGCCCAAGAGGAGGCCGATGCTTTTAAGAAGCCCGTGGGTCCCCAAACCCCGAGAAATTCAAGACAGGCTATTCACATGGAATAGATCAAGCCAGGAAAGTTCGAGAATTTGGAAGAAACTCAAAGATGCCATTCACGGAGAATACATTCATCTCTGGGAGTAGAGTTTCTTGACAATTCCTAATGAGGACAGCCGAAGAGAAGACTGTATCTGGTGATCCTATTGGGAATCTAGCTGTCTATTTCTACGAATAAATGAAACGGCGTTACCTAGTTCTAGACGTAGTTGCCGAGGAAACTCTAAATATCTATACTATTATTACACAGTTGATATGAGTTTATGAAAGAAGACTTACAGCGAAACAGCCCCACAATACAGTTATATGTATATGAAAATGGTAAATGAAAGCGTATAAACACTTACTCGGTTGTAGAGCTTCCATGCTGTTTGGTTAGTTGTTCAACAAAGACATATTGAAAACAACAGTATATTCAAAATCAAAGGAGAAAGTGCTTTGAAAAAGAAAGATTTGGGGCTTACAGCTCAAGGAGAGGCACAGGGTTTTAACAGTGATTGCACTGTTGAATTTGTACAGAGGGATTTATACAAGTGACTGTGGCCCAAAAAGCTTTTCTGTACAAAGGGATGGGTCTTACACTCTCTCAAGAGGCCCAAAAAGTTTTTTAAAGAAAAAGAATGGGGCTTATAACACGAGGGTAGGCCCAAATGATTTTTCCGTTTAAAATGGCCATCGCGCCGAGGTTTTCTTTTAACGCAGAGGGACTTATACAATAAGTGAGGCCCAAAGTTGTTTTTGGTTAAAAGTGGGATGGGTCTTACACTCTATTATAGGCCCAAAAGTTTTGAATGGGTCTTATAGCTCAAGGAGAGGCCCAGATGGTTTATTTTTAAACTGGCGACGATCGTGCCGAATTTAAAAATGTACAGAGGGACTTATACAATAAGTGAGGCCCAAAGTATTTCTGTACAAGTGGGTTAGGTCTTACACTCTAATAGTGGCCCAAAAGTTTTTTTGAAAATGATTTGTGAGGGTTGAATTAATCAAAAACCCTAATTTATTTCCAAAATGTATTTTAATTGAATAAAAATTCAATTAAAATGATCAAAAATTGTTTAACATGTGGGAAACAAATTATGATCTTGGACTAATGCTTCAAAAATCAAGTATTGACCTACAAAATAATTAGAAGTCATTAATCTTTACAAAATCAAGAGGGAAAAAATATTTTAAATGTCAAAAACAATTAAAATATTAATTCTTTGCAAAAATATCAATTATATGAAATAAATAATATTTTTGGGATTTTTTGGAAAAATAAAATATTTCAACATTTTTGTGAATTATTAAAAAAAGAATCAACTCAAAATCATTAAAACTCAGAGAGAAATTAATTTTTGAATCAATTAAATAAAAATCACAAAATTCAAATATTCAAATGTTGGAAAATGGCGCCAAGAACAAGGGCAAGAACACGCGCGTGTTCTGAGTATCCCAGATTTGCATTTTCTATCCAATCTCACTGAATACTTAATCATATCATGCAATCCACATACCAATCAACTCGTTTCAACCTCACGATCATGTCTATGACAATTAATTTCATTTAAATTAAACATAAAACAAGAAATCATGAACAATCCTCAAGAACCCTAGATTCTGCATGAAGGCTGGGATTTTTGATACACGATTCAAACAATGCAATTAATTGAGGGGAAATATTCCATGCATGATTATGAACATATGGCCAAATTATTGTGCAGCAAAAATTGCATGGATTGAGAGATGACCAAGTTTAGGCTTACCTCTAGGTCGTGACAGTAAGAGCAAATTGATTTCTGAGTTGGAGGTGTTACAGATGAGTTGTGATGATCTGAACAGTTTCCCTACACCCTATGGAGTGTGTTTGAATGCTTGGACTTGATTGAAACTGGCTAGATCACTTCATGGCATCTCAACTGCAACTTGGTTAAAACCTTGAGCAATTGACTGGTGATTCTGAGAAATCAGTGTTCCAGTTGTTGTTTAAGTGTTTGATCAGCTCATATGTGATGTGTATGAGGTGTGTGTGTGATTGGTTTGATTGGAAAAGCTCTCAAACTCAAAACCCGATAGTGACTTGCCTTAGAAGGCACAATTGGAGTGAAAGAAGAAATTTTGAGGAAAGCATCTGTTTGATGGCTTTGGTGTACTCAAACTGATCACAATTGAGCTCTATTTATAGTAGAGCAAGTTTGTTTTGCAAGGAATAGTGAATGGCAACTGCTGAGTAGGTTTGGCCAATGTTGGCAAATGAAAATCCAAGTCTCCTCTAGCCATTGACTAGAGGTTAGGGCACAGGCTGCTGGTTCACTTGGTATTGGATAAGTCTTGACTGAATTCAGTTACTAAGAGCTCAGTCCATGCCACCTTGATGCTTCTAATGAATGCTCCAATCCAAAATTGGAGTTTTGTCCCTATTTTGGCAATTCTAGGTTCAACATGCTATTTCTTGTTCCAAAGACTTTAGAGGCTTGGCTCAATGATTGTCCCTTTTAGATTCAATCCTCAGAGGTGTCCAAGTGGATAGGAGTGTTTGGATTTGGCTGATTTTGGCAAATCGACCAAAAGTGCAAAAATCTGCCTTGCGTTGGCAGATTTAAGTAAGGCATCTTGTCAATGTCATATCTCATAGCTCAAATTGAATTTGGTAATGTTCTTGGCCATTTTGGAAAGCCCTTACATGATACAACAACTGTTTGAACATGTTTGGTTTTGATCTCTTTTGAATCCAAGTGAAAAATCCCCCTACATTTGGAAAAAAGTAAAGGCAGATTCTGACTTAGTGAAATTTTCACTAAGTGTTGGAACAAAGTGACTTTTCTTGATTTTGATCACTCCATAACTCAAAATCCATGAGGAATTTGGACATAGGTCAGTATGAAGCTTTTGTAGAGGGAAATGTGATCTACAAATCAAGTTTGAATGGGGAACAATGGCCTTGTGGTTTAGGAGTTATGGTCCTCCAAAGTTGGCACATTAGTGTCACCTTTTCCATAACTTAGAAATTTTTATAAGTTTTTATGGTTACCCCTTTTACAAGTTATCCCACTTTCTTTAATTTTTCTTGATGAATGATGATTCAAATCATACATTAACATCATTTTAGGGTTAAAAATCCATTTTGGTGAAAAATCTCAAAAAGTCAAAGTTGACTTTTGTGCACAGTTGACTTTTTATCAGATGAATTCCAAACTGTGCAATTCTTCAGGAAATCATGCCCTTGACCTAAATCAAACTTGATGGACATGTTCCATGGGTGTCATAGGGTATATTGAATCATGTCTTAGGGTTTGGGAGCATATCCTGGTCAAAAGTCAAAGCTATAGTTGACTTTCCTCGTGAAACCCTAATTGTGGTGTAGATGAAATTGAGACTTGTTGCTCAAGCTTCTTGAATTAATCCATTGTTTCAAATGGATCAATGTAGTATATTAGAGACCCTCTAATCATGTCTTGAGGTCTTGGCTCATGATTTGTCCCAAAAGTCAACTTAGGGGTGAATTAGGTCAAGAAACCCTAATTCCTGATTTTTGATGAATGCATCCCCTGAGGTCAAATTGACTTGATGGTTTGGTCCATGAGGTTCCATGGAGTATAATAGGTTATGTTTTGGATCATTGGCTTGTGCCCAGATGAAAATTTTCCATCTGGAGGCCCTGGTCGACCAAAACCCTAATTTGGTGACACTGTCGATCTTGAGACTTGATCCACCTAGAAGGGGGCAGCCTTGTGCTTAATCCTTGAAGTGGGAGTCCTTTTGATCCATTGTGGATATTTTAGAGGCTAGACAAGTTGAAGATCAAGTCATTCCTTGACTGATCCTTTGTCTAAGGCTCTGAGAGGGCTTAAAACCCTAATTTTGATTGTAGTGAATGCTCAACAACCCTTGAGGCATTTGATGAGGCATGATGGTTCATCCATATTGTGATGATGATTGACACAATGATGGGAATCTTAGTGGTCAAAATTTGGGGTATGACAGATGCCCCTATTTAATCTTCTTGGACCCGAAGGTGTGAATGACGATGGTATTCGGGCATTCGGGGTGCAAGAGGATTAAATATCGGAATACCCGAAATTTTGATGGCTATGAATGGAAGCTTGCGCATTCATCTTCTTTTGCTAAGAAATGATGCTTAGAAAAGGTAGACTTCCCCTCGATTCTGGTTTCCTACCAAGGAACTGGTCTCAGTTTTCTTTTGAAATAAACCTCCCCTCGATCCTGGTTTCCTACCAAGGAACTGGTCTTACTTTCTGATATAAACTTCCCCTCGATCCTGGTTTCCCACCAAGGAGCTAGTCTTAGTTTCTGATATAAACTTCCCCTCGATCCTGGTTTCCTACCAAGGAACTGGTCTTAGTTTTTTTTGTCAATAAACTTTCTTGACAAGGGACGATATTCGTAGCGGTTTTCCTCAAACTTTCCGCCGGATTTTTCGGGGGAGATGCCATTTGAGTGGAAAAAGTTTTGATGTCAGACTTGCTGGGGAACTCATTTGTTTGAGTTGTAGAGGTACACAAACTTCTCTTGTTGGAGACGCCATTTGTCAATTCTATCTGGGGAAAATGAGTCTCTTGAGAGACTGCTTCCGCTTGGGGTCTTACATCATACTTTTCTCGGGATCTTCCTGGAGAAATGCCATATGATGGGCTCCAATTTTGAGGTGCCGATGACCTTTTCATCAGCGGTCTTTCGGAGAAAGGCAGCTGTACTGCCAAATCTCTGCTTAGGAGGCTTTCTTTGGGGATTTTTCTTTAATCCGGGAAAGCAAGGATATCATCTTCGATGGCGAAGAGTGACATCTGTAGAAAGCTTCTCTGGCTTTTCAGAGGTTTAAGTTATCAAAGTGGTCGAGTGCCGATTCTAATCCAGAGATACACTGGAGGCGAGATTGTTCAAACGCAGCATTTCCTGATGAGGCAAGAACTGACAACTCGATTGAGAAGACTGTTATCACTAGGGGACAAGACCTACTAGAGTGATAGTGATGCAATATGAAATGTGAATTCAAATCAAATGCATGATGTATGTATGTATGTATATGCTGACAAAACTGACGCGACATACAGACTGACGAGTGAACATGACTGGATACTTGGCCATCGCGGGGCAAAGAAGTACCGTTGGTAAAAAAAAAAGTAGCAATTCTACCTTGCTTAGGAGAAATAGTCCCTGCGGGGAATACCGTTTGTAATACCCCAAAATTTGCTCTCCCTCTTTGTCATCATAGCATGGCATTATCATTTATCATATCATATCCACCTCATTAACATTACATTGCATTTAACATAGAAAAATGAAGCATAGCATCCTTCTTACCATCAGGGCATGTGATCAGGTGGAAGGTGGACAATCAAGGGATCATTCAAAGCACAAAATGGTCAATCAAGTGCCCTCAAGGCAAGCCAAGAGGTCTTTCATGTCTCATACCATCTCAATGGAACATCCACAACCTCAAGAATGAGAGATTCAATGGGAGATTGAAGCACTACATCTTTCACTATGCAAGAGGTTCAAAAACTGAAGGAAAACCCTCAAAAGAGATAGCTCATTGATCCAAAATCATCCTCAAATGGTATATCTCATCATCCTTTAAGAGGATACACAACATACTCTGAGGAATTTGAAATTGAAGACTGCACATTTTTCTCCTAGGAGGTGGGCACCAAAACTAGGGTTTCCCATTAAATCAGGGAATCTTTGATTTTTTGGACAAAACTTGATGTCATGGTATTCTACATGTTCTTAAGTGTATGTGTATGGAAAATTGACTCTCAATTGGTTTTGGAAGTGTTTCAATTGGAAGAAAGATCAGAAATCAGGAAAATTGGGGCCAAGTCAAATAATCAGAGGAAAAAGTCAACTCTTGACTTTTTGAGGCCAAATTCATAAAATTCATGCTATATGTGTCCAATGTGCAAAATTTGATCAAGAAACTCCAAAGGAATCATGAAAAAATCAAGAGGTGGAAAGTTGCCATATTTGGAAGAAGAAGGGTTACTAAAAATAGCAAGTTTTGGCCATTTTGCATCAGAGTTTGAACCAAGGCCATTTAAAATTGAAGCACCAAATGAAAATTCCACTCGGCCACAACAAAAGATCTTGTTTTAAGCTTCACATCCATATGTGGAACATCACTATTGGATAAAAATTGAGTGAGATATGATTGATCAAAGTTTGAGCAAAGTAGGTTCAAAACTAGGTCATGACCAAGATTTTCAGGGCACGCGCGCAGTCATTTTAACAAACATGTGGTGGGCCAAATGTCCACTCATTTTTCTCATGGTTAAAGGCCTCATATGAAAAATCTTTCAACATGAAAGTTGTTCCTCTATGTGAGATCTTTAAGATTAGTGTTCATGTTTTTTTCATTTGATCAAAGGTCAAGAAGTTATGTTGAGTCCAAGTTGTGATGATCTTGCTGAAAATCCATGCCAGGTACACCTTGCCAACCAACCTCATTTCCTCGTCCATAACTAGCTTCAAAACCTTTGTGTTTCAGGTCATGTTTCAACCTTTCCCAAGCATTATGTCAACTCATTTTTCATACCAAAGTTGTTCTATTATGTTCCCTCTTTTCATTGATTCCAAAACCATACAGTTTCATGCCATGAACATAGAGAATTCCATTCTCAAACACCCACTGTTACAATGTTGACTTGCTGCATAATTTTGGTTCAAGCACACATCAAATACATGACAGAAGTTGTATGTTTGCTTCCTTATTGAGACCAACACATGCCTGCACTCTTTACACACTTGCTCGAGTCATACATGAAAAGGGAAAGGTTGGAAGCTTGCTATAGAAGTTTAGCAGCAAGAACATGGTAACACATTATGAACCAGCCACACCATATCATGGCTCTCCCTAACTAACTTGACTCAGTTAGTTAGGGATGACTCACTTAACTCCACATAACTCAGTTAACTCACTCATTAAACCATGGTTAGAGTTTACTATAAAACCAAACCTCACTCTCTAATTTCATTTTCAGCTTCATTCTTCCACATTCTCTCCAAAAACTCTCTCTGCTCTACTCTCAACATCACCATTGCAAGGAATCTTCGAGTTCACATTGTTCATCCTCCTCCTAAATCTTCTATGATTCTCTCTCAACTTCACCAAAGAGCAACTGATTTTTGAGCTTGGATCTCATTTCTTCTCCACTGAATCATCATCTTCATCAAAGCCTTTATTTGGCCAAGTGAAGCTTAAGGAAGAAGCAAGCATTTCCTCTGGTTTTCTCAGACTCTACAAGAACTGCAAGATCAGGCTCCGAAGCTTACAAACTCTTCTCTCACGTTTACTTGTTTATTTTGTTGTTTTCATGATGATATGAGCTCACTAGGAGCATTTGAACTCTGGCTAGTTGATAGAGCTTCTTAGAAGCTTAGATCCAAAAACATAGGGCAATATGTTCGTGCTTGTTTCTTGCTATATGTGAATGGTTTGATGATTTCATTGATGGATTTGGAATGTACGTGATTTCCTCTTTATTTTGATGTATGCTACGTGATTTTTTGGATGGTTTGGAAGTTGCAGTTGCCGGAGAATGGCCGGAGAAGGTGACCGGAGGTCCCTCTCCGGCCGGTGAGGGTTTGAATTAGGGTTTAGTGCATTTTAAGTCGTGAACGTTGGATGTGTGTGATCGTGTGGCTACTATGTTGACAGCACATTAAAATTCACGTGCAAGCCATGTGCCTTATTTCTGATTTGACTTAAACATTGTGTGATGCAGTACATGATAATTTGTGTGTGACCTCATGCACGTGTGTTGGATCTGTGTACTTTGACTTTTGTTTGACTATGACTTAATCTGATGGCTTGGATTGCTTTGACTATGTTGACTGAAGAACATGCTAGTTATGGTGTTTTGCGCGCTTATTGGACCTAAGCCAGATTGATATTCACACCCCCTTGTCTAAGGCCCAATGTAATTTGAACTGAGTAACTACTAGTCACGCACCCCCATTCCTTTTTGCATTGAATTTTATTTTTCCATTTTTCCACACGTTTGCTTTTTAATTTTTAAAAATACTAAATAGCATCATAAAATTCCACAAAAATTCATGAGCATCATTAAAACATTTAGAAAATTTTTCATGATTTTATTTCTTGAGTTTATGACCTTTTTTCCCCTGTTCTATATTTTTCTTTGAATTTCTTTGGTGTGCATTCTTAATATGGTACATGATCTTGTTTAATTTTGTTCTTGATCATTAAAAATTGTTTTGATGCTCTTCTTTTTGCATTGAGTCATTAGCATCTTGAGGTATGTTAAGTGATTTTTATTTGATTTTTTAGGTCATTTTATGGCATGTTTGGTGTTCACTTTTGTGCTACTTTGTATGATATGTCTATTTGACCTAAGTGCATTGTTTGACATCATTTTGCCTTGGTTCCTTGCATGTTACTTTGATATGTGATTCATCTCTAATTAGTGAAATTCAATACCATGTTTTCATAATTTTCATGAGGCCATTTGATTTTTGTTTGATGCATTTCATTTAAAGCATTATAACATGTCATATCATTGTAATCTTTTGTGCATGTTTACATGTTTTCTTTTGTGTATACTTGCATGATCATTTGCCTATTTGGTGAGCTACACTCTTGACATTATAGGACATAGATACATATCATATTTCATCTTTGCTTGTTGATTATCATTTGAACCTTGTGCACCTTTAACATGTTGTGTTTGCACTTTCCTTTGTTTGGAACTTCCATCTCAATCCTACTTCTTCTATCACTTCTTAAATGCCTTGATGTGCTTCATGAATACTTGTGAGAGTTTTGTGAATCATTTTTCATTTCATTTCAATTCTGATCCATGGATTACATGTTCCATTTATGCATATTTCTTCTTTTTCTTTTCATCTTTCATTCTCCTTTTTCTTATGGTAGCATGTTTTAATGCCATGGATGATGTTTGTTGCCTATCCACTTGGACTTGCATGATGATAATCATTTGTTTTCCATATGATGTACATTCTGGTTGTGGTTATAGGATTTGATTTCTCATTTAATTCTTTTGAGTTTTATGGTGCATTACATGTTCTTTTACTTCTTATACTTCTTGTACATGTTTACTAACCATGTAGGGGCTTTGGTAAGTTGCAATTGAGTGTGGATAAGGAATCCATATTCAACTTCTATCCTTTCTCTTTTACAATTCCATCTTGTGTTTTGTTAAGCACTTATGTGCTTTTTTCTTAATAACTCATCACTTTCCCTTTGTGAATTACAATTCATCTTCTACTTTAGAAGTGAATTGTTTAATTCATCCTTTCTTTAGACTTTAGGTTGAAACCTCACAAACCATTAGGATCACTCCCTTTAATCTTCAATTAGGATTGAGTCTTAGTCCACATAGGTTTTACCTTTTCTCCTCTCTTGAGTCTCTTTTCTCATCTCAAAGAAAATACAAAAATATCTAATAAAGGTAGGCATTTATTGCATTTAGGCCTTTCATATAAAGAAAAGATTATAAGGGGTCTTCTCTTATAATCTTAGAATGTGTAGCATATAGCCCATCTTGGGTCAATGTGTTAAACATTTGATCTTGTATGAGGGACCTAAATGCAATACTTGTTGAAGGTACAAATAATAAAAACACTTCTTCATTTCTTAATCAATAAAAACACTTAATAAACACAAGTATGCTAGTGTGTTTGAACCTTGACAATTGGAACTAAGTGTGGGGGTCTTCTTCACTCTTAGTGTGCTTTCTTACCCATTCCATCTTGGAATGTGAGAATGTACACATTCCAATGACTAAGATTTAAATACACTATCATATGCAAGCAAATCCAAAACACTTCCTTCTAAAAGACAAAAACAAACAATGACGTCTTTCCTTCGGGAATTCTTTTCTCACCTCACTCATTCTCAGCGTATGAACACGCTTCTACTCGTTCTCTTGCAAGATGGTAACGCACTCGGACCAGCGAGCCTGCAACACCTGAGCTAGAACGTTAGCCGTTCCCTAAAAAACACAAACAATCTTTCCCTTAGGTGAGGGGAACTACGTCGCTCTGATTCTCATGTTCCCGATGAGATACGTAGGCAGTGGGGTAGGGCCCATTCGAGCACTTCTTTTATTTTCCCTACATTTGTTTCTCTTTCTCTTTCTCTTTCTTTCTTTCAGTTCCCTTTTTTCCAGCATTCTTTTCTTACACCCTTTGATTGAGACAAGCAAGCGTGGATCCCATCGGGTACGATGGACGCGAGGGGGTGCTAATACCTTCCTCTCGCGTAACCGACTCCCGAACTCAGTTCTCTTGGTCGCAAGACCATGCTTTTCCTTTCTCTTCAGGTTTATGCAGTGTTTCCTTTCCCTCTCTTGGGATAAATACACATTGCTGGCGACTCTGTTTCGGTGCCACTTTCGCGTTTGTACTTGGATGAACATCCCGGGAGCGACAGCTGGCGACTCTGCTGGGGAGAGGTTGACCTATTGCTGGTCCATCCTAAGCGAGTCAACCCTAACGCTTGTCTATTTTTCTTTCATTGGGTGTTTATTGTTGTGCTGTATAGTTATTTACTGTATATTACTGTATATTACTGCATTTACTGCATTTTACCATTTTTATTTGATACGATATATTATGCTATGCTGGACTGTGCTGTTTTCTGTTTGGCGGGATGGGATTTCTGAGAGATAAGCCCATTACACAGGCTTGAGGATACACTTAGAATTAGAGTGGAGAGTAGTGGGACCTACGTGCCGTTTGGAGTGCGTTGGGTGTTCACGAAATTCACAGCTAGACGAGGCTATCTTGGGACACGTCGTGGCATGCGCATCTTGCGTATTCCAGGATGTAGATCTAGAGAGCTGTCGACTCTAGTGACCGATCATGAGGACCTTAGTGGAAACATCACTCTTTAGCGGTGACAGTGGCAGACCACATTCTGTGGCAAACCCATTCGCACCCGAGGGCCCACTTTGGAACTTGCATAGGATGACTTTTATTTTCTAAGGGGAGTCAGTGGAAGACCTCTTTGATTGGCATAGCATTGTATCCTACGGGCTGAATGTGCTATTGCTTCTCAAACCTCCGAAGCTGACAAGCCTTATTTTCTAAGAACCGCATGTGAGTATGGGCGGGATGTTTACAGGTTTGCAGGAAACCCAGCCTCCTACCTACCTTAGTTGTGATTCTATGATGATTTCAGACATTGTATCCTATGACAGTGATTTGAGTGTTCATCTCAGATATCGCCAGATTCAGTACAGAGACACAGTGCACACAGTTCAATACAGACACAGACACTTGATTACCTGATCACATGCCCTTTTGCATTGTATTATCATATCATAACCGTTATGTTTGTCATTTTCAGGTGCATAATACATTTCTGATTCCAATCCATGGGTTCAACAGAGATCGTTGCCGAGAGAAAGAACAATGTGTCTTACAAGTTTCCAGATCCTGTTTTGGATTCATTGCTCAAAGTTATAGATATGGCCGGTCCGGGTATTCTTGATAGATTTCAGAAGAGCTACGGGAATTTGGTTGGGATGGTCCGTACAATCACCAAGTATGAACATGATGCTTTGCACACTCTGCTGCAGTTCTACGAGCCTTCGTTGAGATGCTTTCTTTTTTCAGATTACATTTTGATGCCAACACTGGAAGAATTCTCATTTATTTTGGGAATTCCGATCACGCCGGCAATACCATTCTTCTCTGGTAGTTCTCCCAGCGTAAAAGAAATTGCTGCTGCGTTACAAATGGATCAGACAGTGGTAAAGAGTGGTGTGAGCAGTAAAAATGGAGTTAGCGGATTTCATTTAGAATTTCTGTCTGGACAAGCCCAAGAGGCTGCTAGTGCTAAAAATTGGACGGTTTACAATTCCATTCTGGCTCTCTGCATATACGGCCTAGTTCTCTTTCCCAATCAGCAAGACTTTGTGGATATGCAAGCGACAAGAGTTTTCGTTCTTAAAAATCCAGTCCCTACTTTGTTAGGAGATTTTTATCATTCCGTGCACTATAAGAATGAGAAAAGGAGGGGAGGATCTGTTAGTTGTTGTACTCCACTGCTGAGTCATTGGTTTTTCAAACATTTGCCTCAGACAGGTGCCTTTGTGGAAACCAAAGATGTGGCGAAATGGTCTAAACGATTGATGGGTTTAACTGCTGATAACATTGTATGGTTTGACCACCGGTTATTGAGAATAGAGCTTGTCACAAGATGCGGAAATTTTCCAAATGTGCCTTTGATTGGCAGAAAAGGAGGGATCAATTATAATCCAGTTTTGGCCATCCGACAGTTTGGGTATGCTTCCAGGGATCCCCCTACAGAGCAAGATGTGGAAGAATCTTTATTCTTTACAGGAACTAAAGATGCAAAGGTGGTAGAAGTAGTGAATGCTTGGAAAGATAAGCACAAAATTGGAAAAGCAGTTTTCGGGAAAGGAGATTGTAGGTCTTATCCTGAATATGACAGGTGGATTGAGACGAAAGTAAAGGAATTGCTTTTACCCTTTTCAAGGGGACCTCTTTTATGTTCAGTACAGCCAGAACAACCCACCATGGTGGCTATTGAAGAATGTGAGAAGTGGAAGAAAATGGTCAGAGAGCTGCAGATAGAAAATTCTGGAATGAGCAGATGTCTTCAGAAAGCTCTAGCTGACAACAAAGAGTTGGAAAAGAGAGCCTTGAAAGCGGAAAAAACCTTGGCTGACAAAGAGGAAGATTTTGATGACAGAGCTCGGTACTTTCGGAAACTTACTTTGGGAGCAGATGACACTAGTCAGGCTCACAAGATTACAAAACAGGCTTTAGCCCGAAGCAAGGATTCATTAGCTCAACTTCGTCAAGCTTGGGATGAAGTCAGAATTGAAAATGCCGAGTTAAAGGATCAGTCGAAGACTAAAGACGAGGAGCTTAAAAAGGCACATGAGCAGAGGAGAAAGTATCGGGAAAGTCTCGATAAAAGTCAAGAACAGTTAGAAGATGCTAGAAGCCAGCTGAAAAATACCAAGAAAGAGCTTGAAGAAGCCATGATAGAAAGAGAGATACTCAAGACGCAAGCTGGCATAAAGAGACACAAAGGAATGCATGATGACGAAGCTCTTATGCTGCATATGGGTTCTTTAACTAAAGCTCTTGAGAAAAGGGATGTCTTGATCAAAGAAATGATTGAAAAGCCGAATCACCAGCGTACCCGTATACTTTTTGAGGAAGTCAAGTATTCAAGTGATAAGCTGAAGGATGTGGAATTGTCAGACTGATGTTCTTTTCCCTGTATTTTGTTGTTAATGGTTACCATCAGGCTTGTTGATGGATCCATTTGTCCCTTGTATTGCATTTGCTTTCTTAAGTGTACTTGAATACTTTGTTGAATGAGCATGAGCAGTTTATTCAGAATTATTTCTTATCAGATAGCCGCACACAAGCACATGACCACGATACGTCTCTTTATATCACGATTTCTGGTCTTCAGATTTCTGTGGTTTGGATTGGAATCAGGGTATAAAAGCACCTAGGAAATGACAAACATGGCACTGCATGGCATTGCATATCATTTTGCATTTTTGTTACTTGCTTTTCAGGTACTCGTTGCAGGGTCTCTAACCTTTATTTGGTTTCAGGCAGTATAGCGGAGAATCATATTCACCGATATTCGACGCGAAGAAATCAAGTAAGAATCATGGATCAAGTGCAAAGTGATTTGGCCGAAATGAGGGCGCGTATGGACCAGTTTATGACCCTCATGACTGGCATGGCGCAAAATCAGGAGAGATTGAGGCTTCTGGTCGAGCGTCCAGACAATGGGCCCGAAGGTGATCAGCATGACAATTCACAGGGACATGGCATCCCTCCTCCCGGTGGCAACCCTCCTCCTGGTGGTAACAATCGGGGTAATGGAAATGGTAGGCATGCTGGTGTTACTCTTGAAGATACTCTGGAAGACCAATTTACTCTGCTGGATGCTGATGTGGGTAATCAAGGTGATCGAAGGTATGATGAGTTAGCAGAAAAGATCAGGGCCATAGAATGCAAGAACTCTATGGGTATTGATGTTACCAGCTTGGGGCTGGTCTCAGGAGTCAGAATTCCCCCTAAATTCAAACCTCCTACTTTTGATAAGTATCACGGCAATGCGTTTCCCCAAACGCATCTTCAAGCTTATTTTGGGAAGATTTCAGCCCATACGGATGACGAGAAGCTATGGATGCACTATTTTCAGGACAGTCTAGCTGGGGCGTCCTTGACCTGGTATATGAAGTTGAATAGAGCTGCTGTGAAGAGTTGGAAAGATCTGGCAGAGGCGTTCCTGAAGCAATACCAGTATAATATTGACATGGCGCCCAACCGCACTCAATTGCAGGGGTTGTCACAAAATGCCAAGGAGAGTTTCAAAGAATATGCACAGAGGTGGAGGGAAATGGCTGCCCAGGTTCAACCTCCCTTGTCAGACAGAGAAATGGCGGATATGTTTATGGGCACCTTGCAAGGGGCCTATCTTGATAGATTAGCTGCTTGTCCGTCAACTGGATTTGCTGATATTGTGATTGCGGGAGAAAGAATAGAAAGTCTGTTAAAGCTTGGAAAGATCCAGGATGTGAGTGGGACTGGCTCTTCGGGGACGAAGAAACCGTTTGCTGGTAACCAGAAAAGAAGAGAAGGTGATACGAATGCTGTGTTTAGAGGACGAGGCAGAGGGCGTTCTCAAGCTTATTATCAGGTAGATGCTGTAACAATCCCCACACCGCCTGTTCAGAAACAACAACCCCAACAACAAGTTCAACAGCAACAACCTTTTTTCCAGCAAAGGTCTAGGCAGAGGGATCGTAAGATGGATCCTCTCCCTATGACTTATGCCGTGCTGTTGCCCCGGTTACTCAAGTTAAAGTTGGTAGAACTCCGTATTATGAAAGCTCCGGTTGCTGGAAACCTGCCACCTAACTTCGATGCTAATGCTCGTTGTGAGTTCCACTCAGGTGCTCAGGGGCACTCCATTGAAAAATGCTGGGCTTTCCATCATAAAGTACAAGATTTGATTGATGCTAAAGCCATCAATTTCTCTCCCGCTCCTAATATTACTCAGCATCCCATGCCTGATCATAGTACAGCCAATGTATATGCTATTGAAGATGGGAGGAGATTGAATTTGGTGGTAGATATCCATCAAGTGAAAACTTCTTTGTTGGTTGTAAAAGATCGTTTATTGAAGGGACAGGTGTTCCCGGGCTGTAATCAGGATTGTTCCGAGTGTATGAATCAGGAGAATGGCTGTAATAAGTTGAAGGTGGGTTTACAGAATCTGATCGATGAAGGATGCCTACAGTTCGACAGAGTCGTGAAAGACACTGATGAGGTATCAACCGTGACCATCTATTACACTCCCGCTGAGATTCAAATGCCGGTCAGTGCAGTTCCTGTGGCAAGTGTTGCGCCAGAAAGGCCCAGTTCTGTCACTATCACGGTGCCAGGACCAATTCCGTTCACGTCTACGAAGGCTATCCCATGGCACTATGGGGCAGATGTATATTACGAAGGTAAAAAGCAGGAAGTTGAGTCGTCAGTCAGCCCAAATATTGATAACGTAGGGGGTGTAGGGGGCTTTACAAGGAGTGGAAGGTTGTTCGCTCCCCAAACCTTGAGAAGTGATAAAGAGGCAGAAGCCGCAGCAAAGGCTAAAGGTAAACAGGTGGTTGAAAATGCGCCTACACCTGAAGCAGAGACAAAGATTACTTTTGATAAGGAAATGGAAGAATTTATGAAGATAATTAAGAAAAGCGATTATAAGATTGTGGACCAACTGAATCAGACCCCTTCAAAGATTTCAATCTTGTCACTATTGATGTGCTCTGATGCGCATCGGCAGGCGTTGTTGAAAGTGTTGAAGAGTGCATACGTGCCACAAGAAATTACTGTTAATCAGCTCGAGGGCGTAATCTCCAATGTTAATGTTAGCCATGGCTTGGGCTTTACAAGTAGAGATTTGACTGTTGAAGGAAGAAACCATAATAAGGCTTTGCATATCACAATGGAGTGTAAGGGCGCAGTGTTATCTCATGTACTGGTAGACACTGGTTCATCACTCAATGTCTTGCCCAAGAAGGCATTAATGAAGCTGGAAGTTGATGGTTTGATCTTAAGGACTAGTGAATTGGTGGTCAGAGCATTCGATGGAACTAGACGATCTGTGTTTGGTGAGGTGGAATTGCCCGTACAAATTGGACCACAGGTATTCAAATCCACGTTCCATGTCATGGACATACAACCTGCATATAGCTGCCTGTTGGGACGCCCTTGGATTCACGGAGCAGGGGCTGTTACTTCCACTTTACACCAAAAGTTAAAGTATGAGTTTGAAGGGCAGGTTGTGACGGTTTGCGGTGAAGAAGACATCTTTGTGAGTCACTTGTCCACATTCAAGTACATTGAAATGGATGGGGAAATTCATGAGATGCTGTGCCAATCATTTGAAGCGGTCAATATCGACGATGCACCTGAGTCTTCCTCTGTACCAGTTGGGGCCGGTACCTCCATTTCATCTTACAAACAAGCTGTCGAAGTCGTCAGGGCAGGCAACGCCCAAGGTTGGGGCAGGTTGATAGAGACCCCAATGAAGGAAGACAAATTTGGTATTGGTTATCATCCCTCTACAACTTCAGATGCGGGGAGCAGGGGACCCATTACTTTCAATAGTGGGGGAATTATCTACATGGACCAGTCTTGTGCAGCCACAGAGGATAGTGTTGACAGTAATTGTGACCTGGACAACTGGGTACGCCCTCATGCTCCGGGACAACAAGTGCAAAACTGGTCCGTTGAAGAAGTCATCCGGGTTACTCTTCAGACAGAGTAATTTTTCTTTGTTTTTTTTCTAACCATAATGCATGTCAAAATCTTGCGCTCTGCCCAAGGCGTATAGATTCATTTGTAGGGCCACCATGGTTGCATTTGCAATGTTTAATCATTAATAAAGGACGTTTTGCAATCAAATTTTGTTCTCTGTCTTTCAGTTTTTATTTTTGCACAAAAATATAAAATGGCAATGTTTCATTTTCTTTTGTTTTGCTTAAAAATAAATTCTAAAATAAGGCATGAACCCGTTCATGCAGACTTGATCCTCCGGATACCACTGATAACGATTTTGATATGACTATGTATGACTTTGACAATCCGATTTATCAAGCTGAAGAAAGGGATGAGAAAGATTGTGAACTCTCTGAAGAACTGGCCAGATTGTTGAAACAAGAGGAAAGGGTCATCCAGCCTCACCAGGAGACTGTAGAAATCATCAATATTGGTTCCAAGGATGCCAAGAAAGAGATCAGGATTGGTGCCAGCTTGCAAGCAGACGTGAAGAAAACTTTGACTGAAATGTTGCGCGAGTATGTTGACATCTTCGCCTGGTCGTATCAAGACATGCCGGGGTTGGATACGGATATTGTCGTGCACAGGCTGCCATTAAGAGAAGAATGTCCGCCAGTCAAGCAGAAACTTCGTCGGACTCACCCCGACATGGCTTTAAAGATTAAGGAGGAAGTCCAGAAGCAGTGGGATGCTGGGTTTCTTGCTGTGACAAAGTATCCTCCGTGGGTAGCCAACATCGTGCCAGTACCGAAGAAAGATGGGAAAGTGAGAATGTGTGTGGATTATTGAGATCTTAATAAAGCTAGCCCGAAAGATGATTTTCCACTACCTCATATTGATGTGCTGGTCGATAATACAGCTCAATTTTCAGTGTTCTCCTTTATGGACGGGTTCTCCGGGTACAACCAGATCAAGATGGCACCTGAAGATATGGAGAAGACCACGTTCATTACTCCGTGGGGTACATATTGTTATAAAGTAATGCCTTTCGGGTTGAAAAACGCAGGGGCAACGTACCAGCGGGCGATGGTGACATTGTTTCATGACTTGATTCATAAGGAGATCGAATGTTATGTAGATGATATGATTGCCAAGTCGAGAACAGAAGAGGAACATCTGGTTAACCTGAAAAAACTGTTTGAAAGGTTGAGAAAGTTCCGTCTGAGATTAAATCCAAACAAGTGCACGTTTGGGGTGCGTTCTGGAAAGTTACTGGGTTTCATCGTGAGCGAAAGAGGAATCGAGGTTGATCCTGCCAAGGTGAAAGCAATACAAGAAATGCCTGAACCGAGAACAAAAAAAGAGGTTCGTGGTTTCTTGGGTAGATTGAACTACATTGCAAGGTTCATATCTCACCTAACAGCCACGTGTGAACCAATATTTAAATTGTTAAGGAAAGATCAAACGGTCAGGTGGAATGACGATTGCCAATTGGCATTCGATAAGATAAAAGAATACTTGCAGGAACCTCCGATTCTAATGCCTCCAGTTGAAGGGAGACCGCTGATAATGTATCTGACAGTGCTTGAAGGTTCCATGGGTTGTGTTCTCGGTCAACATGACGAGACAGGTAGGAAGGAGCATGCTATCTACTACCTGAGCAAAAAGTTCAATGATTGTGAGTCCCGATACTCAATGCTTGAAAAGACATGTTGTGCGCTTGCATGGGCCGCTAAGCGATTGAGGCAATATATGGTTAGGCACACGACCTTGTTGATTTCAAAAATGGATCCTATCAAGTACATTTTCGAGAAACCAGCATTGACAGGCAGAGTTGCACGGTGGCAAATGGTCTTGACAGAGTATGATATTCAGTACACTTCACAAAAGGCCATCAAAGGAAGTATCCTGTCCGACTATCTTGCGCAACAGCCGATTGATGATTACCAACCCATGAAATTTGACTTCCCTGATGAGGACATCATGTTTCTCAAAGCTAAAGACTGCGAGGAACCACTCCCGGAGGAGGGGCCAGACCCTGAGTCCAAATGGAGTCTGATGTTTGATGGGGCTGTCAATATGAATGGATGCAGAGTTGGAGCAGTTCTTATCACGTCGGAAGGTGTCCATATGCCTTTCACTGCACGAATAACTTTCGGATGCACCAACAATGAAGCAGAGTACGAAGCTTGTATAATGGGGATCGAGGAGGCGGTTAATCTACGGATTAAGACCCTTGATATATTCGGTGATTCAGCTTTGGTAATCAATCAAGTGAAAGGGAGTTGGTACACGCACCAAGCAAATCTAGTGCCGTATAGAGATTATACGAGGAGATTGCTGACATTTTTCACAATAGTGAAACTGTACCATATTCCTCGAGATGAGAATAGGTTCGCTGATGCCTTGGCCACTTTGTCTTCCATGATCAAGGTGCAAGGATGGAACCATGTACCTAAGATTGAGGTATCCCGCCTTGACAGACCAGCATTTGTGTTTGCGGTCGATGCAGCGTCTGATGACAAGCCATGGTTTCATGACATTAAGTGTTTCTTGAAAAGTCAAGAGTACTCGCCCGGGGCATCGTCCAAAGACAGGAAGACGTTGAGAAGGTTAGCTGGTAGTTTCTTCTTGAACAAAGATGGCGTGCTGTATAAAAGAAATTTTGACACGGTCCTGCTTAGATGTGTGGATAAACATGAAGCAGACTTGTTGATGATTGAAGTGCACGAAGGCTCTTTCGGTACCCATGCTAGAGGACATGCAATGGCTAAAAAGTTGTTAAGATCGGGATATTATTGGTTGACTATGGAGTCCGATTGTTGCAAATATGCCCGCAAATGCCATAAATGCCAGATCTATGCAGATAAAGTGCATGTGCCTCCAAATCCGTTGAGTATCATGTCGTCGCCTTGGCCGTTTGCCATGTGGGGCATTGATATGATCGGAAAGATTGAGCCTACAGCTTCTAATGGTCATCGTTTCATCTTGGTGGCGATTGATTACTTCACCAAATGGGTTGAAGCCGCATCCTATGCCAATGTTACAAAACAAGTGGTCGCTCGTTTCTTAAAACGGGATATCATTTGCCGATATGGAGTTCCCGAAAGAATCATTACCGATAATGGCTCTAATTTGAATAATAAGATGATGGCTGAGTTATGCCGGGACTTCAAAATCGAACATCACAATTCTTCTCCGTACCGCCCAAAGATGAATGGCGCGGTCGAAGCGGCCAACAAAAATATCAAGAAGATTGTGCAGAAGATGGTTGTCACGTACAAAGATTGGCATGAGATGTTACCATTTGCTTTGCATGGGTATCGAACGTCGGTACACACGTCCACTGGGGCAACCCCATTCTCACTTGTATATGGTATGGAGGCAGTGCTACCGGTTGAAGTAGAGATTCCGTCCCTCAGAGTTATGATGGATGTTAAGCTAGATGAAGCTGAATGGGTACGAGCCAGATTTGATCAGCTGAACCTTATTGAGGAAAAGCGATTGGCGGCTGTATGTCATGGGCAACTATATCAGCGCAGAATGAAGCAGGCATTTGACCAAAAGGTGCGTCCTCGGGTTTACAAAGTCGGAGATGTGGTACTCAAAAGGATCCTTCCTCCCAATACAGATCACAGGGGCAAATGGACTCCTAACTATGAAGGTCCATTCGTGGTTAAGAAGGTCTTTTCGGGCGGAGCTTTATTGCTTACAACCATGGATGGCGAAGACTTTTCATCCCCTGTCAACTCGGACGTAGTCAAAAAATACTTCGCATGAATAGACCCGCTGGATAATAAAAATAAAAAAATCCAGGCAAAAAAGGGCATCCCGGCGAACCAAAAACAGAATAAGGTTTGGGCAAAAATTAGGGATATAATTGAAAAAAGATTTGTACACCCAGTAAGTTGAAAACCCGAAAGGGCAACTTAGGCAAAAAAGGGTATCCTGGTGGATCGAAAACCTGAAAGGGTGGTCCACACAAAAGAGGGATTTAAGCGAATGACTACGGTCTGAGTTATCTGACCCATTACCGTTTGAACAACTGACGTTCTGAAAGATAGGAATCGGTCTGATTAGTCCTCAGAAGGCAAGGTCGGGGAGTTTTGAAGACATACTGGTCATAACAGAATGGAAACTTATTGGAAGTCCGTTTTCACATTGCCATTAGGATAGTTTCTTTTCTCAATTTTCAGCGATCACCTCTTTCCAGGGATTGCTTCCGGATGTAATTGCCTATTCTGGACTCTCAGTCAATAAATTGAATTTCAATAAAAAGCTTCCTATTTTTGTTTTATTGCTTTGTTTGCAAAAACGTCCTAATTTTTGATAAAACATTGCATTTAAAAACATGGCGGCCTTGCAATAACATGCGCAGAAAAAACATTTGAAATTACTTCGAATGTTGAATACTCCCGGATGGTGGATTCTAGCCACGCAATATTCGGGGCATGTGGGCATATTCTTTTGTTGTAGGTAGCAGGTGCCGATGATTTTAAGCACAAGACCAGTAATAAATCACCCCACGCAAAAGACTGGGGCAATTACGGGTAAGGAGATCGGCGTTCATCGTTCGGTCGACGATTGTTCATAACGGGTCGATATTAGTGAATTAAGTTCAACTGGGTACCGTTGCATCTTATTAAGTCGATTCTCTCATACAGTACTTCCAAGAGCTACAAGCTTTTCTGTGTCAATAACGGTCACAGGTTCCCCAAGAGAGTGGTCTCGTTGATACCGAAGCTGATGGTCATTATCCCCAGCGAAGTCGCAAGAGTTGGAAGAGGCTAAATCTTCTGTAAAATCCTCTTATGACATCCTCTTCGGGGACAAATTGTTTGTTTCCCTAGCATGAAGTGTGGATCATCCCCAGTAGAGTTTGAGGACGTTTGGTCTTCTGTAAAATCCTCTCAAAAGGCATTCCCCAGCACGAGGCGCTTTAAAGCAGTTTTCTCCAGCAGAGTTTGTTATAAACTCGTCATCCCCAACGGAATTGTCTAAGGGAAAGCTCGCCTAACATGGGTATTGTGGTACTTATCCTAAGCTCGGCAGTCGTATTCCTTAGCAGACTACCGTGGATTTGCTTTGGATTTCCCCAGCAGATCTCTAAGCACTCCTTCCCAGCATGTTGCAAGGAAATGTTCTAACCAGGATTCGCATGTCCCCGGCAGAGTAGCCTTGATCCCCAGCAAGATCGTAACTCTGGTAAGGATACCCCCACAGAGGTCAGCATCGAATCTTGTCAGCAATACTCCCCAGCTGAGTTGTTGTTCTCCCTGCAGAGGTTTATAAGATCGGCAGAATCTTTTCCTCCACAAGGATGGTACAGTCTTTCCCCAGCCGGGTCAGAAGGTGGATAACCCCTACAAAGGGTCTTGGATTAGATAGATCCCCAAGCAGAGTTTGTATGACTTTTCTTCCCTAGCAAGACGCCATGCAAAGAAATTCTCATCCCCAGCGGATTCGCTGTGACCAGAATTCATTCCCCCCAGCAGAGGAAGTGATTACTGGCAGATTTATTATTCTTCAAGTCCAATTTATTTTTGGCAAACTTGATAATTCGAAGCAGACGGATTGTTCATTTATTCTCCAACAGAGATACTATCCTCTCAGGAATCTCTAAAGTCAAGTCATTGATCATTGTTCCTCAGCAAAGTCGGCAGAGATGTCTGACACGGATGCAGAGTGCAATCCGGTATTGGAATTCTAAAAGTCCAACGGTGGATTGGCAAAAGTCCGTCTTCGGGTGGCAAAAGTCCAACAGTGGATTGGCAAAAGTCCATCTAAGGGTGGCAAATTCTAAAAGTCCAACAGTGGATTGGCAAAAGTCCGTCTTCGGGTGGCAAAAGTCCAACAGTGGATTGGCAAAAGTCCGTCTTCTGGTGGCAAAAGTCCAACAGTGGATTGGCAAAAGTCCGTCTTCGGGTGGCAAAAGTCCAACAGTGGATTGGCGAAAGGTCCATCTAAGGGTGGCATATTCTAAAAGTCCAACAGTGGATTGGTAAAAGTCCATCTTCGGGTGGCAAAGCAGCTAAAAGTCCAACAGTGGATTGGCGAAAGGTCCATCTAAGGGTGGCATATTCTAAAAGTCCAACAGTGGATTGGTAAAAGTCCATCTTCGGGTGGTAAAGCAGCTAAAAGTCCAACAGTGGATTGGCGAAAGGTCCATCTAAGGGTGGCATATTCTAAAAGTCTAACAGTGGATTGGCAAAAGTCCGTCTTCAGGTGGCAAAAGTCCAACAGTGGATTGGCAAAAGTCCGTCTTCGGGTGGCAAAAGTCCAACAGTGGATTGGCAAAAGTCCATCTTCAGGTGGCACAAAGCTGCAAAGTCCACCAGTAGCGTGGCAGGCCAGTAGTCGTCTGGCGTCGTTCAAAAAGACATTATTAAAGTCCACCAGCAGTGTGGCAAGCCAGTAGTCGTCTGGCGTCGTTCAAAAAGACATTTCTAAAGTCCACCAGTAGCGTGGCAGGCCAGTAGTCATCTGGAATTGCATAAAAGACGTTATTTAAAGTCCACCAGCAGTGTGGCAAGCCAGTAGTCGTCTGGTGTCGTTCAAAAGACAGTTTTCTCTGACAATGTTTCATTGAAGATTCCAGCTAGCAATGTCGGGGAAGTTTCTTCCTCATCATCCAGAGCAAATTTTTGGTTATATTTGGTATTCAATCGCTATATACCTTGAAAGTCCGAAAGCAGTCGCTTTCAGGCATTCAGGTCTACAGCGCTCGAATAGGGGCAGCTGTAATACCCCAAAATTTGCTCTCCCTCTTTGTCATCATAGCATGGCATTATCATTTATCATATCATATCCACCTCATTAACATTACATTGCATTTAACATAGAAAAATGAAGCATAGCATCCTTCTTACCATCAGGGCATGTGATCAGGTGGAAGGTGGACAATCAAGGGATCATTCAAAGCACAAAATGGTCAATCAAGTGCCCTCAAGGCAAGCCAAGAGGTCTTTCATGTCTCATACCATCTCAATGGAACATCCACAACCTCAAGAATGAGAGATTCAATGGGAGATTGAAGCACTACATCTTTCACTATGCAAGAGGTTCAAAAACTGAAGGAAAAGCCTCAAAAGAGATAGCTCATTGATCCAAAATCATCCTCAAATGGTATATCTCATCATCCTTTAAGAGGATACACAACATACTCTGAGGAATTTGAAATTGAAGACTGCACATTTTTCTCCTAGGAGGTGGGCACCAAAACTAGGGTTTCCCATTAAATTAGGGAATCTTTGATTTTTTGGACAAAACTTGATGTCATGGTATTCTACATGTTCTTAAGTGTATGTGTATGGAAAATTGCCTCTCAATTGGTTTTGGAAGTGTTTCAATTGGAAGAAAGATCAGAAATCAGGAAAATTGGGGCCAAGTCAAATAATCAGAGGAAAAAGTCAACTCTTGACTTTTTGAGGCCAAATTCATAAAATTCATGCTATATGTGTCCAATGTGCAAAATTTGATCAAGAAACTCCAAAGGAATCATGAAAAAATCAAGAGGTGGAAAGTTGCCATTTTTGGAAGAAGAAGGGTTACTAAAAATAGCAAGTTTTGGCCATTTTGCATCAGAGTTTGAACCAAGGCCATTTAAAATTGAAGCACCAAATGAAAATTCCACTCGGCCACAACAAAAGATCTTGTTTTAAGCTTCACATCCATATGTGGAACATCACTATTGGATAAAAATTGAGTGAGATATGATTGATCAAAGTTTGAGCAAAGTAGGTTCAAAACTAGGTCATGACCAAGATTTTCAGGGCACGCGCGCAGTCATTTTAACAAACATGTGGTGGGCCAAATGTCCACTCATTTTTCTCATGGTTAAAGGCCTCAAATGAAAAATCTTTCAACATGAAAGTTGTTCCTCTATGTGAGATCTTTAAGATTGGTGTTCATGTTTTTTTCATTTGATCAAAGGTCAAGAAGTTATGTTGAGTCCAAGTTGTGATGATCTTGCTGAAAATCCATGCCAGGTACACCTTGCCAACCAACCTCATTTCCTCGTCCATAACTAGCTTCCAAACCTTTGTGTTTCAGGTCATGTTTCAACCTTTCCCAAGCATTATGTCAACTCATTTTTCATACCAAAGTTGTTCTATTATGTTCCCTCTTTTCATTGATTCCAAAACCATACAGTTTCATGCCATGAACATAGAGAATTCCATTCTCAAACACCCACTGTTACAATGTTGACTTGCTGCATAATTTTGGTTCAAGCACACATCAAATACATGACAGAAGTTGTATGTTTGCTTCCTTATTGAGACCAACACATGCCTGCACTCTTTACACACTTGCTCGAGTCATACATGAAAAGGGAAAGGTTGGAAGCTTGCTATAGAAGTTTAGCAGCAAGAACATGGTAACACATTATGAACCAGCCACACCATATCATGGCTCTCCCTAACTAACTTAACTCAGTTAGTTAGGGATGACTCACTTAACTCCACATAACTCAGTTAACTCACTCATTAAACCATGGTTAGAGTTTACTATAAAACCAAACCTCACTCTCTAATTTCATTTTCAGCTTCATTCTTCCACATTCTCTCCAAAAACTCTCTCTGCTCTACTCTCAACATCACCATTGCAAGGAATCTTCGAGTTCACATTGTTCATCCTCCTCCTAAATCTTCTATGATTCTCTCTCAACTTCACCAAAGAGCAACTGATTTTTGAGCTTGGATCTCATTTCTTCTCCACTGAATCATCATCTTCATCAAAGCCTTTATTTGGCCAAGTGAAGCTTAAGGAAGAAGCAAGCATTTCCTCTGGTTTTCTCAGACTCTACAAGAACTGCAAGACCAGGTTCCGAAGCTTACAAACTCTTCTCTCACGTTTACTTGTTTATTTTGTTGTTTTCATGATGATATGAGCTCACTAGGAGCATTTGAACTCTGGCTAGTTGATAGAGCTTCTTAGAAGCTTAGATCCAAAAACATAGGGCAATATGTTCGTGCTTGTTTCTTGCTATATGTGAATGGTTTGATGATTTCATTGATGGATTTGGAATGTACGTGATTTCCTCTTTATTTTGATGTATGCTACGTGATTTTTTGGATGGTTTGGAAGTTGCAGTTGCCGGAGAATGGCCGGAGAAGGTGACCGGAGGTCCCTCTCCGGCCGGTGAGGGTTTGAATTAGGGTTTAGTGCATTTTAAGTCGTGACCGTTGGATGTGTGTGATCGTGTGGCTACTATGTTGACAGCACATTAAAATTCACGTGCAAGCCATGTGCCTTATTTCTGATTTGACTTAAACATTGTGTGATGCAGTACATGATAATTTGTGTGTGACCTCATGCGCGTGTGTTGGATCTGTGTACTTTGACTTTTGTTTGACTATGACTTAATCTGATGGCTTGGATTGCTTTGACTATGTTGACTGAAGAACATGCTAGTTATGGTGTTTTGTGCGCTTATTGGACCTAAGCCAGATTGATATTCACACCCCCTTGTCTAAGGCCCAATGTAATTTGAACTGAGTAACTACTAGTCACGCACCCCCATTCCTTTTTGCATTGAATTTTATTTTTCCATTTTTCCACACGTTTGCTTTTTAATTTTTAAAAATACTAAATAGCATCATAAAATTCCACAAAAATTCATGAGCATCATTAAAACATTTAGAAAATTTTTCCTGATTTTATTTCTTGAGTTTATGACCTTTTTTCCCCTGTTCTATATTTTTCTTTGAATTTCTTTGGTGTGCATTCTTAATATGGTACATGATCTTGTTTAATTTTGTTCTTGATCATTAAAAATTGTTTTGATGCTCTTCTTTTTGCATTGAGTCATTAGCATCTTGAGGTATGTTAAGTGATTTTTATTTGATTTTTTAGGTCATTTTATGGCATGTTTGGTGTTCACTTTTGTGCTACTTTGTATGATATGTCTATTTGACCTAAGTGCATTGTTTGACATCATTTTCCTTGGTTCCTTGCATGTTACTTTGATATGTGATTCATCTCTGATTAGTGAACTTCAATAACATGTTTTCATAATTTTCATGAGGCCATTTGATTTTTGTTTGATGCATTTCATTTAAAGCATTATAACATGTCATATCATTGTAATCTTTTGTGCATGTTTACATGTTTTCTTTTGTGTATACTTGCATGATCATTTGCCTATTTGGTGAGCTACACTCTTGACATTATAGGACATAGATACATATCATATGTCATCTTTGCTTGTTGATTATCATTTGAACCTTGTGCACCTTTAACATGTTGTGTTTGCACTTTCCTTTGTTTGGAACTTCCATCTCAATCCTACTTCTTCTATCACTTCTTAAATGCCTTGATGTGCTTCATGAATACTTGTGAGAGTTTTGTGAATCATTTTTCATTTCATTTCAATTCTGATCCATGGATTACATGTTCCATTTATGCATATTTCTTCTTTTTCTTTTCATCTTTCATTCTCCTTTTTCTTATGGTAGCATGTTTTAATGCCATGGATGATGTTTGTTGCCTATCCACTTGGACTTGCATGATGATAATCATTTGTTTTCCATATGATGTACATTCTGGTTGTGGTTATAGGATTTGATTTCTCATTTAATTCTTTTGAGTTTTATGGTGCATTACATGTTCTTTTACTTCTTATACTTCTTGTACATGTTTACTAACCATGTAGGGGCTTTGGTAAGTTGCAATTGAGTGTGGATAAGGAATCCATATTCAACTTCTATCCTTTCTCTTTTACAATTCCATCTTGTGTTTTGTTAAGCACTTATGTGCTTTTTTCTTAATAACTCATCACTTTCCCTTTGTGAATTACAATTCATCTTCTACTTTAGAAGTGAATTGTTTAATTCATCCTTTCTTTAGACTTTAGGTTGAAACCTCACAAACCATTAGGATCACTCCCTTTAATCTTCAATTAGGATTGAGTCTTAGTCCACATAGGTTTTACCTTTTCTCCTCTCTTGAGTCTCTTTTCTCATCTCAAAGAAAATACAAAAATATCTAATAAAGGTAGGCATTTATTGCATTTAGGCCTTTCATATAAAGAAAAGATTATAAGGGGTCTTCTCTTATAATCTTAGAATGTGTAGCATATAGCCCATCTTGGGTCAATGTGTTAAACATTTGATCTTGTATGAGGGACCTAAATGCAATACTTGTTGAAGGTACAAATAATAAAAACACTTCTTCATTTCTTAATCAATAAAAACACTTAATAAACACAAGTATGCTAGTGTGTTTGAACCTTGACAATTGGAACTAAGTGTGGGGGTCTTCTTCACTCTTAGTGTGCTTTCTTACCCATTCCATCTTGGAATGTGAGAATGTACACATTCCAATGACTAAGATTTAAATACACTATCATATGCAAGCAAATCCAAAACACTTCCTTCTAAAAGACAAAAACAAACAATGACGTCTTTCCTTCGGGAATTCTTTTCTCACCTCACTCATTCTCAGCGTATGAACGCGCTTCTACTCGTTCTCTTGCAAGATGGTAACGCACTCGGACCAGCGAGCCTGCAACACCTGAGCTAGAACGTTAGCCGTTCCCTAAAAAACACAAACAATCTTTCCCTTAGGTGAGGGGAACTACGTCGCTCTGATTCTCATGTTCCCGATGAGATACGTAGGCAGTGGGGTAGGGCCCATTCGAGCACTTCTTTTATTTTCCCTACATTTGTTTCTCTTTCTCTTTCTCTTTCTTTCTTTCAGTTCCCTTTTTTCCAGCATTCTTTTCTTACACCCTTTGATTGAGACAAGCAAGCGTGGATCCCATCGGGTACGATGGACGCGAGGGGGTGCTAATACCTTCCTCTCGCGTAACCGACTCCCGAACTCAGTTCTCTTGGTCGCAAGACCATGCTTTTCCTTTCTCTTCAGGTTTATGCAGTGTTTCCTTTCCCTCTCTTGGGATAAATACACATTGCTGGCGACTCTGTTTCGGTGCCACTTTCGCGTTTGTACTTGGATGAAAATCCCGGGAGCGACACCGTTGATCGGGCTTAGGAGATAAGAACTCGGCCGAGGGTATCAGATGGGAAAGCCGCATCTCATACTGCTGATCCTTCGTTCAGGCGTACTGGCCTAAAAGGAGTACTTTGATTCTGCACTTTGAAATTCAAACGCCTTTGGAGATGCGATCGATGTTCTTTCGATGTTCAACAGTCAAAAGCAATTGTCATCTTTAATTTAAAAGCAGAAAAAGTTTTAACAAGTAAATTCATTTTTGTTTCATTTCAAGAATCGCTAATCATGTTAAAACGCCATTCTGTAAAGCTAAAACAAATAAGAATTACAAACAAAAGCACAAGGGATCAAATTTTATTGATAAGATGGAGATCAGCCAAACGCGCGATTCCAAAGAGTATATATAAAGTTTGAAAATGGTAATTTACAGGGAAAAGGGCTACGTTAAAACATAACGACCACTATCCTTCTACCAACTTTGAATTTGGGACATCCTGAGCTTCTGTCGAAGATGACCTTGACTAGAGTTTTCCTCCGATGGATGATGTAACTGCTGCTGAGGGACTTGCCTCTGTTGAACATAGTTACTTGCCATTATCCCTAACTTTTGCCTGGATTGTACTATGAGATTTCCAATCCATCGGGATGATATATTTTTTTTTGTCTATAACTTTTTCCTGGACCGCCCTTTCGGGTTTTCAATCCACCAAGACTTTTTTTTAGGCGAAGTATTTCTTGACTACATCAACATTCGTGGGGTAGGCAAATTCCTCTCCGTCCATGGTTGCAAGTCTCAAGGCACCGCCTGAGAAAGCTTTCGTGACCACATAGGGGCCATCGTAATTTGGGGTCCATTTGCCCCGAGAGTCAGTGAGAAACGATTATATCTTCTTGAGCACGAGGTCTCCTTTTCTGAAGACACGAGGTCGGACCTTTTTGTCGAATGCCTTCTTCATTCTCTGCTGATACAACTGACCGTGGCATAGTGTCGTGATTCGCTTCTCTTCGATCAGGTTTAATTCGTCGTGTCGACTTTGACACCATTCAGCTTCTGAAAGCTTAGCTTCCATCAATACCCGGATTGATGGGATCTCTACTTTTATGGGGAGAACTGCCTCCATGCCATATACTAGAGAGAAAGTGGTTGCTCCTGTTGAAGTGCGGACAGATGTTAGATAACCGTGAAGAGCAAAGGGTAGCATCTCGTGCCAATCTTTATAGGTTACAACCATCTTTTGAATGATCCTCTTGATGTTCTTGTTAGCCGCTTCTATCGCTCCGTTCATCTTGGGTCGGTAGGGAGATGAGTTATGGTGTTCGATCTTGAACTCAACGCACTACTATTTCATCATCTTGTTGTTCAAGTTAGATCCATTATCTGTAATGATCTGGCTCGGAACACCATAATGGCAGATGATATTGTTTTTGATAAATCGGACCACCACTTGTCGGGTTACATTAGCGTACGACGCTGCTTTGACCCACTTGGTGAAATAGTCAATGGCTACCAGGACGAACCGATGTCCGTTTGAAGCCTTAGGTTCGATCAAGCCAATCATGTCGATTCCCCATATGGAAAAAGGCCACGGGGAAGAAAGAACTTTGAGATGTGATGGCGGTACATGAATTTTGTCGGAGTATATCTGACACTTGTGACACCTCCTCATGTACTTGTTGCAGTCGGATTCCATGGTGAACCAGTAGTACCCTGCTCTTAGAATTTTTCTCGCCATTGTGTGTCCGTTGGCATGAGTGCCAAAGGATCCTTCATGAATTTCTTTCATAAGCATGTCTGCTTCTGGTCTGTCTACGCATCGGAGCAAGTCCAAGTCAAAAATTCTCTTATAAAGAGTATCACCGCTCAGGAAGAAGTTTCTAGCTAGTCTTCTGAGGGTTTTTCTGTCCTTTCTAGACGCCCCAGATGGGTACTCTTATTTCTGAAGGAAGCATTTGATATCGTGATACCAAGGTTTATCGTCTATGACTGCTTCAATCGTGAAGATGTAAGCGGGCCTTTCAAGGCGCATTATGTTGATCTTAGGCAGGTCATTCCATTGACCTACACTAATCATAGAAGAGAGAGTGGCTAAGGCATCAGCCATGTGATTCTCTCTACGAGGGACGTGATGAAACTCGACTCTGTTAAAGAAGGGCAACAACCTTCTTGCATAGTCTTTGTAAGGAATCAGTCTTGATTGGTATGTGTTCCAATCTCCTTTTATCTGATTGATAACCAAGGCTGAGTCGCCATATACGTCCAAGTTTTTGATCCTTAAATCAATCGCTTCTTCGAGACCCATAATACAAGCTTCGTATTCGGCCTCGTTGTTCGTACATTTGAACGTAAGTCTGGCAGTGAAAGGAATGTGGGTACCCTGAGGGGTAACAATGATTGCCCCAATTCCGTTTCCATAATGATTAACTGCTCCGTCAAAGATAAGTCCCCATTGGGAACCTGGTTCTGGCCCTTCACTTGGTAACAGTTCATCGCAATCTTTCATTTTTAGATACATGACATCTTCGTCTGGGAAGTCAAACCCGGTTGATTCTTGATCGTCAATCGGTTGATGAGCCAAATGATCGGCTAAAATACTTCCTTTAACGGCTTTCTGAGCGTGGTACTCTATGTCATATTCTGATAATAACATCTGCCAACGAGCAATTCTTCCCGTGAGAGCAGGCTTTTCGAAGACATACTTGATTGGATCCATTTCGGAGATTAACCAAGTAGTGTGACGAATCATGTATTGGCGAAGACGTTTGGCTGCCCAAGCCAAAGCGCAACAAGTTTTCTCAAGCATCGTGTATCGAGTCTCGTAGTCGGTGAATTTCTTGCTCAGATAGTAGATGGCAGACTTTTTCCATTTGGTTTCATCTTGTTGGCCAAGTACACATCCCATTGAGTCCTCTAGGACTGTGAGGTAAATGATCAGTGGTCTTCCTTCCACTGGAGGTGATAGAATCGGCGGATTCAACAGGTATTCCTTAATACTGTCGAAGGCGGTTTGGCAATCTTCTGACCAAACGCAATCCTGGTTCTTTTTGAGTAATTTGAAAATCGGCGCACACGTGGCGGTCATAAGGAATATGAACCTGGAGATGTAGTTTAAACGTCCCAAGAATCCTCTGACTTGTTTTTCAGTTTTCAGAGAAGGCATTTCTCGAATGGCCTTGACCTTGTTAGGAGCAACCTCAATTCCTTTCTGGCTGACGATGAACCCTAAGAGTTTCCCTGAACAGACACCGAAGGTGCACTTGTTGGGATTCAAGCGGAGTTTGTACTTCCTCAAACGCTCGAATAGTTTTGACAGGTGGGTCACATGCTCCTCTTCTGTCTTAGATTTTGCAATCATGTCATCGACATATACCTCTATTTCCTTGTGTATCATGTCATGAAAAAGAGTAGTCATGGCTCTTTGATAGGTTGCCCCGACGTTCATTAAACCGAACGGCATCACCTTGTAACAAAAGGTACCCCATGGGGTAATGAACGAAGTTTTCTCCATGTCTTTCGGCGCCATTTTGATCTGGTTATAGCCCGAGAATCCATCCATGAAGGAGAAAATTTTGAACTTTACTGTGTTGTCTACCAGCATGTCAATTTGTGGTAAAGGAAAGTCGTCCTTTGGACTTGCCTTGTTCAGATCCCTATAATCAACACACATTCTGACCTTTCCATCCTTTTTGGGAACGGGTACGATGTTGGCTAACCATTGAGGATATTCAGATGTAGCGAGGAAACCTGCGTCGATCTGTTTTTGTACCTCCTCTTTGATTTTGATGGCCATGTCCGGGTGAGTCCGTCTCAACCTTTGCTTTACTGGCGGACATTCCGATCTTAACAGTAAGTGATGTTCCACGATGTTGGTATCCAACCCTGGCATATCCTGATAGGACCAAGCGAATACATCGGGAAATTCTCTGAGAAGCTTTATCAAACCCTCTCTGGCAGTTGGACCGAGTAGTGCCCCAATCCTGATTTCTTTTCTCTCTTTTTCCGAACCCACATTGATCGTTTCCAACGGCTCTTTGTGAGGTTCAATGGACCTTTCCTCCTGTCTGAGTAGTCGAGAGATCTCTTCTGGAATTTCGTTGTCAACTTCTTCTTCATCCCCAAATATCGGGAACTCAAAGTCGGGAGAAGGCATCGGATCGTATGTTTCAACTGGGTTTAAAACAAGCAATCTGCATGACGTGATAATTCGTGTTTAGAAGAGATAGAGAAAACGCGAGTGTGTGCAGTGTATTTATTTTACTGCTTGTTTTTATTTTTAATTGTTTTTTAGGATTACCATTTTCTGAGAAAAGCGAAAAGAAAACAGCAATTAATGCGGAAATTACATAACGACATTATTTTATTAATGAACAAGTCGATCCTTGAAACTACAGCCCTATAAAACAAAACTCTGTCGCTTTGGGCGGAGCGAAGAGGGAAAATTTACAGAAAGTGAGCCCTATCAAAACATCCGTTTCACCTGGGCAGGGTGAAAGGTTAAAAACGACAATTACTTTGACTGATGAATGATCTTCGGAACCTCGACGGCAACCCATTGGCGGCGAACTCCTCGGTGAATCACAAAGTCTGGCACCTTCCTTGATTTGTCTTCAGAAATAACGCTAATTTCTGGTGGAGAAGGATCATTGGAATCTGTCTCCCAGGCAGAATTGTCGTAGGAGGATTCCTCAGTTGTATTTTGCATAGCATTGGTGCTCTTAGCTGTATCTCCCCATCCAATTGGCTGGATATCTTCGAGCCTGATACGAGAGCTTTCTGGAGCGGTGTACTTGACCATATAGTCAAATTTTCCACTCGGTTGTCCCAAGGTGTCCCACACTTCTTTCAAACTGGAGGAGTCATCCCTCTCGATAACGTTGACCTCAGGAAAAGCATAGTTGATGAATTCAAGTCCTGTAAATGTTGCAAATTCATCGTCATGTTGAGTAGTTTCTGAATGACTTGAGTGTTGATCCCATGACATGGTGGGGACACAGGTATTCTGTTCAACGACGGTCAGCTTATTTTCATTGTTCGGCTGACTCTCTTGCCCCAAATCTCCTGGATAAGGTTGCCACATTGGCAGACCATCCATTGGGCCATAGTAGGTGTAGTCAAAATTGTCTTTCATCGGAGTGTCTTCCTCTAATGAATTTGGCGGAGCACGACATCCTTCCGGATCACAATCCCCGTATATCATTTCGATGTCTGACCTGGGTATAAATCTCGGACTCTTTGTAGGAAAGCAAAAAGGAGTTTACGTTTCGTCCTGAGACATATAACTGTCCTTGTTAAGATAGGACTCCCACTCTTCCTCTATGTCAGAGGGATCTTCCTCATTGATAGCATGGACTGCTTGAGGGACTGGGTGAAGAAAACCTCCACTGTGGAAGAAGTTCTGAATGGGATGAAGACTTCCATTGCTGGCAGCTGTCTGGGTACAGGTTGCAGAAAAACCAAGACCCTTCTTTGTTTTCTTGTCAATAGGAATGACAAGCTGTCCCAATCCGATTGTATCGGTACTCTCGACCGCTTTGATATCATCTTTGTATGAGGAAATCGAGGTTACTCCTTGAGATTGATTGTCCTTTCCCACCGACAGCGCTTGGAACTGCGTTCCAATAACCTCCTCGGGTTCTACACAAGTAGATAATGATAAGTTACTCACGAGCAAGGCCTGTTCTCCATAGACTGTGACAAGTTGATCGTTCTGAATGAACTTTAGCTTTTGGTGGAGGGTCGAAGTGACCGCTCCAGCCTGATGTATCCAAGGTCTTCCTAATAAACAACTGTATGTTGCCCGGATGTCCATGACCTGGAAAGTGACTTGGAAAGTGTGAGGACCGATAGTTATGGGAAGATCAACTTCGTCGATAACTGTTTTTCTGGATCCATCAAATACTTTGACGACGACCTCACTGGTTTTCATCGGAGGGCCCTTGAATGATAATTGCATCAAAGTGGACTTCGACATAACATTCAGGGCTGACCCTGTGTCTACCAGTACGCTGGCTAAAGCATCGTCCTGGCAGTTAACTGTAATGTTGAGCGCCGTGTTATGACAGCGACCCTCTTCGGGTAATTCCTCATCACTAAATCCCAAATTATTGCAGGAAGTGATGTTAGAGACAATGCTATCGAACTGTCTGATTGTTACATCCTGTTCCACAAAGGCTTGCTCCAAGACTTTCTGTAGAGCCTCCATGTGGGCTTATGAACTGAGTAACAGTGATAATACCGAGATCTTTGAAGGAGTCTGTAACAGCTGATCAACAATGTTATATTCACTCCTTTGGATGAACTTCAGCATCTCATCATTATTTTTCGAAAGGTCGGGATTACTGGATTGACCGACTGATGGATCGGGAGCTTCTGTCTGAAGTTCCTTTTCCTTGTTAGGTTCTCCAACTCCTCGGTTGAAGATTCGACCGCTCCGTGATTCACGACTGATGTCTGTAATATTCACGATGGAGGGTAATGGAATTTCCTTTCCATTTTTAACTATTGTTGCATCGTATTTGTAAGCGATCGCCTTAGCTGATTCATATGGTAGTGGTCCCGGTAGATAGATGACTATGGGAACCTTCTGATTTTTCTGACCATCATAAGTAATCTCGATCCATTCCCGGTTGGGAGCTTTAGATTCGTCAAGCAGAGGGATGATGGCAAAAACATCCCTGGTCTGGTGATGACCAGAGATTGTGACAACATCCTCGACTTGATTGGCAAGGTAGCTCGGCGTCCAGTTGATGGGTCCAGAACCCGGATATGGGCGAATCTCTCCACGATCCACCTGACCCTGAAGAACTGCTCTCACAAGGTAACACCCTTGGTTACTTTCTGAACAGACACTACAATGGTCATAATTGTGTGGTGGCACCTGACCACACCCACTTTGAATACAATGTAACCTCACGAGGTTAGCTTCCACAGATCGGACATCCTGACTTTGACGTCGAGTAGGATTCCTGTTACTGATACTAATCTGCTGAGTATCTTCATCCATATAGATTGGCATCCACCAGTGATTTAACAAGTGCTGAAGTGCCTCCTGGACAAGGGTACAACCTCGATCGTTTTCGCAACCTGCTTTACAGCTTTGATAGTCGTGTGATATTAAGAATCTGAGTCGGACCTGCTCAGCATGTAACTCTACCAGGTTGGTATTCATCACGCAAATATCGAAGATCTGAACCATGTTGATCTGATAAGGGTTCCTATCATGGTAGTCTTGGATCCATCCAAGATCCATCTGACGCTGGAGGGCCTCTTGTATGAAAGAGCATCCCTGTTTGTTTACTGAGCAAGTTAGACAGGAACTGTAATCGTGCCGCGGCAGATTATGATACTGGTTTTGCCTTGAGTGCATCGTCACCAAGTTGACATTTATCGCACGGATGTCGTGGTTCTGAATGACGTTGGAATTCGTATAGACCATGTTAACTCCACAAACTCGGTGCTCTTAGATCCATCCGAGATCCATCTGTTCCTGTAGAGCTGATCGCACTACCAAACATCCTTGATTACTTTTAGAGCAGACATCACATTGATGATAATTATGAGGTGGCATATAGCCATATCCACTCTGTCTACAATGCATCTTGACCAAATTGGTCCTTAATAAGAGTACATCGTGAATTTGATAGACATTGTTAGACTCTTTCTCAATCAGGTTGACTATAGTTTTATCGTGTTGAGGCAGCGGGTTCGTGAGAACATTGGGATTCATATCTTTGAAAGATAAGAGCCCGCTCCTAACAAGCTTTTGCACGTCAGATTTGAAGTTGAGACAGTTCTCTATGTTAAGCCCTGATCCTCCTTGATGATAAGGGCATGTCTGGTCCACCTTAAACCAAAAAGGCGGATTTTCCGGTACTGTAAGAGGAGACTTAGTCTGGATGTGCCCTTTAGCCAGTAGTAACGGAAATAGCTCTGTGTGCAACATGGGTATAGGATCAAACCCTGATGGTCATTTTGTACGGTTGTTATTGTATGGAGGACAAGCCTGCTGAAGAGGCTGCTGTGTCCTTTGCTGATTAGGTTGGCTCTGTGCAACTTGAGGTTGATACATAGGAATAGGCGCAAGGCTGATAGCAGGAGTTACAGCTGCTACCGGTTGATAACGTCGCCTTTGCTTTCCGAGAGAGATATTCCTAATATCCTGCTCTTTTTTCTTAGGGAGAGCACTACCATATCGTTTTGTACTACTCGATGATTCAGCGCCTTTTGCCAAACGTCCTTCTCGGACGGCTTCCTCAAGAAGAACTCCCATGCCCACCATCTCGGTGAAGTCACTGGGCGCACTGGCAACCATTCAGTCGTAGTAAAATGAGCTTAAGGTCTTTAAGAAGATTTTTGTCATCTCTTTTTCCTCAAGAGGTGGACAAATTTGAGCGGAAATTTCACGCCATCTCTGGGCGTACTCCTTAAAGGTTTCCTTGTCCTTTTGTGACATTGATCTGAGTTGATCTCTGTCCGGTGCCATGTCCAAATTGTATTTGTATTGTTGGACGAAGGCAGTACCAAGATCTCTGAATGTGCTATTCGTAGCACAGTTTAAACCCATGTACCATTTTAATGCGGCACCGGTTAAACTATCCTGAAAGTAGTGAATCAGCAGGTCTTGATTCTCAATCTGAGCTGACATTCGCCGAGCGTACATCACCAGATGACTCTGAGGGCAAGAGTTACCCTTGTACTTTTCAAAGTCGGGCACTTGGAACTTGTGCGGGACTTTCACATTGGGGACCAAGCAGAGATCTGCGGTGTCCTTTCCAAATAGATCCTGACCGCGAATGGCTTGCAGTTCCTTCTGCATTTCCAAGAACTGTTCCTAGAATTCATCCATTCGGTCAAACATAGTTTCCTTTTTACCAGAAGGTATTTGTGGAGTCTGTCCTTCAGGGACAGTGTGCACCACAGGGGGTGGTACCGTGACTACGGCAGTGAGTCTTGGCGTTTCCCAAAGTTTGTAACCTTCAGGAGTCTTCAGTATGCCCCTGGCATCTTCACTTTCCCGAAGTTTGTAACCTTCAGGACCAGTGGCATCTGTCGCGATTCCCTGATCTTCAACGATCGGTGGAACATATCCTTCCGGGATATAGTTTGTAGGCATGCCCCAGGGACGGTCTTTCGGCATTTGATACCTAGGATCAAACTTCTCCACTATGGGCGCTGAGGTGATCTCCGAGATCACAGTCCTTTGTAGCTGAGCTTCTGCCATGGCTTACATGTCGTTACGAAGCTTTCTCATATCCTCTCTCAGAGCGTCGATCTCTTCTTTCAACTCTCTGTTCTCTTCCTCAAGATCATCCATCTTTTTCTAACGATTATCCCGAGTATTGTACGAGTGAGACAGTTTGACTCTAGAACCGAGACACAAACGTGAGATTCGTAGGTAAAAAGAATACGCGATGTGAGAATGATGAATGCAATGATTATATTAATTGTTTTTTGGTTTAATCAAAATAAACTTCGACAATTAGATTGCAAATATCAAACGGTGGGGAAACCCCTTTTTATTTAAATTCAAAGGATTACAGAAATGGAAATACAGTAGATTACAAGGTGCAGAAACAGAAACCTAAGCTAATGGGTCCCGAGTCCTTTCTGAAGAGAAATCGGGTGCAGACTCTGGTACTTTCCTTTTCTTTGACCGGGGCTCTTAGGTCGTTGCCGGGTTGTCATTCCTTTGCCAAGTGAAAGGAGCGAGCAAATTCCTTTGGTCATCCTGATTATCCATAGCATGTTGCTCTAAAATCTCAATCAGAGCGTCCTTATCTTTCAGCAGTTGCTGTATTTTGATGCACTCCATGTTGAGGGTGCGGTACTTGTTCTTCCAAGACCTCTTCTCCCATTGAACTTTGTTGAGAGTAACCTGAAGCTTTTCAGTTTCCGTCATGAAGTACATGACAGATTCCCTTGGCGGAAGAACTCCGTGACGAGGATAAGGCATCTTTAGCTTGAGAGCTCTAGTTTGTACCCAGTGGAGATAAGGCTCCACCGAGACACAGTCCAGTTTTCCTAGAGATTCCCGTCCTTTCTTATGAACATGTTTCCAAGCATGCACTATTTCCATCTTTAGTGCTCTGTCATTTTCTCCTTCCTTGAAGAAAAGACCTTCTAGATGAACACTTTGTGGGACGTGCCTCATCGGGTATCCAAATTGACGACGAACAAGAACTGGATGATAATTGATTCCTCCCTTAGTTCCTATAAGGGGTACATTGGGGAAGTTTCCACAACGATCAATGATCCTGATTCCATCATAAATCCTATTGCATCAATCTATGTCAGAGTTGGTGAGAGACATGATCTTCTGCGACCAGCGCAAGGCATTCTTATGATCCCAGAAAGTAGCAGACTTAGGTAAATGGGAGATAAACCATTTATAAAGCAAAGGTACACAACATGTGATCTCCCCTCCGTTGTACAAATTCCCTAAGTGTACAGAATGATACGCATCCGCGAGCAAAGTCGGCACAGGGTTTCCAATGAGAAAAACCTTAATAGTGTTGATATCGACGAAGTTATTAATGTTGGGCAGCATAAATAATCCGTAGGTGAGTAAAACAAAGATGCTTTCAAAAGCAGTCTCGTTCCCTATACTAGCGAAGTACAGAGCTTTCTTTGTCAGAAACTGGGCTGGCCAACCTTGTATGCCACCCTTGGTGGTCATGTGAATCCTGACTTCTAACTCATCCAAATGAATTGCCCTTGCAATGGTCTGATCCTTTGGAATTTCTTCCAGTCCAGAAAATGGAGCTCGATCAGTGATATGTAAATCGATCATATGAGAATACTCCTTCAGCGTTGGTGCGAGCTGGTAATCCGGGAATGTGAAGCAGTGATAAACTGGATCGTAGAACTGAATGAGCGCATCCATGATTCCCTCAATCACATGGACCTTTAATAGAGGTAGCAGACCTCCGTACTTGGCTCTGAAAGCCTCTTAGTTTGTGATCATTCTCACCAAACCTCTCAAATCCTCTAGTTTTGGAACCTTGAAGGTGTACTTATGAGTTCTCCTTCTATTGTAATCCATTAGCGCAATCCTTTTCTCTGATATTTGCAATCACAGTCTTAGTTTAATTTGAAAAAACAGAGAGACTAGAAGAGAAGAATTTTTTGAATGTTTTAATGTTTTTTAGATGAATGCAACACACAAAAACATAGAAAAAACATGGGGTCAAAGGGTCGTTGTCATGAAGTCAAGGCTCTACCCATCCCCAAAGATTTATACTAGTGACTTTTGTACCTGTCTCTCATCATCATCTACTATTGTCAAGAAAACACCAGCGGGTGGGGAACCGTGCTAGGTGATGTTTTTTAAAGAGTCCTCAAAAGAGGGTGGCATCGCATGACAACTATTTTCGATAGCCTCTGCGCCACTAATTTGCTCCTCATCTTTTCAGACTTCACAATCGACCCATTGCCTGTGAGAGGGAATGGGTTACATTGGGAAGCCTCCACTAAGGTTGATGGTCGACCTTGTCGCCATCACCTATCTTAAGTGTATACTCAATCTTTCCACATGCGGCATCACACGCATTCCCATTAGCAGAAAAATAAAGACATATATCAATCGGGAAAAGCAGTATATATATTTGTCCTAATCATCCTACACCTTTAAAGCTATGAATCCTATGTTCTTGACAGAAAATGGGTTCCCCGGCGGAAGCCCCCAATCTGTGGTTTTCACACAAGAGAAGAGAAAAAAGGGTAGAAGAGCCCCACGGTGGGCGCCACTTTTAAAGTTTCCACCTAATAGATGGGAAGAGAACAAGATCTCACTACAAAGGTGAGATAGATCCTAATGACACGTCCCTAACATAATCGCCATTTCCCAAGCAGAGTCGCCATTTTTCTGTAGCGAGCGATTTTTGGATGTGGTTGCGAAGCACGATCGCTCTGGTACTACAACTCGATTCATTTTTATCCTATTAAAGCTGATAAAGGAAGGGAAATAGATGTCTCCAATTAACCCTGCTTGCATACTGAGGTTAAACAGTCAAAACTGTTGGTTTACAGATGCTACAAAGATTCGGGGTCTCTATTAGGTTTATTTTTTTAAAAGTGGTGTTCGGTTAATTGGTGGGAGGTTAAGATGTCAGGAAGGATATATGAAAGTATGGGATTTTGGGTTTTTTGTTTAGTGTGCTCGCTAAGATTTTTCTTTCAATCTTAGGCCTACGTATTCCCGTTTACCGAAACAGGGAAATCAGAGCGTTCGTAGTTCCTCCTATTCTATGGGAGGAAATGGTGTTTTGGTGTCTTTTTCAAAGCCCAAGACGTGAAGCTAAAGGTGGTTTGTATCTTGTTTAAAGCCCAAGATGTGAAGCTGAAAGGTCTATTTGTATCTTGTTCAAAGCCCAAGATATGAAGCTAAAAGGGTGTTGACTTTAGAGAGAATTTGTCATCTCTAAAGAGGGGGTTGTATGTCACAACTGTTTATAAAGGAGAATTAATTTAACCGGGATGTGTGAATCCAACAATGCCATAATTTCCTTTATAGGAGATTTTTAACCTGAAGGAGAAGACTTTAACTCAGTTTAGAGCAATGCTATCTTTCCTTAGGAATTTCTCATGCTAAAAGAGGGACAGTGGCATGAATATAGATGATCTAGAGGCTTGCCGCTTACAGCAATTAGATGAGGGGGAAGGAGTTGTTGATGTTTGTGTACTGTGAACGAGGCACAACTTTGATGCTAAAAGGTTGATTGGATCAACCAGTGGTTTTCTTATACAAAGCCTAAGAGGAGGCTATGGGCCCAACAATAGGGTGTTTTTATGTGTCTCCTACGAAGCCCGAGAGAGAGGCCAAAAGGGGTTGGTCCTACAAGAGGATCTTTTATACTCAACAAGAGAGTGTTTTTGTATCTCGTACAAAGCCCGAGATGGAGGCTAAAATTTGTTTGGCTCAATAAGAACCTTTTTGTATCTCGTATAAAGCCCGAGATGGAGGCGAAAGGGGTGATTGACCCAACGAGGGAGTCTCTTATGTTTCTCGTACAAAGCCCGAGAGAGAGGTTAAACGCTTGCTTTGCTGGGAAGAATCATTGTACAAAGCCCAAGAGGAGGATATTGTAGCTGTTTCAGTTGAGTGACAGATCCAGTATACTGATTTGAAAGAGAAAACTAGTTCTTATATGAGTCACACTGTACTCAAGGATTTGATTCAGGGATATTTCCTTTTCTTTGAGGAAACGGGAAATCCAAAGGGTATTGAGACTATCCGAGTCTACGGGTTTCCTGCCTATTTAACGAAGGGGTCACTTGAGAATGTCTTTGAGACTCAAGGATATTACACTGTCCGTGTATAGAGTTTCATATTTTGTACTATGCTTTGAGAAACAGTAGTAGACTCTTGGAAAAGACTGTTCCATGATGATGACTAGGTTCTGTTCCTATACCTCTAGGAGGTCGTCGGGACAATTTGTATGAAGCCCAAGAGGAGGCTGGAAGCTTTTAAGAAGCCGACGGGTCCTTGTACTAAGCCCAAGAGGAGGCTATCATTCCCGGAGGAAGATATCATTATACGAAGCCTAAGAGGAGGCTGTGAATACTTCTAAGAATCCGATGGGTCCTTGTACTAAGCCCAAGAGGAGGCGGGGATGCTTTTAGGAAGCCTATGAGTCCTTGTACGATGCCCAAGAGGAGGCCGATGCTTTTAAGAAGCCCGTGGGTCCCCAAACCCCGAGAAATTCAAGACAGGTTATTCACAAGGAATAGATCATGCCAGGAAAGTTCGAGAATTTGGAAGAAACTCAAAGATTCCATTCACGGAGAATACATTCATCTCTGGGAGTAGATTTTCTTGACAATTCCTAATGAGGACAGCCGAAGAGAAGACTGTATCTAGTGATCCTATTGGGGATCTAGCTGTCTATTTCTACGAATAAACGAAATGGCGTTACCTAGTACTAGACGTAGTTGCCTGGGAAACTCTAAATATCTATACTATTATTACACAGTTGATATGAGTTTATGAAAGAAGACTTACAGCGAAACAGCCCCACAATACAGTTATATGTATATGAAAACGGTAAATGAAAGCGTATAAACACTTACTCGGTTGTAGAGCTTCCATGCTGTTTGGTTAGTTGTTCAACAAAGACATATTGAAAACAACAGTATATTCAAAATCAAAGGAGAAAGTGCTTTGAAAAAGAAAGATTTGGGGCTTACAGCTCAAGGAGAGGCACAGGGTTTTAACAGTGATTGCACTGTTGAATTTGTACAGAGGGATTTATACAAGTGACTGTGGACCAAAAAGGTTTTCTGTACAAAGGGATGGGTCTTACTCTCTCTCAAGAGGCCCAAAAAGTTTTTTAAAGAAAAAGAGTGGGGCATATAACACGAGGGTAGGCCCAAATGATTTTTCCGTTTAAAATGGCGATCGCGCCGAGGTTTTCTTTTAACGCAGAGGGACTTATACAATAAGTGAGGCCCAAAGTTGTTTTTGGTTAAAAGGGGGTTGGGTCTTACACTCTATTAGAGGCCCAAAAGTTTTGAATGGGTCTTATAGCTCAAGGAGAGGCCTATATGGTTTATTTTTAAACTGACGACGATCGTGCCGAATTTAAAAATGTACAGAGGGACTTATACAATAAGTGAGGCCCAAAGTATTTCTGTACAAGTGGGTTGGGTCTTACACTCTAATAGAGGCCCTAAAGTTTTTTTGAAAATGATTTGTGAAGGTTGAATTAATCAAAAACCCTAATTTATTTCCAAAATGTATTTTAATTGAATAAAAATTCAATTAAAATGATCAAAAATTGTTTAACATGTGGGAAACAAATTATGATCTTGGATTAATGCTTGAAAAATCAAGTATTGACCTACAAAATAATTAGAAGTCATTAATCTTTACAAAATCAAGAGGGAAAAAATATTTTAAATTTCAAAAACAATTAAAATATTAATTCTTTGCAAAAATATCAATTATATGAAATAAATAATATTTTTGGGATTTTTTGGAAAAATAAAATATTTCAACATTTTTGTGAATTATTAAAAAAAGAATCAACTCAAAATCATTAAAACTTAGAGAGAAATTAATTTTTGAATCAATTAAATAAAAATCACAAAATTCAAATATTCAAATGTTGGAAAATGGCGCCAAGAACAAGGGCAAGAAGACGCGCGTGTTCTGAGTTTCCCAGATTTGCATTTTCTATCCAATCTCACTGAATACTTAATCATATCATGCAATCCACATACCAATCAACTCGTTTCAACATCACGATCATGTCTATGACAATTGATTTCATTTAACTTAAACATAAAACAAGAAATCATGAACAATCCTCAAGAACCCTAGATTCTGCATGAAGGCTGGAATTTTTGATACACGATTCAAACAATGCAATTAATTGAGGGGAAACATTCCATGCATGATTATGAACATATGGCCAAATTATTGTGCAGCAAAAATTGCATGGATTGAGAGATGACCAAGTTTAGGCTTACCTCTAGGTCGTGACAGCAAGAGAAAATTGATTTCTGAGTTGGAGGTGTTACAGATGAGTTGTGATGATCTGAACAGCTTCCCTACACCCTATGGAGTGTGTTTGAATGCTTGGACTTGATTGAAACTGGCTGGATCACTTCATGGCATCTCAACTGCAACTTGGTTAAAACCTTGAGCAATTGACTGGTGATTCTGAGAAATCAGTGTTCCAGTTGTTGTTTAAGTGTTTGATCAGCTCATATGTGATGTGTATGAGGTGTGTGTGTGATTGGTTTGATTGGAAAAGCTCTCAAACTCAAAACCCGATAGTGACTTGCCTTAGAAGGCACAATTGGAGTGAAAGAAGAAATTTTGAGGAAAGCATCTGTTTGATGGATTTGGTGTACTCAAATTGATGACAATTGAGCTCTATTTATAGTAGAGCAAGTTTGTTTTGCAAGGAATAGTGAATGGCAACTGCTGAGTAGGTTTGGCCAATGTTGGCAAATGAAAATCCAAGTCTCCTCTAGCCATTGACTAGAGGTTAGGGCACAGGCTGCTGGTTCCCTTGGTCTTGGATAAGTCTTGACTGAATTCAGTTGCTAAGAGCTCAGTCCATGCCACCTTGATGCTTCTATTGAATGCTCCAATCCAAAATTGGAGTCTTGTCCCTATTTTGGCAATTCTAGGTTCAACATGCTATTTCTTGTTCCAAAGACTTTGGAGGCTTGGCTCAGTGATTGTCCCCTTTAGATTCAATCCTCAGAGGTGTCCAAGTGGATAGGAGTGTTTGGATTTGGCTGATTTTGGCAAATAGACCAAAAGCGCAAAAATCTGCCTTGCCTTGGCAGATTTCAGCAAGGCATCTTGCCAATGTCATATCTCATAGCTCAAATTGAATTTGGTAATGTTCTTGGCCATTTTGGAAAGCCCTTACATGATACAACAACTGTTTGAACATGTTTGGTTTTGATCTCTTTTGAATCCAAGTGAAAAATCCCCCTACATTTGGAAAAAAGTAAAGGCAGATTCTGACTTAGTGAAATTTTCACTAAGTGTTGGAACAAAGTGACTTTTCTTGATTTTGATCACTCCATAACTCAAAATCCATGAGGAATTTGGACATAGGTCAGTATGAAACTTTTGTAGAGGGCAATGTGATCTACAAATCAAGCTTTTAATGGGGAACAATGGCCTTGTGGTTTAGGAGTTATGGTCCACCAAAGTTGGCACATTAGTGTCACTTTTTCCATAACTTTAGAAATTTTTCTAAGTTTTTATGGTTACCGCTTTTACAAGTTATCCCACTTTCTTTGATTTTTCTTGATGAATGATGATTCAAATCATACATTAACATCATTTTAGAGTTAAAAATCCATTTTCGTGAAAAATCTCAAAAAGTCAAAGTTGACTTTTGTGCACAGTTGACTTTTTATCAGATGAATTCCAAACTGTGCAATTCTTCAGGAAATCATGCCCTTGACCTAAATCAAACTTGATGGACATGTTCCATGGGTGTCATAGGGTATATTGAATCATGTATTAGGGTTTGGGAGCATATCCTGGTCAAAATTCAAAGCTACGTTGACTTTCCTCGCGAAACCCTAATTGTGGTGCAGATGAAATTGAGACTTGTTGCTCAAGCTTCTTGGATTAATCCATTGTTGCAAATGGATCAATGTAGTATATTAGAGACCCTCAAATCTTGTATTGAGGTCTTGGCTCATGATTTGTCCCAAAAGTCAACTTAGGGGTGAATTAGGTCAAGAAACCCTAATTCCTGATTTTTGATGAATGCATCCCCTGAGGTCAAATTGACTTGATGATTGGGTCCATGAGGTTCCATGGAGTATATTAGGTTATGTTTTGGATCATTGGCTTATGCCCAGATGAAAAATTTCCATCTGGAGGCCCTGGTCGACCAAAACCCTAATTTGGTGACACTGTCGATCTTGAGACTTGATCCACCTAGAAGGGAGCAGCCTTGCGCTTAATCCTTGAAGTGGGAGTCCTTTTGATCCATTGTGGATATTTTAGAGGCTAGACAAGTTGAAGATCAAGTCATTCCTTGACTGATCCTTTGTCTAAGGCTCTGAGAGGGCTTAAAACCCTAATTTTGATTGTAGTGAATGCTCAACAACCCTTGAGGCATTTGATGAGGCATGATGGTTCATCCATATTGTGATGATGATTGACACAATGATGGGAATCTTAGTGGTCAAAATTTGGGGTATGACAAATGGCTAGAGGAGACTTGAGATTCCAAAATGCAACCATTGGCCAAACCTCTGCTGCAGTTGCCATTCACTATTGCTTGCAAAACAAACTTGCTCTACTATAAATAGAGCTCATTTGTGCTCCGTTTAAGTACACCAAAGCCATCAAACATATGCTTTCCTCAAAATCACCTTCTCACTTCCAAATTTTCCTTCCAAAGCAAGTCACTATCGGGTTTTGAGTTTGAGAGCTATTCCAACCAAACCAATCACACACACACCTCATAAACATCATATAGAAGTGATCCAAACACTTAAACAACAACTGTAACACTGATTTCTCAGAATCACCATCCAGTTGCTCAAGGTTTTAACCAAGTTGCAGCTGAGATGCCATGAAGTGATCCAGCCATTTCTAATCAAGTCCAAGCATTCAGACACACTCCATATGGTGTAGGGAAGCTGTTTAGATCATCACAACTCATCTGTAACACCTCCAACTCAAAAATCACATTGCCCTTGCTGTCACGACCTTCAAGTAAGCCTAAACTTGGTAATCTCTTAATCTATGCATATTTCCTCGCACAATACTTTTGCCAAATGTTCATAATCATGCATAGAATGTTTCCCCTCAATTAATTGCTTTGTTTGAATCGTGTATCAAAATTCTCAGCCTTCATGCAAATTTTAGGTTTCTTGAGGTTTTGTCTTCATTTCTTATTCCATGCTTAAAATAAATGAAATTACAGACCATAGACATGATCATGAGGTGAAAACGAGCAAATTGATATGTGGATTGTGTGATTTCATCAAGTATTCAGTGAGATTAGATAGAAAATGCAAATCAGGCCAAACTCAGAACATGTGCGTGTTTTTGCCATGTTCTTGGCGCCTTTTTTGAAAATTCAAATATTTGAATTTTGTGATTTTATTTAATTGATTCAAAAATTAATTTCCCTCTGAATTTTAATGATTTTGAGTTGATTCTTTTTTTAATAATTCACAAAAATGTTAAAATATTTTATTTTGCCAAAAATTCCCAAAAATGTTATTTATTTCATATATTTGATATTTTTGCAAAGAATTAATGTTTTATTTGTTTTTAACATTTGAAATATTTGTTCCTTCATGATTTCCCAAACTTAATTGATTTTCAATCATTTTGTGGATATAAACATGATTTTTGAAACATTGATCCTAGATCACCACTCATTTTCACATGTTCTCATCACTATTTATTAATTTTTTAACAAAATTAATGCCTTTTTACACAAAATTAAGGTTTTGATTAATTCAACCCTCATCAATCATTTTAAAACTCTTGGGCCTCTTGGTAGAGTGTAAGACCCAATCCTTTTGTGAATAAAAACTTTTTGGGCCTCACACATTGTATAAGTCCCTCTGTATATTTTCAAAAATACGGCGCGGTCGTCGCCTTTGTAACGAAACCAAAGTAGCATCTCCCTGAGTTGTAAGCCCCATCTCTTGTATAAAAATAAACTCTTGGGCCTCTATTAGAGTGTAAGACCCACCCCCTTTGTAAATACACCATTTTTTGGGCCTCAGTCATTGTATAAGTCCCGTTGTATTTTCAAAAACAACGGCGCGATCGCCGCCTTTTCAAAATCATCTGGGCCTACCCTCGTGTTATAAGCCCCATTTATTTTCTTTAAATTCCTTTGGGCCTCTAATAAAGTGTAAGACCCAATCCCCTTTTAACCAAAACCTTTTTTGGGCCTCAGATATTGTATAAGTCCCTCTGCGTTAAAAGAAAAATCTCGGCGCGATCGCCAGTTCAAAAATCAACCTTGGGCCTACCCTCATGTTATAAGCCCCATTTCTTGTCTTTAAAACCTTTTGGGCCTCTAATAGAGTGTAAGCCCCAACCCCCTTTGTACAAAAATAATTTGGGCCTCAGTCATTGTATAAGCCCCAATACAATTTCCCAAACGACGGTGCGATCACTGTCTTTCCCTGGGCTTCTCCTTGAGTTGTAAGTCCCATCTCTTGTACAAAGATAAATCTTTGGGCCTCTAATAGAGTGTAAGACCCAACCCTTTTGTAGATAAAACCTTTTTGGGCCTCACATATTGTATAACTCCCTATGTACAGTTTTCAAAACAACGGTGCGATCATCGTTAAAACTTGGGCCTCTCCTTGAGCTGTAAGCCCCGACAGTCTTTTCAAATCACTTTCTCCTTTGATTTTGAATTCAAATATATGTTGTTATCAAAACTTTCTTTGTTGAACAACTAACAAAACAACATGGAACCTCTACAACGGGTAAGTGTTTATCCACTTTCATTTACCGCTTTCATATGTATATAACTGTATTGTGGGGCTGTTTCACTGTAAGTCTTCTTTCACATCCTTTTATATACTTGTCACATATCAACTGTGTAATACTAGTATAGTTATTTAGAGTTTTCCCCGGCAACTACGTCTAGAACTAGGTAAAGCCATGTTGGTCACTCTTAAATACAAACAAAACTAGATCCCCCGTAGGATTCCAGATACAGTCTTCCCTTCTCTTAGGGTTAAACAATATGGAACAAAGAGAAAGGCAGTATTCTAGGTGAACCTTTTCTCAGACTGTCATCCTTAGAAATTGTCAAAGAAACTCTAACTCCCCAGAGATGATCTTTTCTCCGTGAATGACATCTCTTGAGTTTCTTCCAAATTCACGAACTTTCCTGGAATGATCTCTTCTCAGTGAATTGCATTTCTTGAATTTCTCTTGGTTTGGGACCCACAGGCTTCCTAAAAGCATCCCCTCCTCCTCTTGGGCATTGTATAAGGACCCTTCGGCTTCTTAGAAGTTCTCTTGCCTTCTCTTGGGCTTAATACAAGGACCATGACGACCTCTTAAAGGTATAAGACAAAACTTAGTCATCCTTTGCTAGAGCAGTCTTTCCAGCGTCAAAACTCCGGCCATTTTAGGGTTGATACTCATCCCTTAATGCCCGCGCCTCCTCTTGGGCATTGTACAAAAGATAAAACTCTAGACTTGGACACTCTAAACCTCTTGAGTCTCAAAGACATTCTCAAGTTCCTTTCAAACATAGGAAAAACACCGATCACTCTGAAATCCGGTCTCTCTCATGAGAGTTCCCCACCCTTGGACCCGCTTCAGGATCCTAATAATCCTCAGCAGTAAGTCAGCCTCCTCTTGGGCTTTGTACAAATGATTCTCCCTAGCAGAGCTAACCTTTTCAGACTCTCTTGTTGAGTCAATCACTTTTTAGCCTCCATCTCGGGCTTCGTACGAGACACATATAACACTCTCTTGTTGAGTATAAAAGACTCTCTTGTTGAGTCCACCTCTTTTCAGCCTCAATCTCGGGCTTCGTACGAGATAGCAAAACACTCTCTTGTTGAGTATCAAAGACTTTCTTGTTGAGTCAAACCCTTTTTAGCCTCCATCTCGGGCTTCGTACGAGACATATAAAACACTTTCTTGTTGAGTATAAAAGACTCTCTTGTTGAGTCAATCTCCTTTTAGCCTCAATCTCGGGCTTCGTACGAGACAGCAAATCACTCTCTTGTTGAGTATAAAAGACTCTCTTGTTGACTCAATCAACCTTCAGACTCTCTTATTGAGTCAATCACCTGTTCAAAACTCTCTTGTTGAGTCAACCTTTTTAGCCTCCGTCTTGGGCTTTATACAGGACAGATAAAAGTACTCTCTTGTTGAGTCAAACCATCTCAGCCTCCATCTCGGGCTTTATACAAGATACATTCTCCCCAACGGAGTCAAAATCCCTTTTAGTCTCAATCTTGGGCGTTGTACAAGACAGAAAGAACATTTTCCCCAAAAAAGTCATACTTCCCGCCTCCTCTTAGGCTTTATATAAAGAAAACCCCGGTTGAGTCAATCAACCTTTTAGTATCAAATTTGTGCCTTGCTCACAGCATACAAACATCAACAATTCCTCTTTAGAGATAACAAATTCTCTCTCAGTCAAACCTTTAGCTTCACATCTTGGGCTTTGAACAAGATACAAACCACCTTTAGCTTCATGTCTTGGGCTTTGAACAAGACACCAAAACAACCTTTTTCCTCCCTTAGAATAGGAGGAACTACGATCGCTCTGATTTTCCTGTTTCGTTAAACGGGAATACGTAGGCATAAGATTGCAAAAATCTTAGCGAGCATACTAATAAAGAACTCAAAATCCAGTACCTCCACACATCAACCAAAGAAAATTAGGTTTAGTATCCTAACCAAAAGCCTTACAGATAATCCAGACACTTGTGTTCTTAAGCAAATAACCCTAAAAGACGAACCCCTATTTTGATAGCATCTGTAAACCAACAGTTTTGACTGTTTAACCTCGGTATGCAAGCAGGGTTAATTGGAGACATCTATTTCCCTTCCTTAATCAGCTCAACATGATAAAAAATGAATTGAACTATAGTACCAAAGCGATAGTGATTCAAAACCACAAAAATCGCGCTACAAATAGGAGGAACTACGATTCCTCTGATTTCCCAAATCTCTTTACGGGAATACGTAGGCATAAGATTACGAAATCTTAGTGAGCACACAAATAAAAAATCTTAGGTCCAGGTACCTTCCCAAATACAATAGAAAACCCAAAAACAACAAAAACATTCTCTTAACCCTCTCAAAGGAGAAACTTTCCCAATCCATAGCATATAAACACAAGAAAACATTTAAATAGTATAAATACATGCAAAAGAAGGTTCCTATAGATTACTATAGATACTCTGGGTGTTAATAGCTTCCCTTTGTATAACTAGACCCCGATCCCCGATCTCTTAGCATTTGTTAAAGAAAACACTTGCGTGCAGGGTTAGTTTAAGACATCTTCCCTTTCCTTTCAAGCTTCATAGGATAAATGCAGAAATCATAAAGTAGCACCAATTATGCGGTAGGTGGTCATGTCACTAAAAAACCAACGCTACATAAAAATGGCGACTCTGCTGGGGAGTTTAAGAATTAGATTTCCTAAGAGGTCTAGTCCTTGCTTTGCATTTATTTTTCTGCTATTTTTTTTTTTTGCTTTCTCATTTTTTATGTATTATATGTTGTCATATTACTTGATATACTTGTTTAAATTACTGTTATATGGGAATGCGGTTATTACGCGTGTGGTGAGTCAGAGAGAACATTAAGATAAGTGGTGGCGTATTCAGGAAGGCTTATAGGGAGTGAATCTCGGCCAAGCTAACTTGAGATTCCACCAAATCATTGGAGGTACCCTCGTGGAATTACCAATGTTGAACGAGCAAGTCGTGAAAGCATTGTTTTTTCCCATTGGATACCCTTGAAACTGAGGATTAGAAAGAATTTAACTATTTGACCATTAAGTAGTGCAGTGACTATCAGGAATAGTTGATATTCGATACTACACTCAAAGGAGATTCATCTTGGGATATTACAACTCCATGAGTCAGTCGGTTTACTGTTAATATCCTTAAGAGTGGTCAATGACTTTGGGAACCTTTGTTAGAACCCGTTCTACAAGTACAAAATTTAACCTCTAATACACACCTTAGGGATGGGTAGATGCATGGCTCCATGCTCGTGACAATGAACCCTTAAGCTTATGTTTCCAAATGTTTTTGTTTGCTGCATTCATGCATCCATGCATTTATTTAAAAACCCTTTTTTGAAAACAAGAAAAAATCTTTTTCTAAAATAACTAAAGCAATAATTGCAAATATCAGAAGTTGTGTTATGGATTTCGGTAGAAGAAAACACACAAGTACACCTTCAAGGTTTCAAAACTGGAAGACCTAAGGAAATTGGGAAGGATGATTACTAATCCCGAAGCTTTCAGAGCTAAGCATAGATGACTGTTGTCTCTCTTGAAGGTCAACATGGTTGAAGGGGTCCTGTCTACACTGATTCAGTTCTATGATCTAGTATACCACTGCTTCGCATTCCCGGATTATCAACTTACACCAACTCTAGAAGATTACTCTCACCTGATTGATTTACCTATCACTGATCAAGATCCATTTTCTGGACTGGAAGAAATTCCAAAAGATCAAGCCATTACAAGAGCAACCTCATTGGAAGAGTCGGATATTAGGACTCACATGACCATCAAGGGAGGAATCCAGGGTTTACCGGCTAAATTCCTGATGGAGAAAGCTCTATACTTTGCCAGTATAGGAAATGTAACCGCTTTCGAGGATGTCTTTGTTCTGCTCATATATGGGTTATTCCTCTTTCCCAACATTGACAACTTCGATGACACCAATGCTTTTAAGATATTCTTAATTGGGAACCCAGTCCCAACCTTGCTCGTGGATGCTTATCATTCTGTACACTTAAGGAATTTGTACAGTGGAGGGATGATCACATGCTATGTACCATTACTCTACAAATGGTTTGTTTCCCACTTACCCAAGTCTGCTGCTTTTTGGGATCACAATAGTAGTCTGCGATAGTAGCAGAAGATTATGTCTCTTACCAATTCTAACATAGATTAGTACAATCGAATCTATGATGGAATAAAAATCATCGACAAATGCGGAAGTTTCCCCAATGTACCCCTTATTGGCACTAAGGGAGGAATCAATTACCATCCAATTTTAGCTCGCCGTCAACTTGGATACCCGATGAAGAATATCCCACAAAATGTTCATCTGGAAGGTCTGTTATTCAAGGAAGGAGAAAATGACAGGGCACTAAAGAAAAAAATAGTGCATACCTGGCAGCATGTTCATAGGAAGGGGAGAGAGTCCATAGGAAGGCCAAATTGCATCTCTGCAGAACCTTATCTCCACTGGGTACAAACTAGGGTCATCAAACTGAAGATGCCTTACCCTCGTCAAGAAGTTTTTCCCTTAAAGGAATCTGTCCCTTATTTCATGTCTGATGCAGGAAAACTCCAGATTGCTCTTTAACAAAGTCCAACGTGAGAAGAACTCTTGGAAGAACAAGTACCAGATTATTAATTTGGAATGTACAAAGATCCAAGAACATTTGAAGGAAAAGGATGCTCTGATTGAGATATTAGAGCAGCATGCTATAGAAAGTCAGGAGGAACGAAGAAATTTGCTCTCTCCTTTCACTTGGCAAAGGATCATCGACCCGGCAACAGTTGAATGGGCCCGATCAAAGAAAAGAAAAATTCAGGAACCAGCATCTGAGCTCTCCTCAGAAAAAACTCAGGATCCATAGGCCTAATTTTCCTTCTCGCCCTTTGTAAAATACTGCACTTTTCCCTGTAAAATACAGCAATCTTTCGAGTTCAATAAAAGGGTCCCCCTTGCTATATGATATTTGCAAAATAATTGTTAAAAGGTTATTTTAAAATCAAAAACTAAAAAAAAAGATCATTTTCATTCTTTGCATATCATTCATCATTCTCACATAACACATCTTTGTCATTGAGTCTCACACATGTGTCGCACTCTAGAGTCAAACTGTCTCATTCGTACAATACTCGGGCCAATCGACAAAAGAAAATGGACGGTCTCGAAGAAAAGAACAGAGAGCTGAGAGAAGAAATCAACGCTCTAAAGGAGAGTTTGGAGAAACTCCACAACATCATGGAATCCCTGGCAGCAGCCCATAATCAACAACATCAAAGAACTGTGATCTCAGAGATTATGTCTACACCAGCATTTGAGACACCTGGCAGTCATCCTCAGTACAACATGCCTAAAGGTTTTCCCTCGGGCATGCCTCTTAACTTTATACCTGAAGGATATATACCCCCCGCTCATTGAGGACCCGGAAGCCATAGCAGGAACAGACCTGAAGGTTACAAACTTCAGGTAAATGAAGATGTAAAGATTATGAAAGAAACTCCTGAAGGTTACAAACTTCAGGTCACTGAAGCACTAAGAGTTACCGTCATAATAACTATACCACAATCGGTGGTACACACTATCCCGGAGGAACAGATTCTATAGGCCACTTCTGGTAGAAATGAAGAAGTATATGAAAGGATGAATGAATTCCAGGAACAGTTCTTGGAAATGCATAAGGAACTGCATGCCATTCATGGACAAGACTTGTTCGGCAAGGATGCTGCTGACCTATGTTTGGTCCCTAATGTAAAGATACCGCACAAATTCAAGGTGCCAAACTTTGAAAAATACCAAGGCAACTCTTGCCCTCAAAGTCATTTGGTAATGTACGCTCGGAAAATGTCTACCTAGACAGAAAACCAACAACTACTAATCCATTACTTCTAAGACAGTTTAACCGGTGTCGCAATCAAATGGTACATAGGTTTAAACTGCACCAAGATCAGTATTTTCAGAGATCTCGGGGCGGCCTTTGTTCAACAGTATAAATACAATTTGGACATGGCAACAGACAAGGACCAGCTCAGAGCAATATCCCAAAAGGATAAAGAAACCTTCAAAGAGTATGCTCAGAGATGGCGTGAAATCACTGCCCAGATCTGTCCTACTCTCAAGGAAAAGGAAATGACAAATATCTTCTTGAAAACATTAAGGTCATTTTGTTATGACCGGATGGTTGCCAGTGCACCGAGTGACTTCACTAAAATGGTGAACATGAGTGTATGCCTTGAGGAAGCGGTCCGAGAAGGACGATTGGTCAAAGATGCAGAACCGTCCAGCAGTACTAAAACATACGACAATGCTTTCCAAAAAAAGAAAGAGCAAAATATCAGTAATATCTCTCTGGGTAGGCAAAGAAGAAGGTACCAACCTCGACAGGTAGCAGCAGTAATTCCTGCTATCAACCCAGCGCCAGCTCCGACATATCAACCTCAGGTTTCTCAGAGCCAACCAAATCAACAATAGTATCAACAAAGGCAACAACAGCCTCTTCAGCAGGCTCGCCCGCAGTACAATAACAGCAGTCGTACAACACGATCACCAGAGTTTGACCCTATACCAATGCTATATTCAGAATTATTTCCACTTCTGTTGACCAAGGGGCACGTTCAAACCAGGACTCCTCTTACAGTACCAGAAAATCCACCTTTTTGGTTTAAAGCAGATCAAACTTGCCCTTAACATCAAGGAGGGTCAGGTCATAACATTGAGAACTACCTCAGCTTTAAATTTGATGTACAAAAACTCGTCAGAAACGGGGTTTTATCATTCAAAGATAATAATCCGAATGTTCAAACGAACCCATTACCGCAATATGAAAAGACTACAGTGAACTTAATAGAAGGAGAACCCGGCAGCAGTTATCAAATTCATGATGTATGCCTACTGGGAACAAATCTGGTGAAAATGCATTGCAGACAGAGCGGGTACAACCATGTGTCATCTCATAACTATCATCAGTGTGATATCTATTCCAAGAACAATCAAGGATGTGCCATAGTACAAGCAGCTCTTCAAGAGAAAATAGATCTAGGATGGATTCAGGATCATAGGATTCGTGAAGTAAACATGGCCCATGAACATCCGAACATTGTTCAAAATCATGACATCCGTGCAATGAACGTCAATCTAGTTGCAATGCATTCAAGACAAAGTCAGTATTACAATTTGTCGCGGTACGATTACAACGCTTGCTAGATTTGCTCAAAAGATAATCAGGGGTGCTCTTTTGTACAAGAGGCCCTCCAGCGTCAAATGGATCTCGGATGGGTCCAAGACTATCATGAAAGGAATGATCATCAGGTCAACATGGTTCAAATCTTTGACATTCACTTAATGAATACTCGATTAGTGGAATTGCATACCAAGCAGGTCGGACTTGGTTTCCTGTCTCCACATGATTATCAAGACTACAAAGAATGCTCCGAAAATGATCAAGGTTGTGCACTTGTACAAAGAACTCTTCAACATCTGTTGGACCACTGGTGGCTTCCAATCTACCAGGACGAAGACACATAACAAGTTAGCATAACTAATGGAAATCCTAATAGACACCAAAGTTGTGACATCCGCTTACTGGAAACGGATCTGGTAAGGATGCACTGCTTACAAAGTGGGTACGGTCAGGTACCACCTCATAATTATGAACGTTGTGGAATAATTTTAGAAAATAACCAAGGGTGCTACCTCGTGCGAGCATCTCTCCAGCATCAGTTAAACCGAAAGGAAACTCAACCATGCTTGAATTCTCAATCAATCAGCATGGTACAAGGTTGCCTCCCTGTTTAAAACAAGGACTAGGGACTACTAGACAAAAGCATTGTCATAGTCTCCATTAAAAGAGAACATGTCAATCATGGAATTACCAAGGATGTTTTCACCATAATTCCTCTGCTCAATGAGTCAAAGATCCCTTTTGACAGTAGAAAAGTTCCCAACCTAGAGCCCATTGAGGTTGCTTATGACGGTTAAAAGACCCAAATAGCCCCTGTTGTCATCTACTTACCAGACCAATACCATACAAGTCAGAAAAGGCTATTTCGTACAAGTACGGTGCAACTACCATTGAAGATGGAAAAGAAATTCCACTGCCATCCGTTGTAAACATTGCTGATATCAGTCACTTTCGAGTAGCATACAGTTGTTTATTAGGAAGACCTTGGATACATGAAGTAGGGGTAGTCACTTCGACACTTCACCAGAAGCTGAAGTTTGTCATGAACAACAAGTTGGTCATGATATGTAGAGAACAAGCTTTAATCCTGAGCAACCTATCATCATTATCCTATTTAGAACCATAGGAGGTTGTTGGGACTCAATTTCAAGCACTCTCAGTGAGCAATGAGAATCACCAAGAAAAAGGAACGTCAATTTCCTCGTACAAATACGCTCTCAAAGTAATGGGGAGTGGTGACATAAAAGGATGGGGACATATTATAATTCCCGCTGATAACAAGACAAGAAAAGGTCTTGGTTTTTCTCCAACATATACCCAGACTACAAAGAAGGATGAAAGCTTTCGTCCCATTCAGGATTCCTTCCACTCTGGAGGTTTGCTCCACCCAGTATCTCAAGAAGTCCACATCATCGATGGGAACAACTCTTCTGATACAGATGAAGAGTGGAAATCTTATCTCAACGATGAAGGTTATATATCTCAGGGAGAAACGTACATGCCATTCTGCTCTCCAAAGCAAAGTCCCAGATATATACCGAGGTCAGATGTCATAATGATTTATGGAGATTGTGATCCTGAAGGATGTCGCGCTCCACCCAACTCATTAGAGGAAGACACTCTAGTGAAAGACAACTTTGACTACAATTCTTATGATCCCTTGGATGATTTGCCTATCTGGAAGCCTTACATAGAAAACTCGGGGCAAAAGAGTCAGCCATATAATGTCTATCTACTGAATAATCTTGAAAAGCATACGTCTGTTCTCCCAGAGTCATGGAATCCTTACCCAGAACATTCCGAAAATGTCCAACACCATGTTGATGAATTTACAAAGATCGCAGGACAAGAATTTTTTAACTATGAATTTCCTGAGGTCAACGTCATTGAAGAAGATGACTCATCTATTCCCACAGAAACCTGGGATGCCTTGGGGCAGCCAAGCGACAAGTACGACTTTCTAGTAAAATACACTGCTCCTGAAAGCTATCACATCAGATATGAGGACATCCAGCCAACTGGATGGGGAGATCCTCTTGGGAGTGAAAACACTATGGAAGATGCAACAGAAGAGTCCTCTTATGATAACTCTGCATGGGAAGAAGACTCCAATGATCCCACTCCTCCAGAAATCAGTGTCATTACCGAAGACCAACTAATAAGGAAAGTGCCGGACTTTGTGATCCACAGAGGAGTTCGTCGCCATTGGGTTGTGGTCGATGTCCTGAATGTCGTTCATAAATCGAAGTAATTTCCGCATATTTATTTTGACATTTCACCTTGCCTAGGTGAAATGCATGTTTTATAGGGCTTAGTTTTCTGTAAATGTCCCTATTCGCTTCGTCCAAAGCGACAGAGTTTTGTTTTATAGGGTTGTGTTTCAAGAATCGACAAATCATAAATAAATAATGTCATTCTGAATTCCTGCATTTACTACTATTTTCACTTTTCGTTTTTCCGAAAAATGGTAATCCAAAAAAATAATCCGTAATAAAAAAATGTTCTTAAAAAAAACACTGCACACACTTTTGCATTCTCATTGTCTTTTCTAAAAAAAGGAATCATCACGTTGTGCAGATTACTTGTTTTAAACCCCATTGAAACGTACGATACAATGCCTTCTCCCAACTTTGAATTCCCAGTATTTAAAGCTGAAGAAGAAGAGAACGAAGAAATTCTAGAAGAGATCTCCCGACTACTCAGACAAGAGGAGAGGTCCATTGAGACTCACAAAGAACCGTTGGAAACGATCAATCTAGGTTCAGAAGAAGAAAAGAAAGAAGTTAAGATTGGAGCAATATTTAGTCCAACTGTCAGAAAAGGCTTGATAAAACTTCTCAAAGAGTTTCCAGATGTGTTTGCTTGGTCATACCAGGACATGCCAGGGTTGGATACCAGCATCGTGGAACATCACTTACCACTGAAAACAGAATGTCCTCCGGTAAAACAAAGACTGAGAAGGACTCATCCAGATATGGACATCAAAATTAAGGAGGAAGTACAGAAATAGATTAACGCAGGATTCCTTGCCACCTCAGAATATCCTCAATGGCTAGCCAACATAGTGCCAGTTCCCAAAAAGGACGAAAAATTCAAAATGTTTGTAGATTACAGAGATCTAAACAAAGCAAGTCCAAAGGATGACTTTCCCCTACCGCACATTGACGTGCTGGTTGACAGCACAACAAAATTCAAAGTATTCTCGTTCATGGATGGATTCTCGGGCTATAATCAAATCAGAATGGCGCCAGAAGACATGGATAAAACTTCATTCATCACCCCATGGGGAACCTTTTGTTACAAGGTAATGCCATTCAGACTGAAGAACGCAGGGGCAACTTATCAAAGGGCAATGACAACTCTGTTTCACGACATGATGCACAAAAAGATTGAAGTGTACGTCGATGACATGATTGCCAAATCTAAAACAGAAGAAGAACATGTGGAACACCAATAAAAGCTATTCGAGCATCTGAGAAAGTATAAACTCTTCCTGAATCCCAACAAATGTACATTCGGTGTTTGCTCAGGAAAGCTCTTAGGATTCATCGTCACCCAAAAAGGAATTGAGGTTGATCCCGACAAAGTTAAGGCCATTCAAGAAATGCCTTCACCAAAAACTGAAAAACAAGTAAGAGGATTTTTGGGACGTCTCAAATACATCTCAAGATTCACATCCCTTATGACCACGACATGCATGCCATTTTCAAGCTACTAAAAAAGAATCAAAGCTGTATATGGACAGAAGACTGCCAAAAGGATTTCGACATCATCAAAGAATATCTGTTGAATCCACCGATTTTGTTTCCTCTAGTGGAAGGAAGACCACTTATCATCTACTTAACAGTCTTGGAAGACTCCATGGGTTGTGTGCTTGGCCAATAGGACGAGACGAAAAGAAAAGAGTCTGCTATTTATTACTTAAGAAAGAAGTTCACGGCCTGTGAAACTCGATACACTATGCTCGAGAAAACTTGTCGCGCTCTAGCTTGGGCAGCTAAATATCTTCGCCAGTACATGGTTTATCACACTACTTGGTTAATCTCTAAAATGGATCCGATCAAGTACATATTTGAAAAGCCTGCTCTCACAAGAAGGATTGCCCATTGGCAGATGTTGTTATTAGAATACGACATCGAGTACCATGCTCAGAAAGTCGTCAAAGGAAGTATTTTAGCCGATCATTTGGCTCATCAACCAATTGACTATCAAGAAAAGGTCAAATTTGACTCCCCAAACAAAGATGTGATGTACTCGAAGATGAAAGATTGCGATGAACTGCTACCAAGCGAAGGGCCAGAGGCAGGATCCCAATGGGGATTAATTTTCGACGGAGGTGTCAACGCTTATGGAAATGGAATTGGGGAAATCATCGTAACACCTCAGGGTACCCATATTCCCATCACCACCAGATTGGCATTCAAATGTACAAATAATGAGACCGAATACAAAGCTTGTATCATAGGTCTCAAAGAAGCTATTGACTTAAGGATCAAGAACTTGGATGTGTATGGAGACTCAGCCCTGGTTATAAATCAGATCAAAGGAGAGTGGAACACATATCAACTGCGATTGATTCCTTACAAAGACTACGCAAGAAGGTTGTTACCCTTCTTCAACAAGATTGAGTTTCATTACATTCCTCGTGAAGAAAACCACATGGCTGATGCAGTAGCTACTCTATCCTCCATGATTAGTGTGAGTCGATGGAACAACGTACCCAAGATCGACATAATGCACCTTGATAGGCCTACTTACATCTTTGCAATTGAAGCGGTCATTGATGACAAACCATGGTATCATGATATCAAATTCTTCCTTCAAATACAGGAATACCCGCCTGGGGCATCAAGAAAAGATAGGAAGACTCTCAGAAGACTAGCTGGCAACTTCTTCCTGAACAATGATGTGCTCTACAACAGAAACTTCGATATGGTGTTGCTCAGATGCGTAGACAAACACGAAGCAAACATGTTAATGAAAGAGATTCACGAAGGATCCTTTGGCACTCATGCCAATGGACACACAATGGCAAGAAAAAATCTGAGAGTAGGATATTATTAGCTGACAATGGAATCCAATTGCTACAAGTACATGAGGAAGTGTCACAAGTGTCAGATATACGCCGACAGAATTCATGTACCGCCAACGCATCTCAAAGTTCTTTCTTCTCCATGGCCTTTCTCTATATGGGGTATCGATATGATTGGCATGATTGAACCCAAATCCTCGAACGAACATCGATTCATCCTGGTAGCCATTGATTACTTCATCAAATGGGTCAAAGCGGTATCATACGCCAATGTGACCCGACAAATGGTGGTCCGATTTATCAAGAACAATCTCACTTACCGTTATGGTGTTCCAAGCCAGATCATTACGGATAATGGATCGAACTTAAACAACAAAATGATGAAAGAATTATGTGCTGAGTTTAAAATTGAACACCATAACTCATCTCCCTACCAGCCTAAAATGAATGGAGCGGTAGAGAAGCAACTAAGAAAAATGCCAAGAAGATCATTCAGAAGATGGTTGTAACCTACAAAGATTGGCATAAGATGTCCGCACTTAAACAGGGGAAACTCCTTTTTCTCTAGTATATAGCATGGAAGCAGTGCTCCCCATAGAAGTAGAAATCCCATGAATGAGATTATTGATGGAAGCCAAGTTAACAAAATCTGAATGGTGTCAAAGTTGATACGATGAGCTGAACTTAATCGAAGAAAAAAGAATTACGGCTTTATGCCATGGTCAGTTATATCAACAAAGAATGAAGAAGGCGTTTGATAAAAAGGTTCGACCCTGTGTCTTCAGAGAAGGAGACCTCGTGCTCAAGAAGATACAATCATTTCTCACTGATTCCAGGGGCAAATGGACTCCGAATTACGATGGCCGCTATGTTGTTAAGAAAGCCTTTTGAGGCGGTGCCTTAAGACTCGCAACCATGGATGGAGAGGAATTTACCTACCCCATGAATGTTGATGTAGTCAAGAAATACTTCGCCTAAATGAAATTAAAAAAAAACGTCTGTTGGACTGAAAACCCGAAAAGGCGGTCCAGGCAAAAATTAGAGACATAAACAATGATCATCCCGATGGATTGAACACCTGAAAGGGCAATCTAGGCAAAAGTTAGGGATTCATGGCAAGTAACTACATCCGACAAGATTGGCTCCTCAGAGGGAACATCATCTGTCAGGAAAACTTCAGTCAAGGTCACCTTCGACAGAAGCTCAAAAATATCCAGAAGTCAAAGTTTGTGGAAGGATAGTGGTCGTTATGTTTCAATGTAGCCCATTTCCCTATAAATTACCATTTTCTAAACTTTGTAATGCTCTATGGAATCACACATTAGGATGATTGCCATTCTGTAAATAAAAAATTGAGCCTTTGTGCCTTTTGTTTGTAATTCTCTTTCATTCTGCTTTGCAAAATGACATGTTTATTTGATTAACATTCTTGAAACAAAAAAATGAATTTACTTTTGTTTTCAAATTTATTTCCACTTTTAAAACAAAGATGGCAATTTTCTTTTGATTAATGAGCACGAGAGGGAATATTGACGGCTTCTCCGGAAGTGATCAAACCTTAAAATGCAGAATCAAAATACTCCTTTTGACCAGTACACCCTAAATGAAGGATCATCTGCTTCTGACGGAATGTCCCATCTAACATCCCCGGTAGATTTCTTACCTCTGAGAACCAATGATTTGTTTTTCTCCTCGGTAGGGTCTACCCCTGAAAAGCAAGAACGGGTTTCTATCCCCGCAGTTTGTACCTCCGAAAACCAAAACAAGCGTAGGGATCCTGGTTCCCAAACAAAAGTACAACCTTCAAAACCTCCAGTGATACCCCCATCTCCCAGAATGGCCGAGTATGCAATTGTGTTCATCACCAGTACGTATGTCATGTCTATCTTTTTAGCATTCCATACATACATCGTGCATAATTGATTCATATTCATATTCATATTGCATTACTATCGCTTTGGTCATACTCACCCCCGAGTGATAAGCATTCTCTCTCCGATAGAGTTGTCAGTTTTTCTTACCATGTCAAGATAGGGCAAAATTCCGGCTTAAGTTCTTTTCCTCATTAGGAAATGTATTGTCTACCCAATCTCTTTTCAATTTATTCCTGGATTGAAGCCGGTCCTCAAACCATTTTGATAACTTGAACCTCTGAAAGACAAGAAGCCATTTGGTCGTACACCTTTGGAACTTCACTCTTCACCAATAAAGATGATATTTTGCTTTCCTAGATTAAGGAAAATCCCCAGAGAAAGCCTCTTCACAGAATACTCTTGGCAATACTACTGTTTCTCCCCAAGAAATTTTGCTTTCAATAGAGTCATCAGCACCTCAAAACTGCATCTCTCAGAAAAGAGGAAGTATGCTGTAATTCCCCCCAGCAAATGGCATCTCCCACAAGAGAAGTTTGTATACCTCTGCAATTCAGACAAACAGTCCTCACCAACAAGTCTGACATCAAAACTTTACTCATCCTATGGCATCCCTTCGAAGAAATTTTGAAGCGAACTATGATGAAACACATTTTTCCATCAAATGGCATCTCCCCCTCGAGAAGTTTGGTGAAAACCATCACAGATAGCATTCCTTATCGAGAAAAGAACTTGACAAGAAGAAACTGAGACCAGTTCCATGGCTGAAGACCAGGATCGAGGGGAGGTTTATTTTAAAAGAAACTAAGACCAGTTCTGTGGCTGAAGACTAGGATCAATGGGAGGTTTATTTCAAAAGAAATCTGAGACCAGTTTCGTGGATGAAGACCAGGATCGAGGGGAGGTTTATTTCAAAAGAAAACGTAGACCAGTTCCGTGGCTGAAGACTAGGATCGAATGGGGGGTTTATTTCAAACGAAAACTGAGACCAATATCGTGGCTGAAGACCAGGATCGAGGGGAAGTTTTACCCTTTTCTAAGTATCCCTACTTAGCAAAAGAAGATGGATGAGCAAATAACTGCTATTCACAACCACAATCAAAATTTCACGTATTCCGATATTTAATTCTCTTTTACCTTGAATGTCCGAACGTCATCGCCATCCAAACCTTCAGGTCCAAGAAGATTATATAGGGGCATCTGTCATACCCTAAATTTTGACCACAATATTTCCCATTATTGTGCAAATCATCACCACATTACGGAGGTAGTTTCATGCCTTATCAATCCTCTCAAAGATTGTTGAGCATTCACCTCAATCAAGAAGTAAGGGTTTTAAGCTCTCTCAGAGCACTCAGGCATAAGATCAATCAAGAATTGACATGATCTTCAACTTGTCAAGCCTCTAAAACATGCATAAAGGATCAAGAGGTTTCCCACATCAAGAATCAAGCATAGGAATGCAACATTTCAAGCTGATCAAGCCTCAAGATCACTAATGTCACCAAATTAGGGTTTTAGTCGACCAAGGCCTCCAGAGGGAAATTTTCATGTAGGAATGAGACAATACTTTAAGACATGATTCAAGAAGCTCAAAGGGACCTCATGGATCCAATAATAAGTTAAAAATAGCCTCAGGGGATGCATTCATAAAAAATCAGGAATTAGGGTTTCTTGACCTAATTCACCCCTAAATTAACTTTTGGAGCAAGACATGAGCCAAGACCTCAAGGAATGTTTTGAAGACCTCAAATATCTTATGTTGATCATCTTACAAGTTTAAATTGACACAAAGAACTTGGTTCGTGAGCAATATAAAGATTCAAATTCATCTGGACCACAAACTAGGGTTTCTGAGAATATGTCAACCATACCTTTGACTTTTGACCAAGACATGATCTCAAACCTTGGGAAATGATTCAAGACACTCTAAAACACCTATGGAATCCATCCATTAGGTTTGATTTAGGCCAAGGACTTGATTTCATAGAGGATCATAAAGTTTGAAATTCATCTGGTAAAAAGTCAACTGTGCCCAAAACCAAGTTTGACTTTTGAGATTTTTTGACAAACATAGCTTCTTCAAGTAAAAAAAATGTTAACTAATGGTTTGGATCATCATCCATCAAGAAAAATCAAGAAAAGTGAGGTTACTTGCAAAAGGGGTAATCTTAAGAAACTTAAAATTTCACTAAGTTATGAAAAAGGATGATTTTTACCCAACTTTGCAAGACCATAACTTGTGATCTAAGCAGCCATTTTCTTCAATCCAAAGCTCAAATGAAAGCTCTCATTACATACTACAAAAGTGTCCTCCTGACCCATAGTCAAAAGATACATGGATTTTGAGTTATTAAGCCATGAAGTTAGGGTTTCATGGGATTTTCACTTTAACACTTAGTGAAATTTTGGACAGAATCAGTTTGCATTTTTTCCAACTTTGAGGTCATTTTTCTCCATGATCCACATTAATCCAAGACCAAAGTTAAACATCAAAGTTGAAGTATGATATGCAAGCTTTCCAAAAAGTACAAGAGCATCATCAAACTCCATTTGAGTAAAGAGATATGGAGTGATCAACATGTCTTGCTGCAAACTGTCTACAAGACAGTTTTGGTTATTGTTAGTTCTTGTTATTGGTTGGAATTTTGGTAAAACAATGGTGGTGTTAATGATGTCATATGTCTGATGTCTTAACATGAGTTACTAACATTCAGTGTGTGTTAAGTTTGTTAGGGTTGCAGTTTTGTATGCTGATGTTATAACTGATGTCTTGACATCACTATACCAGAACATCAGAACTTCAGTTTGTGTTGTTTTAGGGCTGCACGTGTTTTGTTGTTAGTGATATTTTCTGCTGAGAGATAGAGAGATTGCCGGCGAATTTATTAGAGAAGATTTATTCTTATACAATTAATTCTGCATATCTTGTGGAGAATAGTTTGTTACTATTTTTGTGCAAATAGACATGGAGAATTGTTCCTATTTGTGTGTAGAAGATCTTGCAGCTGAATTAAAAAGTGAAGATTTAAAAGATACATAATATCCTGGAAATATTATGTGGAGATGATTTAAAGGTGTGGAAGATTAAAGATAAAATCTAGTAAAGATTGAGTATTTAAAATATGAAGATTTGATTGAAGATTTAATTGAAGATTTGATTGAAGATTTTATTGAAGATCTATTTAGTAGCATAATCTTCTGCAGATTTGTAGTAGTTAATATGCTGAGATTTGAAGGCCCAAATCCAGTTGGGAAAAAGTTATAAATAGAATGCTTGTAATCTAGAATAGGTACGGGTCCAAGATGTAGATCATTAGGGCTTTGTCTAAGTGAACCACTCGGGTTGTGAGATGGTCACTGTGTTATTACTCAGAAACCTGTAGGTAATGAGTTTTGTATTGTTCTTGGAGGAAGCTTTGAAGCAATTCCAAGATGTTGTTCTCAGTCAAGAGTCTTGGTTGAGTATAGGCATAGAAGTGTGTCGTCTACTTTTCTGTGATTGAAGAGTTGTTGGAAATCAAGCTGTTGATGCAGTGATGGAGATGTTGACTGCTAGACATCATTACGATGATTGGGAGTGAGATGGAGTCTCTTATCTAGGGAGGACTTAGATAGAAGGGTCATTGGGTAGTGATTAAATTAGGTAGATTGTCAACTGGTTTGTTGAGTCTGTAATTTGATACTACTAATAGTGGACTTCCTTCCTGGCTTGGTATGCCCCTAGATGTAGGTTGTTAGACCGAACTGGGTGAATAATCCTTGTGTGTTTTTTAGTTCTTTTATTGTCTTGTTCATACAGCAGATATTGATGTTGTGACATCACACTTAACATCACATATCTGGTACCAAAATTTCAATTGGTATCAGAGCCTGGTTTCCTGTCTGTTTCTGGATGAGATCTAGGGAAGATACTTTCTGGTTCATGAGCAATGAAGATAGTGTTGCTGAGTTATGGACTTGGTCAGTTCTTATAGTTGGTTGTATGATCCCTTGGAGTGAAGGATGGTCTATTCATGACAGGGTATGTATTGGACATGTCTCTTGAATTGCTGTTGTGAGTTTGATTTGTTGGCACTTGGTGATGGTGTGCAAGGATTATTGAGTAGTGCCTAAAGGTTGTTGAGGAGTTGTGTGTTCTGCTGCATGGTATCTGATGTTACCCTGGTTGGTTCTTGTATATCTGGTGGTAAGATTCTAGGAAGGTATTCTCTTGGAAAGACATTAGGGTTTGGTCTCCTCAGCAGGATATTCTACGATGTTGTAGTTTATGCAAGACAGCTTCAACCGTTTGGTTAGAGATGCTAAAGATACTGGAGGATTATCTCATATCTTTGTTTTGGAGAAGAATATATTTCAAATCAGGCATTAAAGACCAATCTGTCCAGAACTTTGATTCCTTCTTTATCAATTTTCTTGATGGTGAAAGAAGAAGGTGGAGCCAAAGAAAAAGAGTGTCACTGTCAAATCTTTCATGCGGGAGTGAAGATCTTGATAAGTTATCTCTTAAGCTTAGTTATGGTGACCTAATTAGAAAGATCTTCCTGGCTATGATAAGATACATGTTGAGCTTAATATGTCAATTCTAATGTCTCGACACCGCACTACACATTAAGCAGTTTATGGTAAATGCTAAGTCAAAGACCTATTAGATTGTAGCTATTTTGAAGGATCAATGAAGCTATGAAGTTGAACAATTTTTGATATGCTGTTCATAATGTCATAACATCTCAGCTGGAGCTGGTTGAAGAAAAGGTAGTAATCTTGATAGCAGAAGAGAAGGAGATGATCCCTATTTAAGTTAAAATGTCTGAGGACAATTTTATAGGGAAAATGCATCCAAGAGTTTGTGTGCAGTAGCAGTGTAAATCAGCCTGTGGTCAATTGGTGTTTGCATGAGCTCTTTCAGTTTTGTGGCTTGAAGGATTGGAAGTGGCAGATTGTCTATGGTATGGTTATGCAGAAGGATGGCAGTTATCACTCTTATGTTAGACAAGAGGTCTAAACCTTGTGCTTATAAGAAGAAGTTTCTGGAAGAGTGTGTTATGCAAGTTACTGCAGTGTTGTTGGTCTGATCTTGGAAGTTGATCAGATGTTGATATGTTCTCGTGTGTTCCCTACAAGAGATTTGTGTGGATTAATATGGGTGTTGTCTCCAAAGCCATAACAGTTGTTTAATGTGATATAGACTGATGTCGGAACTGATGTTGAAACATCATTTCAGTTCTTTGCTTTCTCAGCCAAAAAAGTTAGTTGTGCTCATGGTGAAGTATCAGGTCGAGCCACTTACCTAATCTGATGTGATCAGTGGTGTGGATTAACAAAAGAGGGATCAGCTAGTGCCTCAAGTGTGCAGGAAAAGAATGTCAGACCAGATCAAATGTCGTACCTTGTGTGAGAAGGTTACCTTATGGTAAATAGCTTGACAGTAGTTGAGTATTTGTCTGCTTTTGATAATGTTGTACATTCAACTAATGACAATATACATTGACGGGAGACTATGTATATGGCTGATGGAAAAGTGCAGGACTGCAGAAGTGTTGAGAATTTACTTTTCTCTATGTGGCTGTATATTTCTCTTTGTGGTGTGTTGGTGTGTGAAGACCTGAATTATGTTGTTGAAGATGGAGATGGAAGACTATGAAGACATCATAGTTTTGATGGTAGGATCAGTTTATTTCTGATCTAGGTGCTTTGGAGCATGGGTTTTTTTTTGTGTGAAAGTCGAGGATATGTGGATGTTATCTCTGGCTTTCTACTGATGGCTCTACTAAGGGAAGTGGCTTCCTTTAGTATTGCTATGGGGTAGTCTTGGACTACTTATTTTCTGAAGATTAAGATGTGGTAGGTTTGAAGTCTTTGGAGTTTCTGAGCAGGATGGAGGTTGTCTACTTAAACTTGATTGTTGAATCAAGTCTATGAGAGCATGGAAATCTATTTCTGCAAAGGGAGGAGGTTCTTCTAAGTGGCAGAAGGAAGAGCTGAATTCAACAGTTGGATATCATAATGTTTTGACATCTAGCTTAACTTCAGAAGTCTCAGCTTAAGATAGAGGTGTTCTACAGTTATGGAAGTTATGGATGCTTCAAAAAGATCTATCTCATATAGTTTGTGGGAGCTGTGGTTTGAGAAGATGTTACATGACCATGGCTTAGGGAGTCTAAGTGTGTTTGCTTTTGAGCAAGTGGAACATGTGACTTGAAGATCAAGTTTCTTTGGTGGATCAAGATATCTTTGTGAGAGTTCTGACAAATGTGAAAAGGTCAAAATGTGGCATTTGATTGTTTTCATATGAGGATTCATGAATGAGGTGTCAAACTGTGGCATCTGGTTGATCTCAGAAGTGGATTCGAAGAATCAAGATAATCAGAGTGTGGCAGCTGGTTATTATTGAGGATTGTCTTGGAACAAGTTACTCTTGGGCAGAAGGGTGATGAGTTAAAGACTCAAGGAGATTAGTCTTCTTGAAGGTGGATGAGAGTTTAATTCTCTAGTTCTTTGGATTACTATGCAATAGTAAGTCCAGTTGGTGGAGCATATCAAGAATCATGGTGATGATATCTTGGTGTGTGGCAAATGTTCTAACTTGTGTTAGGACATTATCTGGTTGAATATCCTTGGTGAAGGATGATTTAGTTCTGGTTCTGAAGCTTGGTGCATACAATATGCCTAAGGAGCGTCTACATAGTCATACAGGAGAATGATGAAGTAGAAGGTCTGCCTTGGATGGAGAATGTAGAGAAGACTGGAGTAGATCAGGTATTGATTGCTTGAAAATCTGAAGATGAAGAGTATGATAGGGAATGACTGCTTTTGGAAAATTGGGGGATCTATGTGACTTTGATCTTTATTCAATAATTTGTTTAAAGGAGGATGGTGATCCTTTTGTTCCTCACGAATAACATGATGTGACTTCATGTGTGAGTGACTGCTGGTTCTTGTCTGAAGAGCTTTGTGAGGGTCCTTATTGATGGGAGATGTCACACTTGTCTTGGTGTGTGAGTTCAGTGGAAGGCATTGTGTGTGTATGATGGATGAAGACTGTGTCTGGTTTTTCCAAATGTTATGATCAAGGAGTTCATTGTGATCATTCCTGTGGATATTACAGAGAGAAGTTAATCAGGTTGGCAAGATGTGAGTTTTGGAGCTTGAGAAGATAGCAAACCAAGAGGGAATCATGTGAGTTATGGTATTTGGATTATTTGAGGATTAAGCATTAAGTGAATGCGTTCAGCAGGTGTGTTGAACAGAGGGTACGCTCTTGAAGACATGAAGATGAGTCTTATGTTTTCCATTCATTTAAGGTGTTCTTCTTGCAATGGAGCACTGGTTATCTTCGATAGGGAGAGTTGATCTTTTGTTGAAGAAGTTGTTTATCCAGATTGTAATGTCAGACAAGATGTCGTGACATTGTGTTACTGGTGAAGTTCATGGTGTACTGACTGTTTAGACCTGGTTCTATAGATTTGTGTGTCAATGGATTGAATCAGAAGTATACATTTACACCAATGTTTGTCAATTTTTGGCCATAAAGGGGGAGAGAATGTACAGTAGTAGCTGCTGAGTCTGGATTTTGTTCTGAGTATATTGGTTGGATGATTCAAAGTTTGATTTTGGAATTTCTTTTGTGATTGCTGCGATGTTCAGAGTTTGTCCAATTGTGGCTAAAAAGGGGGAGAGTTAGCCTAGTTGTTGCCTAGTTGTCTGTTGTGGTTCTAGGCCTGAGGGGGAGTGTGTAGTTTGTGCAGCTGTCTTGCTGGTTGCAGTTTTGAGGGGGAGTTCCTGCTGCTAGTTGAGTTGGATATGGCAGGTATCTCTGATGTTGGCTGAGATTGTTTTAGCCAAAATTAGCCAAAGGAGGAGATTGTTTGTTCTTGTTATTGGTTGGAATTTTGGTAAAACAATGGTGGTGTTAATGATGTCATATGTCTGATGTCTTAACATGAGTTACTAACATTCAGTGTGTGTTAAGTTTGTTAGGGTTGCAGTTTTGTATGCTGATGTTATAACTGATGTCTTGACATCACTATACCAGAACATCAGTTTGTGATGTTTTAGGGCTGCACGTGTTTTGTTGTTAGTGAGATTTTCTGCTGAGAGATAGAGAGATTGCAGACGAATTTATTGGAGGAGATTTATTCTGATACAATTAATTCTGCATATCTTGTGGAGAATAGTTTGTTACTACTTTTGTGCAAATAGACATGGAGAATTGTTCCTATTTGTGTGTAGAAGATCTTGCAGCTGAATTAAAAAGTGAAGATTTAAAAGATACATAATATCCTGGAAATATTATATGGAGATGATTTAAAGGTGTGGAAGATTAAAGATAAAATCTAGTAAAGATTGAGTATTTAAAATATGAAGATTTGATTGAAGATTTAATTGAAGATTTTATTGAAGATCTATTTAGTAGCAGAATCTTCTGCAGATTTGTAGCAGTTAATATGCTGAGATTTGAAGGCCCAAATCCAGTTGGGAAAAAGTTATAAATAGAATGCTTGTAATCTAGAATAGGTACGGGTCCAAGATGCAGATCATTAGGGCTTTGTCTAAGTGAACCACTCGGGTTGTGAGATGGTCACTGTGTTATTACTCAGAAACCTGTAGGTAATGAGTTTTGTATTGTTCTTGGAGGAAGCTTTGAAGCAACTCCAAGATGTTGTTCTCGGTCAAGATTCTTGGCTAAGTATAGGCATAGAAGTGTGTCGTCTACTTTTCTGTGATTGAAGAGTTGTTGGAAATCAAGCTGTTGATGCAGTGACGGAGATGTTGACTGCTAGACATCATTGCGATGATTGGGAGTGAGATGGAGTCTCTTATCTAGGGAGGACTTAGATAGAAGGGTCATTGAGTAGTAATTAAATTAGGTAGATTGTCAACTGGTTTGTTGAGTCTGTAATTTGATACTACTAATAGTGGACTTCCTTCCTGGCTTGGTATGCCCCCAGATGTAGGTTATTAGACCGAACTGGGTGAATAATCCTTGTGTGTTTTTCAGTTCTTTTATTGTCTTGTTCATACAGCAGACATTGATGTTGTGACATCACACTTAACATCACATATCTGGTACTAGAATTTCAGTTATTTCTTGCTATCCACGATTCTTTTTGTCAAGTGTAATGATCAATACGACTCACATTCAATGTATAACAGATGAATCACAACAAGCCTACAAAGTTAGACCAAGGAGTCAAGGATATCTCAAGTGGAATGATGGGTTTTGTCACCTTATGCCTTGAATTCAAAATGGCATTTATGTGAAATAGTGCACATTCATCAAAAGGACTCTTTTCAGTCAAGATGCTCACATAAACAACAATAAAAGCATTTGAGGAATGTGGATTGAGTCAAAATATGAGCTAGCCATGTGGAGGGCTATGGTACCTTGTGTGAGGGGCAATGATGCATCTTGCCAAAACCTTTGAATCAAAGCCAATCTTCAAGATATCACTATTCAGCCAAGACAAATCCACTCTACTATAAATATAGGTAATTTGTGACTGATCAAAACACACCACAACAACCATAATGCTTGTTTTCTCACAAATCATCTTTCTTGCAAAATCCAAAATTCTCAAAGAGTGAAAACTTGGAGTTCTCAAACCAGTCCAATTCCACTCAAACCAAGCATTCAAATACTTCACATAAACATCATAGAAGTGATCCATAACCTCTAAACACTTCTGTAACATCATAATCACCAAGTCACTATCCATTTGCTCAAATTTTCCTCAAAACTGCAGATAGGTTCGAGCCAAGTGATCCAGAAGGTTTCAATTCATTCTAATCATTGGAACACCATCACTGGGGGTCAAGGAAGCTGTCCAGATCATCACCTTGTATCTGTAACACCTACACTACAGAATTCGATTCTCACTTGCAAGGTAAGCTTCCTCAAATCTAAACTCTATGATCCATGTATCATAAATGTGTTTTTAAGTTACCAACACGTTTCTGCACTTATGTAGAGTGTTTCCCCTCAATTAATTGCTTTGTATCTATCGTGTGTGGAATTTTATAGTGTTCTTGCAAAAATTAGGATTCATCTGTTCTTCACATGATTTCTCACTCCACACTTAAAAGAAATTCAATTAATTGGTATCATTGAAATCCTTGTTAAAAAACGAGCAACTTTCATGTTTACAAAAGTCATTTTCATTGTGTATTGAGTGAGATATGTGAGTTTTTGCAAACCTGAACATGGAGGGAGGCACGAGGAAGGAGAAGGTGTTCTTGGCGCCTTTTTTCATATTTTTGAATTTTTAAATATTTTTAATATTTTTCAATTAATTTAAAAAATTCATATCTCTCTCATTTTTAATCTTTATCAAATGATTTTTTAAACATACATTATTTATACATTTTAATATTTAATTCCACAAAAAAATTAAAAAAAAATTTATATTTGATATATTTTTGAATTTTTCAAAGAATTTCTTTTTTTAGTGTTTTAAAAATTTTAAATAAATTATTATTTTTTATTTTTCAAAATCAATTGAGTTCAAATCATCTTGTGGATTAAAACCTCTATTTTCAAACATTTTTCAAAGTTCACAACATGTTTTTTGAATATATTTGATATTTTATATCATTTTTATTTAATTTTTCTTTGAAAAATGTATTTTTAATTAAAATTAGGGTTTTCCCTTGATTTTAATTTTTCAAACTTCATTTGAAACACTTTTGGGCGTTTAATAGAGTGTAAGACCCAACCTCTTTTGTAAATAAATAATTTCTGGGCCTCTGTCATAGTATAAGTCTCGGTGCGATTTTCAAAAAACGGCGCGTTCATTATTTTTCATCTGGGCCTCTCTTTGAGTATAATCCCTATTTTTCTTCTTTAACAAACACTTTTGGGCCTCTAATAGAGTGTAAAACCCAAACCTCTTTGTGCATAAATAAATTTTTGGCCCTCTGCTATAGTATAAGTCCCACAATGTTTTTCGACATCGCAGTGTGATCACTGTTTTCAAAACAAGTCATCTGGGCCTCTCCTTGAGTATAAGCCTCAATCCTTTGTACATAAACCTTGTTTTAAATAACAAACAACTTCCATGGGCCTCGCCTTGAGTTGTAAGCCCCATACCTCTATTTTCAAAATCATCTGTCTGTTTTAAACTGGTACTAAGAGGAGCATTATTCTCGGTGAAACTGCTCTTAGACTACTTGGGCCTCTCTTTGAGTTATAAGCCCCAAACATTCTTTTCTTTTAAACAACTTTCTTTTAATTTAAATTCAAACTCAAAATTTTCTCAAAACTTTCTTCAATTTCTCAAAACCCTAATCATATAGTTAAAATCATACAATCAATCACAATACACTTGGGCCTCTTTTCAGAGTGTAAGACCCAACATTTTTTTTCAATTCATTGCATACTTGTTTATATACGTCTGAATTCACTTATCTGTATATACTTGTGCATATCTGTCTAGAGTTTCCCCAACAGTTAGGTATACACTTAGGTCAAACTAGAGGTTACTTCTAACTTAGTCAAAACTAGTTCCCTCATAGGAAACTTCCCTAAATACATTCTGCCTCTTCTTGGGCTTTATTCAATTTGGAACAGAGAAAGAGATTATTCTCAGAGAGGATTAATTCCTGTTGAAACCTCTTTTGAATTTCTTCAAACCTTATAAATGTTCAACAAAGAAAGGATTAATTCCCGGTGAAATCTTTCTTGAACTTTTCTTAGGCTTGGAGCCACAGGCTTCCTAAAAGCATCCCCAACCTCCTCTTGGGCTTAGTACAAGGACCATCAGGCTTCTTAGAAGTTCCCCAGCCTCTTCTTGGGCTTAGTACAAGGACCTAAATGCTTCCTAAAAGCATATGATAGAATTTAACCATCTCTACTAGTTCAATCCCCAGGAGAGTCAAAATTCCGGAACATCCCATCATTCAAGGGCTGATCTATATCTCTAATACACTTAGCCTCCTCTTAGGCATCACACAAAGATCTATCTATATATCTCTCTCTCTCTCTCTCTCTCTCTTTCTCTCTCTCTCTTTCTCTCTCTCTCTCTCTCTCTCTCTCTCTCTCTCTCTCTCTCTCTCTCCCTCTCTCTCCAGAGTCTACCTCTTCTTAAGAGACTTGGGTAGTCTCAGCCTCTTCTTGCGCTTCACTCAAGTGGACTTGGAAAGTCTCACCCTCATAATCTTCTTTCAAAATTCACCTCTAAACTCCTTAGACCCCCCAACAAGGCTAAACTTTCACCTTGAAAATCCTAGCCAGGGTCAATTTACCATCAACTACGCTTTAACAGAATCAGAGCCCCATGGCATCTGGTACTTCAACTCTTCCCTAATTCCCCAGCAAGAGTGAGCCCCTTTTTGAATTCCCCAATAAAACATAGACCTTCTCCTGGATTTTAAGAATCCTCAGCAAGAGTCAGCTTCCTCTTAGGCTTCATATAAGGATTTTCCCAGTCAGCCTCAATCTTGGGCATTGTACAAAACAAACATCATACTCCTCAATTGAGTCAGTTCTCGATACTCAAACTTTTCAGCTTCATCATCTTGGGCTTCAAACAAGATACTCAAATATAACACTCCCCAATGGAGTCATTTTCTTTCAGCTTCAACCTTGGGCTTTGAACAAGGCACACAAAAATCAACATCCCCTCAGATGAGACCATGAGTCCACTATACATCACATATCAAAAACAAACAATCAAAACCTTTTTCCAGATAATTGTTGTAAGTGGCACACTTGTTGATTCAAAATCCAAGCTGGAGCCCTTCCCTTATCCTGGCTAAAATTTATCTTTCATCTAACTGTTGTAAGTGGTAAGCCTCTGGATCCCTATCATCCAAGCCAATGTCTCTATCTTAGCATGAAAGACTCATAAGGAAAAAGTGGCATTGCTCTACACTGAGTTAAAGCTTCTTCCTTCACAACATCTCTCTTATAAAGGAAATTATGGCATTGCTAGATCCCATATCCCAGTTAAAGTAATTTCCCTTATAACCAATTACTCAACATCTGTGATGAATAGGTGAGATATCTCCCTTTAGAGATGACAAATTCTCTCTCAGACAACTTTTAGCTTCAATCTTGGGCTTTGAACAAGATACAAATACTCAGATAGCTTCAATCTTGGGCTTTGAACAAGACACCAAATATCTTTCCTCCGATAGAATAGGAGGAACTACGATTGCTCTGATTTCCCAAATCTCTTTACGGGAATACGTAGGCATAAGATTCCGAAATCTTAACGAGCACACAAATCAAAAATCTTAGGTCCAGGTACCTTCCCAAAAACAATAGAAAACCCAAAAACAACATAAACATTCTCTTAACCCTCTCAAAGGAGAAACTTTCTCAATCCATAGCAGATAAACACAAGAAAGCATTTCAAATAATAGAAATACATGCAAAAGAAGGTTCCTATAGATTACTATAGATACTTTGGGTGTTAATAGCTTCCCTTTGTATAACCAGACCCCGATCCCCGATCTCTTAGCATTTGTTAAAGAAAACACTTGTGTGCAGGGTTAGTTTAAGATATTTCCCCCTTCCTTTCAAGCTTCATAGGATAAATACAGAAATCAGAAAGTAGCACCAATTATGCGGTAGGTGGTCGTGTCACCAAAAAACCGACGCTACACACAATGTTGCAGAAATAAATGCCAAAATAGAAACAAGCTTATCCTGGAGACAAGGGCCACATGCTGAGACATCTGCTCCCACATGTGTCCTTTCTTCACAAAAACAACTTGAACATTTCATGTTGCTTTTTATAATGCAGTCAATCCAAAAGGAACAACAGTTTCTAGTTTGTAAATTATGTGCAACTCGCAAGGTCCACAAAAAAGGCACAGAGAATAAATGAGACCTCACCACAATCAAGGGTGCGTGATTTTGAACTCTATCAAACTTTCCACTGTTAGATCTAATTGAACGCTCAGCCGCATAAGTCGCAAAATCTCATGGAAACAACTTTGATTGCCTATCCTATATAATGTACGACGCACATCATTTAAGGTATTCTCTCATTCGCGCACTAAAATTATTTTCTCACTTATTCACTGATTTGAATGTTGAAATTTTAACTTTACAGGTTCATCTCCGCTCCATCATACCAGGAACTCACTCTGCCACATTAAAACTCAAATTTGTACATACTACACTTATCATATGAGAATGCAATTTTTATGTGAGAACATGAGAATGAATATGAACCATTAGATTTTAAAATAAATGGTGGAGATTATGTGTCATTTTTTCTCTCTCCTCCATCATTTATTATTATAATGGAGGAGAGAGAAAAAAACTATACATAATCTCCACCATTTATTTTAAAATCTTATGGTTCAGTACGCCAAAACTAGAAAAAGACAGCACACCATAGACATCACTTTTTGGCCAAAGTGCTGGTATAAGTACAAAAAAAATTAAAACAAAATTGAAAAAAGTGCTACTAAAGGACCACTTCAGAAAGCGCTTTTGAAAAGAGCTGCTAAAACCCAGAGATACAAGAGCGCTTTTAGAAAGCGCTGCTATAGGCCACCTTTAGAAAGTGCTTCTGAAAAGCGCAGGTAAGTCCACATTTAGAGGCCACCTTTAGAGAGCGCTTTATAAAAGCGCTGCTATAGGCCATAGAATAGAAATCGCTTTTTATGGAAAGCACTGCTATAGGCCATAGAATAGAAAGCGCTTCAGAAAGCGCTGCCTTATGTCTTTAATATCTAAAATCTAATTAAACATGTACAGTACCAGATATGAGACATTTAGACCTTTTCAAAGATTACGAACCCTAAGCTACTTTCTCCCCCCCCCCCCCCCCCCCCCCCCGTTCGCAAACCTGAAACGACTCTCACTGCCACCATTCACAACTTCCTCCGCCAGCGTTTCCTCTATTCGTTTCGTAAGCTACTCTCTCCTACCGGCACCGCCTCTTCGTTTCCGTTCCTAGCCTCCGACCGACCTTCCTCCCTCTGTTTCCGATTTGCTCGCTTCACCACCACCACACCAGCGTTCATATTATACTTTTAAGGTATTTTTGGCCTTTTTTTTGTCTGTTAATTTTTATATTCAAGTTTAGTTCTTGATTTTTTTTTGTATTAGGATTCCTTAGTCTTAGTTCTTTTAAGGAATTTGATTTTGAAATTGTTGTTGTAGTAAGGTTGAAGATGATGAATAATGATATTTGCGGTGAATTTATATTGTGAATTGGTGTTGATTTTGTAAGTTGATGTTGAATGTTAGTGATGAATTGTTAAAATTAATTGATGATAATGACATTCTTTTACTTTGTTTTTATCTAATTGTTGATTGAAAATGATAATGAAATTAATTGTTAATTGTTGAGGTTGAAGATGATTAACAGTGATAACATTGTGAATTTATTTTTGATAGTCATTGGTGATGTTGTTGATTGAAACTTGAATGACATTCATGAATTAATTGTTGAATATTATGATGTTGTTGATTGTTTAAACTCTTGTTAGTGATGAAGTTGCTATTCAGTTTAAATGTGGAATTGATAATTTTGGTGATTGATTTATGCTCGAATTTATGATTCTTTGTTGGATAGAACTTTGAAGTTAATTGAACTTAAGTGATGAAGTTGTTTTTTGTGACTTACTTGAGTTTAAACATTAAGTGTTGATGTGTCATTTGTGATGAATTAAAGTATACCGTGCTACTTGAATTAATGTGATTGAATTTGCACGTCGAATCCATGCTATTTGTTTCATTCATGTTAACTTCTCATTCCTTTTTTTTCAGCGTGATAAATATTGGTCAGGAATATCTTTGCTAGGGGTTACTTGTGAAGAGTGAAATTCTGATCGTTTCCAAGAATCTTACACTGTGTGGTTCCAGAAGTTGCTGACTTCTCTACAGATAATTAGTTGTTCTTTTTCTATAGTTGCGCGAATAATTAGTGTTTTTGTTTAGTTTACTTAGTAAAACCATGGATAAAAAATGGATGTCTTCCAATCGATTGTCAAAAGAGTACGAGAATGGGGCATTAGAATTTGTTAATTTTGTTGTTGAACACGCCAAAGATCTCAGTCAAATCACATGTCTTTGCCTAGATCGCTGTTATGGGCGTCGGATTGGCGCAGTTGAGTTGGAATCCCATTTAATGAGCATGGAATTGATCGAAGTTATACATGTTGGATATTACATGGTGAGATAAGTAACAAGAATATTGAACGGGTGGATAATACGACGTATGCTTCAAATGACAATGGGACAGATACATATGATTGTGATTGAGTCGAAGAGATTGCAGAAGCACTTGAAGAAGATCTTCACGGTTGTCCCAAAATGTTTGAGAGGTTGGTAAGCAATGCAGAGAAACTGTTGTATAAAGGTTGCACTAAATTCACAAGATTGTTTGCGGTATTAAAGTTGTGCAACTTAAAGGCGGGCAATGGATGGTCGGATAAAAGTTTCACAGAGTTATTAGCCCTTATGAAAGATATGCTTCCAGAGGATAATGTTCTTCCTAATCGAACCTATGAGGCCAAAAAAACCTTGTGCTCTATTGGCATGAGCTATGATAAGGTACCTGCTTGTCCAAATGATTGCATTTTGTTTCGAAATGAATATGCATTGTTAAATGAGTGTCCTAAATACGGTGTCTCTCGGTATAAGAAAAAATTGTCTCCAGCAAAAGTCTTATGGTATTTTCCTATAAAGAAAAGCTCGAGTACCAAAGTGTAAAGCAAACAACATTACATGGATCAGAGTTCATGTATATTTTCACAATTTTGATTATAATAGTGATGTTACTTGATAAAAACAAGTTAAACTATATATCCTGATATATATTCGTATTTTTTTATATGTGTAGTGTCCTCGTCAGCTTAATGGTATAGATTGCGGTTATTTTGTATTGAGGTTTATGAAAGAAACCATTCTTTTGGATCAAATAGAGATTCCAAACATGGTATGGATTTATAAGTTAGGATTTATTTTAATATTTAACAGATATTTCATCTAATTAATTAGTTTTAACTAAATCATGTTATGTTATATTATGTAGTACTTTGATGATTTCAAATGTGCTACTTACTCGAAAGATCAACTGGAAGAAATTGAGGAGGAATAGTGTCAATACATTCTTGAGATGAGAATTATATAAGGTGTTGTCTTTCTTTCTTTTGTGTGAATTTTGTGGTCCTTAGAAATTTTTGTTGTTGTGATGTTCTGTATTGGATTGGAATAGTTTTGGAAGTTGTTGTGAATTAATGGTTGATGGAATTTGTAATTATGTTTGGTGAATCTTTAGAAGTTAAAGGTTTTGGAATTATAATGTTTATAATTTTTATGTGTTGAATTATATATAATGGTTATAAGATTATAAGGTTTTGTAATTATGTGTTGAATTATAATGGTTCTAAGTTATATGTGTTGAGTTATATATAATGGTTATAAGGTTATAAGGTTTATGTGTTGAATTAAAGGTTTGTGTTGAATTATAAAGGTTTGTGATCAATTTGATAAAAATATGATTTTCTTGATGTATAATGGTATATAGCAATATTTATAAGGTTTATGTGTTATATAGCTTGGTTCTGATGCCTTTTAATTTATTGGCTTTGTTTCAGATAGGTCCAGAGGATAGAGATAACAAGTTACTAAGTTGTTGATATGTGCAGAAGACAAGTTCATAGTTTTGTAGCTAGAGTTGGTATATATCTGGTATATATATATTGGTAATATGCAAATTTGGAATATATATCAAAAACTAGTTGCTGTATATATACTGTTAATATGCACATTTGGAATATATATATCAAAAACTATCTGCTATAACGATTTCATGTTGCGCTAGCGCTTCTAAAAACTATGCTGCCATTTTATTTAAAAATGAGACTTAGGCCAACACTTTAACAAAAAAACGCTGCCATACGTGCACAATAGACAATGCTTTTAACAAAAAAGTGCTTCCTAAATGAGACATTACACAGCGCTTTCAAAAAAAGGGTTGCCTATAGTGGAGAATAGAAAGTGCTTTTAAAAAAAGTGCTGCCTATAGTGGAGAATAGAAAACGCTTTTAAAGAAAGCGCTGCCTAAAAGGGACTTAAAAGGTAACTAAAAGCTACATTAGACAGCGCTTTTAAAAGCGCTGTCTAAAGAGGGACAATAGAAAGCGCTTTTCAAGAAAAAAGCGCTGCCTAAAGGTGACAATAGAAAGCGCTTTTGAAAAGAAGCGCTGCGTAAAGGGGACATAATGCAGCGCTTTTGCATTTAAAAAAAGTGATGTCTTTACCTACAGTAGCGCCAGTATAGGCAGCACTTTTAAGCGTTGTCTATTCTCTTGTATGGCGTAGTGGTTCACATTCATTCTCACATTCTCACATAAAAACTACATTCTTATATATATATATATATATATGTGCGCGCGCGTTGCCTCCTACTTCCCCTTTTTTCCCTTCTGTATAAGATTGGACCATGTTTCTTTTCATCTAGAGCAATACCAAAATGGTGTTAACTTACATGCTCTCATTCACATTCACATAATTACATTGGAAGTATTTAGAGCACACCAAAACGGTGTTAACTTGCATGCTCTCATTCACATTCACATTATCACATTGGAAATAAATGGCATATATATATATATATATATGCGCGCGTTGCCTCCTACTTCCCCTTTTTTCCCTTCTGTATAAGATTGGACCATGTTTCTTTTCATCTAGAACAATACCAAAATGGTGTTAACTTACATGCTCTCATTCACATTCACATAATTACATCGGAAATATTTAGAGCAACACCAAAACGGTGTTAACTTGCATGCTCTTATTCACATTCACATTATCACATTGGAAATAAATGGCTTGTGAACGGTTTGTGTCACGCAATCTTGTTGCCTAATGCATAAAAACATTTTCCTGTTGCGGTGAGAATTGGATATCAAGCTATTAATTAACTTGAATCACACATCTTTGAAATTCACCACCGAGCTTTGATTTATCCAAGGGAAAGGGTAAAGATCGAAGAAAACCCTAAGTATGCTATATGAAGACACAGCTAAGAGATCGGGGATCGGGGGTTGGTTATACTAAGGGAAGGTATTAGCACCCTAAGTATATGTTGTACTCTACAAAAACCTCTTGTTCATTTGTGTTATGTTATGTTTGCTCGCTAAGGGATCTATGCTAAGGGTAAAGGTAAAGACCTAAGGCTATGTACACTAAGTTTGCTCGCCAAGACGTCACATCTTGTGCCTACGTATCTGACTAAAGAATCAGAACAACCGTAGTTCAACTAACTAAGGGTGAGGAACCATTGACTATGGTCAAAGTTCCAAGGGGAATGAGTATGAACTCATATAGAGTTTAAGAAACACTCTAAGTCTAAGTTATGATGGGGTAAAGTGAATACTCAAGGTGATGTGTCCCACATAGAGTTTAAAAACTCTAACCTAATTCTAAGTTATAAGATGAATGGCTCTTAGGAGGCCAAGGGTGAAAAGTATCCTATGACTATGAGGTCAAGGAGGGAAATGGCTCTTAGGAGGCCAAGGAGGGAATCCTATGACTATGAGGTCAAAGGTTGTCTATGACTATGAGGTCAAAGGTACACCTACGACAATGAGGTCAAAGGTGATGATCCTAAAGAGATCATTGAAATAAAATGGGAAAGGTCTAACCGGCATGAAGATGACATAGGAGTCAACGGTGTAGCTTTCCTTTGGAACTGTGTTGAACAAGGCGTCCAGAATCATGACAGGAGCAAGAGGGCCATCCATAAGACTTCGTCAGGAAATATTTACAAGCCTCATCAAGAAAAAAGTGGAAAGTTAGTAGTCAAGGAAATTGAAATTGAAATGAAATTGAACTGAAAATAGTCTAGTCTTAATCATAATTTATCAATAAGATTGACAACCATGATTCTTAACTTTCATCGACTAAAAAGTGAATGAAACTGAAATGAAAAGAAAGTGGTCTCATATTGATCAAAGTTTTGTCGCTTTAATGAGATCAACCAAACCATAAAGTTTGTTATATCATCGACCAAAAATAAAGAAAATGAAATCGAAATGAAAATAAAGTTGGTCTCGTCTTAATCAAGATTTAATAGAGAAATCAATAATCTTTTATTAGACTTTCATTGACCAACAAAAATAAATAAAAAAGTGGCCGCATATTTATCAAGATTTTTAATGATTCAAATAAATCGACCAAGTCATGATTTTTATATATCATTGGCCCAAAATAAGAATAAAATCTAAAGTAACACAAAAAACTAAAATTTTCAAAACCAAATTTATTTTAAAAGTAAAATAAAAAACTAAAAACCAAAGGAGAAAATATGATTTGAGATTTAAAAGAAATTAACACATTCCATGTTAAAAGAAAAAGAAAATTTAACATAAAGAGAAAAGTGAGGTTAGGGGGATGCTGACTAATGGTGCGTGTGAATCGCCATGGGCTTTTAGCCCATTCATCACACATTTAACAAGAATAAGACATGGCAAGAAATAAAACAGGGGAGGTGTTTGAGTCGAAACAAAGTGGGCTTTGAGCCCTCTAGCTTAAATCAGTACAAACAAAAACGTGGGTAGGTCAAAAAGAAGAAGAATGGAACGGGGGTTTTGTGAGACCCCACCGCCATCAGCGTTCACCTCGCGACATCAGAAGAAATAAAAGCCACAATGGTTCAACAGAGAGTGTGAAAATTCAAATGGGTCAGCAATTTCTTCAAGAAACAAAGTGCTCCATCGATTTTTAGCAACAAAATAAACAGAGGAAATTCACCATGGATATGCAGAAAATGGTATAGCGAATGACTCAACCTCTCTCATCTCCGTCGTGATGGCTCCATCGGGTTAGTGTCGATTTGGTTGTTCACTCCATCTCTTCCTCTATTCTGAATTTGAAGGGTTAGGAGGATTTTGATGTTTATTTGGATTGAAGTTGTTTATTTGTAACAGTGGCGGTGAAATGTTGTTGTTGTTGATGAAGTTGGAAGGTAATGAAAGAGGTGGTTTTATTGAGTCTGTGATTGTTAGATTTTGTTCTGGTTTTTTTTCCTGGGATTGTTTCAATGATTGGGTTTGAAAAGTTGTTGGGTTTTTGAAAGGAGGGTGAATGGCTTTTCCAGAAGGTTTTTTTTTTTTACGATATTGGAGAAAGGTTTGGTAATTGATGAAGGTTTATTATTGTGGATGGAGAGGAAACTTGATAGAGGTTTGAACAAAAATGAAAGATTGATGATGATGATGTGAGTAGTTTTAACTGGGATTGAAGAGGTTTGATTGTTGATGGTGAGCTTGAAGAAAAAGGAGTTAGAGTATGAGAAGGTTATGGTGAGTTGAAGTTGTGAGTTGAAGGGGTGGTTTGTTGAAGAACAAAGGAGAAAGGTAACGACCGGAAGAAGGTTTTGGGATGTTGTTAATGGTGATTCGAGTTATGGTGTTTTTGGTTTGGAGGAATTTCTGGTTGTTGTTTCAGGCGAAGAAGATTGGGAGAAACAAAAGCAAGAGGGTTCTTGTATTTTTTTCAGGAGTTTGGGTGGTGATTGTTGTTGGCCGAAAGAACCCCGAACCAAGGAGAAGTGTGTCTCCTTCCTTTAAGAACTCTCTCCCTCTTTTTTTATTATCAAAATTCCACTTGCTGGCTTTTTGTTTTTTATGGATACAGCAGACTGCAGGATTGTTGTAGCTTCATCCTTTGAGTTGTCCTTGTTATTGCAGGTCTATCCATAGCAGGTCTGTGGCTTGGATCATAATGAACTTGGTTAAGGTTTGGCTTGGTCTTGCGCTGGGTGTTGCAGCATAGCAAGTTTCCATTTCGATTGTTTTAGCTGTTGTATTGCAGGAGAAGTGATAACAGGTATAAGGTGCAGTAGCTTTGGCATGTAGTGTTTTTGGAACAAATTGGCAGTGATGCAGCTTTGTAGCATGGAGGGGTTGCTGTAGGACAAAGCCTTTTGTGAGAGAAATTTTATTATTTTTTGTATTTTTGGTTTAACTAAGTGGATGTAAACGGACCTTTTATGGGCTTATTGTGAAATGAATCTGAACTTTGAGTATTTTGACTCGTATCATCACTTTTATTGAACAACGTATTGGAACTTTCTATTTGGGCCATGACTTGCTATTTGCACCCTCCATGAATTTGTTTTAACAAACACTTAAAATTATCTCCCCATTACTTAAACCAAAGTGGAACTTGAATTGCCAGGTTGATATCATGCCTGTTGAATCTATGAATCACACTTGAAACCCATTCTTGAATGTCTTAAAATTCTCGCTTGAAACAATTAAAACTCTTCTTGAGAAATAAAATCAGCCGTGCATAAATCTTGGACTTGGAATGAATTAGAATTTCAAATCAATGAATTAGTCCTAAATTAATCTTGCATTTGGCCATTTGAATCATAAGCACCACAATCTTTCGATTATGCTACTTCCTGAACAAATGGACAAATACAATGACCTCTTAAAGTGTCCACAACTTTACTTCATCAGATGATTTAGACTTTCATGAAAAGCTTGGTGTGATGATCTTCAGACATAAAGCACCGATCTTCGATAAACCCCACTTGAGAATCTCTTATTTCTTGACCAAAACAAAATCACATCCAACTGAAACGATACCATGCACACACAGTTGATCTGCTAGCTTCGGATGAAACCCAATTGATTGACACTTGCTCATCTTAAACATAAAGGGTGATAAACCCTGATCTTCACGACTCGAGTGCACTGATGAAATAAATGACCTGATCCTTGAATCAGTCTTGTAAGACCTAAGCCTGTGAGGACTTGTAATGAAACCAAGTTATACTAAATTCTTGAGAGTACGAGAACTTGCTTGGTTGGTGATCTATCCAAAACTTTGATTGATCCATCCACTAAACCTTTGGAAACACACCCTGATTCACAAAGGAAACAAAACTAACAAATAGCTGATAACTTGGTTAGTTATGCATGAATGATTGATCTAGAATCCTATGCAAAAGATCAATGAATCTAAGGGTAAAATTTGGGGTATGACAGTTTCCCCTATTTAAATATCTTTACCGAATGGAAATCCTCAGGACATCAATGTGAAAGGTATTTAAATATAGCAAACAGAAAATTTTGCCCTTAGATGGAATGCCGATGCTAAGAACAGGCAACAAACATGCGAATGCTGACATGCCATGAACTTCTAGTATGATGATATGATGTCATGATAGTGCAAAACTGTAGACAAAATAGGACACCAAAGATAAAGAGCAAACAACCACAAGTGAGCTTTACTGGGGAAGGATGAAGGTTAGTATCCACAAGGAAGACTCACTGGGGAAACAGACTAACCAACAAAAGGGACTCACTAGGGAGAATCCAAGGAAACATTGGGGATAGAAAGATAAAGCTGAGGGGAACTCCCATAGATCCTCACTGGAGATAGGAGCCAGAGAGGTATTATCCACTGGGGAAAGATCCAGGGAGATAGATGACAGGTTCATATGTGACCGGACGACACTGGGGAAATAAAAACACACTCCTTACTGGGCATGAAACTAGAAAGGAGACATGATCTCTAATGGGGATCAATTTGAAATAAAAGGATAAACATCCTACAAAAGCTCTTCTGGGGATTTCTTATACTGAAGAGTTCAAACAGGATCTTCAAGAAAAGCCAGAAAAGACAGAGACAACACAAGCTTTGCGTGCGCCAAATGATGAAGATCACAAGGAATTTCAAAGATATATTGATAATGACTGAATTAAAGTACCAACAATGATTGGACTCAGAAATAAACATGCCAGTATACACTAGACTCACAGTATTGACGTTTGAAATGATGTCAGTAAACACCAATTTGAGTTGGTTAAGGTACTGGACTTTGGACACCAATATGAGTTGGTTTGCCAGCAAAGACTGGACTTTGGACACCAATATGAATTGGGCCTGAAAAATACCAATATGAGTTGGTTTTCCAGCAAAGACTGGACTTTGGACGCCAATATGAGTTGGTTCTGAAAATACCAATATGAGTTGGTTTGCCAGCAAAGACTGGACTTTGGACCCCAATATGAGTTAGTTCTAAAAATACCAATATGAGTTGGTTTTCCAGCAAAGACTGGACTTTGGACACCAATATGAGTTGGTTCTAAAAATACCAATATGTGTTGGTTTGCCAGCAAAGACTAGAATTTGGACACCAATATGAGTTGGGCCTTAAAAAATACCAATATGAGTTGGTTTGAATACCAGTATGAGTTGGTTTGCCAGCAAAGACTGGACTTTAGACACCAATATGAGTTGGGCTTGGATACCAATATGAGTTGGTTTGCTAGCAAAGAGTGGACTTTAGACACCAATATGAGTTGGGCCTGGATACCAATATGAGTTGGTTTGGATTGAGGTTCATAGCTGACCTGATGTTTTGGTTCATAGGTGACCAAGGTTCATATCGTCAAAAAGGGTTGACGACAAGGAACAATAACATAGCCAAAGGTATATAACCTGAACTCGGAACACATCGTCAAAAGGGTGACGGAAAGGAACAATAACATATCCGAAGGTACGAAACCTGAGCTCGGAACACATCATCAAAAAGGTTGACGGGAAGAAAACGAGACATATCCGAAGGTACATAACCTGAAATCGGAACACATCGTCAAAAGGGTGACGGAAAGGAACAATAACATATCCGAAGGTACGAAACCTGAGCTCGGAATACCTCGTCAAAGGATTGATGGGAAGAAAACAAAACATATCCGAAGGTACATAACATGAGCTCGGAACACATCGTCAAAAGGGTTGACGGCAAAGAACAATAACATAACCGAAGGTACATTACCAGAGCTCAGAAAACATCGTTAAAAGGGTTGACGGAAAGAAACAATTAAATTAAAGAGTTACATCACCAAAGGATTGATGGAAAGATAACTGACATCATCAAAGGATTGACGGAGCAAACAATTGCTTCAATAAAGAGTGACATCATCAAAGGGTTGATGTGAATGAAACTGACACAAATGGTGACATCGTCAAAGAGTTGACAAGAAAGAGCCAATTCATAAACATCATCATTGCCAAAGGATTGATAGAATAAAGAAATTGACTTCATTGAAGAGACACATCGTCAAAGAATTGACGGAAAGGAATAAATCACCAAACATTATCATCGTCAAAGGATTAACAGAATGAAACCGAACACTAAACATCATCCAGAATGAAAACCAACTGACGGGAAGAAAACCTCAAACAGGGATCACATCAATTGGGTTGATGGAAAGTGACTGATTGAAGGTAACACCAATGGTAACTGTAGAAGTATGAATAAAACCAAGGACGAATAAGCTTCTCGAGAGAGATTGCCACTTATCGTTGTAGAGGTAATGATAGCAAAACAAGTTTCTCAAGGAGATTGCCACTTGTTGTTGGGTATAAATTCCAAAGAGATATTGATATTACAACACTGCAGGGGAAATAATTTTGTCTTCAATGAGGATCTGTAAAAGATTCTTCCTGCGAGACACGGTGCAAAATAAATGCATGTTCAAGAAAGGCTCAGAAACCACACCTGTTAGGGACCAAAGTTCGATCTAGGGACAAGCTAGAAAGAAACGGTCAAACAAAACTCTAACCATTTGAGGAATGAGCTCAAATTGGGATTTATCTTATCCAAATTTCGAAAAGATAAGTGAAGCAACCATCATCCACGAGAATCAAACTCCGTGGGGAATTTAGAAAGGATGGGCACTTTATGCCTAAGGGCTGACGACTCTATTTGAGAGAATAGACGAACCCAATCACTTGGGGATTAAACGCCAAAGTAAATAAAATAGGTAAACAGCAGAAATGGGTAGCAAAATGCTAAGATGCTATGCATATGAATGCCTATGCCATGCTTATACTTATTCTGACAAAATAGACAAAAGGAAGCGAGGCTGGAGAAGAAATAAACATCTCGACAAGGATACCCAGCCGATCTCATCAGATTGGACCATCACTGGGGATGAATAAGTAGGATCAAAAACTTCACTGGGAAAAAAAGTATTCCACCTGAGGTATAGCATCATGACTTCACTAGGATTGCCATCATTAGCTTGATTTCTTTACTGGAGGGAAATTCATCGAGAATTGCCAAGATTAGCTGAAGTAACAGCTTATTGGGGAGCTAGTAACAGACGTCACAAAAGCTGAGTAGTTCTTCATAACTCATCTGCCCCAGAGTACATGGTCTGTTGGAAAATACCAAGAGGATTTTACAGAAGAATTAGCATACGAGATGCTTCAATATCTTTAAACTCTTGGAGAGGTTCATGAATCTCGGCATAACTGCCCTAGATTAACGGCGCTTGCCCAACAAAGACTTTGAACTTGCTCTTCAGAGTGGTTGATCTTGTGAAGGAGGTACCCCAGACTAATTGAACTTTTAGAGATTTACCGAATCTCGACCTGATTGCCCCTGATTAACTGGTCTGTGAGGATAAGTCATCAAAAGGATTTTGCAGAAGAATTGGCATGCCATATGCTCCAATATCTTCAAACTCTTGAAGAGATTCATGGATCCTGACATAACTGCCCCAATTCAACTGTATTTTGCAATACAAAGTCCTTAGACTGCGGTGGTGACAACAAGGGAACAAGCTTGCCCCTGTTAATGGGACATCGGAGTCTAAACTTGTCATAAGATGACCTCAAGAAGGCTTGCCCCAATATCCTGAATTTGAAGAGTTTCTGCCCCTGATTTAGTAGCTCTTGGGATGCTTGATCTATGGAGGAGATTCCCCAGACTGAGCCCTTTATCAAGTCAAATTCCCTAGCTGGTAGCATTTGTTGGGATTCCTTTGATATTGAATTGTCTTGCAAACATGTATTGTTCCTTAAAAATTGGAAATTTCAATGCAAAATTCATGCAAGCTTTTAAAATCAACGTTTTATTGATGAAACACACACAGTGGGATGATCAAATAATCAAAAAGAAAAGTGATCTTGTCATTTACAGAATGACAGATGAAGTGATCAACACACCCAATTAGCAAAGATTACTAAGAGTCAGGTTAATCAACCTTGTTGTAGTATGCTTTCAAAATAACCTTACCTCAATTAGGTCTCTTAAGGGTTGTAACATGGCCTGGTTCACAGTTTATGAAACAAAGGATAAAGGCTCAAAGTTTGTTTGTCCCACCCAACCTTCGTGATGAACTCTAGTCCTATGCTCAGTTAACTTAGGCTATACATTTAGGTTCCTGTAGGCTAAGAATTGAAATGATGATAGTTGACGATGATTCAGACACCTAGGGTGGTCATTACTCCCTTACAACATTTAGTTATCCTTTATTGATGAGGTTTTGAGACCTCTTCTTGTCTTCACTGAGGTTATGAGACCTCTTCTTTATCTTTGTTAAGGATATGAGACCTCGTCTTGTCTTTGTTTAAGGTTATGAGACCTCTTCTTGTCTTTGTTTGAGGTTATGAGACCTCTTTTTTTTATTGTCACTAGATTTGAGAGATCTGACTGGTGTCTTGCATGAAGCGTTTGCATTAGAATGCATAACTAAGTTAAACTGAGAACTACCCTGCCCCAAGGTTGAGTTTTACGGGTTTTTTGTGTAAGAAAAGAAAACTCCTACTTCTTGGCTCGAAGGGATTAACGAGGGATTATCTTCCTTATTTCTCCAGTGTTTGGGAAATGAAACAATGCCTTACATCATCGGAAAGGTTTTAATCAAAAGCATACCACAACAATTATGGATATAATATTTTCATCATCCTCCATAATATTTGCTTAACAACAAATTGATAAGTGGAAAGAAACCAGATAAAGATATATTTTTTTTGTTTCCATGAACATAAAAGTAAATGAGTGAAACGAATGGACTTAATCAAAAGGTGCACAAACATTTAATTAATCTTGCAAATTTGAAAGTATAACAAAGCTTATAAGCAAACACAAATTCAAAGTGCAAAGGAAACACAATTGAAAATACTGAAATAAACAAACTGCAGCCAGGTTTGGCAAATTGATTTCAGAAGATTTCAGTTTTTGGGCCCATACGGGGGAACACCTTCGCCACTGATCGCTTGTTCCTTGTGATACAGAACCTTGAGAGGCCTTGCAAGTCTTTTGCCTTTTGCTTTAAAAGTTGAGACATTGGAATCTGACGTACATTCCTGAGGTTTCATCATCTTGAGCAGACTTAGTAGTTTCGCTTCGAACTCTTTGCATTCTTCAACGGGATACCCCATTGTACCAGTATGGAACTTGCACTCAATCTCTGGGCGATCTTCTTCAAGGATCAGATCTCTGTCATAGATCAGCCTTTGCACAGTAGCTTCTAAGGCTCGGCAACCATCCAAGTCATGCCCTTCGGCTCCCTTGTGAAATTCATAAGTCAGGTTTGCATTGTGCCAAGGTCCTGGCATAGGGTTGTGAATTCGAGGAGTCACCAACTTGTTCCGAATCAGTAGTGGGAAAAGTTTTCTTAGTGGCACTGGAATAGGCTGGCAGTTAACCTAGCCTCTTTCGACAGGGTACTTCTTCTTGTTTTGGTTTTGGGAACCTCGAGGAGAAGCAACCATTAGAGATTGAAGCGCTCTTTTGGTAAGAATCTGACGATGATGATATTCCGGCGCAAGACCAATACAAATGTTGGCTGGTATGAAGTTTCCCCAAAGGTAGATCCTTGGTATGGGAGAACCATAGGAGACGAGGGATTGACAACCTCCTTGGGCGCCATAGGGTGAATGTGCCTTTCCTTCATTTTCAAGTTTTGCATGGTCTCCATGACTTAACTCATCTGGCTCTTGAGGATTCTGACCTCCTCTCCCAAATTTTCCTGGTTCTTCAGAATTTCATTCATTGTTGCCATAGTCTTGAATAGGTGTGCTAGGTATTTTTCAGAAATAGAAGAAGAAGAGACGTAAGACTGAGAAATGCAAATGAGATGCGAATGCGACGACATGCGCATGGGATGCAAATGCAAGCCAAATGGTTTCAAGGAACTCAAAGCAAGTTGCAAATATCCTTTTTTTTAAAGCTGAAGAGTTTTTCTTGATTTTTGCAAAGGAATAAACATCTAAGTTCCTTGAAACCAAAGGGTTATCCATAAATGGATGAATGTATGCACAAACGCACACATACAGATAAACACATATACACATATATACATGCAACAAGAAGAGCCTAGGTTTGGAGATCACAAGCATGGAGCCATGGTCTACCCTTCCCAACTGGTATGTACTATGGGTTTGTCATCTGTAGAACAGGGTTCTAAAAAGTTCCCAGAGTCGACAACCCATCTTTTGGATATTATCGACTTCCTAATTACTTGGTAATCAATAATATTCTAAAGAGAGTCTCGTCTGAGTTTAGTATCGCGTATCAACTATTTCAGGATTACTTCCTTATAGTCATCGCACTACGTCCTAAAAAGGCCAAGTGGGGGTAAAAGGGTAACTAGGTCGAAAGTGGTAACGTTTTCACGATAGCTCGTTCAACATATACCACAAATTTATTTTAAAAGTAAAATAAAAAACTAAAAACCAAAGGAGAAAATATGATTTGAGATTTAAAAGAAATTATGACATTCCATGTTAAAAGAAAAAGAAAATTTAACATAAAGAGAAAAGTGAGGTTGGGGGATGTTGACTAATGGTGCGTGTGAATCACCATGGGCTTTATGCCCATTCATCACACACTTAACAAGAATAAGACAGGGTGAGAAATAAAACAGGGGAGGCGTGTGAGTCGAAACAAAGTGGGCTTTGAACCCTCTAACTTAAATCAGTACAAACAAAAATGTGGGTAGGTCAAAAAGAAGAAGAATGGAACGGGGGTCTTGTGAGACCCCACCGCCATCAGCGTTCACCTCGCGACATCAGAAGAAATAAAAGCCACATTGGTTCAACAGAGAGTGTGATAAATTCAAATGGGTCAGCAATTTCTTCAAGAAACAAAGTGCTCCATCGATTTTTAGCAACAAAATAAACAGAGGAAATCCACCATGGATATGCAGAAAATGGTATAGCGAACGACTCAACCTCTCTCATCTCCGTCGCGATGGCTCCATCAGGTTAGTGTCGATTTGGTTTCGATTTGGTTGTTCACTCCATCTCTTCCTCTATTCTAAATTTGAAGGGTTAGGAGGATTTTGATGTTAATTTGGATTGAAGTTGTTGATTTGTAACAGTGGCGGTGAAATGTTGTTGTTTTTTATGAATGTGGAAGGTTATGAAAGAGGTGGTTTTATTGAGTCTGTGATTGTTAGATTTTGTTCTGGTTTTTTCTCTGGGATTGTTTCAATGATTGGGTTTGAAAAGTTGGTGGGTTTTTGAAGGGAGGGTGAGTGGCTTTGCCAGAAGGTTGTTTTTTTTTTATGATATTGGAGGAAGGTTGGGTAATTGATGAAGGTTTATTGTTGTGGGTGAAGAGGAAAGTTGATGGAGGTTTGAACAAAATTGAAAGATTGATGATGATGATGTGAGTGGTTTTGACTGGGATTGAAGAGGTTCGATTGTCGATGGTGAGCTTGAAGAAAAAGGAGTTAGAGTATGAGGAGGTGATGGTGAGTTGAAGTTGTGAGTTGAAGGGGCGGTTTGTTGAAGAACAAAGGAGAAAGGTAACGGATGGAAGAAGGTTTTAGGATGTTGTTAATGGTGATTCGAGTTATGGTGTTTTTGGTTTGGAGGAATTTCTGGTTGTTGTTTCAGGCGAAGAAGATTGGGAGAAACAAAAGCAAGAGGGTTCTTGTATTTTTTTCCAGGAGTTTGGGTGGTGATTGTTGTTGGCCGAAAGAACCCCGAACCAGGGAGAAGTGTGTCTCCTTCCTTTAAGAACTCTCTCCCTCTTTTTTTATTATCAAAATTCCATTTGCTGGCTTTTTGTTTTTTATGGATACAGTAGATTGCAGGATTGTTGTAGCTTCATCCTTTGAGTTGTCCTTGTAATTACAGGTCTATCCATAGCAGGTCTGTGGCTTGGATCATAATGAACTTGGTCAAAGTTTGGCTTGGTCTTGCGCAGGGTGTTGCAGCATAGCAAGTTTCCATTTCGATTGTTTTAGCTGTTGTATTGCAGGAGAAGTGGTAACAGGTATAAGGTGCAGTAGCTTTGGCATGTAGTATTTTTGGAGCAAATTGGCAGTGATGCAACTTTGTAGCATGGAGGGGTCGCTGTAGGACAAAGCCTTTTGTGATAGAAATTTTATTATTTTTCGTATTTTTGTTGAAACTAAGTGGATGTAAATGGACCTTTTATGGGTTTATTGTGAAATGAATCTGAACTTTGAGTATTTTGAATCGTATCATCACTTTTATTGAACAACGTATTAGAATTTTCTATTTGGGTCATGACTTGCTATTTGCACCCACCATGAATTTGTTTTAACAAACACTTAAAATTATCTCCCCATTACTTAAACCAAAGTGGAACTTGAATTGCCATGTTGATATCATGCTTGTTGAATCTAAGAATCACACATGAAATCCATTCTTGAATGTCTTAAAATTCTCGCTTGAGACAATTAAAACTCTTCTTGAGAAATAAAATCAGCTGTGCAAAAATCTCGTACTTGGAATGAATTAGAATTTCAAATCAATAAATTAGTCCTAAATTAATCTTGCATTTGGCTATTTGAATCATAAGCACCACAATCTTTCACTTATACTGCTTTTTGAACAAATGGACAAATACCTTGACCTCTTAAAGGGTCCACAACTTAACTTCGTCAGATGATTTAGACTTTCATGAAAATCTTGGGTGATGATTTTCAGACATAAAGCACCGATCCACGACAAACCCCACTTGAGAATCTCTTATTTCTTGACCAAAACAAAATCACATCCAACTGAAACGATACCATGCACACACACTTGACCTGCTAGCTTCGGATGAAACCCAATTGATTACACTAGCTCATCTTAAACATAATGGGTGAGAAACCCTGTTCTTCACGCCTCGAGTGCACTAATGAAATAAATGACCTGATCCTTGAATCAGTCTTGTAAGACCTAAGCCTCTGAGGACTTGTAATGAAACCAAGTTATACTAAATTCTTGAGAGTACGAGAACTTGCTTGGTTGGTGATCTATCCAAAACTTTGATTGATCCATCCACTAAACCTTTGGAAACACACCCTGATTAACAAAGGAAACAAAACTAACAAATAGCTGATAACTTAGTTAGTTATGCATGAATGATTGATCTAGAATGCTATGCAAAAGATCTATGAATCTAAGGGTAAAATTTGGGATATGACATTTCCAATAGATTTTTTTGGTATAAGCCGACAATTCTCTATGTGCAAGTGCATAAATTAATCCCTCGAGTCGATGAAGATTCCTATAGATGAATTCTTTCTTAAAATATTTAACACAATTACTTTATGTGCTCATTGATGGCATTAGTAACTGAATTAGCCAACATAAATAAATACATGTCATTTTTTTGGGATTGTCTTTAACTATAATGTTGTGGTTTCACGTTTACATTATTTGTATTATTTATTCAAATTAACATGAATAGACCATTAACAATATTAATTTTAATGTCATAGAGCTAGATTATGGCTAATTTCAAACTAGAAAGATCTTTGTTGAAAGGCATTGATGGCATAATCAAGTTTTATTCTAGCCAGCTTAGTTTTAAATCGAATTCCACACCCAATCCCATATCCAGTTCCTGGTTTACCCTGCCTCTCTACTGGATTTCCTACAATTCTCATTGGATTCAAAATGTTAAACCAAATGTTCCTACAACTGAACCACCACTTATCCTACAAAGTCAAATTTAAAATTTTTTTATTTTGCAATCGACTCGTTCACTCTGGTTTTTACAACAATTTTCTCCAATGATGAAATATTTTAAGAACTCACCATGAAGAGAAAATAGCTGGTCCAAGTTTAAGTCCTTATGAAGCAAAGAATTCGAATCGATTGAACGTTAGCAAGTTTGTTCGAAGTGGAATCCCTTGTTCCATTTGTAAATTCAACTGAAAATAATAAACTAACTTGTATTAAATTAAATAGAACTTCATATAAGCAATAGTGACAAATTTACAGCATGATATTTGTCCCATGAAAATAGCTTCCATGAGTAAAACAATGATCATTTACGTCTTCAAATTGAGTTTTTTTATTACTCACTATCATATTGTGTGAGATATTTGATCAAACTTTAGTGTTGTCGACTGAAATGTTGTCAGAAGGGATATCTTTCATGTTTTGACAGGAGACAAGCATGAAATCGAAGTTGGTTCAGATGTTGATGTCGAAGTTTTACATGTTGTAGTCGAAGTTAGTTCTAATATGTAATGACGAAATGTAATGTCAAATTGGGTCTTATGTTATGAATCCAATTGTTTAGGTTAGCTTGTTATTTAAGTTAACTGAGTAGCTTTTAAATAGGCTAGATCTCTCAGGTAGTTGAGAGTGGCCAATTGTGTTATTCACTTGTAATCATTTGTACCTTAATTGAGTAAGTGAATAAAAAATAGTTTGCCTAAAATACTTTCTCCTTCTTTCTTCTTTATTCTCTCTCTCTCTCTCTCGCTCTCTCTCTCTCTCTCTCTCTCTCTCTCTCTCTCTCTTTGTGCTAACCGTTTCATTGTTCACCCAAGAAACTTCGTTTCTCAATCAAGAATTTTTTAATTGGTATCATTTGTCATAACAAACTAGTGCGGTGAGCGTGGAGAAAGATGTCGTCAACAAAGTTTGAAATTGAGAAGTTCACCGGCATTAATAATTTTGGTTTATGGCGCTTGAAGATGCGAGTCCATCTTGTTCAAAAGGGTTTGCTAGAAGCGTTAAAGGGAGAAGAAGCCATGAATGCTGCATTGACGACGAAGGATAAGACAACGATGATCGAGAAAGCTCGCAGTGCTATTGTTTTGAGTCTTGGTGATAAGGTTCTTAGGCAGGTTTCGAAGGAAATGACGGTAGCTGGTGTTTGGCTAAAACTTAAAGGATTGTATATGACAAAGTCCTTGGTGAATCGTTTGTACTTGAAGCAAGCTTTGTATTCATTCAAGATGAATGAAGACAAAGCGTTGACGGAGCAACTGGATACGTTCTGCAAGCTGATTCTTGATCTTGAAAATATTAATGTTACCATCAATGACGAAGATCAAGCGTTGTTATTGTTGTGTTCTTTACCTAAGTCGCATGCCTACTTCAAAGAAACCCTCTTGTATGGAAGAGAGTCCCTGACCTTTGAAGAAGTTCAAGTAGCCTTGTATTCTAAGGATTTGAACAAAAGAAAGGAACAGAAACCATCATCAGTTGGCGAAGGGTTGTCCGTTAAAAGAAAATTATCGAAAAGAGATGGTAGGTTCGAGAAGAAGAAAGGTAAAATCAGAAGAAGTCTTATGGTGGTGATATTTATGGTATAAAGTGTTATCACTGTAAGAAGGAGCGTCAGACAAGATAGATGTCTCCTGAGCTCCTGAATAATCATGGAGGTAAGGACAATGGCAATGCAGCTATTGTGCAATATGATTAAGAATCATTTGATGTCCTTGTGGTGTCGAGCAGCAACTCTTGCAAAGAGTGGATTATGGATTCATGATCTACTTGGCATATGACTCTAAACAAGAATGTGTTTGAAGAATTATGTGATCAAGATGGTGGACCAGTGTTGTTTGAAAACAATAAAGCTTTCAAGATTGCAGGTATTGGATCTGTGAGATTCAAGCTCCATGATCAGTCAATCAGGTTATTTACTAGTGTTGGGTATGTACTTGATCTTAAGAGGAATTTAGTTTTTCTTGGTGAATTCGACAAGAAAGGATATGTCTTCAAAAGAGAGCAAGGTATCCTGAAAGTCATGAAGGGGTCAAAGGAAGTCTTGAGGCGTGAAGAAACAAGGCTTGTATACCCTTGAGGCTGAGGTTGTAAGTGGTTCAGCAGATTTTGCATCCACGAAACCAGTGTCGAAGACAGAATCATGGCACATGAGATTGGGCCATGTCAATGGAATAGGCATGGTCAAACTAAGGAAATGGAACCTGCTATGTGGTGACAAAGTCCAGAAGTTGGATTTTTGTGAACCTTGTGTATTTGGCAAATCCTGTAGGGTGAAGTTTAACAACGGTAAACAAAGAACACATGGATCCCTTGATTACATTCATGCTGATCTTTGGGGGCCTGCAAGGAATCCTTCACATTCAGGTGCAAGGTATTTTCTATCCATAATTGATGACTATTCCAGAAAGTTATGGGTATTCATTCAAAAGACTAAGGATGAAACTTTTGAGAATTTCAAAAGTTGGAAGGTTCTGGTCGAAACTCAAACTGGCAGAAAGGTCAAGAGGTTGAAAACCGACAATGGCCTTGAATTTTGAAATGAAGCTTTCGACAACTATTGTGTCGAATATGGGATTACAAGGCATAAGTCTGTAACAGGTACTCATAAAAATGGCTTAGCTGAGAGATTTAATTGAATAATCCTTGAAAGGGTTAGATGCATGTTGGTTAGTGCTGGATTGAAGAAGGTGTTTTGGGCGGAGGCTATTTCGACAACAATGTATCTGATAAATATATGTCCCTCAACTACCTTGGGAATGAAAACACTTGAAGAAGTTTGGTCGGGTCAACCACCATATCTCGACAAAATGAGAGTATTGGTTGTTTAGCCTATGCTCACATTAGGAAAGACAAGGTCGAACCTAGAGCTCTGAGATGCATGTTCCTTGGATATCTTGAGGGAGTCAAAGGTTATATGTTGTGGTGCCTAGAACCCGGTCATAGAAGATGTATCACATGTCGTGATATAGTGTTGAATGAAGTCGAGATGGCGTTCAAGAAAACTGGTGATGCTGCTCGAAGTGCAGAAATCTCTGAAGAGGAGTTGGAACAGGTAGAGATTCTTGTTCGGGTAGAGCATAGTGATGTCGAAGTGCGTAACCCAGATGGAGTCAAAGAAGAAGAACAAGGTGCTGAAGAGACTGAGGAAACTTTTGATTACTACCCACTGGCAAGAGATAGTTCAAGAAGAGTCATCTAGCCTCCTCACAGACTTGGTTATGTAAATCTTATAGCTTTTGCCTTAATCTCTGCAAGTGAGGTACTTGAGGAAGAACCTAGAGACTACAAGGAAGCTATGAGGAGTCGAAATAAGTCTGAATGGCGAAAAGCCATGGATGACGAGATGAAATGTCTTCGTAATAATAACACTTGGGAGCTGATTGAGAAACCTGTAGGAGCCAGGTTAGTCAGTTGTAAGTGGATTTCCAAGGTCAAGGAAGGAATCGAAGGAGTGATGCCGAAGCGCTTTAAGGCAAGGTTGGTTGCTAGGGGGTTTAGTCAGAAAGAAGGTGTCGACTTCAACGATGTGTTCTCACCTGTTGTAAAACATGGATCCATTAGAATGTTGTTAGCCATGGTGGCAAAGTTTGACCTGGAACTTGAACAAATGGATGTGAAGACAGCCTTACTATATGGTGATCTAGATGAAACGGTCCTGATGCGGCAACCTGAAGGGTATGCAGAAAAGGATAAGGAAGTTTATGTGTGCAAGCTTAATAGGTCTTTGTATTACTTGAAACAATCTCCTTGATAGTGGAACAGGAGATTCGACAAGTTCATGGCACATATTTGTTTCACTAGGAGCCAGTTCGATCATTGTGTTTACTTCAGATTTTGACCTAGAAACTCACTTGTTATTTTGTTGCTTTATGTGGATGATATCCTCATATCTAGCAACAGTGTCGATGATGTAATGGAAGTGAAGGCAGAACTCGGTAAGGAGTTCGAAATGAAGGATCTGGGAGCTACCACCAGGATTCTTGGGATTGACATTCGAAGAGATAGAAAGCAGTCGAAATTATGCTTATCCCAAGAGACATACCTACGGAAGATTCTCAACAAGTTTGGAATGTCGAATTCAAAGCCTGTTGTGACTTTGACAAATCCTCAGTTTAAGCTTAGTACTACTCAAAGTCCGAGTACTGAAGCTGAAAGAATCTATACGAGTAGCATTCCATATGCTAGTATAGTAGGTTCTTTGATGTATGCTATGGTCTGTATAAGGCCAGACATAGCATATAAAGTGAGCCTTGTGAGCATGTATATGGTCAATCCTGGAAAGGTGCACTGGCAAGCTTTGAAATGGATCCTTAGGTACATAAATGGGTCTCTAAATAGAGTCCTGATTTATGGTGGAGCCTGCGGTGATGATAGCAAATTAGAAATCAAAGGATATGTCGACTCTGATTATGGAGGTTGTATGGATTCCATAAAATCTATTTCTGGATATGTATTCATTATGTTCGGCACAACAATCATTTGGAAAGCGACACTTCAGAAGGTTATTGCCTTATCAACCACTGAAGCATAAAATATTTCCCTCACTGAAGCTGTGAAATAAGCATTGTGGCTTGAAGGTTTTGCAAAGGAGGTGAAACTTCAAGGTCAAATTATCACTGTTAAATGTGATAGTCAAAGTGCAATACAACTGTCGAAGAATTCAGCATATCATGAGCGAACGAAGTACATCGACATAAGGCTGCACTTCGTCAGATAGATAAATAGAGTGTGGAGAAGACCAAGTGTTGAAGGTTTCGACTGATTACAATATTGCTGATATGATCACCAAGACATTGCCGAGCTGCAATTTTTTCCACTGTATGCAGTTGATAAAGCTGCATGATGAAAGCTAAATTATTCCCTGTTATTGTAAAGTTTGTTCAAAGGTGGAGATTTTTTAGATATTGGATCAAACTCTGGTGTTGTCGAATGGAATGTTGTCAATAGGGATAACTTTCATGTTTCGACAAGAGACAAGCATGAAGTCAAAACTGGTTCCACTACCCCAAAATTCGCTTTTGGCAACACTACAAAGACAACGCTTTTATCAGAAAGCGCTGCTATAAGTTTTGAAAAAAATTCGCTGAAAAAAAGCGCTGCTAAAGGCTACCTTTAGAAATCGCTTTCTAAAAGCGCTGCTAAAGGTCATACGGAGACACTACCTTAGAAAGCGCTTTTATAAAAGCGCTGCTAAAGGTATAACCATAGAAAGCGCTGCTAAAGGGTCACCTTAGAAAGCGCTTTCATAAAGCGCTGCTAAAGGCCTTAAGTTTGCCCCACATATGAAAGTGCTTTCTGAAAGCGCTGTTGTAGACCAATGAAAAGAAAATGCTTTCTAAGGAAAAACGCTGCTATAGGCTAATCTATGAAAGCGCTTTCAAAAAGCACTGCCTCAGGTCATTTGTTAATTAGAAAAATAAAAAAGCCCTAATTATTTCTTACTAATAATTTTCACTTCTCCCTCATTTCTCTCTGGCGATATCGCAACTGTTCCGACCTCCATCGTTCTCCGACCGCCATTGTTCTGTTCTCCGACCGCCATTGTTGTGTTCTCCGACTGCCATCGTTCTCCGGCCGCCATTGTTGTTCGTTCTCCGACCGTGGTACGTTTTCATTTTTCGTTTTTTTTTCATTATATGACAGTTAGTGAAATTTTTAGAATGTGTTATTTTGGTTAGGAATTGTTAAGAATGTTAGTTAGAACTTTTAGAAACTCAACATGAACTAGTAATAATCACTTGTGTTTTAGCAATGTTGCTTGCTGTTACTAGTGCCTGATGAAATGTAATGAATATTCTATTTGATTAGATGTTTCCAAATAGAACACCATAATAGTGAATGTCATTCAAATAGAATGAATGAATGAGTTTGTTGATAAAAATTATGATGACAGACCTGAAAATAATGAGTTAAATCAACATGCACAAATTAGCAACAAAACTGCCTTCTATACTGGTATGCTTCTTCAGAGCTATTGCGATTGAACCTTGTAGTGGTTTTCTGTTTCTAATGAATGATTGATCAATCTTTTTCAACATGCTCAAATATATATTAATCAACCTTTTTTGTTTGGTAAAATGTATCAATTAAGCATTTGTTGAAATTTGCAACTGATATAGATTAATTAAAAATCAGAATATACAGTATAGTTAAGCTTTGAATTGAAAAGAATCAATTGTGACTCTTTAGGATAGAAAATAGGAATGAAAATGACAAACACTTGCAAATGAATTCTTGGACCAAGCGATTGTAGCTTTTTCTTGATAATGAACATCTTGAAATATATTCTAATAACTAATAATCAAATATTATAAAAAAGTTATTGATACAGATTGCTAATGAATTTAATTGTTAAGATTGTTAAGATTATTAGAATGCTAATGAATTGAGTTTTTTGGATTGTTTATTTTTTTCTTTACTACAGGTCAAATGGCTAGTAACCAGGATACAAATGACTCACAAGATATAAATGATGCAAATGATTTAGCTCATAATGTAGAAAGAGAAATTACACGAGGAATAACAATTCTGAAGTCAATAATTCGTGCAAGAGATAAAGGAATCAAATATGACGTACATTGGAGTGTTGAAGACCAACTAATTGATCCTAACGGTGCAATGTTGACAAGTTGCATAGGTTCACTTGTTCGTCAGCACATACCAATCACCTGTGATAACAGGAGAAATCCAGCGTTGCAAGCCGGTAAAGAAAAAATATGTACTGAGATACAGGTACGTACCATATATGATTGATGTTATTAGATTTTTGTTGATGATTATGTCTTTAAATTACTTATACTAACACACTCTATGTGTATGTTTTTCGTAGAGGTCTTTTAACATTGATGAAAGCGGAAAAAAGTATTGTCTTCAATTGGCCGGAAAAAGACTCAGAGGGTTTCGAACTTTTATATCAACCACTTTTATAAAAGATGAGCAAGGGAAGTTTGCTGAAGCTGAACTTCCAGTGAAGTATGCAGATTTGATTACACCTAAAGAATGAGAGACATTTATAGCCAAACGAAGAACCGAAAAATTCCATGTAAGGTTAATTTGTCATGTCTGTTAATTATATTGTATACTTTTTGCATTAGATTGTTCTGATATGACTTAAACTTGTTTATCCAGGAAGTGAGTGACATAAATCGGCAAAGAGCATCAAAACCGGCGTATCCATACAAAACAGGGCGTTTGGTATATGCACGCTTACAACAAAAAATGGTAAGTATATATAAATGCTATGATCTTATTAATTGTCTCAATGTGTTATAATTGATGATCTTATTATTTGTCTCAATGTGTATTTAGAAGAGAGTAAAAGTGAAGAAACATCTCTTCCGGGACATGTTTTGTGGAAGGCTGCTCGTGTCGGCAAGGATGGAGTTGTTAGGGACGATGTTCAACATGTTTTTGACGAATGTGTAAGTATAACATTATGTCTTTAATTAAATCAAAAGTTTACTAACATATAATTAATTTTTAATCCCCACTAATAATTGTCAATATGTAAATGAATTTCAGGAGACTCTATCTCAATCTTTAACTACAGGTGAGGACGAGGATTGCAGGAGCATACTTAGTCGAGTACTAAATGTTCCTGAGTATTTCGGCCATGTCAGGGGTAAGGGATTTGGTGAGACTCCAACTTCCTTATATAATCATCCAAAAAAAAATCCTAGCAATCAACAAGTGATGCAATCGCTGGAGGAATTAAAAGTGCAAGTCCGTGAATTGTAAAAGGACAAAGAAAGATATATGGCGGAAAAGCGCGGTTCAGAGTTGAAAGATACTAGTGACAAAGCTAGTATCAATTGTCAAAAGAAATTTCCCGAGGTAATTATATATGTTATTATGAAATTAAATTAGCCCATTCATTTTAATTGACATATATACACATTAACAGTAACATATTTATTATTGGTTTAGGGCATTTCATCTTGCCAGCTATATTTATTGTCACCGACTTATCGCATAGTTGGCAAGGGAAAAGTGCATAACACTTTGGGAGATTTACTTCACCATAAACCGCTCCCTGATGGATATCTAAAAGTATCGGTTGATGTTACATTAGATCCGGATGCGTTGCTACTGATACCTGACGTTGTTTCAGAGACAACATTGCTGCGAGATGCAATAGGATCGTTTGTTGCATGGCCGTCAGACCTCATTTTCATAGGTGAGGAGGTATGTTGAAAATCATTATGAATGTTTTAGTAAACAAATGTCAATTCTGAACCATTATGAAAAGCATTCTGAACCATTACGTACATTTTTTTACATGGTAATGTTAGACTCCTACAAAACCGCATCTAGGAATAAATGGATTTTGCGGCACAACGAGTCTGTTGCATCACAAAAAGAGGTACATTGAAAGTGTTAATTCTGTGATCTGAATGCAAAAGCTTCATGATTTTATACTTTACCTAACTTATATGATTTTTAGGTTCCTGCTCAAGAGTCACAACAAGTCAGCAAGAAAATTAGTAACGTATTCTACAAAAAAAAGGATCTTCCAAGGACCGGATCAAAAAGGGCTTCTGTTGCTCGATTTAGGATGTGTCTTGAAACACTTGTGGGAACATCAGATTTGATGGATGGTGTCATTCGTCAAATAGATATGGAGGAAGGTATTTTTGGTTATTCTAATTTCGAAACACTTGCAAAAGAGGAAATGGATCAGATTTTTCGGCATCTTGAATTAGGCATCGGTGTTATGCATTTATACATCTGGTACACCGATCAATCTATTATCTAATTAGTTGAACAATTTATTTACACATTTCAATGAAAATATTCTAATGTTTATTATGTATTTATTTAAGGGTCTTGTATGACAAATTTATGCGTGGAAATCAATTGTCAAACATATTCTATTTCGTGTCCTGCGCTCGTGTCAACGCACCATTAATTGTTCAGGATCCAGATTCAGTAAGAGATCACTTAGTCGAGAGATTTATGACCAACATTACAGAAAGTTTGTATCTTTTACCGTATAATACTGGCAACGGGTTAGATTTTCCTTCTAATTTCATTCTAATCTTTGTATCTTTTACGTAGAAAATTTCCATCTAAACTTTTGTTTTATTTTACAGTGGTCACTGGTTGTTGGTTGCTATTAATCCTACAAAAAAAGTAGTGTATTATATGAATTCATTGGATGGTGATTGGACAACATATCCGGATATGAAGAATATGATTGATACGTAAGTGAGATTGTTCTAAATATTCGTGTCTATTTGTATATTTAATTATTTCTGTGAGATTGTTCTAAATATATGTTTTTATTTTGTTAGAGCAATACAAGTATTCCGATCACAAAGAGAAGCTCGAGTACCACGGTCTAAAGCAAACAACATTACTTGGATCAGAGTGGAGGTATATTAATTTTCACAATTTTGCTTATAATAGTGATGGTACTTGATAAAACAAGACAACTATATATTCGTATTTGTTTTCTGTGTAGTGTGCTCGTCAGCGTAATGGTATAGATTGCGGTTATTACATTTTGAGGTTTATGAAAGAAATCCTTCATTTGGATCAAATAGAGATTCCAATCATGGTATGGATTTATAACTTAGGATTTATTTTAGTATTTATCAAATATTTTATATAATTTATGACTTTTAACTAAATCATGGATATTATGTTTTATTATGTAGTACTTTGATGAATACAAGTGTGCTCATTACTCGAAAGATAAGTTGGAAGAAATCAAGGAGGAATTGTGTGAATACTTTATTGAGAAAAGAATCATATAAGGTATGGAAGTTGTTGTGTAGTTATGGAATGTTGTATAATTTTGGAAGTGGTTGTATATTAGGAATCTTAGGCTTGAATTATAATGGATTATCTATTTTGAATGGTTTTGAATAGTAATGGTGTATATATTTTGGAGTGGTTTTGGATTGGTTTTGAATGGATTATATATTCTGAATGGTTTTGAATGGTTTTGGAGTGTTGTATGGTTTTGAATGGTTTTGGAGTGTTGTATGGTTTTGAATGGTAATGGTGTATATATTTTGGATTATAATGGTATATCAAAGGCTTGAATTATACAGGTTTATGGTATTATTTCCAAAAAAATGTTTTCTAAAAAATAAGGAATAGACAGCGCTTTTAAACAAAAAACGCTTTCTAAATTCTGATTTTTAAAAAAGTGCTTTTAAAAAGCAAATTTTACATGAAGAAAAGAAAGCGCTTTTTAGAAAAAGCGCTGCCTATAGTACACAATAGACAGCGCTTTCCATTAAAAGCGCTGCTTTAAAGTAAAATAAAAAATACATTAGACAGCGCTTTAAAAAGCGTTGTCTAAAGGGGGACAATATAATGCGCTTTTTCCTGAAAAAAGCGCTGCCTAAAGATGCCAAAAGAAAGCATAAAAGGCCTGAAAAAGCACTGCTAAAGGCCCACTTTAGAAAGCGCTTTTCCAGAAAAAAGCGCTGCTAAAGGCCTACTTTAGAAAGCGCTTTTCAAGGTAAAGCGCTGCCTAAAGTAGGCCTTTAGCAGCACTTTTGCATAAAAAAAAGTGTTGTCTTTACCTACAGCAGTGCCACCTTAGGCAGCACTTTTAAGCGCTGTTAAAGGCCAAAAAAAGCGTTGTCTTTTCCCTTCCTTGGCATAGTGTTCACATGCTAATGTCGAAGTTTTACATGCTGTAGTCAAAGTTAGTTCTAGTATGTAATGTCGAAATGTAATGTCGAATTGGGTCTTGTGTTATGGATCTAATTGTTTAGGTTAACTTGTTATTTAAGGTAATTTAGTAGCTTATAAATAGGCTAGATCTCTTAGGTTGTTGAGAGATGCCAATTGTGTTATTCACTTGTAATCATTTGTACCCTAATTGAGTAAGTGAATAGAAAACATTTTGCCCAAAACCCTTTCTCCTTTTTTCTTCTTTATTCTTTCTTCTCTCCCTCTCTTTATTCTAACCGTTTCATTGTTCACCCAAGAAACTCCGTTTCTCAACCAAGAATCTGTTAATTGGTATCTTTTGTCCCAACATATTGTCATATGATTCTCCGGTACATAAGATTTGAAAAATCTTGTTTAGTTAAAATTATCGAAACATTTTGTCCCATTAGGACCGAATCAAATAAGTTTCATTAACCTACAAGTCATTGGAAAACCACCTAAATCTAGGCTTATAGATTAACCGTGGTCATTGATAAAAGAAATGTGCTGCATATTTGATCAAACCAATTAGTTATTTCTATTAGAAGCTTAATAGTTAGTTAATTGGGCTAGTTATTCTGTTAGGTTTTCATTATTAGTTTGTAAGTTATTTAGACCAAGTATATGTCACTTGGATCTCCCTATTGTATTCACACCTTATATTTTGACATCAAACCTTTAAGGTTTTTCGGTATGTGTTATCTTTCATACACGTCGCAAACATGATGTGTAATATGGAATCAAATAGATATTCTAAATGAACCCCTTTCATTCTTTGCCATTCCTCTATTGCTTATGCATATATATTTTAGGGTTTTTTTATCACCCTATCTCTTCTTTTGCCAATTAATTCTCGATTCATCTAGTCATGGCAGTTGATCACATGAATGATTTTGTTGCTGAGGACAACTCGTCAACCACCACCATTGCCCCCAAAGATCTAGTGATAGATCATTGAAACTCTTACTACTTACATCCCGACGAAAACCTAGGTGAAATCTTTTTTACGCTTCCCCTTGACGACCACAACTACCATAATTAGAGTCGTTCAATGTGTCGTTCACTGACATCCAAGAATAAGCTATATTTCATTAACGAAACCCTAACAAAATGGGCTTCATATGACCCTAAATTTAATCTCTAGGATCGAGCAAACAACACGATTCTTTCTTGGATCATTAGAAATCTTCCACCTCACATTGTTCAAAGCACAATTTGCTTTGCTTCAACTTTTTGGCTCTATGATGACTTTCGTGAAAGATTCACCAAGGGTAATCATTTTTAGTTCTCAGATCTTTTTCGGAATCTCCACTCAATCAAGAAAAGTGACAAATCGCTTTCTTAGTATTTCACAGAACTAAAGATTCAATTGGTCGAGCTTGAGGATCTTTGTAACGCCCCGATTTATTTTGTTTATTTTCGTAATTAAATTATATGATTTTGTGTGTATGTATGTGATTATGTGTGTTTTATTATGTTGGGGTACCCTGTAGTGTAGGGTAGAGGTCTTAAGAATAGACTCTAAGGTGATGTATGAGTGCATGAGCATTTGTGTAGAGATGGGTGGTGTGGAGAGTAAAACTGATTAGTAATATTAGTTAGTAATTATTTAATTAAAAGGTGAATATTATTTGGATTAAATAATAATAATAATAATAATTATTTAATTAATTGGGAATTAGTAATAATAATATAAAATAATAATAAGAGAAGTGGGAGAGGAAGTTAGTCAGTATGTGAAATTTGGAGAAAATACAAAGAAGAAAGCTAGGGAAAAGGGAGAAGATAGAAGATCACCATTGTTGTGGAAGAACTCGTTGCAAAACTCTAAGGTAAGGGTGGGATTTCTGATAATATGGGGTTTGCATGATGATATGTGTGAGGGTAGTATGACATGTAGGTTAATTTCTTCCTTTTACATGTTTGGAATTGATCATGAGCAATTGTATGAATTGGTGTATGTATTGATGAAATGCTTGAAATCTATGAATTTATGTTTAATGAATTGATGAATAAAATGTATTTAATTCCCTTAAATGATGTGTTATATGTTAGGTTATGTTTTGGGGTTGTTAGGGGTCAAAACTCGGGGTTTAGGGTCTGTTACAATGCTGAAAATCGAGAGAGATCGCACAAAATCGCATAGAAAAAGTTGTTTTCTAGGCTCTATTACGGCCCGTAACGGCTATTACGGGTGGTCGTAATAGCCCTCTGGATTCTGGTACCAAAAACGTGTGAAAATACAATTCTGGGTTAAGAGTATTACGAGCCGTAATAGGTGTTACGGGAGGCCGTAATAGCTCTCTGGATTTTGTACTATGAAATCGTTTCGATCATAACTTTTGATCAGTAAGTCCGATTGAAGTGTCATTTGAAGCGCTGAAAAGCTAACGCGACGAACTACCTTATAAAAATAGACTTTGTTACAAAAGTTGATTATTTTGCTGTGTGATGGCTTAAATGCAATTATAGTGTTTATGTTGTAGTGTAACATAATCCAAATTGTATCGTTGTTGATTGCTATGCTGTAAATTGTTATTGCTGAGTTGTTACAACATGTATATTGAGCATGGTGGCCAGTATTGGTGGTGTACATTAACCGTGGTGGTGGGTCATTGTGCATTTTGTTGTTGTTGCACGTATAATATGTTGCATGAATTATAGCTATAGTGCTATTGTTGAATGCTTGTAGTATATGTTGGTGGTTGGTGACCAGTTTTGGTGTGACATAATGATTAAGGTAAATATCATTGTACTTTGCATTGTTGTTGTTGTTGATTAGTATATTATTACGTTGTTGTTGTTGAACTGTTATAACATGTATTTTGAACATGATGGCCAGTATTGGCGGAGTACATGACTATGGAGGTGCTGGTCTTTGTACTCGATGTTGTTATTGTTGTTGCATGATTAATATGTTGCATGCATTCATCATGTTGGGACATTGGTCCATTGTTGTGAGCATCAATCCTAGGAAGTGAGGATTGTATGCAGGTAGCTGATTTCCAGGATGAATGGAATCAGTGAGATGTTATCGATAATGATGATAACGAATTGTGAGCTCAAGATCCTATGAGGTGAGGTGAGGAGCCGGTGAACCTCAATGTTCACATATTAGAATTCCAACGGGAATTGTGATTCTAAAAAAGAGATCGGGTTCTGAAATAGGAACCAAATGGTACCACATGCATTGTGTCTAGTTGTGAGTCTCATTGCATCGCATATTATTTGCATCTATTATTGTGTTGGATGTTGTTGTTGTATGTTGAATGTTGTTGTTGTTTTATATTGGATGTTGAATGGTCATTGTTGTTATGTTAGATGATTGTTGTGTTGGTTGTGTGGAATGGGTGATGTGCATGAGATAATCTGGTACTACTTATTATCATGCTTTCCTTTATATAATTATGATATCTCACCCCTTCTGTTTGAATGTTGCCTTTACATGGGCATCGTGCAGATAACTCACAGTAGAAGAGTTGAAGTAAGTAGAAGATGAAGTCTTCTATTTTGCCTTTTAGTGTCAGCGTCTGCTCTGATGTGTAACACCGGGGTTAGGGAACGTTGTGTTATGTTGAGTTGATAGACATTTCTGGATATCTCTAGAATACATGTTGTTTATGTTATTTTGAAGAATAACTATGCTATGAATAATTGTTTAAGTTGATGTTTCCGCTGTTTCAATAGACTTTTGAGACTCTAGACATGTTGTGTTGTTATTTTTATTATAAGTAATTGTTGAAAAGATGCATGTGTTATATGTCTTACTATATGAGCAGCTTTGTATGTTAAATTGTGTGACATCCTAAATATGCAATATTTGAGTTTACTCTGTTTTTTATTTATATTTCGCGGGGTATATTTGGGGTGTTACAATTTTTGCCCACTCCATCTTGTTCTTGCCAAATTCATTGCACCTGCGACCTCGCCAAAGCTATTGAAATATACAAACATATGGACGCCAAAGCTATTTAGAAATAATATGGACGCCAATACTAAATAATGCAGGTTGTCTTTTTCTAATATTTCTGTGACATTTCATTTTTTTAATCAGTGCATATGAATATTTTAGAACCAATAAAAACCCACTATTTAGATGGTTTAAAATATTTCTTAACAATTATGGATTATTTTACCCGTTATACATGGAATTTTTTATGCAGGGTAAATTTGAAACTAAATTTCATATTAAAAATTTCATTAATTACACACTCACTCAATTTTCTTGTAAAATAAAAACAATGCATAATGATCATGGAAATAAATTTATCATGTTATCTTATTATGAATCTTTAGTAATTATTCATCAAAGGAGGTGTGTTGAAACACCACAACAAGATTCCATATTAGAAAGGGAGGAAAGATGTTTGGTGTCTTGTTTAAAGCCCAAGATTGAAGCTAAAGGTTTGATTGAGAGGGAATTTGTCATCTCTAAAGGGAGGTATCTCACATGTTCATCACAGTTTTGTATGGTTGATTATAAAGGGAAATTACTTTAACTGGAATGTATGGAATCCAGCAATGCCATAATTTCCTTTATAAGGGAGATACCCTGAAGGAAGAAACTTTAACTCAGTATTGAGCAATGCCATTTTCCCTTAGGAATCTTCCATGCTAAGAGAGGGACATTGGCTTGGATGTAAATAATCCAGAGGCTTGCCACTTACAGCAGTTTGATGAAAGATGATTTTTTTTATTTGTCTGTTTTGATGTGTGATGTACGGAGAAATGTTTTCCTACAGAGAGAACTTTTGATTTCCTCTGAGGGGATTTTTGTGAGGCTTGATCAAAGCCCAAGGTTGAAGCTAAAAGGTCGACTCTACTAGGGGAGTTTTTATATCTGTCTTGTACAAAGCCCAAGATTGAGGCTGAAAGAATTGACTCTTCTGGGGAAAGTTTTGTCTGTCTCGTACAAAGCCTAAGATTGAGGCTAAAAGATTTGACTCCACTGGGGAGAGGTTTTATTTGTCTTGTAGAAAGCCCAAGATTGAGGGTAAAAGGTTTGATTGACTCAGCTGGAGAATATGATCTGTAAAGCCCAAGATCGAGGCTAACTCAGCTAAAGAAAAATCATTAACAAAGCCTAAGAGGAGGCTGGTTTGGGGAAATTCTTATATGAAGCCTAAGAGGAGGATAGCTTCTGCTGAGGATTATTGAGATCCAGAGACAGGTCCAAATTGGGGAATCAACTTTTGCTGAGTGTGGAAGAGTTGAAATATCAGATGCCTTGAGGTTCTGATTTTTTTGAGGGTTTATCGGTGGTAATTTGACCCTAGCCAGGAATTTAGAATGAGAGTTTAAAGATTGAGTTTTAAAACCTATGGAGGTTTCAACTCTGCTGGTGATTGGTGAAGTGATCAGAGTTTTTCTTGTGCTTTTTAGGAAACTTGAGGGTTTCTTTGAGATCCAAGAGGAGATGAGACTTTCCAAGCCTACTGGTATGAAGAGGTTGACTCTTAGCTGGAGAATGATCTTTGTATGATGCCCAAGAGGAGGCTGAGACTATCCAAGTCTGCTTGTATGAAGCCCAAGAGGAGGATGAGGGTTTAAGGGATGAAGATCAGACCTAGAATGGTATGATGTTCTGGAAAACTTTGACTTTCCTGGGGATTAAACTAGTAAAGATGACTAATTTATGTCTTATGCCTTTAAGAGGCCTGTGGGTCTAAACCTTAGAAAAGTTCAAGAATGGTTTCACCGGGAATAATCCTTTCTTTAGTGAACAGTTCTAGGGTTTGAAGAAATTCAGAAGAGGTTTCACCGGGAATAATCCTCTTTAGGGAAATGAATTTCTTGTACATATATTTCTAAGTTGTGACAGTCTTGAGAAAAGTTTCACCGGAAATAATGTCTTTCTCTGTTCCATATTGTATAAGCCCAAGAGGAGGCAAGACTGTATCTGGAATTTCCTATGGGGGGGACTAGTTTTGACTGTGTTAAAAGAGTAACCATTAATTTGATCTAAAACTAGACCTAATTGTTGGGGGAAACTCTAAGCAAGTATATACAAGCATATGTATACAGATGAAATATATAAACAAGTATTGTTGAGAAGAGATAGGGGAACTTACAGTTGTGCAAGCCCAAGCATAGCAATTACAGCTGTATGGTTAGTTATTCAAGAAATTGAAGACATTTTTTATGAAACTTAAGATTTGAATCTAAATCAAAAGAAAGTTTATTGTAAAAGGAAATTTGGGGCTTATACTCAAGGAGAGGCCTAAATGATATCTTTTGAAAAGGGGACGATCGCGTCGGTAGTTTTGAAAACCACAAAGGGACTTATACAATGACTGAGGCCCAAATTATTGTATTTACAAAAGAGGCGGGTCTTACATTCTATTAGAGGCCCAAAAGTGATTGAGAAGAAGAAATATGAGGCTTTCAACACAAGGAAGGCCCAGATGAAAATTGTTTTGAAAATAGCGATCACGCCAAGATTTTTAAAATCGTATTCGGACTTATACAATGACTAAGGCCCAAAAAGGTTTATTTACAAAGGGCTGGGACTTTAACTCTATCAAGAGGCCCAAAAGTGTTTCAAATGAAGTTTGAAAAATTAAAATTGAGGGAAACCCTAATTTTAATTAACATAATGTTATTTTCAAAGGAAATTAAATATAAAATGCCAAATATATTTAAAATTAAGTGGTAAGCTTTGAAAAATATTTTAGAAAATCATGTTTAATCACATGAAGGCTTGAAAATCAATTGGTTTTGAAAGATCAAAGTGGAAATTTCATTTTTTAAATGTTTGAAAATAAAGAAATGAAATTAATTACAAAAATTCAAACTATATTAAATAAATAATATAAATCCAATTTTTTTTGTGGAATAAAATATTTCAACATTTTTGTGAATTTTCAAAAAAAAAGAACCAATAAAAAATAATTAAAATTGAGAGAGAAATTAATTTTGAGATTAATTAATAAAACATGAAAAAATGAAAAATATTGCAAAATGGGAGAAATAGCAAAAATGGTCTGGGTGGGTCTTTAACCCACGACCTCCAACCAAACATAAGCGTGCTTCTACCACTGGGGTGGTGATACATCCGTGTATCAAAACCACCCCATGAATACATAAGGGTGACCTGAATTATAGGCCTGGCCAAGGCAAAAAACCAAGTTTTGGGGATTTGCAAGAAGGATCATATCTCCCTCAATTCTCCATGAAATTGGATGAAATTTAGATGAATCCTGCCTAGAATTTCATGAGGAATCCAATTAAAACCCGATAGTTGTTTCAAAATAGGCCAAGATTTGCAAGTTCTATGCTATCTTATCATACAAACAACAATAGCATGGTAAATTAGTTCAAACACAACACACTTAATATATTTTACATGTTTATGATCAATGGACATCAAAGCAATGCATAGTTTAAGAGTTTAAGTTGAGATGCACTTACCTCTTGAAGCTCTTTGTGCTAACTGTCAAGATGCTTGTGCCAGAAGTAATCCATTGCTTTAGACACTCTTTATTGATCCCTTAGAAGCTTTTAGAATGATCAAAACTAGCTGGAAACCTCAGGAACAAGAATTGGATCTTTCTTGCAAAAGTGGCAAAAATGACCAAAATGGTAACTCACTCAAATGGTGTTACAGTTGAGGGAAACCTGTTGGGACAGTTTGAGGATGATATTTGGAGAGTATTTGAAGGGTTAGCAGGTCTTGAAAGTGATTGGATCAAGACATGGCCTGAAAAATACAGAAAAGTCAAAATTTGAGGTTTTGGAGGCTGACTTTCTGATTTTGAGGTTGTACAATGTGGATGAAGGTTTGAACACCTCCAAAGGATGATTTATGATGTGTTTGGATGGTTATTTGAGTGGTTTTTGCTCTGGTTTCAAGAATTCCCAAATTGCTCCAATGTGACTTGAAATTGAAGTAAGAGAGGGAGAGTGAGAAAACAAGGCTTTGGTATTGTTTTGGTGTGGTTTGAAACATCAGAAATGACCTCTATTTATAGTAGAGGAGTTTTCTTTTTGAAGGAATAGTGTTGGATGAGGGATCACTCTATTATACAATGGATATGCCCATGTATCACTTTCTTAAATGCCAAGGTACCAAGTCTTCACTTGGCCATTGACTGAGCTGATCTTTGTAGCTTTAGGTCTTCTGAGTTTTGAGTCAATCTTAACATAATTGGATAGATATGGCTGAGTTCATGATAGCTCAATGCACCACGTCAATTCCAAATGACAAAGCTTGGTTTTGGATTTCCAACATTTATGACCACATGCCAAAAGGTTTGGATTCTTGCCTTAGGGTCCAAGCTTGCAGGTTTTTAATGATTGATTGAGATTCTTGTTGAATTTGGATGAGGATCAGTCTTGCATAGTCACCAAAATTGGACTCAAGAATCGTGTCCCACAAGTAATGCACAAAATATGTCTTGGAAATCAGTTTAAGCAAGGCATGTTGTGAGGTTCCTAACTCCTTGATTAGGTTGAATTAATGGGAGTTCTTGTACTCTTTGGAAAGCTCTCATGACATACTTTAACTTTGATGTCCATAAATAGACCTGGTTCAGCTTGGATCATGATGGAAAATGACCTCAAAGTTGGTAAAAAATGAAACAGATTCTGACTTTTTGAAAATTTCACTAAGTGTTGGAAAAAGTGGTCATTTTCACTTTTTGTGATTTTGATCAATCCATAACTCAAAATCCTTGAGGATTTGGAATTTGATGTAGTTGACACTTTTGAAGTATGTCATGTGAACTTTCATTTGAGCTTTGGATGGAAGAAAAAGGCCTTAGGGTTTGGGAGTTATGACCTTGCAAAGTTGGTACCAAATCCATTTTGTTCCATAACTTAGAAAAATTTAAGTTTCCTATGGTTGCCCCTTTTGTAAGAAACCTCACTTTTCTTGATTTTTATTGATGAATGATGATCAAAACCATACATTAACATTGTTTTTCACTTAGGGGAGCCACATTTGTGAAAAAAATTCAAAAAGTCAAACTTGATTTTGGGCACAATTGACTTTTTTGTCAGATGGATTCCAAACTGTGTGATCCTCTATGCAATCAAGTGTTTGACTTAATTCAAACCTAATTGAAGGATTCCATAGGTGTTTTAGGGTGTCTTGAATCATGTCCCAAGGTTTGGGAGCATGTCTTGGTCCAAAGTCAAAGGTACAGTTGACTTTTTCTTCAAAACCCTAATTGTGGTCCAGATGAAATTGAAACTTGTGAATCAAGCTTCTTGGATCAATCCATTGTTGAAAATGGATCAATTTAGTGTATCTAAGGCCCTCAAATCATGTCTTGAGGTCTTGGCGCATGTCTTGTCTCAAAAGTCAACTTAAGGGTGAATTAGGTCAAGAAACCCTAATTCCTGATTTTTGATGAATGCTTCCCCTGAGGCTATTTTGACTTGATGATTGGATCCATGAGGTCCCTAGGAGAATTTTAGATCATGTTTTGAAGTATTGGCGCATGCCTAGAGGAAAATTTCCATCTGGAGGCCTTGGTCGACCAAAACCCTAATTTGGTGACACTGGCGATCTTGAGGCTTGACCCACTTGGAATGTTGCAACCTTGTGCTTGATTCTTGATGTGGGAGACCTTTTGATCCTTTATGGGTGTTTGAGAGGCTAGACAAGTTGAAGATCATGTCATCTCTGTATTGATCATTTGTCTAAGTGCTCTGAGAGGGCTCAAAATCCTAATTCTTGGTTGTAGTGAATGCTAACCAATCCTTGAGGAGATTGATGAGGTTTGATGGTACATCCATATTGTGGTAATGATTTACACAATGCTGGGAAATCTTGTGGTCAAAATTTGGGGTATAACAGATGCCCCTATTTAATCTTTTTTGACTCGAAGGTGTAAATGGCAGAGATATTCAGACATTCAGGCTGCAAGAGGACTAAATATCGGAATACCTAGAATTTTCACTGTGGTTATGAATAGCAGTTTGCTCACCCATCTTCTTTTGCAAAGCAATGTTACTGAGAAAAGGGTAAAACTTCCCCTCGATCCTGGTCTCCAGCCACGGAACTGGTTTTTGTTTCTTGAATAAATGAACTTCCCCTCGATTATGGTCTTCAGCCACAGAACTGGTCTTAGTTTCTTTTTGAAACAAACCTCCCCTCAATCCTGGTCTTCAGCCATGAAACTGGTCTTAGTTTCTTTGAAATAAACTTCCCCTCGATCCTGGTCTTCTGCCATGGAACTGGTCTCAGTTTCTTCTTGCCGAGTTACTTTTCTTTTTTTTTTGACAAGGAACGCTTTGTAGTGGTCTTCATCAAACTTCTCGCCGAGTTTTACATGGGAGACGCCATATGATGGAAAAAAAAATTGACGTCTGACTTGCTGGGGGAAACCCATTTGTTTGAACTGTAGAGGTGTGCGAACTTCTCTATGGGAGATGCCATTTGTCGACCTACTATGGGAAAACGAGTCTCTTGAGAGACCGTTGTTTGTTTGGTGAGGTTACATCATACTTTTCTTCGAGACCTTTTTAGAGAAATGCCATGTGATGTAATCCTAATTTTGAGGTACTTATGACTTCATTGAAAGCAAAATTTTTGGGGATAAACCGCCATATTGCCGATAGTTTTTTAGCGGGAGGCTTTCTCTGGGGATTTTCTTTAATCCGGGAAAGCAAAAATATCATCTTCAATGGTAAAGAGTGATGTTCCAGAGGTGTCTATTGAATGTATTCTTGTCTTTCAGAGGTTCAAGTTATCAAAGTGGTCCACAACAGGCTCCACTCCAGAAATAATTTGGGGAGAAATTGCTCTGAAGATACATTTCCTGACTAGGAAAGAACTTAAACCGAGATTTTGTCCTATCTGATGTGGAAAGGAAAACTGACAACTTTAACGGAGAGAGGACGTTTATCACTTGGGGATAAGTATGACCAAAGTGATAGTAATGCAACATGTATATGCATATGAATCAATTATGCATGATGTATGTATGTTTATGCTGACAAAACAGACGCGACACACAGACTGGTGAAATGAGCACGACTGGATATTCAACCACTGTGGGGGATAAAAAGTATCATTGGTTTGAGATAGTGACCTTTTCTTGCTTAGGAGGGGTAGACCCCTCTAGGGGAGGAAGAACCGTCAATTGGTCTTAAGAGGTAAGAACTCTGTCGGGGATTTCAGATGGGACATTACATCTTAAACAGCTGATCCTTCATTTAGGCGTACCGGTTTAGAAGGAGTACTTTGATTATGCATTTTGAGGTTTAATTACTTCCGGAGAAACCATCGATGTTCCTTTTATGTTTAGTAGTAAAAAAGAATTGCCATCCTTATTTTAAAAGCAGAAGAAAATTTGATAAGTAAATTCATTTTTGTTTTCAAGAATCGTTGATCATGTTAAAAATGTCATTCTGTAAAGCAAAATAAGTGAGAATTGCAAACAAAAGCACTAGGGCTAAAATTTTATTGATAGAATAGTAATGGTCCAAGCGCGTGATCCCATGGAGCATTTACAAAGTTTAGAAAATGGTAATTTAAAGGAAAAGGGGCTACATTGAAACATAACGACCGTTATCCTTCTGCCAACTTTGAATTCTGGACATCCTGAGCTTCTTTCGAAGATGACCTTGACTGAAGTCTTTCGACGGATGGTGTAACCGCTTGGGATTTAACCTTGTCGAACGTAGTTACTTACAATGAATCCCTAACTTTTTCCTAGATTGTCTTTTGAGGGTTCCAACCCATCGGGATGATTTTTCGCTTATGTCTCTAATTGTTTCCTGGACCGCCCTTTCGGGTTTTCAATCCACCGAGACATTTTTTTTCATTTTTTTTATTTTATTTAGGCGAAGTATTTCTTGATTACATCAACATTGTGGGGTAGGTAAACTCCTCTCCATCCATGGTTGCAAGTCTCAAGGCGCCGCCTAAGAAGGCTTTCTTGACCACATAAGGGCTGTCATAATTCGGAGTCCATTTGCCCCGGGAATCAGTGAGAAATGATTGTATCTTCTTGATCACAAGGTCTCCTTTTCTGAAGACACGGGGTCGGACTTTTTTGTCGAACGCCTTCTTCATTCTTTGCTGATACAACTGACCATGGCATAGAGTCGTTATTCTTTTTTCTTTGATCAGATTTAATTCATCATGTCGACTCTAACACCATTCAGCTTCTATTAGCTTGGATTCCATCAATACTCTGACTGATGGTATCTCTACTTCTATGGGGAGCACTGCTTCCATGCCATATACTAGAGAGAAAGGGGTTGCCCTTGTTGAAGTGCGGACATATGTGCGATAACCGTGGAGAGCAAAGGGTAGCATCTCGTGCCAGTCTTTGTAGGTTACAACCATCTTTTGAATGATCTTCTTAATGTTCTTGTTAGCCGCTTCTACCGCTTCATTCATCTTAGGCCGGTAGGGAGATGATTTATGGTGTTTGTAGGGTGTGATTTTGGTCGGTGACGCGACTACCTTATCGCCAATGGTTTTCTCCTCACCTCAATGAGGAGGAGTGGGGTACTACTTTATAATTTCTTATTTATCCGGTGAAGCTGGAAGGGAAAGGGAAGCTATCTAAAACTAACCTTACCCGCGAATGTTTAACTTAACAAACGCTTAAAGAGATTCGGGGAGTTTGGGGTCAGGTTATACAATGGGGAGTTGTCAATTACCCATCCTATATGTGTTTATCCACAGGTTGTAAGTTTTAGGTTCTGCTTTGTACTTGATGGTGTTTATCTGTTGTGGGTTAGGAAAGTTTCTTCTTTGGGAGATGTTTGAGAGAGAGTTTTTGATGATTTTGGTGAGGTATCATACCTCAGTTTTTGATTGGTATGAAGGTACTGAACCTAGAGTTTTGATTGGTATGAAGGTACTGGACCTAGAGTTTTGATTGGTATGCTCGCTAAGATTTCGCAATCTTATGCCTACGTATTCCCGTTTAAAGAAACAGGGAAATCAGAGCAATCGTAGTTCCTCCTATTCTATGCGAGGAAAAGATATTTGGTGTCTTGTTCAAAGCCCAAGATTGAAACTAAAGGTTATTTGTGTCTTGTTCAAAGCCCAAGATTGAAGCTCAAGGTTTGACTGAGAGAGAATTTGTCATCTCTAAAGGGAGATATCTCATTTGTTTATCATAGTTGTTGGGTAACTGATTATAAAGGAGAATTACTTTAACTGGGATATGTGAATCCAGCAAAACCATAATTTCCTTTATAGGGGATTTATCCTGAAGGAGAAAACTTTAACTCAATGTAGAGCAATGCCATTTTTCCTTTGGAATCTTTCATGCTAAGAGAGGGACATTGGCTTGGATGTAAATAATCCAGAGGCTTGCCACTTACAGCAATTAGATGAAAGAAGGGGATTTACCAGGATAAGAGATGGACTACAACTTGGATTTTTGAATCAACAATTATGTCACTTATAATAGTTACCTGGGATTAAGGTTTGTTTGATTTATCTGTTTTGATGTGTGTTGTATAGAGAAATGTCTTCCTACAGAGAATTTTTTATTTCCTCTAAGGGGCTGTTGCTTTTTGTGTGCCTTGATCAAAGCCCAAGGTTGAAGCTAAGAGATTGATTGACTCCACTAGGGAAGTCCTTATACAAAGCCTAAGAGGAGGCTGGAAAAGACTGACTCAACAAGAGAGTGTTTATATCTATCTTGTATAAAGCCCGAGATTGAGGCTAAAAAGAGACTGACTCTTCGGGGGATATCATTATACAAAGCCTAAGAGGAGGCTAAAAGTTTGACTTTTCCGGGGAAAATAGTCTGTCTGTCTTGTACAAAGTCCAAGATTGGGTCTAAAAGGGATTTTGATTCCACTGGGGAGGGTTTGTATGTGTCTTGTACAAAGCCCAAGATTGAGGCTAAAAAGAATACTGACTCTGTGGGAAAGAAATCTTTATCTGTCTTGTACAAAGCCCAAGATTGAGGCTAAATTGAGACTGACTCAACTGAGGATTTTTAGGTGTCTTGTATAAAGCCCAAGATTGAGGCTGAAAGAAGTTTGACTCTGCTAGAGAGTATTATCTGTCTTGTACAAAGCCCAAGTTTGAGGCTGACAAGAGGATTGACTCGGCTTAGGGAAATTTATATGGTGTCTTGTATAAAGCCCAAGATTGAGGCTGAAAGAGGGTTGACTCAATAAGAGAGTGTCGAACAGGGTGATTGACTCAACAAGAGAGTCTGAAGCTGGGGAAAATCATTGTACAAAGCCCAAGAGGAGGCTGAATATGTGGAGGAAATGAAGGATCATTATACAAAGCCGAAGAGGAGGCTAGCTTCTGCTGAGGATTATTGAGATCCCGAGGCAGGTCCAAATGGGGAATCAACTCTTGCTGAGGGTTTACAGAAGAGTTGAGATATTAGATGCCCTGAGGTTCTGATTTGGGATAGTGTTATACTGAAGATAAGCTGACCCTGGCCAGGGGAAACTTAAGGTGAGAGTTTAAAGATTGAGTTTTGAAAACCTAGAGAGGTTTCAACTCTACCGGAGGTTGGTTGAATTACCAGGGTTTTCCTGTGTTTATAAGGAACTTGAGAATGTCTTTGGGGTCCAAAAGGGGATTAGACTGTCCAAGTCTACTGGTATGGAATAGTTTATCTTTGTATGATGCCCAAAAGGAGGCTGGTGTTTTAAGGGATGAGAATCAACCCTAAATTGGTCTGAGGTTTTGACTCTAGAAAGACTGCTCTAGCAAAGATGACTAAGTTTTATCTTATACCTTTAAGAGGTCTTCAGGGTCCTTGTATTAAGCCCAAGAGAAGGCATGAGAACTTCTAAGAAGCTGGAGGGTCATTGTACAAAGCCCAAGAGAAGGCGGGGATGTTTTTAGGAAGCCCGTGGGTCCAAACTTAAGAAGAGTTCAAGAAAAGTTTCACCGGGAGTAATCTTTTCTTTAGTGAACAGTTCTAGGGTTTGAAGAAATTCAAGAGAGGTTTCACCAGGAATTAATCCTCTCTAGGGAAATGAACTTCTTTGACAATTTCTAATAGTGACAGTCTGAGAAAAGTTTCACCGGGAATAATGCCTTTCTCTTTGTTCCATATTGTTTAAGCCCAAGAGAAGGCAAGACTGTATCTGGAATTCCTATGGGGAACTAGTTTTGACTGTATTAAAAGAGTGACCAACTGGCTTTACCTAGTTCTAGACCTAGTCGCCAGGGAAAACTCTAAGCAGATATACAAGTATATATACAGTTGATATATGACAAGTATTTAAAAGGGTATGAAAGAAGGACTTACAGGTGAGCAAGCTTCCAGCAATACAGTTATATATATTAAAGCATGTAAATGAAAGATGATAAAAACTTACAGGCGAGCAAGCTTCCATTGTAACAACTGTATGGTTAGTTGTTCAAGAAATTAAAGAAAGTTTTGATAACAACTATGGATTTGAACCTAAATCAAAAGGGAAGTTGTTTTTGAAAAGATTGTTGGGGCTTATACTCAAGGAGAGGTCCGGATGAAAAACAGTAGTCGTACCGTTGTTTTGTAAACTGTACTGGGGCTTATACAATGGCTGAGACCCAAAAAGGTTTTCTGTACAAAGGGATGGGTCTTACAACTCAAGGAGAGGCCAAAAAGTTAAAAAAAGAAAAGAAATGGGACTTACAACACAAGGGTAGGCCCAGATGGTTTTCGTTTAAAAGGTGACGACTGCGCCGAGATTTTAAAATCGCAGTGGGACTTATACAATGACTGAGGCCCAAAAAGGTTTAGGTTAAAAAAGGATTGGGTCTTACACTCTAATAGAGGCCCTAAGATGTTTGAAAAGATTTGCTAGGGTGATATTGATCAAAACCCTAATTTTTTTGTTTTAAAATGTATTTTAATTGAATAAAAATTCAATTAAAATAATCAAACATGTGAAAAAAGGTTTTGATCTTGGATTTATATTTGGAAAATCATGTTTCATTAATGGGATGATTTAAAAATCATTTGAATTTTGTAAAACCAAGAGAAAGAAATATTTTTAATGTTTAAAAACAAATAAAACATAATTCTTTACAAAAATACCAAATATGTGAAATAAATAATATTTTTGTGAAATTTTCATGGAATAAAATATTTTAACATTTTTGTAAATTTAAAAAAAAAGAACCAATAAAAAATAATTAAAACTGAGAGAGAAATTAATTTTTCAATTAATTAACAAAAACATGAAAATATTGAAAAAATAGCAAAAAAGAGAAAGGTAGCAAAAAAGGTCTGGGTGGGATTTGAACCCATGACCTTGTACACAAACACACATGCGCGCTACCACTGGGGTGGTGATACATCCGTGTGTCAAAACCACCTCATAAATACATAAGGGGTGCCAAGTTTTCAGGCCTGGCCAAGGCAAGGCAAGGCAAGTTTTGGCAATTTACGTGAAGCCTCTAACTTTCTCATTTCTCCATGGATTGGGACAAAATTTAGGTGCATCTGACCTAGAATTTCATGAGGAATCCAATGGTTGTCTTGGGATTTTCAGGAAGTGTCTCTATTTTAAAACCCGATAGTGGTTTCAAAATAGGACTAGATTTGCATGTTCTACGCTATCTCACCACACAGTCAATAATAGCAGGGAAAATTGGTTCAAACACAACATATACAACATGTATGAGATGGTTTTGATCAATGGACATCAAAGGAATGCACAATTCAAAGAGTTCAAGTTGTCATGCACTTACCTCTTGGAGCTTCTTGTGCTAACTGTCAAGTTCCTTGTGTCAGAAGTGATCAAATGCTTTGAACACTCTCAATTGATCCCTTAAAAGCTTTTAGGATGATTAGAACCAGCTGGAATCCTTAGGAACAAGTTTTGGTACTTTCTTGCAAAAGGGGCAAAAGATCAATATGGCAAGTCTCTCAAATGTTGTTCCAGATGAGGGGAACCATTTGGGACAGTTTAAGGATGATATTTGGAGTGTGTTTGAAGCTTTGTTTGATTTAGGAAGTGACTAAATCAAGGCATGGCTTGGAAAATGCAGAAAATATCCAATTTTGAGGCTTTGGAGGTGGACTTTTTGATTTTGGTGTTTCAGGTCACAAGTAAGTGTTTGAACAGCTTAGGTATGACATATTGGATGTGTTTGGATCATGAGCTGTGGTGGAATTGTTCTCTAACTCAAAAACTCATAGTTACCTTGTAAAAGAAGGCATTTTGGCCTAAAGAAAGAGATTTTGAGGAAAGCAAGTGTTTTAGTGCTTTGGTGTACTCAAACTGATCACAATTGAGCTCTATTTATAGTGTATCAAGTTTGTTTTGGCATCAATAGTGAATGGCAGCTGCAGCAGGCCTTTGGCCAATGTTGAGCAAAAGGAATCTCAAGTCTCCTCTAGCCATTGACTTGAGGTTAGGGCACATGCCTATGGTCCTTTGATTCAGAGCTTATTCTTGACTCATTCAGTTATGAATGTGTCAGTCCATGCAAGCTTGGTGTATTCATTGAATGCTTGGAAACAAAATTGGAGTCTTGGCACCTTTTTAGCATTTTTAGGTTTGTTATGGCTAAGTGTAGATTCTTGGACTTTGGAGGCTTGGGGATCAGATCATTCTCTTTTTGTTTTATCCTCAGATGTGTCCAAATGGATGACAAGGCTTGGAGTTGTCCAGATTTGCCAAATCGAGCAAAATGCCAAAATCTGCCTTGCTTAGGACAGTTGGAAATGGTGATTTTGAGGGATTCATATCTCCCTGCTCAGGTTGAGTTATGGGAGGCTCTTATGCTTTTTAGAAAGCCCTCATATGATACAAAACATGTGTGATCATAGTTTGTTTTGAAACTAGTTGGATCCAACTGAAAAAACTCCATGAACATTGATGTTCAAGGCTGGTAACTTGGGCAGATTTTCACTAAGTGTTGGAAAAAGTGTCATTTTCATGTTTTTGTGATTTTGATCAATCCATAACTCAAAATCCATAAAGAATTGGAGTCTGAGGTAGTTGAAGCTTTTGTAGAGTGTAGCAAGACCTACAAATCCAGCTTTGGATCACCCAAAATGGTTGCTTGGATCTCAAGTTATGATCCTTGGAAGTTGGTACCAAAATCACTTTTATTACATAACTTAGAAAAATTTTGGTTTCTCAAGGTTGCCCCTTTTGCAAGAAACCTCACTTTTCTTGATTTTTCTTGATGGATGATGATCAATATCATACCTTAACATTATTTTTGACTAAGGGGAACCATATTTGTGAAAAATTCCAAAAAGTCAAACTTGATTTTGTGCACGGTTGACTTTTTATTAGATGAAATCCAAACTCTGCAATCCTTTGTGAAATCAAGTCCTTGACCTAAATCAAACCTTATGGGTGGATTCCATAGGTGATATAGGGTATATTGAATAATGTACCAAGGTTTGGGAGCATGTCCTGGTCAAAAGTCAAAGGTACAGTTGACTTTTTCCTCGAAACCCTAATTGTGGTCCAGATGAAATTGAAACTTGTGAATGAAGCTTCTTGGATCAATCCATCATTATAAATGGATCAATTTAGTGTATTGCAGGCCCTCAAATCATGTCTTGAGGTCTTGGCTCATGCTTTGTTCCAAAAGTCAACTTAGGGGTGAATTAGGTCAAGAAACCCTAATTCCTGATTTTTGGATAAATGCATCCCCTGAGGTTAAATTGACTTGATGATTGGGTCCATCAGGTCCCTTGGAGTATCTTGGGTTGTTCTTTGAAGCATTGGTTCATGCCTAGAGGAAAATTTTCATCTGGAGGCCTCAGTCGACCAAAACCCTAATTTGGTGACACTGGCGATCTTGAGGCTTGCTCCACTTGGAATGTTGCAACTTTGTGCTTGGTTCTTGATGTGGGAGTCCTCTTGATCCTTTATGGGTGTTTGATAGGTTATACAAGTTAAAGATCATATCATTTCTTGATTGATCTTTTGTCTAAGTACCCTGAGAGTGCTTAAAATCCTAATTCTTGATCTTAGTGGATGCTCGACAATCCTTGAGGAGATTGATGAGGCATGATGGTACATCCATATTGTGGTAATAATTTACATAATGATGGGAAATCTTCGTGGTCAAAATTTGGGGTATAACAGTGTTCAATCTTGAACTCAGCACACAACTCTTTCATCATCTTGTTGTTTAAGTTAGATCCATTATCCGTAATGATCTGGCTTGGAACGCCATAACGGCAGATGATATTGTTCTTGATAAATCGAACCCCCACTTGTCTGGTTACATTGGTGTATGACACTACTTCGACCCACTTGGTGAAGTAGTCAATGGCTACCAGGATGAATCGATGTTCGTTTGAAGCTTTGGGTTCAATCATGCCAATCATGTCGATTCCCCATATAGAAAAAGGCCATGGAGAAGAAATTACTTTGAGATGCATTGACGGTACATAGATCTTGTCAGCGTATATCTGACACTTGTGACATCTCCTCATGTACTTGTAGCAATCGGATTCCATTGTCAACCAATAATATCCTGCCCTTAGAATTTTTCTCGCCATTGTGTGTCCATTGGCATGAGTGCCAAAAGATCCTTCATGAATCTCTCTCATCAACATGTTTGCTTCTTGTCTGTCTACGCGTCTGAGCAAAACCGTGTCGAAATTTCTCTTATAGAGTGTATAGCCGCTCAGGAAGAAGTTGTCAGCCAGTCTTCTGATGGTTTTCTTGTCTTTTCTTGATGCCCCAAGAGAGTACTCTTGTCTTTGAAGGAAGCATTTAATATCATGATACCAGGGTTTATCATCGATGACTGCTTCAATTGTAAAGATGTAGGCGGGCCTCTCAAGGCACATTATGCCAATCCTAGGTACGTCGTCCCATTGACCTACGCTAATCATGGAGGAGAGAGTGGCTAGTGCATCAGCCATGTGATTTTCTTCACGAGGGATGTGATGAAACTCAATTCTATTAAAGAATGGTAACAACCTTCTTGCATAGTCTTTGTAAGGAATCAATCCCGATTGGTATGTATTCCACTCTCCTTTGATCTGATTGATAACTAAGGCTGAGTCTCTATACACATCTAAATTCTTTATCCTTAAGTCAATTACTTCTTGGAGACCCATGATACAAGCTTCGTATTCGGCCTCGTTGTTTGTACATTTGAACATTAATCTGGCAGTGAAAGGACTATGGGTACCCTGACGTGTTACGATGATTGCCCAAATTCAGTTCCCATAAGTGTTGACAGCTCCGTCAAAAATTAGTCCCCATTGGGAACCTGGTTCTGGCCCTTCACTGGGTAGCGGTTTATCGCAATCTTTCATTTTTAAGTACATGACATCTTTGTCTGGGAAGTTAAATCCGACTGCTTCCTAATCGTCAATCGGTTGATGATCCAAATGATCGGCTAAAATACTCCCTTTGACAGCTTTCTGAGCATGGTACTCGATATCGTATCCTGATAACAACATCTACCAACGGCCAATCCTTCCCGTGAGAGCGGGTTTTTCAAAGACGTACTTGATCGGATCCATTTCGTAGATTAACCAATTAGTGTGACAAATCATGTATTGGCGAAGACGTTTGGCTGCCCAAGCCAGAACGCAACAAGTTTTCTCGAGCATAGTGTATCGAGTTTCACAGTTTGTGAATTTCTTGCTTAAGTAGTAAATGGCAGACTCTTTTCTTTTTGTTTCGTCTTGTTGACCAAGCACACAACCCATGGAGTCTTCCAAGACTGTTATGTAAATGATCAGTGGTCTTCCTTCCTCTAGAGGAGATAGAGTAGGTGGATTCAACAAATATTCTTTGATACTGTCGAAAGCTTTTTGGCAGTCTTCTGTCCATACACAGCTTTAATTCTTTCGGAGTAATTTAAAGATTGGCGCGCATGTCGTGGTCATGAGGGATATGAATCTGGAGATGTAATTCAGACATCCCAAAAATCCTCTTACCTGTTTTTAAGTCTTTGGTGAAGGCAATTCTTGAATGGCCTTGACCTTGTCAAGGTCAACCTCGATTCCTTTCAGACGCTCGAATAACTCTGACAGATGTTCTACATGCTCTTCTTCTGTTCTAGATTTGGCAATCATGTCATCGACGTACACTTCAATTTCTTTGTGCATCATGTCGTGAAACAGAGTTGTCATGGCCCTTTGATAGGTTGCCCCTGCGTTCTTCAGACCGAACGATATTACCTTGTAGCAAAAGGTGCCCCATGGGGTGATGAATGAAGTTTTCTCCATATCTTCTGGCGCCATTTTGATTTGATTATAGCCCGAGAATCCATCCATGAAGGAGAAGACTTTGAACTTTGTTGTGCTATCTATCAGCATGTCAATGTGTGGCAGGGGGAAGTCATCCTTTGGACTTGCTTTGTTCAGATCCGTGTAGTCTACACATATTCTGACTTTCTCATCCTTTTTTGGAACCGGCACTATGTTAGCTAGCCATTGAGGATATTCTGAGGTGGCAAGCAAACCTGCGTCGATCTGTTTCTGCACTTCCTCTTTAATTTTGATGGCCATGTCAGGATGAGTCCTTCTCAGTCTTTGTTTTACTGGCAGACATTCTGTTTTTAGTGGTAAGTGATGTTCCACGATGCTGGTATCCAACCCTGGCATATCCTGGTAGGACCAAGAAAATACATCTGGAAACTCTTTGAGAAGTTTTATCAAGTCTCCTCTGACGGTTGGATTGAGTAGTGCTCCAATCTTAACTTCTTTCTTTTCTTCTCTTGAACCTAAATTAACCGATTCCAATGGCTCTTTGTGAGGCTCAATAGAACTTTCCTCTTGTTTGAGTAATCGGGAGATCTCTTCAGGAATTTCTTCGTCATCTTCTTCTTCAACCTCAAATACCGGGAATTCAAAGTTGGGAGAAGGCATTGGATCGTACGTTTCAATGGGGTTTAAAAAAAGCAATGTACATGACGTGATGATTCGTTTTTTAGCAAAGACAGAGAGAATGCAAGAGTGTGTGCAGTGTATTTTCTAAAAAATGCTTGTTTTTATTTTCGGTTGTTTTTAAGATTACCATTTTTTGAAAAACGAAAAGTGAAAACAGAAATAAATGCGAGAATGACAGAATGACATTATTTATTCATGAATTTTCAATTCTTGAAATACAGCCCTATAAAACAAAACTCTGTCGCTTTGGGCGAAACGAAGAGGGACATTTACAGAAAAGTGAGCCCTATAAGAGATTAAAGCGTAAAAATGGTACTGATAGACCCTGGGAGCTCAGCCGATGTACTATATTGGGATGGATTCAGAGGAATGGGGCTTGACCAGACCGAGTTGCTACCATTCAAAGGCAGTCTAGTAGGGTTCTCATGAGAACAAGTTCAAGTGCTTGGACATTTAGCATTACGTACTACCTTTGGCAACACGGCAAAAGCAAAGACCGTCCGAGTACGATACTTAATAGTCAATGCTGTTTCACCCTATAATATCATTATAGGCCGGCTATCATTCAACCCCTTGGAAGCTTCGCTTTCAACCCTATATCTGACAATGAAATTTCCACTTGGAGGTGGCCGAGTTGTAATTGTAAAAGGCGATCAGGGGCTAGCCAAAAAGTGTTTCAAGGACAACTTATAGTTGAAAAGAAAAGAGCCCAAAGAAGAAGCAGATCCCAAGAGTTCCCTCAAAGTCAACTTGGTCTACATTGATCCATTTGATGATGCAGTTGAAGAGAATATAGTTCCCAACAAAGAATCGAAGAAAGTTCAGATTGGGGATCTCCCCTCCCATGACACATGTTGGAGTCAATTTGTCCCCAGAAGAAGAGCAAGAAATCATCCAAGTACTAAAAGACAACTTGGACCTTTTCGCATGGAAGCCCTCAGACATTAGTGGGATAGATCCCAATTTCATGTGTCATCATTTGGTAAACGATCCAGACATTAAACAGGTTTCTCAAAGGAAAAGAAAAGGCGGCGATGAAAAGAGGAAGACAATAGTTGAGGAAGTCGAGAAGTTGTTACAAGTCGGGTTCATCAAGGAGATCAAATATCCAACTTGGTTATCCAATGTCATGAAGGTGAAAAAGAATCCGAAAAATGAAGAATGTGTGTGGAGTTTATGGACCTCAACAAAGCATGCCCTAAGGATCCGTATCCACTCCCAAATATTGTCCGACTAATAGATGCTGCCTCAGGTTTCCGTCTACTGAGTTTCATGGATGCATATTTTGGGTACAACCAGATCCGCATGAACCCCATTGATGCACCAAAAATCGCTTTCATGACCAATCAGAGCAATAACTACTATGAGGCCATGTTGTTCAGACTCAAAAATGTTGGGGCTACTTATCAGAGGTTAATGGATAAGGTGTTTGCTAATCAGATAGGGAGGAATCTGGAGGTACATGTAGATGACATGGTGATTAAGACGAGTCAAAGCCAGTCACATTTGAAGGATCTGACTGAAACCTTCACATTCATTAGAAGCTACAATATGAGGTTGAACCCGGACAAATGCACTTTTGGAGTACAAGCCGGGAAATTCCTTGGATTCATGCTCACCAACCGAGGAATAGAATCAAACCCGGACAAATTCCAGGCGATAATAGACATGAGGAGTCCAACCACGAAAAAGGTGGTCCAACAGCTGATAGGGAGGTTGGCAGCATTGTCATGATTTCTATCATGTGCAGGGGACAAGTAAATTCATTTCTTTGCAACCATAAGGAAATCTAAGGAGTTCGAATGGACAGAGGAATGTGAAGAAGCTTTTCAAGAAGTAAAGCGTTTCATGTCCTCGCCTCCCATCCTAGTAAGGCCCAAAGAAAATACACCTCTTGTCCTATATTTGGCTGTCACTGATAAAGCCCTGAGCTCAGTTTTGGTATAAGATTGGGAAGATGGTGATCGATCTGTATACTTTATTAGCAAAGTCCTAAAAGTAGCATATCTAAGGTACCAAAAGATTGAACGTCTATCATTGGCAGTAGTTATTACAGCCTGGAAGCTGAGACATTATTTTCAAGGTCATCCCATCACAGTAAAAACGAACTACCCCATTAAACAAATATTAAGAAAGCCCGACTTGGCAGGGCAGATGGTTAAGTGGGCAATAGAGCTTTCCGAATACGACATTAACTTTATACCCAGGACCAGTATTAAGTCACAAATGCTAGCCGATTTTATGGTTGAGTTAAGTACACTGGCTGGAGAAGAAGTCTCTAACAGATGGATCCTCTATGTAGATGGATCTTTAAATCTCAAAGGAAGTGGAGCCGGGGTCATTTTGGAAAGACTCGGAGAGCTGACATTAGAATATTCTTTATGTTTAAAATATTCAGGTTAGTAACAACCCGGCGGAGTACGAAGCCTTGATTTCCAGAATGAAATTGGCAAAGGAAGTCCGAGTAACAAATTTGTTGGTCAAGACCGATTCTCAGCTAGTGGTCGGACAAATGAAGAATGAGTACCGGGCAAAGGATTCCATCCTGATTAAATACCTTCAAAAAGCTTCAGGAATATCCAAAACATTCTCGGAATTTGAAGTCGTCTACATCCCAAGAGAAGATAATGCCAGGGACGACTTCTTAGCCCGGCTAGCCAGCTCAAAAAACTCAGAGTCTGTGACAGAGCTGGTAATTAAAGAGATCCATGAAGGAGCCTATGGTAGCCACATCGACGGGAGAACACTATCAGGAAATATTCTTCTAAGAGTCGGGTACTATTGGCCATATATAATGCGAGACTGCATCGAATACGTTAGTAAGTGTGAAAAATGCCAAGTGTTTGCTCCACTCAAAACTTACCAGTCGAGTCGCTTCATCTAATAACATCTCTATGGCCATTTTACCAGTGGGGAGCAGATATCCTAGGCCTATTTCCAATCACTTCAGGACAGCTTAAATTCTTGATTGTTGCTCGAATCTCTAGCGAGAAGGTTCGCAAGTTCTATTGGAAGAACATCATATGCCGATTTGGTTTGCCAGGAGTTATAGTCTCAGACAATGGAGCTCATTTCGCGAGCACATCGGTGGTAGATTTTTGTAAGGATTATGGGATACATAACAGATTCACATCGGTAGAACATCCACAAGCCAACGGCCAAGCAGAAACCGCCAACAAGATTATCCTGAATGGAATAAAAAAGAAGTTGAAAGAAGCAAAAGGAATGTGGGCCAAGTACTTTCCAGAGATCTTGTGGTCATACCATATGATGCCGCACTCTACCACTAATGAAACACCTTTCAGGATGGTATATGGGGCTGACGTAATGATACCGGTGGAAATCAACACTCCGACTTGGAGACGTGAGCACTTTGATGAAATTACCAACATGGAAAATTTGAACATCTCAGCCAATCAGATAGAAGAAATCAGAGAAATAACATGAATTAGAGAAGCTGCCGCAAAGCAGAGGGTGGCAAGAAGGTACAACCTAAAGGTCCGACAAAGGGATTTCCAAGAAGGCGACCTAGTCTTGAAGAAATTCACAGACCCAAAAAGCAAGGGAAAGCTCATCCCCAATTGGGAAGGTCCGTTTAGGGTGGTTCGAAAGCTAAACAATGGAGCATACAAGCTGGAAACATTAGAAGGAATCGAAATACCTAGGATATGGAATGTATCTAATCTTAGGTTGTATTTCAACTGAATCTTATGTAATCTAATAATAAATAAATGATTCGGGTTGCACTTTTTCCCTTGCAAGGGCAAGGGTTTTTAACGAGGCACCTGGACTTAAAAAATTGTCATGTCTTGTTTATAGGTGATCGGCTAGAGATGGCAAGTTACAACTCGAAAAACCCTATAAACGTTTCGACTTGCTCCGCGTACATAGGTCGCCCATAAACTAGTTGATTAAAACCCTATAAACGTGTCGACTTGCTCCGCGTACATAGGTCGCTCATAAACGGGTTGATTAAAACCCTATAAACGTGTCAACTTGCTCCGCGTAAATAGGTCGCCCATAAACGGGTTGATTAAAACCTTATAAACGTGTCGACTTGCTCCGCGTACACAGGTCGCCCATAAACGGGTTGATTAAAATCCTATAAACGTGTCGACTTGCTTCGCATACATAGGTCGCCCATAAACGGGTTGATTAAAACCCTATAAACGTGTCGACTTGCTCCGCGTACATAGGTCGCCCATAAACGGGTTGATTAAAACTCTATAAACGTGTCGACTTACTCCGCGTACATAGGTCGCCCATAAACGGGTTGATTAAAACCCTTTAAATATGTCGACTTGCTCTGCGTACATAGGTCGCCCATAAACGAGTTGATTAAAACCCTATAAACGTGTTGACTTGCTCCGCGTACATAGGTCGCCCATAAACGGGTCGAATAGTATGTTTGATAGCTTCGTGCACAGAAGACGGACAATCTGATATAAAAATAATGAAATGCCTAAGCTCAAAGCATGTCGAAAGATACTAGGAGCTTGCAAGCAAAGAATTATAAAGGGGTAAATTGCCAACAAGAAAGACGCAAATCTTGTTAATGCGCCCGGGTACATACCACAATCAACGCTTGTGCCTATTAGAGTCCAGAACTCTTGAGAGTGTGAAGGTTGAACACATAAGATAACTAAAAGGCCCTTAACAACTTGGCAAAGGCGGAAGCAAAAGTAGTACCCGATAATTTATAGTCGGACACTTAAAGTTATTCTAACTTAGTGCCCGAGGGGTTGGATATATACGGGATTATTTTGCGAAGAAACAAATATGACAAGCAGAAATGGCACAAACAAAAGCCTCAGAAGGGCCAAAATAAATTATACAAAGCCTGTGGGCTAAATATTCGTAAGCATAAGGGGGGATAACACCACACGCCCTTGTCAAAATACATCAAAATGCATCCAGAAGGATGACTAACTAAACACTAAAAAGATTAAAAAATTATTCAACAACTAGAGTACCATTAGCTCCAACACCATTAAGGGTCTCATTACCCTCATTATCAGGAGCAGAAGTCTTCTCCGGATTATTCTTTTCAAGCTCGGCTAAATCTATAAGGCCGTCATCCTACAGCACCTTGAAGTAGTCAACTTCAGACAGATCTAACTCGGGATGAAGACACAAAACTTGCTCCTTTGCCATGTTAAAGGCCTCATCACCAGCGGATAGAACTTCAATCTGAGCCTTCTTAAGAGACTCAGTGAGCTTGGCACAGGAAGCTTTGACTTGCCCCAACTCCTCAGTAGCCTTGGACAAAGCCGACTTGTGTTTAGACTCAAGGGTCTCTCTGTTCTTCTTCTCGTCAGCCAAGCTTTTCTCTAAACCAGAAAGCTTTTTTGATTGAGCCTTGAGAGTTTCCTGCAATCGGGTAGCCTCTTCTTTCAACCTAAGATTCTCCGCCTCAGAATCATCGCTAGATTCAAATAGACCCCTGGCAAGAATGACACGCCGCATGAGGTAGAAGCTAATATTCTGAGTAATCTTCTGCCGGCCAATAGACTTCACTTTATTCACGTCCTCAGTAGCGTTGAGATGGTCGTACAAGAACCTAAGCCCATCAAAGCTGTTAGACCAGGACTTAATCTCCCCGAATGAAGCACTTTCCTCAGGAACTCGCATGTCGGCCCGACAAACTTCATCGGTCATGAGGTTTTCAACCTCTTGGTGGCACCTTGTGAAGTTTCTTCTTGGGACGGAGGAGCACAAGGTTAAGGATCATTCTTACTTGGGGTAGCCTTTGCGCTAGTACCCCGGGTCCGTTTTGGTTGTCGGATTTCCAGCCCGCCCATATCCGACTTAATGGGAACAACCTCTCCGGATCTTTTCCGGGCAGCACGAGCCTCTAACATTAATTTCTTCTGTTCAGCTACTGACAATTTAGTCATGGTATATGCAGGAAAAGTTGTAAACGTTAGAATAAGGACGATAAATCACATGTACAAATTGTAAGTAAGCAACTACCCATATAGGCGAGTAGTTGCACGTCGCACAATGGTAACAACTCCTTGACCTTCATCATATGGAAGGAGTCAAGGACAATCAAAGATTGGGTTTCCAATTCACTCAGTTTATCAAAGTTGAAACCAGTAATCAGCAATGGGTTCCCGGCCCAATAGAAGGGGAAACTAGGCTGGCTATCCAGAGAGTACATCACTTGTGCACATCTCGGTCCGCTCTTTACCCTCAGGAAACGGTTCTTATAATTTTTATAATTAGAAGTAAATGCATGGAGAAAACTCCGTCCAGGAATCCCACTGATTTGTATCCAGCTACAGTTATCAACTCCTTTCACTTCAAAGAAAGAGAAGAACAAACCAATGGTATGGATGATATCTAAGACCTCACACACCCGCTCAAAAGATTTTATGAAACCCCAATTGTTGGGACGAATTTGCGAGGGAGCTATATTCACAGTTTTCAACAAGTTCCCTTCAAAGTCAGAAAAAGGTATTTGTATATTGAAATCTTCTAGAACCCCGGCATAGAAGTAGAAAAATTCTTCTTTAACTCCTTTGGGGCGAAGTATACAAACGCACTCCCCTGGAATACATGATTCTAAGACAACATCATCATCGGACCCATTTGAAGATATATGTCTTAAGGACTGGAGTTTTGCGATCTCTACATCATCAAAGGTACTAGTCTTATGATTCATAACTTCAAGATCAAAAGGAGCAGCAACCGTTATCGAAACCTCTACAAAACCCGAGGAAGATAAGCCAGAATCAAAATTATTCCCAGAAGTAAGAACATCGCCATAGATTTCGTTCATGACTCGTCTATACTCCTCTGGTCCTAAGGCGTTTTCTATTTCCCATATGCATTGTTCCCACAACTCCTTTCACTCCATGGCACTCATACGGACTTCGCTACTATTACCCTCACCTTCTCGCTTACTTAAAACTACCGTAGTGCATAGAAACAAAATTGAAGAGTAAAATTGTAATTAGAAGTGTTAGAAGGATATCTGCGAGTAAAGAAGCCTTAGAGATTGGAAGGTGTTTTGGTTGATGAAGAAGAAATGAGAAGAGAGAAAAAAAGACTTTGATAAAAGGCTTGAGAGTAGCTAGGTAGTAGCCTTTAATAGTCATCATTATATTGGGGAAACTGAAAGGACGCAACCTCCCAAAGAATTCTTGACACGTAAGGACCTAAGAAGAAAGGCCGATCTACAACTCAGCACTTAGAAAATATATCCCGACTTGTGTCACTGCCGAGTACTACATCCTTATGAGCGGATACAGTACTCAGGGGGCTTATGTACATGCCAAATATATTTGGTGTCAAGTTGAGTAGTCAGATAAGGGTGAACACGGACCAGACGATGGTAGCAGGAGAAATCGTACAATGAAGGGAGCTAGACAAGCCTCATGCATAACCCGGACCGAGCATAGAGCCTGATTCCCACCATGCCGAGTTATCATGGGGCCAGGTACTTCACTCTACTCGGCATCGATGTCGGACACATGCTCGTCAGGTGTCACTACAGTTTTTGTAATGGTGGTGGCGCAATAATACAGACGTTATCAAGGGCTTCAATGCCTGTATTCATGGATGAAGGTTATGGAAATGATGGCCGCATAACTCCAGAAGTCCAAGAGGCTTCTCTTAATGGCTTGAATTAAAGAACATATTATATAATGGGGCTCCCACATGAGGGTTAAGCAAGACACTCATCTTGAGGCAATATACAACACTAGTATAGCCCTCAAATCCCCAGATATTGATCTCAAACATATTCAGTAGAATTGACAGCATAACTCTCTTCGTTCAAAGAGAAGAAGTGTTAACACTTTTGGTAGTCTAGCCATTTTTGGCTAGAACATATATCACTTGGAACTCCGTCTTGTATTCACACCTTATATTTTGATCAATACATCAAAACCATTAAGGCTATTCAGTATGTTCTCTTTCATACACATCACAAACATGATGTTTAATATTATATGTTGTTTCATAATATAGAAGAAGTATTACTAATGTTTTCTTCTACGAACCTTAAAGTTCACACCTGTTGAAGTTCTCCAATTAGAGGTTGAGGGCTCATCAAAATCCAACCCAATTGAAAATTTTGAAAAACTCAAACCTTGGCTTGCAGATTGGAAGAAATTGTTCATGGGAATTCCATGGATCCTAACCTCTAATGAAATTGAATGATGTGAAGAGAAACCTATCACTAACATTAGTTCTTTGTTTGTTTTTATAATAATATTATTTTAATTTAAAGTCAAGTTTGATTCAACATGTGACTTAAATCTACCATATAAGAAAATCTATAACCACTTAAATATCTATTTTTCCCTTCTAATCACACAGCTTGCCACGTGGATGATCTTACAAACCTCCCTCTTTTATTTTCCTACAAAGCTCACAAAATTGTTTTGCTACACACTCAGAAACATCTCTCTCTCTCTCTCTCTCTCTCTCTCTCTCTCTCTCTCTCTCTCTCTATTCTTCTTCTTCTTTCTTCTCCCTTTTCTTCTTCTTACTCCCTCTTTTTCTTCCTTCTTTCTATTCTTTACATACCGTAATGATATCGTCATCGACAATAATTAACTCTTCCAATCTGTAATGTTAATTCTCTTCGTCACTTTTTGTTTAATTTTTTCTTCATTTTGATACTAAAAATCTCAACTTTAGGTTATGGATGATTTGTCGGTGTTGGTTGCGTCAGACAAAGAGTACTATTTTGAAAGAGGTTCGGTTTTAACTTTTTCTTGTGATGTTGTTTATATGTGCAGGTATTTTACAAGTTTTATTTATATGTGCAGATGATAGGGTTTCTTACTATGGAATTATATTTTAGTCTTTCTTCCCTTTCATGTAAGTATTTTTAAGATTCAGATCTGTGGTGGCGGCAACGGGTTTCCTGCGATGAGTGTGGTGGTGGTGAAAATGAGTTTCCAGCGATGAGTGTCTTGCTGGTCGGATTCGAAAAGGTTTCTATATGACTTTTTCAATTTAGGTTTTGTTATTAACTTAATCTATTGTATTTGATTTGTTTAGGTTTTTAACTTTGGGTTATTGTTGTGGGTTGTTTTTCGTTGATGAACCTCTTTTTTGGTTATTGTTGTTGTTCATTTTTTTATATTTAAATATGAAAAATTGATATGCAGATTGTTCTTAGTTGGGATTAACACTGGATTTGTTTGTGTTGGATCAAAAAGTATGTTGTTTTTACTATGATTTAATTTGGAATTTTGATGTATTTCCTTTTCTGTTAGTTGATTGAGTTTTTTGTGTTTTTATTTTGATTAGGACTCCTCCATATTTCTCTATTTCTAACTTTAAGTTTGATGTGTTCTCTTTATTTTACACGCAGATCTTCAACCCATCTTCTTCAGGTTTTCAGTAAGTTATGCAACTTATTCCATTTATGCTTTTTACTTCCATTTTACTTGGTTTTATGCTATTTTTATTCAATGTTCAAGCCTCAAACTTCATCATATCTTGTTTAAAAACATTATAGATTTATCTTCTTCTTATTCTTGCTCTCATTTGATAATGGATAAGTTTTAATAGGAGATACTCTAATTGATTTTTTTCTTTAGCCATTTAATTTTCCATCTACAAATTTTTATCTTCATATTTGAAATTTGATTTCTTTAAATTTACCTATATTTTTGTCTGATGATTTTATTATGATTTATGATTGGTCTCTTTTCCATTTTCGAATTCTAATTTATTATCTATCCATAAGTTTTATTCTAGTGAGTTTCCATACTCTAAGCATAAACTGTAATTTTTCCTTTTGAGTAAGAAAAGATTCACAAGCATATTTGAGTTTTAATCTTCTTAAATTTGGTTGGACAAGGATCATTAAGGTTTCTTATTTATTAATTGGAATATTTTTTTTTTCACATTTGATCATCTAAAGTACATTGTACATGTTTTTTTTCTTCTTATGTCTGCTTTCACATGTAAACTTAAATCGTACATGTTTTATGCATAAGGAAGACTCCTGACAGTATGGGCTTGATACAATATGGTAGACAACAAATATTAACCCCCCTTTAACAAAAAATTAGTCTACTTTAATATATCTACTTTAACATGTCAAACATGATAGTTCTACATAATCCTGTCATATATTGATGTACTTTTGCATAGGAAGTTCTATAATTTTGCACTTACCAAAGTTAAAATTTTGATAAGTTGAGTTGACAACATCATATGTAGATATAGGCCAACTACTAGCTGCAGCATGTGGCATGTGGACCCATAGCTTTCCTGTTAATATCAATTATATAGGTATGAACTCTGAACCAGTTTGTAGTAATATATACTTTTACTTCTCGGGCTCTGAACCAGTCTGTGGAATCTTATCTCTTTGTGCCTAATCAAACTTACTTGGGACAAAATTTAATTGGTGTTATTTTCATATGCTTTTTATTTTAATATAACAAATATACTATATATATATATATATATTTGACATATGATACAATATATTTAAAATGCAAGTATAAGCATCTCTTCACACATCTTATTAAATTTAGTTTAAAGATAATGAATATGCTTTTATGTTCATGTGTTTGATTTCTAAACTTTTTGAGTAACTTATTTCAATTAATTCAATTTGATTATTGTAATTTTCACATACATATAACAAATTTATATTTTTGAAATATGCAGTTACAAGGTCTAACTTCAATGTGAAGTTGTATATATCATGGAACAATTGACACCAAAGATGCTAAACATATGGTTGTAGTTGCCAGAATTTTTTCATAGATTAGTTCTTTTATTCAAGTTCTCATTTGTACTTAAGTATGTTGTATATTATGGTTTTCAATTCAATTAATTATCTTTAAATGTAATTAATAATAATTAATTACAAATATTTTTAAGTAAAAAAAATTACTTTTATTGTTTTTTTTTAAATACAAATTGATGAGTTATGTGTACACAATTTATTATTTCTAATAATAAATTGATGAGTTATTTCCAAGGTCAACTACACTCTTTTCAAGTAATTCAGTGCAACAGAATTAGACTTAACCTTAGGTAGCAATAGATGTAGACTTAGGGAGTAGTATGGATACAATCATTAACATACAACAATTTATTTTTTAATTTATAAAAGTTCTAAAACAAACAAAAATTATCAAACAAACTTTAAGATTTATAATATTAAAAACCCATTTTATAATAAATTATATATAAATGAAAGATTAAAAAAATATTTAATATGTATTTAAATACATTTAAAGATATTATTTTGTATAGTTGGGGGAAGGAAAATAAAATATGTGAAAAAAGTGAGCTATAATTAATATTACTAATTAAAATTCATACAACTAAAAAGAGGAAAAACTGTTTTTATTAAACTACTGCCTATGTTTTCTTAAATTACAAATAAAAAATAATTTTTAATTTTGTTTAATTATTATGTTTAAAAAAATGTTTTTTAAGATAAAATCATATGTAAATTATATTTTAATTGATCTCTCATTTTATAAGTTATGGTAATACATTATTAATAAAAACAAATTTAATTAAACTTTTTAATATTTTCCTATTTTGTTTTAACTATCTCGTTGGGACACACTATATTATATATTATGAGGCACGCTTTTTATTTAAAAGTTAATAAAATAAGTAAATACGAACTTTTCATCAATAATGTTATGCATCCTTACTTTATGAAATAGTTATATTTCATATTTAATATATTAATTACAATTATAAATATAATTTATTAAAATATAATTATTGATATTAAATTTTTTAGAGATAAATGATTTATTTAATATAGATAAAACATTTTTATTAAACTACTTATAAATAAAATATTTTATTTTCATATGTTACAAATAAAAAATCAATTTTAATTTTAAATGTAAAGAGAAAATCATATTGTTTAAATTATTTATATATATGGAAAAAAATACATTGTTGATTAAATTATTTATATAGATGAAAAAAATATTATTGTTCTAAACGGGATCATGAAGTTACCGATCAATATTGTTCCGCACTGGACCAATGACTAGGCATGACCCAATCCACTTCTGCTACCAGAATGGCCCAATTGCCTAAGTCTAGCCAATTGAGGGCAACATTTACCTTTCTGCCCCTTACCGGGCAAATATGGTCAGATGACCCCAAGGGTCACTTGCTCCTCCTTGGTATTTCCTGCCCGTTACGCACGACTCCACCATCCAGAAACAGTCATGACGCCCATGCCCATAACTGCATCTTTGCCTGTAGCAACGGCTAGTTTCGGGCACCTCTGTCCGTCCTAACGGCTAGTTTCTGGCAGTTGCCTATTCTTCGGAAAACGGTTATTTCGCCCCGAAAATAGGAAACGTTGGCCACGCACTGGGGGTACTATAAAAATCCTCTCATTTGAGAGGGTCAGGTATTCCAAATCACCCTACTAAATACATACTTTGTACTTGCCTTTCTTTCTCTCTCCCTCTCTCTCTCTCTCTCTCTCTCTCCCAATTCTTACTTTAGCATCGGAGTGCCTTGCAGGTACACCCTCTCCTCATCTCACACACCCAGCATCACAGACGTCATCCTTGGCCCACTTCAGGTTCTGATTGTCATACCCTAATTTTCGACCCTAAGGTTCTACTTTTTTTCGTTTTGCATCGTTTGCATAGCCTATCACGCATTTCATCTCGCATAATGCCCAATCTATCAGCCAGAATAAATTTGTTAGAATTTATAGCCGAATCGGTCAAATAAGAGTCAACTGTGCGAAAAACTAGTGGACGGAGAATTTTAAAATCGAGCATGCAGACATCGGTGATATTAATCTACGTTTCACGTAGTTTAACCTGGCGTGCTCATTTTAATTTTTCGACCACTTTTCGGTCATGTTTTGATTAGTTTAAGTTGTTTTAGCGGGTAGAATTTATTTCGAAATTTGACCAAACGTTGTATTTTTCCAATACGTATATTTTGCGCTGATCATTTTGGTGCATTCTTTTTATTTTTCTGAGCACGTCGATGTCAGACCGATTTATCGTTTTAAACCGATTTTGTTCTACTTTTTAATTAGTATTACCCTTTTATCCATATTCTTATTACTATTTGTTTTTATTTATTTGTTTTTATTTATTTTTATTTTTTTAGTTTTATTATTTTAATTTTTGTTTTATTTATTTATGGTAAAACTTAATATGTAAGTTTTAGAGGACATTTTGTCCTATTGCATTATGTGTGTAACTAGCTGACATAGTACACTCTCTCTCCTATGCGGACACCATACCACCACACACCATATCCCTTCTGATTTTTAAATTTGCAAAAGACAAATAAAGGACCATTTTTTTCCTCCACTATGGAAAGCTCACACGGTCCCCTCACTCTAACGGCTCTCTCTCAGTAAATAGAAAGAAGAAAAGGCTTAGGAAAGGGGAAGAAAACCACACAGAGACACTTCCAATACCTCCATCACCTACAACCAAGGACCCACGCTTTCTCTCTCTCAATTTGAAACCACCCTTTAACTCCATAACAAAATAAGGCCAATTCTATGGTAAAGTCATCAAAATAACTTTTTTGGTGAAGTCATTATTCTGACCAATCAGCATTAAACCCTAACTTTTCATTTGCCATGTAGGATTTCACACTTTCATTTCTCATGTAGGATTTCATTTGCGATGTAGGATTACATGTAACCTGATTTTTTAAATATTGCAAACAAGTCCCTAACATTTTTATTTTTTTGAAAATCAAAATTAATAAATACTTTCTGATACTTCATTTATTTTATCTTCGTCAACTTCATCTTCTTCAAGTTCATCTTATGTAAACAACCAACAACAACTTCATCTGCTTTACCCCAACCTATAGAATCATCGTCAACTTCATCTTCGTCAACTCAATCTTCGTCAACTTCATCTTCTTTAAACAACCAACAACAAGTTCATCTTCCTTACCCCAACCTATAGAATCTTCGTCAACTTCATCTTCTTTAAACAACCAACAACAACATCATCTTCTTTACCCCAACCTGTAGAACTACCTACAGATTTGATAAGGTATTTGTGTTTAATTTTTAATCATTTCAATTTCTTATATGATTTCAATTTGGGAATGTTGTAATCAGTAATTGGATTTCAAATTTAATGAGGACTCCGATTCGATTTTCAATTTGTTAGATGTTCATTACTTAGGATAAAATTTATTTCAATTTGGAAATTAGGTTTTATAAATGTTGTAATTGCCTTTATTTGGATTTGTTAGTTACTCAATATGTTGGTTAAGATTTCATTTAAATTGGGGAATTAGTTTTTATGATTGATGTTGACTTATGTTGTGTTATATATTGGCTGATTTCAGAGGGACAACTTCTGTGATACTTATGGGGTTGATTTGAATAATGTTCGTATGTTCATTACACTGATTCATCTGATTCTGTTTATAGTTGTGACGAAGATAATGCTGACATTTTATCTAGTGGACATCAAACTTCCAATGATGAATATGATTCTGATAATGAGGATGATGAGTGCTCAAATAGCCAAGCACAAGTAGGTGATGGACTGGTTAGTCTTGATTCCATCACTTTAGATGAAATTCGTGCTATGGAGTTTGGAACTGTGAGTGAAGCTTAGGATTTTTATTATAGATATGGAAAATGTAAAGGTTTTACAGTCAGGAAAAGCGATGTTAGGCGAAGAGGGCCCGAAGGTAGTGAAATAGTAGTAATGAGACAATTTGTATGCAACAAACATGGATTAAGAAACGATAAGCACATAGCTAGGGTAGATAGGAAAAGAGATCACCGACGTCTGACTCGTACTAGATGTGCAGCTAGGCTCCATGTGCATTACAAACTCAAAAAAGGTAAATATGTAGTGACAATTTTTGAAGAGGCTCATAACCATGAATTAACCCCTTCAAAGTATGTGCATTTACACCCCATTTATCGTCGAATATCTGAAGCAGACAGAGCTTAAATTGATGGTCTACATTCACGTGGAATCAGAACGTGTCACATAATGGGATACATGGTTGCTCAAAAGGGTGGATATAAAGATGTTGGTTTTACAAAGAAAGATTTGTACAATTATTCTGATAAGAAAATGTGTGCTGCAATTAAAGATGGTGATGTTTCGGCTGCTTTAAACTTTCTCAACATGAAATCATCAACGGATCCTATAATGTATGCAGAATACTGTGTCAGTAGGGATGGAAGATTGAAATCACTTTTTTGGGCAGACGGCCCTAGTAGATCAGACTATTTCTGTTTTGGCGATGTTGTTGCATTTGACACCACCTACAAGAAGAACAAGTACAATAATTCGTTGGTTATATTTTCTGGGTGCAACCACCACTCACAAACTGTTATATTCGGCGCTGCATTGGTGTCGGATGAAACGACAGAGACGTATAAGTGGTTGTTGAGCTGTTTCTTAGAGTGCATGGAAAATAATCATCCAAAAGCAGTGGTAACGAATGAAGATGGGGCTATGAGGGAGTCTATAAAACAAATTTTTCCCGATGCGACCCATCGATTGTGTGCTTGGCATTTGAACAAAAATGCAGGTGAAAATGTAAAGAAGTCACAGTTTTTGGATGGTTTTAAAAAAGCAATGAACTCAAATTTTACACCTGAGCAATTTGAGGAATTTTGGTCATAGTTAGTTAAGGAGAATGAACTTGAAGATAATGCTTGGGTTGCCAAAACATATGATAACAAGTTACTTTGGGCAACTGCATATCTACGCGATAAGTTTTTCGGTCGTATAAGAACTACGTCTCAATGTGAAGCTGTCAATGCAATAATCAAGAGTTATGTAAGGAAGAAAGGGTGCATTTTTGAATTTATGCATAATTTTGAACAGGCTTTGAGAGACTACAGAAATAATGAACTTGTTGCTGATTTTAAATCAAAGTTTACAGATCCTGTGTTGACAACTCAACTGCGTCGGATTGAGAGTGATGCTGCTAAAATTTATACAGCAGGGATTTTTAAAGAAGTAAAACAAGAAATTATGAAGGCTGGTGCATTAATTGTGAAGGAGCGATTATCAAAAGGGAAACGACAGTTTTTACATTGACAAAATACTATGAAGCTGGTTTTGAAAAAGAAGTGGTATATGATGCGTTAGGTCAAACATTATGGTGTTCGTGTAGATTATTTGATTCTCGCGGACTTCCATGTTCACACATTTTTTATGTCATGAAAGAAGAGCATATGGAAGACATTCCTAGGAGTTTAGTGTTGCCGCGTTGGACGAAGGATGCCAAAATTGGGTTTCTAAACATGACTACTAATGGGGAAGTAGATTCAAATATTGTTGAACTTGCTCGTTTTGGTGCTTATTGTTCTGTTTTTACAACTTTTTGCAGAGAAGCCTAAAAAAAGGATGGTGTTTATGAGGATATAATAGATGACATCATGAATCTACAGAGAAAGTATTGTAATTCCGACAAACATATTGGGACCCAAAAATCATCTCTCGGTGATCCAATAACAGTGACGGGCAAAGGTGCTTCAAAGAAAGAAAAAAAGAAAGAACCCAAAACAACCAGACACTGTAAAAACTACAATAGTACAAGTCATAATGCGAGGAATTGTTTGGTAATATACATACCTTCTTTGTGATTGGGGTCTTATTCTTAGTATACATTTTACAATGAGTTAGGATCATTCTATTTATTTTGGTATTTTTCCAGGAAACACAAGCCGGGACATCTGAACCGGATAACGTGTTCGAGTCAATGTCGTTAAATGATTCTCTAAGCAAAATATAGAAGGTAAGCAATTACTACAGTTTCATTAATTGCTATTATATTTACATTTGTTTTGATATATTTATTGAGTTGATATATACAGAAAAACAAAAGGAAAGCCAGCTGCAATGTTGGTAGTAGTAGCAGGCCGAAAAAATGTTCAAAGACACCACAAAGTCAATGTGGTGACGTTGCACTTAAGCCACATATAGATGTTACAAGCAGACAAGTGAGTCCAATGTTTGGACTTTAACCTATGATGCCTGTGGTACAACCTGTAATTCATCAAATGCCCGTGGTACAACCCATGTACCCAATGTATGGAATGTCGATTGGGTAAAATTCTTCGTGCTTCGGTCTGATGCAACAAATGATGAATTTTGGTGGTCCTGTTGCGCCTTAGATTGTTGTGGTCTGTAATGCGATTTTTATATGGTTAAACTTGACATGTGTGGTGTGCTGCACCTTAGATTGTATGGATGCAATGTGATTTTTATAGGGTTAGAGTTGAATTGTGTGGTGTGTTGCACCAGTGTTCATTTTAATATGTATATATAACCCAACAATTATCATTCTTATTATGCTATTGCAAGAAAATTGATAGTGGGATGTAGTATATAAAATAGATCCAATCGGGCCCATGAATGTCAATATGAAATAAATATAAAATAAAAATATATATAATTGTGGTTAAGAAATCTTAATCAAAAAATAATGTTAAAAATGAAGATTGATGTTAATATAACGTACATTTACATAATTAAGATTGATGTTAATATAACGTACATTTACATAATTTTAGAATCTTAAATTAAAATAATATCGTTGTGATATAATTGATTTATTCAATAAATTAATTACTTGTAATTGATTCGGTGACTTAATATGTATACATGGCCCAAATGGGAGGTGTAGAATTATTGTCCAATATGGAATGATCGATTGGGTGACTTAATGTGTATACATGGCCCAAATGTTCAGAATTGGTAACAGTCAGCCTATTGTTTTGAAATAAGGGTTTTCTACTCCAAGCATGCGCAAACACCCCGCTGATTCACTGCTAACTGGTCGAAGTAAACAGATGATGGGAAACATGTCTAGTCCGAGCAAGCCAATCCATGGATACATTGATGATGGTCGTTTGTCTGACATGAGGTACAAATTTCTAACTTTTTCTGCTTAAAATGTGTTAGGGTTTAGTATATTTTAAGACTATATTTAGACTGCAACGATTTCCCTGTTTGGAAGTTTTGATTTTCAGTATTTTGTATAATAGTATTATGCGTATACATGTACAACTGGTATATTGCTGCAATGCTGATATCGATTTTTCAGCTATGAAACAGCTATGGAAATTGTTAATCGCATGGTGATGGAAGTTGCCGAACCTTCGGTAAATAAAAAATCTACTAAGAAAAATGGAAGTGTTAATGAAAGGCATACAAATGTGGAAAAAGGAAAGGCTGCTATGAAACCGATTGCCAAAACAGTAGTGGCTGCGAAAAATGTGGAAAAAGGAAAGGATGCTATGAAACCCATTGCCAAAACAGTAGTGGCTGCCAAAATTGTGGAGATTGCAACTTCAAATGGGGAGAAAGGAAAGGCTGTTATGAATCATATTAAGGTAGAAGATGACATCGATGTTACAAAGAATGCACGTGTTGCACGTAAGAGACCAGTTGGAGGTAATCTACTGGGTACCAAAAAGAGGAGACAATCTGTTTCTAATAATGTTGTTCCAATTCCAAATAGAGTCCGTCAGGAGAGCTTTATGGGGAACAATGTCTTTGTCTGGGAGATCATCATAAGCAATGCAAAAATCACAGCAAGAAACGTAATGGTATGCGTATATTTATAGATTATTTATTCTTGGTAAAATTGATATTTTATTGAAATTTTTGTGAAATTGGGTTATGTGGAGTTGTGATATTTTGCAGCACTTTCCTAAGTTGATAGCTAAGAAATGCCTTCGACGAAATCAGAAAAAGATAAAATTAGCTGATGTTAAAGTTGGTAAGACCTTCAAGTGTGTTGTTCACACGGCCACACATATGAATAAGATCAGCATACATGAGAAGTACATGGTGCAAGGATGGTATGAATATGTTGCCTGAAAGAATTTCTGCGATGGAGATGCGTTGGTTTTAAAAGTTGGACGTTTTTCACCTTACTTGTATGCGACATTGAAGAGGGCTTGATTGGTTTGGTGTTTATTATATGAAGTAGTTTTCGACATGGTGGGATTTTTTTTATTTTTGGGTGCTTTTTTTAGACGGATGCATACGAATCGTTTATGGACATGTACTTATTTTATGTTCCCTATGTTTTTGGTGTTTTTATGCTTGAAGTACTTGAATAATTTATGAATGACAATTATATGTATGTTTGGTTTGGCGTCCGCATTTTCACGTTAACTCAAAAATCACATTCAATTTCCATGTTTATGTATAAGCTCCATTTTGTAGCTTCTGAAAAATCACGTTAACTATAGGGCTAGACGTGCATTTGGGCCACCAAACGCCAAACGAAACAGGCTAATATAGTACTATTAAATATTATGAATAAAATCTATACTTTTTCAGTATCATCTATAATTTTTAAAATATATTTTATAATATTAAATATTACAAACTAAATATATATATAATTTTTTTATTATAATTAAGCATTTTTTGATTATCTATAAATATAAATATAATTTAGTCACTATTTTTTAATATAAGATCTAAGAATGTTTGTTAACTATAGTATTTTTTATCTTAATATTAATTATATATTAATAATAAATACTAGTTTAGTAATAAGAGATTGACACGAAATATGATTCACAAAATAATTGTATTGTTTAGAGTATTCATTGTTAATAGCAAACTATCAATTTCTTCAAACAAAACAAGCTCATTCAACCAAGAAAAGACAAAAAAAAAACAACTATATTCGTTGTCTTACACTTTTGAAAATGTTAATCTAAAAACAAAGCCACCAAAGTAAGTTATCTCAACTCCAACATCTTCGGTTATGGAGTAGAAATCCCTCAAATTTTCCAACCCATTAAACAATCTTGAAGCTGCCTGATTTCCATTAAAGTGCATCAAATGGATATTACCGTCCCTATCATAAACCTTCCACCTAGCCGGTAAAATGTCTATGAAAGTATTCACAAACATTGGATCAATTTCACATTCAACCTGAAATAAATTAAATATAGTATCAAAAATTATCAAAACTTATTAAAATCACACTACTCATTATTTTTAAACTTTTGATATGATTTGACAATGTACAATAGTACCTAATTCGTTATTACGGTTGAAAAGGAACCCAAAGCATTAAGCTTTTCACATCGGATATAAAAGTCTTTATTTCCTTTATAATAAAAAAAAACTTTGTCTTGAATCTCAAGTCCCATGTGGTCCATAATCTGTCTCCAGCCCTTTTTTTAAAATATGGCTCCGTCATGTGTAGATCACATACCAAACGAAAATAGTTTCCGCAGCCATCGTACACGTGCCAATCTTTGGATTTTGACAGATCATCATAATAATAGTGGAAGAAGGAGAGAGGGACTGCAACTTTAGTCTTCAAAGTCAAACAACAAAGACAACACATCAACATTAAAATACAGTACTAATACGAAAAAACAAAAGTTTTTAAATGGAGAAAAAATTACCCCTCTTCTTGCATGCGTATGAACCCAAGTTGCAATAGTCCGTTGGTTATATATGAACCCACGTCAGAGATGCATATATGATGGTCAACTATGTGTGAACCATGTCAGAGATGCATAGATGATGGTCAACTATGTGTGAATCATGTCAGAGATGCATATATGATGGTCAACTATATGTGAACCATGTCAGAGATGCATATATGATGGTCAACTATGTGTGAACCACGTCAGAGATACATAGAGGATGGTTAACTATGTGTGAACCACGTCAGAGATGCATAGATGATGGTCGACCATATGTGAACCACGTCAGAGATGCATATATGATGGTCAACTATGTGTGAACCACGTCAGAGATGCATATATGATGGTCAACTATGTGTGAACCACGTCAGAGATGCATATATGATGGTCAACTATGTGTGAACCACGTCAAAGATGCATAGATGATGGTCAACTATGCGTGAACCATGTCAGAGGTGCATATATGATGGTCAACTATGTGTGAACCACATCAGAGATGCATATATGATGGTCAACTATGTGTGAACCACGTCAGAGATGCATAGATGATGGTAGACCATATGTGAACCATGTCAGAGATGCATAGATGATGGTCGACCATATGTGAACCACGTCAGAGATGCATATATGATGGTCGACCATATGTGAACCACGTCAGAGATGCATATATGATGGTCAATTATATGTGAACCATGTCAGAGATGCATAGATGATGGTCGAATACATGTGAACCACTTTAGAGATGCATATATGATGGTCAAACATGTGTGAACCATGTCAGAGATGCATAGATGAAGGCCAACTATGTGTGAACCATGTCAGAGATGCATATATGATGGTCGACTATATGTGAACCATGTCAGAGATGCATATATGATGGTTAACCATATGTGAACCATGTCAGAGATGCATATATGATGGTCGACCATACGTGAACAACGTCAGAGATGCATATATGATGGTCGACTATATGTGAACCATGTTAGAGATGCATATATGATGGTCAACTATGTGTGAACCATGTCAGAGAATCATAGATGATGATCGGCCATATGTGAACCACGTCAAAGATGTATATATGATGGTCAACTATGTGTGAACCATGTCAGAGATGCATAGATGATGGTCAACTATGTGTGAACCACGTCAGAGATGCATAGATGATGGTCAACTATGTGTGACCCTTATCAGAGATGCATATATGATGGTCAGCTATTTATGAACCATGTCAGAGATGCATAGATGATGGTCAACTATGTGTGAACCACCTCAGAGATGCATATATGATGGTAAACTATGTGTGAACCATGTCAGGGATGCATAGATGATGGTCGACCATATGTGAACAACGTGAGAGATGCATATATGATGGTCAACTATGTGTGAACCATGTCAGAGATGCATAGATGATGGTTAACTATGTGTGAACCACGTCAGATATGCATATATGATGGTGAACTATGTGTGAACCATGTCATAGATGAATTGATGATGGTCGACCATGTGTGATCCATGTCAGAGATGCATAGATGATGGTCGACCATATGTGAACCACGTTAGAGATGCATATATGATGGTCAACTATGTGTGAACCACGTCAGAGATGCATATATGATGGTCAACTATGTGTGAACCATGTCAGAGATGCATAGATGATGGTTGATCATATGTGAACCATGTCAGAGATGCATAGATGCTGGTCAACTATGTCTGAACCACGTCAGAGATGCATGTATGATGGTCGACCATATGTGAACCATGTCAGAGATGCATATATGATGGTCAACTATGTGTGAACCATGTCAGAGATGCATAGATGATGGTCGACCATATGTGAACCACTTTAGAGATGCATATATGATGGTCAACTATGTTTGAACCATGTCAGAGATGCATAGTTGAAGGCCAACTATGTGTGAACCATGTCAGAGATGCATATATGATGGTCGACTATATATGAACCATGTCAGAGATGCATATATGATGGTTAACCATATGTGAACCATGTCAGAGATGAATATATGATGGTCGACCATACGTGAACCACGTCAGAGATGCATATATGATGGTCGACCATGTGTGAACCATGTCAGAGATGCATATATGATGGTTAACCATATGTGAACCATGTCAGAAATGCATATATGATGGTCAATTATATGTGAACCATGTCAGAGATGCATAGATGATGGTAGACTATATGTGAACCATGTCAGAGATGCATATGTGATGGTAAATTATGTGTGAACTATGTCAGAGATGCATATATGATGGTCAACTATGTGTGAACCACGTCAGAGATGCATAGATGATGTTCGACCATGTGTAAACCATGTCAGAGATGCATATATGATGGTTTACCATATGTGAACCACGTCAGAGATGCATATATGATGGTCAACTATGTGTGAACCATGTCAGAGATGCATAGATGATGGTCGACTATATGTGAACCATGTCAGAGATGCATATATGATGGTCAATTATGTGTGAACCATGTCAGAGATGCATCTCTGACATGGTTCACACAATGTGAAAAGAAAGTAAAAATGAAAATAAAATTTGAAGAAAATAAAATTAAATGTTGAAATGTTAATGTTGTTTGTTTTTATTTTTTGTATGAGAGAAACTATTTTAAATAGGTGGATTTGAAATTGAAAAGAAAAATAAAATATTTGAAATCATTAAAATTAGAGGGGGGCGTATTAGTAAAAATGAAAATGAACTACGTTGCTTTGGTTGAGCGCATGGGCCTGAACAGAGGGGGTGCGATTAGTAGAAACGGCCCAAAGTCCAAACAAGTTGAAAACCGAAAAAAGAAAAAAAAAGCCAAAAGGGTGTCTGGGGCGAGGGGGATTCGAACTCCAGACTCCTTGGTTTCACACGCTATGATCATGCCACTAGGGTGGCTATACATCCAATGTATATGCCCACCCCAGTAATAGATATACCAAACGAATGTTCAGAATACTATTTCTTAAAATTAAAACAACATGAAGAAAAAGGCGCTACATCAATAAACCCCATCAACCGGCCATGCCCATGCCATTATGATTTCACATAGCCATGCAGCATGCCATTAAAAACAAAACAGATAACCTTGCAATCAATGCGACTACTGTACCCATGCCTGTCTGATTTGATGTAGCACTTTTTTTTTGTCCCAGCTTCCCCTTTTCAATAATGTACGCATGCCTCTCTGCTTCAATAGTGTACCCAATCCATGCCTCTCTGCTTCAATACTGCTTCAATACGGCTAATCTTGACCGTTGAAAAAAAATGAATTTGTTTTGATGAATTTCGTACATTAAAAATTTTGTTTACGCTAACCCCATATCCCACCAATCGTACCATAGTCAAATGGACTGGCTAACCGTTGCATCTTTCAAATCACACTAACCCCATATCCCACCACTATATAAAGACCACATCTACACGGTGTAATAATGTGTTTTCGTTCCCCGGCATTGCTACAAACTCCTTCACCTACCTTGCATAATGTAAGTCTATATTTGATGTTTTTCAATTAAAAAAATAAGTATACTAGTAGTACTACTATTTTTTCCCATAGGCAGTAATCATGATGTAAATACGGTTTACAAAGTGATTATTTTGATGTGTTTAATTTGTTAATGTGTTTTATTTAACAGCATTTTTTTAAAATGCAGGATTTATTTCTACACAGTTATAGATCCATCTCTGGTAAAATCAAATTTACAATTTTTTTATTTTTTTCCTATCTAATTCAAGTTTTTATTATTACTTACATGAATTTTTTTTATGCAGAAAACAATTGAGGTATGCCCTGACTACATCGAATTATTTCCGGAACATCTAAAAAGGGAGAAGATTACATTCTCACTATACAATCTCCACAACAATAAATTCATAAATGTCCCATATCACTACAGAAATAGGAAACCATATATTCGAAAAGCACATAGAGTGGCATCATTCTTTGGTTTTAATGTTCCTACATCAATAAAATTGTACTATTTGCCGATGACAAATCAGTTTAATTTTGAAGTCATAGAAACAACTACTACAACTAGCAATGATTTTTCTGAAGTAGATCAAAGTAGTGAAGGCAGTGCCATGACAACTGCTGCCAGTTATGTTTAATTTTATTGTATTATTGATTTAATTTTTATTGTATTCTTGATTTAATTTTTATTGTATTATTGATTTAATTTTTATTAATGAATTATTTTTCGAAAATGCAATTACTATAATTTTTATTTGATTTAATATAAATATTTTAATTTGGAAAATATTATACCTATGGTTTGTAGTAACAAAAACTGCATGATCATAATCACATGGTCCAGAATAAATAAGTTTAATTTTCATTTAATCATTCAAAATGTAGTCCTATTATTTAAAATCACAACCGTCAGATTCTGATTAAATGATCAAGGACACATGATAGATTTTTGGTTTAGTTGCCCTACCCTACATGACCCGTCCATCAACGTCATAAAAAGGCCTATGTTGTCAGTGTATAAAGGATAATACTAGTACAAAATTGGATTTGAAGGAATTTTCGGTATGATTACATTAATTGATTACAGTATTCTAGTGACACGAAACTGTTTACCATATTTCCAATTAAAAAATTAATTGTATTTTATTGGTGTCAAATCTTTATTTTCGGAATTTAAACCTGGCCAATTTTTGAAGTTTTTAATCCCACTTCCCACACTTTTAAAGGAAACGCAAAAATCTGAGAGGTCAGACTTGCAACACATTTCTCCAACTCCTCAAGCAGCAGGTAAAAAAATAGGGTTTAAGTTACCTTGAGTTTTGGTAGTACTATTGTAGTAACATGCATGGTGAGATATCCATATTTTATGTGTTTGATTTTGTCATTGCATATGTAATAGATGGAACCACTACACCCGATCGACCTAGATGAATTTTATTGGGAGACCACTGTCACACTTGGGATGGCGTCCGGAAAAAATGTTATGGTAATATTATAATGAAAATTGAAAGTAGATTTAAAAAAAAAAAATTCTGATCATGGTTCATAATTTTTTTGCAGCACTTTCCAAGGAAAATCGCAAAGGAATGTCTATTTTTTAATTAACGGGAGATAGTTTTGCTTGATACAGAGACTGGGAAGAGATATGATTGTGCTATCCACAGTGCAAGAAGGAATTGGATGGAGAAGTACATTGGAAAGGGGTGGTATGAGTTTGTTTAAGACAAGCGACTTAAGACCGGAGAAGTTTTGAGTTTTACTATCCCGCCTACTCCACAAATGATGACTGTCACCGTGTTGGACCGTTTTTTTTAAGGGAATTGTTGGAGTGGATATTTTAGTGGTTGTTTGCTTTTTTTGAGTAAAATATGTTTGAATTTTTTGAAGTTTTAAGTCATGGTTGTTTTTTGTGATAGTTCTCCCTACGTGTTTTGTACGGTTTATGAATGAATGAAGTTTAGTTAGTATTTTGTAGTAATGGTTTATGGTTGAATGAAGATTAGTGTTTTTAAATTTTTAAACCAACAGTTGCACATGAAAACACCATTTTTCATCCATTTTTGACTTTTAATAGCTTAGTTTAGAGAATGGGTGACCGCAATCAATTAATTTCCACAAAAAAGAGGACTTCATTTTGTCAAAGTAAAAATTTACATACCAAAAGCAAAACAAATAACATTAAAGCTTTAAATAGCACCACCAATAAAACCATTGATTCTATTTTTGTACATACCAAAAACAAAACAAAACAAAAAACATAACCTAACCATTTGATTATGCAATCCTAACAACTCTAATCAGGTTTGATTCATTTTTTTTTCACAAATTTAAACCTTAAAACAACACCACCACTAAAACCACTGATTCTAACAAATTTGGCCCATCCTGCACCAAATTTTGTGCATATCCTCTTTGCAGGACCATTGTTGAGCACACCGCATCTAACTTCTTCAAAAACTTTGATATGGAACATGTTGTTCCCCAAATAAGTCAGCAACACCATTCTATCAACTTGAATATGGAATGTATATCGGACGTCAATCCACCCATCTATGATCAATGGGTGGTCATTACTTCCATTGAACTTCACCATAACACGGGTGTATTTGCTGTCCAAAATCAGGAAATCCTGGCCAAATTCAAAAAAAACTCCTGGACGAACATGAAGCACATCTCGCCATAAGGCTTTGCATGTTATGACAAAAGAAAAATAAGATGAAACTGAACCCAAAACAAAAAAAAAATAGTTGTTAGCAATATTTAACCTCAGCAACCGAATGGATTGTCAAGAATCCACCTAAAGTCTTCACTGTCACCATTCTTTGATTTCCTCTTTCCATTGAATCCTTGAGATTATATTTTTTTTGGAATGTTTATTTGTCTATAACAGTACTGGGAAAGAATTGTAACCTAGAAAAATCTATGTATGCGGAAGGTCTATTTATTGGGTCTACGTTCGTTCAATCGACATCCAACGTCCCATATTTTAAAGTCCGCATTTTTTTAATTTTAAAATCTAAAGCTTGTATTAAATGTGAGTCCTCAGATGGGAATCCAACGGCTTTGACGGCGTGATTGAGAAAAAAGTTTGACAGATGGGATTCCAATTTCGTTTTGTCAGTTAATTAAATGTGTGTATCGTGTATCGTGATCGTGATCATTCCTAATCTATAGTCGTCTGATTTACATCGGATTGTTGTTATTCAAAATTGTTATTTATTTAAATAATAAAATTTAAATCTTAGTATTTTTTTTTATCCATCTGATCAAGATCCAATGGATAATGATGGCTTTTTTCCGTGTAGAATAGGATGTGAAACTAAGAGTGCTATATTTTTGCATTTTTGGTTAAGTAGTTCCAACTTATGCTTTGAAAAGCTTATTAAATCTTTTATAATAATTTTTCATAACTTTTTTTATTTTAATTGTTATAAGTCCTGAGAGGTAGCAACTTATGAAAATAATTTATAGCACATATAAAAATAATTTAAATTTATTTTATCGTTTGTTTGCCAAATAGTCTTTTTATTTATTTAAATATTTTAATTAATATATTAATTAATATAATAATGTTAATTTAACATTAATAGCTGGAAATAATATATTTAACATTAAATTAATTTACATTAAAAATATATTTGGAAATAATATATTTAACATTAAATAATTATTTTAACATTAGTATATTAATTAATATATTAATTAAAATATTTAAATAAATAAAAACGAAAAAAAAAGGGAATCGTATGGGGTTGTCCTTTCCATGGACGAATTTTGGTGTTTTAACTTTAAAAGTGTGGCATATTGGTAAAAAAAATCATTTAATTTGTGTTTATTTTGATAAGCACTTGTCCTATAAATTCCAAATAAGTAATTTACCCAAATTATAAAAAAAATTGAAGTTATTAAAAAATTAAACACATTAATATTACAAAACACATTACAGTTAAATAAAACAGTTTTGTTAAATAAAACACATTAGTATTAAAAAAATTTAACACATCATATCCAGTTTTGTCCCGAAAAAAAAAAATACAGTTTTGTCATCCTCACTTAGTAAACCGTGAATTCATCATGATTACTACTAATACTAACTTGGGGGCTACTAATTGCTACAATAGTAGTAGTAGTACCTATCAATACCAAAACCTTTCATATAACGTTACTGTTTTATAAGTATATTGAAGCTCCCATGAAATATCATCACAATCATTAATCCAATTTGAACTCCCTGCACAAAAAATACCCAAACTTAAAAGTTACAATATGAAGCAAAAATCTCCATCCATGGGTAACAGAAGCACCAGACGCACAAAGCCTAACAAAAATAATGAAACAGATAGCAAGGAAAAGACCACCCATTCTATACACATTACTGAGGAATACACTGAGACTCATACTATGGGATTCAAAGCTGAACTAATCGTCATTTCATCGAGGTTTTAAAATCTTATTTTTGTTTACCTATTAGCATGTACAATATTTGTCTGGTTGTTTTTTTTCGATCTTAGAATAAATTTTCAAAATCATATGTCTTGGTTATAGCTTAGTATCATTATAGTTTGTATTATGTATACCTGGGTTATAACTTAGTTTGTTTTTAAAAAGTTAATATGATTTTACTTAGTATCATTTTAGATATGGCGTTTTCAAAAATTGATTCTAAGATATGGGGTAGGATTGCCTACCTTTAGTTTGTATTCTGTATTTAAACCATTACTAAACTGATTTTTTAAATGATTTACGTAGTCATCAAACTACTAGTGCTGGGAGTTACCACCCAGAACCAAAGGAGTATGACTCCACAGCGTCTACACCTCTCGCGAATCGCAAAAAAATGGTTAAAAAAATGGCGGCAACTAAAAGGAGACCAACAAAATCCAAAGGTATTGCAATTTTTGGCACAACATCAGCATCGCCAAAAGGTCTAAAGGGAAAGGGAAAGAGAAATATATATGATGACGGTCAATTCCAAAATGTCAGGAAGACACTATTTTGTACACCTGAGGTTCCCGATGATAATGACTTTTAACTCAACTACCATCCCGGTGGTATTATTGGATATGAAGGCACTGATTAGCCAGTTGAAATTCCTGAAGTAAGCATTCATTATTTATTTTGAATAAAACCTAATGTTACATTATATGAAAATAGGAATTATAGTAGTCTTTAATTCATGTGTATTTAATGACAATGGATGCCAATGTCACTTAGACCACCTCCATGCATGAATCTAAATGACGTATGTGCTTACACAGCCACATACATTTTTATGCGCGACTAAGAAGAGATGAATGGGTAATTTTTTAATGCACTTGATAAAAGTTTAGTTATCAGAGTTAGCTTGGTGATTATATCAATTTTCTCTATAGTGATGGTGTTTTGGTCAAAACAACATCTAATGTTTATGGAGATAGGAGAACAATGAAGTCCCTGATGCCAAGATGCCCCTTGGACCAGGAGGTTATTGTTAATATGATACTTAGTTAAATTTATCCCATTTATGTATAATTCTGTTAATATCATTTTCATATTGCTATATGTCGCTCCCGGGATTTTTATCCAAGTACAAATGCGAAAGTGGCGCGGAAATAGAGTCGCCAGCAATGTGTATATATCCCAAGAGAAGGAAAGGAAACACTGCGTAAACCTGAGGGGAAGGAAAAAGTATGGTCTCGCGACCTAGAGAAACGGGTAAGGGAGTCGGTTACGCGAAGGGAAGGTGCTAGCACCCCACACGTCCATCGTACTCGATGGGATCCACGCTGGTTGTCTCGATCAAAGGGTGTCGTCATCTGGAGCTCCGCTGCTACTGGAAAGGAAAAGGAACAAGAACAGAAAAGAACGAAGAAACGGGGGAGAAAAGAAAAAGAAGTGACTCGATAGGACATCATCATTGTTCTATGCCTACGTATTCCCTCGTGCAATGGGAAAGTCAGAGTCAACGTAGTTCAGACAAGAACCAATGGGGGAGGTTGCCCGCCAAGACATCGCCACCTTGTGCCTACGTATCCTCAATCTAACCAGAAGGAGGAATTCAGAGCAGTCGTAGTTCGACCTAACAAGGTCTTAGTGTTTTTTATGAGCGACGTTAAATTTGCGTCCGGCAGTTAGGGTCGATGCCTGTTTGCGACGAGACGGAAAATAACGTGCCCTTTTCTGAAAAAAGGTTTGAAACTAGACAATCCCGAAGGATGAAAGAGGTTTGATTTTGTTTTGTTTTTTTTAGACAGAAGTGTTTTTGAAGTTGTTTGTAACTTGCATTGCACCCAAGTCTATGACATAGGATCGAATGCGTCGCACATCGACCCAAGACGGGACGCGCGCTAAACACTCTAGAAAAATGAGAGGAAACCCCTCATTCTTCACTTCCCACATGCAAGTCTCATGCGCAATACATGTTATACTTTATTAAGTGTTTTAAAGGTGTTATGAGATGAGAAGAGAAGACTCAAGTTGAAAAGAAAACACTAAGGGAATCTAATTTGTTCCTAATATTATCATGCAAAAGTGGCCCTAAGGTCAAGGTTTGAGAATCTAAGTCTAAATAGAAGAGAGGGATAGCACTACCTAATGCTTATCCTACCTCACCTTAATCAAAAATTAAGGATGAGCTAGGATCCCAAAGGGGTGTAAAGAAGTTGTACACAAAGCATTATATCATCCAATTCACAAAAGAGAAAGAGACTTGAAAGAGATAAGAGATGAAAGAAGAAATGAGTATGGATTAACATCCACATACTCAAGTACCTTACCTCTGCCCCTACACAAAAGGATAGTACATAATTATCACAAGTAATAAAAACTAGTACGAGAAACTAAGCCAAACAAAATTATTTGCTTTAAGAAGACAAATTAAGAAGAAAGTAAAGTGCAAACCAAAAGGAAAGGATCCTAATGGCTAAGGGACATTCAAACTCAGTATGTACATGTTAAGGGATCATACTAATGCAAACATGTTATATGAAATCAAACAAAAGAAAACTATGCACTAAACAATCATATAAACGCAAGTGATATGCCACTAATGCAAGGTAGATGCATATGGAATGCAAACATGTACTAATGCATGAACATAAGTCAAGGTCAGAATTAAATGTCATATATGAATGCATATGAATATCGTTGAAGGATCATACAAGTCATGGATGCAAGAATTTAAAGCAATGAAACAAGAGGAAGTGAACAAATAACAATTGAAATTCAACAATGATGCATACTTGTAATGCAAGTAGGAAATGAAGATGTAAGATGAATAATCATGAAAATGGATACAAGGCTGTAGATCATGACATTTGAAATGGCATTTAGAAGTCAAGAATGTTCTTATGAAGTCCATACAAGTCTCACATTGAAGCACATTGAAGAATAAGAACAACTAGGCCCAAACAAGTTCATACAAGTTCAAACTATGCACATACTAGACAAGACAAACCAAAAGAAGTCATGTAGGTGAAATGGAACATGGATGAACATCCAAGTCAGTAGCATGTCACACTTTAAATGAAATTGAGATCAAAATAAGAAACCTATAATTTTTGTACACAACTCATATCACTACTTGTTAAAGGTTAAGAGCAAAACGAGTTCAAAATTGTCAAGCATGGATGACTTATGAAATGAGGATAGATGAAATTAGAATGAGTTAAAGGCATGTTATACATGTCAAAGTCATAGGCTATTGACCTCTAATAGGTCTCATATAAGTCCTAAAATAAATAGAAGAAATAGATCACACAAGGTTCAAACAAAGTTAACAAACAATGTTCAATTAGGAGATGACATACCAAAGTAATAATGCATGAAACAAATGGGCATTTGTGGGTCAAAAGAGTATTTACAAGTACATGGACATATTATAGGTCCTATGAGATCATGTATAATGGAATGATGCAACAAGCAAAAGCATATTACACAAACAAATGAAACTAAAACAAGTTGAGCAAGTGAAGACAGTTTGTGGTCAAATGAATTCAATTAAGTGAAAAGAAATTATGAGTTGCACATGAATGATTAGAGATGATCTAAAACAGAAAGTGAGTCAAGTTTGGATAGCTTTTAGGTCCTATAAGTCTTCATGAAGATGTGATGTGCAACACATAAGAAAAAGTAGACAAAGAAAGATCAAACACCAAGTATCAATCCATATTGTTCATGTAAGTCTATACAAATCAATCAAAGTTAGGTGTTAAGGACTTATAATTTGGTTTTAGAATACTATAAGGATGCCTAAACATGTATACAAATGAATGCACAAGCATCATGTTGACTGGTTACACAATGAACATAAAGCCTTAGAACTAGCATTCTAAACATCTACACAAACAAGGTGCACTTTAACAATTAACACAACCATTATTAAGTGTTGTAAAAATTCAAAGGAAACAAGTGAGATGGAGTGCAATCAAAGGCTAAACAATATGGAAAATAATGAGCAAGAATTCATTTGTTATCATGTTTAAACAAGACCTATAACACGCTCTATAATCATTGAACAAACACATACAAGATGACATTCAAAAGCCAATCAAATATCACCTAAAAAGTCCTAAAACATTACACAGTAGTACTCAATATGTCCTAATATCTCATGTCAAGTTCCATGTAAAAAATCAGTACCAGACTTCTTATAGAAAATGATTTGTGCACCAAGTATCATAAACTATGATCATTAAAGTACAACACAAAGAAAATTCCAAAACAGGCATCAAAATTAATCAAAAACGGAAATAAAAAATATCAAAAATTAAAAGAGAGGGTTTGGACCAACCATGATTTTTCTCAGAATTTTTAGTAAAAAGGAACTATTTTTCCAGACATGCATCCAAAAAATAGAAAAAAACTAGAGAATTCCATGGGGGTGCGAAAATAGCAAACAGTCAGTTATTATTCACATGGGCCAAGCAAGGGAGGGTGTGAATAGCCAAAGTAACGAGGCCCAACACGCGTGGGTCTGATAGTTCATAGCATAGGGTTCAGTCAAATCTTTTGAATCACTGGGAGACATTGGATCAAGTCAATCTAACATGATTAGGAAAGTACGAGGATCTAAGGGCTCATGATTGGAGGAACATGGAGGTCATCACTATCCAATTATTCAGAATCAAATAAAGAGAAAACAAAAGTCACGTGCCGAGGGGTGGGTTTTTTATACGTTGGCATGATTTCATGTGTTGGATCAAACTGAGATGGAGGGCCAGGATTAGAACATGGAGGGATGTTAGGGTTTGTGGCATGGCTGCCGGACTGGATATCCGGTCACCCTCTCCGGTGATCCAACCATCGTGGCCAAGAACAAAAAAGTCCAGAAATTCACCAAATCACCACCAGTCGACTCGTTTCTTCATGCTAGTTCCTAAAATGCTATTTCTTTTTCATGATTCTTCTTCTATCATTCTAACCGCAGCAAAATAAAAAAAACCTAAAATTCCTAGATCTCACATTTTGCTAATCCAGACACACAAGCAATTCCTCCAAGTGGAGGACCCAAGTAACCAAGTCAAAAACGCATTCTTAATCACTAGAAATGGCCTAAAACTGTATGAATATCTAACAAATCTTACCTGACTTGTGACGATTTCTTTAGCTACGAACAAACCAATGATCTTCCCCTGTGATCTTCAAAGCACGTGTACTGGCAAAATAAACGCGTGGAATCACTTGTATTTTCTGAAAAAGGGAACTGAAGAAGATGCTATGGAAAAGCACGGATGGTGATATAACAGTTTGCAGCCTTAATCCTTTTCCCTCCAAAAATAACTCTTTGACGCTGATGGATGATGATTCTTCAAGAAAAAATGGGAAGAGAGAGAGAGCTTCTATGTAGTTTCCAAGCTAGCCGAAATCTTTGGGAATGTGTAGAGAGAAAATGGTTGTAACCGATGTGGACCGGATCTAGAGATATCACACTCCCACGAGCTCTTTCACTTGCAAACTGAGCTTAAGAGAAGAATTGATGATGATGATCGTAAAAGAAAATGGAGAAAAATCCTTCAGAGAAATGAGTTTGAAGCCTTCATCAATGGAGGTAGCAGGAAGAAGCTTGTGATGATTTCTTTCTCTTCGCTCCAACTCTGAAAATCCTTGTAACTGAATCAGTTATGGAGGGTTAGGGAGTTTATATAGGTTTAGTTAGGGTGAATTAACTAAGGTTAGAGTTGAGTTAAGTGTGGTTAAAGTTGAGCATGGTAAAGAGAGGTGATGGTGTATGGATGGCATGCTAATGGTACAAGTATGAAGGTTTATAATGATGATGATGAGGTGAGCTGCTACATGTCATAACATGGAACTTGCTCATTAAGTTTGTTTTTCATGGCCATATGAAGTAAAGTGAAAGAATGTGCATGGGATGTAAGGTTTTGGTATGGTTATTTGAAGCAAAGGGAAGGACACATGCACATACATCAAGGATGTAAGGTCATGATACTTTGTTTTGAATTTTAGAATGAAGAGGAATATGGTTGGGAGACTTGCATGGCATGAACCCTTAATGTACCATATCCATATTAGTGACTTTGGAGCAAAATATCTTGATGGATAGTGGTTCGTTTGGCATGATTTTGGTGTCTTTGGGAAGAGGGTATGGAGTAGAACAACCTTGATGTTGAAAACAATTGAAATGGGAGCCTCTAAGACATTCAAAAATGGTCATGAAGTTGTGTATACACAACTGCATAGGCATGTCACTCTGACTTGCCATGATCAGCTCATGTGCGTGTGGAAAAATTAGTGGGAACTTACCTACTTTGATCCACCATATCTCTCCAATGGTTGCTCTGGTGAAAAAACTCTCAACATCAATGTTGTAGAGGGGATCAAGGGGAACAACTTTCATATTGGACACTTTTTCATTTGAATCTTGCATCATGGTGTAATTGGTCCCTGAAATTGAACCTAACATGCACACCACATGTTTGATCAAATTATTGCGTGCTGGCTGGTCAGGACCTGGTTGGCTGACCTAAAATGCCTTGAAATCTCTCAACTTTAATCAATCATAACTCCCTCAATTTTGATCCAATGGAGGAGTTCTTGTTATGGTTTTAAAGCTTGTAATGTGAACTTTTGATATGCCTCTATAACCCTTCCATTTGGAGCTTGGACCATGGAGAAAGAATGCTTCAAAGATGGGTGTGCACCTTGCCAAAGCTTGCCATATTTAGAAACACTTAATTCTATTTTTGGAAACTTTCCACATCTTCTAATTTTTGGTGAATCCCTTAATATTTCTTGATCAAATCTTCATCAATAACCATATTTGAGGTGAGGAGCATGAAATTGACCTCAAAAAGTCAAGAGTTGACTTTTTCCTCTGCACAGTTGACTTTTCCCCAATTCTCCTGATTTTTCAATCAATTGATCAATTGAAACCCTTCCGAACCAAATTGATGGACAATTCTTCATCCCTAGACACTTGAGGACATGTAGGATACCATGATATCAAGTTTTGCCCAAAAAATCAGAAATAAACTAATTTTATGGCAAACCCTAGTTTTGCACCCTCAGTCTAGGAGAAATCAACACATCCTCCAAATCCAAATTCCTCTGAGTATGATGTGTATCCTCTCAAACAAAGATGAGATATGCCATCTGATGATGATAAAAGCTTAAGTATCTTGCCCATTGGGGTATTATACTCAAGAATTGTAAATCCTAATTTTGTACTGGTTAGGAGAATGTCATTTCCATGGAGTTTCCTGTCAAGCTTGATCCTATGGTTAGGTGGAGAATCAATTAAGATCTCTTATGGCTCAAGGCTCCTTGGATTTGATTTAGACACCCTGATCCCATGCCAATGAACCAATGAAATGCAAGGATGATAATGCAAAGCATGCAGTAAAACATAAGCCAGTTAAAGCTAAAACATGAGGGAAAATTTTGAGGTGTTACAGCTGCCCCTATTCAAACTTCTTTGATCCGAGAGTATGGAAGCGAAAGTTTCCAAACGGTCAGGATACACGGGGTTTGAATATCAAAGTAACCTGGAAATTTGCAACCTGTGGGTATAATGAAATATAGTGTTTACGAGGACGGTCGAAGGCGAACTCGGAAAGGTATACCGTCTGAAGGCGGACTAAACTGGGGATATAAGAATAAACGAGGACGGCCGAAGGCGAACTAGAAAAGGTAGACCGGCCGAAGGCAGACTACGCTGGGGAGAAACAAGATAATATAAGGGCGACCGAAGGCGAACTCGAAAATAAAGACCGGCCTAAGACGAAATTTCATCAACAAACAAGTACGACCAAAAGCGGACTTGAAAAGAAAGACCGGCCGAGGACGGAATTTCAACAACAAACGAGTACGACCAAAAGCGGACTCGAAAAGAAAGACCAGCCGAGGACAGAATTTCAACAACAAACGAGTACGACCAAAAGCGAACTCGAAAAGAAAGACCGGCCGAGGATGGAATTTCAACAACAAACGAGTACGACCAAAAGCGGACTCGAAAAGAAAGACCAGCCGAGGACGGAATTTCGACAACAAACGAGTACGACCGAAAGTGGACTCGAAAAGAAAGACTGGCCGAGGACGGAATTTCAACAACAAACGAGTACGACCGAAAGCAGACTCGAAAAGAAAGATTGGCCGAGGACGAAATTTCAACAGCAAACGAGTACGACCGAAAGCGGACTCGAAAAGAAAGACCGACCGAAAGCAGAATTTCAACAATAAACGAGTATGACCGAAAGCGGACTCGAAAAGAAAGACCGACCGAAGACGGAATTTCAACAGCAAACAAGTACGACCGAAAGCGGACTCGAAAAGAAAGACCGGCCGAGGACGGAATTTCAACAACAAACGAGTACGACCGAAAGCAGACTCGAAAAGAAAGATTGGCCGAGGACGGAATTTCAACAGCAAACGAGTACGACCGAAAGAGGACTCGAAAAGAAAGACCGACCGAAAGCGGAATTTCAACAATAAACGAGTATGACCGAAAGCGGACTCGAAGAGAAAGACCGACCGAAGACCGAATTTCAACAGCAAACGAGTACGACCGAAAGCGGACTCGAAAAGAAAGACCGGCCGAAAACGCTCTTTCAACAAGGGTTATACCATATAGGATAACTCAACTGGGGATAATGAAATAACAAAGAGTGTGAGGATGACCGAAAGCGAACTCGAAAAGAAAGACCCAGCCGAAGATAGACTTTTCAACCCAAGATAAGTAGCATCAACAGATCTACAAAGATGACTCTGCTGGGGAAAAGAGGAATCTAAACATACAACTCTGTAGGGGAGTACAGAAATGAGTAACAATACGAAGGACGAATCTAATTGGTTGCGGTGTAATGTTAAACAACATCACCAAATCATATCCCTTTCTGCTGGGGAAGGAATTTGGTAGAAGATATCCATCCTGACTTATACTTCGAATGCATATGTTTGGATTCTTCTATGGCGTAATGCTCCATACAAAATGGAAATGCTACACGTTTGGTAGGATGCCATGCAAAACTTCTTATGCAATGCAAAAGGAATGTCTCAGCAAAATAAATGTTGATAACAAAGGCAGCTCCACCGGGGATGACAAACTAAATTGTCCTTTGAATAAAAATGACCCTGATGAGGAAGATTTCACTGGACGACTTCCTGATCACAAACCTTGCTGGAGATGAAAAACTTCGAGAGAAATACCACTCGGCTGGAGATGGATAAAAACGAGTATTGAAGATGGAACCCTAAGAGAAATTTCCTCTGCTGGGAATTACCAATGACTTCTACCGAAGACAGAACTCAACACCTGGATTTGGAATATGCCAATAACCATTGGACTTAAGACCTGCTGGGGATGTCAACCACTGTTGAATGCACCATTGTGAATATCACCACCAAACTCTGCTTGGGGAGACAAGTCAATAATTTCGAACCTGCTTAGGGATATTACTGAACTCAATCTACTGCTGGGAGATATATGTACCTTCGTCTGCTGGGGAATACCAGCCACCACTAGCAAACCTGCTTGGAGAACGGTAGATGACATCACCAACTATGCTAGAGGATGACATCAAGCTTACTCATCTGTCAGAGATCAACCCATACTGTTGCTAGTGAGAAAACATTTCCTGACTAGCTGAGGAGAAATGGGTATACAAACCCGGTGGGGAAGTAACATCTTTGTCCAAAGAAAGATATTCCATTAGTCCCTTTCCGGGGATGCAGAGATATCATCTTCTGACTGCTTGCTGGGAGAGTAATAAATCATCCACAACTCTAGTTGGGGAGTTAATCCTCTGTACTCTGGCTGGGGAATGTAACAACTTGCTGAGGAGATGAAATCTCAACGTTGAGGAAATTAGCCCTACTGGGGAGAAATCCTGCTACCCTGCAAACAAAATCAACAGACAATGCAAAATGGCTATCTAGATTACCATCCTAATGACTGTTTCATGAGCAACTTCCACTGTTTTCCGATATGCTTCGCAAAGCTCAACATTTTCGCATGCAATGTTTTATCAAAAATATCAGACGTTTTCATAAACAAAACAGTAAAAAATAAAATATAAATGGAAAGCTCTTTGAATGGAATGAAAATTTTATTAAATGAATTGGCCTGTAAATAGGCATTTACATCCGGAAGCAATTCCTGAAAGGAGGTAATTGCGTAAAAAGCAAAAGAAAATACACATGTCGGCAATGTGGGGAACAGATATCCACCATGATTCAATTCAGCTATGACCCGTATGTCTCGCTTATCCGCATATGTTTTGACCTTTGAAGAGACTGACTGGGCCGATTCCTTTCCTTCGAAATTCCCATGTGTCAAAAGTGTTCACAGATCGAACGCAGATCATAGCCTTTTGCTTTCAAATCCCTAAATTTTTCCTGGATCGCCCTTTTCGGGGTTTCAATCCACCGGGATACCCATTTTTGCCAAAGTTGCCTTTTCAGGTTTTCAACTTTGCGGGTTTATTCTTTTTCTTTTTATCCCTAATTTTTAGCCAAACCTTTCTTTTTATGGTTCGCCGGGATGCCCCTTTTTTGCCTGGACTTTCTTTTTGTGTCCAGCGGGTCCTCTTTATGCAAAGTATTTTTTGACTACGTCTGCGTTCACAGAGGATGTAAAATCTTCGCCATCCATAGTTGAGAGTAATAAGGCTCCGCCAGAGAAAACCTGTCTTACTACATATGGACCTTTGTAATTTGGAGTCCATTTGCCCCTGTGATCTGTTTGAGGAGGAAGGACCCTTTTCAAAACCAATTCGTCGGCCTGGAAACATCGAGGACGCACTTTCTAATCAAAGGCTTTCTTCATCCTTCTCTGATACAACCAGCCATGTGCAATGGCTGCCAATCTCTTCTCTTCAATAAGGTTCAGCTGATTCAATCGGAAACGCACCCATTCGGTTTCATCAAGCTTCACATCTGCCAGAATTCTTAAAGAAGGAATCTCAACCTCTACTGGTAGAACTGCTTCCATACCATATACAAGTGAGAAAGGAGTTGCCCCAGTTGATGTACGCACTGAAGTATGATAACCGTGTAAAGCATAAGGCAACATCTCATGCCAGTCTTTATACGTCACCACCATTTTCTGCACAATCTTCTTGATATTCTTATTTGCCGCTTCAACAGCCCCATTCATCTTCGGACGATAGGGAGAAGAATTATGATGTTCAATCTTAAAGCTCTGACATAGCTCCTTCATCATTTTGTTGTTTAAATTTGAACCATTATCAGTAATGATTCTCTCTGGGACTCCATACCGGCAGATGATGTCCTTCTTGATAAACCGAGCTACCACTTGTCTGGTGACGTTGGCATACAAGACTGCTTCCACCCACTTCGTGAAGTAATCAATGGCAACCAAAATGAAACGAAGCCTATTGGAAGCAGTCGGCTCAATCTTTCCGATCATATTAATGCCCCACATGGCGAAGGGCCAAGGTGATGACAACACATTCAGAGGAGTAGGCGGCACGTGCACCTTATCTGCATAAATCTGGCATTTATGACACTTCTGGGCGTATTTAAAACAGTCAGACTCAATAGTCATCCAATAATACCCCGCTCTCAACAGTTTTCTGGCCATAGCATGCCCATTGGCATGAGTACTGAAAGAACCTTCATGAACTTCTTCCATTAACAGGTCTGCCTCGTGTTCATCAACACAACATAGCAAGACCATGTCAAAGTTCCTCTTGTATAACACGTCATCTTTATTCAAAAGGAAATTTCCCGCCAACCTCCTCAGAGTTTTCTTATCTTTGGTGGACGCGTCAACTGGATACTCTTGACTCTTCAGAAAGACTTTAATATCATGATACCAAGGTTTACCATCTGATACCCCTTCAACCGCAAACATAAAAGCTGGTATATCCAGACGCATGATTCTGATCGAGGGAGTTTCATTCCAACGGTTCACCTGATACATCGAAGATAACATTGCCAACGCATCTGCCATCTGATTCTCTAACCGGGGTATATGATGGAAATCGACTCTGTCAAAGAAAGGTAACAACCTTCTGGCATAGTTATTATAAGGCACCAAATTTCGCTTGACGAGTTTCCCATTCACCTGTAATCTGATTAACCACCAACGCGGAATCACCATAAACATCGAGGTTCTTGATTCTCAAATCAATCACTTCTTCTAACCCCATGATGCATGCTTTATACTCCGCTTCGTTTTTGGTGCATATGAATGCTAACCGGGCAGTGAAGGGTATATGCAAACCCTATGGAGTCGTAATGATTGCCCTGATTCCGTTACCATATGAGTTGACCGCTCCATCAAAGACTAGCTTCAATTGGGATCCAATTTCAGGTCCCTCATCATGCAAAGGCTCTTCACAATCTTTCATCTTCAAAAACATGATATGTTCATCTGGAAATTCAAATTTCATTGGTTGATAATCCTCAATTGGTTATTTAGCAAGATATTCTAACAAAACACTTCCCTTAATGGCCTTTTGAGAAACATATTGAATATCGTATTTCGTCAAAAGCATCTGCCAATGGGCTATTCTTCCAGAAAGCATCTGCTTTTTAAACACATACTTGATCGGATCCATCTTTGAAATCAAAAGGGTTGTGTGGTTTAACATATACTGCCTCAAACGCTTAGCGGCCCAATCGAGGGCACAACATGTCTTTTCCAGCATTGAGTACCTTGATTCACAATCGGTGAATTTTTTACTCAGGTAGTAGATGGCATGCTCTTTTCTATCTGACTCGTCGTGTTGACCGAGCACACACCCCATTGAGTTCTCGAGAACCGTAAGATACATAATCAATGGCCTTCCTGGTACTTGCGGCATAAGGACCGGAGGTTCTTGCAAATATTCTTTTATTTTTTCAAACGCCTTTTGACAATTTTCATTCCACCTGACTTCTTGATCTTTTCTTAACAATTTGAATATTGGTTCACAAGTGGCTGTAAGATGAGAGATGAATCTAGCAATGTAGTTCAACCTCCCCAGGAAGCCACGAACCTCCTTCTCTGTTCTCGGCTCAGGCATTTCTTGTATGGATTTTACTTTTGCTGGATCAACCTTGATACCCTTTTCGCTGACAATAAACCCTAGTAACTTTCCAGATCTCACACCGAAGGTGCACTTGTTCAGATTCAACCTCAGTCTGAACTTTATCAACCTATCAAATAGCTTCTGAAGATTTACCAGATGCTCTTCCTCCGTTTGTGACTTCGCGATCATATCATCAACATAGACCTCGATCTCTTTATGAATCATATCATGAAAGAGAGTCACCATCGCCCGCTGATAAGTTTCTCCTGCATTTTTCAATCCAAAGGGCATTACTTTGTAGCAGAAAGTTCCCCACGGTGTTATGAACGTTGTTTTCTCCATGTCCTCTAGGGCCATTTTGATATCGTTATACCCAGAGAAACCATCCATGAAGGAAAACACAGAATATTGAGCAGTGTTGTCCACTAACACGTCAATGTGAGGGAGCGGGAAATCATCTTTCAGGCTTACTCTATTCAAATCTCTGTAATCAACACACATCCTGACCTTTCCGTCCTTCTTAGGTACAGGCACAATGTTTGCAACCCACGGAGGATAACTTGTCACAGCCAGAAATACAGCATCTATCTGTTTCTGAACCTCCTCTTTAATCTTGACAGACATGTCCGGTTTTGTTCTTCTTAGTTTCTGTTTAACCGGAGTACAACCTTCTTTAAGCGGCAACCGATGTACCACGATGTCAGTGTCAAGCCCATGCATGTCTTGGTAAGACCAGGCGAAGATATCTACATACTTTCGAAGCATTTCAATCAATCTTCTCTTTACATTGTCTTCCAAAACAGCCCCAATCTTTACCTCTTTCGTCGCATCCTCGGTTCCCAAGTTAACAATCTCAATCTCCTCCTGATGAGGCACAATGACCCTTTTCTCCTGTTTTAACAGTCTGGCCAATTCCTTGGGTAGGTCACAGTCTTCCTCAGCCTCTTCTTCAGCTTGATGTATAGGATTATCGAAATCATACTGAGCCATAGTCGAATCATGAGGGGTGGAGTCTGAACAAGGTAACCTGCATGATAGATGATTCATGTTTTATTATGTATGCCACAAACAAAATACATTGCCATTTTGATGTGATTTTATGTACAAAATAAAACAGAAAAACATGGATCAGAAATATTTGAATGCGAAAAGTCCTTTATTATTGATAAAGAAAAACCTACAAAATGTTTAAGCCCTACAAACAAGAATCGCTACGTCTTGGGCAGAACGTAGGATCAAACATAATAGAAAAACAAAGACAATTACTCTGGGCCAGTCACTTGAATGATCTTCTCCGATGACCAGTTGCAAGGGCTTTGACCAGGCATGCAGGGGCGGATCCAATTATCCATGTCGCAATCGTTGTCCCCATCCTCTTCAATAGCATTGACTCTATCAAAGATTACCCCAGCACTGGTAAAATGAACCAGGCCGTAAAACTTCGGAGGCTCTTCAGGACGCCTGGGTGGCTTGTAACCCATCCCGTAAGATTTTGCTTTTTCTGAACCTCAATAACCTGACACCATTTTTGTGAGCTTCCAGCTTCAACTACAGCCCGTGCATCCTTGAAGGAAGACATAGAAATCTCCAGCTGATCTATCACTGTAGGCTGCTTAACCACTTCAGATGGGCTAACCTCCTTGGGAGCTTCTTCATGAACTTTTATCACTTCAAAAGCCTGACATAACGTTTCCTGTATTTTGCCATCTACCTCCACATATTTGAAAGTAGATAGATGGCTTATCATAATATCCTCCTCCCCGCTGACCGTCACCACGTGTCTGTCTACTATATACTTCAACTTCTGATGGAGTGTAGACGTCACAGCCCCAGCACTGTGAATCCATGGCCGACCAAGTAGACAACTGTAAGCAGGCTGAATATCCATTATATAGAATGTGGTGTCAAAGACCTCCGGGCCAACCTTAATTGGCAGCACAATCTCCCCAAAAACAGATATTTTGGAACCATCAAATGCGCGCACCACTAAATCACTTGGCGTGCATATCAACCCTTGGGTGTCCAGCTTCATCAATGCCTTCTTAGGCAAAACATTTAAAGATGACCCTCTATCCACAAGCACATGAGACATCAACGATCCACGGCACTCAACAGAAATATGCAAGGCATTATTATGGTTTCTCCCAGCGGGAGTCAAGTCAACATCAGTAAACCCCAAACCATTGCCTGCATTAACATGGGCTATCACCCCCTTAAGCTGATTAACTGAGATCTCTTGGGGTACATAATCGGCATTCAGTACCTTCAACAATGTGTTTCGGTGAGCTTCCGAACACAACAACAAGGATAATATTGATATCTTGGATGGAGTCTGATGCAAATGATCCACTATTTTATAGTCACTTCTCCAAATCAACCTCATAAATTCTTCTACATTCTCGGAGAAAGGACTATCAGCTGGCCTTACTACGGGGTCAGTCGCTGCCGGAGTCTGCACAGAATTATCTACGACCTGTTTACCCTTGTCCTGTCTGGAATTACCAGCCTGTTCATCGGAAGGAGTGAAGATTCTGCCACTTCGGGTAATAGCTCTTGCTTCATCATTATTCTCAAAACTGGAATTTTCTACTGACATTCCCATTAACTCTTGCCTCTTTCTATTGACGAAAACTTCTGCACCGTAATTCCAAGGAATAGCCTTGGTGCTTTCATAAGGAATGGGTCCAGGTCCTATAATTATAACCGGTGCGGGTCTTGTCGCCACTGAAATTGTGATTGTCTTAAAGGGAATAGTGATAGTAGCCACATCGCTGCCAATAACATCTTTTTGCTGGTCGCACCTGCCAAACTACAACCTACCTTCATCAATCAATTTTTGAACTCCTGATTTCAACAACCCACAACCATTCATCTGTATCATACATTCTGAACAATTTCCATCACATCCGGGGGCTACCCCACCCTTTAATAATCTCTCTTTCACCTCCATCAAAGGAGTCTTTAATTCGTTCACATCCATAATCAGATTCAAATATTCATTCTCCTCTAACACAGCATTAACCCTCGGCCCTCCATGATCATGCATTGGGTTCTGGATAACATTCGGCACGTCATTTGAAAAGTTTATGGCCTTAGAATCCACCAAGTCTTGGACTTTGTGCTTAAAAGCTTTGTAGTCCCCGATATGATGTTCGGGTGCCCCAGAATTAAAGTCGCAATGGGCGTTAGGATTATAACCTGGAGGTGGATTACCAGTGATAGGAGCTAGAGTCCTCTTTTGAATTAGTTGCAGCTGAAGTAAGTGTTGGAATAACTGTGAATACGGTAGAGGCGGAGCATCAAAATGTCAGTTCTGTTTAGCCGTAAATTGCTATTGGCGTGAAGCACGATTTTGTTGCTGCTGTGGAGGTGGTGCAGGAATTGTCACTAAAGCTACTTGTTGGTTATAATTCTGGCATGGCTTCCCTTTACCTCGGTAAGACGAGACAGAATTGGTTTCCTCCTTCTTCTTATAATTCACATATGGTTTCTTCCCCTGACTAGAAGACGACCCATCATTACCCGAAACTTTCCCAGCTCTGATTCCGCTCTCTAGCATTTCCCCCACCATGATCAGATCAGCGAACTTGCCTAACATTCATGGTAACAACTTCTCAAAATAATGTCCTGGAAAAGTAGCCATAAACATATTCAGCATTTCCTTCTCCAACATAGGTGGCTGTACCCTTGCCGCCAACTCGCGCCATCTCTGCGCGTACTCTTTAAAGCTTTCACTGTTCGTTTGGGACATGCTCTGTAGCTGTGTACGATTGGGAGCCAAATCAGTATTATACTGATAGTGTTTCATAAATGCTTCAACCATCTCTCTCCAGTTGTGTACATGGCATCTCTCTAGCTGCATATACCATTCCAGGGAAGCTCCAGACAAGCTGTCCTGGAAGAAGTGCATCAACAATTTTTCATCACGGGAGTACGCAACCATCTTTCTTGCGTATGCCCGAACATGTGTCTTGGGGCAAGTAGTGTCGTTGTACTTCTCAAAAGTGGGGACTTGAAACTTATGTGGAATTCTCACATCAAGAACCAACCCTAGGTCATCCAGATCCATTCCCATAGAATTTTGATTCACCACCCCCTTTAGTTGCTCCTCAATCAGTCGGATCCTCTGGTCATTGACAACAGGGAGACCAGCATCTACGCCTTGCATAGAGAAAACATTGTCTTGCTGGTCATCAAAGTGATGGCCATGAACTACATGAATACTGCTTCCTCCTCCAACCACAGAAGGGATTACCACATTTTCTCCTCCGCCCAGAAGGATAACAACAGAGGGAACTGGAACTCCGCCCGGAGGTCCATTCTGAGCACCGTTTCCATTGACACCTCTGCCCAGAGGGATAACATTGTTCTGGAAACCACCATGAAGTACACCATTCTCATCTACTCATGCCACCAGGGGTTGAATGAGAGTTCTGAGTTGCTCCTGTCCCTGTACGACTCCTTGCGTCATTTCCATGAATTGGGCAATATGGGCTTGCATGGCGGCCATTTTTGCTTGCATTTGCTCCATTACTCTTTTCTGGTTGAGTTGAGTAGAATATTGGTGAATCGGTTGGTCAGCTATCCTGCCGGTAACCAAATAAAGGTTAGAAAATCCCGAGACAAGTACCTGTTATGCAAAAATGATTATGATTATGAGGATGCAAATGCAAAATGCAAACAATCATATTTAAACATTCCCAGGACGTATCCGCTTTGATTTCGGTCTTTGAAACCAGGCAAGGGATTGAACCCAATATCGGAAAATAAATCCGAGCCCAGAAATACCGTAGAATCAACACAAAATAACATATCCTTTCAAAAACTGAGAGATGTTGACATATATGATTAAACCAAGCATTTTATATCATGTTATAAGAATTAATTCAGACAGGGCTGATATAATCAAAGGCGATTCCATCAACAATCCTGATGGTAATCCCAACAAAATATAGCAACAAGATCACTACAAATCAATTCCAAACAAGTTGGCTTCAACTTCCTCAAGAAGGTCCTTAGTGTCTGGATGTGTAGGTCGCTCTATCAGCCCTTTGATCAATTTGTTTCTCTTTTCAGCATCTTGATTCAGCCTGGCAATCGGGTCCTCAACATCATTGCCTTCGCGCCTTGACTTCTTGATTTCCACTTGCAACTTGAGCTCTTTAATTTCTTTCTGAGCTCCTTTCCACTTACCAGAGAAGTGCTTTTTATCTGCCTTCATTCTTTGAAGTTCTTCTTTCAACTTCCCATTCTCAATCTTGAGCTCTTCCCACATCTCCTGATACGTGGCAAGCTTGGCTTCAGTCTCAGTCAAGATCTTCTTGGTTTTCCTACAGGCCTTGCCAGAAGATTCAGTAGTCATACTGATTTTTCTACAGTGATGAGCTCTATCATCAAGATCCTTCTCCCTTTTTTCTAGGCTCTCTGTCAAATCTTGGACCTTCCATTTCAACTCCAAGTTGTCATGTAAGGCACCCTACAGCTGACTACTCATACCATAATTTTCCACCCTCAAATCATGCACCAATTTTCGTTACTCATTGAATTCTTCAATCGGTACAGTGATTTTCTCTTATATCACTTTGGGATATAAGGGAGGCGCCCAATCAAAAGGTAAGTAGTACTCTTCAACCCTCTTCTTTATCCAGTATTCATACAGAGGGAAAGTTTGATTGTTAGGCAAACCCCAAACGACTTTTCCTCTTTTCTATTTACTGAGCCATGCTTCGGAAGCTTTCTGCGCCACATCTAACCCACCGTCAGCCATGTGAAAATACAAAGACTCTTCCACCTCCTTTTTAGCTGGTGGATCTTTTAGAGCATATCCAAACTCCCGGATAGCCAAAGAAGGATTATAATTAATACCTCCTTTTCTCCCTATCAATAGTACGTTAGGGTATTCACCACAGCTGTGCAAAATGTCTTTACCCAACACTCCATGATTCACCCAAACAATATCCTTAGCATCTAGGCCCATTAGACGTTGACTCCATTTCAAAGAATTCTTAGTATCCCTGAAAGCACCTGACTGAGGTAGACGATTGGTAAACCACTTATAGAAAAGAGGTGCACAACAATGAACTGTCCCACCTCGTCTCTTCTCGTTCCTGTTGTACAAGGCATAATGACGATCTCCTAACAAGGTCGGCACTCGATTCTGAGTTACAAATATCTTGATAGCATCTGTATCAACAAAATCAGGCTCACTCGAGAATAGGACAATACCATATATGTAGAGAGCCAACACTACATTGAAGACAGTCCACTTCTTCTCCTTAATTGCTTCTTGAGCCTTGTTTGCCAAGTATGTCAGGTGATAGCCACAAACCCTTCCCTTACTAGAAATATCAGCTTCCAAAGTTGACTTGCTCAAATAAAAAGCACCAGCCACAGCTTGGGAGTCAAGATCTACCTTGGACCCACAGAAAGGAGCACCTTCTTTAATGGAAATTCCCAGGATATTAGAATACTCTTCTAGAGTATGAACAAAAACATAATCTGTCAATACAAAGCACCTCAGGGAAGGATCATAGAACTGCATCAAGGTGTGCAAGCAATTATATTCATACTCACTGAGATTACGAACGAAAGATAGGATCCACCCATACTTCTCTTTGAACATTCCTAACACTTCCGAACCGGCCATCTCTTGTAAGCCAAAAATCTGACCTAGAATGAGCTTCGGGAACTTATACACAATGGTGTTCTTCTTACTCCTTTTGGTGTCCATCCCTATAACTGCCCGTTGATTGGAATCAAAATGTTAGATACTACCTGGAAATGAAAAATATGAATGTTAGAAAAAAAGGATGATGCAATGCAAAGCATGAGATCAAGGTGCCACGTTGTAATACCCCAAAATTTGCTCTCTCTTTTGTCATCATAGCATAGCATTATCATATATCATATCATATCCACCTCATTAGCATTGCATTGCATCTTTAACATAGAAAAATGAAGCATAGCATCCCTCTTACCATCAAGGCATGTGATCAGGTGAAAGGTGGACAATCAAAGAATCATTCAAGGCACAAAATGTCAAACAAGTTGTCTCAAGGCAAGCCAAGAGGTTTTTCATGTCTCATACTATCTCAATTGATTATCCAAAACCTCAAGAAAGTGAGATTCAATAGAAGATTGAAGCACTACATCTCTCACTATGCAAGAGACCCAAAAAATGAAGGAAAACCCTCAAAAGAGATGGTTCATTGGTTCAAAGTCACCCTCAAGTGGCATATCTCATCGTCCTTTAAGAGGATACACAATATACTCTGAGGAATTTGAAATTGAAGACTGCACATTTTTCTCCTAGGAGGTGGGTACCAAAATTAGGGTTTCCAATAAAATCAGGGTATCTTTGATTTTTTGGACAAAGCTTGATATCATGGTAGTCTACATGTCCTTAAGTGTATGTGTGTGGAAAATTGCATCTCAATTGGTTTTAGAAGTGGTTCAATTGGAAGAAAGATAAAAAATCAGGAAAATTGGGGCTAAGTCAAATAATCAGAGGGAAAAGTCAACTCTTGACTTTTTGAGGCCAAATTCATGAAATTCATGTTATATGTGACCAATGTACAAAATTTGATCAAGAAACTCCAAAAGGATCATGAAAAAATCAAGATTTGAAAAGTTGCCATTTTTGGAAGAAGTAGGGTTGCCAAAAATAGTAATTTTAGGCCATTTTGCATAAGACTTTGAGCCAGGTCCATTCAAAATTGAAGCATCAAATGAAAATTCCACTCGGCCACAACAAAAGATCTTGTTTTAAGCTTCACATCCATGTGTAGAACATTTCCATTGGATAAGAATTGAGGGAGTTATGGATGATCAAAGTTGAGAAAAACTTGGGCAAAATGCAAGTCAGCTTGGTCAACTTTCAGGTCACGCGCGTGTCATTTTCACAAACACATGGTGGGCCAAATGTTTTGATTAATTACTCGTGGTTAGAGGCCTCAAATGAAAAATCTTTCAACATGAAAGTTGTTCCTCTATGTGAGATCTTCAAAGTTGGTGTTCAGGATTTTTTCATTTGATCAAAGGTTAAGAAGTTAGGTTGAATCCAATTTGGTGTGATTATGCTGAAGTGCCATGCCATGCTTGCCTTGCCAACCAACCTCATTGCCACGCCTTTGTATCAGTTCCAAATGTGGATGTTATAGGTCATTTTTCAACTCATTCCAAGCATCATTTCAACTCAATTTTCATTTTTCAACTCAATTACATCTCCTCTTTCAAATGAATCCAAAAACACACCAAATTATCCATTGAGTAGAGAGAAAAACATCCACAAACCACCCTATATTCCACTGATGCATTGATGGCTTGGCTGCATAACTTGCTTCAGACATCCATCAAACATTTCTTCCCTTATTTGAGCACACCATGAACATCACATACACTGCCATGGCACGTGCCTTGCATGAAAGTGGAAAGAACAAACTTGCTGAGCAAGTTTCTGATACAACAGCCATGCCATTCACTTCTTTTCACTTCCACCATAGCTTTCCATGAGTTATCACCACCATATCATTGCTCTCCCTAACTAACTTGACTCAGTTAGTTAGGGATGACTCACCTAAACCACTTCAACTCAGTTGACTCACTCGGTTTAACCATGGTTAGAGCACACTATAAATAGAAATCTCACTCTCAAATTTCATTTCTAACACTCATTTTCACACTCTCACTCAGAAACTCTCTCTTCTTCTCTCTCAATCTCACCATTGTCATTGAGTTTCGAAGCTCACATTGTTCATTCCTCTCCAAAACTCTCTCTGATTCTCTCAATTTCACCATAGTGCAACTGGTTTTGAAGTTTGGTTTCAATTTCTATCCATTGAATCACCATCAATCACTCCATCAAAGCCTTTATTTGGCCAAGTGAAGCTCAAGGAAGAAGCATTTTCCTCTGGTATTCTTGTGTATTCAAAGCCTCATCAATTTCAGGTTTGAGTTCTTGAACTTTGATTGCACGTTTTTCTATTCATCTTCACTTGTTTCTTGTTGATATGAGCTCGTTAGGAGCATTTCGTACTCCGGCTAGTTGATAGGCCTTGTAGAGGCTTAGATCTAAAACTTAGGGCATGGTTTGATCCTCTCTGTTCTCTTTGTATGTTTTGGTTCTATGGAAAATATTGGTGTATTCATGATCTCCATTGTCTGAGCTTCATTTTGGTATGCGATTTGTGTGCTTTGGTGGACATGTGAGTTTGCAGGTGGTGGTTGTTGGCCGGAGAAGATGACCGGAAGTCATCTCCGGCCGGTGACTGTTAATACTAGGGTTTGTGTTTGTTTTAATCGTGGCCGTTGATTTTTCATCATCGTGTGGTTAAGAACGTGACAACACATTAAAACACGCATGCATCTCACGTGCTCTATTCTGATTTTATTTTAAACTTTGTGTGGTGCAGTGCATGGTATGTTGTGTGTGCCTTCATGTGCGTGCACTGATTATGTGTACCTTGACTTGCTTGTTGACTTGACCTGGATCCAAGGGTGATGATTAATTGACTTTTGTTTGACTGAGTGTGCATGATAATTGGTATGGATTGCGCTTTGAATGTGGACTGGATCATTGTTATTCGCACCCTATGTTTTAAAGCCCAAACCAATGTGAACTGAATAATTGCTATGCATGCACCCCTCCCTTATTTCCATTTTATTTTATTTTCTCCATTTTATGCACGTTTCCTTTTTATTTTTTTAAAATTACTAAACAATATCATAAAATTCTAGAAAAATTCATGAGCATCTTCAAGACATTTAGGAAATTTTTGATATTTTTATTTCATGATTTTATGACATTTTTTTCCCCTGTTTCATAATTTTCTTTGAATTCCCATTGGTGTGCATTCCAAATGTGATACATGAATTTGTGGAATTTCGTTCTTGCTCATTATAAATTGTTTGGACTTGGTTCTTTTTGTATTGATTCACTATTACATTGAAGCATGTTAGATGATTTTTGTTTGATTTTTTAGATCATTTTATCACATGTTTTGATGCTCATCTTTGCACTACTTTGTATGATGTTTCAACTTGACCTAATTGCATTGTGTGAAGTCATTTTGTTTTGAATTTTGGCATGCTATCTTGATGTATGATTCACTTATGACTTAGGCATTCCAATACCATGCTTGCATAATTTTCATAAGTCCATTTGATTTTTGTTTGTTGCATTACATTTGAAGCATAATAACATGTCACATCATTCTAATTTTAGTGCATGTTCACATGATTTCTTTTGTGGATATTGGTATGATCATTTGCATATTTTGTGAGCTATTCATGTGATGTTATAGGTCATTGGTACACATTATAGGTCATATTTACATGTTCATTTCCATTTGAACTTTGTGCATCCTTAACATGTATTGTTTGCATTTTCCTTTTGAACTTCCACTTCATTTCTTCTTCTATTGTTTCTTGAATGTCTTGATGTTTGATTCATGAATACTTTGAGATGTTTATAAGTCATTTTCCATTTAGTTTTACTTCTGATATTTGGATTACATGTTCCATTTATGCACATTCCTTTCCTTTCTTCCCATCTTTAATCTCCCTTTCTTATGAGAACATGTTCTAATGCTATGGATGATGATTGTTACTTATTCATTTGAGTTTGTATGATGATGTTCACTTATTGTCCATATGATTCACATTCTGGTTGTGATATTAAGATTTGATTCTTCATCTTTTCTTTTGAACTTTATTGTGCATTAAGTGCTTTTATACTTCTTATACATGTTTCATTGCTTACTAACCATGTAGGGGCTTTGGTAAGTTGAAGTTGAGTGTGGATAAGGGATCCACATTCAAATCTCTTTCCTTTCTCTTTCCTTTCATTTCTTTTACAATTCAACTTGTGTTTTGTTAAGCATTTATGTGCTTACTTTGATTAACTCAGTACTTTCCCTTTTAAGCTACAATTCATCTTCTACTTTAGAAGTGAATTGTTTAGCTCATTCTTTCTTTAGACTTTAGGTTTTGAAACCTCACAAACCATTAGGATCACTCCCTTAACTAATCAATTAGGATTGAGTCTTAGATCACATAGACTTTACCTTTTCTCCTCTCTTGAGTCCTTCATCTTCTCATCTCAAAGAAAATACAAAATATCTAATAAAGGTAGGCATTTATTGCATTTAGGCCTTTCATATAAAGAAAAGATTATAAGGGGTCTTCTCTTATAATCTTAGAATGTGTAGCATATGCCCCATCTTGGGTCAATGTGTTAAACATTTGATCTTGTATGAGGGACTTAAATGCAATACTTGTTGAAGGTACAAATAAATAAAAAACACTTCTTCATCAGTAAAAACACTTAATAAATACAAGTATGATAGTGTGTTTGAACCTTGATAAATGGAACTAAGTGTGAGGGTCTTCTTCACCCTGAGTGTACTTTCTTACTCATTCCATCTTGGAATGTGAGAATGTACACATTCCAATGGCTAAGATTTGGATACACTATCATATGCAAACAAATGAAAAAACTCTTAAAAGACAAAAACAAACAATAACGTCTTTCCTCCGGGATTTCTCTCCTCATCTCATTCACTCATTCCTTAAGGATGCGTCATTTCCGTTCTACCGCAAACAGGTAACGCCTAAGTCTCCCTACAGCGAGCCGCAACACCTAAACTGCCAGGACGCGAACGTTGACGTATTCCACTAAAAAACACAAACAACTTTCCCTAGTGAGGGGAACTACGTCGCTCTGATTCTCATGCTCCCGATGAGATACGTAGGCAGTGGGGTAGGTCCCATGCGAGCACTTCTTTTATTTTCCCTACATTTGTTTCTCTTTCTCTCTCCGTTCCTTTCCCGTTCTTTCCCCTTTCTTTCTTTCAGTTCCTTTTCCAGTATCCTTTTTTTTTATCACCCTTTTATTGAAACCAGCAAGCATGGATCCCATCGGGTACGATGGATGTGAGGGGGTGCTAATACCTTCCCTTCGCGTAACCGACTCCCGAATCCAGTTCTCTTGGTCACAAGACCATGCTCTTTCCTTTTCCCTTAGGTTTATGCAGTGTTTCCTTTCCCTTTCTTGGGATAAATACACATTGCTGGCGACTCTGTTTCGGTGCCACTTTCGCGTTTGTACTTGGATGAAAATCCCGGGAGCGACATCTGGCGACTCTGCTGGGGACAGGTTGACCTATTGCTGGTCCATCCTAAGCGAGTCAATCCTAGCGCTTGTTTGCTTGTCTTTCATTGGGTGTTTACTGTTATCTTGTATTTGATGTTTACTGTATTTTATTACTTGCACCATATTTACAGCATGTTAGCATTTACATTTCATATATTATACTGTGTTGCACTGTTCTGTCTGTTTGGCGGGACGGGATTTCTGAGGGATGAGCCCAGTACACAGACTCGAGTATACATTTAGACTTAGAGTGAAGAGTAGTGGGACCTACGTGTCATCTATGTACGTTGGGTAATCACGAAATTCACAGCTAGACGAGTCTATCTTGGGACCCATCATGGCGTACGCATCTTGCGTATTCCAGGATGTCGATCTAGAGAGCTGTCGACTCTAGTGACCGATCATGAGGACCTTAGTGGAAACATCTCTCTTTGGTGGTGACAGTGGCAGACCACATTCTGTGGCAAACCCATTCGCACCCGAGGGCCCACTTTGGTACTTGCATAGGATAACCTTTATTTTCTAAGGTAAGTCAGTGGACGACCTCTTTGATTGGCATAGCATTGTATCCTACGGGCTGAATGTGCTATCGCTTCTCGAACCTCCGAAGCTGACAAGCCTTGTTTTCTAGGAACCACATGTGAGTGTGGGTGGGATGTTTACAGGTTTGCAGGTAACCCAACCTCCTACATACCTTACTTGTGATTCTATGGTTGTTACAGAGAGTGTATCCTATGACAGTGGTTTGAGTATTCATCTCAGATATATTGCCAGATTCGGTACAGAGACACAATGCACACAGTTCAACACAGACACAGACACCTGGATACCTGATCACATGCCTTTTGCATTTGCATACTCATATCATAACAGGTTATGTTTATCATTTTTAGGTACCTACCATATTGTCTGATTCCAATCATGAGTTCCCAAGAAGTTGAGGTTAAGAGGAAGAACAATGTGTCATATAAATTCCCTGATCCTAAGCTGGATTCATTGAACAAGATGATAAACATGGCTAGTTCTGGTGTTCTCAGCACTTTTCAAAAGGAATATGGAGAGCTGATTAAAATGGTATATGCATTCACAAAGTATGAGAAGGATGGGTTGCACACTTTCTTACAGTTCTATGAACCATCAATGAGATATTTCCTGTTCCCTGACTACATTTTGATGCCCACTTTGGAGGAATTCTCATTTATTTTGGGAATTCCAGTCACGTCTTCTATACCATATTTTTCTGGAGGTGCTCTTACCCCCGCAGTAATTGCTGCTGTTCTACATCTGGACCTGTCTGTTGTGAAAAGTGGCCTGAGTAAACTTAAAGAAGATGAAGGATTTCATTTGGAGTTTCTTTTCCAACGAGCTCAGGAAGCTACCAGGGCTAAAAACTGGACTACTTACAATGCTGTGTTAGCTCTTTGTATCTATGGTTTGGTGCTTTTCCCCGGTCAACCTGACTTTGTTGATATGCAGGGGATGAAAGTGTTCGTTTCGAAGAATCCGATTCCTACCCTGCTAGGGGATTTTTATTACTCAGTACACTACAAAAATGAGATGGGAAGAGGAAGTCTGGTTAGTTGCTGTACCCAATTGTTATGTCATTGGCTCTTCAAACATTTACCTCGAACTGTTGCTTTCGTAGAAACTGCTGAGACAATGAAATGGTCCAAGAGATTGATAGGTTTGACTGCCAATAACATCATTTGGTTTGATCCCAAATTACTGACAATAGAGCTTACTGTTAAATGTGGAAGTTTTCCGAATGTGCCTCTACTTGGAAGAAGAGGTGGGATTAATTACAACCCGGTGTTGGCTGTTAGACAATTTGGTTATGCTTCGAGAAATTCTCCTACTGATGAAGAGATTAATGCTTCTCTATTTTTCGTGGGAACCAAGAATGAAAGAGTGCCAGAAGTAATAAATGCTTGGAAATTTAGGCAAAGAGAGGGAAAGTTAATTTTTGGCAAAGGAGACTGTAGATCATACCCTGACTACGATGCTTGGATTGAGATGAAGGTCAAAGAGTTGTTGCTACCCTTTTCAAGAGAGACTCTCTTATGTCCAGATCAACACTCCATGGTACCGGCTGAAGAGTGCGAGAAATGGAAGAAAATGGTTAGAGAGTTGCAGATAGAGAATTCTGGAATGAGCAGATGTCTTCAAAAAGCTTTGGCTGATAACAAAGAGTTGGAGAAGAGAGCATTGAAAGCGGAGAAAATCTTGGCAGACGAAGAAGAAGATTTTGATGATAGAGCTCGGTACTTCCGGAAACTTACTTTGGGAGCAGATGATACTAGTCAGGCTCACAAGACTACAAAGCAGGCTTTAGCCCGAAGCAAGGATTCATTAGCTAAACTTCGTCAAGCTTGGGATGAGGTCAGAATTGAAAATGCTGAATTGCAGGCCCAGTTAAAAGATAAAGATGAAGAGCTGAAGAAAGCACATGTAGAAAGAAGGAAGTATCGAGAAGATCTTGGCAAAAGTCAAGAACAGGCAAGAAATGTTGAAGATAAGCTGAAAATTGCCAACAAAGAGCTTGAAGATGTCACGGCAGATCTGAAGCTGGTTAAAATTCAAGCTGGAATCAAGAGGCGCAAAGGAGCCAATGAAGATGAAGCCTTGCTGATACACATGGGCTCATTATCTGATGCATTGGAAAAAAGGGACGTCGTAATCAAAGAGCTGATTGAGAAGCCGCATCATCAGCGTACCCGCATCCTGTTCGAAGAGATTAAGTATTCTAGCCAGAAGCTGAAAGACATAGAGCTATCAGATTAATGATTTTTGTCATTTTCTTTGTAATTTGCAATGGGTTACCATCAGAATTGTTGATGGATCCATTTGACTGCTTGTTTCTTATTCTGTTGCTGAAACTATGACAAATGTGCTTGAAAACTTTGGGAATCTATATGAAATGAGCTATTTCTGTTCACAATTTCTGGTCTTCAGATATATGTGACGTGATAAGATATCTGCACACTGGCACACTACAAAATCACTATTTCTGGTCATCAGATATTTGTGATTGGTGTATATGAATATCTCTTAAAGGCAAAACTCAATAATCATGATTTTTGGTCGTCAGGAATTCGTGGTTGTGATTGGAATCAGGATATGAAAAGTATCTTGAAATGACAAACATAATTGTGCATTTGCATAGCATATCATTTTTGCATTGCAAGTTTTCTTTTTGCAGGCGCCCGCTAACCTTTATTTGGTTTTCAGGCACGATAGCTGATACCCCAGTTCACCGATACTCTACCCGACGCAATCAAGCCATAGTCATGGAACAAGTTCAGACTGAGTTAGCTGATTTGAGGGGGAGGATGGAGCAGTTCATGAATCTTATGCAAGGGATTGCTCAAGGTCAGCAGGAGCTGAGGACCGGTCAGGTGACTATGAGGGTTGGTCAAGATGCTATGAGAGCTACTATTCAGAGGCTGGAGACTGAAATCCCAAATCGCAATGTACGCACTCCTCCTGTTGGCACCATCCCTGCTGGTGGGGTACATCTGGGATTTGATAATAATGAGGATGGTCAGGATGACCAGTTTACTGCATTCAACAATGACATGGGTTTCTACAATGAGGACCGGAAGTACGAAGGGTTAGATGAAAGACTTAAAGCTATTGAGAGCCAAAATCCTCTGGGGATTGATGTGGAAGATATGGGTCTCGTGCAGGGTGTGAGAATCCCTCCCAAGTTCAAGCTCCCTACATTGGATAAGTATAATGGCAGTACCTGTCCCAAAACACATTTGCAAGCTTTCAATCGGAAGATTGCCGCTTATACTGAAGACCAAAAGCTCTGGATGTATGTTTTCCAGGATAGCTTGTCAGGCGCTTCCCTGGAATGGTACATTAAGCTGGACAAGGTTCATATAAAGAGCTGGAAAGATTTGTGCGCTGCGTTTCTGAAACAGTATCAATATAACTTGGACATGGCACCTAATCGTACTCAACTACAGAGTATGACTCAGGACCACAAGGAGGGCTTTAAGCAGTATGCACAGAGATGGAGGGAATTGGCTGCTCGAGTTCAACCACCTTTGGGTGATCGTGAGATGGCTGATATGTTCATGAGCACACTCCAAGGGTCGTATTTGGATAGGTTGACTGCGTGTCCTTCCACAGGGTTTGCCGACATTGTTGTTGTTGGGGAACTAATAGAGAGTCTGCTGAAATTGGGTAAGATTCAAGACGTCAGTGGGACTGGTGCTTCGAGTTCGAGGAAGCCCTTTGCTAATGGACCAAGGAAAAGAGAAGGAGAGTCAAGTGCTGTGTATAGAGGAAAGGGCAGAGGTAGGACTCAATCGTATCATCAGGTGGATGATGTAACCATTTCGGTTCCAGCAGGCCAGCAAGCTCCAGATCAATAAGCTAGACCCCGGTTCCAGACTAATAGGCCGAGGGACCGTAAGTTTGATCCATTGCCTATGACATATGCTGCTTTGTTACCCCAATTACTCAAGGAGAAGTTAGTTGAACTTCAGACTATGAGGCCGCTGGATACTGGAAAATTGCCTCAAGGTTACGATGCTAATGCTCGATGTGAATTTCATTCTGGTGCGCAAGGTCACTCGATAGAGAAGTGCTGGGCTTTTCAACATAAGGTTCAGGACTTGATTGATGCGAAAGCTATTAATTTCTCTAAGCCGCCGAATGTTCGTGATAATCCAATGCCCCATCATGGAGGTGCAAGCATGAATGCTATTTCTGACGGTGAGAAATTGAATCTGATTACTGATGTTAATTTGGTAAAGACCCCGCTGTTGATTGTAAAAGAGCATTTGTTAAAAGGAAAGGTATTTCCTGGATGTGGCTCTGATTGTGAGGATTGTTCAAGACAAATTAATGGCTGCAGTAAGTTGAAAGTTGGACTGCAGGATCTTATGGACGAAGGAAGCCTTCAGTTTGATAAGATAGAGAAGGAAAAAGATGTTTCTGCCATTACCATTTATTATAATATAGTTGAAATACAGGTGCCTATTGAAGCTCCTGTTGCTATCGTCATGCCCGAGAGGCCGAGACCAGTTACGATTATGGTTCCTGAATCTGCTTCTTATGTGACTAATAGGGCGGTTCCATGGCAATATGGAACTAATACTCATCAAGGAGGAAGTCAACATAAAGCAGAGGCTGTTGCTGGTACCAGTGTTGAGAATGTTAGTGGACCAAGTGGTTTCACCAGGAGTGGTCGACTGTTTGCATCCCAGACTCTAAGGAGTGATAAAGAAGCTGAAGCCGCTGCAAAAGCAAAAGGGAAACAGGTTGTTGATGACAAGGCGCCTGTTCAGGAAGAGGACCCTAAAGTCAATTTTGATAATGATGTTGAGGAATTTATGAGGATTATCAAAAAGAGCGATTATAAGATCATTGATCAGCTTAATCAGACACCCTCTAAAATTTCAATATTATCCCTGTTAATGAGTTCAGATGCACATCAGGCTGCTTTGTTGAAGGTTTTAAATATGGCATACGTTCCCCATGAGATTACCGTGAATCAGTTGGAGGGAGTAATTTCTAATGTCAATGTGAGCCACGGGTTGGGGTTTACGAATAGGGATTTGACTCCAGATGGACGCAATCACAACAAAGCATTGCACATCACACTTGAATGCAAATGAGCTGTTTTGTCGCATGTGCTGGTCGACACAGGTTCTTCCTTGAATGTGTTACCCAAAAAGGCCCTGATGAAAATTGAAGTAGATGGATTGATTCTTAGACCTAGCGATCTGATTGTGAGAGCTTTCGATGGATCCCAAAGATCGGTGTTTGGAGAGGTAGAACTACCAATACAGGTTGGTCCACAGATATTCAAGACAAGCTTTCATGTTATGGACATTCAGCCTGCATACAGCTGTTTGCTAGGCCGACCGTGGATTCACGCAGCAGGCGCAGTTACCTCCACACTTCATCAAAAGCTCAAATATGTGTTCGAAGGTCAAGTGGTTACTGTTTGCGGCGAGGAAGATATATTCGTGAGTCATCTATCCACTTTCAAATATGTGGAAATGGATGGAGAGATTCATGAGACCCTGTGCCAGTCTTTTGAAGCCCTGAATATCAATAAATCCCCAGAATCTGCTTCAACATCAGTGGTGTCAAATGTGCCAGTTGGGCCGAGTGCATCAATTGCGTCCTACAAGCATGCCAGAGAAGTGGTTGAAAGCGGAAATGCACAAGGTTAGGGTAAAGCTATCGACGTGTTTGTGAAAGAGGATAAGTTTGGCATTGGATACCAACCGGGCCGGAAGCCAGTTCCCTGATTTCGGGGGCCAATCAATTTCAACAGTGGAGGAATTATCAACCCTAATCAGTCCTGCTCAGCAATAGAAGATAACGCTGAAAGTTCAGATTATCTGGACAGATGGGTGTATGCACTGGCTCCGGGCGAGGCATTGCAAAATTGGTCTAGTGAAGAAATCATTCATGTTGTACATCATTCAGAGTAATAATTCTTGTCTTTTATAATGCATAAAATCCCACACTCTGCCCAAGGTGTGAGGATCCATTTGTAGGGCCACCATATTTTCTCATATAATGTTCAAATATCAATAAAAAGGACGTTTTTGTTTACAAATTTGTGTTCCTTTATTCTTTCTTTATTTTTATTTTTGCACAAAGAAAATTAAAAATGATAATGCACTTTCTTTTCTTTTGTTTTCAAGCAAAAATAATCTAAAATAAAGCATCAATCCAATCATGCAGACTTGATTTTGTGGATTCCTTTGAAAATGATTCTGTTATGCCCACGTATGATTTCGACAATCCGATCTATCAAGCTGAGGAGGAAAGTGATAAGGACTATGAACTCCCGGAAGAGTTGGCTAGGTTGTTGAAACAGGAAGAGAACACCATTCAGCCCCATCAAGAAGCTCTTGAGGTTATTAATATTGGTTCAGAGGAAAGCAAGAAAGAGATCAAGATCGGTGCAAGTCTGCGGGCTGATGTAAAGCAAGAGCTGATAGTCATGCTACGTGAATACGTTGACATCTTTGCTTGGTCATATCAAGATATGCCAGGTTTAGATACAGACATAGTTGTGCATAGACTACCATTGAAAGAGGACTGTCCACCGGTTAAGCAAAAGCTGTGCAGAACGAAACCAGAAATGGCTTTGAAGATCAAAGAAGAGGTACAGAAACAGTTGGACGCAGGTTTTCTGGCAGTAACCAACTATCCTCCCTGGGTGGCCAATAAATTACCGGTGCCGAAGAAAGATGGCAAAGTCAGAATGTGCATGGATTACAGAGATCTCAACAGGGCGAGCCCTAAAGATGACTTTCCACTCCCTCATATTGATGTTCTGGTTGACAATACTGCTCAGTTTTCAGTGTTCTCTTTTATGGATGGATTCTCCGGGTACAATCAGATAAAGATGGCACCTGAAGACATGGAGAAGACGACATTCATTACCCCGTGGGGGACCTTCTGTTACAAAGTAATGCCTTTTGGGTTGAAGAACGCAGGGGCAACTTATCAAAGAGCAATGGTGACGTTATTCCACAATCTAATTCATAAAGAGATCGAGTGCTACGTGGATGATATGATTGCTAAATCAAAGACAGAAGAGGAACATCTGATCAACTTGAAGAAGCTATTTGAGAGGTTGAGGAAATTCAGGTTGAGACTGAATCCTAACAAGTGTACTTTTGGCATGCGGTCCGGAAAATTGCTTGGTTTCATGGTCATTGAAAAAGGAATAGAGGTTGATCCTGCTAAAGTGAAAGCTATACAAGATATGCCTGCACCAAGAACTGAGAAGGAAGTTCGCGGCTTTCTAGGAGATTGAATTACATTTCAAGGTTTATATCTCACCTAACTGCCACCTGCGAACCAATATTTAAAATGCTAAGAAAATATCAAACGGTCAGGTGGAATGATGATTGTCAAAATGCATTCGATAAAATAAAAAGATATTTACAGGAACCTCCAATTCTGATACCTCCAGTTCAAGGGAGACCACTGATTATGTACTTGACAGTGCTAGAAGGATCCATGGGTTGTGTTCTCGGTCAACACGACGAGACAGGTAGGAAGGAACATGCCATCTACTACCTGAGCAAGAAATTTACAGATTGTGAATCGCGTTATTCAATGCTTGAGAAGACATGTTGTGCACTCGCATGGGCCGCCAACCGATTGAGACAATATATGCTCACACATACAACCCTGTTGATCTCAAAATTGGATTCGGTCAAGTATATTTTTGAGAAGCCAACACTTACAGGCAGGGTTGCAAGGTGGCAGATGGTACTGACAGAGTACCATATTCAATTTACTTCGCAAAAAGCAATCAAAGGAAGTGTACTGTCAGATTATCTTGCACAACAGCCTCTTGATGATTACCAGCCCATAAGGTTTGATTTCCCTGATGAGGACATCATGTTTCTCAAAGCGAAAGACTGCGAGGAACCACTTCTGGAGGAGGGGCCTGACCCTGAATCCAAATGGAGTTTGATGTTTGATGGGGCAGTTAATATGAATGGGTGCGGAGTTGGTACAGTTCTCATTACGCCAGAAGGTGTTCACATGCCCTTCACTGCTCAAGTAACTTTTGGGTGTACCAACAATGAAGCAGAATACGAAGCTTTCATACTAGGGATTGAGGAGGCTATTGATTTACGAATCAAGACCCTCGATATCTTTGGGGATTCAACACTGGTAATTAATCAAGTAAAGGGAACTTGGCACACACATCAGCAGAATTTGATTCTGTATAGAGATTATACGAGGAGATTGCTGACATTCTTTACAACTGTCAAGTTGTACCATGTTCCCAGAGATGAAAATAAGTTTGCAGACGCCTTGGCCACTATATCTTCGATGATCAAAGTGCATGGTTGGAACTTTGTACCCAGGATTGATGTATCTCGTCTTGATATACCTGCTTTTGTGTTTGATATTGATGCAGTGTCTGACGGTAAGCCTTGGTAGTATGACATTAAATGCTTCTTGGAAAATCAAGAATACCCGCCTGGGGCATCTTCCAATGACAAGAAGGCATTAATAAGGCTAGCCGGTAGTTTCTTCTTGAACAAAGATGGCGTGCTGTATAAGAGAAATTTTGACATGGTTCTGCTCAGATGCGTGGATAGACACGAAGCAGACCTGTTGATGATTGAAGTGCACAAAGGCTCTTTCGGTACTCGTGTCGGAGGACATGTGATGGCTAAGAAATTGTTGAGATTGGGGTATTACTGGTTGACAATGGAGTCAGATTGCTGCAAGTATGCCCGCAAGTGTCACAAATGTCAGATCTATGCAAACAAAGTACACGTTCCTCCTAATCCGTTGAGTATCATGTCCTCTCCGTGGCCCTTTGCAATGTGGGGCATTGATATGATCGGGAAAATTGAGCCTATTGCTTCAAACGGACATCGTTTCATCTTGGTCGCCATTGATTACTTCACTAAATGGGTTGAAGCAGCATCTTATGCCAATGTCACTAAGCAAGTAGTGGCTCGTTTCTTGAAACGAGATATCATTTGTCGATATGGAGTTCCTGAAAGAATCATTACTAATAATGGTTCTAATTTGAATAATAAGATGATGGCTGAGCTATGCCGGGACTTCAAAATCGAGCATCACAATTCTTCTCCGTACCGCCCGAAGATGAATGGCGCGGTCGAAGCGGCCAACAAAAATATCAAGAAGATTGTGCAGAAGATGGTTGTCACGTACAAAGATTGGCATGAGATGTTACCATTGGCTTTGCATGGGTATCGAACATCAGTCCGCACGTCCACTGGGGCAACGCCATACTCACTTGTATACGGTATGGAGGCAGTTCTACCGATCGAAGTTGAGATTCCCTCTCTTCGAGTATTGATGGACGTTAAGCTAGATGAAGCTGAATGGGTACGAGCCAGATTTGATCAGTTGAGCCTTATTGAGGAAAAGCGATTAGCAGCGATATGTCAAGAGAATACTTCCTCCGAGTACAGATCACAGGGGAAAATGGACTCCTAATTATGAAGGTCCATTCGTGGTTAAAAAGGTTTTCTCAGGTGGAGCCTTATTGCTGACAACCATGGATGGTGAAGACTTTTCATCCCCTGTTAATTCAGATGCAGTTAAAAAATACTTCGTATAAATAGACCCGTTGGATAAAAAAAAAATCCAGGCAAAAAAGGGCATCCCGGCGAACCAAAAACAGAATAAAGGTTCAGGCAAAAATTAGGGATATAATTGAAAAAATTGTACACCCGGTAAGTTGAAAACCCGAAAGGGCAACTTAGGCAAAAATGGGTATCCCGGTGGATTGAAAATCTGAAAAGGCGATCCACGCAAAAGAGGGATTTAAACAAATGACTGCAGTCTGAATTAATCTGTACGTTCTCTACTCTTCAGTAAACTAGCAAAGTTTCCGAAGGAGGGATTGTTCTGACCACGAGCTTCCGAAGGCGAAGATAATCAAGAGAGTTGGAATACATACTGGTTATAACAGAATCAGAAATCAGTTGGAATCCAATTTCCGCATTATCATTAGGATATATTTCTTTTCTCAATTTTATGGCAATCAACTCTTTCATGGGTTTGCTTCCGATTGTAAATTCGCCGATTTTGGCATTTTATCAATAAAATTGAATATTCAGTCACAAGCTTTTATTTTCATTTTACTGTTTTGTTTTCAAAAACGTCCGATTTTTGATAATAAAACATTGCTTTGAAAATATCATGGCCTCACAAAAACATGCACAAAGAAGACAATTAAAATTACTTTGCTTGATTGGACAACCTTGGATGGTGGACTCAAAAAACCACGCAATATCCTGGGGCATGTGCATATATTTTTATGTTGCAGGTAATGAGTACGATCGATCCGAGCAGCACGAGAGTTCTCTCAGCACGAACAGATGTTTGCTATGACTTGATAATGTTGTATTTTATTAAGTCGATTCTCTCATTCAAGATTTCCCACCAGGTTTTGGGACGACAACGATCGCCGAAGATTGAATTCTTCTGTGTTGATAACGGTTATTAATGCAGTGAGCACTCCATGTCCATAACGAGTGTAAATCTTCTGGTACTTCGCAGATGATGGGAAGGGTTTGTATGTCACTCTTTTGTTACAACGTTTACTGATTGAGTCCTTCATTCGGTCGACGGTTGTTCACGACGATTCGATATCGGTGAATTTAAGTTCAACTGAGTATCGTTGTATCTTATTAAGTCGATTCTCTCATTCAGTACTTCTAACAGCTACAAGCTTTTCTGTGTCGATAACGGTTGCGAGTTCCCCCAGTAGAGTTATCTTGCAGACACCGAAGTTAATAGTCAATTCCCCAGTAAAGTTGCCAGGAGTTTGAAGATGCTTAATCTTATGTAAAATCCTCTTATGACGTTTTCTTTAGACAAGTCTTGTGTCATGGAACAAAAAGCAAGATTGTTGACCCTATCAAACATGGGGCACGTTGAATCTCCCCAGCGAGATGTTCCAGCTTTATTATCCCCAGTAGAGTTGGGATGTTTGGTCTTCTGTAAAATTCTCTTAAAGGGCATTCCCCAGCACGAGACGCTTTAAAGCAGCTTTCTCCAGCAGAGTGGATGATAAACTCGTCATCCCCAGCGGAGTCATCAAACGGCAAGTCCGCCTAACATGGGGCATTGTGGTACTTATCCTAAGCTTGACAGTTGTATTCCTCAGTGGACTATTGTGGAATTGCTTTGGGTTTCCCCAGCAGATCTCTAGGGACTCTTTCTCAGCATGTTGCAACAGGATGTCTTCTAACCAAGGTTTGCATATCCCTGGCAGAGTAGCCCTGATCCCCAGCAAGATCGTATCTCTGGTAATGGTATCCCCACAGAGTTCGGCATTGAATCTTGTCTGCTATACTCCCCAGCTGAGTCGCAGTAATTTCCCCAGCAAGGTTTAAATAGGTCGAAGGAATCTCTTCTTCAGCAAAGTGTCAGCATATGATATTACCCAGCTGGTGTTGTATTTTTCAGCATTGCTCATTTACAACTCAAAGTCCAACGACAGTTTGGAAAAGCACTAGAAGTCAAACGACAGTTTGGCAAAGCTGCAAAAGTCCATCTGAAGATGGCAAGTTTGAAATCCAACGACATATTGGTAAAAGTCAAATGACAGTTTGGCAAAGCTGCAAAAGTCCATCTGAAGATGGCAAGTTTGAGAATCCAACGACGGATTGGTAGAAGTCCAACGACAGTTTGGCAGAAATCCAATGACAGATTGGTAAAAGTCCAATGACAGTTTGGCAGAAATCCAATGACAAATTGGTAAAAGTCCAACGACAGATTGGCAAAACTCCAATGACAGATTGGCAGAGCAGCTCAAGTCCATCGACAGTATGGCAAGCCAGTAGTCGCCTGGCGTCGTTCAAAAAGACGTTGTTGAAAGTCCATCGACAGTATGGCAAGCCAGTAGTCGCCTGGCGTCGTTCAAAAAGACGTTGTTGAAAGTCCATCGACAGTATGGCAAGCCAGTAGTCGTCTGGCGTCGTTCAAAAAGACATTGTTGAAAGTCCATCAACAGTGTGGCAAGCCAGTAGTCATCTGGCGTTGTTCAAAAGACAGAGCTCTCCGACAACGTTTCATTGAAGTTTCAATCCAACAGTCTCGTTGGGTTTATATCCCTTCTGTTCTTCATCATCCAGAGCAAATTTTTGGTTATATTTGGTATTCAATCACTATATACCTTGAAAGTCTAAAAGCAATCGCTTTCAGGCGTTCAGGTCTACAGTGTTTGAATAGGGGCAGCTGTAATACCCTAAAATTTTCTCTCTTTTTTGTCATCATAGCATAGCATTATCATATATCATATCATATCCACCTCATATAGCATAGCATTATCATATATCATATCATATCATACCCTCTTACCATCAAGGCATGTGATCAGGTGAAAGGTGGACAATCAAAGAAACATTCAAGGCACAAAAGGTCAAACAAGTTGTCTCAAGGCAAGCCAAGAGGTTTTTCATGTCTCATACTATCTCAATTGATTATCCAAAACCTCAAGAAAGTGACATTCAATAGAAGATTGAAGCACTACATCTCTCACTATGCAAGAGATCCAAAAAATGAAGAAAAACCCTCAAAAGAGATGGTTCATTGGTTCAAAGTCACCCTCAAGTGGTATATCTCATCATCCTTTAAGAGGATACACAACATACTCTGAGGAATTTGAAATTGAAGACTGCACATTTTTCTCCTAGGAGGTGGGTACCAAAATTAGGGTTTCCAATAAAATTAGGGTATCTTTGATTTGTTGGACAAAGCTTGATATCATGGTAGTCTACATGTCCTTAAGTGTATGTGTATGGAAAATTGCAGCTCAATTGGTTTTAGAAGTGGTTCAATTGGAAGAAAGATAAAAAATCAGGAAAATTGGGGCTAAGTCAAATAATCAGAGGGAAAAGTCAACTATTAACTTTTTGAGGTCAAATTCATGAAATTCATGTTATATGTGACCAATGTACAAAATTTGATCAAGAAACTCCAAAAGGATCATGAAAAAATCAAGATTTGAAAAGTTGCCATTTTTGGAAGAAGTAGGGTTGCCAAAAATAGTAATTTTAGGCCATTTTGCATCATACTTTGAGCCAGGTCCATTCAAAATTGAAGCATCAAATGAAAATTCCACTCGCCCACAACAAAAGATCTTGTTTTAAGCTTCACATCCATGTGTAGAACATTTCCATTGGATAAGAATTGAGGGAGTTATGGATGATCAAAGTTGAGGAAAACTTGGGCAAAATGCAAGTCAGCTTGGTCAACTTTCAGGTCACGCGCGTGTCATTTTCACAAACACATGGTGGGCCAAATGTTTTGACCAATTACTCATGGTTAGAGGCCTCAAATGAAAAATCTTTCAACATGAAAGTTGTTCCTCTATGTGAGATCTTCAAAGTTGGTGTTCATGATTTTTTCATTTGATCAAAGGTTAAGAAGTTAGGTTGAATCCAATTTGGTGTGATTATGCTGAAGTGCCATGCCATGCTTGCCTTGCCAACCAACCTCATTGCCACGCCTTTGTATCAGTTCCAAATGTGGATGTTATAGGTCATTTTTTAACTCATTCCAAGCATCATTTCAACTCAATTTTCATACCAAACATGTAGCATTACATCTCCTCTTTCAAATGAATCCAAAAACACACCAAATTATCCATTGAGTAGAGAGAAAAACATCCACAAACCACCCTATATTCCACTGATGCATTGATGGCTTGGCTGCATAACTTGGTTCAGACATCCATCAAACATTTCTTCCCTTATTTGAGCACACCATGAACATCACATACACTGCCATGGCACGTGCCTTGCATGAAAGTGGAAAGAACAAACTTGCTGAGCAAGTTTCTGATACAACAGCCATGCCATTCACTTCTTTTCACTTCCACCATAGCTTGCCATGAGTTATCACCACCATATCAATGCTCTCCCTAACTAACTTGACTCAGTTAGTTAGGGATGACTCACCTAAACCACTTCAACTCAGTTGACTCACTCGGTTTAACCATTGTTAGAGCACACTATAAATAGAAATTTCACTCTCAAATTTAATTTCTAACACTCATTTTCACACTCTCACTTAGAAACTCTCTCTTCTTCTCTCTCAATCTCACCATTGCCATTGAGTTTCGAAGCTCACATTGTTCATTCCTCTCCAAAGCTCTCTCTGATTCTCTCAATTTCATCATAGTGCAACTGGTTTTGAAGTTTGGTTTCAATTTCTATCCACTGAATCACCATCAATCACTCCATCAAAGCCTTTATTTGGCCAAGTGAAGCTCAAGGAAGAAGCATTTTCCTCTGGTATTCTTGTGTATTCAAAGCCTCATCAATTTCAGGTTTGAGTTCTTAAACTTTGATTGCACGTTTTTCTGTTCATCTTCACTTGTTTCTTGTTGATATGAGCTCATTGGGAGCATTTCTTACTCTGGCTAGTTGATAGGCCTTGTAGAGGCTTAGATCTAAAACTTAGGGCATGGTTTGATCCTCTCTGTTCTCTTTGTATGTTTTGGTTCTATGGAAAATATTGGTGTATTCATGATCTCCATTGTCTGAGCTTTATTTTGGTATGCGATTTGTGTGTTTTGGTGGACATGTGAGTTTGCAGGTGGTGGTTGTTGGCCGGAGAAGATGACCGGAAGTCATCTCCGGCCGGTGACTGTTAATACTAGGGTTTGTGTTTGTTTTAATCGTGGCCGTTGATTTTTCATCATCGTGTGGTTAAGAACGTGACAGCACATTAAAACACGCATGCATCTCACGTGCTCTATTCTGATTTTATTTTAAACTTTGTGTGGTGCAGTGCATGGTATGTTGTGTGTGCCTTCATGTGCGTGCATTGATTATGTGTACCTTGACTTGCTTGTTGACTTGACCTGGATCCAAGGGTGATGATTAATTGACTTTTGTTTGACTGAGTGTGCATGATAATTGGTATGGATTGCGCTTTGAATATGGACTGGATCATTGCTATTCGTACCTTATGTTTTAAAGCCCAAACCAATGTGAACTGAATAATTGCTATGCATGCACCCCTCCCTTATTTCCATTTCATTTTATTTTCTCCATTTTATGCACGTTTCCTTTTTATTTTTTGAAAATTACTAAAAAATATCATAAAATTCTAGAAAAATTCATGAGCATCTTCAAGACATTTAGGAAATTTTTGATATTTTTATTTCATGATTTTATGACATTTTTGCCCCTATTTCATAATTTTCGTTGAATTCCCATTGGTGTGCATTCCAAATGTGATACATGAATTTGTGGAATTTCGTTCTTGCTCATTATAAATTGTTTGGACTTGGTTCTTTTTGCATTGATTCAATATTACATTGAAGCATGTTAGATGATTTTTTTTTTTTTTAGATCATTTTATCACATGTTTTGATGCTCATCTTTGTACTACTTTGTATGATGTTTCAACTTGACCTAATTGCATTGTGTGAAGTCATTTTGTTTTGAATTTTGGCATGCTATCTTGATGTATGATTCACTTCTGACTTAGGCATTCCAATACCATGCTTGCATAATTTTCATAAGTCCATTTGATTTTTGTTTGTTGCATTACATTTGAAGCATAATAACATGTCACATCATTCTAATTTTAGTGCATGTTCACATGATTTCTTTTGTGCATATTGGTATGATCATTTGCATATTTTGTGAGCTATTCATGTGATGTTATAGGTCATTGGTACACATTATAGGTCATCTTTACATGTTCATTTCCATTTGAACTTTGTGCATCCTTAACATGTATTGTTTGCATTTTCCTTTTGAACTTCCACTTCATTTCTTCTTCTATTGTTTCTTGAATGTCTTGATGTTTAATTCATGAATACTTTGAGATGTTTATAAGTCATTTTCCATTTAGTTTCACTTCTGATCTTTGGATTACATGTTCCATTTATGCACATTCCTTTCCTTTCTTCCCATCTTTCATCTCCCTTTCTTATGAGAACATGTTCTAATGCTATGGATGATGATTGTTACTTATTCATTTGAGTTTGTATGATGATGTTCACTTGTTGTCCATATGATTCACATTCTGGTTGTGATATTAAGACTTGATTCTTCATCTTTTCTTTTTAACTTTATTGTGCATTAAGTGCTTTTATACTTCTTATACATGTTTCATTGCTTACTAACCATGTAGGGGCTTTGGTAAGTTGAAGTTGAGTGTGGATAAGGGATTCACATTCAAATTTATTTCCTTTCTCTTTCCTTTCATTTCTTTTACAATTCAATCTTGTGTTTTGTTAAGCATTTATGTGCTTACTTTGATTAACTCAGTACTTTCCCTTTTGAGCTACAATTCATCTTCTACTTTAGAAGTGAATTGTTTAGCTCATTTTTTCTTTAGACTTTAGGTTTTGAAACCTCACAAACCATTAGGATCACTCCCTTAACTAATCAATTAGGATTGAGTCTTAGATCACATAGACTTTACCTTTTCTCCTCTCTTGAGTCCTTCATCTTCTCATCTAAAAGAAAATACAAAATATCTAATAAAGGTAGGCATTTATTGCATTTAGGCCTTTCATATAAAGAAAAGATTATAAGGGGTCTTCTCTTATAATCTTAGAATGTGTAGCATATGCCCCATCTTGGGTCAATGTGTTAAACATTTAATCTTGTATGAGGGACTTAAATGCAATACTTGTTGAAGGTACAAATAAATAAAAAAAACTTCTTCATCAGCAAAAACACTTAATAAATACAAGTATGCTAGTGTGTTTGAACCTTGATAAATGGATCTAAGTGTGAGGGTCTTCTTCACCCTTAGTGTAATTTCTTACTCATTCCATCTTGGAATGTGAGAATGTACACATTCCAATGGCTAAGATTTGGATACACTATCATATGCAAACAAATGAAAAAACTCTTAAAAGACAAAAACAAACAATAACGTCTTTCCTCCAGGATTTCTCTCCTCATCTCATTCACTCATTCCTTAAGGATGCGTCATTTCTGTTCTGCCGCAAACAGGTAACGCCTAAGTCTCCCTACAGCGAGCCGCAACACCTAAACTGCCAGGACGCGAACGTTGACGTATTCCACTAAAAAACACAAACAACTTTCCCTAGTGAGGGGAACTACGTCGCTCTGATTCTCATGCTCCCGATGAGATACGTAGGCAGTGGGGTAGGGCCCATGCGAGCACTTCTTTTATTTTCCCTACATTTGTTTCTCTTTCTCTCTCCGTTCCTTTCCCGTTCTTTCCCCTTTCTTTCTTTCAGTTCCTTTTCCAGTATCCTTTTTTTTTATCACCCTTTGATTGAAACCAGCAAGCGTGGATCCCATCGGGTACGATGGACGTGAGGGGGTGCTAATACCTTCCCTTCGCGTAACCGACTCCCGAATCCAGTTCTCTTGGTCGCAAGACCATGCTCTTTCCTTTTCCCTCAGGTTTATGCAGTGTTTCCTTTCCCTTTCTTGGGATAAATACACATTGCTGGCGACTCTGTTTCGGTGCCACTTTCGCGTTTGTACTTGGATGAAAATCCCGGGAGCGACACACGTGTCGGTGCTGGACTGAAATAACTGAATAATTCTAAGGGTCAAATTCCCCAGAATTCCAAAACAACAGAGTAACCACACAGATAAACCATACTGATAAGAACTCCACAGTACCGGGTATGCTGAAAGTGAAGGCTACCTGTAAATCTGTAAATAACCTGCCCCTCTCACATGTGGGTACTAGAAAACGAAAGATCCTCAGCTTCTGGCACTGAGGTTGAGAAGCAATAGTACATTCATCCCTCGGGGTACAGTACTAATGCCAATTGAAGAGTGCCTCCGCCGGTTCTCTTTCAAAAGGGATAACCTATAATGAGTTCCCAGCATTGGGTCCTCGGATTGAGAATGTGTAATGGGTTTGCCATTTCTGGTCTGCCATTATCACAACTCGGGAGGAGTGTCGTTACTGAGTTCTCGGGATGGTCACCAGAGTCGACAATTCCTCCAGAGAATATCTACTGGCCTGTATCAAACATACAGTAGCCGATAGCTCCAGATAGAACCTCGTCTGGATGTAGGTCTCGTGAACACCCACACGTGGCCAAACACCATGGGAGCGACATGCCTGCCCATGCTAATACCTATGTGTATGCTCGAGCCAGTGTAGTGGGCTTATCTCTCAGAATACCTTGCCCACCAAACAGAAGACAACAACACAGTCCAGCATAATCCAGTATAACAATGAAATGCAATGTAATAAATGCTGTAAATACAGTAATGCAGTAAAGTAATAATGTAGTAAAATAGTAAAACAGCAAACAAAGCACAACAATAAACACCCAATGAAAATAAACAACCAAGCGCTAGGATTGACTCGCAAAAGGGGATGGACCAGCAAGAGGTCAACCAGTCCCCAGCAGAGTTGCCAGCTGTCGCTCCCGGGATTTTTATCCAAGTACAAACGCGAAAGTGGCGCGGAAACAAAGTCGCCAGCAATGTGTATTTATCCCAAGAGAAGGAAAGGAAACACTGCGTAAACCTGAGGGGAAGTAAAAAGCATGGTCTCACGACCAAGAGAAACGGGTAAGGGAGTCGGTTACGCGAAGGGAAGGTGCTAGCACCCCACACGTCCATCATACTCGATGGGATCCACGCTGGTTGTCTCGATTAAAGGGTGTCGTCATCTGGAGCTCCGTTGCTACTGGAAAGGAAAAGGAACAGGAATGGAAAAGAACGAAGAAACGGGGGAGAAAAGAAAAAGAAGTGACTCGATAGGACATCATCGTTGTCCTATGCCTACGTATTCCCTCGTGCAATGGGAAAGTCAGAGTCAACGTAGTTCGGACAAGAACCAAGGGGGGAGGTTGCCCACCAAGACATCGCCACCTTGTGCCTACGTATCCTCAATCTAACCAGAAGGAGGAATTCAGAGCAGTCGTAGTTCGACCTAACAAGGTCTTAGTGTTTTTTATGAGCGACGTTAGATTTGCGTCCGGCAGTTAGGGTCGATGCCTGTTTGCGACGAGACGGAAAATAACGTGCCCTTTTCTGAAAAAAAGGTTTGAAACTAGACAATCCCGAAGGATGAAAGAGATTTGAGTTTGTTTTGTTTTTTTTAGACAGAAGTGTTTTTGAAGTTGTTTGTAACTTGCATTGCACCCAAGTCTATGACATAGGATCGAATGTGTCGCACATCGACCCAAGACGGGACGCGCGCTAAACACTCTAGAAAAACGAGAGGAAACCCCTCATTCTTCACTTCCCACATGCAAGGCTCATGCGCAATACATGTTATACTTTATTAAGTGTTTTAGAGGTGTTATGAGATGAGAAGAGAAGACTCAAGTTGAAAAAAAAACACTGAAGGGAATCTAATTTGTTCCTAATATTATCATGCAAAAGTGGCCCTAAGGTCAAGGTTTGAGAATCTAAGTCTAAATAGAAGAGAGGGATAGCACTACCTAATGCTTATCCTACCTCACCTTAATAAAAAATTAAGGATGAGCTAGGATCCCAAAGGGGTGTAAAGAAGTTGTACACAAAGCATTATATCATCCTATTCACAAAAGAGAAAGAGACTTGAAAGAGATAAGAGATGAAAGAAGAAATGAGTATGGATTAACATCCACATACTCAAGTACCTTACCTTTCCCCATACACAAAAGGATAGTACATAATTATCACAAGTAATGAAAACTAGTACGAGAAACTAAGCCAAACAAAACTATTTGCTTTAAGAAGACAAATTAAGAAGAAAGTAAAGTGCAAACCAAAAGGAAAGGGTCCTAATGGCTAAGGGACATTCAAACTCAGTATGTACATGTTAAGGGATCATACTAATGCAAACATGTTATATGAAATCAAACAAAAGCAAACTATGCACTAAACAATCATATAAACGCAAGTGATATGCCACTAACGCAAGGTAGATGCATATGGAATGCAAACATGTACTAATGCATGAACATAAGTCAAGGTCAGAATTAAATGTCATTTATGAATGCATATGAATATCGTTGAAGGATCATACAAGTCATGGATGCAAGAATTTAAAGAAATGAAACAAGAGGAAGTGAACAAATAACAATAGAAATTCAACAATGATGCATACTTGTAATGCAAGTAGGAAATGAAGACGTAAGATGAATAATCATGCAAATGGATACAAGGCAGTAGCTCATGACATTTGAAATGGCATTTAGAATTCAAGAATGTTCTTAGAAAGTATATACAAGTCTCACATTGAAGCACATTGAAGAATAAGAACAACTAGGCCCAAACAAGTTCATACAAGTTCAAACTATGCACATACTAGACAAGACAAACCAAAAGAAGTCATGTAGGTGAAATGGATCATGGATGAGCATACAAGTCAGTAGAATGTCACACGTTAAATGAAATTATGATCAAAATAAGAAACCTATAATGTTCATACACAACTCATATCACTACTTGTTAAAGGTTAAGAGCAAAACGAGTTCAAAATTGTCAAGCATGGATGACTTATGAAATGAGGATAGATGAAATTAGAATGAGTTATAGGTATGTTAGACATGTCAAGGTCAGAGGCTATTGACCTCTAATAGGTCTCATATAAGTCCTAAAATAAATAGAAGAAATAGATCACACAAGGTTCAAACAAAGTTAACAAACAATGTTCAATTAGGAGATGACATACCAAAGTAATAATGCATGAAACAAATGGGAATTTGAGGGTCAAAAGAGTATTTACAAGTACATGGACATATTATAGGTCCTATGAGATCATGTATAATGGAATGATGCAACAAACAAAAGCATATTACACAAACAAATGAAACTAAAAGAAGTTGAGCAAGTGAAGACAATTTGTGGTCATATGAATTCAATTAAGTGAAAACAAATTATGAGTCACACATGAATGATTAGAGATGATCTAAAATAAAAAGTGAGTCAAGTTTGGATAGCTTTTAGGTCCTATAAGTCTTCATGAAGATGTGATGTGCAACACATAATAAAAAGTAGACAAAGAAAGATCAAACACCAAGTATCAATCCATGTTCATGTAAGTCTATACAAATCAATCAAAGTTAGGTGTTAAGGACCTATAATTTGGTTTTTGAAGACCTATAATGATGCCTAAACATGTATACAAATTAATGCACAAGAATCATGTTGAATGGTTACACAATGAACATAAAGCCCTAGAACTAGCATTCTAAACATCTACACAAACAAGGTGCACTTTAACAATTAACACAAGCATGATTAAGTGTTGTAAAAATTCAAAGGAAACAAGTGAGATGGAGTTCAATCAGAGGCTAAACAATATGCAAAATAATGAGAAAGAATTCATTTGTTATCATGTTTAAACAAGACCTATAACATGCTCTATAATCATTGAACAAACACATACAAGATGACATTCAAAAGCCAATCAAATATCACCTAAAAAATCCCAAAAAATTACACAGTAGTGGTCAATATGTCCTAATATCTCATGTCAATTTCCATGTAAAAAATCAATACCAGACTTCTTATAGAAAATGGTTTGTGCACCAAGTATCACAAACTATGATCATTAAAGTACAACACAAAGAAAATTCCAAAACAGGCATCAAAATTAATCAAAAATGGAAATAAAAAATACCAAAAATTAAAAGAGAGGGTTAGGACCAACCATGAATTTTCTCAGAATTTTTAGTAAAAAAGGAACTAATTTTCCAAACATGCATCCAAAAAATAGAAAAAAAAACTAGAGAATTCCATGGGGGGTGCGAAAATAGCAAACTGTCAGTTATTATTCACATGGGCCAAGCAAGGGAGGGTGTGAATAGCCAAATTAACGAGGCCCAACACGCGTGGGTCTGATGGTTCATAGCATAGGGTTCAGTCAAATCTTTTGAATCACTGGGAGACGTTGGATCAAATCAATCTAACATGATTAGGAAAGTACGAGGATCTAAGGGCTCATGATGGGAGAAACATGGAGGTCATCACTATCCAATTATTCAGAATCAAATAAAGTGAAAAAAAAAGTCACGTGCACGAGGGGTGGGTTTTTTATGCGTTGGCATGATTTCATGTGTTGGATCAAACTGAGATGGAGGGCCAGGATTAGAACATGGAGGGATGTTAGGGTTTGTGGCATAGCTGTCGGACTAGATATCCGGTCACCCTCTCCGGTGATCCAACCACCGTGGCCAAAAACAAAAATGTCCTGAAATTCACTAAATCACCACCATTCGACTCGTTTCTTCGTGCTGGTTCCTAAAATGCTATTGCTTTTTCATGATTCTTCTTCTATCATTCTAACTGCAGCAAAATAAAAAAACCTATAATTCCTAGATCTCACATTTTGCTAATCCAGACACACAAATAATGCCTCCAAGTGGAGGACCCAAGTAACCAAGTCAAAAACGCGTTCTTAATCACTAGAAATGGCCTAAAACTGTATGAATATCTAACAAATCTTACCTGACTTGTGACGATTTCTTTACCTACGAACAAACCAATGATCTTCCCCTGTGATCTTCAAAGCACGTGTACTGGCGAAATAAACGCGTGGAATCTGTAACACCCCAATTCCCATCGCGAATAAATAATACATAAATAAATCAGAGTGAATAAAAATTTATTATTCTTAGACAAAAACAAGGAAGCCACATTTGAAGAAAGAAAACACAATCCCTGCTCAAAATTTGATACATAACACAAAATGGAATAAACATAAAAGGGAAACTTTTTCCATACAAAAGGAAAGTTCAATTATGGAATAAAACGGAAAGATCCATAACTGAATTGTTTTACAAAATAAATTGTTTTATAACATCAAAATATACATACAAAGGTAATACAATATAGATCCAACATAGATATACATATAACAAAAGCGTTCCCCGACTCCCGTGTTACGTATCAGAGCAGACAGACTGACAAAAGGATGGAGAACTAATCTTCGCAAAAGCCTCCAAGATACTAATCTGCAATTGCCTCATAGAGCAACAAACCACAGCAGAAGGGTGAGAAATAACAACTAGATCAAGATTGCATAATAATATGCAAACACATATAAATTCACATGCATAATTATTCTCATCACAAGAAAAAATGAGATTTACGACACTTGAGTTGCGACAGTTATCACAAAACAGTCCTTATTCCTGGATTACGACGGTTGTCACGACAGTTAGGGTCAACTGTCGTAGATTTTTTGCGACAGTTATAAAAAAAACCGTCCTTATTTCTGGACTACGACCGTTCTCACGACAGTTTAAGTCAACCGTCGCAAATTTTTTAGGCATGTTGTATAAAATAATTGCGACAGTTACCAAAGAACCGCCCTCTTTCCACACTCGCAACAGTTAAGGCGAACTGTCGCAATTACTTTAGCCAATCATAATCACTATTTTTTTTATTCCTTTAATTTTCCACTTTTTTTTCATTTTTATTTTCCAACCTTTTCAATTTTATTAATTAATTTTAATAAATAATTATTATAATTATTTATTTACAATATAATAGCAATATCCATACTACAACATTCTATAAAACAAATAAAAATAAAAAAAAGCGAAAACCCTCTATTATATATAAATTTTCAGTTGATTTGATTTTTTTAAAAATTAGTTTCACACAATTTATTTATTTAATATTTATTTTAGTTTTAAATATTTGGATATTTGATATTTTGTGTTTAACAAAAAAAATGATATAGAAAAATAAAAATAAAAATGAACACAACTAAAATAAATATTAAATAAATATTCATATATATATTTTTGGGTAACTGTCGCAATATTTTGGTTCCCAAAATTATTTTTTATCTTAGCGCTAGATGAAAATATAGTAGACTTCCTTTTCACTGAACGAGCTCTTGTATTTGATAAAATTGCATATTCAAATCATTCTATCTCTTTTATTAAAACAAAATACCATGCTGTTTCAATCCCTAATTTCTTCCATTGATTTTACAAATCCCAATCTTATCTCTCTGGTTGAATCAAAATCAACAACCTTCTCCAAATTCAAATCATTTCAATCCATAATCCCTCTCCTTGATTCTCCAAATCCAAAATCATCTCTCTCGTATTGAATCAACAACAACAACAACCTTCTCCAAATCCAAATTATTTCAATCCCTAATCCTTTTTATTGATACTCAAAAGCCCAAATATTCTCTCTCACGATGAATCAAAAACAACATTCTCTTCCACGCAGTAAAATCCCCAAATCGTAATTAATCTCTCTCGTCATCACCTGCGTTTGCGTTTACGACAGGCACCATGGTTCGGAAGTTTATCGGTTCGTCAACAACTCTCAATTCCCTTATTTTTACATTAAGTAATTTCGATTCTCCCCTTCACCCCAACCCTAATTATTGAAGTTTTAAGTTGTGGTTATATATTTTGGTTTATATATGTGTGATTAGGTTTGTAGGCTTCATGGAATTACTCATTTACATGATTGCATCTTTCACACTAAGTTCTAGCTTGGAGTTCTAAATTGAAGTTTCTTTGTTCATGGTAAGTTGTTACTTTCACACTACATGATTGCAACCAAAGAGCTAAGCAATACATTCATTATCCCTCTCTAATTTCTAAGTTGTTACTTGTAACTTTCATTTTTTATATCTTATTTTTCCTTCCCTTTATTAGGTCATATGTGGAATGAAAGGATATAATGTCCTTGCATGCAAAGTAGTTGTACATGTGTATATATAATTTAAGGGGTATCCTTTTTTAGTCACATCTTGTTTAGAGACACTTGAAGGTAAGTTCTTACTTCTCTTATTAAAAACATTTTTGATTTAATTATGTATTATAATTAATTTTAAAATAGTTTATATTAAAATATTGATTGTGTACATATAAAGAAGCGATAATATAAGTTCTTGTAGAGTTTTTTCAAACGCAACATTTGAACGTAGAGAAATGGAGCAGGCGATAAATACTAGTTTTGTAAGAACAAAAGTTTGATCTTGGGAGAAGAATGATGGTCAATAGAAAAAATTTAAGCATATTTTTGTTAGTATATTGTTTAAAACCAAGAAAGAATTTAAAAATACTTTTGTTAAATTGTGTTATCATATATGGCTTGGTTAGATAAGTTAAAGTGATATGTGTTGATCTATTTGTTTATTTTCCTTTTGTCCTTATTAAATCTAACTATCCATATGTCAACAGAACAAGGAACTTGAATGAGGTAATACAGTAGATAAATTAAATTATCTTTCAAATTGTTTAAAGACTCATCAAAACTTGTATGTGAATGTATTATTTTATTCTTTTTAAGGGTGACTTTTATATTTCTAGTTTCCCATTATACATAACATGTTTTTCATCATATGATTCTTTGAGGAGGTTTGTTTGGGTTTTGGAAATAGAGGTAGTTGTTTAAGGAGATCCCTTTGGTGCCCTTTGTGGTAATGAAGCTATAGGTACCTTTAGAAATTAGGGATTAATATTTCACCGTGAGTTCCCTTTGTTTTAGGAATGTTTCTAAAAGTATATCTTTTTCTTTACCCACAAATTAGGTGTTGTACATACAGAGTATTCATGTTCTTGAGTATTAGGGAGCTTTCATCATGTATAGGTACAATGTTCTACTTCCAAAGAAGTTATGGAATTGAAATGGAGCTACTTAATTCCTGAAGTTTTGTTACATCATAGGTATACCTATCACAATTTTCTTAATCTCGATTGTTATACATATTTCTAGGTCCAAGTTTGTAATACTAATTAATTTCTTTTGGAAAATCTGCACATTGTCTTCTAAAGATGATTAATAGGTTGCCTTATCATCCTGAAATTGGTACACTGCATGGAAACATTGTATCACTCTGACACTCACTTGATATGCATATGCAATCAAAATTTTCATGTATTTGTTTTGCATAGCTTGTTTCTTGAGATACTGCTTAAAGTTAAACATATTTTTTATTTCTTAACATTAAGTTTGGATTCATGTGAGATTGAAGTTAGTGTCTGTTTTGTGTTTAAGCAGACAATGCAAACAACAAGAAGCTGCCACGGGAGAGTGCGAGTTAAGATATTCAAGAAGCTGCCCAGAATCCCATTTGGTCTGAAATTCCTGTAGCATATAGCGGTCGAGAATCCCATTTCCTGAAATTCCATTTCCTGAAATTCCAGTGTATTACTATGTTCTATACCCAACCTGACATATTAGTTTAAACAGGAGTCTTAGATTAGTGTTTAGTATCACAATTTTTCATTCTTGTTAGTTAAATATATTTGGTTATTTCCATTATCTAGTCTGTAATTTTCAACTGTTATCATTTTAATCCGTTAGAAGAAAATCTTCTATCTAGTGACTGTAAAGTTTTGTGGTCCTATTCTGATATGGCATACCAATTATGTCAAGGTCACATACCATTTAATTTATTTGAGGGAAAACTCCACCATTTCATATTAGTTATTTTTTGTAATCAGTGCTTCTATAATTCAACTTCTCTCTATTTATTTTAAGGCTCAAATATAGTGTGGTGGCAATATGTTAGAGTCAGGTCAAGGCTTGACATAAATGTTAGATTAATGGTGTCATAAACTATGTTATCTTATTGCCATTTGACAAATTATTTCTTCCAGGCATTGCTTGCTAGAGAACGTGCTCGAGCTGAGTTCCAGGACTGGGAAAAAAAGGAAGAGGAGGTACTGTGCTTTGAGTTTGGTTACATTTGTTTTTGTTTAATATAATATTATCTTTATGTTGACTTAGACTATTAATATGCAGTTTCATGACAGGGCAACACCAACGCATGTGGAATATTGGGAGGTATCACCCTGTTTTCAATGTTTGATTTCTGCACGGATTATGTAATTAATAAGTTTTAAGTTTTATGCTAGTGGTAGAAGGTATTGTCAAGGGTTGTTGGCAACGTTGGAGTTGAAGAGTAGACACGATCTCATTGTCAGGATTTACAATTTGGTGGTTCCTGCTAAGGATGAGTTTCTTTTGGACTTGAAATGGAATATATTTGATTTTTGTAATTTTCAATCAGTGGGATTTGTTTCTTTTGGACTTGAAATGGAATATATTTGATTGTTGTTGTTTTCTTAACTTTCTAGCTATATGAAGTGGTTTTTAAGTGTTGTTGTTTTGATTATAAGCAGGCGGTTGATACGGCAGTTTGGATTTTGACAGAAGGACGAATGGATGCCATAAAATTGGAAGGAGGTTCACCTTCAAGAATTGTTGCAGCAAAAGCTATTGGTGAAGCTGGAATAGTCGTGACATGTTGGTCTTACACCACAGGCCATTAGTGTTTTAGGTGGATTTAGGTCTCAGGGAAGGAATGTTACCAGTGCCGTCAAGGTCGATATCTCTACTCTCTCCTGCACGATGCAACTATTTTGCATTTGAAAATAAAGTTGTGTAGGATTTGGTTCAGTTTTACTTTATTCTTTATCGTGGATATTGATAATTTTTCTGTTTAATATATAAATTTTCATTGTATTTTGTATTGATTGAATTGAATATTGTAATGTAGCATTTTTATTTTTTATTAAAAAATAAATAAAATTACGGCGGTTCTAAATCGTCACTATTTTAAATGAAATGTATAACATATAATTATGGCGGTTACAACCGTCGTTATTTACAATGAAATATATATTATATAATTATGGCGGTTACAACCGTCGTAATAATATTTTGGAGACGGTTTGAAACACTGTCGTGGATTGTTACGGCAGTTGGAGCGACAGTTTTACAAACCGTCGTAAAACAGCCTCGCGACACATGTTTCTACAACACAAGAAAAACCGTCGTGACTTGCAATTTGCGTCGGTTGTAACCGCCGTAATCTACCAAAATTAACCGTCGTAATTTGCCAATTTTCTTGTAGTGACCACCATTCGACTCGTTTCTTCGTGCTGGTTCCTAAAATGCTATTGCTTTTTCATGATTCTTCTTCTATCATTCTAACCGCAGCAAAATAAAAAAAAAACCTATAATTCCTAGATCTCACATTTTGCTAATCCAGACACACAAATAATGCCTCCAAGTGGAGGACCCAAGTAACCAAGTCAAAAACGCGTTCTTAATCACTAGAAATGGCCTAAAACTGTATGAATATCTAACAAATCTTACCTGACTTGTGACAATTTCTTTACCTACGAACAAACCAATGATCTTCCCCTGTGATCTTCAAAGCACGTGTACTGGCGAAATAAACGCGTGGAATCTGTAACACCCCAATTCCCATCGCGAATAAATAATACATAAATAAATCAGAGTGAATAAAAATTTATTATTCTTAGACAAAAACAAGGAAGCCACATTTGAAGAAAGAAAACACAATCCCTGCTCAAAATATGATACATAACACAAAATGGAATAAACATAAAAGGGAAACTTTTTCCATACAAAAGGAAAGTTCAATTATGAAATAAAACGGAAAGATCCATAATTAAATTGTTTTACAAAATAAATTGTTTTATAACATCAAAATATACATACAAAGGTAATACAATATAGATCCAACATAGATATACATATAACAAAAGTGTTCCCCGACTCCCGTGTTACGTATCAGAGCAGACTCACTGACAAAAGGATGGAGAACTAATCTTCGCAAAAGTCTCCAAGATACTAATCTGTAATTGCCTCATAGAGCAACAAACCACAGCAGAGGGGTGAGAAATAACAACTAGATCAAGATTGCATAATAATATGCAAACACATATAAATTCACATGCATAATTATTCTCACCGCAAGCATCACATACTAACACATATAGCATGCCAACAGATACATAACATATTCCTAATAATCCAACCACATAGCATATATCAATTATACCAACATGATCACATATTCACACTTAAGGCATACCAAAGTTATGACATATGGAAGCACACCACCACATCACATAGCATATGTCTATACATAAAACATATCATCCATAACCAATGCGTTTATCACAAATGCATATCAAATCACCAATGTTATCACCAACTCAACACATAATCAATCAATTCACAATCTCCCACACATAATCAATCCATTCATGATTTTTCACACATAATCAATCCATTCATGATTTATGCAAATGCACAGAGACCGACACAACGACTCAATACAATGCAATACGGTACCATCCATCCATCATTCTCATCATTAATTCACTCAGGAATTATTGGAATCATCGCTTGTTACTTAGTGTAACTCCCCGTCGGGAAAACGATGTTCCCCGTCGCTTTAGGTCCTCTTGTATAAGGCTCACGACGTTTATGGATCGCTTTAGGTCCTCTTGGTATAAGGCTCACGATCCGATCGCTTTAGGTCCTCTTTGTATAAGGCTCACGATCGTCTATAACGTCGCTTTAGGTCCTCTCGGTATAAGGCTCACGACCGTTATAGCAGATTCCCTTTGGAATCGTTTCGTCGTTCACACCCACTAGGGCACACGACATCACAAGAATGCATATCATGATGCTTGGCATACAATGACTCATGACAATCCAATGCATAATATACAACCATGTTTTTTGTGTCGAGATTCTCGTTGGAGGATCACTCGTCAAATTCTCGTTTTTTGTGTCGAGACATGCTCATTCTTGTTGATATGTGTATGTTTACTACTTTAATTCGGTTTGATGTTGCTTATAACATTATGTTTAAATGCACCAAGAAGAAGTTGTATGAGTATAACAACTTACATACTACCACAGAACCTCTTCTCCCATGAACAACTTACTGCGCCTTCCCGTATTTTCCGTTCACTATGCCAAAGAAGACCTTTAGCAGCGCTTTTTTTTGCCTTTAGCAGCGCTTAAAAGCACTGCCAAAGCTGGCGCTGCTAAAGGTAAAGACAGCGTTTTTTTCCTTTAAAAAGCGTTGTTTTAGGCCCCCCTAAGGATCCCTATAGCAACGCTTTTCCACGGAAAAACGCTTTCGTAGGCCCCCCTTCAGCAGCGCTTTTCCAAAGAAAAGCGCTTTCGTATGTCCCCCTTTAGCAGCGCTTTATAAAGCGCTGCTAAAGGTCCCACTTTAGGCAACGTTTTTCCAAAGAAAAGCGCTTTCGTATGCCCACCTTTAGCAGCGCTTTAAAAGCATTGTCTTATGTATACGCCATTACACCCCTTTAGGCAGCGCTTTTTTTAGAAAGCGTTGTCTTTTATTAAATAGCTTTTTAAAAGTTTTTTTTTTAAATCAATTATTAAACCTGTATAATTCAAACCTGTATAATTTAAACCTGTATAATTTATCAGAATTCATAACCATTCATCACATGGCCTTTGATACCATTATATTTCAACACATAGGCCTTATAGCATTATAATTCAATAATAGGCCTTTATACGATAAAACTTCAATACATAAATGGTAAAAACCATTATATATACAACACCAAAATAAACATTACATATATATAACTCAATACAAACTATACAACACCAATTCCATACACCAATTCGAAACCTTATACACCATATTCATCACATATATATACAACATCTTCCATAAACCTAACACAATTTCTAAAACTAACAAATTCTCATTTCAACCATGTATTGACATCAATCCTCCATTATTTCTTCCAATTTGTCTTTCGTGTAGGTGGCACACTTGAATTCATCAAAATACTACATTTTACATAATATGCAAGATTTAGTTAAAAGTAATTAATTAGATGAAATATCTGATAATAAATCTTAAAATAAGTTCATACCATGGTTGGAATCTCTCTGTGTTCCAAAAGAATAATTTCTTTCATGAATCTCAAGACAAAATAACCATAATCGATACCATTACGTTGCCGAGGACACTACACATAGAAAAAAGAAGTATTAATAAGTATCATAGATGAATTGTCTTATCAAGTAGCATTACTATTATAATATCAAATCATACCTCCACTCTTATCCACATAATGTTGTTTGCTCTGGACTTTGGTACCCGAGCTTGTCGTTGTGATCGGAATATTTTTATGGATCTAACATATTATAAACGAATAGTTAGAACAATCTCACATAAATAAAGAAATACACACACGAATATTTAGAACAATTGCATCACTTACGTATCAATCATATTCTTCATCTCTGGGTATTTTGTGCAATCACCCTCTAGCGAATCCAGATAATAGACAATTTCTTTTATCGGATTAATCACAAGCAACAACCAGTGTCCACTGTAAAATAAAACAAAAGTATAGATGGAAATGTTATACACAACGTAAAAAAGCGAAAAATTATAATAAAGGAAGTTAGGATGAAAATCTTACCCATGGCCAGTATTATACGCTAAAAGATACAACTTCTTTGTATCAATGTTTGTCATAAATGCACGCACTAAGTGATCTTTGACCTCATCTGGAGTTCGAGTGATTAAATTTGCATTGACACAGTTGGGAGCCAAGAAGGAGTATCTTTCAGTCAATTGACGCGGGAGCATCAATTTTTCATACAAGAACCTAAAATAAAAACGGATTATAATAAATATGTTATTATAATTAACATTCTAATATTCATTGAAATGAGTAAATAAATTGATCAATTAAATAAATAAAATCGATGCATTACCTGATGTATGAATTAATAACAGCGCCGCCTAATTCAGAATGCGTAAATATCTGATCAAAGTCTTCTTTAGAAATTGTTTCTGAATAGGCAAACCCAAAAATACCTGCTTCCATAGGTATTTCATGGATACCACCTTCTATCAAATCCGTTGGGCCTACAATTGTTTCAAGGCACAACCGAAATCGAGAAATAGATGTTTTTTTTGCCTTGGCAACTACTGGCTTCTTGTTCTTGATCCCTTGTTGCACCTCTTGTGTAGGAATATGAAAATCATATAAGTCATAAACTTAGTAATCATGAAGATTTTGAATTCGGATCACAGAATTAACATTTTCGATGCATATATATCATTGTACCTCTTTTTGTGATGCAACCGACTTGGTTTGCCGCACAATCCCTTTGTCTTTTGATTTGGATTTTGAACGAGTCTAACGATGTCATGTAAATTAAATGTAGGTAAAAGTAAGCATATCATAACTTATATGCAAGTAAAACATTTGAAAACTAAAAGGTTAATAATGGTTTTTAACATACCGAGTCATCTATGACGATGAGGTTTGACGGCCATGCAACATACGACCCCATTGCGTCCCCCACCAATGTTGCATCTGACACTTCCTCAGGTATAGGTAGTACCGCATCCCGCTCTAAAGCAATATCAATCGAAACCTTCAAATATCCAGCAGGGAGCAGTCTAGTGTAAAGGACGTCTCCGGGAGTGTCATGCATTTTTCCCTTGCCAACCATTCGATATGTCGGTGCCGATAAATATAGTTGACAAGGTGAAATGCCCTAAAAAAAACAAAAATAATACGAAATTGTTATTGTGCAATGATGTCAATATAAAAAACTGTACTAATTTAATAAATATAATTACCTCCAGAATTTTTTGTTGACAATTGATGCTGGCCTTGTCACTAGCATCTTTAAATTCTGAACCGCGCCTTTCCGACATATATCTTTCTTTATCCTGTTGCAATTCACGAACTTGAGCTCTCAATTCTTCCAACATTTCCATCACCTCTCTATTGCTAGGATTTTTTTTTCTTTGAACGCTTATAGAAGGTAGATGGAGTGACTCCAAATCCCTTACCCCTCACGCGACCAGAATACTTAGGAACATTTAATACTCGACTCAGTATGCTCCCACAATCCTGGTCTTCCGTGGCAGTTAAGGACTGAGATAGAGTCTCCTGAAATTCAATATTAGAGCCATGCATAAATATATTAGATAAACAAGAACTTTATATCTAACTAAACATGGACAGCCTTCCACAAAACATGTTGTATACTTACACAATTTTTGAAAACTTGTTGAACACCTACAGTTGCAACTCCATCCTTTCTCTCATGGGCAGCCTTTCACAAAACATGCTCCGGAACAGATGTTTCTTCACTTTTCTCCTCTTCAAGCTACACATTAAGTCAAGAATTAGGATTAATAATAATACAAAAAGATCATAGCTATTATATATACTTATGATTTTTTGTTCCAAGCGTACATATCCCTAATGTCCTTTCTTGTATGGATACGGTTTCGAGGCTCTTTGACGATTAACGTCACTCATAACCTGCATAAACAATTATAAGTCATATCAGAACACGTGCAATAACTACATGAATATAAGACAATGTTCATGATAAATTAAATTAAGATTACGTGGAATTTTTCTGTTCTTCGTTTGGCAACAAAAGTGTCTCATTCTTCGGGTGCAATCAAGTCCGCATATTTCTTTGGGCATTCCGCTTCAACAAACTTTCCTTGGGCATCCCTCAGAAACTTGTTGGATAAAAATGCTCAGAACCCTCTATGTCTTTTTCCGGCTAATTGAAGACAATATGTTTGCTTCTCGTCACCAATGTTAAAAGATCTCTACAATAACAAATAAAGTGTGTCAGTACAATTAGTTTTAAAATATAATCGACAAACATAACAAATAACATCACATATAATACTTGTATCTCACTCCATATTTTATCTTTGGTGGGTTTCAACTGTGGATTTCGCCAATTGTCACAAGTAATAGGAACTAGTGAACGGACAAGTGCACAAGTGTAAATAGTCAACATTGCGCCATTAGGCTCAATTAGTTGACCTGTTTCATTCCAATGAACGTCGTATTTTATTCCCTTGTCTCTAGCATGAATAACTCCTTTCATGATTGTTATTCCTCTTGAAATATCTACTTCCGCATCTTGAACTGATTCTTTTGGATCATTCTTGGAAGTATAGTGCAAGTTATCCTCATTAGAAGCCATTTTACCTATAATAAAGAAAAACACATATAAATCCATAATCCATAATCCATAATCAAATATGAAAATGACAAACATATAAATCATGATCCATAATCAAATTTGAAATGACAAACACACGACAAACATATAAATCCATAATCATTCTCAAACATGAAAAATACATGACAGAATATATAATTTTACTATTACCTCTTTAGTAACGTCTCTTTCTTTTCCGGGTAGGAAGATGATCTACTTGTCTCTTAACAACACGGATGGATGGATTGATCCAAATTCCCTCATTATGATCATTTCTAATATATGATTCACTCGCTCCAACAGTCTCATCTTGATCACTTGTAATATATGATGTATTCACTCCAACAATATCACCTTGATCTCAAATGTTATCATCAATTACTTTGTTAGATAAAAGTACTATAGACCATTTCGTACTTGTCGGGTCAGTGACATAGAACACTTGTCTAGCTTGAGAGGCTAGAATAAAAGGCTCGTCTTTGTACCCCACCCTATTAAGATCCACTTGCAAAAATCCTGACTTATCCATTCGTATGCCACTATTATTTTCAACCCACTTGCAACCAAAGATAGGAATCTGAAACTTCTCATAATCAAAAACCCAAATGCGCTCGATAACCCCAAAATATGACATATTTGCATATGTGGGGTTTAAGTCCTTCACACTTGAAATGTGCATTGATTCAGCTACCAAGGTGACACCACTATTTTGCATTGTACTTTTGTCATCTTGTTCTTTGGTATAAAATGTGTATCCATTAATTGTGTATGCGCTATAAGAAAACACATGCAAACTTGGACCATATGCTAAACATCTCAACCTTTCTGATATTGAAGCGGGATCTACACAAAACTTTGAATAAATGTGATCCTTAAACCATGGTATGAAACTTCGATTGTGCTCTCATACTATCCAATTTTTATTTCTATTTGGATTTAAACCTCGGAGAAAATCCTTGTGTATTTTAACATACGGTTCAACCTCATTGTCATTGTGCAGAACATACAAATGCACTTGCTCCCATTCAGCCCTTGATACGGTCACAATTTTATTTCCAATTAACTTTTTTCCTTCTTTTTTTTCAATGATGTGAGATTTGGGAAGTCCAATGGATTGAACGTTGGAAAGATATTCAGTACAAAACTCAATCGCTTCTTCAATAATGTATCGTTCAACAATACAACCCTCTGGTCGACTTCGATTTTTCACATACCCTTTTAATATTTTCATATACCGTTTAGCAGGGTACATCCATCTCATATAAGCTGGTCCACACAATTGTGTCTCCTTTACAAGATGAACAACTAGATGTACCATTATGTCAAAAACCGATGGAGGAATGAACATTTCAAGCTCACACAATGTAATGACTATTTCTTTTTGCAATGTTGGTAAGATCGCAGGATCGATCACGTTACTACAAATTGACCTAAATAAGAAACACAATTTAGTTATTGTGCGTCTTACTTTTTCCGGCAAAATAGAACGTACACCTATTGGTAGAAAATGTTCCATTATAACATGGCAACCATGCGTCTTTAAACTCTTTAATTTGAGGTCTTTCATATACACAAGTCTTCTAATATCTGAAGAGTATCCTTCTGGAACTTTAACTTCACTTAGAAACTTACACAATATTTTTTTCTCCTTTCTAGATAGAGTATAGACAGCAGGTGGTAGATATGTTCGTTTTCCTTTCTTCAAGGGTCCTAATTCAGTTCTTATCCCCATCGATATCAAGTCCTTTCTTGCTTTAAGGCCATCCTTAGACTTTCCTGGTATATTGAGTAACATACCAATAACACTGTCAAATACATTTTTTTCAATGTGCATAACATCAAGAAAATGTCTTACATACAAAGACTTCTAATATGGCAATTCAAAAAAATTGACCTCTTCTTCCACCCACTCTTGACAAGGGTATGTGAAAAAGGCTTGCCAAACTGAGTACTCACATCTTTCACCTTTTCAAAAACTTGATCACATGTCAATATAGGTGGAGCTCTACCTTGTTCTGCCTCAGCTTTGAAGGCTTTTCTCCACCCACGGTAGTGATGATTAGAATTTAAGAATCTACGATGACCGAGAAATATATTCTTCTGACCAAACTCCAATCGCGTCCAATCTGTTTTATCTTCACAAATAGGACACCCACACTGACCTTTTATGCTATACCCTGATAGATTTCCGTATGGTGGAAAATCATTTATTGTGCCAAACTACATCGCCCTCAAGTTGAAACTTTCTTTCCTATATCCATCATAAACCTCCACACCGTTCTCCCACAAAATCTTTAAATCTTCGATTAACGGTGTCAAGTATACATCTATGTCATTCCCTGGTTGTTTAGGCCCAGAAATTAACATAGATAACATCATGTACTTACGCTTCATACATAGCCATGGAGGTAGGTTATAAATCATAATAATAATAGGCCATGTGGTATGTGAGATACTTTGAAGACCATGTGGGTTCATTCCATCAGTAGATAATGCCAAGCGAAGGTTACTTGCTTCTTCTCCAAATTCAGGATAATCATTATCAATTTTCGTTCACTGTGGTGAATATGCCGGATGTCAAAACTTTCCATCTATAATTCTTTCAACTGCATGCCAAGTCAAGTTTCTTGCATCGGTTTCACTACGAAACATGCGTCTAAATCTCAGAATTATAGGAAAATACCACAAGACTTTTGCTGGAGACAACTTTTTCTTATATCGAGAGACACCACATTTAGGACACTCATTTAACGATGCATACTTATTTCGAAACAAAACGCAATCATTTGGACATATATGTATCTTATCATAGCTCATGCCAATAGAGCACAACATCTTTTTGGCCTCATATGTTCGATTAGGAAGAACATTATCCTCCGGAAGCATATCTTTCATAAGGGCTAATAACTCTGTGAAACTTTTATCCGACCATCCATTACCCGCCTTTAAGCTGTACAACTTTAATACCGTAGATAATCTTGTGAATTTCGTGCAACCCTTATACAACGGTTTCTCTACATCGCTTACCAAACTCTCAAACATTTTGGGACAATCCTGAAGATCTTCTTCAAGTGCTTCTGCAATCTCTTCGACTCGATCACAATCGTATGTATCTGTGGCATTGTCGTTTGAAGCATAGGTCGTATTATCCCCCGGTTCAACATTCCCGTTACTTTTCTCACCATGAAGTGTCCAACTTGTATAACTTCGATCAATTCCATGCCTCTTTAAATGCGACTCCATCTGACCCGCGTCAATCCGACGCCCAAAACAGCAACTCAAGCAAGCACATGTGATTCGACTTAGGTCTTTGGCGTGTTCAACAGCAAACTTAACGAATTCTGATACCCCATTCTCGTACTCTTTCGACAATCGATTGGACGGCATCCATTTTTTATCCATGATTTTACTAAGTAAGCAAAACAAAAACAAAAGAACAACTACGTACCTGTTTATATAGAAGTCAGCAACTTCTGGACTGAACCACAAAGTGTAAGATTCTTGAAAACGATTCGAATTCACTATTCATAAGTAACCCCTATAGCAAATGAATGTAAGTTAGTAAGTGATGGTGTATACCACATATAACAAGTCAAAGTTTCAAGAAACAAATTTAGTAAACATCATCATTAAATCAAATAGCATGGTATAGTTTCAACTCAACATTGTAAAAAAAAAAACAACTTCAACGCTTAAGTTCAAGTAACAATTCAATCACTATTTATCATTTTCAATCATCTCTCAAAATAAATTTAATCACTAGTTCACTTTACTACTAATTTCATTATCATTTTCAATAACAACCAAATTCTTACATCACTAAAATTTTCTGATAAATGATCACTTTAACTTTACAAATAGCCCTATAACAACCTCAACAATCTAACTTCTACAACACTCTTAACTACCTTGAATTTTCTAATTAATCACTATTCTACAAATTTTACACATTAAACTAACTTCTACTATTCTATAAATTAATCATTTAACTAACTTCTACAAATTAATCACATTTTACACAATAATCACTATACTAACTTCTACTAATTAATCAGTTTTCTAATTAATCACTTTTCCAATTAATCACTAACTAACTCCTACAAATCAAAAAATGAAAACCTAACATCAACAACTAATAATACACCAAATTTATCTCACAGAAACAGCAGAGAAACAGTCTACAATGGAGAATATTAGACATTTTCATTAATTGAGAGAAAACCAGAAAAAGGAGAGTAAAAACCTTATAGAAACAATCAACAATGGCGGACGACGGTGTGAGTAAGCAGAAACGACGGAGGGAAGCCACAAACGGAGTAAAGCCACGACGGATTTCATTTGCAGAACGACGGCGGACGGCGTGGTTTCGTTCATTTGCAGAAAAAATGGAGGAAGAAGAGAAACAGTAGTCGCTAGGGCGAAATAGAAACGGTCGTAATGAAAATAGAGGGAGATCAGAATCTGTTTTAATTTTAATATTTTAAAAGACCTTTAGCAGCGCTTTTAGAAAGCGTTTTCTTATGTTAATCCTTTAGCAGCACTTTTGGGGTAAAAGCGTTTTCTTATGTGGGATTAATGAAAGGCCTTTAGTGGCGCTTTCCAAAAGCGCTGGCTAAAGCGTGTTGTACGAAAGTCCTTTAGCAGCGCTTTTTAAAAGCGCTGCCTTATGTCCCATATTTAGCAGCGCTTTTCATAAAACGCTTTCTAAAGTTCACCTGCCTTAGGGCTTTAGCAGCGCTTTTCAAAAGCGCTGTCTTATGTCCCCCATTTAGCAGGGCTTTTTTCTTTCGTTTTTGATTTTTGTTTTTAGAGAAACATATAGCAGCGCTTCTACCAGAAAGCGTTGTCTTTGTTGCGCTGCGATAACTCATTTTTGGCGTAGTGGTTAAAACCCGCACCAACTCATCTTCCTTACGTTCAAGCTTCAAACCATTAAACCGACAACATCGAGACTACCACAAACCTCACTGTTTAACCTCCTCAAAGCCTTCACATTCCCTTCCTCACTCCCTCATCAAACCATATCACTGTTTCGCCGCCAGCCACCAATATCACCACCGTGATAACAAACACGCACAATATCGTCTCCGGCAGCAGCATAACTTCACATTCATTCATTGCTACCACAACACTACAAAGCTTCCATGAATCGCTTACAACAATCTCGACAATTTCCGGTGACTCATTTGCGATAATAGTGTGACATTGTCCAATACTCGGAGAAGTTCTAGCGCTTCAGAAGCGGGTGTTGGCTGTTACGAGTCTCACATCGGACAATATATGGCATAAACATGTGTTTATAAGTGGGGGTAATCCTCACTCTACCAACCGATTTTGTAGGGTTGAGTTAGGCCCAAACACATTTCTTAACATTGTATCAGAGTCTGGTTTAAGATCCGGTGGGCCACCTTATATGGTTTCCGCTATCGGGTCACCCACAATTTATTTCTAACTGGTTTTGTAGGGTTGATGAGTCATTGACAATTGAAAAAGTAGCTGAACATTGCCATGCTCCAGAAGATATTGAAGTAATTTACAAGATTATTGCTCATATGGCTGCCAACGATAGAGCACTAATTGCTGAAGCTGCAGCTGGAAAAACAACAAGCTAAGAGCCGTATTTGGAATGAAACATGGCTGACAAGTCTCTTTTATAAGCCATGCGATTATTAACTTTTTGTTAAGCAATCCCTCAACATGGAGATCGCTATTGTTATTGCAAGGGAAGCTGGTATGGACTGGATTCTCCACCTTGATACTGATGAATTAATACACCCGGCTGGTGCTCTATTGAGAAAGACGGTATCAAAGAATCTTTTAGTGAGGTAACAATTTTCAAGAAGAATTACGACCAACTTCCGTGAGGTTGCAATAAAAGGATTCTGAGACATGTGTGATCCAGAAGAGAATGGATCGGGAAAGATGCTTGTGATTGGATCAGTGAATCCATTAGGTATTGCATTTTGGGCTTTATGGCCCATCAACTTTGCTATCTGCACCCGCAATGTATACATACCTCTCCTCTCTATATTTCTTTCTTTTATTTTTCTATAATTTGCTTCTTACTTTAGCCTTTGTTCTTTTTTGCCATACTTTTCTTTTTCTTTTTTAATTATTTCTATTTCATAATATTAAAAAAAAAACCAAAAATATTTTTATTTTCATTTTAAGTATTTATTTATTTAAATTATTTTTATATCTCATATTAAAAAACCTAAAAAGTGTTTCTTTTGTGGTTGTTTTCATTTGTGTATGTGATTTATGGTGTATCCATTAGCTTGACATGGTTTCTTGATGAATAATTGTTGACCTCTTCTTTAATGTGTTTTTGTGAATGCCATGATCTTGTCACACTTTGTTTATTATTTTCTTTGATTCTCAAAATTAATTCTTGAAATATGAATGCTTGTATGCTCTCTGTGTGATGGTTGTTTACTTGTTTTGACCATGCTTGAATGCGAAACTTGATGAGGATATATCTATGATGGCTTGGATTTTGTTTCATTTAGGTTAACTTGACTTGTTGGTTGTGTATAATGGTTCTTGACATGCATTGATGATCTTTGGTTTATTGATTCCATGATGTACATGACTAGGTTTCTGTTGATTTGTCTAAGGATACTTTGCTTTGTGAGCTTGTATTGATTACATGCTTTGACATTCACTTTACACACATGTTGCTATTTGTATGTGAGTTCAACTGTGACATTTGAGGCTTTACTTTGTACTCCTTGGATGTTATGATGCCTATCTTATCTGATGTTCACTTGTAGCTCTTGAATCTTCATGATTGCTTATGCTTAAATCCAAGGGGAGGGTTTATTGGTTGACTATACAGTCATGTTCATTTGCATCTTTCATCCATTGTACGATCTTTGATCCCTTAGGTTGTACATATTTCGATTGTTGACTTTAGACATATTCCTTTAGGTTATTTTCCATAGCATAGTTTCCTTTAGGATGTTTAACTTAGACAACTTATAGTTAGTCTCCCTTTTTTCCCATAAGAGATTAGACATAAGTCATCCCTAGTTGAGATGTAATTCTCCTACCCCATGACATAGTTGAGAAAGATGTAGATTCTTTTCCACTTGAGAGTGGTATATGGCATACTCGTCGATTCTATATCCGAGTCAGAGCCCTTCTCTTAATGTGAAGCAAAGATCCATCTTCCACATGTTTGTGGTGGTTTAAGTTGAGTATTCTCCTTAAGATGACAAATTGTTTCTTCTCCTAACCAACCAACAAACATTGCTTTTACCAGTAGTTGTCCGAACTACGGACGCTCTGATTTCTCAAGTTCCTCTTGAGAATACGTAGGCACAAATTCAATCCTTGGCGAGCAACCTTTTCTCTTTTGCAACCTTTTCTTTTCACCCTTTTACCCCTTATTGAGGGGAACTACGAATGCTCTGATTCTTTTAGTCAAGATACGTAGGCACGAGATGCGATGTCTTGGGGAGCATACTTAGGAATAACACCTTAGGTCTTCCTTTTCTTTTCACCCTTAGCAGATAACAATTAACAAATAACACATTAAGACAAGAGGTTCCTATAGAGTACTACAGATACTTAGGATGCTAGCACCTTCCCTAGGTATAACCAACCCCCAAACCTTAGATTCTCTTTTGCTTTGCATTGCATTGCATATTTTGGGTTATTCGTTCTTTTTCCCTTCCCTTGGATAAATTAAAGATCGGTGGTGAATTAAGATTTGTGATTCAAGTTAATTAATAGCTTGATATCCGATTCTCACCGCGACATTGATCAGCCGTCAAGATCAGTGGTGCCGTCTGTGGGAAATCTGTCATCCCCGTCTAACATCCATCGTAGATTCAAGACCAAAGCAGCTCTCTGTCCAAGATTCTGATCATGGCAAGCCAAGTTCACGTTCATGATGCTCGCAACCCTGCTTTTCTCCCCGTCAGCAACACTGATACTGACGGAGCTGCATCCTTCCTTGGAGGCGACGCCCACCATCTGAGAGATGGAGCCACCGCATCTCCCTCCCCCACTCGTGCTGATCATGTTAAAGACAAGCCCTCGCTGGACCACCAGGTTGTTCCTATTCCGCCCAACTCCGACGCGGCCGTGGCGACCCTTCTTGAAGCTCTCAACAAAACCAACATCTTAATCCTCCAACAAAACGCAAGGATTAGGGCTCTAGAGGAGTCTGCCCAACCAAGATCCTATTCGCCGAGGAAAGAGCACCGACGATCCCAAAGCCCACCTCCACGACGTGAAAGAGACCGCCGGGTACCACTTGAACCAGAATCCCATGCCGTCCGAAAGCGTGACCACATCTCCCCGCGGAGCCAGTACTCCCCAGAAACCAAGAGGACCAGGAGAGACCAGCGTTCGTCTCCACCCAGATGCAAGGGTCGGGCATGAACCTCATCTCCCCGCAGGAATCACCGTTCTATTCTTGAGCGAAGCACCCGCTCCCCGTCAAGGACCAATAGTAGCAGCGGCGTTGAGCTTCCCCAAGGGATTGGAGAAACCACCGTCTTTGGGCGCCTACGACGGTATGACGGATCCAGACGAGCACATCAAAAATATCGATGCTCTGCTCGACTATCATGGCGTCTGGACGCCATCAAGCGTAGATTATTCCCTACCACGCTCAGGAAAAGAGCGATGATCTAGTATAAAAAACTCACCAACGAGTCCATCACCTCATGGAGACAACTGGGGAGAATGTTCTCCATACACTTCACGTCATCCCGCCAACACCCGAAGACTGAAGCCTCCCTTAAGGCCATAATTCAAGGGAAAGAAGAGCTTCTCCACACCTACATCGAGAGGTTTTAATAAAAAAGCAGTACAGGTCTCAACGACCGATGACAAGAAGAAGTTCTTGCTCGAACGAGGACTTCGTCCCTGTATAGAATTCGCCAAAGGACCCTTCGGCCGCTTCCCTGAGTATACTCCCCTGACCGTCTCTAGGGAGAAAATCCTCTCTGAATGTGCCAACTCGGAGTTCAAACAAGCAGGGGTTTGATTCCCTAAGCAGATACCGGCCAAGTCAAATTCTGACAAGTCAAAATACTTCGGTTTCCACAAAAGTCACGACCACACAATCGACGTCTGCATCCACCTGAAGGATGCCATTGAGATACAGATAAGGGACAGTCACCTGAAACAGTTTACCAAGAAGAGGAAAACTCCTCGGCAAGACACCCAGGAGTCGAAGAAAGTTGAGGAAGAGGTGCCTTCCTCAAAAGAGATAGACCTTCAGGTCACCGTGAGCGTATCAAGACCTGAGGACTTCTATTTTCCTGAGGGGCTTAGCGTTCCCCCTACTTCACAGCACATAGTCCGTGGGAAACTTTCCCCTCTGCCATGGTCATCTCTGGACGGGGCTTCAACAAAGTTACTGTGGGCTCTGTTAAAAGGAAATTCGAGCTTCTTCTCAGCACGAGCTCTAACAGTAGTACCATGCTCGACGAAGTCTGGGGAGAGTTGGTCCCTTCTCTTTCTACTGCGAGGAACTCCTTATTGAGGCTCCTAACTCAAGCATTTTGTTGCTCGTGAGAGCCTAGATGGCTAACTTTGATGTTCACCGAATCTTAGTCGACCAAGGCAGTTCGGTCGACATCATATACTCGCAACTGTTTTCCACCCTCCAGCTAGATGAATCGCACCTAACCCTCTACGTAGGCTCTAGCCTATAGGGCTTCAACGGGTCGGTCACAAAGCCATAGGGATATGTGGAATTGATTTTGACTTTCGGATCTGCAGAGATGGCCAGGTCTATTAAAGTCCAATTCCTGGTTATCGACTTCCCTTCTCTCTATCAGTGCATCTTTGGGCGGCCAACCTTGGCCGAATTGGTGGTCGTACCATCTGTCGTGCATCTAAAAATGAAGTACTACATTTCTAAGGGTCTGGTCGCCACTCTACACAGGGACATCGAGGCAGCAAGGAGATGCTTCGAATCATCCACCAAAGGACTCAACACCATTACCGCCAAGCCGAAGACTTCCAACAAGTCGGCCCTGCCCAGAAGCTCCGGGAAGGCCAAGCTGCTACCCCGCGTCGACTTTATCGACCTCGACAGCCGCTTCTCTGAAGATGACCAGAAGGAGACCTAGACTTGTTCGAGCAACCCTTCAGCGTCAACCAGCACCGGCGATAACTCTCATCCAATGCGTCCAATTCTAGAGGGCGAGTTTGAACTCGTCCTGCTCGGCGATGACCCCCAGCAAGGAGTGAAGATCGGGACCGTACTCCCCAACTTAGCGAGGAAACAACTCAAAGTTTATATCCGAGAGAATGCGGATTTGATCGCCTGGAGCGTCGCGGAAATGCCCGACTTAGATCCTGCTGTTGCCTGCCATTAGCTCACTATTGACCCTGCCGCCAGGGCTGTAGCACAACGTAGGAGAAAACAGTCTTCGGAGAAAACGGAGGCTTTCGAACAAGCTATAAAAGACCTCCTCAAGGAAAACTTTATTTCGGAGGCCAAGTACACTATTTGGCTGTCCAATGTTGTACTCGTTAAAAAGTCTAATGGAAAATGGTGTATGTGTGTTGATTATACTGATCACAATAGGGCATGCCCTAAAGATGCTTACCCCCTCCCCAATATAGATAAACTTGATGATAATTCTGCCATTTTAAACTTTTATCGTTCATGGACGCCTATTAGGGCTACAATCAAATACCAATGGCAAAAAGCGACAAAAGGTACACAACTTTCATGACCGAGTCGGACAACTATTACTACAAAGTAATGCCCTTCGGCTTGAAGAACGTTGGCGCTACCTATCAAAGGATGATGAACAAGGTCTTCCGGGGAGAAATCGGCGACATGCTCGAAGTATATATGGACGATATGATCGTGAAGTGCCACGAGGAATCCGATCACACGACACATTTAAGAAAAGTCTTCGAGCAGGCCAGAAAATACTGAATGCGTTTCAACCCGGAGAAGTGCACGTTCGGGATACGAGCGGGCAAGTTCCTCGGCTTCTATCTGACGGGACGAGGAATCGAAGCTAACCCTGACAAGTGCGGGGCCTTCTCCGAGTTTCCTACGCCTAACTTGAAGAAATCCATCCAATCCCTGAACGGGATGCTCGCTTCATTATCCCGTTTCGTGGCCAAGTCTGCCTAACACGCACTGCCCTTTTTCAAACTCCTCTACAAGGAGGCAGCTTTCGAATGGACGAAGGAATGTGACCAGGCTCTCCTCCACCTAAAACGAGCATTGTCAGAACTGTCAGTCCTCTCTCGGTCAGATAACGGTGAAACCCTGTACCTTTATCTCGCTGTGGCAACCGAGGCCGTTAGCGCCGCCCTCATTCGTGAAACGCCCGACGGGAAAAAACCCATATACTTCACGAGCAAAGCCTTGCAAGGACCAGAGCTGAGATACCAACAATTAGAGAAGGTAGCCCTAGCCCTCATTAACGCTGTGAGGAGACTAAGGCACTACTTTCTGGACCACACAATCGTGGTCCGAACAGACCAGCCCGTTAAGCAGCTGTTAGGCCGACTAGACATGGCCCCTTGGAACTGTCCGAATTTGACATCCAATATGAGGGCAGAAAAGCCCTCAAGGCCCAGGCGCTGGCTGACTTCGTCGCGGAGATGACGTTTGTCGATTCCCCCACTTTCTGGGAACGCAAATGGACAATATTAGTAGAAGTTAAGCATGTTCCCCGCGAACATAATTTCAGAGCGGACGTTTTGTCAATGCTGGCAAGCACAAAGAAAAAGGGCGGAAACAAACCTATCATCCAGGAAGTACTTCCTCGACCCAGCATCGAGAAAGCTTCTGCGGTCCTTGACGTGCAAGTCATCGGCGACACCAACTGCTAGATGACCCCTGTCTACAATTACCTCGCTAAGGATGAACTACAATCCGACCCCAAAGAAGCCAGCGCTATCAGGCACAGGGCCTGTTCCTACGTCCTGGTCGAAAATAAACTCTACAAGCAAGGATTCTTCATCCCTTTACTCAAATGTGTCGAGGAAGAGATGGTCACCCACGTCCTGCGCGAGATCCACGAGGGGATCAACGCCCAGCACTTCAGGGTAAGGTCCCTCACCAGGAAATCTCTACTAGCAGGATACTATTGGTCGACCATGCAGTATGACGCAAAAGAATATGTGAAGAAATGCGACAAATGCCAACGACACGGGGACATGCACTTGGTACCACCCAACGAACTCAAAGCAATGTCCTCCCCGTGGCCCTTCGCATGGTTGGACCTGGATATCTTGGGACCCTTCGTCGTTAGGTCCAACCAGAACAAGTATTTGATAGTGGGTGTTGACTACTTCACCAAGTGGATAGAGGCAGAGGCTCTACCCAAAATAACGGCCCACAACATACTTCGCTTCTACAAGCGGAACATCCTTGCACGCTTCGGCATCCCCCAAGCAATAGTCATCAAAAACGGGATGCAGTTTACAGATAGAAAGTTCCAGGAGTTCGCGCCCAACTCTGGATGAAACAACACTTCACGTCCGTCGAACATTCCCAGACTAACGGGCAAGCCGAAGCAGTAAACAGGGTAATCCTACGGGGCATCAAACGAAGGCTGGACGAAAGGAAGAAAGCTTGGGTCGAGGAGCTGCACAACGTGCTCTGGGCCTACCATACTACACCCTACTCTTCTATCGGGGAAACCCTTTTCCCTCTAGCTTACGAAACTGAGGCAGTGATCCCCATCGAGATACACGTGCCCTCCAGGTGGACTAAATCCCCCCTGGACGAGCAGACAAATAACGAGGCGCTAAGGGAGGAGCCCGACCTCGTCGAAGAGGTCTGATCAGGAGCAGCTCTCTGTGAGGCTTCACAAAAATAAAAAATTGCAATCAGGCACAACGGCAAGTTATACGGCGAGAATTCCAAGTGGTCAACCTTGTCTTAAGAAGGAATCACGAAGATTCTCGAGAAGAAAAACTCGCCGCAAACTGGGAAGGACCCTATCGCGTCCGGGCGAAGACGGAGAATAGGGCCTACTACCTAGAGGGCCTCAACGGGGAAGTACTTGCTCAACCATGGAACACCGAAAAGCTTAAACAATATTATAGCTAAAGCCATAATCATTGGCTTGCTTCATCGATGCGACGAGCATAGCATCCCGACTACGAATGCGCGCCCAGGTACAAGAGCTTCATACAAACTAAGGCAGTCTTTCGCTCAAGAACGAGCATAACCCATGTCCGACGGCGGTTCCTCGACCGAGCCCACCCTCGTCAAAGTAACATGATAGCAGAACACCCAGCACACGATGAAAAGTTCACGTTGCGAACTCAGGCTAAAAGGCGACCTGAGCTCTGCTCTCATGCCCGGTAACTACCTTGGACATTCGATCAGTCCCCCTCACTGACGAACATATCTAAGTCGAGCAGACCCCAAAACAACAAATCATTCAGTCACCCTTATTACGGGCATACACTCTCGTCGAGCAAAGTTACTACACTTAGCAAAAATAAAAACAGATAAAGCCATGCGCGAATATAAGTCATATAAAACCGACCAGAATGGTCGAAAACATACATATCATAATAATAAGTGGTCACGGGGACCAGAATCGTACTTGTTACAACAAAAAGGGGCCATACCCCATACAAAAGAATAAATTACATTAACATGGCATGCAGGTCGAAGGTACAACAAAAAGATATCACTCCTCCATCTGCTGGGCCTCTTCGGGGATAGTCTGCACCTACTGAGACTCCTCCTGGAGAGTTTGGGCATACTCCTCGTTGATCTGGAGAAAGTCGGGGATGAAGCTCTTTCCATTTTCCACATGGTATAGGAAACTGGTCCCCTCAGTGGACAGTTAGACACCAGGATTCACAAGTTTCAGCTGCGCCACAGCGTTGTTGAAAGAATCCTCCCAAATGGCTTCGACGTCATCCTCCGCCTGCACAATACGGGAAACCAACTCAGCCCGAGTCTTCAGCTCCTTCAGACCCTCATGCTCGTCTTCAGCGGGGGCAGCAGATCTCATTTTCTCTATCAAATCCTTTGCGGCTTTCTTCTCTACGGCCAGGGTGTCTTTCTCCCCTTGGATCTTGGTCAGCTCCTCCTGAGGCTTTTTCCTCGCCTCCTCGACAACCTTAGCCTCCTCCTTATCCTTCTTCGCCTTCTCCTCCAAGACTGATATTGCGGCTCGGGCCTTCTTCAGCGTAGACCGCCATCATCTACAGGACCCTAATCAGGGCAGAAGCATCCTGCGCCAGCATCACCCTCTTGCTCGGGCTGTCCATTCCCTCGAGCTTCAGAGACTTCGCCCGAGGAACCGTCAAGGAGGAGCCTTCGAAGAATTTTTTGTTGTGAAGGCAGGGAGGAAGCTCGAACTTGCTTTTCTCCCCCGCCTGGCTGAGGTCCACCAACTCGTTCTGCCGGAGTCGCTTGAACCTCGAGGTTCTAGGCACCAGGGAACCCTAGACAGGAGGCAGGATCGGTGAGAAGCTCCCCGACCCCGTCCGGGGAGGTGGCACTCGTTGGGTAAGCCGACCTTTCGTAGTTGTTGTGCCGCCCTTGCCCTTCGCCTGGGAATTTTTTACCATCCTCTCATGCGCTGAAGGCATTTCACCTGCAAAAACATAACGGACACGTTAGCAAACGGGGAAGACAATAATCTGAACAAGCTAAAAAATCAAAGACTACCCAACGGTTTAAGAGCATCAGCGTGAGTCCTGCACGCAAGGAGCCCCTTCGTGTTGATGTAACGGCTCTCCCCCTTCTGCCCGCCATCTTCCTTGAAGATTGGATCCCCTCTCTTAGTCCAGCACTCCGCAGGGGTAAAATTATTGACAAAATTCACCAGTGCCGCGTAGTCGACTTTGTCATCATCTTCCAGCATCTCCGGCTGGGCAAGATACTGGTTAGATCCCAGGGAAAAATGAGACCCACGCTAGCAGAAGGGGAACTTCAGTAATTTATCCGCCACTACTTTGCCCTGCTCATCATAAAGATCATCCCCGTTTTCATCCGTCGACACCTCCCCGACGTACGTAGAATACTGGGCCTTCTCCGACACAGGCTCGATGACGTAAAACCTCTCTTTAAAAGTCCTTATGGATTCGGAGAATGGTTTGAACAACTTTCTCGCCTGCTTCAACGAGACACAGCCGAACTTCCTCCCCGAGACTTGCCTCTGGAGATGGAATATTATAAAAAATAAAGGGAGGGTGGCTCTTATCTTCAGGAATGCACACGTCAGTTCGAACGCACGGATAAATGCTAAGGAATTGGGATGCAGCTGCGAGGGGGCCAGGTCCAAATGCACGAAGACATATCTCTGGAAGTCGGTGAAGGGAAGCCTCAGCCTAATGTCCTTGAAGACGTACTCATACATTTGAAACCTCTCCCCGTAATCTGTGCAGATACGGTCGTCTTCACTAGGAAAATGCACCTGTCATTCCCATTCAGCCCCCACGGTCGTGAAGGCATCCCTGGGAAACGAGGAAAAAATGGAGGCATGTTCCGCGGGCTCTGCAACTTTCCACTCCTCCGCATAGGTGCTCTCAGGTGGAGTCTCGCCGACATCGCTGGGAGTGGTTGTAACTTCTGTGTCACTACTTTCCAAGGTGATCTCCTCAGACGAGTCTATGAAAATTTCCTCCTCGGGTTCACGCGCCATCTCCTTCACCTTAAAAGGAGAGGACAAAATTGAATTTGATGACAAAATCAAATCTACCCTTCCACCGCTAGTCAAGTGAAAGGGCGCGCGAAGGCCCGATGAGGACGTCCCCGGCCTAAGCCCTACTCAAATGGCACAAGTGTGGTGCAAGGAGATGCCCAGGGCAACCCCTCCAACGCACATGGGGAGATTCTCCCCGGTTCGCTACCCAGAATTCCATTTGAAGGCCTACCGGAAAACTCATGAACCTGCCGGAAAACTCATAGCTACACCGGAAAATTCATGAGCTCCGCCGGCGAAAAACGCGTCTGTCATTTCAACGGTGCCAGAAACAACCTAAATCCCTAAGCTCCTAAAGGTCTGGTGACTATGGCAACGGGAAAAAGTGGCCAAACCACCGTCTGCCACCAACAGTCGCTGGACCCTGCTACTCTACTACCTAGAATCAACCTAACCGCATGTATTCAAGAAAAACAGAAAGCAAAAAAGCTTAAAACCAGAGTAAAGTTGAGCAACTTACGTGGTCGAGGAAGTATTTAAGGGTCGAAGACTGTGGTCAGAGCTAGTACGACGGTTGGATGGCGGTTGACGGCGGCTTGAACGGCAACGAATGGAAGAGCTTAGGTAGAGAAGCAAAGGAGGAGAGAGAAGCAAAAAGTGCAAATGAGCAACTTCTCCCTCTATTTATAGGTATTCTGAACGCATATGCACGAGCACGCGCGGCTAGGGGCATCATCATGACCCTAGCCTAGCCATCATGGCATATTTAATGCTGCATAGGGCTCGAAGCACACGTGGCGCCCCACCTCTTCAGATAACATCAATCGTTGGGCTCCCCATACACTGGGCACATCGGACAACGTTACGTATCCCGCGGGCACCAACTCCCTCGGGCATCGTAGAACAACTTCATCTTGTCGGCAAGCGACGACCCTTTCTAGATCTCCCCGGGACTGCGAATTATCCTTAAGTCATCACTCTCACGTTCGAGAGCAACAACTTGGGGGGCTCTTGTTCCGGACTGGACCAATGACTAGGCATGACCCAATCCACTTCTTCTCCTAGAATGGCCCAATTGCCTAAGTCCAGCCAATTAAGGGCAACATTTACCTTTCTGCCCGCCACCGGGAAAATATGGTCGGATGACCCCAAGGGTCACCTGCTCCTCCTAGGTATTTTCTGCCCGTTACGCACGACTCCACAATCCAAAAACAGTCACGACGCCCGTGCCCGGAACTGTATCTTTGCCCATAGCAACGGCTAGTTTCGGGCACCTCTGTCTGTCCTAACGGCTAGTTTCTGGCAGTTACCTATTCTTCGGAAAACAATTATTTTGCCCCGAAAATAGGGACCGTTGGCCACGCGCTGGAGGCACTATAAAAACCCTCTCATTTGAGAGGGTCAAGTATTCCAAATCACCCTACGAAATACATACTTTGTACTTGCCTTTTTCTCTCTTTCTCCTGATTCTTACTTTAGCATCGGAGTGCCTTGCAGGTACACCCCCTCCTCATCTCACACACCCAGCATCACATACGTCATCCTTGGCCCACTTCAGGTTCTGATCAGCTATCAAGATCAAATATATTGAATATTAACGGTAATATGAAGTTACTGATCAATATATTGAATATTAACGGGAACATGAAGGTCCCGATCAAAATATTGAATATTAACGGGAGCATGAAGTTACTGATCAAAATAATGAATATTAACGGAAACATGAAGTTATTGATCAAAATATAAAATATTAACGGGAACATGAAGTTACTGATCAAAATATTGAATATTAATAGGAACATGAAGTTACTGATCAAAATTTTGAATAATAACGGGAACATGAAGTTACTGATCAAAATATTGTAAATTAACAGGAACATGAAGTTATTTATCAAAATATTGAAAATTAACGGGAACATGAAGTTACTGATCAAAATATTGAATATTAACGGGAACATGAAGTTACTAATCAAATTATTGAATATTAATAGGAACATGGAGTTATTGATCAAATTAGTGAATATTTAATCAATGATTTGGATAACTTTATTTTTTCCTGACTAACATTTCACCACTAATTTATAATTTTGTTTTGTTATTTTTTCTTCCTGATTATTTTATTTATTATAAATTTTTTTATTTCTAATTTATCAATTATATCATGCACATTTTTTAACAAGTGCGTGTAACACATTGGGACCCATGCGAACGCAGGGATATAATTAGAAGGATAAAAAACATTTTTAACATTTCAAAAAAATTCAAAAAAAATTCAAATAGAAATAACTTATTCTCCATATAACGTAAATGTTAAAAAACAACGTCGTTAATTTTTTGTTTAGCATATCATTTCAATTGTTAAAGTATTTTTTTTAGAGTTGAAGAAAGATCACAAACTTAGCAGAATGGTTGCGGAAAGTGTTTTTCACTTGTTAAAGTATTTTTTTATATTTCATAATCTAACTGGTGACGTATCCGCGGTCCACACCAGAACCCGTGCGGACGGACGAGTTTCACACTAGTTAACCTAAAGGGTTAGAGAGTGTTGACCATAACATAAAGGTTTAGGATACCTATAACCAATCAAGAGATTTAAATCAAATAGTCTCTTATGTCACGATATATCAAACATGTCACTCTTATGAAATATATTCAGATTCTTCAAACAAAGGCTGCATAAAATAAAAAAAATAAAATATTGGATATGCAATGCACTATTTACAAGTAAAGCACGATTTCGATCAATACAGGTGTGATATTGATGATGGTTCTCGCGGTGTGAATTAATCATAACGTGTCTTTGTGAATAACGGAATCGGTATTAACAATATTGATATTGTTGCGGCCGTTTTCACAAGAATAATAAAAATAAAACAATATTCGTGTACATGCCACTAGCTAGAGAAAACGGATTAAGATGGGAGAGCACATAAGAATCACATAGTTTTTGAATGAAATTAACTCCAATGTCAAGCTTTGCTGCAAGACACAAAATTCATTCTCATCAAATTTGATCATAGAGAAAAAAAATGAAAACACTAGATCTAATAACTATTTTATTTTTTTTTGTAAAATTGAATATTTTTACTATGATGAGAGGAGGGAAAACTAAATATGACCATTTTCCAACAAGGATGCTTTTGCTAGCTCCCATTTTTTAACAATGATGAAAATGAAGAGAAACATAGTATTGGTTTTTTTGGATGACAACATGAAACAATTAGAAAAAGGTAAAATGAACATTCCAAGCTTTCTAGTTTGAAATTCTTTATTTTACATAGAAGATAAGTTTTGTCACTTCTAGGAATAAGGAAATCCTTTGAGTTTGAACTATTATTCATCTTTAATCGTTCATCTATTAACTACATCAACATTATTCTTTTCCCTTCTTTTCTTTTAATACATGCTTTGTACAAATTATTAAATACCATACCTTAAGAAATTTAGTTTAAAGTGAATATTGATGGAACCATTTAATTTAACTTAACTTGTATAAAAATTTGGCATGTAATAGTTTTGAGATCTAAGGTTGTAGTAACTTTTACTATTGGTGTAAAAATGTTTTGAACTCTCTTAGTTTTTTTTTTTTTTTTTTAATTTGAGAGAGTATTGATAATCCACTTTTAGTGTATTATTATTATTTCTTTTTTAATTGTGATTTTACCTTTTTAGTATGAGTTTACTTATTTAATCTTAATTTTTTTAGTTTGTTTTGCTTCGAGTACAATAAATACTCCTTTTGTATTTTCATGTGTTTTTATGTTACAAGATAGTATTGAGACAAGTTGAGGCATGTCTGATCTAGGCAGTGTCTGGAAGTGAGAGTAAGAATGAGAATTAAATATATGTTGAGGATCACAAGCAGAAAATGGCTAAGAGGTTAAGGGGAGATCATTTTTAGGGCTTGCGTGGCAGAATTGTGCTTAAAAGAATTGGAAAATCAAAATGATAAGATCAAATGCAACAAAGAGACATAAAGCATGGTACGATGGGGACCACCTCTGCAAAATCTCATCCTGCACAGCAACATTGCACCGCCTGCACCTCTGCGCCACTACCTACTACAGCAGCCTGCAACGAACGCCTTGTTTCCCACATCTGTCTGTACCAGGAAGCTTGCTCACTAAGAATCAAGGACAGAAAAAGAATATGCTGATTTGATTTGGGCTCAACCTTGTTAGAATCAAAGGCCCATGATCTAAGGCCTACTTCCTCTCACATCCACACTTAAGTCTATAAAAGCTATCCTTAGGATTTGGAAAAGGAGTTCCACGCACACAAGCATTACAGTTCTTTATTAGTTTATTTCAGTTTAGAGTTAGTGAGAAAATAGAAAAAGTTCTTCTCATCCAATTCTGTATTCACTACTGAGAGTTGGCGCTACTAGAGACGTCACTTGCAGTTTATCCAACACAAGAGCTCTCTAAGTTACTTTTAGGTTATCATTCCTTTTACATATTTTGTTTAAGTATGTTTCCTAATAGTTTCAGTTCAATAGTTTCAGGGTTATAAGTGAGACTTAGTAATTTGTTCTCTTTCCTTATTAATGCATGAATTGATGTTGTAGAGATACACACCTAGGTCACCTTCTGATCTTTTAAGGCACGGCACATCTCATCATATATACACATTCTGGCTACAACATATTAATGGATCATAGCTCATCATTCACTCTCTTGATTTTATTAACCCTATATGTACTTCATTTAGTTCAGTGCTGTGGACACATCTAATCTGTTACCAATTATTATTTGTTACCTTACTCATACTCATTTTAAACAAAGATTACTTACAAGTGTTCAATCTAAACCTCATCACTCTCTGTGGGTACGATATCCTTACTATTATCACTTGCTGCAATAAAATATACATGTATACTTGCATGTGACACCATAGTTCATTAAATTATGTAACAAGTATCCCTTGTACTCATATAAAAAAAAATGTATATAAATTTAATATAGTTTAGAATAGTTATATATTGACCACACTACTCATATTTTGTTGAGGAGTTAAGATTTAGTTAATTTGATGAGATGTGTTGGTTTGTTAAGTAGATCCTATATCGGACAAGTGAGGTGCTTTTTTCTTATGTTGCTGACTTAAGCATTAGAATGTTAGTTTCGTAGGTACACACTCTTTCTGACCACCGGAGACATCCATCATTGTGCCTAGGACCTTATACGATGGTTTTGACCTTTATGTTCCATACTGAAATATATATTGTTCCTACCTTAAAGAGGTAGGGGTGAAATCACTCCATAAGAGAAAAACCATAGAGGTCCAAAAGGAAGAGTATTGATAAAGATGATCTCAGATAGATGAAGTCATAAAATTGCCACCAAACATAAGCTTCTAGGACTTGGTAACATGTGTATACTTATCCTAAAATACACTCGATCATAGCACAAAATGAAGGAAGAACCATTGGATCACATAACAAATAAAAACTTGAGATCATTTATTATTAATTATCTTGATTAAAGCTAAAGCAATAGAACCTACACAAGCCCTAATAAGACCCCTATAAAAGGAACAACCGACACTACGACAAGGTACATCATTTATGGAAAACCTAAAACATTTCATTATTTTCCTCAGTCACTCACTGACTTGAACATTTGAGTATTTTTCATGTACCACCCCGATGCATTTTCGAAATCAAGAAAGAACTGGGCAGATTGAAACTGTACCAAAAATAATCATCTTATTTTATTTCCCATTTACTATGGAGACATTTTGGTCGGGACATATTAGAGGCTACATTCCTTTACATTCAAGATATAATGACATTTTTGGAAGACAAAGAATCACCCATTCACTAGGTTTTCAATCGATGGGATAACCTATCAATCATGGAGGAGAATAACAAACTATCTCTTTTCATGGGGAAATATTTACCAATTAAAAAACCTAAATACCACCTTCATTGTTGCGTCGTTGATAATTTTTATACACCTGAAAAAATTTGTTGCATCCTCTACCTGGAAAAAACACATTACAAACACTTTTCCATTGAGAGATGTCCATTTTCTTTCTGTAACGAGGAATTAGTCAATAACTTATTATATCATCAAATACCCATCATTTCCAGAGTAAGAGTGGTTGTCTAGAACTTTCGACGTGTATTGGTAGACCATGGAATTTCATGTGACATTATGTAGGTTAAAGCATACCGGACGCTAAGCCTTCAATCCATCCTTCAATCCATATTATAGAGGAAACCTGTAGAGCTTTGACATGAGGATTACGAGACCCCTGTTGGAACAAAATTGTTCATATTCCTTGGGTTTCGATGATAACAATGTACTTAAAGAAAAAATGGGTATACTAACATATGTTCAAGTATGCAGGATCACAAACTTAGAATTCAACTCTGTATTGATCATGTTAAAAGCATATGTGGATAAGCAACGTATCTCAAATTCTTAGTGATTAGAATATGATGACTTTGAATGTGTTAATCAGCATCTGAAGGTTCAGACTCAGGTCATATGTTCTAGCTTCTGGTGATAGGTCAAACTCTGAAGGCTAAAGGTGCCTCTGATCCTACCCTATACCAAAAGCAGACCAGTCTTGTCATAGTTCCAGATTTATTGAGAGAGTCAACTAAGGTTTCATTTTGCAAGGCTCAAGGAATGGTGATGTGACCTCTTCAGTCTGTTCTACCTTCTGGTAGATACTTAGTACTTCGAAAGTTACTGTGGACATTGCTTTTATTCTTTGGACAATTTTTTAACCAGATACATTCTCGAACGTCTCTATTTGCAAGCTTCTTCACAAATAAAGCTCTTATACTAAATTTTCCAACGACTCTTTCTATTCCCCTATAAAAGGAAGCTGAAGATTTAAAAGAAGCTTTCAACAACATAATACAACATTTTAAGCATAACTCTGAGCTATTATTTATAGTTATTCATTCATAAGATCTTAAGATTTATTATCTTTATTTGTCTTTGTTTTCTACAGGATTTTTCCCGTTCGATGGTTTCAACAATTTACAAGCGTAGGGAGGTTTTGGCTTGAGCTCAGCCATGTTGACTTCACTTTCATCGACGAGGTCTTCTTCGTCAGAAGAGTATGCGTCTTCTGCGACATAAGACACTTTCTCTTTCCTATGGTATTTACCAGTTCTTGACTTTTCAGCTTTCAACCGCTCGAGTTGACAAACTCTATCAGCCAATTGGGCTATATCTCTAAGATATTGAGTGTCCAACTTTTTCCTAATATAATAATCTAACCCGTCTGCAGCTATCTCGACTAGCTCGTGTTTAGGGACTTGAGTAAATTATCTTGCTTTCAAAAGTCTAAACCTGTTGAGGTATTGATCGATTGACTCTACGACCTTTTGTTTGACGCTGGCCAACTCTTTCAAACTTATCTTCGGTTGTCCCATGTAGAATTATTTGTGGAACATTCTCTCCAATTGTGCCCATGTGTGGACAGACTGTGGAGGTAACGTCATAAGGGAACTTAGGAAGTATTTCATTTTCAAATCTTCATTATTCGCTATGTCACCATCTTCGGTTTGGTATCTGGCAACGTGTTCGACAGTGGGCTCTTTGGTGTCCCCATCGAACTTGGTAAACTTCGGGACCTTCTATCCCATTGGCAATTCTGTTTGCTACACAAAATCTAGTAATCGGGACGAATATGTTGGCCTTTGAAATCTAGGGTTTGCACCATTTCGAACCATGATCCTCTCTACAATGGCCTCTAGATTTTGTTCTCCAGCCATTGCATCCTGTCGAATCTGTCTGACCACGTGGTCGGGGTCTTGGTTACTATTAACTAGCACGACGGGGGGTCGTTGGGCCACCCTTGGCATTGGTTCGACCAGATGGGGTTCTTAGTCAATCGTCTCGTCGAACCTCTCTTCGTGTTAGACCAGTACCTCAGGCTGAGGTGGGGTCCTCTGTCGAGCTTGTGCCCTAGGGGCACCCAAAAAGTCATTTATTCTAGTCATATGAGTTTCCAATTGTTGGTAACTCTGAGTTAAATCTTGAATTAATGGCCTCAGTATGGTCTCCATTTACTGAGTTAATATATGGACCATTTCGTGATTACTTTCATCTATCTGCTGTCTCCTGACTGCGATAGAAATTGAAGTAAAGGTTAGGATTTCCTGGGATGGAAACCCCAACCATGTGGTTCGACCGAATTGGTTTCCCAAAGGTCCTAATGCATGATAAGGTGAAATGCTGAGGGTGAACTTTCGCCAAATGTCGAACCTCTCCCATGCATACTTGCCATCAACTCAGTTGGCATTAATCCAAAGGTTCAATCCCTACCATACACGGGCAAAGTGAAACTGAGCATAAACGACCCTAAATTTTTGTCCATCATCGATCTTAAAGCTCTAAGCCGCTGTGGTGATTGTGTCGGTCCACTGTGGGTAGTCAAAACTGCAACCATAGTGTTAGAACCATCATTAGTTGTTTCTAACACGACCGTATTTCCTCCTGAGGATTGCTCCTCATTTGGACTGGTATTTCGTGGACCTACCATCTTACCACTACGTAATCGCATATATCTAACACAACGTGTCCCACCGGATGTGCCAATTTGTTCGCCCGGATCTCCAACGAACAACCTTTAGCCTCCTATTAAAGTTTACTTGCAGGATCGGCTACAAGAATCATCGACTATGTGTTAAGTATGGACTAAGTGCTTGAGTGTTTCAGTTTAGAATGGTAGATAAAGAACTATGTTTGCACAACTGAAATAACTCAATGAAAAAGTAAGACGAAATTGTAAAGGAAAATGAACGGAAAACAAGACTTATGAAATAAATTGCTTAAGTGTAAATTAGACGCATGCATACATTTGCGTAGAATTGACTCATTTCTCTCAAACTCTGATACTTTAAGTGTATTCTTTTCAATGTTACAAAATGCGACCCCGAAAACTGAAACTAAACTCTACTTAAATAGGCCTAGGAAATAACTATTATTCCTCTGTCAACCATCCATAGCCTGCCACGCGTTCCCCCATGCACAACCACTTCATGTGTAACTTCCTACGTTCTCATCAGTTACAAATTTTCTCATTAGGCTTGTCTTCTGTATCTCCCGCTGAACTTGCGTCAACCTCTTCGTTTGGGATGTCAAGCTTCCCTTCGACTTGCTTATCTTTCCTGGTCGAAATTTTCGAGCTAACACCTACACTACAGTTTGATCAGGGAGTCCTTGTACCTTTCTCTCATCCTTATTTTATATTTTTCTCTTTCATTAAGGACAATGTCTATCTTAACTATGGTGGAGGAAGTCATTTACTTTTGTGTTTTCTTATTTGTCAATTACTTGTTTCCTTTGTTTTCCTATATATATATATATATATATATATATATATATATATATATATATATATATATATATATATATATATATATATATATATATAATGCATGTTTTTTCTCTGATTTTTAGGTTGCAATTGTGAGTATTTTCTTTATCATCTTGACTAAAGACCCGTGGTGTGATGTGAGCGATTTGCCGGGCATTCATATTTTAATAAGTAGGACTAAAATCTGAATTGTGCATCATCTATGGTTTATCAATGTCCTTTGTGATATTTTTAGCCTAATAATGGATAACATTAAAAAAAATAGAAAGAATAGAAAAGGAAGAAAAAAAATTGAAAAAAAAATGGAAAAAGAAGGATGACAATTCATATTAGTGTCATGTTCATGTTCCTTCTGAAAAAGAAAAAGATAAAGAAAAGAAAAAAGATAGAAAAAGAGAAAATGATTGCAAAGTTATTGTTTGAAAAGTGAATGAAATTTTAGTTCAACTCTCGCAATTTCTTTCAATTTTCTTTTGTCCCTTTAAATTTTAGCCTAGTACCCCTTAGGATTTATCCTATTTTACCTTGGCACCGTTACAACCTGAATAAAACCCTTTTGATCTTTATGTGCATGTATTTCAAGTATGAATGTTATAGTCTTTTAATGCTTATGGTAGTGCTAATTTTCATGATATGTTTTTAGTGTAAGCAGTTAACCTAGACACTTAAGAGTTGAGAGAATTTTATCTTGTGAGCATATTACTGCTTATGATGTACTATTCGATAAACTTTCTTCTTGCTTTAACTGTCATAGTAAGTTACTCACCAACACCATATTAATTGAAGCTTAGAATGAGGATTTTACTTACCCCTTTGTGATTCCAAAAGTATTTGAAATTACATGCTCTGTTTTGTTCTTGTTCTTCTTGCTTTTACTCTGTTTTGAATTTTTTACTTGAGGGTTTTGCTCGGAGTGCAAAAGTTTAAGTGTGGGGTAATTTGATTAGTGTATTTTAATACACCACATTTTACTTTGTTCTAAGGGATTTTTTATGACTAGTTGATTTTATTTTACTATTTTGAGTGTGTTTCTTAAGTTAAGCTTTTTTATGCTTTTATTTTAATTCAGTTATTTATTTTTTGAATAAGAGGTAATTTGACACCTTCTCGTTGTGCAGATCATAACTTGAGCCATGTGATATTGTTTATTGCATTCTAATATGTGTTGGAAAGATGAGAGGATAAGCTACAAGTTTTATGTTGAAGTCAGAAGCTAATTTGGAGTGAAAAAGGATCTAATAATTCATTTCATCTCCAAACTTAATAAAATAATTAGTTTTGGGCCGATTTTTAGGTTTTTTGGGTCGGATGCTATTAGGGGCCGATTTCTCTTTTATTATTTATGTAAATTAGCCGCTTTGTTTTCATTCATTTAGTATTCAAGAAATTAGAAGAGCTGTTACGAATTCTATGGAGAACTAACGCCGTAGAGATTGATCTGCTGTAACAGTGTCTCGATCCACTTTGAGATTTTTTATAATTTCCAAAGCAATGTCAGTTCCTTTTTAATTCTTTATGTAAATCTGATTGCTTAATTCAGTTGTCATTGTTTGCTTGGTTGCTTCTTATAGAATAGGATTCATTTATTTTGATTGATGTATGTTCTATACTGTAACCACGTTTGCTTAATTCACGTTTGTTTAATTTGTTTGCTTAATTCTGAAAATAGGAACACATCATATATTAGTATCAATTATGCTTTTTATTGTTGTTGTAATAAAAAGGGAATTAAAACCATTTAGGGATTTGGGATTATATTATTCGATGATAACTTGGAGATCGAAAAATATATTAATTTGTCAATTGCATTTGTAATCAAATTCTATTAATCGTAATCTTAATAGAAACCTGAACCCCCTCATTGTTTTGATCAGTTGGTTAAATCATTCCAGAGTCCTTATGATACGAATCGAGTGTCGCTTCCATTTTACTACAATTTTAATTCTCGTTTTTGACCCGTGTGCAACAGCGAATCAGTAAGAAGAAACCCATTTCCCAGAGAACCACATCGAACATGGGGAAAGTTGGATGAGGTAAATTTTTATATGTTTTATGAGGGAAAGTAATCTTCCAAGCACCTAAAGGACCCCTACTTCAATAACTACATCATGCTTTACTGTTTTTGTCAAATCAAAGTAGATTGAAGGCACTTCTAAGAAGGTATCATTCACCTAGGGGAAGGAGGTGTGTGCCTACTCATTTAGGACAAGGTTGAGTGGGTATCTATTAGCCTGAGCCATTGTGTACCTTCTAGACAGAATGCTTTCAAAATCATCCTTCTGAAAAGTAATTATTTGATGGAATCCTAAAAAATGCACTAGTGTATATAGATTTTTTAAAAATTCAATTTTTATGTTTTATATTTTATTTTGACACATGAGACAGCAAATTAATAAAATAACATATTTTGTTGTTAGTTTTTTTGTTAAATATACGGCACTCCGTGTATTGTTAGTGCCTTTCTGATTATCCCCCTGTAAACAATATTTTTTTATTACCCCCTTATAATATGAAGATTCCTTATTTTTTGATTACCCCCTTATAATATGAAGATTCCTTGTGTCTGGCCACTGGGTTGACTATTTCAACCCATAATCTCATTTTAATTCTATGTTGCATGGTTTCTTTAGTCTACATGGGTTTCTTCATTATTTATCCTTGCCATGTCATTTTGTTTCCATTTTAATTGCCCCCTCCCCCATGAAAATTAGGGTTTGTTTGGTCCCAAATTTAGAAACATTAAAGCCATCTTGGAGACAAATTTGGAGAACGTCATTGAAGCATCATGAAGCATGAAGACGAAGTTTGGTCCCGTATTAAGGTTTTTTTTGTCATGAAATACGAGGCACGAAGACACCATTGAAGCTTCCAATGTCTGAGGTTAGTTTGTTTGGACTCTCTTCCAATGTCTGAGCTTGTTTCTATATTAATTGTAATGTCGAACATTAAACCTTTTTATGAACCCCTTTCACAGAACATGCAAGCGTTTAATGTTATTTTTCACCATAGAGGTGAATTTATAATGGTCAAGGAGAATAATATCATATACAAATGTGGTGTGGATATGATAGTTTCCTCGCAATAAATTGACAAGTGCACAATGTTTGAAATCCATAAGTTGGTGATAGGGTGAGGTTATGAAGAAGGAAGTTATAGGATGTGGACGAAAATTCTTGAAATAGATGAAAATTTCTTTTAATTGAGGAATGATGATGATGCATAAGATTTTGCTGCATATGCTTGTGCCGCTCAAGTTGATGGTGATATTATCTGGAATATGGTGTGACTGACATAGAGCTTAAAGTAAGGGTAGCTAGGTGCATTAATGGGATGATATACATGGAAGGATTAGATGGATGATAGTGAGGATGAGAGAACTACTGCTATTATAGATGAATTTGAATGAATTGATGTTAATATACCTATAAATTAGGAATGCATACTTGTAGCATATCTAGGTAGGCCCCATGTGTTCTTTTTTTTTTTACCTTTGTTAAACTTTATTCTACAGGATTTACCAAATACACAAGGTTCACAAAATTCCAGTTTCTCGACCTTGTCACCACCCAACAGATTTTGTTTCGACAACTTGACTAGGCCTCTTTCACTGACATGGCCAAGTCTCTTATGCCATAGCTCAACTTCGACACAAGTTTCGTGGATGCCACATCTGATAAACTGTAACACCCCAATTCCCATCGCCGATAATAATACATAAATAAATAAGAGTAAATAAAAATTTATTCTTAGAAAGAAACAAGGATGCCACATTTAAAGAAAGAAAACATAATCCCTACTCATAAATTTGATACATAACACAAAATGGAATAAACATAAAAAGGAAACTTTTCCAACAAAAAGGAAAGTTCAATTATGGAATAAAGCGGAAAGATCCATAACTGACTTGTTTTACAAAATAAATTAATTTATAACATCAAAATATTCATACAAAGGTAATACAAAATAGATCCAACAAATGTATACATATATAACAAAAGCGTTCCCCGACTCCCGTGTTAAGTATCAGAGCAGACTGACTGACAAACGGATGGAGAACTAATCTTCACAAAAGCCTCCAAGACTACTAATTTGCAATTGCCTCATAGAGCAACAAACCACAGCAGAAGGGTGAGAAACACAATTATAATATAGTTGCATACAATTATATAATAACACAAAATACACATGTAAGACGTTCTCACCACAACTTACACCATAATTCAAATACAAAACAACACAATTCATATCTCATACATCCATCACAAAGGCATATCAATCATGCTCAATACATTTATCACCAACACATATATATATATATATATATATATATATATATATCAACTCATCAATTTCATTCACAAATCCCACACATAATCAATCCATTCATAACTTATGCAAATGCACAGAGACCGACACAACGACTCTATGCAATGCAATGTGGTACTGTTCCATCCATCATTCTCATCATTAATTCACTCATGAATTATTAGAATCATCGTTTGTTACTTAGTGTAAATCCCCGTCGGGCAAACGATGTTCCCCGTCGCTTTAGGTCCTCTTTGTATAAGGTTCACTATCGTCTATAACGTCGCTTTAAGTTCTCTTTATATAAGGCACACGGTCATTATAGCAGATTCCCTCGGGAGTCATTTCGTCGCTCACACCCACTAGGGCACACGACATCACATGAATGCATATCATGATGCTTGGCATACAATGACTCATGACAATCAAATGCAAATCATACATAACCATGTGAACCATCTCAACATCAATAATCATGCATGGAAATCAAACCCAAAACAATGCATTTATTTGCCATAAGGCCACAAACCATCATCACAATATTTCATCGCATACATTCACATCATATAAGAGCACACAAGCTATAGGTTATATATCAAAAGCGTATCGCATGTTAACACATCAATTACACACAATTACGACGGTAAAAGTCGACAAAACGACACATTTCCAATTATCGACATAATTAAATCGGCCACTAGCCCCAAAACCATTTTATAAGAAAGAACATCTTATTAGCTTTCCAACGCATCCAACCGCGCCTCAATCCTACCTACGACCCAAAAGTTATGACAAGAACAAAATGGAAAAACTGTCATGTTTGCTTTCCTATTCGCAATGCGAATTCCCAGCGAACCATGGCAGAGAAAAAACAGCATAAAGTTTGCAATGTGAACACCCAGTAAACATTCGTTTTCCCCTTCGCAATGCAAATTCCCTGCGAACCGTGGTAGAGAAAAAACAGCAGAAAGTTCGCAATGCGAACCTCCCGCGAACCTTCGCTTTCCCTTCGCTGCCCTATTCGCAGTGCGAACCTGCGAACTCAGAAAATCTCAGCAGCGCTGTTGTTCACTCCAACCCAACATTTCATCCACCAAAACACTTCCAAACCATAACATAACAACCAGAACATATCCCAATCATAACAACAAGTATTCTACAACATTTATACCGCATTTCAACCGCAAAAACATCGATTTCTATCGTTTTCTCTCATTCCGACCTAGAATTGAAAAGCTAGGAAAACCAGTAAACATTTCAACACACACATACACAGTCATACACAAGCATAGCATAACCGAGTTTCGCACCCTTACCCGATTAATCGCGCTTCGAAGTGTTGGTTGAATCGGTTTCTTACACTCCAAGTTTTCCTCTTTTTTCTTCTTCTCCTTCTCTATTTCTCTTAACTTCTTTTTCTCTCTTTTTCTTTCTATGTTTCTATTTTAAATGAAAAATAATATCTAACTAAGCCAAAAAGACCAAAATACCCCTACACTCAATTTTCTCGCAAACGTTCCCAAAACGCGATAAAACATAATAACGATAAACATAACACATTTACCACATAAAAACCAAGAATAAAATAATATAAAAACAAAAATAATTAAATCGACTTGATTAAATAAATCTAACAAAAATTGGGGCGTTACATGAACCACTTACAACTTCAGTCTCAAGGGTATACAAGCCTTGTTTTTTCACGCCTCTCAAGACTTCCTTCGACCCCTTCATTACCCTTAGGATGTTTTGCCCTTCTTTGAAAACATATCCTTTCTTGTCAAATTCACCAAGAGAAATCAAATTCCTCTAAAGATCAGGTACATGCTTAACATCAGTCAATAGCCTTATTGAATCATCATGGAGCTTGAATCTCACAGATCCAATACCTACAATTTTGCAAGCTTTGTTATTTCCCAACAGCACTGATCCACCATCTTGATCACACAATTCTTCAAATGCGTCTTTGTTTGGAGTCATGTGCCAAGTACACCCTGAATCCATAATCCACTCCTTACTATAGTCACTACTTGAAACCACCAAGACATCAGATGATTCATAACCATCTTGCACAATGACTGCATTACCATTATCCTTTCCACCATGATTGTTCAATCGACCAGGGCATACTTTTCTTGTATGACCCTCATTCTTACAATGATAACACTTAATAGTATAAGCATTACCACCATAAGAATTATGTAGAACTTTACCCTTCTTCTTTACAAACCTACTATCTTTCTTCAAGAATTTCCTTTTAACAGACAAACCTTCACCAACAGAAGATGACTTGTGCTCCTTTCGTTTGTTCAAATCCTTAGAGTATAAGGCATATTGAACATCTTCAAAGGTCAACAAATATCTTCCATACAAGAGAGTTTCTTTGAGGTGAGCATGAGACTTAAGTAAAGAGCACAACAACAACAACGCTTGATCTTCATTATCAATCTTACCTCAATATTTTCAAGATCAAGAATTAACTTGTTCATCATATCCAGCTACTCAGCCAAGGCTTTGTCTTCACTCATGTTGAATGAATACAAAGCTTGCTTCAAGTACAGACGATTAACCAACAATTTCTTCATGTACAAATCTTCGAGTTTCGTCTTCATACCCGCTACAATTTTCTCCTTTAAAACCTGCCAGAGAACCTTATCACCAAGGCTCAACACAATAACATTGTGGGCTTTACCATTGTTGTCTTCTCCTTCTCCGATAGGGCATTATCTCACTATAAGAAAATATATGTTTTACGACACAAAGGTTGCGACAGTTGCATGATAGCCGCCCTACTTTTCAAGTTGTGATAGTTGTCATGGTGGTTTTAGGCAACCGTCGTTTTATTTTTGAAAAAATAATAAAAAGTTACGACAGTTGAAACCTCCATCCCAAATAAACCCTCCAAATACACCAAGTTTGAGAACACCGCCATTTTAAAAGGCTCATGACGGTTAGGGTAACAGCCTAAACCCTAGGCTACGACCGAAGTTTTAATCGTCGTCCCCTTTAAACCCTTCAAAATTCTTCATAAATCTTGCGACAGTGGATTCACAATTGTCCTTGTACTAAAGCTGAGACAATTTCCCACCCTTCGTCCCCCAATTTCTTCCCCTAAATTTTCTCGCGCACTGATTAATTGGTGAATTATACAATGAAAAGAAAACAAGGTGAAAATTGGTTTTGATTTCTCTGCGTGAAGAGGAAAACGGTTTGCTTTGCTGCTTCTGAATCAAAGCTCGCAACATGTTATCTTCTGATTTACATAAGTTTCTTCTAAATCAAAAAGTAGGGTTTTACAAATTTATCAATTTATTTTTGTTTCGGTGAAGTAGGGTTTTATGAACAAATTGGGAGACAAAATTAGGGAAGAAATTGGTGAAGCAGGGTTTACGTATTTACATATGTTGCACAGAAGAATGTTGCAAGGTGGTATGTGAAAGTTGGATAATCATACTTACATGTTGTTTCTTAAAGCTTGTTCCTGTCAATCTTTAAATTATGTCGGTCTTGTATACTTGGGCATGTGTTGAAGTCTGGGTTTGAAGTTTGAGTGTTTAAAGGTTAGAAACTTTTTCAATACCCCTTTAATTTGTTGTGTTAGGTTTATGATTATATACAAAGCTCTTTGGATTTTTATGAGGTGTTGTTTAGTTGTTTGGTGTAGACTATTCCGGTGAATTCACATTTTTTCCATTTAATTTGATTTCAGGGAAAATGGGTTGTAATGTAAGGTAGCAAAGACATAGAGATAAAGGTACTATTTTGTTCTTCTATTATTAGAACTAATAGTTTTAAGAAAATATTATTTTTAATTCTTGAGCTCTCCCTCTCAAATGATTTATATTCTTGAGCTCTCCCTCTCAAATGATTTATATTGTTGAGCTTTCGCTCTCTAAAATGATTTACATTCTTCAATCCATGTACTCACACCTTAAATCTCGAATCGTTCACTTTGGCCCAAACCCTCTACTTCCAGTGAGAACCTCAATAAATTCTCTTTGACCTTGTAATTTCAACAACTAGTTCAACCATTGAAACGATCTATTGCATGCTTCGTCTTCTTCAAGGATTTTTGAATGCGCAATGGTATTTCTCTTTGTACGATATTAACTTAGCTCTCTCTGGTCTGATTTAGCAGCTCACTGAATTAGTGATGGGTTGTATAATCATTGATGGTATAGGTTTTTCTATCATTGTTTCTTCCTAGGTAAAGAAAGAGAACTTCGAGCAATTTAATCTAAAAGTATGGTCGTCTATATTGGTGTCTGCTTTTCTTCTAATCTTCCTAGCGAATTTTGCTTTTCCCCCTCCCTGTCTTTTGGCAACAGTTTTTTCAAAAAAACTGTTGCCAAAACCTGCCTTTGGCAACGGTGGGGGGGGGGGGGGTAAACTGAAACACGCTCATATGGCAGGGGGATAAATCACTATTAACCCTAAGATATATTATGAGATACTAGTTACAATTGATAAACTTTAGTACATCAAGTTCGGTATAATCACGGTGGTTTGATGATTCTAAGTAACATTAACCTTAAATTGAAGATTATCTTCAACAGAGCTATTATGCATTATGCATTATAGATATAGATAGATTATATGTTCTTCTTTTTCATTACCCATGTCATAATATATGATTAATTAAATTGTACTGTAAAGAATTTAATGGTTTTTGGCTATCAAGTAGAAAAAGGCGTGCTTGCTAATCTTCTTCCAACTACTCCTGCTTATATTTATCATTTGATGTAGTTTGAACTTGTGTTCACATATAATTTTGCAGGCTGTATATATAATTTTATAGTGACGTCAGGCATCTCGAGATCAGAGACTCAACGAGCAGGTTTCTTTTGTTCATTTCGGCGTTTGTCCATTTCGATTGGATTCATCCAACCAGTCAATTCTGGCTTATCAATAATTTCTTGGTCTCTCTATCTAAATAGATGATTAGCATGTCGCTTTACAATTACTTACAAATGTTTTTCCATGCCAAGAGCTTGCTCGTTTCGGCCCATGTAATGAATTTCTCTGTTTGATTACTTCAATAAAATTCTTGAATAAATACTAGTTTGATTTCTGTGCATTAATACATGAATGTTGTTTATGTTCCCTTCTATTTTGTGATATTGTATTTGGTGTTAAACTCATTATTAACTATTTAATAAATTGAAGAAATATGTTTTCTAATGTGTTGCTGATATGTTTTTTTTATAATATTCAAAGAGTTGGAATAGAGTTAGAATTTATTTTATTATTTTTTATTTTGTTTTATTTATAATAATGCTAAAAAATTGAAGGAAATATTTTTTTTTAAATATTCGCAATTTACGGCGGTTTAAACCGCCACAATTTGCCGTCGCAATCAACAATGAAAACAAACATCAAAATGAAATTCAACGACGGTTGATAATTGTCGCAATATTCAAGTTACGTCAGTTCCCTAATCGTCATGGAAAAGAAGGACGGTTGGTGTGACAGTTTTGACAACTGTCGCAATACAGCTCGCAACGCACATTTCTGGGACGGAGGTATAACCGTCGTAACATGCAAATTGCGGCGGTTATAACCCTCATAACATGCCAAAATGAACCATCGCCATTTTCCAATTATCTTGTGGTGTCTATCTTCTCTGATCCTTTCAACGCTTTGTAGACTTGTAGCGCGATTTTTGTGGTCCTGAGTCACGATCACTTGGGTACTACAGTTCGATTCATTTTTTATCCTATTGAGCTGATTAAGAAAGGGAAATAGAAGTCTCCAATTAACCTTGCTTGCATACTGAGTTTGAACAGTAGTCTGTTAGGTTACAGATGCTATGTGAATGTGGGGCCCAATCTTTGGTTATTTTCCCTGAGAACACGGTGTTTGGACCATTGGTGAGGTTCTTTGATACTCTGTTTAGAGTTTGATGTTTTTGGGTTGATTTGGTGGAGATACTGGGTTTTGGGTTTTTGATTAGTATGCTCGCTAAGATTTTTTCAATCTTATGCCTACGTATTCTCGTTTGATGAAACAGGGAAATCAGAGCGATCGTAGTTCCTCCTATTCTATGGTAGGAAAAGAGGTTGTTTTGGCGTCTTGTTCAAAGCCCAAGACATGAAGCTAAAGGTGATTTGTATCTTGTTCAAAGTCCAAGATGTGAAGCTAAAGGGTTTATGGATGAGAGAGAATTTGTCGTCTCTAAAGGGGGATATTTGGTTTGTTTATCACAACTGTCGGGTGACTGATTATAAAGGAGAATTACTTTAACTGGGATATGTGAATCCAGCAATGCCATAATTTCCTTTATAAGGGATTTTTTAACCTGAAGGAGAAGACTTTAACTCAGTTTAGAGCAATGCCATCTTTCCTTAGGAATTTCTCATGCTAAAAGAGGGACAGTGGCGTGGATGTAAATAATCCAGAGGCTTGCTGCTTACAGCAATTAGATGGGGGGAAAAGGAGTTGTTGATGTTTGTATACTGTGAGCAAGGCACAAATTTGGATGTTAAAAGGTTGGTTGACTCAACCGGGGTTTTCTTTATACAAAGCCTAAGAGGAGGCTAGTGACCCAACAAGAGGGTGCTAACAAGTGACTGACTCAAAAAGAGGGTGCTTTTATGTGTCTTGTACGAAGCCCAAGACGGAGGCTAAAAGGGAAGTGACTCAACAAGAGAGTCTGTTTGACAGGTGATTGACTTAACAAGATAGTGTTTTGCTGTCTTGTATGAAGCTCGAGATAGAGGCTGAAAGGAGATTGACTCAACAAGAGAATCTTTTATACTCAACAAGAGAGTGATTTCTATCTCGTACGAAGCCCGAGATGGAGGCTAAACGTGGTTGACTCAACAAGAGAGTCTTTTATACTCAACAAGAGAGTGTTAAAAGGTTAGCTCTATTGGGGAGAATCATTTGTATAAAGCCCAAGAGGAGGCTACTTATACTGGTGACTGTTTCAGTTTAGTGACAGGTCTGGTATGTTGGATAAAAGAGAAAATCAGTTCTTATAAAAGCAAAGATTAAAGGTATGGTTGTGCCTTGGCACTGATCAGAGGATCAGGGTTATTTCCCGTTCTTTAAGGAAATGGGAAATCCAAAGGGTATTGAGACTGTCCAAGTCTACTGGTGTTCTGAGAAATCGATTCTCAGATAGTGAATGATCTTTGTATGACGCCCAAGAGAAGGCTGGTATGTTAAGGGATGAAGGTCAACCCATTAACTGGTCTGACACTTGACTCAGAAAGATAGCTCTAGCAAATTGATGACTAGGTTCTGTTCCTATACATGTAGAGGTCTCTGGGTCCTTGTACTAAGCCTAAGAGAAGGCATGAGAGCTTTTAAGAAGCCGAAGGGTCCTTGTACAATGCCCAAGAGAAGGCGGGGATGCTTTTAAGAAGCCTGTGGGTCACCAAACCCAGAGAAGTTCAAGACATGCCATTCACCGAGAATAGATCAAGCCAGGAAAGTCTGAGAATTTGGAAGAAACTCAAGAGATGCCATTCACGGAGAAAAGATCATCTCTGGGGAGTTAGAGTTTCTTTGACAATGTCTAAGGGTGACAGCCTGAGAAAGGGTTCACTGAGAATGCTGCCTTTCACGTCTCCATATTGTTTAACCCTAAGAGGAGAGAAGACTGTGTCTGGTAATCCTATGGGGATCTAGTTTTGACTGTATTTAAGAGTGACCAACAGGGCTTTACCTAGTGCTAGACGTAGTTGCCAGGGAAAACTCTAAATAGCTATACTAGTATTACACAGTTGATATTTGACAAGTATATAAAATTTTGTGAAAGAAGACTTACAGTGAGCAGCCCCACAATACAGTTATATATATATATATATATATATATATATATATATATATATATGTGAAAGTGGATAAAGAAAGCGGGTAAACACTTACTCGGTTGTAGAGCTTCCATGTTGTTTTGTTAGTTGTTCAACAAAGAAAGCTTTGATAACAATATTATATTCTAAATCAAAGGAGAAAGTTCTTTGAAAAGATTGTTGGGGCTTACAGCTCAAGGAGAGACCCAAGGTTTTATTAGTGATTGCACTGTTGTTTTGAAATTGTACAGGGACTTATACAAGTGACTGAGGCCCAAAAAGGTTTTCTGTACAAAGGGATTGGTCTTACACTCTCTCAAGAGTCCCAAAGGGTTTTGTCTACAAGGGATGATCTTACACTCTATTAGAGGCCCAAAGGTTTATTTTTGTGCAAATGGTGGGGCTTACAGCTCAAGGAGAGGCCCAAAGGTTTTTGTTAAAAAGGCGACGATCGCGCCGAACTTTTTGATGGTGTCGGGACTTATACAATACACTGAGGCCCAAAAAGGTTTGTATTTACAAAGGATTGGGTCTTACACTCTACCAAGAGGCCCAAAGAGTTTTGAAAATGATTGATGAGGTTTGAAATCAAAGAAACCCTAATTTTCTTTCCCTTTAAAAGTAAATATTTAAAGAAAATCAATAAAATGATAAAAATACCAAATGAGTTTGAATAAACCACTTGTGATTTTTGTTTAAGGTTTCAAAAATGAGGTTTTAATCACAAGATGAATTAAAACTCATTTTGTTTTGATTTTCAAGGTAAATATTCACTTTTAAAATGTTTAAAAACAATTAAAAAGGAATTTATTCACAAAAATACTAATTATATTAAATAAATAATATAAACTTGATTTTTTTGTAGAATAAAATATTTCATCATTTTTGTGATTTTTTGCAAAAAGAACCAATAAAAAATAATTAAAACCGAGAGAGTTATTAATTTTCCAAACTATTAAAAATAACATGAAAAATAGTAGAAAAGTGGAAAAAATAGCAAAAAGAGGGTCTGGGGCGAGGGGGATTCGAACCCCAGACCTCTTGTGTATAGGGCGCGTGCCTTACCACTGGGGTGGTGATACATCCGTTGATTGAAACACAACCACAAATATACAAGGCTTGCCTTGTTTTTGGCCTGACCCAAGGCAAGGCAAGACAAGATTTTGGTTAGAAACGTGAAGGCCATAACTTTCTCATTTCTCCATGGATTGAGACAAAATTTAGGTCCATCCTGCCTAGAATTTCACAAGGAATCCAATGGTGGTGGTGTTTTTTTCCAGATCATGCTCCTATTGAAAAACCCGATAGTGGTTTTGAAATAGGCCATGATTTTCATTTTCTGTGCTATCTCTTGGTACAGACATGAATTACATGATGAATTGGTTCAAACACAACACATATAACATGTACAAGACGTGCATGATCAGTGGACCTCAAAGAAATGCATATTTCAAAGAGTTCAAGTTGAGATGCTTACCTCTTTTTGGAGCTTTTATGCAATCTGCCAAGTGTTTTGTTCCAAAAATGATTTGATGCTTTGGACACCCTCAAATGATCTCTTAGAAGCTTTTAGGATGGTTGGAATCAGTTGGAAACCTCAAGGACAAGTTTGAGCTCTTTCTTACAAAAGGGGCAAAAGTGGCCAAAATAATAACTCTCTCAAATGGTGTTCCAGATGGGGGAACCATTTGGTACAATTCAAGGATGATATTTGGAGTGTGTTTGAGGTTTTATCTGGTTTGGAAAGTGACTGAATCAAGACATGGCTTGAAAAATGCACAAAAGTCCAATTTGGAGGTTTTGAGAGGTGACTTTGTGATTTTGGTGTTACAGACCACTTGTGAGTGTTTGGATCACCTTTATATGATATTTACGAGGTGTGTATGTGTGATTGGTTTGGTTGGAATTGCTCTCAAACTCAAAACCCGATGGTGACTTGCTTTGAAAGGCAATTTTGGAAGTGAGAAGGTGATTTTGAGGAAAGCATCTGTTTGATGGCTTTGGTGTACTCAAACTGATCACAAATGAGCTCTATTTATAGTAGAGCAAGTTTGTTTTGGGAGCAATAGTGATTGGCAACTGCAGCAGAGGTTTGGCAAATGTTGATCAATGAGAATCCAAGTCTCCTCTAGCCATTGACTAGAGGTTAGGGCACAGGCTGTTGGTTCCCTTGGTCTTGGATATGTCTTAACTGAATTCAGTTGGAAATGGCTCAGTCCATGCCACCTTGGTGCATCCATTAAATGCTCCAAACCAAAATTGGAGTCTTGTCCCTCTTGTAGGCATTTCTAGGTTTGGCATGCTACTTTTGGTTCCAAAGACTTGGGAGGCTTATGGATCAGTGTTTGTCCCTCCTTGGTCTCTCCCTGAGGTGTTCAGATGGATAAGTGTGTTTGTAATTTGCACAAATTTGGCAAATCGAGCAAAATGCACAAATCTGCCTTGCTTTGACAGTTTTCACCCAGGCATGTTGCCATTGTCATATCTCATGGCTCAAGTAGACTTTGATGGAGTTCATGGCCATTTTGGAAAGCCCTCATATGATACAACAACTATTTAATCATAGTTGGTTTTGATACTTTTTGGATCCAAGTGAAAAATGCCCCTACATTTGGAAAAAAGTGACATTTTCACTTTTTGTGATTTTGATCATTCCATAACTTAAAATCCATGAGGAATTGGAATGAGTTGTGTTTGAAGCTTTTGTAGAGGGCCATGAGAGCTACAAATCCAGCTTTGGATGGGGAAAAATGGCCTTGTGGTTTAGGAGATATGATCCTCCAAAGTTGGTACCCTAGCCACTTTGTTCCATAATTTAGAAAATTTTCTAAGTTTTTATGGTTACCCCTTTTACAAGTTATCCCACTTTTCTTAATTTTTCTTGATGAATGATGATTCCAATCACACATTAACATCATTTTAGGGTCAAATAACCAAAATTGTGAAAAATTTCAAAAAGTCAAAGTTAACTTTTGTGCACAGTTGACTTTTTATCAGATGAATTCCAAAATGTGTGTTCCTCTATGAAATCAAGTCCTTGACCTAAATAAAACTTGATGGATGGATTTCATAGGTGTTATAGGGTGTATTGAATTATGTCCCAAGGTTTAGGAGCATGCCTGGGTCAAAAGTCAAAGGCACAGTTGACTTTTACCGCGAAACCTTAATTGTGGTTCTGATGAAATCGAAACTAGTTGCTCAAGCTTCTTAGACCAATCCATTGTTGAAAATGGATCAATGTGGTGTATTAGAGAGCCTCAAATCCTACTTTGAGGTCTTGGCTCATGTTTTGTCCCAAAAGTCAACTTAGGGGTGAATTAGGTCAAGAAATCCTAATTCCTGATTTTTTATGAATACATCCCCTGAGGCAAAATTGACTTGATGATTGGGTTCATGATGTCCCTTGGAGCATCATAGGTTATTCTTTGAAGCATTAGCTCATGCCTAGAGGAAAATTTCCATCTGGAGGCCTTGGTCGACCAAAACCCTAATTTGGTGACACTGTTGATTTTGAGGCTTGATCCACTCAGAATGCTGCAACCTTGTGCTTGATTCTTGCTGTGGGAGTCCTCTTGATCCATTGGGGATGTTTGAGAGGCTAAACAAGTTGAAGATTATGTCATTCCTTGATTGATCCTTTGTCTAAGAACACTAAGAGGGCTTGAAACCCTAAGTTTGATTGTAGTGAAGGCTCACCCATCTTTGGGGAGACTAATGAGGCATGATGGTTCATTCATATTGTGATGATGGTTTGCACAATGATGGGGAATCTTAGTGGTCAAAATTTGGGGTATGACAAGACTTCTATTTTCGACGACAATGGATTGATTGGAAAACAAAAAGTAAAAGAAGCTGGTCGAAATATTTTCGACTCAAGATTTGATGCTAAATTAAAAGCTAGTCGAAGATGGTTTGGAAACTGGAACAAGTGATGTGAATTTCTCTAAGTATTAAAGAAGTTCATTATTTCGACAACTTGAGTTGGAGAGGTATTTTTTCAGATAGTTTGAAATTCAAAATTGAGAGGGAGATGCAGTTGAAGAAATCAGACGCGTGGAGCATATCCAAGGCAAGGAAGCATGCAAGACGCCATTTGTCACATTTAGGGGAAATAGCTGTTATCGACAGTTGTTTGGTTTGTATATAAATAGGTAGTCATAGTATGAAAAAGGTGTGTGCATTTCAAAATTGTACAAGTTATTCAAATTACTCAAAGTAACTGTGTGAGAGAAACGAGTCATTATGGAAAAATGTACGTTTGAGAAAAACACCAGTTTATTACTTGCAATTCTTTATGAAATTTAAGTTTGTTTACAATACTCTTTAAGATTCTGCAAATTTTATTCTTATCACATTACTTTCATTTCACCAGTTATTTACCAATTCCAAGTTCTATTTATTTTAGTTAGTCAAAAATTACCAACTGTGAGAACAATAATAAAACAATGATGAAAAGGTTAGAGTTTTACTCAAATTGTCAGCATTTTTAAAGCACTGTGTCCTAGGATTTGTGTGGTCGGTCCTGTTAGTAAACTAATTCCACAAATTAGAAGACCAGAGGTTGTTTGCTAAATTTCAAGGCGAACAAGTTGGCACGCCTAGTGGGACCTTGTGCGTTTTGACAATTTTTTTTAAACCTTTATTTTTAAATTTTCTTTTCCTTTGTAGTCGTCTTCGTTTTGTTATATGAAATTAAGGAGCGGTAAGATTGCCGAAAATTACGAAGAAAGACCCAGAAGGAGACGAGTACGAAGAATGGCGAATCCAAATCCTCCTAACAACCATAATCATACGAATAATGAAGTACCACCCCCTAATCCTTAGACTGGGGGCAATACGGCCTCAATATCAGTATCAGAGGCTATGCAATCAACAGCTGGTTCGACACCTGCGCATTCGATCCCCCAAAATGCGCCAAGTTTTTCTACTATGGGGTCTTAAATGCAACAAATGACACCCCCTCCTCCAGGAAGCACGCACAGGCCTTTTGTGTCTGGTTTTACGATGCCTCCATTAAACCGAGATCAACCATATGGAATGCCAACTACGGTGATGGCAAGTTTACATAATGCGTCTTCAATATATACAGATCCAATGATTAATGTAACTCCGCCTTTGCAAGGATCAGGATCTGGCGCAAACCATATAGGGAGAATGAGTCAGCCTTTGGCAACAGGGTATCAAACCTATATGCCAAGTATCACTAACAATTCTGCGCAAGTGATTAGGCAACAAATAGATGAGAGTAACCATGACATGGTTCAGATGTTGACTCAACAAATGGGGGTTGTATTTAACCCATTGATTCAAAATACCACTCAAACGAACCAACAATTGACAGCGCAAATGGCGCGTATTGCCAATTTTTTTGGCGTTCCCCAACCCACTCAAAGAGAACAGGTAGTCCAGAACCCAAGGATAGTCGTCGAAGAGGAACCTACTATAAACCAAAGACAAATAAATGTTCCTTAAGCGAACCCTAGAGACCAAGAAGTAGTGGTCGAACCACCCCGGGTCGAATTCATGTTCAGTAAGAACCGGTGAGGATGTTAGTAAATAGGGATCAAAATGCTGATGACGTTGTGCAACGAATACGTTGTAATAACATGCCAGCAGAAAACAATTTAGCAGCCATGGTCAAAAAATAATGGCTCGAAATGGGGTAAATGTAGGACTACAGAGGCCTAGTTACACATCACCATTATCTGAATATATATTGCAGGAAGATTAACCCCCAAGATAGAAAGTCCCCAAGTTCACTAAGTTTTCAGGAGACATGAGTGAATCGACAATCGAACATGTAGCCTGGTACTTGATCGAAGCAGGCGAAATAGTGCACAATGAGAACTTGAAGATAAAATATTTTCCTAGTTCTCTGACGAAAAATGATTTTACTTGGTTTACATCTTTGCCTGCAGGTTCGGTCCATACATGGACCCAGTTGGAGAGATTGTTCCATGAACAATTTTATATGGGACAAACAAAGATAAGTTTGAAGGAATTGGCTAGCGTCAAGAGAAAATTCTCTGAGCCAATTGATGATTACTTAAATAGGTTTAGGTTGCTTAAGGCAAGATGTTTCACACAAGTGCCTGAACATGAGTTAGTCGATATGGCTGCATGTGGCCTTGATTACTCGATCAGAAAGAAATTAGACACACAATATTTGAGAGATATGGCCCAATTGGCTTATAGAGTTAGACAGGTCGAAAGACTAAAGGCTGAAAAAGCTAGAGCCAATAAGAATAAAAAAGAGAGAGTGGCTTATGTCGGAGTGTGTCAAGATGAGTACTAAAGTGAATCACCAAATTTCGACGAACAGGAAATTGATTTGGCAGAACTGAAACAGGGTCCGCCATATGCTTGTAAACTTTTGGCTCCATTGAACGGGAAGGACCCAATCGAGTCTGAAAAGAATGATAAGTTCCCCAAAAGGACTTATACGTTCGACGTTACCAAGTGTGACAAAATATTCGATTTATTAGTCAAGGATAGCCAACTGATAGTGCCACCTGGTACTAAAGTGCCTCCTCTAGAACAACAAAAGAAGAGTGGTTTTTGTAAGTACCATAATTTCTTGGGTCATAAAACGTCTCAATGTTTCCTTTTCAGGGATTTGGTGCAGAATACAATTCGCGATGGAAGACTCAAATTTGGCGACAAATCAAAGTCACAAATGAAAATTGATTCTAATCCAATGCAGGTGGCAGAAGCCCATTATGCTGAACCATTCACAGTGAACATGGTGGAGGCTGAAGAAGGTTTCGACTACAGCTTTGAGATGATCGAGGCCACTGAAGGCTTCGACAAAAATGTAAATATGGTGGAGATCACTGAGATCCCCACTGATGAAAGTGGTGTCGAAGAGGTCTCCAATGACTTCATAAACCAGCCGGTGATGATCAAGGTTACTGAACACCTTGATGAAGGAATTATAGAAAACTGCATCAACAATGAAGCTACTGAAGGCTTCAGTGACATTAACAACAAGGCCACTGAGGGCCTCAACAACATTAATACGGAAATTGCTGAAGTTTTTGATAAAGTCAAAGATGAAGCTACTGATGGCTTCACCCAAACCAACAGAGGGACTACTGAAGGTTCCTGCAAACCATTTACTGTAGGGATTCTTTGACAGATAATGGAAGACCCTAAGGAGAAAGCAGTCAAGTTTTACTGCCAACATGATGTCAAAGGCTTGCCTTTGAAGATTCGCACAAAAGTTGATCATGAAGATTTCGACCTAGCTAAGAAGAAACATGAGGTTGACGAAGGCCTCAGCATGAGAATGAACAAATTGAGAATTGCGACTAAGCCAACCGCCAATGTGAACATGGTGGAAGTATCCCAGAAAGTCCTAGTGCAAATCGACGAGGAACGTCGACGAGAAGAGTACCAGAGGGTGGCATACCCAAAAGAAGAAGAGAATTTGGTAGAGTTTATTTAAAGATGCCAGAAGAAAAGATCTGAGGTGATGTTATGCCCTCGTTGCAGCGCTGTCTTCGACAAGAAGGCAGCAGAAAACTTGGAAGGAATCGAGAGGACTAAAAGGGGAGGAAATTGGGGGGAAGTACCATCTTCAAGAAAGGAGAGATTCGACCCTAAAATGGGAGATCAGAATAAGCAAAGGCTGGGAGAAAGGTATCCAAACACCTTCAAACCCACAAACAAAGTCCCAGCTGATAAGTGGGTTCAACCAATTCGCCAGGCTCAGGGCCAGAAGAAATGGAAGAACTTTGAGGTGCAAAGGGGATCCTCGTTGACAGTGAAGAAAGAAAGTGAGAAGCCCAGGAGAATGCCTTACCCTTCAGAGAATTATAAAGGTAAGAACCCAATGTCAAAATCTCAATGGAGGAGGTTTCAAAGGCGAAAGAATGTGGAGAGAGAGGCTGCAGAAAAAAGCAAGGCAGAAACTAGCAGTAAAATCCAAATTGTGAGTCGGAGAGAGGAGTCCATAGACAATGAACAATGTAGTGTACCTGAACAAGTGTCGTTGAAAGAAGATTTAAACAGAGATGACGAAATGACTGATGACTTCAAATCATAATCAGAGGCGTCCTTCGATGTTATGTGCAACGTAGTCTCAGTGCTCCCAATGGAATACGATCAGGTGATGGAGGTCGAAGAGGAAGAGGAAGTCATGGAATGTGAAACCACAAGGCACGGACCAGTGTGCTACTATATAATGAATAACGGATGCGTTGAGGAGCAAAATGCATTTTTTGAAAGGCCAAACGACTCCATGCGAAGCCACCTTAAACCTCTATTCATAAAAGGAAAGGTGGGAAATGTGGGGGTAAACAAAATCCTAGTCGATGGAGGTGCGGCAGTAAATCTAATGCCGCACTACATGCTGAAAAAGATTGGCAAAGACGATTCAGACACCAAGCCCCACAACATGGTTTTGTCGAACTATGAAGGAAAAGTAGGGACAACAATGGGTGTAATACAGGTAGATTTGACAGTCAGAACAATTACTAGGCCGACGATGTTTATGGTGATAGCTTCAAAGGAAAATTACAATCTCCTCCTGGGGAGAGAATGGATACACGACATAGGTGTCGTTCCTTCGTCAATGCATCAGAGGATAATAATCTGGCGCGCTGATGGAATAGTGGAGAACATAGAGGCTGATCAGAGCTATTTTCTAGCTGATGTAAACCACGTTGATCGCCGAAGTTTCGACAGAAACTTGGCCCACATTGCTCCTTGCAGTCCAGCCACATTCGACCTGAAGGCAACTGATAATGCTTTCTGTTCGTTATACCTCCATCCCACACATGGGTTCGAATGGGATAGGGAGGCGGTTGGTGAGGCGAATTACATCTTTGGAACTGTACACAAACAGCCAACTGGCTGGGGTAGCGAGTTTAGTGACAATGAGTGAGTCACTAGCACTTGAAAAGATTGCGGCTTATATAGCCGAGAACAAACTCAAAGCGGCTCTAGAGGCCGAAGTGAAGTACATGGTTTTCGAAGCCAATCAGGTCGAAGATGACCAACAATGTCTTCACAAGGACTTTGATGAAAGTCCGCTCGATGGAGAATTGGGCGAATGGCAGCATCAAAGGCTTGATACCATTTACGACGATGAACCTTTGGGCTTCGAGAAGGATCCATTGTCAACAGATATGAAGATGGTGGCGCAGGATCCGCTTGAAGAAATCAACTTGGGATTGGGGGCAGAAAAAAGGCCAACCTACATAAGTGCAAAAGTTGATCCCTAGCTCAAAGTTGAAATAGTCTAGCTGCTGAAAGAGTTTAGAGATTGTTTTGCGTGGGACTATGACGAAATGTCTGGCCTGGACAAGAGTTTGGTCGAATTGCAGCTGCCCATAATGCATGGGAGGAAGCCCGTGAAGCAAACCCCAAGGCGTTTTGCCCCAGAGATCCTGTCGAAGATCAAAGAGGAAGTCGAAAGGCTTCTCAAATGTAAATTCATCCATACGACCAGGTATGTCGAATGGATTGCTAACATAGTTCCAGTGATAAAGAAAAATGGCAAGGTAAGGGTATGCATTGATTTTCGAGACTTGAATTCAGCTATCCCAAAGGATGAATATCATATTCCAGTGGCGGAAATGCTTGTCGATTCTGCCGCAGGCCGTGAATACCTGAGTATGCTTGATGGATACTTTGGTTATAACCAGATTTTTATCGCAGAACAGGATGTTCCTAAGACAGCATTTCGATGTCCTGGAGCCTTAGGCACCTACGAATGGGTGGTGATGCCTTTTGGCTTGAAAAATGCTAGAGCAACTTATCAGCGAGCAATGAATTCGATTTTTCACAATTTCATTGTGACTTTTATGCAGATTTATATTAATGACATTGTTATTAAGTCTGTTTTAGGAGAAAGTCACATTGACCACCTTCGACAGTCCTTTGAAAGGATGAGGAAGTATGGTCTAAAAATGAATCCTCTCAAATGTGCGTTTGGTGTGCAGGTGGGAGACTTCCTAGGCTTTGTGGTCCACAAGAAGGGGATCGAAATAAACCAAAACAAGGCCAAAGCAATAATGGAGGCGAAAGCGCCATCAACAAAGAAGGAATTGCAGTCTTTACTTGGGAAGATTAATTTTCTCAGAAGGTTCATCTCCAACCTTAGTGGGAAGACGCAAGCCTTCTCTCCTCTACTTCGACTAAAAAAGGAAAACTTTGCATGGGGGCAAGAGCAACAAGATGCCTTCGACAAAATCAAGGAGTACTTGGCGCGTGCCCCTATTTTGATGTCACCATGTAGAAGTAGAAGTATGAGGCTGTACATAGCCGCGTCAGATAAGACATTAGGAAGTATGTTAGCCCAAGAGGATGAAAAGGGTGTCAAAAGAGCCATTTATTACCTCAGTAGAGTCTTAAATGATGCAGAAACTAGATATAGTGTGATCAAAAAGTTGTGTTTATGTGTATATTATTTTATTATATTATATTATTTTTTATTTTTATTTTATAATATGTTATTTTCCATTGTTGTGATATTTTATTGCGTTTTGGGAACGTTTGCGAGATATTTGAGTGTAGGGGTATTTTAGTCATTTCACTTTATTTTTCTTAAGTTAGTAAGAATAGAAATAGGAAGAGAGAAAATTAGAGAGAAAGAAAAAGAGAAGAAGAAAAAGATAAAGAAGGAAAAAGAAGAGAAGAAAAAGAGAGAAGACTTGGGATTTAAGAAAATCGATCAACCGACTTTTCAAACACGATTAAATCGGGTAAGGGTGCGAAACTCGATTAACTTATGATTGTGTATGATTATGTATGTGTGTGTTGGAATGTTCATTGTGTTTTCATAGCTTTTCAATTCTAGGTCGGAACGATAGGAATCGATGTTTTAGTGGTTGAAATGTGATGTAAATGTTGTAGATTACTTGTTACCATGATTGGGTTATGTTGTGATTGTTATGTTTTGGGTTGGAAGAGTTTTTGGGTGAAAAATATGATTTTGAACCTCAAAACAGCGCTGCAGAATTTCTGGGTTTTCCTTGGTTCGCCTAGCAAACCTGGGGCGAAGCAGTAGCAGTAGCGAATGAGTTTTCGCGGGTTCGCCTAGCGAGCCAGTTAGCGAAGGTCAGTAAATGTTCGCTAACGTTGTTCGCCTAGCGAACTTTGTATCTTTTTGGTTCTGGTTGTTGCTGCCTTGGTTCGCTAAGGGGTTCGCCTAGAGAACTTTGTGTCTGTTTTTATTTGATAGTGGTTTCGCTTGACATTCGCCTAGCGAAGGTGGAAGCGAAAGCTCGCTAGAGGGTTCGCCTAGCGAACATGGCAGTTGTGCAATTTGTTTTCTTTATAACTTTTGATCCGTAAGTCGGTTTGAGGCGCGGTTTGGTGCGTTGGAAAGCTTTTGACATGTGCTTTCTTATTAAAATGGTTTTGAGATTATTGGCCGATTAAATTATGTTGGGAATTTGGAAGTGTGTCATTTGTCGACTTTTACCGTTTTAATTGTGTGCAATTGATGTGTATCATGCAATGTGTTGTTGATATGGATATTGTACGACTCGTGTGTTGTTGTATGATGTAAATGCATGTGTTCAAATGTGGTGATGATGGTTTCTGGCCATATGGTAAATAAATGCATTGTTTTGGGCTTGAATTGTAAAGCATGATCATTGTTGATTGAGATGGTTGCATTTATGTGTGCATTTGAATGTCATGGGTCATTGTATGCCAAGCATCATGATATGCATTCTTGTGATGTCGTGTGCGCTAGTGGGTGTGAGCGACGAAACAATTCCAGAGGGGATCCGCTATAACATCGTGCGCCTTATACAAAGAGGACTGAAAGCGATGATTATAGATGATCGTGCGCCTTATACCAAGAGGACCGAAAGCAATCGGATCATGCGCCTTATACAAAGAGGACTGAAAGCGATCCATAAACGTCGTGTGCCTTATACAAAAGAGGAACGAAAGCGACGGGGAACATCGTTTGCCCGACGGGGAGTTACACTAAGTAACAAGCGATGGTTCCAATAGTTCCTGAGTGAACTAGTGTCGAGGTGATGGATGGATGGTACCGCATTGCATTGCATAGAGTCGTTGTGTCAGTCTCTATGCATATGCATAAATCATGAATGGATTGATTTTGTGTGGAATTGTGATTAGAATTGATGAGTTGAGATACACATATATGTGTTGGTGATAATCGTATTGTGCATGATTGATATGCATTGGTGATGGATATATGAGATATGCATTGTGTTGTTTAGTATTTGAATTCTGGTGTAAGCTGTGGTGAGAATATTTTACATGTGTATTGTTGTGTTATTATATAATTGTATGCAATTATATTATGATTGTGTTTCTCACCCTTCTGTTGTTTTTAAATGCTCTATGAGACATTGCAGATTAGATGCTGGAGGTCTTTTTGTGAAGCTTAGGTCTTCATTCTTTTGTTGGTCAGCTCTGATATGTAGCACCGGGTAGTCGGGGAGATCGTTATGGGATTATTTGTATTATGTATACGCGTATTTTGGATTGTACATATATGAATATGTATATGGCAGACAAACTTTTTATGATGTATAAATATGAGATTCAGTCACAAATTTTTCCGCTTTTATTGGGTATCTAAATTGTGGGTGCTAGGAACTAAGTTCCTTTGCTATGTGCTACCTGAATTGTTGCATATCTATATGAGCAGGTTATTGCGTGATTTTAATTCCTTTTGATGTGACGCTCTTATCTATGCCGTGAATTATTAATTATACTCTGATTGATTGTTATCGCTTTAATAGTCTGGGGGTGTAGAAGGGGGTGTTACATTAAGTGGTATCAGAGCCAGTCCGTGTCAGTTTGTGTCAGTCCTTGTCGGTGTTTGTGGTTGGATGAGTTGTTTGTTTAACCATAGTTGTTGTTATTGGAAATGAACAGAATATGGATGGTAGGAATGATGCTGCTTTAGCTACTGCTATGCAAGCTATGGCTCGGGCTGTGCAGGGTGCACCTAATACTGCGGGTAATGATGAGTTCAGGAAGAACAAACCGCCTGTCTTCAAAGGGAGACATGATCCTGATGGTGCTCAGATTTGGCTGAAAGAGATTGAAAGAATCTTCCGAGTGATGGATTGTGCTGAGGATCAGAAGGTGAGACTGGGTACTCACATGTTCCAGGAAGAGGCTGATGATTGGTGGGTTAGTACTCGTCATGTGTTGGAAGCTGCAGAGGAAGAGATTACTTGGGGTTTGTTTAGTGTTGAGTTTCTGAGGAAGTATTTTCTTGAAGATGTTAGAGGAAAGAAGGAGATAGAGTTCTTGGAATTGAAACAAGGTAGTATGTCTGTTGTTGATTATACTGCTAAGTTTATGGAGCTGGTGCAGTTTTATCCACATTATGCTGAAGCGACTGCGGAGTTTTCTAAGTGTGTGAAGTTTGAGAGCGGGTTGCGTCCTGAGATTAAGCAGGCAATTGGTTATCAGAGAATTCGAAGGTTTTCAGACTTGGTGGACTGTTGTAGAATTTATGAGGAAGATAGTAAAGCTCGTTCTACTCACTATAAGAGTGTGAATGACAGGAAAGGAAAGCAACAGTTTCGTAGTGGTCCGTATGTGACACCAGCTGATAAGAGTAAAAAAAGGGGTAATTTTGAGAAAAGGCCAAGTGGAGGTGGTATGTCTAATTCTCTGAGATGTTATAGGTGTGGTGAAATGGGACATCGTCAGTTCGAATGTAGGAAGAATTTGGGGAAGTGTTCCAATTGCGGAGGTTTAGGGCATGTATCAGCGGAGTGCAAGAGGAAGAATGTGGCGAAGTGTTTCAACTGTGGTGAACCCGGTCATATTAGTACAAAGTGTCCAAAACTGAAGCAAGCGCAGACTAGTGGGAAAGTATTTGCATTGGCGGGAACTCAGACTACTAGTGCAAATCGTCTGATCAGAGGTACTTATTTTATTAATAGTACACCTTTAGTTGCTATTATTGATACTGGAGCGACTCATTCATTTATTTCGTCTGAGTGCGTGAAGCGTTTGAATCTTCTGTTGTCTTTGATGGGTGGAGAGATGGTTCTTGATACTCCAACAATGGGGTCAGTAACTACTTCTTTGGTTTGTTTAAGTTGTCCTTTGACCATTTATGGTAAATATTTTGAAATGGATTTGGTGTGTTTGCCGTTGGAGGGTTTAGATGTGGTTCTGGGAATGAATTGGTTGCAATTTAATCGGGTTCATATTAATTGTTATCATAAGCTAGTAAGATTTCCTTCTCTTGAGGAAGACGAGGACTCGAGTTTCTTATCTACCAAAGAGTTGAAGAAACTTTTGGCGGATGAAGCTCAGTTGTTTGGGTTGTTTTCATCGTCGACTGTGGATAGTAAAGTTTCACTTGATGTGTTTCCAGTTGTGTGTGATTTTCCGGAAGTGTTTCCTGAGGATATTTCAGATGTACCGCCAAAGTGAGAGGTGGAGTTTTCTATAGATCTAGTTCCTGGTACTAGACCTGTATCGATGGCACCATATAGAATGTCGGCATTTGAGTTAGTTGAGTTAAAGAAGCAGTTGAATGAATTGTTAGAAAAGAGGTTTGTGAGACCGAGTGTTTCGCCTTGGGGTGCTCCAGTTTTATTGGTGAAAAAGAAAGATGGAAGTATGCGATTGTGTATTGATTATCGCCAGCTGAATAAGGTGACGATTAAGAATAAGTATCCTCTTCCGAGAATTGATGATTTGATGGACCAGTTGGTAGGTGCGTGTGTGTTTAGTAATATTGATTTGAGGCCGGGGTATCATCAGATTAAGGTGAAAGAGGAAGATATTCAGAAGACGGCTTTTATGACACGTTACGATCATTATGAATATTCGGTGATGCCGTTCGGGGTTTCTAATGCGCCGGGTGTGTTTATGTAGTACATGAATCGTATTTTCCACGAGCATTTGGATCGTTTTGTTGTTATGTTTATTGATGATATCTTGATTTATTCTAAGTCCTAGGTGGAGCATGCGGAGCATTTGCGTGTTGTGTTGCAAATTTTGAAGGAGAAAAGACTTTTTGCTAAGTTGTCCAAGTGTGAATTCTGGTTGTCAGAGGTGAGTTTTCTTGGGCATGTGATTTAAGGTAATGGTATTGCTGTGGATCCATCTAAAGTAGATGCAGTTCTACAATGGGAGGCTCCTAGATCTGTTACTGAAATTAGAAGCTTTTTGGGTTTAGCTGGATATTATCGAAGGTTCATTGAAGGTTTTTCTAAGTTAGCACTTCCTTTGACCCAGTTGACTTGTAAAGGCAAAGCGTTCATTTGGGATATTCAGTGTGAGGAAAGTTTTAGTGAGCTGAAGAGAAGATTGACGACAGCTCCGATTCTGATTTTACCGAATCCTACTGAACCGTTTGTGGTTTATTGTGATGCATCTTTGATTGGTCTAGGTGGTGTGCTAATGCAGGAAGGTAAGGTGGTGGCTTATGCATCAAGGCAATTGAGGGTTCATGAGAAAAATTATCCTACTCATGATCTTGAATTAGCGGCTGTGGTTTTTGTGTTGAAAATTTGGAGGCATTATCTCTTTGGTGCAAGATTTGAAGTCTTTAGTGATCACAAAAGTTTGAAATACTTGTTTGATCAGAAAGAGTTGAATATGAGGCAACGTAGATGATTCGAATTTTTGAAGGACTACGACTTTGGCTTGAATTACCATCCTGGTAAAGCTAATGTGGTAGCCGATGCGTTAAGCTGGATATCGTTGCATATGTCTGCTTTGATGGTTAAGGAGTGGGAACTTTTGGAATCGTGTAGAGATTTGAGTTTGGTGTGCGAATTGACGTCGGATAGCGTGAGGCTTGGAATGTTGAAGGTTACTAATGATTTTCTATTGACGGTTAGTGAGAAACAGAAGTTGGATGTGAAATTTGTGGATTTGATGACGGTTGGGGATAAAAGTTAAAATGACGAATTTAAAGTGGATGGTAAAGGTGTTTTGAGATTTCGTGGTCGAATTTGTATTCCTGATGATGCGGAGTTGAAAAGGATGATTTTGGAGGAAGGACACCGGAGTAATTTGAGTATACATCCGGGAGCTAATAAGATGTACCAAGATTTGAAGAAGATTTTCTGGTGGTCGGGATTAAAGAGAGATGTGGCTCAGTTTATTTATGTGTGTTTGACTTGTCAGAAGTCGAAGGTAGAACATCGGAGGCCTAGTGGTTTGTTGCAACCGTTGGATATTCCTGAGTGGAAATGGGATAGCATTTCTATGGATTTTGTAACAGGGTTGCCGAATACTCAAAGGGGGCATAATGTTATTTGGGTGGTTGTGGATAGGCTGACTAAATCGGCGCATTTCATTCCGATTGACATCAGTTTTTCTTTGGAGAGGTTGGCTGAGATTTACATCAGTGTGATTGTGAAATTGCATGGTGTTCTGTTGAGCATTGTTTCAGATCGAGATCTGAGGTTTACTTCGAGATTTTGGGAAAGTTTGCAACAGGCGTTGGGTTCTAAGTTGAGGTTGAGTTATGCTTATCATCCTCAGATGGATGGACAGGCCGAGAGAACGATTCAGTTGTTGGAAGATTTGTTGAGGGCTTGTGTTCTTGAACAAGGTGGTGCGTGGGATAGTTATCTTGCATTGGTGGAATTCACGTATAATAATAGTTTCCATTCTAGTATTGGAATGACACCTTTTGAGGCGTTATATGGAAGAAGATGTCGAACACCTTTGTGTTGGCACGAATCTGGTGAGAGTTTGGTGGTTGGACCGGAATTGATTCAACAGACTACGGACAAGGTGAAACTTATTCGTGAGAAAATGAAGGCTTCTCAGAGTAGGCAGAAAAGTTATCATGATCGAAGGAGGAAAGATCTTGAGTTTCAAGAGGGTGATCATGTATTCTTGAAAGTTACGCCGGTAACAGGTGTTGGTCGTGCATTGAAGTCAAAGAAGCTTACTTCTCGGTTTATTGGTCCTTACCAGATATCCGCGAGAGTTGGTGTTGTGGCTTATCGGGTGGCGTTGCCGCCGAACCTTTCGAATTTGCATGATGTGTTCCATGTTTCGCAGCTTCGGAAGTATGTTCCGGATCCGTCACATGTTATTCCGATGGATGAGGTAGAGGTAAGGGAGAACCTTACGGTTGAGGCATTACCAGTGAGGATTTTGGATTGCGAATTGAAGCGGTTAAGAGGCAAGGAGATTGCGCTTGTGAAAGTAGCGTAGCGAGGCGCTGTTGAGGGCAATTTTACTTGGGAGTTAGAGAGTCGGATGCGGGAGTTGTATCCGGGGTTGTTCGTCTCAGGTAATGTTTTCGAGGACGAAAATTTCTAAGTGGGGGAGAGTTGTAACGCCCCGGTTTTTGTTAGATTTATTTAATCGAGTCGTTTTGATTATTTTATTATTATATTATTTTATTTGATAATATGTTATTTTCCATTGTTGTGATATTTTATTGCGTTTTGGGAACGTTTGCGAGATATTTGAGTGTAGGGGTAATTTGGTCATTTCACTTTATTTTTCTTAAGTTAGTAAGAATAGAAATTGGAAGAGAGAAAATTAGAGAGAAAGAAAAAGAGAAGAAGAAAAAGAGAAAGAAGGAAAAAGAAGAGAAGAAAAAGAGAGAAAACTTGGGATTTAAGAAAATTGATCAACCGACTTTTCAAACACGATTAAATCGGGTAAGGGTGCGAAACTCGATTAACTTATGATTGTGTATGATTATGTATGTGTGTGTTGGAATGTTCATTGTGTTTTCATAGCTTTTCAATTCTAGGTCGAAACGATAGGAATCGATGTTTTAGTGGTTGAAATGTGATGTAAATGTTGTAGATTACTTGTTACCATGATTGGGTTATGTTGTGATTGTTATGTTTTGGGTTGGAAGAGTTTTTGGGTGAAAAATATGATTTTGGACCTCAAAACAGCGCTGTAGAATTTCTGGGTTTTCCTTGGTTCGCCTAGCGAGCCAGTTAGCGAAGGTCATGTTTGGACCTGAAAAGGCAAAAGGAAAGAGTAGAAAAATCTTACAATAAAAAGGTAAAAAATAAAGCTTTTTCAATTGGTGATCTCGTCTGGAAAGACGCCATGTTTGGAGGAAAGAAGTTGTAGAGAAACTCAGAGAAGAGGAAGAAACGTAGAAAGGGTTTACTCAAGAGGAAGAAGAAGCGTAAAAGGTTGAAAAAAGAGTGTTTTAACTTATTTATAGATGGTAAAAAGAGGTGACTGAAGCAGTTAAGATTCAGAAATCTTTTAATTTGGAGAGATCATGGGGCACGAGGCAGTTGTGAGTGGATGGACTGAAACGGTGGCAGTTGAGTTGGTCGCCCACGATTTACTAGGGATTAGGGTAGTGATGATGAAAATTGTCAGAAACATGGGCTGAAGAGACGTTTCAGAAAAGTGTAATGATGATCCTAACGTCATAGGTGTCCAATCATAGGAACAGTCAATTTGGTAAATTACTGAAGGCGTCGAATCATGTTGGCAAAAAATGCTTTTCTCATTGATAATCGAAAAGGCATTTATTGGGGGGCAATTTGTAGACTGTTATTTTCGACGACAATGGATTGATTGGAAAACAAAAAGTAGAAGGAGCTGGTCGAAATATTTTTGACTCAAGATTTGATGCTAAATTAAAAGCTAGTCGAAGACGGTTTGGAAACTGGAACAAGTGATGTGAATTTCTCTAAGTAATAAAGAAGTTCATTATTTCGACAACTTGAGTTGGAGAGGTATTTCGTCAGATAGTTTGAAATTCAAAATTGAGAGGGAGATACAGTTGAAGAAATCAGACCCGTGGAGCATATCCAAGGCAAGGAAGCATGCAAGACGCCATTTGTCACATTTAGGGGAAATAGCTGTTATCGACAGTTGTTTGGTTTGTATATAAATAGGTAGTCATAGTATGAAAAAAGTGTGTGCATTTCAAAATTGTACAAGTTATTCAAATTACTCAAAGTAACTGTGTGAGAGAAACGAGTCATTATGGAAAAAATGTACGTTTGAGAAAAACACTAGTTTATTACTTACAATTCTTTATGAAATTTAAGTTTGTTTACAATACTCTTTAAGATTCTGCAAATTTTATTCTTATCACGTTACTTTCATTTCACCAGTTATTTACCAATTCCAAGTTCTATTTATTTTAGTTAGTCGAAAATTATCAACTATGAGAACAATAATAAAACAATGATGAAAAGGTTATAGTTTTACTCAAATTGTCAGCATTTTTAAAGCACCGTGTCCTAGGATTTGTGTGGTCGGTCCTATTAGTAAACTAATTCCACAAATTAGAAGACCAGAGGTTGTTTGTTAAATTTCAAGGCGAACACGCTTCTAACAAACCTTGTTGAACAAGAAGGGCTTGCATTTTCAAGTGCCACAAGCTGAAATCATTCACACCGGTGAATTTTCCAATCTCATACTTTGTTGACGACATCTTCTTCTCCACGCTCACTGCATCAGTTTGTTGTGAATTGATGTCGTCAAGAACAAAGCAAAATATGAGAAAAAGATTTGAGTTTCTTGAACAAACACAAGAAACTCTATTAGGTTTTACAAAAGGGGAGAAGAAGAAAGAAGAAGAATAAGAATTGATTGAAACTATTTTATTATTCACTTTCTCAAGGGTTCAAAGATTAAAAGTGAATACCAACAATTAACATCTCTCAACAACCTGAGAGAACTAGTCTATTTATAGTCTAGTAAGCTAACTTAGGAGACAAACTAACTTAACAATTAAGTTTAGAAACAAGACTCAATTTGCGATACTAACTTAAAAGTTACAAGTTAATATATATTTCGACATTATGCTCTAACAGACTTCGACTACAACATACATAACTCTTGTCGAACCATGAAATTACCCTTATCAACACTAAAGTTAGATCCAAATATCACACTAACCTTTTAATTCTCAAACCCCGTCTTCGATTGACCTACAAACTTTATCCCCTTTGATCCGATTTATCTTCCTCTCTACCTTAACACTCCACCCCATAAAAACTTTAAAAATAATTTTTAATTTAAGGATACTATCTACCGAAACCTTGAAGAATGAGAGAAAACAAACCAAAATCGCATATACGATTGATTCTAGAATTATTATTTAACCTCCAATGAAAAGATATTTATTCTTCCATTCTTCCAAGTAGACAATTTTGTTTCCACCGTATTTATTACACAAATATCCAACCACTTCAAATTTGCACCAATGGGTAAACCGAGGTACGTGAGATGTCGAGAACTAATATCACAGTTTAGGATTTTCGCAACTAATATCACAGTTTAGAAACCTGCTTCTATTTTACTTCTTGATAAAAAAATGTTTTCTTTAATAGACAAGAAGTAAAAGTAAACATTAAAAGTAGAAAGCTGTCGGGAAAGTTAACCGGCAGGTGGCTGCATCAGAACACAACAAAAGACTGTGTTTTCTTCTACTCAGTTGCGGCGTTATGTGGAAAAAGAAACCAAACATAAAAAAAAAAAAAAAAAAACTAAAGCAAACAATGAATTAGTCATGAACAATAAAGAATTCTAAGTGAACCAACTAATCCCATCATCATTGTGCAACAGCTGCACACGAACGAAATAAACTATAATAATATACTACAAGATTATAAAGTAAATTACTTTTTTATTTAAGAAATGTTAGTGATACACATTCAGTTGGTTTAGTAGTTGGTGTATTTGTATAAAGTAGGGTATTATTAGTCCTTGTAACCATATTCAGTTAGGATTGCCAGCTAAGCATATCTAATTGAATATATATATCCTACTATGTGTATCATTGGTGATAAGTGAAAATTAATATCAACCACACGTTTTCATATCTTCTCTTTCCATTCTCTTCATTTTCATTGATTGTCTTCACTGAGTGAAGACTCACTTCATCTTCATAGAATCCATCACAGAGTGATGAGAGTTACATTGTAGAACTCTAACATGGTATCAAAGCCTATCGATCGGACCTTGGGCAGCCCACCGTTTAAATCCACGCACTAAGCCCAAAAAAAAAAAGAGTGCTGGGCGTGAGGGGGTGTATTAGGAATATCCTAGAAGTCCCACATTGGTTGGAGATAGAGCAATGAAATAGTTTATATAGAGTGACACCCCTCACCTTACTAACCGGTTTTGTAAGGTTGTGTTAGGCCAAATTCTAACATGGTATCAGAGCCTGACGATCCGTTCATGCTTTCCGCTACGATCACAGATCTATTCTTGCTATCTTCGACGGTGTGGTGTGGTTTTTTGGTGTGTTTCGGTTGCTGAGATTCAAGAATCGGTTCAACGCAACAATGGCTTCTCATGATGATTCTCTCTCTAATTCTTCACAAGAACTTGTCAATGGCACTGCGACTTCCAAATCTGCAAAGGCATTTGGACCAAAGCTCTCCATCAAATTACAGGAGAACAATTATCTCCTTTGGAATCAACAGGTTGAAGGAGTAATTTTGTATCAAAAAATGCATCGTTTGGTGGTGAATCCCAAGATTCCGCAGAAATTCAATTCTGATCAAGATATGATTACAGGTACAATTTCGGATGAATATGAATCGTGGCTAGTGCAAGATCAAGCTCTCTTTATCTGGTTTCTATCTACAATTTCTGAAAGTGTGTTGCCTCGCGTTCTTGCGTGCAAGCATTCATTCGAAGTCTGGGATAAGATTCATCAGTTCTTTCATGCTCAAATGAAAGCGAGAGTACGACAGTTACGAGTTGAGCTCAAATCGACCAAGAAAGGAACAAAATCCATCACTGAATATGTGTTGAGAATCAAAGCTATTGCGAACTCACTGTTAGCCGTTGGTGATACAATTTCTGAACAAGATCAGGTAGATTCAATTCTGCAAGGATTACCTGAAGAGTATAATTCATTTGTGATGCAGATGTATGGGTGTGTTGTACCTCCTACGTTATGTGATGTTGAGGCTCTGCTTTATGTGCAAGAAGCACAATTCGAGAAATTCAGGGAGGAATTAGCTGCTACAAACATTGCTGCCAATGTAGCTCATACAAACAAAGAAGAAACGGGCTCCAGAGGAGCTTACTATGCCAATCGAGGTAGAGGAAGATACACTCGAGGACGAAGTCGTGGCAGAGGCAGGTCTACAACTGGAAATCGCCCAACCTGTCAATTGTGTGGCAAATATGGCCATGAAGTATCTACCTGTTGGCATAGGTTTGATGAAAATTTTATGACAATCAACTCACAACAGGCTTCAGCTGGTTCGGGTAATAATCAAAACAATACTAAACAAGAAAATTCAGCATCTGAAGCTACCCCAAAAACTCAGGCTGCAGCTATGATGGCAACAACTGGCAGGTCTGCAGCATATACACAGGAATATCATCTACCGTCTGAACTTGAATCTCAGGCTTGGTTTGCCGACTCAGGTGCCTCACATCACCTAACTTCTAATGCTTTATTGTTACAAAGTAGTAAACCATATGTAGGACACAACAAAGTTTATGTTGGTAATGGCCAAAAACTTGCTATACAAGCCATAGGATCCTCTAAATTTGTCTCTAAGAGTAATCCCACTTGTGTTTTGTCTCTCACAAATATACTTCATGTTCCTCATATCACTAGAAATCTGCTATCTGTTTCAAAGTTTTCTAGTGATAATGCTGTTGTCTTTGAGTTCCTACCTGACAGGTGTTTTGTTAAATCACAGGGTTCTAATCAAATTCTTATGGAGAGTGTCCTAGATGATAGTGGTCTGTATTGTTTTCCACAGGTGCATATCAACTCCAAAACTGCTCAGAGTCAAAGCAACAAGTCTAGTGCTTCTACTAATGTTCATAGTTATGTTGTTTCTTATAATAAGACAAATAATAGTGATATATGTAACAGTAGTACTCTATGGCATAACAGACTAGGTCATGCTAATACAAAAGTTTTTGCTACCATACTGAAATTGTGTAATGTTCATCATATTAATAAAGATAGCTCTTTGCTCTGTACTTCTTGTAGTCTTGGTAAGGCACATAAATTACATGCACCTCTCACTGACACAGTCTATCATAAACCCTTTGAAGTGATCTATACTGACTTGTGGGGTCCTTCCCCAGAAAATTCCAGTACTGGATACAAATACTACATAGCATTTGTAGATGGTCACACCAGGTATACCTGGAAGTATATGCTCAAACAAAAATCTGAGGCCTTGCAAGCTTTTAAACTTTTTTCAGCCTTTGTTCAAACTCAGTTTAATACCACAATTAAAGCAGTCCAATCTGATTTTGGAGGAGAATTTAGAACATTTACTAAATACCTGTCTGAATTAGGAATCATTCATAGACTAACTTGTCCTCATACCTCTCACCAAAATGGGTCAGTAGAGAGAAAACATAGGCATGTTGTAGAAATGGGGTTAACCTTACTTGCTCATGCATCTTTACCACTCAAATATTGGGATTATAGTTTTACTACATCTGTCCATATTATCAATAGACTCCCTTCTTCCACATTGCCAAATGCTAACTCACCCTTTCATGCTTTATATGGAAGAGATCCAGATTACACTACTTTAAGAGTATTTGGATGCCTCTGTTTCCCTTTACTTAGACCTTATAATAAAAATAAGCTGCAGGTGAGAAGTCAGGAATGCATCTATTTAGGTCCCTCCCCTCAGCACAAAGGGTTTCGATGTATGAATAAAGAGGGCAGAGTGTATATCTCAAAAGATGTTACATTTAATGAACAAGTTTTTCCTTTTCCAAAATTGTTTCTTTCCAAGTCCACTATTGAAAACTCTGAAAATGTGTTCTCCATGTCGTGTCCTAGTACTAGCTTTGTGGGTGCTACTCCTCCTATGACAAGTCCCATCACAATTCCACATAGTCCAAATGGAACTCAGTCCCCAGGTATAGTTCCTTTATCTGATCCAAATAATATTCCAACTGTCCGAACTAATGAGATAATTCTTAGCTCTAGTCAAGATGGTGTGGGACCTCTCCTGCACATCCTTGATCAGTCCCTATCATCTGAAACCACAGTTATACCTGATTCTCCTCAGGACCTTTCTCTGCAGCCTGTTCATATTCACAGGTCTGCAGTAGAACAGGCTATCCAAAGCTCTAGTCTTTATCATCCTGATTTAACATTGCCTGTGAACAACAGCATGTCTAGTCCTAGTACTAGTCTAGCTCCTAATGTGTGTGACAATTCTTATATCAGTAGTACCCCTAATCAAACTGAGTTAATAGAACTGCCTCAGATTACTTCTCATAGTCCTCCCAATGATTCCTCTGCTGTTAAAAATATTGTGCCTTCCCAGCATGAACAAACTTCCACACAATATCACTCAGTGTCTCCTCAAGTCACTAAGTTTCCCAACAGGTCTGCTTCTGTTCAAAATCAAACTTCTTCCTTCTGTTCAAATGAACTTACTCTTTCTTCATGCATACCTATGTCTGAGTCATCTCAATCTCCTACTATTGGTTCCATTGATCCTATTATTTCAGTTCCTGTCAACAATCATCCTATGTTAACTAGAGCCAAAACGGGCAAGTCTAAACCTAAAACATTTCTTGCTCATTCTGAGGTTGAACCTACTAGTGTGAAGCAACCTCTGTCCAAACCTGAGTGGGTTCAAGCTATGACAGATGAATATAATGCTCTTATGGCAAACAACACCTGGACTCTCACTACACTCCCTCCTAATAGAAAGGCAGTTGGATGTAAATGGGTGTTCAAGATTAAGGAGAATGTTGATGGTTCCATACATAAATATAAAGCTAGACTTGTTGCAAAGGGGTTTCTTCAAGAGTATGGATTTGATTACACAGAAACTTTTTCTCCAGTGGTTAAACCTACAACTATTTGGATCATTCTTACACTTGCTATTACTCACAAATGGCTCATTTAGCAGATTGATGTGAATAATGCGTTTCTCAATGGTACTCTCCATGATGAAGTTTACATGACCCAACCCACTGGTTTTGTGCAAACAGATAAAAGTCTGGTATGCAGGTTGAATCGGGCTATATATGGTCATAAACAGGCCCCAAGGGCCTGGTATGAGAAGTTGGCTAAGGCACTGATACAGTTTGGATTTCTTTCATCTAAATGTGACAGTTCTCTATTTGTGTATTCCAAACTTGATGTTACTCTATATGCTCTTGTTTATGTTGATGATATACTCATCACTGGTTCAAGCACAACTCTGATTCACACACTCATCAACAAACTTCATCAGGAGTTTGCTTTAAAACAGTTGGGGCAGCCTAAATATTTTCTGGGCATTGAAGTAGAACACTGCAGTGATGGCTCATTATTTCTTACACAGTCAAAGTATATTAAGGATCTGCTAGCTCGTGCCTTGATGACAAATGCAAATGGTGTCCCTACACCAATGTTAAGTACTTGTCAGTTAAGTAAACATGGCACTAATCTCTTTTCTGACCCTCAACTCTACAAGTCTATAGTTAGAGCCCTTCAATACGTGACTTTGACTCGACCAGATATTGCATTTAGTGTCAACAAGGCCTGCCAGTTTATGGCTTGTCCTCTAGACACACATTGGGCTGCAGTCAGAAGACTGTTGAGGTACCTAAGCGGTACTCTTACACATGGGTTGATGCTTTCTCCTTCTGCTGCTCAATCTAAGTTCTCACTCCGTGCTTATAGTGATTCCGACTTGGCGAGTGATCCGGATGATAGAAGATCTACGTCTAGCTCCTGTATATTTTTTGGCCCAAACCTGATCTCTTGGAGTTCTAAGAAGCAGTCTCTTGTTGCTCGATCAAGCACTGAAGCAGAGTATCGTGCTCTCGCGCACACCACATCAGAATTGCTTTGGGTAGAATCTCTCTTAACAGAACTTGGTATTCCCATCCATCCTCCTGTCTTACTGTGTGATAATCTCAGTGCTGTTCTCCTATCTCATAACCCTATCCTACACCCACGCACAAAACATATTGAGCTGGATATTCACTTTGTTCGTGAACGTGTTGTCGATGGCAAACTCACCATTCAACATGTACTGGCTGCATTTCAAATTGTGGATACACTTACGAAGCCTCTTGGCACTGCTGCCTTTCAGGCCCTGCGAGACAAACTCAAGGTAGTGTGTAAAGCTCACTATCCTTCAGTTTGAGGGGGGGGGGGGGGGGGTGTTAGTGATACACATTCAGTTGGTTTAGTAGTTGATGTATTTGTATAAAGTAGGGTGTTATTAGTCCTTGTAACCATATTCAGTTAGGATTGCCAGCTAAGCATATCTAACTGAATATATATATCCTACTATGTGTATCATTGGTGATAAGTGAAAATTAATATCAACCACACGTTTTCATATCTTCTCTTTCCATTCTCTTCATTTTCATTGATTGTCTTCATTGAGTGAAGACTCACTTCATCTTCATAGAATCCATCACAGAGTGATGAGAGTTACATTGCAGAACTCTAATAAGAAAAAATATAAGTAATCAATAATTTTTCTAATCATAAGACAAAACAACGAATCTACAAATCACATACATCTTGTCACCATAACTTTTAAACAGTAAAATTCAAAGGTATTGTTTCTTCCAATTAGTAAATCGTCAACATATACTCGAATAACAGTAAAACTAACGAAACTATTCTTGGTAACAAGAGAGTAATCAAATTTAAAATAAAAATAACTAAGGTCAATGAATGTAGAGGTAAGTTTGTGATTCCACTGTCTATTAGTTTGTTTAACTCTATAAATAGATTTATTTAATTTGTAAACAAAATTTATATTAGAAAAATTCAGACTATGAGGGACAGACATGTGTACATAGCCATAGATATTGAAAAAATCTTTTAAAAATTAAACGGTTATAGAGTAATGAGTGGTGATAGTGGAAATATTAGGAAGCTTGATAAAAATAGTCTTAATTCCAATTAAAGATTTAAAATATGTTTGGAGTGATCCTCATGATCAATGGCCCAATGTATTAATTATTCAATTATCATTACCATTAAGATGTAAGTAATTAAGGAATATGATGGTTGAAAAGAATCTTGCAGCACGGTAAGAAGATATTTTTGTTCTTCAGGTGCAAAAGGGAGATTGCAAGTGTCATCAATGTGTTTGCCAGTGTCATCAATGTGTTCTTCAAGATGTTTTTAGACATAGAGGCATTACCATCATCACTAGTGGAGCGAGGATTATTATTACAGGATTTCTTAATGTACCATTAATATTTTTTAGTCATCACGCAAAATTATTTCACTGTATTTAATTTTCAGAGATGCATTTTTGGAAGCACAAATTTTTGAATAAACGTTGAAATATTTCGGATCTACATATTCGGAACAATTTAAAATATTCAATACATCTCACTTAAAAGCCATTTACATTTGAATTGTACCAGAGATGCATTTTCGTGAATATTCGAAGATACATCTCTATAACGTATCAGAACATGTCTTTCATGTTATATGTTGTTTATCTGTGTTCAGATGAAGATTTAAACTATACCGTACAATCGAAAATAAAAACTAGACATACATAATTCCAGATGGACCAAAAATTCCATACAAAAATAAAATATTAATAAATGTCAAAAATATTGTACAGACCATAATACTATTACTATATAATAAGAGACTACTGTGTGTGTTTGGCAACCTCTCGTCTACCTCCCTTGCCTCGTCTACCTCCCCGGTCACAAATCTCCTTTGTCCTCCAACGATGTCTCCGGTACAACAATGTTCTCTATGCCTCCATCATGATGGCATCTAGGACCCGTCTGACATTAGACCCATCAAGGAAGATATTTGTGTCAATGACTGTCTATGTAATCTCCACTATGTGATGCCACCTAGGCAAGACATCATCAGTATGATCTAGTTGTGCTTGCTCCTCCACTACTATCTCCTGATGAGCTGGTCTTGACAGATATCCTGGAGCAGCATACACCATGTCAGGATGTGATACCCTAAAGAGTCATCTGATGTACCCTTCGACATAGCTCCAGTCGCTCTTAACTATGGTAGCTCGTGTCTCTTCAGATACCAAATGACTCTCATAATCATCAAACATGTCTTCTATCTATCTATGTGTCAAGGCAGGTGAAGCATAAATAACAGAGTGTCTGGGAATGGTGTGAGTGTAGTCAAACTTCTACATGACGCACTCGGGTAGATGAGGAGCAGTGAGACGCGATCTGCATGCCTACCATCCAGAGTATAACACTATCTCGTCAAATGGTCGTGTCTGACGGTGATCAACATGACTGTTGAAGTGCATATTCTCAGCAACCAAATGATCAAGATAGACTTTGAAAGGCTTGGTCGCCTAGTTCCCTCTGAGTGGGATAAAAGCAGTAGCACGCAACATATCTTCAATATACTCAGGTACACTCACCCAGCCAGAGATGTGCGGGAAGTGCTGGAGGATACAAGCTTGGAGTATAAAGTTTGGAACACATGAATCATCATTAATGGCTTTGCAAATATGAAATGAAAATAAAAAACATTCAAAGACCAATAATTATTACCATTAGTAATGTCATGCTGCCAGTGACCTGTTTCGTCTTCCACATACAACCCCCTCTCAATTTCGAATACAGGTAGAGCAAACAAGCTGCCCCCTAGTTGTACTCATGGATCCACTCGAAATCCATGAAGTACCGTGGGTAGACGACGTCTGTATAGGTGGCACTCATGTCCATAAAAATCGTAGTTTCAACCAAATAAAGCAGATATGTTCTCAATGCATGTGATATGTAGAGTGCCATCTACTTAGCACCATCATCAGCCTGTTGTGCACCCCGAATCTCAGCTTTATATAACTTCTTCAGGAATTCAAAACTAGCATGAGCACCCATGGCCGTATCTAATTCCTCAATCGCCTCCCCCAGATCATCCCCTAAGATATTCTACCATCATCTCGAGTGCCTCATATTTGGTCATCCTCCTATAATCTCAGAATCTCCCCCTGATCAGAAGATGTAGCAAACACGAGACATCGTCGAGTGTGATTGACATCTCACTATGCGTGAGATGAAACGATGAGGTCTCCGAGTGCCATCTCTCTACGAATGCATTAAGCATCCCATGGTTGACCATAATATAATCATTCATGCATAAGTACTTCAAGCCGGATAAGGAAAAAACTCGCTGAAGAGAAGCACGAGCCCTAGAAGTAGATGGTTATGCCTGCCAGAGGGACCAGGAGCCTCCGGAACCCGCAGACTCTTCTCCCGTTGAACGAATGTGTGTTGAGCAACTCTGCCTTGCCTCAGTCTATCATGTCTATCAATCATTATTCTTATAAGTTAAAGTAAGGCAGACCATTAGTGTAGGCAAATAACACACAAGCAAGAAAATAAAAAAATACTACAAGAAATTCCGAAGATGCATCTCTGAAATCTGGAAGAAACTAAAACTTTGAAAAATTCTGGAGATGCATCTCTGAAATTTCCTGCAGAAAATTAAACACTGAAAATTTTTGGAGATGCATCTCCGAAATGTTTTGCAACTCAGAAGTCGCGTCAATGGCATAATGTACCCAATGCAATCTCAAAAAAAAAAATATTTTGATCATCATTTTCTGCCAACAAAAAACTAATACACTATGTCTAAACTATCTTAAATGTTATTTCTACTCATTTTTAACTCTAATCAATGATTTCTACTCATTTATAGAAAAACTCAAACATTTATAAAAAATTCGAAAAACTTACAAGAAGTTGATGTTTTTTATGAAGTTGGATGATGTTACAGATGAAGATTGATGTTCCCTTGAGCCTTGTCGAATGAAATTTAACTTGGTGTAGAGAAGAAATTTGAGAGAGTTTGAAGTTGAGTATGAGTAAAATGTGAAATGAGGAAGGAGAAGAGTCTGGCGCGATTTAATCCCAAAATGTTCCGGAGATGCATCTCCGAAATATTCTAACAATGACTGGCCTTTTGGTGCGTCCGAAGATGCATCTTATGAAACTGAGGACATTTTTAGAATTGTGCATGGTGCATAAGAAGCATATGGGGTGCATTAAGAAATCCTCTATTATTATTCTTAAAGAAAAGACGGGGGTCATGTTTCTTAAAACAAACATCAATATTATATTTGTTATTGACCGACCAAAGGCCCAATTGACCGAGACCCAATCCGTATCAAGCCCACTTTACTCGACCCAATATTTACAAAACTTCACATGCTATGAGAAGGTACACAATCTCTGGTTCTTAAACAGAACAATATCCTTGATTATGACAATAACTTCAAACCTTGATGTCTTTGTCACAACCATTTGAAGGACTTTTGTCAGTTGAGTCAGTAGCGTGACCATTATTGAATGGTCTATTTGGATTGGCAAGGTTGGCTACAATTTTTCTTCATAAATGGAGGGGGGTTTATTTTCTTTATTTTGAATTAAAATTGAAAAATCCTTGTTGATATGATGGAGAGGATTAATGGGAAGAATTCTGGAGTATACATGTGCATATTGTTTATTGAGGCCTTTAATAAATATGATAACATAATTACCTTCATGATAGGCCTTTATTTTAAGTATCGGGTCACAAGAACACTTGGTCGAGCAAGAACAAGTAAGGTTGAAAAGAAAAAATTTCAACTCTTGCCTTTTTTTGGATTTTGGTATAATAATTTGTAACGGTTTTAGCACTTTTCCTTAAAGAGTAAATTTCTTCTTGAATATCAGAGATACGAAAGATGTCCGCTTGGTGATATCATTCTTTCAATTCATTATAGATATCATGTGCAAAATCCATCCACATCATTCTTTATATTCGTTAGATGTATTTTTTTCTGACACCATAATCATCATATTGGCACAATCCCCTATGATTGGAAGGAGATCAAAAATTGGAGGATGAATTAGGGTTCCATAAAGAAACCTTTAGTTATTCTTCAATTGCATTGGTTCCATCATTGATTGGGACTAGGAGTGGTAGTTTGAGTTATTAAGATATGAACAGATAATTACAATACCATAATTGATGGTGGGATGCATAAAGTATGAGTCGAGCATGTCCATTAGTAGCTCTGGTAAATATGAGAGACATTGTTAGAATTAGTGTGAAGAGGAGGTGGAAATATAAGAGAAGAAGGTGTGGATGGCTTGGACGTATGAAGTTCAGTATCGATGGTGCCATCAATGAGTTCTGTTAGGAGAGAAAAAATGAGCAACAGGAAAGTTTCAGGAAGGAGTTGGAAAATTTTCCCAAAAAGCAAAAAAACTCGTGTTTGGAGAAAAAATAAGGAAAAAATATTGTAAATTCTATGTCTACTAATACCATGTGAACAAACTAGGAAAGAATGCAAAAGGGGTATTATTGCAACAAAAAACGTACTATGTAACATACCTCATTCTTTTTCTTAAACTTCTCAAAGTGTTGAATGTGCATGTATAATAATAGAAGTGTAGTGCTTGTGTCACCAAAATCATAATTCAATGAGAAAAATGATTGTATCAATATGAAATGGCGTAGTAGAACAACTTACATGTAATAATTACTATTCTACAAAGAAATAGGTTTTTCTCAAAAAGTGGTTTTGTTCAAAAACAATAAAATTTAAAATAAAAGAGATATCAATGATATAAGTTTGTTAAGGTTAGGTCGCTATGTCGCGGTGAGAATTGGATATCAAGCTATTAGTTAACTTGAATCACAAATCATGAAGTTCACCACCGAGCTTTGATTTATCCAAAGAAAAGGGTAAAGATCGAAAAAAACCCTAAGTGCGCTATGTAGGAGCACAACTAAGAGATCTAAGGTTCGGGGGTTGGTTATACCTAGGGAAGGTGTCAGCATCCTAAGTATCTGTAGTGCTCTATAAGAACCTCTTATTTTATTCTGTTATTTGTTATTTTTTATCTACCTGCTAAGGGTAAAAAGAAAAGGAAGACCTAAGGTGCTATTCCTAAGTATGCTCAACAAGACATCACATCTCGTGCCTACGTATCCCGGTGGGAATGGAATTAGAGCATTCATAGTTCCCCTCACTACAGCGTAAAAGGGTGAGAAAGAAAATGTGAGAAATAAAAAGGTGGAAAAAAGAAAAGGTGGCTCGCTAGGATCTCGCAATCCTATGCCTACGTATTCTCAAGATGAACTTGAGAAATCAGAGCGTCCGTAGTTCCCCTTAATAGGGGTGAGGAACTCTTGACTGTGGTCAAGGTTCCAAGGGAAAGTAGGGTCTATGGCAAGACATCTACATGGAGTGCGGCGACTCCAAACCTAAGGCTAGGTAAAACGGGGAAACAAGTGTCCACGGAGGAACACCTAAATAGAGCACGGCGACTCTAAACCTAAGATTAGGTTAAAAAGGGAAGGCAAGTCTCGATCGCGCGACGGCATGAGATAAGGGAATAATGGACAAGGCTATCGTAAATGACATGACAGTCAACGGGAATGACCTTTTCCTTTGGAATGAGGTAAACAAATAGACATCACGGGTCAGGTATTAATCATAGTCAAAAAACGAAGAGAATTAAACTCAGAATGAATATCAGGATTTAATTGAAGTAAAAGATGCAAGCATGTCAAGATTAACTTAAAATTAAATAAAATCTAATTACACAAAATTTCAAAAATAAATCAAGTTCTACTCAAAAAGCTAATTAAAACTATTAAACTAATTAAATTAAAAACTAATTGGTTAAATTCTAATTAATCTAATTAAACTAAAATTCTAACTAAAAACTAAATAACAAGTTAAAAATTCTAACTAAATTAATTCCTAATTAACTAAACTAATTAACTAAACTAATTTCTAATTAACCAAAATAATTAACTAAACTAATTTCTAAAACTAAATTATGAGACAAAAACAAGATGTTGGATGCATTAACAAGGCGCCTGAGCTTTTCTAAGGCCCATTGGCCTTTTGAATACAAATCAGGTAGGGTACCCGAGCAGTTGGGAGGTGCGAACAGAAATTAAGTGAGATTTGCAGCCCAATCCAAACATGATATTCAAAAACAAAAACAAAAAAGGAAATAAAAAACTCCTCACAAAGGGAACGACATTATCAACCTCACCATACCACAAAACAGGGTAAAACAACAACAGTCAAAGGAAAAGCTACGACAAAAATCTCCTCCAAATGAAACTGTATCACCAAGTAGATTCAAAAGAAAAACAAAAATAGGAGAAAAAGGAAAAAGGAAAAGCTCGAATAACAACACGGCTAGGCTGAGACAAAATAAATCAAACTAACCTTCACCTTCGTGTGCAAATCGCTCAGTCTCGATATCTCTTGATTTGTTTTCGCCTCGCATCGATCTCAGGTTTTCCTTGGATCTCGCTTTCTCTCTCGCTTGGTTTGGATTTGCTCAAACTCTCTAGTCCTTGTAAGCCCAGGTTCGGTTTCACCTTTCAATCTCGTACAGTGTGTTTGATTCTGAGGACGGTTAAAGGGTAGACGAAGGTTTGTGCGTGAAGGTCTGTGAAATTGGTGGTGGGGGAGATTGGAGGAAAAGGTTTGAAGATGGAAGATTAAAGGTAGTATGAAGGTGATGTGGCTCGTGTGAAGGTTTGAAGGTTCGGAGAATTGGAGAAGGGAAATTGAATGTGGTTTTTGAGGGATGAGTGGAAAGTTTTGTTGTCACTTGGTAAGTCTTTCACCTCCGTTCTTTTTCTGAGTTTTGAATCCTCTCTGTTCTCGTTAATTTCCTCTCATCCCTTATCCGTTTCTACCTTCAATTTATTTTCTCCTCCTCTTTTCCTTTTGCCTTGTCTCTTGTTGTGTCGCTGTTTGTAGCAGGCTTTGGGATAGGGTTGACGCAGGGATCTTATGTACAGGTCACATTGCAGATAGCAGTAGGATTTTCAGTGTTTAGTTGCTATTGCTGCAGGTTCTATTGTGGTAAAGTTTGGAGTGGTATGAACTTGGAAAAACTTGCGCAGGGGACGTTTTTATGAAACATGAAATGATGTGGTATTTTGTTAACTTGTGCATAGTTGATATAGGATCTGATGTAGCAACGTTTTGTTGTTTTGTGTTGGCCGTTGTGCAGAAGTTTCTTGGACTATTGTTGTAGCAGGGTGATAGTCAAAGGCGCATCATGTGTATGGTTTGTGGTACAAGTCGCAGGGGTGCAATGCGTGAAAGGGATCTCTCTTGGCAATATACTTTGTGGTCAAAGTTTGTAGTGTAGTGACATCAAAGACTGGTGAAAGCTTAATGACTATTTTTTGTGATTTTTTTTGTTGTAATTTGTAAAGTAAAAAAAAACATAATTAAACAAAAATTAAGTAAAACCTAGCCAAATAAATTTAGATTGAAATAAATTTGGAATTAAAATTAATCTAAACTAAATAAAAAATAAAAATAATTAAATTAAATTAAATTAAAAGTGACCTAAATTAAACTTAATCTATTAAATACTATACTAAAATAAAAAGCTAAACTATGGTTAAGATTAAATTAAGTTAAAAATTAAAACTATAATTAAGTATAAACTAAATTAAATCTAAATTAAAAAATATATACTAAATTAAAAATATAAACTAAAATAAAAATATAAACTAAAACAGTTACAAACTAAAATAAATATCTAAATGTCATGGAACGATAAAATCGACTAAAATGCATGATTAATGAGATGTTTACGGAAAATGCGAAAAGGCTGACTTATGATGATATGACAAAGCCCAACGAATCTGAGGGTAAAATTTGGGGTATGACGGATGCCCCTATTTAAATATCTTCACCAGATGACATGAGTGATGATAATCTTCATGAAATCACGGTGGAAGGTATTTAAATATAGATAACCTAAAATTTTGTTCTTAGATGCACTGACATGCAATGCTATGGACGAAAGAGAACTAAACAATAATGTTGGCATGCAAAAGACTCTAATATGATGAAAATGATGGAATGGTAAATGAAAAAATATAGACAAAGACGAAAGCAAACAGGGACAAAGTCCACACAATGAGTAATCACTCACTGGGGATGACAACAACACTGGAGAAACTGAAACAACTGGGGAAAATCTAAAGTGATGGAGCAGCTGGTTCAAGCGTGACGGACTGACACTTTAGAAAGAAAAGATAACACAAGATCCTCAATGGAAGTAGATCCGGAAAGACGGTCTCCATAGGGAATCAAAAGTCATTATCCATGAATGGAAATGGATGGAAACTAGATTGAAAAAAGTCACAACATTCAGAAGATCATTGAATGAGGTGATGAGAAAAACTAGGAAATACATGAGAAAAGCAAACATCAGAGGTATTCAGAAGAACATTGAATAAACTCTGGAAAAATAACAGACAACAGAGACACTCAAAAGAGCATTGAATGAACTCCAAGAAACAAATCAGAGATATTCGAAAAAGCATCGAATAAACTCTAACACACGTCCAGAAAAGCATTGGATGGAGAATGGAAACAGACTTGAAAATAATCAGCAGCTGTTAACCAAAGTCAGAAATAAATTGAAGACATCTAGAAGAGCCTTAGATGAAGACAAGGATTCTGAAAATGCATCTGAAATATTTAGAAGAGCATTAATTGTACGGGAAAAAGTTTTTGAAGACATATTCATAAGAGCATTAGATAAGCAACAATATATCTGGAAGAACATCAGATAAATAAGGTCATATCTGGAAGAGCATCAGATAGACATAAAGGGGCTCTGGAAAAACATCAGGACAAAAGACTCAATCTGGAAGAACATCAGAAAGAGAGAGACATCCGAAAGAGCATTAGATGGTCACAAAAGAGCTCTGGAAAAACATCAGGAGCAAAAGACTCAATCTGGAAGAACATCAGAAAGAGAAAGGCACATCCGGGAGAGCATCAGATGGAAAAAGAAACCAGACATCCAATAATGGCTTTGAATGAAAGGTATAATCACAATATCTAATAATGACTTTAGATAAAAGTGGACAAAGTAGGGATTCAAGAAAGCATTGGATGCAAAGAAACCGGTCATCCAATAATTGCTTTGAATGAAAGGTATAATCACAATATCTAATAATGGCTTTAGATAAAAGTGAACAAAGACTACATTCAAGAATGGCATTGAACGCAAAAAAATCATTCATCCAATAATGGCTTTGAATGAAAGGTATAATAACAATATATAATAATAGCTTTAGATGACTGTGAACAAGACTACATTCAAGAATGTCATTGAATACAAAGAAACCAGTCATCCAATAATGGCTTTGAATGAAAGGCAAACTCATAATATCTGAGAAGGCATCAGATGAGAATGAGATGAAAAAGGGTAATCCAAGAAGGCATTGGACAAAAAAAACACCGAACATCCAATAATGGCTTTGAATGAAAGGCAAACTCATAATATCTGAGAAGGCATCAGATGAGAATGAGATGAAAAAGGGTAATCCAAGAAGCTATTGGACAAAAAAACACCAGACATGCAATAATTGCTTTGAATGAAAGGAAAACTCATAATATCTATGAGAAGACATCAGATGAGAATGAGATAAAAAGGGTAATCCAAGAAGGCATTGGACAGAAAAACACCAGACATCCAATAAAGGCTTTGAATGAAAGGCAAACTCATAATATCTGAGAAGGCATCAGATGAGAATGAGATAAAAAGGGTAATCGAAGAAAGCATTGAAGGAATGTGAACAAAGTGATATCCAAGAAAGCATTGGATAAAAGGAATCATAGTATCCAAGAAAACATTGGATGAATGTGAACAAAAAGATATCCAAGAAAGCATTAGATAAAAGGAATCACATTATCCAAGAAAGCATTGGATGAATGTGAACAAAGAGATACCAAAGAAAGCATTGGATAAAAGGAATCACATTATCCAAGAAAACATTGGATGAATGTAAACAAAGAGATACCCAAGAAAGCATTGGATAAAAGGAATCCTAGTATCCAAGAAAGCATTGGATGAATGTGAACAAAAAGATATCCAAGAAAGCATTGGATAGACACGAAAATATTTGTTTGGTAGGTGTCAAGTAAGTTGGACTTTGACCACAAGGTAAGACGTGGATAACAACACGACATAAGGGAAAATGAAAATGAGGATGAAACGCTCATGCTATGCATATGTATATGAATTATGCTATGATCAAATGCGAATGGAGACGCAGAGGTCGACGACACGACTCGACTCTTTTGTGGAGAAGACAAGACTAGAAGACTGATTCCTCAACACGAATATCACTGCCATTCTATTTGGGAACTAGAGATGCTATTGCTGAACACACCTCTACCACACTGGTAAAATGTATCAAGTGATGATCCTTATAGGAAGGATGAAGAGCTGCTTGGGGATTCTTGAAGTAGCTTGCGCCATATTAGCTAACTATTGTAGATGGACTGACCGTTGCTTCAGCTTGAATGATGCTGAAATGTCTGTTTCACAGTGTTCTTGACAAGCTTGCCCCAGTATGAGTCTTGAAGAGTCTCATGGATAAAACAATTATGAGAAGGACTTACCCCTGAACAACAAATCTTGAACTGATTCTTCAATAGGATTTGGAAAGAACTTGCCCCTGATAGGATCACCGACATAGTTTCTTAAATGTTTGAACATTCCTTGAGAGGATAGCCAGTTTGCAAACAAAAGTGTTCATAAAAACATGGCAAATGCAAAGTTCATGCAACTTTTGAAATCAAAATTATTTTTGGAAAAATGCAAAACATATGAGTCATTGGTCAGAACACGGTGGTTCAAGCCATCAAAGTGGAAAGTAAAGTATAAGCGTAGTGCCAAAACAAATGATCTGCAAGGATCTTTGGAGTCAGTTTACGCAACCTTGCTGTAGTATGCTTTCAAAATAACCTTGCTTCAGTTAGGTCTTTTGGGGGTTGTAACGTGGACTGGTTCGCGGCTTAAGAAACAAAGGATAAAGGCTCAAAGTTTATTTGTACCCACCCAATCTTCGTGATGAACTTCCGTCCTATGCTCAGTTAACTCATAGTATGCACTCAGGTTCTCACAGGCGGGAAATTGTACTGATGATAGTAATGATGATGGTTCAGAAGCCAAGGGACTTTGAAATGGCAGTCACTATTTCCTTACCAATGTTTGCCATTGAGGACTTTCAGGATGGGAATTTAAGGATTTCCTCTTTTGGTTATCAGACAAACCTTTTTGTGTAAGGCAAGATCATGAGCTTCCCATCTTTCTTAGCTTTTGCTTTGAAAAGGACTCGACTCATTCTTTGAGTAAGGAAAGTGGCTAGTCAGCTTAATGATTACGGTGAACCATCATTGGAATTTGACTTGAAAGACATCTTCGACACTTGCTTGTTGTGTGCGAAGGAAAATTTGGGAGTGCAACCTTTATATGAAAGGTGTCTTGCATGAACGCACAACCAAGTTAACTGAGAACTACCCATCCCAAGTTTAAGATTGCGGATTTTTGTAAAGAAAGAAACTCCTACTTCTAGGCTCGAAGGGTTTGACAAGGGAATAACTTCCTTATTTCTCCGGTGTTTTGGGGAGTTGAAACAATGTCTTACATCGTCAGCAAAGTTTATTTGAAAGCATACCCACAACAATTATGAGTATAGCATTTTCGTCATCCTCCCTCCAATCTTTACATAATAAAAAAGAAAATGGAAAAGAGATAAAATATTTATTGAAAAAGAAAGCATAAAGACATAAATAATGGAAAAAATAAATTGAATCAAAAGTTGCAATGCTCATTTCATTAATTGAGAAAGTACAAACATAATTTGAAGGCAAACAGCCAGTACAAAATAAGGAAAAAGCAAACAACAAGAAACAAGGTCTAGTGACTATTCAAATACAAGGATGAGTTATCCTGTCTTTAAGAAGTAGCAGAGCTGAAGTCGACTGAAGCTTCACTTTGCGTGCCCTGGCAGAGGGTTGTTCTGTACATTAGGATTGGAGTCCCGAAAGGAGAAGATATTATTTCTGATTAGCTCTTGTACTCTAGCCTTAAACGCATAGCAACCTTCCAAGTTATGGCCTGCACCACCTTGATGGTATTCACAATGAAGATCAGCCCTATAGCCGGCTGAAAGAGGATTTGGAGGAGGAGGCATAATCCTTGTGGTAATCAAACCCTTTTGAACCAGACCAGGATAAATTTCAGTGTACGGCATGGGAATAGGATCAAATTGATTCCTATTATGGTACTGATTCTATCCAACAACTGGAGTTGCAGAGCTTGAGCTAGTCGTAGAGAAGTAACCACGGGAGTAACAGCAGCAACAACAGGGTGATTATCATACTGAGGTCTAGGATGAGGCCTTCTTGTTTCAATCATGACAGCGTTAGTCTGATCTTCCCTATTCTTCTGAAAGTTCCCATAGGATTTCTTCGCACCATTGGAAGATTCAGCAGCCTTGGACACTTTACCATTTTTGAGACCTTCCTCGAGTCTTTGCCCAATAGTAACTAAATCAGTGAAGTTGGAGGAAACACTTCCAATCATCTTCTCCTAATAGAATAGAGATAAAGTGTCCATGAACATTCCAGTCAATTCCTTTTTGGCCAAAGGAGGTTCAACTTGGGAAGCCAATTTTCTCTAGTGCTGAGTATACTCCTTAAAAGATTCCTTCTCATGTTGAGTCATAGTTTGAAGCTGGCGGCGATCAGGAGCCATGTCGAGGTTATACTTATACTACTTCATGAAGGAATTTGCGAGATCTTAGAAGCAGTGAATAGAGTTTTGCTCAAGACTCATATTCCATTTGAGTGAAGCTCCACTCAAGCTGTCTTGAAAACAATGGATAAGCAGTTTCTGATTGTTGGTATAAGTAGCCATCTTGCGAAAGTACATAACCAAATAAGCCCTTGGACAAGAATGACCTTTGTACTTCACGAACTCAAGAGTTTTGAATTTGGCCGGCATAACAAGATCGAACACTAAGCACATGTTGTCTGCATCCACATTAAAGAAGCCATTGCCCTCAATGGCTCGAAGTATCTTGTCTATGGTCTGAAACTGTTCTCGGACAACTTCAGGTTCAACAAAGTCTTCACGGTCTTCACCCTGAGCAGTGACAGCATTGTACTCATAGAGAGGATTCTCAAAGGAAGCTCGAACAGTCTGTGTAACAGCATGGACCAAAGGTCTGGGCTCGGCAAAAATAGGAGCTTGAAATACGGGCATAACAGTCTGGCCAACCATAGCAGTAGATGCAATCAGTGAAGAGTAGTTGCGTGGAAAACCAAACTCAAGCCAAGTTGAAGGTGGCATCTAAGCAGGTGGAGGATCAGCGCTTGAAACTTCCTGGATGACAGTCCTTTGGGGTGGCTTTCCTCTAGCAATCAAAACTTGAAGCATCTCAGTGAGTTTAGTCATGCTTGACTTAAGGTCGTCGATCTTCATTCGTATCTCGGCATTGTGTACCTCTTGTGTCTGTATTTAGCTCTAGTCCAGTATTTGTGTCGAGGAATCAGCTTGACGACACACAGGTGATACTGGAAGATAGAGACAGCTAGAAATGAGTCGCTGGACAAACAGATACATGCAACGAATCATGCAAAGATGCGAAATGATATGCAATGCAATGCAGGATGCAAAACGCATGCAACAGGATCAAGGGTTAGAGATCACAACATGGGGTTTGGGTAAAGAACCAACCATGGGGTGTGTACTAGGGTTCTTGTATCTGCAGAACAGGGTTCTAAGAAGTTCTCAGAGTCAACAACCCATCTTTTGGATATTATCGATTTCCCAAATAACTTGGTAGTCAATAATATTCTCAAGAGAGTCTCGCTCGAGTGTAGTATCACGTATCAACTATTTTGGGACTACTTCCTCATAGTCATCACACTACGTCCGAACAAGGCCAAAGTGGGGTGAAATGGTGACTAAAGGTCATCAGTGTCACGGGCGCCTAGGTTGAAAGTAGTAATGTTTTTACGAATTACTTGTTCAACACGACTACTTCCAAGAGGGCCTCCACTGAGTGGTGGCTTCTCAAGTTAACTTTTTCGGGAATCGACTCCCTCAAAGTCTCCTTGAATATACCACCTTCCTATCATAGGTGTACTCAAGTCCGGGTATAGGACTTATCCTCACCACTCAAAGTAACCACCCTGCGCACAGAGAAACCCAAGCACAATAGGTATATATATAGATATAAATATGTACAGATATACAAGCAAGAAAACATGTAAATAATACAAATACAAACAAGATAGGCTTAACCTTCTTAGGGGAACTCATCCCCATTGAAGTCGCCATTTCTGTCGTGGTGAGAATCGGATATCAAACTATTAGTTAACTTGAATCACAAATTATGAAGTTCACCACCGAGCTTTGATTTATCCAAAGAAAAGGGTAAAGATCGAAAAAAACCCTAAGTGCACTATGTAGGAACACATCTAAGAGATCTAAGGTTCGGGGGTTAGTTATACCTAGGGAAGGTGTTAGCATTCTAAGTATCTGTAGTACTCTATAGGAACCTCGTGTTTTATTGTGTTATTTATTATTTGTTATCTGCCTGCTAAGGGTAAAAGTAAAAGGAAGACCTAAGGTGTTATTCCTAAGTTTGCTCGCCAAGACATTGCATCCCGTGCCTACGTATCGTGACGGGAATGAAATCAGAGCATTCATAGTTCCCCTCACTACGGGGTAAAAGGGTGAGAAAGAAAATGGTGTGAAATAAAAAGGTGGAAAAAAGAAAATGTGGCTCGCTAGGATCTCGTAATCCTATGCCTACGTATTCTCAAGATGAACTTGAGAAATCAGAGCGTCTGTAGTTCCCCTCAATAGGGGTGAGGAACTCTTGACTGTGGTCAAGGTTCGAAGGGAAAGTACGGTCTATGGCGAGACACCTACATGGAGTGCGGCGAGTCCAAACCTAAGGCTAGGTAAAATGGGGAAAGAAGTGTCCACGCAGAACACCTAAATAGAACACGGCGACTCTAAACCTAAGGTTAGGTTAAAAAGGGAAGGCAAGTCTCGATCGCGTGGCGGCGTGAGATAAGGGAATGATGGACAAGGATATCCTAAATGATGTGGCAGTCAACGGGAACGACATTTTCTTTTGGAATGAGGTAAACAGAAAGGCGTCACAAATCAGGTATTAATCACAGTCAAAAAACGAAGAGAATTAAACTCAAAATGAATATCAGGAATTAATTGAAGTAAAAGATACAGGCATGCCAAGATTTACTTTAAAATTAAATGAAATATAATTACGCAAAATTTCAAAAATAAATCAAATTCTACTTAAAAAGCTAATTAAAATTATTAAACTAATTAAATTAAAAACTAATTTGTTAAATTCTAATTAATCTAATTAAACTAAAATTTTAACTAAAAACTAAATAACAAGTTAAAAATCTAACTAAACTAATTTCTAATTAACTAAACTAATTAACTAAACTAATTTTTAATTAACCAAAATAATTAACTAAACTAATTTCTAAAACTAAATTATGAGACAAAAACAAGATGCTGGGTGCATTAACCAGGCGCCTGGGCTTTTTTAAGGCCCATTGGCTTTTTGAATACAAATCAAGTAGGGTACCTGTTAGCTCCTAATTTCGACGCTACATGATTTCAAACAATTAGGCTTTTAAAGAAGTAATTCTTTAAAATAATAAGCTAAAGAAGAAGGCTTCGACCAGAAGGCCTTCGGCCATATTTGTTGAAAGCCTGAGTCGAATAGAATGATTTCAAGACTTCAAATATTTCTAAGTCCAAAGAATCAATTCGACAGGGTAAACTGGCTATGGATAATGCGCTGCAGTTATAACTGAATAGTGGAGGGAAGTTCTACTATTTGAATTTGAAAAAAAGGACAGGTGGCGAAGATCCAGAAGTTGAAGACATGCGAAATGCCAAGTGGCGTATTCTAGGAGTTAAATTGTCAGATGGTGGTTACTTTAAAGTATTATAAATAGGTTAGTCCTAGAGTTAGAATAGGTGTGAAAAAATCATATTTGTACAAGTAACTCTATATTCACTCAAAGTATCCAGTGTGTCGAGAAACAAGTGAAGTGAGAATGTACGTGATTGTAATCACCATTATCCTTTATTGCAATGCAATTTATTTTTGAAGTTTCTGTTTTAGATTCTTTACTTTGAAGTCTTTTCACAAACTTTTACCTTTCAAGTCATTTACAGTACCAAGTCTTTACTTTGCAGTTTTACATTAAAAAGTCTTTACTTTCAAGCATTTACATTTATGCATTTTAAGATCTTTATGCATTTCTTTCCAACATTTAACTCCAGTTTTTTACCAAACTTTTACATTCAGCCTTTCTTTTCTTTGATGAGTTGTTCGACTTAAACATTTCTTTGATTTTTATCACTTTCATTTTCATTTCAAAACACGTTCTTTTATTTACATGCACTGTTGAAATGTATACTTTGCCCAATTGTGAAATATTCTAAGATACACTTATAGCACATGCCCTAGGATCAATCTGATCGATCCTGTAAGTTACTAGAACTTTGTTGTTTTAGAAGATCAGCGGTTGTTTGCCAATTTTCAAGGTAAATAAATTGGCACGCCCAGTGGGACCCTGCTAAACGTGTATTTGGAAGTTTGTAGATTTTAAATAATTGTCAAAAGGAAGTTTTATAACTGCCTTTTTGAATTTTTTGTTTCATTGGTCGAGATCGTGGCAAACTTTATTGTATGCACTTGAGAAGTGGAAAGGTAGCCAGTTTAAATGAATATAGACCAAAGAGAAGAAACACGAGGAGAATGGCATCTGGCCAAGGGAATTCGAATCCCAGTTTTGCTGGGACTAATCCTCAACCAAGCAGTTTAAGCGTTCAGAATAGCACCATCAATCCTCAAGAATTACCAAGAAGCATTGTGGCGCCAACTCCAGTTCTCGACAGGAGGGTCGACAGTGTTAACCATGGTGACAGAGCCAGCGCCTTCGACAGCAGGACCAGGGGCGACATATGTGAGGCCTTACACTCAGCCAGTATTGGAGTACATTGGCCCATCAGTGACAAATCCTCAGCTCCACCAGGAGGAAGTTCGACGTATAGGCAGTTTCCTCCCCCAGGATTTTCACAGCCTTTGCCTAGGAACCCAATCTATGGCATGCCAATGACAATGATGCAGAATTTGCGTACTGCACCCCCAATATTTTCAGAGAATGTGATATCTTCCCCTTTGCAGGAGTTAGGCTCTGGGATTAACATGGGTCGAAACAGCCAATCCATAGGTTTGGGATTTTCTGCTCAAGGACCCAACTTAACAAATGAATCTGCAGCATATTTGAGGCAACAGATGGATGAGAGCAACGTGCAAATAGTATATACTTTGTCTCAGACAATGGGAGAGATTTTCCACCCATTAATCCAGAATACTACTCAAACCAATCAAATGATGATAGCCCAGATGGCGCGTATAGCAGAATTCATGGAAATGCCCGCTCCTGTTCAACACCAAAATCAAGGAGTCGAGAGGAGAGAAAACGCTCAACAAGTAAATCCTGTGAATCCAGAGTTGGTCGGATCACCTAGGGAGGAGCCTCATAGGAATCAAATACCTATATTTGAAGAGGAAGAACCAAGGATGGTGTTAGTAAACAGAAATCAAAACGTTGATCATGTGGTGAATCAGGTTCGACGCAATAATGTAGCAGCAGAGAACAATTTGGCAGCTATGGTCGAAAGAATAATGGCTCAAAATGGCCTGAATATGGGTTTTTTCTAGGCCAAACTTCACTTCGCCTATAGTGGACTATATTCTTCAAGCTGAATTGCCTCCTAGGACAAAAGTACCAAAGTTCACTAAGTTTTCAGGAGATAATACAGAGTATATCGTCAAACATGTGGCGTGCTACCTGATCGAAGCTGGTGAGATTGCAAATGATGAGAGTGTAAGGGTGAAGTATTTCCCTAGTTCCCTCACTAAAAATGCATTTATGTGGTTCACTACGTTACCATCTGGTTCGATTTGTAATTGGACCCAGTTAGAACGTTTGTTCCATGAGCAATTTTACATGGGGCAGACTAAAATCAGTTTGAAAGAATTGGCTAGCGTAAAACGAAAGTTCAATGAGCCAATAGATGATTACTTGAATAGGTTTCGACTACTCAAGGCTAGGTACTTTACACAAGTGCTTGAGCATGAGCTTGTCGAAATGGCCGCTGGTGGCCTTGATTACTCTATCAGGAAAAAATTGGACACCTAGTATTTGAGGGATATGGCCCAGTTAGCTGACAGAGTTTGACAGCTAGAGCGTCTCAAAGATGAGAAAGCTAGGGTGAACAAAAGCAAGAAGGTAGCTTACGTCGAATACCAGGAGGGCATCGAAGAATTGTATGACGAGCCTGTTAGGTTCGACGAAAGTGAAATACATCTTGCTGAACTTAAGTATGGCCCTCCTTATTCTTGTAAATGATTAGTCCCTTCAAATGGGAAAAACCCTGTCGAAACCGAAAAGAATGATAGGTTCCCAAAGAAAACATACACGACATCACTAAATGTGACGAAATTTTTGATTTGTTAGTTAAGGATGGTCAAATACTAGTGCCTCCTGGTGCTAAAATACCACCTTTGGAGCAAAGAAAAAAGAGAGGCTTTTGTAAATACCATAATTATTTGGGTCATAAAACTTCTCAATGTTTTCTTTTCGGGGATTTGGTGCAGAATGCTATTCAGGAAGACAGACTCAAATTTGGGGAGAAGACTAAGACCCAGATGAAAATTGATACCAACCCTCTTGAAGTAGCTGAAGCAAATTACACAGAGCCCGAAGAGGTTAACATGGTCGAACTAGTTGAGGAATCTGACAATAGTTCAGATAGTGTTAACACCAACGAAGCTCTTGGCAGAAGTGCCACAGTGGTGGAGGTTATTGAGGACCTTACCAATGATGTTGTGTTTATTAGAGAAGTTGAGGAAATGGATGGATACCAGCTTAAGCATTTGATATGTATGGCTGCTGAACACTACTTTAGCACATCTTCTGAAGTTCAAAGGTTCGACGCTGAGACAACAGTCGAGACCCATGCTGAAGCTGAAGCACCAAAATTGCAGATGGTGACAAAAGAGACTGCTGACCATTTCTGACAGATGGACGAGGCTGCTGAAGGCCTTGATGTCAACTTCTCCAAAATGCGTTTAAAAGATGAAATTAACATAAACATGATCGAAGTGACTAACATACAGACCATGGATATTGATGAACAAGCCCATCAAGAAGACTGCAACAAGCTGGCTTATCCCAGAGAAGATGAAACCATTGTTGATTTTCTCCACAGGTGCCAAGGAAAGAACTCTGAAGTCATGTTGTGCCCTCGATGCAGTGCTATCTTTGACAAAGAAGCTGCTCATAGCATCCAAGCGGGGAAAGAAGCCAAATCTGGACGTGAGAAAAAAGATGCTCAAAGGCCAGGGCGTTTCGACCCAAGGAAATATACTCAAAAACAATATGGCCAAAGGCCATAAATGCCAAGGGCTAAGCAGGCTACTTTCAAGACTAGCAGTGATGTACCAACTGGAAAGTGGGTCAAACTAGTGGAAGCACCAGCGAAAGGAAAACAGAGATAGAAAAATTTTGACGTGGCTAGAGGTTCTTCAATTGAGTACCGGAAAGAATTCAAGTCCTCCAACAAAGCTGCCTATATCTCTGAGAATTACAAAGGAAAAAATCCTATGTCCAGGTCCCAGTGGAGAAGGGAACAGAGGCGAAGCAAGGCTTTGAGAGAGGCTCAGGATAAAGACTTGACTGAGACTAGTAGCAATGTGCTGCCGGCCGGCAATAAAGGTGTTGGGACGAAAATAAAAAACTAGGTGCCTGTGGGGCGAAGGTTGTTTACTTACAAGAAGGAAGAAGCTGAGAAATTTGCAGTTGAAGTAGTTGAGGACAAAGCTTCGACCCACAATTTTGATTCAGACTCTGATGCCTCTTTAAACATCATTGTCAATGTAGTCTCAGTAATGCCAAGAGAATATGATAGGATAACTGAGGTGGAAAACTTGGATGCCAACGCTGAGGCTGAAATGGAAGCACACCAACCTGTGTGCTACTATGTGATGAACAATGGCTGTGTCGAAGAACAAAATGCTTTCTTTGAACGACCAACTGAGGCCATGAAAGGGCACTTGAAACCTCTGTACATTACAGGGAAAGTAGAGAACGTGGTTGTGAATAAGATCTTGGTGGATTGTGGGGCTACTGTCAATTTAATGCCACATTTTCTACTAAGTAAGATTGGTAAATTCGACACTGATCTTAAACCCCACAACACGGTCCTTTCTAACTATGAAGGGAATATTGGGACCACTCTAGGTGTTTTACAAGTTGATTTGACTGTGGGTACAGTGATAAGACCTACCTTATTTATGGTAGTCGAAAGCAAAGCTAGCTACAACCTTCTGCTGGGAAGGGAGTGGATCCATGGCATTGAAGCAGTACCTTCATCAATGCACCAACGAATAACCATCTGGAGGCCTGATGGCATAGTTGAAAACATTGCAGCTGATCAAGGGTACTTTAAGGTGCCTGTTAATCATGTTGACGATGTTGAGTTCGACAAAAACTTGGCGCATATTACGCCTTGTACTCCAGCAGAATTTGATTTCACCCCATATGACCATGCATTCTGCTCATTACACTTGCACCCAGTGGAAGGATTTCGATGGGACAGAGAGGTCATAAGGGAAGAAGGCAATGTTCCATACTATGGGCTGCCTGAAGTAGACCCCACAGGCTGGGGAAGTGAATTCAGTAACAATGACTGAATTCGACGCACTACAAAGAATTTCGGCCTATGTGGCTGAATCTAAGTTACAAGCGGCCTTGAAGGTTACACACAATCACATAGCTGTCGAAGCCACAACTCATATTTATGGAGCAGGCCCTGGTAAGGACTTTGAACCTGAACCATCTGATGGGTCTCAAATCGAAGACCAAACCCAAAGGCTTGATGCTATCTATGATAATGAGCCTTTAGGTTTTGAAAAGGATCCACTGTCAGATAATATTAAAATGCTGGCGCAAGATCCTTTGGAAGAAATTGACTTGGGTGAAAGGGGAGTAAAAAGGCCTACTTATATTAGTGCTAGTCTCGACCCACAACTCAAAGTCAAAATGGTCCAACTATTGAAGGAATTTAAGGATTGCTTCGCTTAGGACTATGACGAAATGCCTGGTTTGAGGAGAGAGCTTGTTGAACATAAGTTGCCAATCATACCTGGGAAAAAGCCAGTCAAGCAAAATCCAAGACGGTTTGCCCCAACAATCCTTTCCAAAATCAAAGAGGAAATTGAAAGGCTACTTAGAAGCAAGTTCATCCCTACAGCTAGGTATGTCGAATGGTTAGCTAATATTGTACCAGTCATTAAAAAGAATGGTTCTTTAAGGGTCTGTATAGATTTTAGAGATCTAAATTCTGCAACCCCTAAGGACGAATATTCTATGCCTGTGGCAGAAATGTTGATTGATTCTTCTGCAGGACATGAATACTTGAGTATGTTGGATGGTTATTCTGGTTATAACCAAGTATTCATTGCTGAGGAAGATGTCCCAAAAACTGCTTTTCGATGTCCAGGGGCATTAGGCACTTATGAATGGGTAGTAATGCCTTTTGGTCTAAAAAATGCTGGGGCAACTTACCAGAGAGCAATGAATTCGATCTTTCATGATTTTATTGAGACTTTTATGCAAGTCTATATTGATGATATTGTTGTTAAGTCTTTTTCAGGAAAAGATCATTTAAACCATCTTCGACATTCCTTTGAAAGGATGAGAAAGCATGGTCTAAAAATGAATCCTCTCAAATGTGCTTTTTGTGTGCAGGCAGGGGATTTCTTAGGCTTTGTGGTCCACAAGAAGGGGATCGAAATTAACCAGAATAAAACCAAAGCCATTATGGAAGCAAAAGCGCCATCAACAAAGAAGGAATTGCAGTCTCTCTTGGGCAAAATAAATTTCTTAAGGAGATTTATATCTAACTTAAGTGGGAAAACGCAAGCCTTTTCACCATTGCTTCGAGCTAGCAAGGATGGGTTCGACTGGGGGTAAGCCCAACAGGAAGCCTTCGACAAGATCAAAGAGTACCTGAGCCACCCTCTAATTCTCTCACCACCTTGTGGCAATAAGTGTATAAGATTATACATAGCTGCGTCAGATAGAACTTTAGGGAGCATGTTAGCTCAAGAGGATGATGATGGTGTCGAAAGAGCCATCTATTACCTTAGTAGAGTTTTAAATGATGCAGAAACTAGATATAGCATGATTGAAAAATTATGTTTATGTTTGTATTACTCTTGTACTAAATTGAAGCATTATATAAAACCAGTTGATGTTTATGTTTCTTCTCGTTATGACGTTATTAAACATATGTTGTCCAAACCTATTTTGCATAGTTGAATTGGAAAATGGGCATTAGCATTAACTGAATATTCTTTAACATATAAGCCTTTAAAAGTTGTTAAAGGACAAGTAGTGGCAGACTTTATAGTTCACCATTCTACAAATGAGACCCCTCTGAACTATCTTGATGTGGAACCTTGGAAGTTATATTTCGACGGGTCGAGCCACAAAGATGAGACAAGCATAGGAGTGCTCGTTATTTCTCCTTATAAAATTCCAACAACACTTAAGTATAAAATTGAAGGCCGTTGTTCTAACAACGAAGCTGAATATGAAGCTTTAATTGCTTGACTTGAAGTATTGTTGGAATTGGGGGCAACTCATGTCGAAATAATGGGAGATTCAGAACTGGTCATAAAACAAGGTACCAAGGAGTACAAGTGCATAAAAGAAAACTTGATTATGTACTTTGTAGTTGTGAATTGACTGTTGAAAAAGTTCGACGCAGTTAGTTTTTGACACATCCCTAGACTGGAAAACCAGGTAGCTAATGACTTGGCTCAGATTGCATCAGGGTATAAAGTTTCGAAAGACAAATTACAAGATGCAATCGAAGTCGAAGTCAGAGGAAGAGTGGTGTTAGTAGGATTAGCCCCATCAGACTTGGAAGAAACTAAGCTTGGATATGTTGATGAAGACAATTTTGCAATTTTGGCAGTTGATAGTATAACTGACAAGGATTGGAGAAAACCTATAATGGATTATTTAAAGAATCCAATGCCTTCGACAGAAAGGAAAATCAAGTATCAAGCTTTAAGTTATGTCTTGTTGGGTAATGAATTATTCAAAAAGACTCCTGAGGGAGTATTGCGTAAGTGCCTCAGTGAGGCAGAAGCATACTTAGCCCTTTCAACTGTCCATAGTGGGGCATGTGGGGCACATCAGGTAGGCCATAAAATGAAATGGTTGTTGTTTCGACAAGGCATGTATTGGCCTACCATGTTAAAAGACTGTATTGAATTTGCTAAGGGTTGTCAGGAATGTCAAGTCCATGCTGGTATTCAACGTGTCCTTGCAAGTGAATTACACTCTATAGTGAAACCTTGACCTTTTCGAGGATGGGCTTTGGATTTGGTTGGAGAAATTCGACCAACATCATCTAAAAATCATAAGTACATTTTGGTGGGTATTGATTATTTTACCAAATGGGTCGAAGCTATCCCTTTACCAAATGTTGACCAAGAACATGTGATTGAATTTATCTAGAAACACATCATCTATAGGTTTGGAATCCCAGAGACAATTACAATAGACCAAGGATCAGTCTTCACTGGTCGAAAAATGCAAGAGTTTTCTAAAGAAATGGGATTCAAGCTTATAACATCCACACCTTATTAAGCTCAAGCTAATGGCCAAGTCGAAGCATCAAATAAAGTAGTTATTGGGTTGATAAAAAAACATGTGGGAAAAAGGCCAAGAAATTTCAAGTCCTCAGACATCTGATTTACTAAAGCAGTTAACTACATAAGGAATTCAGACATATCTTTGCTAAGAGTCGAGAGGTCCAGTTTTTGGAGGCTATCTTTCAGGTAGAGAGGAGCAGTTCGATCCGAAAGTAAGACATTATGGATGTCTCCTTTGAAGAATTTGTCTTTGATCTTTTGAAGGATAGGGCTGGCAAAGTCATCTGGGGCTGGACCCCCAGAACTGGTCGAAGTACTAAGGCTAGTACCTGAAGGGCTGTACTTCTTCCCAAGTATCATTCTGGCATACTCTCAAGGATTCGACCATTTGAGGGCAGCCAGTGGGTCTCCAGTGGGGGATCCTCCAGTAGTCGAAGTGACTGTAGGCCCAGAAGTTGGATTGTTGATAGGACCTATTTCAGCCACAGGTGTATGGGTTTGATCTTGCTCAGTCCTTTCCCTCTCTTCTTCTTGTTCTTCTTCATCTTCGACCTCCTATTCTTCTGCTTCAGTTGGCCTTCCTTCTATGTCCATGCCAATGGTCTCTGTATGGTCGAGAGGTTGTTGATTAGAAACATCATCCTCTTCATGTTCAGAGCCATCAGTCTGGGATTGTTGAGTGTTGGTCCTGGCAGGCGAATTTTTGTTTGTTTCATATGCTTCAGGAGGAGGAACTGTAAGAGGAATAGGTTGGTTAATTTCGCTCAGTGAACTATATCCAGAGCCAAGGTCAGAGGTAGGGTGATAAGTTGGCTCACCTTGGCTATTCAGGAGAGTTGTTGCAAAGCTGAATGAAGATTGTGGTGGGTTAAAACCACCTACATCAGCCTGAAAACCACAAGTAAAGAGAATAAGATTGGAAGAAATCTGAGTAGGGAAGGCAAATGCTGAGTAAAAATAGTATGCATACCTGTACAGCCGCGGCGTCAGGACTTGAGTTTGCACTCTCAGGATCACCAGCTGTCGTTTTTTACGCAACCCTGGAGAGTTGTTTCTTGACACCACTATGAGCAGGTGTCTTCTTAAGAAGTCTGGCGGCCTTTGAGGAGGATTGGGTGGTGGCTCCAGAAGCTTTGGTAAGCTTCCTTTTCTTTTTAACCACTACCTCCTCAGGGGATTCATCATCAGCATCTGGAGGGACAACTGCTTGAGCACCTTTCTTGCCTTTTTTTGAAGGCGTTGGAGGTTTTCGAGCAGTCTGAAAGGTGATGCAAATATTAGAAGTTGGTTACACAAGAAGATGTAGGCAAAGGATATAAAATACCTTTGTGCCTTCAGTCTCTTTTTCGACTCCTGCATCACCCTTCGATGAGCTGGTCTTCTTGGCCATAGCTGAAAGGCAGATGATTATTACAAGATTAATAATTGAGTGGTTAGTTAAAAATCACAAATCAAGGGCCTCAAACCTTCATATATTTCGGATTCGACACGAACATCCTCGACCCCAATATGAAGGTGTCCTTTGAAACTGTCCAGCGTATGTTTAGTCGCAACCACCTGTTGGGCTTTCGGCTGAGACTGCTGTCGAATGAGTTTTAGGTGCTCACCATAGACAAACCAGTCTGGCAATGGGGGGCAAGTGCCACTCCAAAATCAGCGTTAGGCAGTCGAGGGAACTTTGGAGGAAAGAGTTCAAAAGCCACCTCATAACGTTTCTCAAGAGGAACGTTTGAAGGGATTTTCAACTGATCCATTTTTTGTAGAAATTTCTCCTTCAAAGTGACAGCAGCCTCACGAACGGTTCGACTAATATCATCTGGTCGATAGACAGTTTCAAAGTACTTTTGGAAGGCCTGAATTTCTTTGACATGAATGAACTTACTCTTCTTGGTCTTCTCCTGCACATCAAGAAAAGCTTGGTCAATTAATGAAGAGAAGGCAGCAACATCAAGAAATTGTTCACTATAGTACTTCGACCACCAGTTGTGAAATGGTTTAGTGCACAAAAATGTGGGTCGAAAGTGGACAAGGGAAAGAGTTATTTTTCTCACGTTCCACCGGTCGAAAGCGACTGCAGCACTTCCCTCATCAAAACTGGCAGTATGAAGGACTACATGACCTTTCTTCCCATACAGACACTTGGGGAAAATTTGCGCCAACCCAAACTGTCGAGAGACAAGATTTGGCTGGTAAGCAATCAAGGCTGCCATATCTCTTCCAAGATTTAGCCTCTGAATGATAAATCTTGGAATCAAAAAGGCTTCCCAGATTGAAACAGATTTGGCATCGAGTTTTGTGGATGAATCAGGGAATGGCCTTGTAAACCACTCAGGTCCACATTTTCTTTCAGTAAAAGGGGCCATACTGGGTGTGAAATCATACTGCTTGGCAAACATCATAATGTAACTAGAGAAGGCTCCTTTGAGAGTTTCCCCATCATCAGTAGGTGTGAGTTTCACCAGGCGAGTACCTTCGACCCTCCTTTCTTTGATTTCAGCAGAGTCCTCATCGACTTGCCCTTTTCTGGGAAGGCTAGCTTCGAAAGTTGCATTAAGCCACAATTGAAGCAGCCAGAGGGGGCCATTCAAGTGAACAGTACCCTGGGCCTCCAAGTCTTTGAGTCGAGCCGCCCCTTCGCTGAGAGACTCATAGAGGTTTGCCAAAATCAACCCACTAAGACAAACTCCTCTGTTATTGTGAGGTTGGTTGGCCAGAGTGAGATATTTCTTGGCCACCTGCAGGGATTTTGAGCAAAATACATACCTCAACAACCATACGGTGAGGAATACAATATGTTCCTTGTCTGTTATTTCTTCAGTGTCACATTTGTGGTAGTTTATGAAGTGGGTGTATGTGAGCTTGGAGTCAGAGATCCCTATGGTATCCTCTGCATCAGTATCAGGATCATATGAAATCCCATCTGGTCGAAGACCTGCAATGGCAGCAAGGTCGAAGAGTGTGGGAGTAACCATCCCACAAGGAAGATGAAAGGTGTAGTGGGTACTATCCCAAAAGTAGAGTGATGCTGCCAGCAGGTTCAAACAATAAGGAATATTGGTCTTCGACAGCATAAGCAGATCATAAATTCCAATGGTTTTCCAATGATCAGCTTTGACCTTTTCCATTCTGGTCTGCCAGAGGTCAAAATCCTTTAACTGGTTAATAGCTCTTACCAATCTAGTACCATCATGAAGATACCTAAGATCCATCTTAGTCAAAGTGGGTTTATCAGGGGAAGCTTCATTTTCTTTAGGGTTGCTCTTTTGCCCTAAAGGTTTTATTTACAGTAAGAAGGGAAAAACTCACTAAGCTTCTCATCAGTGGGTTTAACATCAGCTAAGGGGCCACCTAAAGCAAAAGGTGTATCAGAAACGATGAGAGGGATCATTACCTGAGACTCGTAAATGCTCATTGCTTCCGCAAGAAGGGGTTCTGGCATGAACTGTTGATTCTTCACCACCTTAGGTCCTGGAATGTTTGCGAATGGCGGAAGGGTTTGCTTGAATGGTGTGGGTTTACCTTTTTGACCTTTTGTTGCTTGGGGGATGGTTTGAGAAGACGCCATTGTTGGAAGTTGAAGAGAAAATGAGAGTGCGTTCTGGGTTTTCTTGAGAGAGTTTGAAGAACGAGGAAATAAGTTGCAAGAAAGTCTGAGAATGCGAAAGTTTGCGAGTTGGAGAAAAAGGGTATTTATAGGCGTTTGGAAGATAAAGGGACTGTGAATCCACCGTTAAAATAGATATGATAATGGGACGCGTGTCTCCTTTTGAAATTGTTGGATGGTGGTGGTTAGGATCAGACTGCAAATGTCTAGTCCCAAGAAAGGTGATGATGAAAACTGTTCACAAATACGGCTGAAAAGACGTTTGAAGATTTGCCATCATGACATGACGTCATAAGCATGGTTGAAAGAAACTGAATAGTTTCTAGATCGTGGTTTGGTCAGTAATGACCATGTCTTTCATAGTCGAATGATCAGACGTCGAAAAATTATTTTATCAAAAAATGACATTCCTACCAACAATGGTGAAAGGGCATTTTTGGGGGGCAATTTGTTAGCTCCTAATTTCGACATTACATGATTTCAAACAATTTGGCTTTTAAAGAAGTTATTCTTTAAAATAATAAGCTAAAGAAGAAGGCTTCGACCAGAAGGCCTTCGGCCATATTTGTTGAAAGCTTGAGTCGAATAGAATGATTTCAAGACTTCAAATATTTCTAAGTCCAAAGAATCAATTCGACAGGGTAAATTGGCTATGGATAATGCGCTGCAGTTATAACTGAATAGTGGAAGGAAGTTCTACTATTTGAATTTGAAAAAAAGGACAGGTGGCGAAGATCCAGAAGTTGAAGACATGCGAAGTGCCAAGTGGCGTATTCTAGGAGTAAAACCGTCAGATGGTGGTTACTTTAGAGTATTATAAATAGGTTAGTCCTAGAGTTAGAATAGGTGTGAAAAAATTATATTTGTACAAGTAACTCTATATTCACTCAAAGTATCCAGTGTGTCGAGAAACAAGTGAAGTGAGAATGTACGTGATTGTAATCACCATTATCCTTTATTGCGATGTAATTTATTTTGAAGTTTCTGTGTTAGATTCTTTACTTTGAAGTCTTTTCACAAACTTTTACCTTTCAAGTCATTTACAGTACCAAGTCTTTACTTTGCAGTTTTACATTAAAATGTCTTTACTTTCAAGCATTTACATTTCTGCATTTTAAGATCTTTATGCATTTCTTTCAAACATTTAACTCCAGTTTTTTACCAAACTTTTACATTCAGCCTTTCTTTTCTTTGAAGTGTTGTTCGACTTAAACATTTCTTTGATTTTTATCACTTTCATTTTCATTTAAAAACACGTTCTTTTATTTACATGCACTGTTGAAATGTATACTTTGCCCAATTGTGAAGTATTCTAAGATACACTTATAGCACATGCCCTAGGATCAATCTGATCGATCCTGTAAGTTACTAGAACTTTGTTGTTTTAGAAGATCAGCGGTTGTTTACCAATTTTTAAGGTAAACAGTACCCGAGCAATTGGGAGGTGAGAATAGAAATTAAGTCGGCTTTGCAGCCCAATCCGAACATGATATTCGAAAACAAAAACAGAAAAGGGAGAAAAAACTCCTTCACAAAGGGAACGACGTCATCAACGTCACCATACCACAAAACAGGGTAAAAAACAACTGTCAAAGGAAAAGCTACGCCAAAAATCTCTTCCAAATGAAACTGTATCACCAAGTAGATTCAAAAGCAAAACAAAAATAGGAGCAAAAAGAAAAAGTAAAAGCTCGAACAACAACACGGCCAGGCAGAGACGAAACAAATCAAACCAACCTTCTCCTTCGTGTGCAAATTGCTCCTTCTCGATCTCTCTTGATTTGTTTTCGCCTCGTATTGATCTCAGGTTTGCCTTGGGTCTTGCTTGCTCTCTCGCTCGGTTTCGATTTGCTCAAACTCTCTAGTCCTTGTAAGCCCAGGTTCGGTTTCACCTTTCAATCTCGTACAGTGTGTTTGATTCTGAGGACGGTTAAAGGGTAGATGAAGGTTTGTGCGTGAAGGTCTATAAAATTGGTGGTGGGGGAGATTGGAGGAAAATGTTTGAAGATGGAAAATTGAAGGGAGTATGAAGGTGAAGTGGCTCGTGTGAAGGTTTGAAGGTTCGGAGAATTGGAGAAGGGAAATTGAATGTGGTTTTTGAGGGATGAGTGGAAAGTTTTGTTGTCACTTGGTAAGTCTTTCACCTCCGCTCTTTTTCTAAGTTTTGAATCCTCTCTGTTCTCGTTAATTTCCTCCCCTCCCTTATCCGTTTCTCCCTTCAATTTATTTTCTCCTCCTCTTTTCCTTTTGGCTCGTCTCTTGTTGTGTCGCTGTTTGTAGCAGGCTTTGGGATAAGGTTGACACAGGGATCTTGTGTACAGGTCACATTGCAGATAGCAGTGGGATTTTCAGTGTTTAGTTTCTATTGCTGCAGGTTCTATTGTGGTAATTTTTGGAGTGGTATGAACTTGGAAAAACTTGCGCAGGAGACGTTTTTATGAAACATGAAATGCTGTGGTCTTTTGTTGGCTTGTGCATAGTTGATACAGGATCTGATGTAGCAGTATTTTGTTGTTTTGTGTTGGCCGTTGTGCAAAATTTTCTTGGACTATTGTTGTAGCAGGGTGATAGTCAAAGGCGCAGCATGTGTATGGTTTGTGGTACAAGTCGCATGAGTGCAATGCGTGAAAGGGATCTCTCTTGGCAGTATAGTTTGTGGACAAAGTTTGAAGTGTAGTGACAGCAAAGACTTGGTGAAAGCTTAATGACTATTTTTTGTGATTTTTTTTTGTTGTAATTTGTAAAGTAAAAAAAACATAATTAAACTAAAATTAAGTAAAACCTAGCCAAATAAATTTAGATTGAAATAAAATTGGAATTAAAATTAATCTAAACTAAATAAAAATAATAATAATTAAATTAGATTTAAATTAAATTAAAAGTGACCTAAATTAAAATTAATCTAGTTAAAAACTATACTAAAATAAAAAGCTAAACTATGGTTAAGATTAAATTATGTTAAAAATTAAAACTATAATTAAAAATAAACTAAATTAAATCTAAATTAAAAAATATATACTAAATTAAAAATATAAACTAAAATAAAAATATAAACTAAAACAGTTACAAACTAAAATAAATATCTAAATGACATGGAAAGATAAAATCGACTAAAATGCATGATTAATGAGATGTTTACGGAAAATGCGAAAAAGTTGCCTTATGATGATATGACAAAGGACAACGAATCTGAGGGTAAAATTTAGGGTATGACACTCTAAAACTATGATTAGATGCATATTAGTGATCAATTATGCATATTTTATTTATCAATTCATATAATCGCATATTTCTCAAGAATGTTATCCATGTTTTAAATAACAATGTGATATCAATCATATTTTTTTATTCAGCAATCGCTTAGCCTAATAAATAATATGATAATATTAAGTCTCAATACTATATGTGAATAACAAATATAGATTTTTCTCTAGAAACTAGCTTTTGATAGATGATTACCTAGAGAAAAACCTAAAAGCATCTCTCGTCATCACATAGGTCCACATATAATGTTATAAACGACCAGGGCATAAAAACATTATCATCATTCTAAATATAAGATCACCTCTTGGCATTAGATAGATTCACAAGCATGATACAAATATAATCAACATTAGACTAAAAAGTAAAAAAAAAAGGTTTGATTTTCTAAATTGGGCATAATTCTGTGATCACATAAAAATACATATAAGTCATAATAATATACAAATTAACCCGAACAAGAGAGAACTTAACTAGTAATGACAATCTTAACAAGATATAAGGTATAGAAGCATAACCATTTTTGGATGTTCTCTCAGCAAACTAGCCTTTTGAATTTATTTGCACTAAAGTAATCATCAAATCGCCTTCTAAAGCACCCTGTATTCGCTAGGCAAACTGTCATTCTCCTAGAGATTTTTCCTTGTTTTTCAACCCAAAATTTATGTTATGATTTTGTTGGTTGAGGATCCATTCGCTCAATGGTTTGACTTTGAATGTACAAAGCATTTCCTTCTGTTTTGGATTCGTTAGGCAAGATACAATTCGCCCAATAAGTTTGGCTTCACTTTGGCCTTCATGTTTTAGGTCTTTTTCTCGATTTTTCTAGACAATTGATTATTTCTTTATTGCTTCGTAATTCATTAACATATGATAGTCAAAAGGTAATAAAACATGATCAATGCATGTGTTTAGGAAAATATTCATATAAAGCATAAATTGTGGGGGTGTGAGGATGAAGAAGATAAGTGTCTAAATATGTGTTATTATATTCTTTCATCTAACACTTCATTTATCATGGTGAATCTAATTAAGTGCTGAATCAAGATGTTTAATCATAATTAAGATTAATGAAGACAATGATGATCAAAGAAGAAAAAGATTAAGATATTGTTGAGCATGTATTGACTTATGTTGAAGCTAATCAAAATAAGAATCAAGCTAATGGATTATTGTACATGACAAATATATTCGATGCCTAGTCTGGTAGTCGGATAAGGGTGATCACGACCCGGACCATAGAAGTAGGAGATATCGTATAATAAAGAGAGCTAGACAAGCCTCATGCACAACCCAGACCGAGCATGGAACCCGATTCCCACCATGCCGAGTTATCACGAGGCCGGGTACTTCACTCTACCCGGCATCAATGCCGGACACATGCTCGTCAGGTGTAACTCCATCTTTTGTAATGGCGGCGGTGCATCAATACGGACGTTATCAAGGCTTCAAAGCCTGTATTCATGGATGAAGGTTATGGCAATGATGGCCACATAACGCCAGAAGTCCAAGAGGCTCATCTTAATGACTCGTATTAAAGAATATACTATATAATGGGGCTCCCGCATAAGGGATAAGCAAGATATTCATCTTGAGGCAATATACAACGCTTGTATATCCCTCAAATCCCCTCATATTCATCTCAACACACTCAGTAGAATAGATATCGTAACTCTCTTCGTCCAAAGAGAATGAGAGTTAGCACTTTTGGTGGTCTAACCATTTTTGGCTAGAACATTTAGTCCCCAGCATGGGGCCTAGGTAAAACATTCCAAGGCCACACCCCTTACCGACGACATGACTTCTGAAGGAGACCATCCAGACATGGCTTAACTACTAGCCATGATGGAAACTATGAGACAACAGAATGAAACACTACAAGATAGTATACAAGAGATGCAACAGCAAAGTCAAGCTGACCCTGATAGTGAGGAGGAGGTTCTCGAGCCTCAACCTCTCTCTCAAGAGATCTGGGACGACCACGTACCCGAAAACTTCAAAGCACCATCATTAGCTTCCTATGATGGGAAAACAGATCCTCAGGAGCATGTCACTGCCATCAACAATTAGATGGCCATAGTTGCCCCTTCTGACTCACTGAAATGTAAACTCATGGCCGAAACTTTGAAGGACGTAGCCCTAAAAAGGTATATGAGCCTTCCTCGGCTCTCTATCACAAGCTACCAGGACCTAACTAAGAAGCTAGTACAACACTTCTCGGCAAGTAAACGCCGGAAGGTGTCCATGACTGCATTGTTCAGTGTTCGACAGAAGCAAGAGGAATCGTTACATGAATACTTAGCTTGCTTCAATGAGGAAACCCTCAAAGTATCTCATCCGAATCAGTACCTGTTTGTGGGGTCCTTTCAGCATGGATTGCGAGGTGGACGATTCAACGAGTCATTGGCTCAGAAGTCGGCTATCAGCATAGACGAGATCACTACCCGGGCCGAATGTTACATCAAAGGAGAGGAGAGTAACCAAGAGAAAAGATCCCGGGACGACAATGAAAAGACAAAAACCAAAGAATAGGCATAAAATAAGAGGAATGAGCATCCTAGGGGAGCTGCGCGCGAACGACATGCTCCCAGACCATACAAACAGCCATACGAACCAAACAGAGACCTCACCCTACTAAATACAAGCAGGGGAGACATCCTTAAAGAAGTCGACCACACAAATTTGTTACCCGAGCCTCAACGCCCCAAAGGAGCCAACGCAATCATGGGAAGGCAACCCGAAGCTTGGTGTAATTACCACCATGTACGGGAACATCACACTGAGGACTGTAAGAGGCTGAAATAAGAAATTGAAGCTCTAATTCAGAGAGGACATTTATTGGCATATGTGAAAGATTCTCGACCACAAAATAACAAGAGAAGTCCTCCCCGAAGTGATAAGGAACCAGAAAAGTCAGCCCTGAAAAAATGCTCGGATGCCAAGGAGGGTCATGAGACGAAGGCAGTCCAACACACTCTAAACACCATTTCTGGAGGATTTGCTAGTGGTGAAGGAGCAATTCCAGTCAGAAAGAGATATGATAAAACAATTATGCATGTAAACAAGAGACCCTCGGAAAAACCGGAAAGAAACTCAGACGTTGTAACATTCTCCGAGCGAGGCGTCTCAGGAATCCTAGTTCACGAAAATGATCCTATGGTTATCAAAGTGCAGGTACGAGATCGGAGCATGAAGAGGGTATTAATAGACCCTGGAAGATCAACCAACATATTATACTAGAAAGCATTCAGAAGAATGGGGTTGGATGCAACCAAGTTGCTACCATTCAAAGGTGGTCTGGTGGGATTCTCGGGAGAGCAGGTCCGGGTGCTTAGACATCTAGTATTACCGACTACCTTTGACGACATTGATAATGCAAAGACTGTCCAAGTAAGGTATTTGATAATTAATGTTGCTTAACCCTATAACATCATTATAGGCCGGCCATCATTCAACGCCCTCGAGGCTACACTCTCAACACTATATTCGACCATGAAATTTCCCCTTCGAGATGGTCGGGTTGGGACTGTCACAGGCGACCAGGGGCTAGCAAGAAAGTGTTACAAGGATGGCTTGAAGATGAGAAGAAAAGAACCAGCAAGAGAAGCAAATTCCAAGAGTCCTTCCAAAATCCACTTAGTCGACATGGCGTGTGACAAAGGAATGAAACAAATCCGGGTTGAGCATCTACCGACTCATGATACACCCGTCATAGTCAAATCATTCCATGAAGAAAAGAACGAGATTGTGCAAGCATTTAAGGATAACCTAGTCCTTTCTTCCGGGAAACCTCACAAGGAGAATCCGAGGTATAAAAGCAAACCCGGAGACGCATATCTTCCAGATAGCCCGGAAAGGGATTCATCCTCTCTTACAGAAGCACGGAAGCCCTGCTCAGAAAATCCTGAGTACATCAACAGTCGTCTTGATGAAGTTGCAGGGATGGCAGAACGGGAAATGATCAACTTTTCAATTACTGAAGGCAATATTAGCAAGGACCACAACCCCTCACGGACTTGGGATACCCTGGGACAACCAAGCGGAAAGTTTGACTTCCTAGTAAAATATACTGCTCCTAAGAGCTCTCGCATTAGGTTTGAAGACGTTCAGCCAACTGGGTGGGAGGATCCTTCCGATCAAGAAGTATACAAGCTAGAAACATTAGAAGGAATATAAATACTTAGGACAGGGAATGTACCCCATCTTGGGCTATACTTCAATTAAAGCTTATGTAATCCAATCATGAATAAAAGGTCCGGGTTGCACTATTTTCCCTTGCAAGGGAAAGGGTTTTTAACGAGGCACCTGGACTTAAAAAATTATCATGTTTTATTTGTAGGTGATCGACTGGAAGTGGCGAGTTACAACTCAGAAAACTCCTATAAAACATGTCGACTTGCTCCACATACATAGGTCGCCCATAAACGGGTTGATAAACTCCTATAAAACGTGTCGAGATGGTCCACGTACATAGGTCGCCCATAAACGGGTTGATAAACTTCTATAAAATGTGTCGACTTGCTCCGCGCACATAGGTCGCCCATAAACGGGTTGATAAAATCCTATAAAATGTGTCGACTTGCTCCGCGTACATAGGTCGCCCATAAACGGGTTGATAAAATCCTATAAAACGTGTCGACTTGCTCCGCGTACATAGGCCGCCCATAAACGGGTTGATAAACTCCTATAAAACGTGCCGACTTGCTCTACGTACATAGGTCGCCCATAAACGGGTTGATAAACTGCTATAAAACGTGTCGACTTGCTCCCCGTATATAGGTCGCCCATAAACGGGTTGATAAACTCCTATAAAACGTGTTGACTTGCTCCGCGTATATAGTTCGCCCATAAACGGGTGGATAAGCTCTTATAAAGCGTGTCGACTTACTCCGCGTACGTAGGCCGCCCGTAAACTCCTGCAAATGCTTCGCGTACGGGGTATAGACAAATATACCTAACAGCTCTGTGCAACCAAGACGGATAATCTGATATAAAGATGATAAAACATATAAGCCCAAAACAGGGGCTTGAAAAGTCATACACGGCAAAATAACAAAATAACAAGTCTCTGCTGAAGGGGCGCCTGAGTACATGTCATAATTGACGCTTATGTCTACAAGAGTTCAGGATTCGCAAAAGTGTGAAGATAATACACACAAGATAGCTAAACGGCTCCTTAATAATTAGCCTTGCAATAAGCTACCTGAAAGGTCAGGAAAAACAAGCAAAAGCAAAGAGTAGAAATAATACCCGGTAATCTATAATCGGGCACCTTAAGTTAATTTAACTTACACTTTAAGTTAAACTAACTTAATGCCCGATGGGCGGGATATATGTCCGGGATTATTTTACAAAGAAATGCAAAGAAATAAAAATACGAGAATAACATAAGCAATAAAAATAAAGTCTCAGAAAGGCCAAAACATTATACGTTACAAGCCTGAAGGCTAAAAAGTTATGAGCATGAGGGGGGACGACACCCCACTCCCTCGCTAAAATATAAAAGTGCATTCAGAAGGATGACTAACTAAAATAAAGAACAATAAGATTAATTAGCAGCCGAAGTATCATTGGCAACATCCTTTAGTGTCAGGTTCACATTCTCGTCAGCATCATTGATCGGACCCTGAGACCTCTCCGGGATATCCTTCTCCAGCTCGCCAAGATCCACAAGACGGCCATCTTGTACCACTTTGAAGTAATCCATTTCTAAAAAATCTAAGCCAGGATGGAGACAGAGGACTTGATCTTTAGCTCTCTCAAATGCTTCATCACCGGCAGACAGAATGTCGATCTGAGCTTTCTTCAGAGCTTCTCTAAGATTGTTATTGGATGATAAAAGCTCAGCATTAGCGGCCTCGGATGCCTTCAACTAGTTAGTAAGCTCAGTTAAAGCTAATCTGTGATCAGACTCCAAAGTCTCCTTCTCTTTTCTCGAGTTTGCCAAATCCTTCTCCAAGCTAGAAAGTTTCTTAGACTGAGACTCCTTCAACTGAGAAACTTCATCCTTAAACTTTGACTCAAGCTTCTCAGAGTCATCAGATAACTCAAACAAACCATGGGCGAGAACAGCTCACCTCATTAAATAAGAGCTAAGATTCTGAGTGATTTTCTGATGACCAATGGTTTTAACTTTGTTAACATCTTCAGTAGCATTGAGGTGGTCGCGAAAGTATCTGAAGCCATTAAAATCATTGGACCAAAACTTGAATTCCCCAGACGCAGAATTCTCTCCTGGACCTCTCATGAGGGAGATAATCTCCATTTCAGCTTGATGGACATTTTCATTCATGTGAACCTTTAACTTCTTCAGGCCACCTTGAGAAGTCTCGTCCCGAGCAGGTAGAATTAGAGGCGGGGGCTCGGATTTGGTTGGGGCGGATTTTGTGCTCGTTCCCCTGGACCGTTTTGGTTCCCGGACTTCTAATCCACCTAAGTCAAACTTAGATGCAAACGGGCTCCCAATTCCTCTCCGGGCTTCCCTAGCTACTTGCATCAACTTCTTCTGCTCGGCTACAGACATGCCAGTCATCTTGTCTACAAACAAACAGCATAAGGTTAGAATAAAAAGGCGAGAAAAAAATAGTTGAAATAGAGAATAACTATTACCCAAGAAGACAAGGAGTCGGTCATCATCTAGGGGTAACAGTTCCTTAATCCTCATCATACAGAATGAATCAAGAATAACCAGGGACTGGAGCTCTAAATCATTCAATTTATCGTAATTAAAATCGGTAATTGATAATGGATCTTTGGTCCAGTAATGAGGGAAACAGAGATGCCTATCCAAGGCTTACAATACCTGTGGACACCTCGGTCCGCAGCGAACTCTCAAAAAACGATCTTTATAATTCTTGTAATTTGAGGTATAGGCCTGAAGAAAACTTCAGCCGGGCATTCCACTAATCTGAACCCAGCTCCGGTGATCAACTCCTTTAACCTCAAAGAAGGAAAAGAATAAACCTATAGTTTGAACAATATCCAAAACCTCACAAACCCTCTCAAAGGCCTTTATAAACCCCTGACTGTTGGGACGGAGTTGGGAAGGTGCTATGTTGACAGTTTTCAACACGTCCACCTCGAAATCGGAAAAAGGGATTCAGATGTTGGAATATTCAATAATACTAGGATAAAAATAGAAAAAGTCCTCAGGAACGTATTTTGGCCGGAGTATACATACTCTCTCCTTTGGGTTACACGATTCCAAAATAACATCGTCCTCGGAACCAGTGGAGGATATGATCCTCAGAGAGCGGATTGTAGAAATCTCCAAGTCGTTAGCAGTGCTATTCTTAAGGTTCATAACTTCATAGTCAAAGGGAGCAACACTCTCCATTAGAATTTCTACGGAACCTGAAGAGTCAGAGTCAAAGTCACTTTCAGAAGTGAGAATCTCGTTATATAACTTATCCATGTCTCGCCTATACTCTTCTACCCCTATGGAATCCATCATCTCTTGCATATTTTCCTCCCATAGTCTTTTTCTCTCATCGTTACTCTTACGAATAACCCTACCCTCGTTATCACATTAAGAAATAACATTTCTACGTTAAAAAGAAAATTGAGAGAGAAAGAAAAAAGAATACCTGAAGTAAGGAACACTTGAAGATGGGATCGGATTCACTTAAAGAAAAACGCAGAAGTGAAGGAAAAAGAAGGCTATCTTTAATAAAAACCCAATGTTCAAAACAATAGCTGGAGACTAGCCACTCATGAGATATTAAAGTCATCATAACGCTAGGGAAGACTAAGAGACATGACTATTTGAGAATTCTTGACACGTAAGGACCTAAGAAGAAAGGCCGATCTACAACTCGACACCTAGCAAATATATCTGGGGTTATGTCACGGCTGAGTACTACATCCATATGAGCCGATATAGTACTCGGGGGGCTTATGTACATGCAAAATATATTTGGTGCCTAGTCTGGTAGTCGGATAAGGGTGATCACGGCCCGGACTATAAAAGCAGGAGAGATCATACAATAAAGAGGGCTAGACAAGCCTCATGCACAACCCGGGCCGAGTATGGAACCCGATTCCCACTTTGCCGAGTTATCACGAGGCCGAATACTTCACTCTACCCGGCATCAATGCCGGATACATGCTCGTTAGGTGTAACTCCATCTTTTGTAACGGCGGCGGCGCATCAATTCGGACGTTATCAAGGGCTTCAAAGTATGTATTCATGGATGAAGGTTATGGAAATGATGGCCATATAACGCCAGAAGTCCAAGAGGCTCCTCTTAATGGCTCGTATTAAAGAACAGACTATATATGGGGCTCCCGCATAAGGGATAAGCAAGACATTCATCTTGAGGCAACATATAACGCTTCTATAGCCCTCAAATCCCCTGATATTCATCTCAACACACTCAGTAGAATAGACAACGTAACTCTCTTCGTCCAAAGAGAAGGAGAGTTAACACTTTTGGTGGTCTAACCATTTTTGGCTAGAAAAATTATGATTAAGGTTCATTACAAATTATGATATAATACTTTAGATACTCAAAATATCTTATACATCTTCATCTTAAAAGTTCTTAAAATATTATGCATTAAAACCTTTCAAGCAATGTCGTGAAAAAGCCGATTTTTCACTTTCAAAGCAATGGTAATCGGTTACTGAATATGGTCATAAGTTACTAGTTCATTCTGTTTCAAAATTTTTATACATTAGAATAGAGGTACTTGGTTGCGCTCTGATGGTAATCGGTTATGACCTGTAAAACTATATTTTTTCATGATTAAACATCACTCCAAATCATGGCAAAGCTTCAGGGAATTGTTTCAAACATGCACATCTTCTCATAGAGGTATCATAGGATGTATATAAGGCTATATACATAAGAATTTTAAACCACTTGTTTCATACATCAAATTTCATACAATTCATACAAGTTTTTCAAGTGTCCATACAAATTTAACAATGAAAACTTTTGCATAACTTTCATATCAGTCAAAGAGTTTCATTCAAATATTCTGGTCACTTAATTATATAAGTTTGAATTTTGATAAAGAGAAAGAGGAGAACAAATAACTCATCTTGGAAATTATTTTAAGAAACAATTATATATCAAATAATTTCAAATTGTATTGTGACTTAATCTTCAAGTATGTGGTGATAATTTGTTGGAAAAAGGTTCTTTGGATTGGAATGATTCAAAGTCCACTTTAGTGTTTGGTGTTGGTGAAAAAGTTTTTTTTTTTGAATTTGGATGATTCAAAGTCCACAATAGGTTTGGTGTTTGTTGTTTTAAAAGAAAGTATGTTTCTTTCTTTTATTTATATACATTAAAAGATTGTAAGGAGGTCTTGGTGAAGACTTGTACAAAGATATAATCATAGTGTAAAATTCTCTAAGGTGTGGACGAACGTTATAAGGGAAATTAATATAGCTAGATTAAGATCCGCGCGATACGCGGTTGTTAATTAGTTTATTCATTTTTTATTTAATTTTAAATATGTTAATAATTTGTTTTGACAAAATATGATTACTAAATTTATTCCACATGAAAATATTCTTTGTTGTAATGGTATGATAAAAAAAATACTATACTATTTATTTTTTCAAGATAGAAAATAAAATTATTTTAGAGACACTATATACTACGCCAAAATTCGCTTTTGGCAGAACTACAAAGACAGCGCTTTTATCACAAAGCACTGCTATAAGTTTTGAAAAAAATTCGCTAAAAAAAAGCGCAGCTAAAGGCTACCTTTAGAAAGTGCTTTCTAAAAGCACTGCTAAAGGCCGTACATAGACCCCACCTTAGAAAGCGCTTTTACAAAAGCGCTGCTAAAGGTATAACCTTAGAAAGCGCAGCTAAAGGGTAACCTTAGACAGCGCTTTTGAAAAGCGCTGCTAAAGTCCTTAAATTGGCCCCACATTTGAAAGCGCTTTCTGAAAGCGCTGCTATAGGCCAATGAAAAGAAAGCGCTTTCTAAGGAAAAAGCGCTGCTAAATCTAGCACCTAAGAAAGCGCTTTCCAAAAGCGCTGCCTTAGGTCATTTAATAATTAAAAAATAAAAACACGCTTGTTTTCAGAAAAGCCCTAATCATTTTTTCTAATCGTTTTCACTCCTTTCTCTCTCGCGACTGTTCTTTCGTTCTCCTTCCTCCTTTCTCCGAACGCCACCGAACTTTCTCCGACCGGCATCATTCTCCGACCGCCACTGTACTTTCTCCGACCGCCATCGTTCTCTCTTGCTTCTGCTATTTTCGTTTTCGTTGAAACAAGAAGAATAAGAAGCGGAAAACAAAGGAGAAGAAGAGGTATGTACCATATTCGTTCTCTTTCGCCACTGTTGTTGTTGAATGCTGCTTCTATTGTTGTTGTTGATACAATGTTGGTTATGTAGTTGTTGTTGATACAATGTTGATAAAATATGGTTCTGTATTTTTTGAATGTGGTTCTGTTGTTGTTGATACAATGTTGGTTCTGTTGTTGTTGATACAATGTTGGTTAGAATATTTGTCGTTTCGTAACTCTCACACCAAATGTTCGGTGAAATGCTTGAACCAAGTTTAAAATGCAGTTCGGTTATGAGCTTTTAAGTTAGTTGTGTAGTTAGTTTGAAACAGTTAGCATGAATATTGAAAAATCTGTTTTGTGAAATTGTTGTATGTGGAGTGTAGTATGCTTTCACTAGTGTGTACAACGTGCTTCCTTTTCAAATTATTAATGTTCACCATTTTTTTACCAGATGAAGCAATGTCTTCCTGATTGATTGATTGATAGAAGAGTGACAAAAGCGTTTATCTATTAAAAAAGCACTTAATACAACAGATAAAAATTTAAAATAGTATCCTCTTCATTCTAGGATGAGTGTCCTATTATTTGAAAATGAAAATGAAATTGTTGAAATTAATTGATTCTTGAGACTTTGACTTGTTTCTCCGATATATCTTAGTTGTCCTATTATATACTAAATTTGTCCTGTTATATTTGGCATACACCATCAATTCTAACTTAGTGAATTTGCTATAGGGGTTACTTGTGAAGAGTGAAAGTCTGATTGTTTCCAAGAATCTTACACTGTGTTGGTCCAGAAGCTGTTGACTTCCCTACAGGTAAATAGTTTTTATTTTATTGTTGTTTAGCTTAATTAGTAAAACCATGGATAAGAAATGGATGTCTTCAAGTCGATTGTCGAAAGAGTATGAGAATGTGGTATGAGAATTCGTTAAGTTTGCTGTTGCGCATGCCAAAGACCCCAGTCGAATGACATGTCCTTGCTTGGATTGCTGTTATGGGAGTCGGGTTGACGCGGTTCAGTTGGCATCGCATTATATGAGGCATGGAATTGATCTAAGTTATATGTGTTGGAATTTGCATGGTGAGAAAAGTAACGGGAATGTTGAATCGGGGGATAATACGACCTATGCTTCAAACGACAATTGCACAGATACATACGATTGTGATCGAGTCGAAGAGATTGTAGAAGCACTTGAAGAAGATCTCAAGGATTGTCCCAAAATGTTTGAGAGGTTGGTAAGCGATGCAGAGAAACCGTTGTATAATGGTTGCACTAAATTCACAAGATTGTCAGCGGTATTAAAGTTGTACAACGTAAAGGCGGAAAATGGATGGTCGGATAAAAGTTTCACAGAGTTATTAGCCCTTATGAAAGATATGCTTCCAGAGGATAATTGTAACGTGTAACGCCCCGAATTAATTAAAATATTTATTTAATTAATTTTATTATAGAATTGTGTGAATACTATGATTTTGTATGGCTTTGATGAAAATTATAATCTATGTGAAGTTTGGAAATATTTTAAGAATTATGGAGCAATAATTAATTAGAATTGTTTCATTAGAAAAATAGAGTAGAATTGGAGTTGGATGAGAGTAAGGGTAATTTGGTCAAATGTGGAGGTTTAGTGAGGGCAATAGAGGAAAATCATAAAAGAGACTTAAGGGTTTATACGGAGGAATAAGGGTTTTGAAAAACTGACTGTTGAATTGCGTTTGGAAATGAGGCAGAGAGAATAGAGAAGCAGTTAGGACTTTGAGGAATTGCAGAGAAAGGATTGAAGAACACAAAGATAATCAAGGCTAAGGAATTACTCAGGTGTGGGGAGTGAAATTGTGTTATTATAATTGATTTAAATTTTAGGTAATTGTAGAATGCTTGAACAATCAATCGATGATGAATTGTGATAAAAGCATAAGTAGATTAAACAGAAAAATTTTGATTGGTAGAAAATATCGAGGACCTGATAAATGATTGACATGTGTGAGTAACTGAGAGATGAGAGATTGTGATAAATTATAAAACCTTGATGATAAATGAATCAAGTGAATTGTGGAAACTCTGTATTGGAATTGTTATTTGGAATTGTATTGGAATTATTGCTGGATTGAAAAAGGAAAGGAATAGTTAAAAAAAATAGTTAGTAAGCACCTAAATCAAAAGTGGCGCCAGCCACTCACGCTAAGGGTAAATGTGGCGCCAGCCACAAGGTGTGTGTGGGTAAAGCGTGGCACAAGCCACCAAATGCATGGTAGGGTGGCGCAAGCCACCATTTAAGTGGGGGAAATTATTATTCAGTTTTTCTAAAATTCGTAACTTTTGATTAGAAACTCCATTTTATGTGCAATTTGAAGCATTGGAAAGGTAATGGAACAACCTATAACATAGTGAAATAATATAAACCATATAGTGTAATACTCTAATGAATGGGATAGGCTAAGTAATGAGGTTTTGTGCTGAGAGATCAGTAGGTATTGTATGTCTGTGTAAAATTGTATAATTTTAATTAGCAATGATTTAATTGATATTGGGGATAATGAAATGATAATATTATGATGATGATGGGAAGATTTTGAGGTTTGATATGCTATCATAATGTATTGATGTTTTGTGATGAAATTGTCAGTGGGTGTGTTGTGTGTGAAATCTTTGATTTATGCCTGGAAGTGACTTTTGGTGTGGATTATATTAACATGCTACTGTTTGATCATGATATGTGTGCTATGATATATGTGAAGAGTACATGATAATTTTGATGATGATGATACTGTGTTGACTGTGATGATGATGTTCCGTTGTGTGTGATGAATTATGGTGATTGATTATATGAATGATGATGCGTTTGACTAGCAGTGGTCGTGTTTTGTGAATTATTACGCATCATGCATTCATTGCATATTTTTAGGACGAATTGTCCAGTGAAGTTTGCAGGATGATATCCAATGAAGTTGTAGGACTTATAGTCCAGTGATGGCCTTAATCCTATAGTGTGGATTAAGTGCAAATTATGAAGTGCTCTGGTTCCAAGCGGGAACCGATCCTATTGGTGGGGATCTTTGGAGATTGAAGATGACTAAGTCATTAGTGAAGTTTCGTAACCGCATGCAGGTTGCATTTCATGACTGGTGGCCTTGCATCATGTTTGTTTCCGTGATGACTTTTGGGTTGATTTTGACTTGTACTATTATGACAGAAAAATGTGAATTACTGTTGTGCTACATTTTATGATTATATGCTGTTATGAATTATATGCTATCATGAATACATGCTGCTATGTTATTGTTGTTTCAATAGTTATAACTACTATATCTCTTACTTATATATTTTATAATGATTACGATTTACCCCTGATATATGTAACATCGGGGTTTGGGATCGTCTGATCGGAACTACTGCGTTATTTTCCTTCTGTTTGGTTATTATTGGAGATTTATATATTGTTTCCACGAATTTTTTTAGATGCTGAATTTTGAGTTACTGTTTTATGAAGTTATGATGAAGTATTTTAATAAAGAACTTGAGACTAAATTTTCCGCTGTGAAGTTTAATTTAAATGCTGACTTTTCTTGGAGAATAATAATTATGAAATTTTTGAGAACCCGTGTTACGGAGCAGGAATATATTTAAGATGTGATTTTATGAAATGAAATGTGACACCTTTTTTGTGAAGATACTCTGATTATTTATTTAAATTATTGTGTGAAAATGTCGTGGGGTAGAAGGGTGTTACATTAGTGGTATCAGAGCAGGTCGGTCTGTCTGGCCAGGTTGTTGAGTCTATAGTGTCTAACAATAGAATTACTATGGAATTAATTCTAACCATTGTGATTGTTCTTGATGTTAAGCAGAACAATGTCTGGAAGGAATGATGCTGCACTTGCTGCTGCTTTGCAGGCTGTTGCTCAGGCAGTGCAACAACCCCATGCTGGTGAGAATGATGGGTCCCGCGTATTGGAGACGTTTCAGAGGAATAAGCCGCCTACTTTTGAAGGTTGATACGATCCTGATGGAGCACAGGATTGGCTCAAGGAGATTGAGAGGATCTTTCGACTCATGGATTGTTCTATGGTGCAGATAGTGCATTTTGGGACGCATATGCTGGTGAAGGAAGCTGATGACTGGTGGGTTGAGACTCATCATAGGTTGACGGCAGCAGGTGAGGCTATTACTTAGGCTGTGTTCAACAGGGAATTTCTGAGGAAATATTTTCCTGAGGATGTGCGCGGAAAGAAGGAAATCGAATTCCTAGAGCTGAAGTAAGGGAATTCAACTGTGACTGAATATGCTGCGAGATTTGTGGAACTGGCAAAGTATTATCCACATTACAATGAGGCAACTGCTATATTCTCGAGGTGCATCAAGTTCGAGAGTGGTTTGCGTCCTGAAATCAAACGAGCAATTGGGTATCAGAAGATTCGTAGGTTTGCAGACTTGGTGGATAGCTGTAGAATCTATGAGGACGATAACAAAGCTCATTCGGCTCACTATAAGAGTTTGAGTGAGAAAAGAGGAAAGCAACATCAAGATTGCAGGAAGCCTTACGATGCTGATAAGGGAAAGAAAAAAGCATATGAGGGGAGAAGAATAAGTGGGGGAGGAGCTCCCGCTTCTATCACGTGCTACAGGTGTGGTGAATGAGGTCACCATTCCAATGAATGTGAGAACAAGGTGCTGAGGTGCTACAATTGTGGCAAAGCTGGTCATCGTGCTCCTGAATGCAAGAATGATGGTCCAACTTGTTTCAATTGTGGTGAACAGGGTCATATTAGTACCCAGTGTCAGAAGCCAAAGAAGGAGGTTGCTGCTAAGACCAATGGTAGAGTGTTTGCTCTGAGTGGGACATAGAACTCCAAGAAGGACAACTTGATTCGAGGTACTTGTTTCTTTAATGATGTTGAGTTAGTTGCTATTATTGATACTGGTGCTACTCATTCATTTATTTCTCTTGAGTGTGCTAATAGATTGGGTTTGAAATTATCTGATATGAATGGTAGTATGGTGATAGAGACGTTTGCTAATGGTTCTGTTACTACTACCTGTGTGTGTTTGAAATGCCCTCTAACCATTTATGGGAGGAGTTTCTGGATGGATTTGGTGTGCTTGCCCTTGCACCAAATTTATGTTATCCTTGGAATGAACTGGTTGGAATTCAACTACGTTCATATCAATTGTTATGCTAAGACAGTGGAGTTTCCTGCGTTTGGTGATAACGGTGAGTTGATGTTTTTGTCTGCTAAGCAAGTGGGTGAACTTCTAGAAGATGAAGCCTTGATGCTCGCAATGTTTGCGTCACTGCAAGTTGATCGTGATGTTACAAATGTTGAACTACCTGTCGTCTGTGAATTTTCTTATGTATTTTCGGATGACATAAGTGATTTGCTGCCAGAGCGTGAAGTAGAGTTTGCAGTGGATTTGATACCAGGCACAAGTCCGGTGTCGATGGCTCCGTATCGGATGTCAGCTTCCGAGTTAAGTGAATTGAAGAAGCAACTAGAAGATTTATTAGAGAAGAAGTTTATTCGACCAAGCGTTTCTCTGTGGGGTGCTCTGGTGTTGTTGGTTAAGAAGAAAGATGGTAGTATGAGATTGTGTGTCGACTACAGACAACTAAATAAAGTAACTATCAAGAATAAGTATCCACTTTCGAGGATCGAAGACTTGATGGATCAGCTAGTGGGAGCTTGTGTATTCAACAAGATTGATTTAAGATCTGGTTATCATCAGATTCGTGTTAAATCAGATGATATTCCGAAGACGGCTTTTAGGATGAGATATGGTCACTATGAATACACTGTGATGCCATTCGGTGTGTCCAATGCACCTGGTGTGTTCATGGAATATATGAATCGAATTTTTCATGAGTATCTGGATAAGTTTGTTGTGGTTTTCATCGATGATATTTTGATATAATCCAAATCAGAAGAAGAGCACGCAGAGCATTTAAAGATTGTGCTGCAAGTATTGAGAGAGAGAGGAAGTTATATGCGAAACTGTCGAAATGTGAGTTCTGGTTGAAGGAAGTAAGTTTCCTTGGCCATGTAATTTCAAGTGGTGGAATTGCTGTGGATCCCATGAAGATTGATGCTGTGTTGCAATGGGAGACTCCGAATCTGCTACTGAAATCTGAAATTTTCTTGGATTGGCAGGTTATTATCGCAAGTTTATTGAAGGCTTTTCTAAGTTGGCTTTACCTTTAACGCAACTGACGCGGAAGGGTCAAGCATATGTGTGGGATGTGGCATGTGAGGAGAGTTTTGTAGAATTAAAGAAGAAGTTGACGACCGCTCCAGTATTGATTTTACCTAATCCAAATGAGTCCTTTGTGGTATATTGCGATGCATCGAAGATGGGTCTTGGTGGAGTGCTAATGCAGAATGGACAGGTTGTTGCTTATGCGTCGACACAACTAAGAGTTCATGAAAGGAATTATCCTACACATGATCTAGAGTTGGCAGCTATAGTGTTCGTACTGAAATTTGGCGACACTATCTTTTTGGTTCGAGGTTCGAAGTGTTCAGTGATCATAAGAGCTTAAAGTACTTGTTCGATCAGAAGGAGTTGAATATGAGACAGAGAAGGTGGCTTAAATTATTGAAGGATTACGATTTTTATTTGAATTACCATCCTGGAAAATAAAATGTAGTGGCTGATGCATTGAGTAGGAAGTCGCTGCATATGTCAATGCTTATGGTGCGTGAGATGGAATTGATTGAGCAGTTTAGAGACATGAGTTTAGTGTGTGAAGCCAATTCTGATAGTGTAAAATTGGGAATGTTGAAGCTGACTAGTAGTATTCTTGAAGAAATTCGAGCAGGTCAGAAATCTGATTTGAAGCTGGTGGATCAGTTGACGTTGATTAACCAAGGTAATGGTGGGGAGTTCAAAATTGATGAAAATGGTGTGATGAGATTCGGAGATAGAGTGTGTATTCTGGATATTCCTGAACTTAAGAAGAGTATTCTTGAAGAAGGACTTAGAAGTGGGTTGAGTATTCATCCCGGTGCTACGAAAATGTATCAAGACTTGAAGAAGTTGTTTTGGTGGCCTGGAATGAAAAAGGACGTTGTAAATTTGTTTATGCTTGCTTGACTTGTCATAAGTCAAAAATTGAACATCATAAGCCTTCGGGTTTGATGTAACCGCTGAGCATTCCCGAATGGAAGTGGGATAGCATTTCGATGGATTTTGTGACGGGTTTGCCGAGGACTGCGAAGGGTAATGATTCTATTTGGGTAATAGTGGATAGGTTGACTAAGTCGGCTCATTTATTGTCGATGAAGATCAATCATCCTATAAAGAGGTTAGCCAAGCTGTATATCGATGAGATTGTGCGATTGCATGGAATACCGTCGAGTATCGTATCGAATAGAGATCCGCGTTTTACGTCAAAATTTTGGAAAGGTTTACAAGATGCTCTGGGTACTAAGTTGAGGTTGAGTTTGGCTTATCATCCGCAGACAGATGGACAGACTGAGATGACTATCCAATCTTTGGAAGATTTGTTGAGAGCTTGTGTGTTAGACCAAGAAAGAGCTTGGGACGACCATTTGCCTTTGATTGAATTTACTTACAACAATAGTTTTCACGCGAGTATCGGTATCGCACCGTATGAGGCGTTGTATGGGCGAAGGTGTAGGACACCGTTGTGTTGGTATGAGTCGGGCGAGAGTGTTGTGCTCGGACCTAAAATTATGCGAGAGATGACTGATAAGAATAAGATGATTCAAGAAAGGATGAAAGCTTCGCAGAGCCGTCAGAAGAATTATCATGATAAGCGAAGAAAGGAACTGGAGTTTCAAGTGGGTGATCATGTATTTCTGAGAGTTACACCTATAACTGGTGTCGGTAGAGCTTTGAAGTCGAGAAAACTTACACCACGATTTATTAGTCCATATCATATTTCAGAGAAGATCGGTGAAGTGGCGTATCGGATTACTTTACCACCGTCACTTGCGAATCTTCATGATGTGTTTCATGTGTCTCAATTGAGGCAATACATTCTGGATCATTCACATGTGATTCAAATGGATGACGTACAGGTACGGGATAACTTAACTGTCGAAGCATCGCCAGTGCGAATCGAAGGTCGGGAAATGAAGCAATTGTGAGGCAAGGATATTTCCTTAGTGAAGGTACTGTGGGGTGGACCAGCTGGAGACAGTTTGACTTGGGAACGCGAGGATCAGATGAAAGATTCCTACCTGTTCTTGTTTGCATCAGGTAATTTTCGAGGGCGAAAATTATTTTAAATGGGGGAGAGTTGTAACGCCCCGAATTAATTAAAATATTTATTTAATTAATTTTGTTATAGAATTGTGTGAATACTATGATTTTGGATGGCTTTGATGAAAATTATAATCTATGTGAAGTTTGGAAATATTTTGAGAATTGTGGAGCAATAATTAATTAGAATTGTTTATTTAGAAAACTATAGTAGAATTGGAGTTGGATGAGAGTAAGGGTAATTTGGTCAAATGTGGGGGTTTAGTGAGGGCAATAGAGGAAAATCATAAAAGAGACTTAAGGGTTTATACGGAGGAATAAGGGTTTTGAAAAACTGACTGTTGCATTGCGTTTGGAAAGGAGGCAGAGAGAATAGAGAAGCAGTTAGGACTTTGAGGAATTGCAGAGGAAGGATTGAAGAACACAAAGAAAATCAAGGCTAAGGAATTACTCAGGTATGGGGAGTGAAATTGTGTTATTATAATTGATTTAAGTTTTAGGTAATTGTTGAATGTTTGAACAATCAATCGATGATGAATTGTGATAAAAGCATAAGTAGATTAAATAGAAAAATTTCGATTGGTAGAAAATATCGAGGACCTGATAAATGATTGACATGTGTGAGTAACTGAGAGATAAGAGATTGTGATAAATTATAAAACCTTGATGATAAATGAATCAAGTGAATTGTGGAAACTCTGTATTGGAATTGTTATTTGGAATTGTATTGGAATTATTGTTGGATTGAAAAAGGAAAGGAATAGTTAAAAAAAATAGTTAGTAAGCACCTAAATCAAAAGTGGCGCCAGCCACTCACGCTAAGGGTAAATGTGGCGCCAGCCACAAGGTGTGTGTGGGTAAAGCGTGGCACAAGCCACCAAATGCATGGTAGGGTGGCGCAAGCCACCATTTAAGTGGGGGAAATTATTATTCAGTTTTTCTAAAATTCGTAACTTTTGATTAGAAACTCCATTTTATGTGCAATTTGAAGCATTGGAAAGGTAATGGAACAACCTATAACATAGTGAAATAATATAAACCATATAGTGTAATACTCTAATGAATGGGATAGGCTAAGTAATGAGGTTTTATGCTGAGAGATCAGTAGGTATTGTATGTCTGTGTAAAATTGTATAATTTTAATTAGCAATGATTTAATTGATATTGGGGATAATGAAATGATAATATTATGATGATGATGGGAAGATTTTGAGGTTTGATATGCTATCATAATGTATTGATGTTTTGTGATGAGATTGTCAGTGGGTGTGTTGTGTGTGAAATCTTTGATTTATGCCTGGAAGTGACTTTTGGTGTGGATTATATTAACATGCTACTGTTTGATCATGATATGTGTGTTATGATATATGTGAAGAGTACATGATAATTTTGATGATGATGATACTGTGTTGACTGTGATGATGATGTTCCGCTGTGTGTGATGAATTATGGTGATTGATTATATGAATGATGATGTGTTTGACTAGCAGTGGTCGTGTTTTGTGAATTATTACGTATCATGCATTCATATCATATTTTTAGGACGAATTATCCAGTGAAGTTTGCAGGATGATATCCAATGAAGTTGTAGGACTTATAGTCCAGTGATGTCCTTAATCCCATAGTGTGGATTAAATGCAAATTATGAAGTGCTCTGGTTCCAAGTGGGTACCGATCCTGTTGGTGGGGGATCTTTGGAGATTGAAGATGACTAAGTCATCTGTGAAGTTTCGGTACGGCATGCATGTTGCATTTCATGACTGGTGGCATTGCATCTTGTTTGTTTCCGTGATGACTTTTGGGTTAATTTTGACTTGTACTATTATGACAGAAAAATGTGAATTACTGTTGTGCTACATTTTATGATTATATGCTGTTATGAATTATATGCTATTATGAGTTATAACTACTATATCTCTTATATCTTTTATAATGATTACGATTTACTCACCCTGCCTGTTGAATGTTCCCCCTATTTGGGCAACGCGCAGGTGATCCGGAGTAGCATTTAGACGCATTGAAGATTTAGCTTTGGAGTCAATTATTTTTATTTCGGTGGATTAGAAGGTGTCTTGCTCTGATATATGTAACATCGGGGTTTGGGATCGTCTGATCGGAAGAAGTGCGTTATTTTCCTTCTGTTTGGTTATTATTGGAGATTTATATATTGTTTCCATGAATTTTTTTAGATGCTGAATTTTGAGTTACTGTTTGATGAAGTATTTTAATAAAGAACTTGAGACTAAATTTTCCGCTGTGAAGTTTAATTTAAATGCTGAATTTTCTTGGAGAATAATAATTATGAAATTTTTGAGAACCCGTGTTACGGAGCAGGAATATATTTATGATGTGATTTTATGAAATGAAATGTGACACCCTTTTCGTGAAGATACTCTGATTATTTATTTAAATTATTGTGTGAAAATGTTGTGGGGTAGAAGGGTGTTACATAATGCCCCAACTTTATTTAATTATTATTTGCGAATATAACTATGAGTTGTTATGTTTGATTGTGTGTTTTGGTGTGTTTTAATTTCGTTTAAGTACCCGTAGTAGGGGTAGCGTCCTTAAGGATAAGTCTCGGGGTTAGTAGGGGGTGTGCGACTAAAAGCGTAGAGAATTGGTGGTGTAGAGTGTAAGATTAACTAATCTATTTTTAATTAATTAGAATGGTGTAAAGTTGGATATTAGTGGAATTATGTGAGTAATGTGAATTATTATTATTATTATTATTATTATTATTATTATTATTTGATAATATAGATAAAAAATATTAATAATAATATAATAAGATAATTAAAATAATTAAGAGGTGTAGTGAGTGGAAGGGCTTTGTAGTAATTGCAGAAGGATGAGTGGGGGCAATTAAGGCGATTCATTAATTGGGTCATATGAGAGAATTAGAGAGTGAGAGTTCATTATTCTGATTGTACGTGAAAAAGTGAAAGAGGGGGAAGAGCTAGGGCTAGAGGAAGAAAGGGAGAATCCATTGAAGTTAGGAAAGCTCATCACTTTAAGGTAAGGGTGGGAATATTTTATCTCTTAAGTGTTTGATGATACATGTATGTGGGTAGATTTGTTAGGTTGAATCCATCAGAATGTTGTTTGTGGGTTGATTGGGGGTTTTGAGGAGAACTCATAATTACATGATTGGAATTGATGAAATTAGTGTAGTTGAATTGTGTTGTTGGAATGCATATGTTAGAAATAGGTTGTAATGGCATAATCTGTGGAAAAAGTGTGTTAAAAGTCAGTTTGAGTGCAGAAAATCGCAGTTGAGGAGATGCTGTTATCACAGGGTTTTTCTGCCAAAATCGCAGGGCCCGCTTAGCGCGGTATAGCGCGCTTAGCGTGGTCTGGAGGAATTTCGCCTCCTCGATGCAGTGAGTAGAGCGCTTAGCGCGGGTGGGTCGCGCTTAGCGCGGTCTGGGACTGAAAAATATTGTTTTTATTAACTTGAAATTCATGGAAAATATATGTTTTATATTATATTAATGTTGTGTTGTTGCTGTTGTATGGTGAGCATGTATTGGGGTGTTATGTGCTTGTTTGTTGATGTTGATGTGATAATATGAAATGCATGATTAAATGATGCAAAAGTGTGTAGCGGTTGTAGGGCATAACGAGGTATGTTCGATAAATGCGTGCTGATTGTTGATTGATGATGTGATGTAATAATGGTATGCCATGTTTCGGATTTGTCGTTGTTGCATGTTGTCGTTGAAGGTGCATAAGCATATGCATGAGTTGAGGGATGGCGTGTGCCTATGTGGGGTGTGAGCATTTATCCGGATTCCTTGATGGAATCAATGTGGTTGTTGTTGAGGTGATTGTGTGCCCATGTGGGGTGTGAGCAATCACGGATGTCGTGTGCCTATATGGGGTGTGAGCGATCTAAATAGACGTTCCGAAGGGAATTGTGATCATGAAACAAGGATCGATATTGGTTCCACATGCATTGAGCCTAGTTGGTGTCTCATTGCATTCGTTGATAGTTGTGTTGCATTATGCTTTGTGTGATTACCTGTGTTTGTGTTGAAGTATGTGATTCTTGTTGAAAGTTGTGATTGGGTGAATTACTAGATGATTTATACTTGCATATTATATCATCTTATTCTTTTGATTGATTGCGATTCTCACCCCTTATGTTTGAATGTTGCCTCCACGTGGATAACGTGCAGATAATCAGGAGTAGTGTGGAAGTCGTGGTCGGTGAAGACGAGGTACTTCACTTTAGTTGGCGTCTGCTCTGATATGTAACGTTCGGAGTCGGGAACACTTTAATGCTTGATTTTACTTTGTTAAAGAATTACAGTTGTTTTTATATTTTCGAAAACTAATATTTTGGTTATTTGGAACCGTTACATTTATGTTTAAAATGAATAATTTTCCGCTGCGTAGTAAGGATTATTTTGTTGGATTCGAATTGTTCTATTATTTCTATCTATATGTTACATGTCTATTTATGAGCAAGTTCTTGTTGAAAGTAATGCCCTTTATTTCCGAGTTGTATTATTTCACTCTGATTTTTCGATTAATTTACGCGGGGGAATTTGGGGTGTTACAAAGTGGTATCAGAGTAGGTCGGTCGGTCTGGCCAAGTCGTCGAGTCATTGAGTTGTTGTTGTTGTTATGTGTGACAGTTGATTACTGTCGATGTAGGTTCCTTAACCATTGTTTTTTGTTGTTGATGCGTAACAGATTTAGAATGGCTTGGAGGAACGACGCTGCACTTGCTGCTGCTATGCAAGCTATGGCTCAAACAGTACAGAATCCACCGCGTGCTAACGAGAATGATGAGTTTCGGAAGAACAACCCGCCTATCTTCAAGGGAAGATATCATCCGGATGGAGCACAGACTTGGCTCAAGGAGATCGAGAGGATCTTCCAGGTTATGGAATGGCCTGATTCACGAAAGGTACGATTGGGTACTCACATGTTAGCTGGAGAAGCCGATGACTAGTGGGTAAACACCCGTCAGTTGTTGGATGCGGCCAGGGAAGTAATCACTTGGGTTGTGTTCAGTAGGGAGTTCTTGAGGAAGTACTTTCCTGAAGATGTTCGGGGAAAGAAAGAGATCGAATTTTTGGAGTTGAGGCAGGGTAATATGTCGGTTACGGATTATGCTGCCAAGTTCTCAGATTTGGCTAAGTTTTATTCGCACTACAATGAGGCGACTGCTGAGTTCTCGAAGTGTATCAAGTTCGAGAATGGTTTGAGGCCTGAGATCAAACAGACGATTGGGTATCAGCGAATCAGGAGGTTTCCAGATTTGGTTGATTGCTGTAGGATCTTTGAGGAAGAAAGCAAAGCTCGATCAGCTCACTTTAAGGGGTTGGCCGAGAGGAAAGAAAAACAACAGATGCACCGTGGGAAGCCGTATGCAGCTCCTGCTGATAAAGGTAAGCAGAGGTATGCTGATGGCAAGAAGCCAAGTGGGGGAGGTGCCCCTGTTCGTCTGAAGTGCTACCGATGTGGTGAGTTGGGTCATCGTATCAGTGAGTGCACGAGTGACATGAAGAAGTGTTTAAAGTGTGGACAATCCAGACATTTGATTGTTGATTGCAAGGTTAATACGGTGACTTGCTACAATTGTGGAGAGCAGGGCCATATTAGTACCCGTTGTCAACAGCCAAAGAAAGCTTCAACTGGAGGAAAGGTGTTTGCTTTGACAGGAACTCAAACTTCCACTGAAGACAGACTGATCAGAGGTATTTGTTTCATTAATGATACGCCTTTTATTGCTATGATTGATACTAGTGCTACGCATTGTTTTATTACTGTTGATTGTGTGAAAAGATTAGGCCTTGTTGTTTCTCCTATGAAGGGAGAAATGGTTATCGAAACTCCTGCGAAGGGATCGGTGACTACTTCTTTAGTTTGTTTGAAATGTCCTTTGTCGATTTACGGTAAGGACTTTGGTGTCGATCTTGTTTGTTTGCCGTTGGAGGTTCTTGATGTGATTTTGGGAATGAACTGGTTAGAATTCAATCATGTTCATATCAATTGTTACAATAAGACGGTGTGGTTCCTTGATCTGGAAGAAGAAGAGGAAGATGGTTACTTATCTGCTAGAGAGTTGAAGGAGCTCTTAGATGAAGAAGCTCAAGTGTTAGCATTGTTTGCATCCTTGTCGGTGGAGAATGAGTCTGTGATTAATGAGTTGCAAGTGGTACGAGAATTCCCAGAAGTGTTTCCGGATGATGTTGCTGATGTATCGCCAGAGAGAGAAATGGAGTTTAGCATTGATCTTGTACCTGGTACTAGACCTATTTCTTGGCTCCATATCGGATGTCGGCGTCAGAATTAGCAGAACTGAAGAAACAGTTGGAAGAATTGTTAGCAAAGAAGTTTGTGAGGCCAAGTGTGTCACCTTGGGGAGCTCCAGTGTTGCTGGTGAAGAAAAAAGACGGTAGTATGAGGTTGTGTATTGACTACAGACAGCTGAATAAAGTGACGATTAAGAACAAGTATCCGCTTCTAAGAATAGATGATTTGATGGATCAGTTAGTGGGCGCTCGTGTGTTTAGTAATATTGATTTGAGATCAGGTTATCATCAGATACGAGTGAAGGACGAAGATGTTCAGAAGACGGCTTTTAGGACTCAGTATGGACATTACAAGTATGTTGTGATGCCATTTGGAGTTACTAATGCACCTGGTGTATTCATGGAATATATGAATCGGATTTTTCATAATTATTTGGACCAGTTCGTGGTTGTGTTTATTGATGACATTCTGATTTATTATAAATCAGAAGAAGAGCATGCTGAACATCTACGAATTGTATTGCAAGTGCTGAAAGAGAAGAGACTGTATGCTAAGTTGTCGAAGTGTGAGTTCTGGTTGAAAGAGGTGAGTTTTCTTGGTCATGTTATTTCAGGTAAGGGTATTGCTGTAGATCCGTCCAAGGTAGATGCAGTTCTACAGTGGGAGGCTCCGAAGTCGGTGACTGAGATTCGAAGCTTTTTGGGGTTAGCTGGTTATTACTGCAGGTTCATTGAAGGTTTTTCGAAGTTGGCACTTCCGTTAACCCAATTGACTTGCAAGAGTAAAGCTTTCGTATGGGATGTTCATTGTGAACAGAGTTTCGTCGAGCTGAAGAAGAGGTTGACTACAACTCCTGTTTTGATTTTGCCTAAACCAGATAAACCATTTGTGTTGTATTACGATGCTTCTTTGTTGGGTTTGGGTGGTGTGTTGATGCAGGACGGTCAAGTGGTAGCTTATGCTTCTCGATAGTTGAGAATTCATGAGAGGAATTATCCTACGCATGATTTAGAGTTAGCTGCAGTGGTGTTCGTGTTGAAAATTTGGAGGCATTATCTGTATGGTTCCATATTTGAAGTGTATAGCGATCATAAGAGTTTGAAGTATCTGTTTGATCAGAAAGAATTGCATATGAGACAGAGACGTTGGTTAGAATTCTTGAAGGATTATGATTTCGGCTTGAACTATCATCCCGGTAAAGCTAATGTCGTGGCGGATGCTTTAAGTCGGAAAACTTTGCATATGTCGGCCATGATGGTTAAAGAGTTTGAATTGATTGAACAGTTTAGAGATATGAGTTTGGTTTGTGAACGGACACCACATAGTATAATGTTGGGTATGCTAAAGGTTAACAACGATTTTCTTAACAACATCAGAGAGGGTCAAATGTTGGATGTAAAATTAGTAGACCTGATGGTTGGGAACGAACGTACAGGAAGTAGTGATTTCCGAATTGATGAACAAGGTGTGTTGTGATTCCGTGATAGGATTTGTATTCCTGATGATGCCGAGTTGAAAAGAATGATTCTTGAGGAGAGCCACAGAAGTAGCCTGAGTATTCATCCAGGAGCTACAAAGATGTATCAAGACTTGAAGAGAATATTTTGGTGGTCTGGATTGAAACGTGATGTGGCGCAGTTTGTGTATGCTTGTCTGAATTGCCAGAAGTCAAAAGTTGAACATCAGAAACCTGCTGGTTTGATGCAACCGTTGGACATTCCCGAGTGGAAATCGGACAGTATTTCTATGGATTTTGTGATAGGGTTACCTAATACTCCAAGGGGACATGATGCGATTTGGGTAATAGTGGATAGACTGACGAAGTCGGCGCATTTTATTCCGATTAATATCAGTTTTCCTTTGCAGAGGTTGGCAGAGATTTATATCTGCGTGATTGTGAAGTTGCATGGAATTCCTTTGAGTATTGTGTCGGATAGAGATCCGAGGTTCACCTCTAGAATTTGGGAGAGTTTGCAAGAAGCTTTGGGTTCGAAGTTGAGGTTGAGTTCCGCTTATCATCCGCAGATGGACGGGCAGACAGAGAGGACTATACAATCCTTAGAGGATTTGTAGAGGGCTTGTGTGCTTGAACAAGGAGGTGCTTGGGATGACCATTTACCGCTGATTGAATTCATGTATAATAACAGTTATTATTCCAGTATCGGAATGGTACCTTTTAAGGCTTTGTATGGTCGGAGGTGTCGAACGCCTTTGTGTTGGCATGAGTCAGGTGAGAGCGTGGTACTTGGGCCTGATATTGTCCAGCAGACGACTGAGACTGTGAAATTGATCCGAGAGAAGATGAAAACTTCACAGAGTAGACAGAAGAGTTATCACGATAAGAGACATAAAGATCTCGAGTTTCAAGAAGGAGACCATGTGTTTTTGAGAGTCACTCCGGTGACTGGTGTTGGACGTGCTTTGAAGTTGAGGAAGTTTACTCCTAGATTTATTGGTCCGTATCAGATTTCGGCAAGGGTTGGACCTGTTGCTTATAGAGTGGCGTTGCCGCCGCGTTTGTCGAATTTGCATGATGTGTTCCATGTTTCGCAGCTTCGGAAGTATGTTCTGGATCCGTCACATGTGATTCTGATGGATGATGTGGAAGTGAGAGATAATCTCACAGTTGAGGCCTTGCCAGAGCATATTGATGATCGCGAGGTAAAGCAGTTGAGGGGCAAGGAGATTGTTCTTGTGAAGGTGGTATGGGGAGGTGCTGCCGGTGGGAACATGACTTGGGAATTGGAGGGTAAGATGCGAGAGTCGTATCCGAGTTTGTTTGCGTCAGGTAAAATTTTGAGGATGAAAATATTCCAAGTGGGGGAGAGTTGTAACACCCCAACTTTATTTAATTATTATTTACGAATATAACTATGAGTTGTTATGTTTGATTGTGTGTTTTGGTGTGTTTTAATTTCGTTTAAGTACCCGTAGTAGGGGTAGCGGCCTTAAAGATAAGTCTCAGGGTTAGTAGGGGGTGTGCGACTAAAAGCGTAGAGAATTGGTGGTGTAGAGTGTAAGATTAACTAATCTATTTTTAATTAAATAAAATGGTGTAAAGTTGGATATTAGTGAAATTATGTGAGTAATGTGAATTATTATTATTATTATTATTATTTGATAATATAGATAAAAAATATTAATAATAATATAATAAGATAATTAAGAGGTGTAGTGAGTGGAAGGGCTTTGTGGTAATTGTAGAAGGATGAGTGAGGGCAATTAAGGCGATTTATTAATTGGGGTATATGAGAGAATTAGAGAGTGAGAGTTCATTATTCTGATTGTACGTGAAAAAGTGAAAGAGGGAGAAGAGCTAGGGCAAGAGGAAGAAAGGAAGAATCCATGGAAGTTAGGAAAACTCATCACTTTAAGGTAAGGGTGGGAATTCTTTATCTCTTAAGGGTTTGATGATACATGTATGTGGGTAGATTTGTTAGGTTGAATCCATAAGAATGTTGTTTGTGGGTTGATTGGGGTTTTGAGGAGAACTCATAATTACATGATTGGAATTGATGAAATTAGTGTAGTTGAATTGTGTTGTTGGAATGCATATGTTAGAAATAGGTTGTAATGGCATAATCTGTGGAAAAATTGTGTTAAAAGCCAGTTTGAGTGCAGAAAATCGCAGTTGGGGAGAAGCTGTTATCGCAGGGTTTTTCTGCCAAAATCGCAGGGCCCGCTTAGTGCGGTATAGCGCGCTTAGCGTGGTCTGGAGGAATTTCGCCTCCTCGAGGCAGTGAGTAGCGCGCTTAGCACGGGTGGGTCACGCTTAGCGCGGTCTGGGACTGAAAAATATTGTTTTTATTAACTTGAAATTAATGGAAAATATCTGTTTTATATTATATTAATGTTGTGTTGTTGCTGTTGTATGGTGAGCATGTATTGAAGTGTTATGTGCTTGTTTGTTGATGTTGATGCAATAATATGAAATGCATGATTAAATGATGCAAAGGTGTGTAATGGTTGTAGGGCATAATGAGGTATGTTCGATAAATACGTGCTGATTATTAATTGATGATGTGATGTAATAATGGTATGCCATGTGTTCGGATTTATCGTTGTTGCATGTTGTCTTTGAAGGTCCATAAGCATATGCATGAGTTGAGGGATGACGTGTGCCTATGTGGGATGTGAGCGTTTATCCAGATTCCTTGATGGAATCAATGTTGTTGTTGTTGAGGTGATTGTGTGCCCATGTGGGGTGTGAGTAATCACGGATGTCGTGTGCCCATGTGGGGTGTGAGCGATCTAAATATTCGTTCCGACAGGAATTGTGATCATGAAATAGGAATCGATATTGGTACCACATGCATTGAGTCTAGTTGGTGTCTCATTGCATTCGTTGATAGTTGTGTTGCATTATGCTTTGTGTGATTAACTGTGTTTGTGTTGTAGTATGTGATTCTTGTTGAAAGTTGTGATTGAGTGAATTACTTGATGATTTATACTTGCATATTATATCATCTTATTCTTTTGATTGATTGAGAATCTCACCCTTTCTGTTTGAATGTTTCCTCCACGTGGGTAACGTGCAGATAATCAAGAGTAGTGTGGAAGTCGTGGTCGGTGAAGACGAGGTGCTTCACTTTAGTTGGCGTCTACTCTGATATGTAACGTTAGGAGTCGGGAACGCTTTTATGCTTGATTTTACTTTGTTAAAGAATTACAGTTGTTTTTATATTTTCGAAAACTAATATTTTGGTTATTTGGAACCGTTACATTTATGTTTGAAATGAATAATTTTCCGCTGCGTAGTAAGGATTCTTTTGTTGGATTCGAATTATTCTATTGTTTCTATCTATATGTTACATGTCTACTTATGAGCAATTTCTTGTTGAAAGTAATGCCCTTTATTTCCAAGTTGTATTATTTTACTCTGATTTTTCGATTAATTTACGCGGGGGAATTTAGGGTGTTACAAACTGGTATCAGAGCAGGTCGGTCCGTTCGGCCAAGTCGTCGAGTCATTGAGTTATTGTTGTTGTTATGTGTGACAGTTGATTACTGTCGATGTAGGTTCCTTAACCATTGTTTTCTGTTATTGATGTGTAACAGATTTAGAATGGCTGGGAGGAACAACGCTGCACTTGCTGCTGCTATGCAAGCTATGGGTCAAGCAGTACAGAATTCGCCGCGTGCTAACGAGAATGATGAGCTTCAGAAGAACAACCCGCCTACCTTCAACAGAAGACATGATCCGGATGGAGCACAGACTTGGCTCAAAGAGATAGAGAGGATCTTCCGGGTTATGGAGTGCCCTGATGCACGGAAGGTACGATTGGGTACTCACATGTTAGCTGGAGAAGCCGATGACTGGTGGGTTAGCACCCGTCAATTATTGGATGTGGCCAGGTAAGTGATCACTTGGGCTGTATTTAGTAGGGAGTTCTTGAGGAAGTACTTTCCTGAAGATGTTCGGGGAAAGAAAGAGATCGAATTTCTGGAGTTGAAGCAGGGTAGTATGTTGGTTACGGATTATGCTGCCAAGTTCTCGGATTTGGCTAAGTTTTATCCGCACTACGATGAGGCGACTGCGGAGTTCTCGAAGTGTATCAAGTTCGAGAATGGTTTGAGGCCTAAGATCAAACAGGCGAAATGGTATCAGCGAATAAGGAGGTTTTCAGATTTGGTTGATTGCTGTAGGATCTTTGAGGAAGATAACAAAGCTCGATCAGCTCACTTTAAGGGGTTGGCCGAGAGGAAAGGAAAACAACAGATGCACCGTGGGAAGCCGTATGCAGCTCCTGCTGATAAAGGTAAGAAGAGGTATGCTGATGGCAAGAAGCCAAGTGAGGGAGGTGCCCCTGTTCCTCTGAAGTGCTACCGATGTGGTGAGTTGGGCCATCGTATCAGTGAGTGCACGAGTGACGCGAAGAAGTGTTTTAGGTGTGGACAAGCCGGATATTTGATTGCTGATTGCAAGGTTAATACGGTGACTTGCTGCAATTGTGGAGAGCAGGGCCATATTAGTACCCATTGTAAACATCCAAAGAAAGCTTCAACTGGAGGAAAGGTGTTCGCTTTGACAAGAACTCAGACTACCACTGAAGACAGACTGATCAGTGGTATTTGTTACATTAATGATACGCCTTTTATTGCTATGATTGATACTGGTGCTACGCATTGTTTTATTGCTGCTGATTGTGTGAAAAGATTAGGCCTTGTTGTTTCTCCTATGAAGGGAGAAATGGTTATCGAAACTCTTGCGAAGGGATCGGTGACTACTTCTCTAGTTTGTTTGAAATGTCCTTTGTCGATTTACGGTAAGGACTTTGGTGTCGATCTTAAAGCGCTGCCTATAATTCACAATAGAAAGCGTTTTCCATTAAAAGCGCTGCCTTAAAGTGAAATAAAAAATACATTAGACACGCTTCAAAAAGCGTTGTCTAAAGGGGGACAATAGAAAGCGTTTTTTCCTGAAAAAGCGCTGCCTAAAGATGCCAATAGAAAGCATAAAAGGCCAGAAAAAGCGCTGCTAAAGGCCCACTTTAGACAGCGCTTTTCTAGAAAAAGCGCTGCTAAAGGCCCACATTAGAAAGCGTTTTTCCAGAAAAAGCGCTGCTAAAGGCCTACATATGGCAGGGCTTTTGCATAAAACAAAAGCGCTGTCTTTACCTATAGCAGCGCCACCTTAGGCAGCGCTTTTAAGCGCTGTTAAAAGGAAAAAAAAAACGCTGTCTTTTCCCTTCCGTGGCATAGTGATATTAAAAAATTTATATCAAAGTTAGTACTTAAATGTTATATTGAAATATTTTTTGTCTTTTTAAGGGTTTGAACCTGTGGCCTTGTGGTTTAGACTATTTAGAAGTGGAGATGAATTTTGGGAGGTGCCACATTGAAATATCGATGATGTGGCACAACTGAAGCTGAAAGGTTAATGTGAGGATTCGTGCTTCTAATTTAATATATTATAAATAATATAAAGTATAATATATTTTCAAAATAAAAAATAAAATTACTTTAGAGACAATGTATTAAAAAGATATATTACAATTATTACTTAAATGCTAGATTGAAATATTTTTGCCTTTCTCAGAGTTTGAACCCGCGACCTTGTGGTTTAGATTATTTAGAAATGGAGATGAATTTTTGAATGTGCCACATAGGAATATCGATGATGTGGCACAAATGAGGCTGAAATTATAAGGTGAGGATTTGTGCTTCTCATTTAATATATTATAAATCGTTGTTGTATGAAAAGAGAAATTATAAAGGGTTTTACAAAATTATAATTCATTATTGATATAATAGAAAAGCGTATTTATAATTGGTTGGTGATCCAATCTAGAAATAAAATTGTTGTTGAGACAATGAGATGGACCGTGAAAAGAGGCACTAGAATTCTAGTACAGTGACATAGCGGTGGATCTGCAAGGTTAACACTTCAACGACCAACTCACTGATAGAATCAAAGTACCTTGAGAGCGAGAATGAATTTGAATACCTAAGAATGACACATTTTTTCCTTTACATACTAATAAAAGTTAAAACTACTTGCGAGGGATGCGACGCGCTACGCTGACTACCATCTGATTGATTTGAACGATGGGTGATACATCAGAGGGTGGAGTTATCTACTTTGGTTAAGAACAAGAGAATATCTATTTCTAAAATTTATTTCCTTTATTCTTGCCTTTGGGCCTTCCAGACAACCCAAAATAATTTCTCTTTTACCATTGTCTCTATTTTGTTGGATACGGTTTTTTTACCGTGTACACTCCTAGATCATATACCGACCTAGGTAAGTGAAGAGTACTGATAGGACGTCTTTGTTGGTGTTGGGAATTGTTACATTAAATGATTCCCTTGAAATAGATGATGTTTCCCAAGAAGTTCTTGACACACGAACCTAACTTGTAAGTAATGATTTCCCTTTTGTCCTAGGATACTCAAATGCTCTGACTAATTTTTGAGGGAATTTGGACTGTTGGTATCATATCTATCAATTCCCACATAAAGAATATTGTGTGGTTCTTCATAGTGGGGATACATAAAAAAACCTTCTAACTTGCAACTTTTCCTCTTTTGACACTTGTAGAGTTCAGTAAACTTTTTTTCTTCTTCACCTCTAGCTTTCTCCCTCGTTGCTCCTAGTCACAACTTTGATGACTTTCTTCTGATTACTTTTCCCTTTGAGGGGGCCTTTTTTTCCCGATGACTCCCCACGCCCCCAAAATCCTTTATCCTTTCTGGACTATGTCCTCTACCAACTTCCCGAGTGTACTCACCCAGGAAACATTTTTCAATCAAATCTTGGTTTTTTTTATCTAAAAGAAATCATTCATGTTGTATCAGTGAATCTTATAGAAACAACACTATTTGGATTTATCTATCCTTGGATATTATTTGATTGGGTTGGGATTCTTGACCCCTTTTGTTTGAAATCAGTGTTGGCGCACTTCTTCCATATCTTCTTCCTTGAAGTTTTCAAATGGGTGTATAATGGAGCCATTGATCTAGATCTTCACCCTCTGTCGTTCCTCTGGTGGTTATTGTCCTAATATGGACCTTTGTTATAGTTAGCACCTCTGACTCCTTGATTTTTATCGCTTTCCCAAGCTAAGAGCTTTTCTTCCCAATTCATGTAGGATTGTACTATTTTTTTCTTGGATTTTTCTATCTGATCTCAAGCATTTATTGAATATCCAACATTGCAGCCCTTCATCTGTGTCCCCTAAATCTACTACCACCTTTGTGAATTGGCCTATGTACCCCCGTAGGGTCTTTTTCCTTCTCTATGTGATCTTGCTGAGGACTATTATGGTTGTTAGATACAGCTTGCAAACGTTGAATTGGGTGTTGAAGGCGTCACACAAGTTTTTCAACGAGTTGATGCTACTGTTAAGGAAGGTTTTGTACCATGTCATATCAGCTCCTGTAAGGGTTAGTGAAAATGTTCTAAATTGTAAAGCCTCATTGGTTTGATAATAGTCTACCGGTTATCTACATGCTAACATGTTCATCGGGATCCCCAATCTCGTCATATTTAGACAACTCCGAAGGCTTCTCCCAGGATCTTAGTACTCTAATGTCAAGGATATGCATAGATAAAGGGTTCCTTTTCTCTTTGGAGTAAAAGCGCCTTTTTCAATCCCGTACCTTCTTCAATCATTTCGCTTCTTCAGGGATAGTAAACCTCAGTTGGGACACGATTCCCATTTCTTTCCCCGATATCAGATGGATGGTTACGTGCCTCGGAATTCGGGGTATGTTTGGGGATCGTGGAGATTTTTTATGTGGTGAGATTGTTCTAGCTGAAATCAGATCTAGAAGTGAGGTCGAATGGGCGTGAGAGCTCGCCCTTATACGATGTTGTTTCTTGGAGGAAAAAACACAATATATCTTCCATTTTCAAGATCTTATCATCCAGGACCTGAGAAATATACTGATATACCAAGTTATACATTTTATTCAACATGTCAGCTGCTCTTTGCACATCTAGACTTGGTTGCAACATTTGAAGGCCGAGAAACGCCTCTTGTCAAGGTGTTAGGGGTTGCAAGGAAGAACGATTTCATGGCTCGCCTTGGAACACTCCTCAGAGAACTTTCGAAAGATCCAAATCTTGCGGCATTGGATAAGATGGAGAGGTCACGAGGACTAGATCATCAACTTTTAGAGGAAGTGGTTGAGCTCTAGTAGTAGCAACAACCGCAACAAATTTTGCAAATCGAGTGTTTCTTGATGTTGCCATAGTTTTTAGGAGTGTGTTATTGAGCTTCAGTGAAGTAAGTCAAGGTTACAACGATGAGAATATAAGATCTGGATCTCTAAGGAAGAGACAATGGTTTTCGTGGAAATTCTTAGGAATCAATAATAGATCCCATTATACGACGCCATTGTTTTAATCTGGAATAAGTTGAAACGGTGTGATGGATCGTGAATACGTGCACTCGACTTCTGATACAACAGCGTCGGGATAGACCTGCAATGTTACCACTCCAACGCTAAAGTCACTGAGAGAATCAAAGTGATGTGAGAGTGCAAATGAGTTTGAACACTTGAGAATGACATGTTTTTCTCTTTACATACTAGGAGTGGTTAAAACTGCCCACAAGGGACACATCGAGCTATATGTGTTGGGAAACAAGTGTGACTTGTGTGGAAATACAAGTGTGAATTCTAAGTCCCACATTGCTTAGAAAAGTGGAGGTTGGGCACTTTATAAGTAAGAAGACCCATACACCTATCACCTTAAGGTTTTGGGTGAATATATGGTGTCTTTCTCACTTGTTTAGATGAGTCTTTGACCTTTAGGTAAGTGTTTGACCCAATGTGTATGCTTCCTCCTCATGATGACCCAACAATGATATTAGAGCCTGGTTCGAGTAAGGGACTGACTCCTTGTGTCGAAAGTCTTCCTGACATGGTGGATAGGAGACCTGTTCCGTTGAAGTGTCCAAGACGAGATAAGGGTGTCTCTCAACGGTGGTACAAGCGTGTGGATGAAAGAGCTTCCGCTTGATGGGGAGCATAGTGGATGGACTCACACTTAAGGGGGAGATTGTTGGGAAATGAGTGTGAGTTGTGTGGAGTGAGTTCTAAATCCCACATTACTTAGAAAAGTGGAGGTTAAACACTTTATAAGTAAGAGGGCTCATACACCTATCACCTTAAGGTTTTGGGTGAATATGTGGTGTCTCTCACTTGTTTGGATGAGTTTTTAACCTTTAGATGAGTGTTTGACTCAATGTGAATGGTTCACCTCATAATGACCTATCAATATGGACAAATGTCCAATTGATCTGGACGGTAGGTGATGCATTAGATGTAACACCCCGTTTTGTCTTATTTATTTAATCGAGTCGATTTAATTATTTTTGTTTTTATATCATTTTATTCTTGACTTTTATTTGACAATATATTATTTTTCATCGTTATTATGTTTTATCGCGTTTTGAGAGCGTTTGCGAGATATTTGAACTGAGGGGTAAAATAGTCTTTTAGGGGTTTAGATATTTTTTATATAAATAGAGATTAGAGAGAAATAGAAAGAAAATAAAAAAGAAGAGAAAGAAAAGGAGAAGAAAGAAAGAGAGAAGAGGAGAAAGAGGAAAATCGAGGAAATCTCCGTTTCAATCACGATTAATCAGGTAAGGGTGAGAAGTTTCAATTATATCTTGCTTGTGTATGTATATGTGTTGTTTGTGGTAATTGTTTTGGTTGTTTTACAACTTTTTCTCATTTGATAAATTGATGAACAATTGATGGAAATCGATGTTTTCACGGTCGGAAATCGATATAAGTTGCGTTGTATGATCACCCTGTGCATATGAACATTTGTTGATGCTTGTTTTGATGTTTGGAGTTGATTGGAGATGAAAATGGTGAATTTTTGGGTGTTAGGAACCCTTAACCCGCAGCAGAAAATTCTGCTTCTGGTGCAAAGCCCCGGGCGACTCTTTGGGCGCCGGGCGATTCGTTGCTTCGCCGGGCGATGCCCAAGAGGCGCAGCTTGTCACGCTACTGACTCTTTTAAGTTTTGGTTAGAGGTTTTATGCTGCCGCTTCGCCGGGCGATGCAGAGGCGAATGGAGCACCGCCGGGCGAAAATAGGTACCGCCGGGCGCTCCTGGGGATTTTTCAATACTTTTGTTTTCTTTGAAAATGCATAACTTTTGATCCCTACTTCGGATCGGGACGTTCCTAGTATCGTTGGAAAGCTAATGAAATGTTCTTTCTTATAGAAATGGTTTGGAGATTGGTGGCCGATTTAATTATGTCGGGTAATTGAAAATGTGTCGTTTTGTCGACTTTTATCGTCGTAATTGTGTGCGATTGATATGTTATCATGCAATATGCTTTTGATATATATCGTATAACTTGTGTGCTGTTATATGATGTAAATGCATGTGATGAAATATTGTGATGATGGTTTGTGGCCTAAGGGCAAGAAAATGCATTGTGTTGTGTTTGATTGTATATGCATGATTATGGATGTGTATATGTGTGCATTTGAATGTCATGAGTCATTGTATGCCAAGCATTATGATATGCATTCTTGTGATGTCGTGTGCCCTAGTGGGTGTGAGCGACGAAACGATTCCAGAGGGAATCCGCTATAACATCGTGTGCCTTAAACAAAGAGGACCTAAAGCGATGATTATAGACGATCGTGTGACTTATACAAAGAGGACCTAAAGCGATCGGATCGTGTGCCTTTTACAAAGAGGACCTAAAGTGATCCATAAACATCGTGTGCCTTATACAAAGAGGACCTAAAGCGACGGGGAACATCGTTTTCCCGATGGGGAGTTACACTAAGTAACAAGCGATGATTCCAATAGTTCCTGAGTGAACTAATGATGAGAATGATGCATGGAATGGTACCGCATTTGCATAGAGTCGTCGTGTCGGTCTCTTTGCATTTGCATGAATCATGAATGGATTGATTATGTGTGGAACATCATGAATGGATTGATTATGTGTGGAAAATCATGAATTGATTGAGTATGTGTTGAGATTTATGTTTGAATAGGTGAATTGATGTACATATGGGATAAATGCATTGGTTGTGGATAATATGTTTTATGCATAGACATGTGCTATGTGATGTGGTGGGGTGTTTCCATATGTTATGACTTTGGTGTGCCTTATGTGTGAATATGTGATTATGTTGGTGTAATTGATATATGCTATGTGTATTAGTATGTGATGCTTATGGTGAGAATAATTATACATGTGAATTCTTATGTGTTGCATATTATTATGCAATCTTGATTTAGTTGTTATTTCTCACCCTTCTGCTGTGGTTTGTTGCTCTATGAGGCAATTGCAGATCGGTGTCTTGGAGGCTTTTGTGGAGATTAGTTCTCCATCCTTTTGTCGGTCTGTCTGCTCTGATACGTAACACGGGAGTCGGGGATCGCTATTGTTATATATGTATACATTGTTGGATATATTTTGTATTAACTTTGTATGAATATTTTGATGTTATAAAATGATTTATTTTGTAAAACAAGGCAGTTATGGATCTTTCCGCCTTATTCCATAACTGAACTTTCCTTTTTGTATGGAAAAAGTTTCCCTTTGAGGTTATTTCATTTTGTGTTATGTATCAAATAATTGAGCAGAGATTGTGTTTTCTTTCCTTAATTGTGGCATCCTTGTTTCTGTCGGAAGAATAAATTTTTGTTTACTCTGATTTAATTATGTATTATTTATTCGCGATGAGAATTGAAGTGTTACATTATAGGACAGAGAATTATCTATTTTGAGTGAGAACGAGAAAGCACATGTTTTACCTGTTTTCATGTTTGCTTCTTTTCATTTTCTTCTCAGGACCTTTTGCTATTGTATACCGATTTATAATTTAATAATTATTTTCAAAAAGACCTATAATAAAAATCAACAACGTGTAGATATTAAAAAAAATCAGTGTTGACGAAACATTTTTGTTTTATTAGGTTGTAACCATACACGTATTTGTCCCTTTGCTAATTGAAAAACCAGTCCCATTAACAAATGTCCCCTTAGACCCATACACATGTGCCTACCATGTCTCTTATTCACATTTCTCATAAGACATTTAACTCACTTTCTGTCCCTTATAATTCCAATGTCCAACATCCCTTCCATCTCAATTTCTTTCCAATTTTTGCACCACTTTCTAGTTTCACACACAATATACACGAACACAAAATTGTTAACACGCTTTGGTTTCACCTTTATAAAACACACGCTTTCTCTTTTTCCCTCTAGAGTATAGCTAGAAAATAAAGTAAAACAAGATAAATTTATGGCTTCTACTAATGGCTTTGGCTCTAGCACTAGCTCCTCAGGATCTCCATGTGGAGCATGCAAGTTCCTCCGTAGAAAATGTACATCTGAATGCATATTTGCACCTTATTTTTGCTGTGAACAAGGACCTGCTAGATTTGCAGCCATTCATAAAGTGTTTGGTGCTAGCAACGTTTCCAAGATGCTATTGCATATACCTCCTCAAGAACGTTATGATGCTGTTGTCACAATTGCTTATGAAGCTCAAGCTCGAATTATAGATCCTGTTTATAGCTGCGTCTCCCATATTTTTGCTTTGCAGCAACAGGTACACTTTCAAACCTAACAGTTTAACACAACAGTTATACTACTGATCTTTCAAACCTAACAGTTTAACACAACAGGTAGCAAGCTTGCAAGTGCAACTGATGCAAGTGAAGGCACAGTTGAGTCAAAACCTGGAGGAGTCAAAGAACATGGAGAATCTGTGGTCAGGAAATGTTGCTAGACCAGAATTAATCACAAATATGAACCCTAAATCTCCTAAGAGTTCGCTTGAGTCAATTGATTATAGCAGCTGCAGCATCAGTGATGGAATGAGCATGCAAGACATACAAAGCAACAAAGAGGGTTTCACTTTCTCATTGCAAGGTTATTCTAAGAAATATAATGATTTGACTGAGCTTCAAGAACTGGCTCTCAGAATGACAGGGAACTAAAATTAGGCTGAGCTATAATTAAAGCTTGTCTTAAATTTTAACTGTCTTTAGTTTGCTTTCTTGAAGGATTTACATTTCTTGATATATATATATATGTTGATGAATGCTCATTGCCTAGTTTTGTATATATATATATATGTTGATAACAATCGGTCATAATGTAATTTCATCAGCACTTTCACATATTTTTAGAAGTAATTAGTGTTATATTATTTAAGAGTGAAAATTGGCAATATGTGAGACTTAGATCAAAACTATCAAAAGAAGAGAGAGAAAAAAAAAGAAATTTGTGTTGCTAAAGATTTAAGGAAGTTTACTGGAAAAATCGTCCGGTGATTAGGAACAATCGATGTGCGGATTTATGAAATTTCTGCGTGACCACTTTTCATTGCTGCGCGATTCTGATGCGTTTTCGCAATTGCCATACGATCCATTTAAACAGTTGTGCGATTTCTGACGCGGTGTGGATTTCTGTAAATAGCAACTTTCAGAATCTTCAGAGAGATTGTCAGATTTCAGAGAGTTTGACGGCTGCTTTTTCTCCATTGAAGACTAATTTCTATCTCCAAATTAATGTTTCTTTCTTCTAATTAATTGTTGGCTATGAATAATTTTATGATGAATCGCTAAATTTCCTTAAATTAGGCCTTACGAGATGATGAATTTATTTTAATCTATTCGAAACATGTAATTGATTAAGTACTATTCTATTAAATTCAATTTTAGTATTATCTGTTAAATTTGTTTTTAATGTTTTTTTTTATATTGACAAAATAATGAATTGATTTTAGGTTTTGAATAATTAATGACATTTAAAACTTGATCTGATTTAGTTGTTCAAAATTAGTAATTATTTTAGTGATAAGGATTTATAATTTTATGATATAAAAATTAATGTTCGATAAAATTTGGTTTTTGATTTGGACTTTGCATAAGAGATTTGGGGGTTGTTATTAAAAGAGAGGGTAATACACCGAGAGATTCTGTATAACTATTTTGTTAATTCATTCTAATAATAGAGGAACAATTGTAGAGATTAGACACAATTATCAAAATAGTAATAAATAAAAGATTTAAGAAATGTTTGATCGCTTTAAATCACTGATAAACTTAATTTGTTTTTTAGTTTTTATTACAAACCAACCTTTTATGAAAAACCTCCAATTTAATAATTTTAGTATGATAGTATTCACTACAAAAAACACCCATTAGCCAATGTGATTTTTACACCACAAACAACAATATGTTCGTGATATTGTTGTGGTGCGTGGTACGATGGGTTTAACTATTGGGGAAAATCAAAGGAGAACTACTTTCTGGACACCGACTTTGGACTGCTTGAAAACTAGGTTGACCTCGTGGGCTGCTCGGAATTTATCGATAGGGGGTCGCGTTACTCTGATAAATTCTGTCATAACTAACTTGCCGATCCATCAGTTTTCTTTTTTCAAGGTTCCTTTGAATATTGTTAAGAAATTCATTGTTATCCAAAGGCGTTTTTTGTGGTCGGGATCGGCGGATAAAACTGGAATTGCGTGGATTAAGTGGTCTGAGTTATGTAAAACGAAAGAGAATGGAGGACTTGGTATTAAGCATATAGGTTTATTTAACAAATCCCTCATATCTAAGTGGTTGTGGAAGTTTGTTAAAGGTGGTAATGAAATATGGAGAAAGCTTATGACTATCAGTTACGGGAACCTCTCCTTTTGGGTTATGGAGGCGGATCCTAGTTTTCATCCTAAAGACGCTTCGTTTTGGGTGAGAGATCTGCTCAATTCAAAACACGGTGGAGAAGCTGTCTCTTTTAACCAGTGTGTTACTCCAATCCTGGGCAGTGGGGGCAAAATTCCTTTTTGGAATTCCCATTGGTGCGGTAACTATACGATTCAATCCGTCTTTCCGGCTCTCTATGCAGCTGCTGTTAAGAAGGACAGTTTGATTGAAGATTATGGCTTGTGGCTGGAAGACCAATGGATTTGGAACTTTGATGATTGTTGGTCCCCCGATTATTTTGTTTCGCAGGCTGAACTGGTTTTGCTGCAGAACTGTTTTAATAACAGTCAGCTGCTGCGGCATACGAAGGATTCGTGGGATTGGCTTTTGGATCAGTCCAAAGAGTTTACGGTGAAGAGCTATTATGTGCATTTGACGGATTCTGTGGATGGTACTGTTCTTCATCATCCTGAGACGTTTTTTATGAAAGTGGCTTGAAAACTAAAGTCCCTTTGAAGGTTAAGATTTTTTCTTGGAGATTAATTCAAGATAGGTTGCCGACTCGAATGAATCTTGCTTCTAGAGGTATTATCTCTTCCTCGCATGACAAGGTGTGCGTTTTTTGTTTCATGGTAGATGAGGATTATTTACATCTTTTTCTTAATTGTCCAAAAGTTCAAATTTTGTGGTCGAAGCTTTATGTTTGGTTAGGTATTCATCCGGTTCATGCTGACAATTTTTGCAACCATGCTCTTTTGTGGTTCCTTGCTATATACAAAAGTGGACAAGACGACATGAGTTGCTATGTGTGGATTATTACGTCTTGGTGCATTTGGAACATGAGGAATAACATCATTTTCAATGGTATGGTTTGGGACTCGGATGAAGTGTTTAACCGCATTGTTGCTATTTCTTGGCGTTGGTTAGAAATAGGTTGAAAAAGATGTAATTTTTATGATTGGATGTACCACCCTTTAGATTTCTTGTAATCTTTTTTGGCTTTGTTCGGTTTTTGGACCGTCTTTTGGTTGACTTTTTGTTGAGGGTTGGAGAATCCCTGTTTCTCCCATTAATTCAAATTTCTTATCAAAAAAAAAAAATTAGCGACATGAAAATCACGCCACAACTTTGCCACGTGAAAAACACGCTACAACTTTGTCACGTGAAAATCATGTTAGTAATATGTACATAAGGATAGGTGCAGAAACCACCACCATCATGTTTCTTCAAATTTTTTTGTTGTTGTTGCTATTTCAAAATGCCACAACTTTGGGTTGTCGATTTGAAATGTTTTTGTTGTTGTTATTGTTCGATTTGAAACCACCGCCACAATTTGAAATGGTTGATTTGGGTTGCCAATTTAAAATGTTTTTGTTGTTGTTGTTGTTGTTGTTGTTGTTGTTGTTGTTGTTCGATTTGAAACCACCACCACCGTTTAAAACTGTTGATTTGTGTTGCTAATTTAAATTTTTTTTTTGTTGTTGTCGTTTGATTTGAAACCACCACCACCATTTGAAATCGTTAATTTGGGTTGCTAATTTGAAACGTTTGTATTATTGCCTTTTTCTTTGAAAAAATGTGTGAGAGAGAAAGAGGAAGAAATTGGTGGAAGGTGAGGAAGAGATAAGAGAGAAAGATGAAGAAGATGGTGAAAGGTGGATGGTGGAAAATGAATTGTGTTTATGAGAGAGAGAGAGAGAGAGAGAGAGAGAGAGAGAGAGAGAGAGAGAGAGAGAAAGAGAGAAAGAGAGAGAGAGAGAGAGAGAGAGAGAGAGAGAGAGTAACTATGTTATTTTGTTTTCTTTTTTAAAACAGCATAGCGACGTGTTTTTCACGTCACAACGTCTTTTTCCTAAATTTCCAAATCCTCCCAGGTGAAAACCTAATTTTCATAATTTTTTTTAAATTTTAAATATTTAGCGAAGTGAAAATCACGCCACAACTTTGACGCGTGAAAATCACGTCACTAATATGCACATAGGGATAGGTGCAGAAACCACCACCACCATGTGAAAACTTGGTTTTGATTTTTTTTAAAATTTTTTTTTAAATGTTTAGTGACGTGAAAATCACACCACAACATTGCGATGTGAAGAACACGCTACACCTTTGCCACGTGAAAATCATATCACTAATGTATACATAGGGATAGGTGCGTAAACCACCACAACCACCACCACGTGAAAACCTGATTTTCATATATATATATATATATATATATATATATATATATATTTTAATGTTTAACGACGTGAAAATCACATTGCAACATTCTTTTTTAGCGACATGGTTTTCACGTGGCAATATCACTTTGCCGAAGTCCATTTTTCTTTTATTGTGTTGAAATTATGCAATTCATGCAGATTCAAACTTATAATTTTATTACTAACAGATGATTTATTGCACTAAATTGTTCATTACCTATCATATACTTCCAAATTGCCTTTTACCATGGAAATTGCGGTTGCATGATAACATCATCGTGAAATTTTTAGTATGTTAATTTATTTAAACTTTCTAATAAAAAATTATAATTTCAAAACTCTAAATTCCAATATTTTTTAGATTTAATGAAAAAATATCACATTTACATGTTTTTCAACAATATATTTTAAGTGTCTCTCAATCAATATCTAGTAAAACCATTTGAAATTATTCTATGAAGAATAAATAACATAGTAGTACAATGGAGATACTTCTTAAATCAGTTACAAGAATTTAAAAATTCATAAATCATACAAGAGTAAAGTATCCATATACTATAAGAAGTATCATTTTAAACATATAAAACAAAATAAAGAACGAAGAAACAAAGAAACTAAAAAAACAACAAATAACAAAACTAAATGTCCAGAAATAAATACTCTAGAGGAAGAAACAACACCAGAGAAAAAAATCACATGATTGAACCTTACCCATTATGGGGCTTAGCCTAGATCTAAATTAATCAAAACCACCATTACCAGAATATGGACCCTTAATAGAAGAACAAAAACCACATAAAAATCTCTGACCCAAATTTAAACTTTTGATCTGCTATTGGTTGAGACATGTGATATGGTTATGAAGCCAATCACAAAAATAGCATGAGTACGTTCTTGGTATACCAAGAAACTTATTCAAAGCAAAATATATTTCTCTTTTCCTCCACCTTTTTCATATTTGTTGCAGAACCATAAAAAATCATATAAATAAGCACAATCCAAATAGTCGAAACGAATGTATGCCAAATCATAATTAAATCCCTTTTAATCTTATCTCTATCTCGTAAAGATAGAAAAAACTCAAAAAGATCCCTAGTGTACCTAGGGAGAACTACTAGCCACTCTAGCCACTTAAAAATCCTATACCACACAGTCAAAGTTATACCATAGGTGAAAAAAATGAGCGACATATTCTAACAAATCTCCACACATAATACAAGAGACACCAGTTGTGTCAACAATAACCTTCCATTTGAAAAACTTGTCTCTAGAAGGAGACCTATTTTACAGGAACTATCAAGAAAATACCACCACTTTAGAAAGTATCCAAGTGACTCAAATAAGAGGGAGAGTCACAACACATCAAGTACAACAATAGCAATTCAAAACTATTTTACCAACATTAAAAAAAAAAGATGTTTAGCCAATGTTATAGCTTATACTTTAGGCTTTTTTATTTGTGAATTCAATCAAAAAGATATAATTTATTCCATTACACAATAACAATTATACTTCAATCTTAGAAGATAATATACTTAGTGGCCATATAAAGTGTCTGACCATGAGAAACAAATTAAGTGCATTAGTTAACAACATGGACTAAAAGATTTTCTTATCAGAAAATGAGAATATTTTAATGACGTATGAAAAGTGACGTCATTTAAATGTATCAATCAGCAAACTATGGACTCAAGGAAAGTTCTAGGATCTTGGGATCAAGAACGAGTCTTCCCTAAGAAAATATCTGACTTAAGAAAATGATTGAAAGATGACCGATAAATAAAAGGAAGAATTATACTCAGGAACATGTCTTTATGGACAACTTTTATGCACAAGAAGATTCTAAGCTCCCAAAAAATCTTCTAACCCACCTATAAAAGGGGAGACAAACGTCAAATTAAGGTACACATTCTTTCTACCATAAAATATCTCCTTCTATCTCAAGTATTCATTGGCTTGAGCATTAAAGTATATGCATATACACCCCCATGTTGGACCACATTTAGAGTTTTACTATTTCCTCCCAAAAGTCACCAGACCTTCATTAACTTCACGTCTTTGTGAATGACTGCTTTCTAGAAGGATCATTGGTTCTGTCTGGGAATATTCATCAACCGTTCAGACACTTTCACCGAAATGTAAGAATTTGTCAATCGCATGAGAAGAACCATGCACAACTTTACTCCCCTCTAATTTGTCACTATAGAGATCCTAAGGGTAAACAATAACCCTGATGATGGACTCAAGGCATCCTCCTCACATAAAGAGGATCTGACTCAACTTCCACCAGAGCTTGAGGTCATCCTTGTTCGTCCAACGAACAACAAACTTGAGCAACCCTTGAGTATATCCATCATAGTCGAAGAAATCTTACCACTAACCCAACCTAGAATCCTCAAGGTGTTCATTAATAAACTAGAAAGACAATTGGATAAAAAAGTAAAAGTTTGATAGAGTAGCTGAATAATATGTAAAACATTATAGAATAAAAAATGTCTAGTTCCATTTGCAATTTTTCTTGAAATTGGTGGTATATGTGCACAATATACTATGTGTAGCACACCAGAACAAAATTGTGTGTCCGATAGGAGAAATTATACTCTCATTGATATGGTTAAATCAAGCATTAAGGACCACTGTGTATTTTCTTAAAAATATTCATAGTAAGACAATTCCTTAGACTCATTATGAAGTGTGAAACATAAGGAAACATAATTTAATGCACCTTCATGTTTAGGGTTGCCCAACCAAAGTAAGGGTGTATAACAACATGAAAAGAAGCTTGACACGTGATCCATTAATGGTTTTTTCTTTGGCTATCTTAAAACATAAAAAGGTTACAATTTTTTCTCCTAATCATAGTATGAAAATAAGTGAGTATGGTAATGCCTGATTTCTTGAGAATGCAAGCCATGGGAGAGAGAAATCACGCAAGGTGGATATTATCAAGACTACCAGTGAATCTTTTTTTTATCTAAAAACATGTTGTTATCCCTTTTGTCGTGTTATCATCACACAACATAGAGAGACAACAAAATAATATTTAAAACTCACATGATGAACACATAGTTGATAAAATACTTGAAAGTATGTAAATCACAAATGTGTAGGAATATGTGATATAAAAGTGCAATAAATATTAGTAAAAGGATTTGAAACGAAAGTAATGCCTTTTATTTTGAAATATTATATTGTTTATCACTTGAGCATGAAGGTGACGCGAGTAGTGATGAAGATCTAGTCCCATTCTCATTAGCATGTAAAATAACAATTCTGAAGAAAAATACTAAATGTTATGAAAGAAGAGTTGAAACCATTAGATTTCAATAATGTAAGGTATTTAACTTATTTTCTTAAACGTTCAAAACGAGTCAGCTTTAATGGGGTATTAAATACTAAACATGACTTAAAAGTCAATTAGAAAGGTATAAATCTAGACTTGTCACCAAAGGTTTCACTCAAAAGGATGATGTTGACTAGAAAGAGACATTTTCCACAATTTCATATAAAGGCTGTAATACCCCAAACCCCCGCGACAATTTAATCGTAATTTATCAGAGTAAAATAGAATACATGGATTTAGGATGCTACTTCTACTACTCAACTTAACATGCACACAATAATATTACGGTGATATTAAATTAAACATAGCATTTCAACAGTTATGCACAGCGGAAAAGTCAACGCAAAAGAAACATGTTTAGTTACACATAAGATCCTTAATGAAAACAGTAATAACATATAACAGGAATTAAAAGACTCTAGCGTTCCGACACCCCCGGTGTTACAAACTCAGAGCATACGCGACTCGATAACTCGCACCAGAAGACCTCGTCTTTTCCACTCCACCTGCGAACTACTACTGCTTATCTGTACGTTACCCACATAGAGGTAACATTCAAACAGAAGGGGTGAGATTCTTAAATCAACGAAAGAGAGAGATGATATAAATAGAAAAGCATACTGATAAGTGCAAAATGTACCTATTTTTGTATATAAGTTTTGTTGCACTTATCTATACTTTTTGGTAATATCATTTGAATAAACCCCGCTTCATTTGTAAATACGTTTAGTTTACGTTATAGTGTATATATTGCGTTATCGTGTAAATATCATTGAGTTTAATTGTTTTTATCTCATTTTTATAGGTATTCAAGCATTTATATTGATTCATTATTAGAAAGAGCATTGAATAAACTTTCCAACGCTTCAAACCGGGCAAAAAACGGAGTTACGGTTCAAAAGTTACAAATAAAACAGTGCAGGTTTTTAGCTGTTCTGTCAAATTCGCCTCATGCTCGCCAGGCGAATCTGTGGCGAGTCAGACAGCCAGAAGCATGAAAAAAGTGCAGAATAAGCCGCCTAAATTCGCCAGGTGAACCAGAATTTCGGCAGGCGAATTTTCCTGGACAGAAACACCATATTAGGCATAAAAACACAATTTTTTATGGATGTTTTTGGGGGAACTTTCTCCCAACTTCATCAAACATATTTTAGGAGTAGAGAGGCTTAGAAACAACATTAGAGGATGCATATTGATGATCTAGAGTTGGATTTGCTTCAATCGGCTCTGACAAACCGTGAGAAAATGGTTCTTCTCCTTTCTTCTCTTTGTATTCTCTATTTGTTGAGGTTTTGGATGTATTCTCTTGATACCTATTGTATTTCATCTAATGTATGTTTGTGAATTTAGTTTGCATTCTCTATTGTTTGTTGTCTTTGATTGATTATTTGTTAGTCTTGACAAAACCTATTTCAAATCTTTGGTCTTAGATTTTCAAACTATCATTGAACATAGCTTTTGACATGGCTTTGTGATTTGATGTTCATTTTATCTCAGCTCAATAGCATTGTGTTGATTGTTAGAATGAATAGCTTTTAATAATCGATGCAATAAGAGACCGCGCTATCGCTTGACAAACGGTGTCGTGAGGGTGCGTGAGAATAGGGATGAAAAACGACGTTCACATTCATTTGGAAAATTAGATGAATACATGTAAAAAAGGATTAATCGTGTGTACGTATTTTGATCATTGGCTTTGTGTATGAATTGCTCATGAGTTTGATATTGATGTTATAGTAATATCTGTTGAGTTTTGATTCCAGAGATGGATTTGGCTTAACATTCATGTAGGCTTTATATGCTTTGTATTGATTGGTGATGTCCGAGAGGAATTATTGATCGGTATAAAATCACTTACAATATGTGGGGGCCGAGAGGACATGTATGTTGTGAGTGATACATGATGATATTAGACGAACGCTTGATTTATGTATAATATGATCAGAAGAATGCATGTGTTATCGATTGATCTCTATTGAGTTTCTCTTCTCTAAAGAATGTGTTATTGTTATTTACTCGCTTTTTGTTCCTTTAATTTTCCGCATTTGCTTTTGGTTCGTTTTAAACTAGAACTTTTGATCCATAAGTTTAGAAATATAGATACCGTTAAATGGAAATTCTTTCCCTCGCACTGATTGTAACGCCCCGATTTGTTTAATTGTATTTATTTATTTCATTTATGTGAATTTTGTGAAATGTGTGAATTTGTTGTATTTTACCTGCTAATTGAGTTAATTGGTTAATTTCCCTGATAGGTAAAATATTTGCAATAAATTATAATTTCTTTTCAACTTTTATTTCCCGAAATACATTTCATCGATGTTTATGTTTTATCGCATTTTGAGTGCGTTTGGGAGATATTTGAGCTGAGGGGTAAAATGGTCATTTTGGGGGTTAGATATTTTAGAAAAATTATATATTTTTATAAATAGAGATTTGAGAGAAAAAGAGAGAAAAGAAAGAAAAAGGAAAAAAGGAAAAGGAGAGGAAATAAATGGAGAAGAGGAAAAGAGGTGGAAATCGACATAGCTCCGTTTCAAGCGCGATTAATCGGGTAAGGGTGAGAAGTTTCGATTATATCTTGCTTGTGTATGTATATGTGTTGTTTTTTGTAATTGTTTTGTTTGTTTCACAACTTTTTCTCATTGATAAATTGATGAACAATTGATAGAAATCGATGTTTTCACGGTTGAAACTCGATATAAACTGCGTAGGATACTCGTTGTTATGATTGGAACATGTTTTGGTTGATATAGTGTGATTTGGAAGCGTTTGGGTGGAAGAAATGAGGGATTTTGGCCCCATATGACCTATATTGACGCTGCTGAGAATTTCTGGGATCGCAGGTTTGCTTTGCGAACCAAAGCGAAGGGGAAAGCGAAGGTTCGCCCAGAAGTTCGCATTGCGAACTTTATGCCTTTTTTCTTCTGCCATGGTTCGCTAGGGGTTCGCATTGCGAATAGGAAAGCGAACGTGACAGATTTTCCATTTTGTTTCCTTCATAACTTTTGATCCGTAACTCGGATTGAGGCATGGTCGGATGCGTTGGAAAGCTAATGAAATGTTCTTTCTTATAAAAATGGTTTGGAGGACAGTAGATGATTTATTTAAGTCGTGGTTGTGTAAAAGTGTCGGGTTGTCGGGTTTTTATTGCGTTAAATGCGTGTGGTTGGTGTTTTATAGTGTGTTGTGCTATTGTTATATGACGTGGAGCTTTTATGTGGTTTATATGATGATGAAGCATGTGATAAGTTGTTGTAATTGTTGTGGCCTTATGGCAAAATACTTTTTTGACTTGAATACAAATGTATGGTATTAATGTATGTTATTGTGGGTAGCCTTCGTGGCGTGAATCCTAGTGTTGTGAGTATCATTGTATGATTGCAGGATTGTTGTGGTTGATGGTGAGTAATTCTTGATGTGAATTGATATGAGTGTATATGCTAAAATGCTAATTGTTGTGGTTTGTGGATTATGATGAAATGCATTGTTTATGTGAAATTCAATGTGTGTTATTTGGTGGCCTTATGGCAAATAAATGCATTGTTTTGGGTTTGATTGCAATGCATGATTATTGATGTTGAGAGGGTTCACATGGTTATATATGTATATGCATTTGATTGTCATGAGTCATTTGTATGCCAAGCATCATGATATGCATCTTGTGATGTCGTGTGCCCTTGTGGGGTGTGAGCGACGAAATGATTCCAGAGGAAATCTGCTGTAACGGTCGTGAGCCTTATACAAAGAGGACCTAAAGCGACGTTATAGACGATTGTGAGCCTTATACAAAGAGGACCTAAAGCGATCCGATCGTGAGCCTTATACAAAGAGGACCTAAAGCGATCCATAAACGTCGTGAGCCTTATACCAAGAGGACCTAAAGCGACGGGGAACATTGTTTGCCCGACGGGGAGTTAAACTAAGTAACAAGCAATGATTCCAATAATTCCTGAGTGAATTAATGATGATGAGAATGATGGATGGATTGGTACCGCATTGCATTGCATAGATTCGTTGTGCCGGTCTCTGTGAATTTGCATAAATCATGAATGGATTGATTATGTGTGGGGAATTATGAATTGATTGATTTTGTGTTGAGCTCGTGATAACATTGGTGATTTGATATGCATTTGTGATAAATGCATTGGTTATGGATGATATGTTTTATGTATAGGCATAAGCTATGTTTGGTGGAGACGTTATACATTACAAATATTTTTTGGATTATCGTTGATATGCTATATATGAATATATGTGATGTGGTGGTGTGTTTCCATAGGTCATAACCTTGGTATGCCTTATGTGTGAATATGTGATTTTGTTGGTATAATTGATATATGCTATGTTGTTGGATTATTAGAAATATGTTATGTATCTGTGGCATGCTATATGTATTAGTATGCGATGCTTGTGGTGAGAATAATTATGCATGTGAATTTATATGTGTTTGCATGTTATTATGCAATCTTAATTTAGTTGTTATTTCTCACCCTTCTGCTGTGGTTTGTTGCTTTATGAGGCAATTGCAGATTAGTATCTTGGAGGCTTTTGTGAAGATTAGTTCTCCATCCTTTTGTCGGTCTGTCTGCTATGATACGTAACACGGGATTCGGGGAACGCTTTTGTTATATATGTATACATTTGTTGGATCTATTTTTTATTACCTTTGTATGAATATTTTGATGTTACAAAACAATTTATTTTGTAAAACAAGTCAGTTATGGATCTTTCCGCTTTATTCCATAATTGAACTTTCCATTTGTTGGAAAAAAGTTTCCCTTTTTTGTTCATTCCATTTTGTGTTATGTATCAAATTTATGAGCAGGGATTGTGTTTTCTTTCTTTAAATGTGGCATCCTTGTTTCTGTCTAAGAGTAAAATTTTATTCACTCTGATTTATTTATGTATTATTTATTCGCGATGGGAATTTGGGTGTTACACTGATCCCTGTGGAGAACGATAAAACTGGGTTACTTATAATTTTTGCTTGCTGCTTTACCGCTTCAACAAAATGGCGCCGTTGCCGGGGATCGGTGTTTAGATATTGAGTTGCATCGCATAGTTTCTATGTTTTTAAGCTTCGTACATAATTGTTTATATTGTATATTTACTTGTATAAACACTTGTTTTGCTTTTGTACAATATTGTTAATAGTTGTTTTTCATAAGTGATTGTATATATATGTTTTCCATCATGGTTGTGTATGTGTGTACATATTTTTGTTTTTGGTTTACGTTTGCTCAAGTGTTGTAGATTTTATTTGGTATCTACCGGTGAACGAAGCAACATGGAGGGGCTTGTACGTAAATAAGGCGTCGAGCTAACGACGTGAAACAAGCGCTTATTGGGAGGCAACCCAACGATTTGAGTTTGTACAGTTTTATGTTTAGTAGTATAGTTAATATAAAGTGATAATGGATGGAGTGAATGAGAAAAAGAACCAATTTTGAAAAACAGAATTTTCCTGCCCGTGCTTAGCGCGCGCAGAGGGCGCTTAGCGCGCCTTGTTTTGCAAAGAAAAATATTTCATTTTCCATCCACTTTCACCAATTTTGGTTTTTATGTTTATTTATTTTTAGTTCAATTTTGTTAGGTTGTTAGAATAATTTATGTGTTTGTTCTCAAGTTTTGTTTTTGATTAGCTTGAGGATGCATTGTGTGATTTTTCAATTTTGATTGTTTCAACAAGAAAATGTTATGATAGTTTAAAAAGTTTAAAGAAAGTTGCATTGCTTTGGTTTGTGTTTATTGCTTTTCTAGAACATAGCATGTTTATGAACCTTAGGATTTGTACAAATTACATGCCATTCATTCTCTTGCAATTTTTGTTCATTTGTGAATCACTTTAGTTCATAGCCCCATGTAAAGAAACCTCCATTGTTTACTAAATGCTCGGATGACTGATAAACTTTGTTTAATACATTTGATTCATTCTTTATCTTTTGATTACTTTGATTTTGTGGAAGCATTATAAATGATCAATGCATTTGTTGATATTGCGCACAACCGGATCAAAAAGTATCTTACCCGTGAGTAGTGAGATTTCATTAACCCCTTTGAGCCTAAACAATTTAGATCTCATTTTAGTGATGAACTTGGTTTATGTACATAATTTGAAAGTATAGTTCATCATTGAATTTTGTGAGGTTCTAAAAATTTCTTCTTGAACCTTTGAACATTGTTTTAATTTGATTTCCTTGCCATAAAAAGCAAGAAACATTCACTTGAGGTTTGATTGAATTCAAGTTGGGGAGAATGAGTAAAAAGAAGTGGTAGGTTACTTAAACTTTTGAAAAATTTCAAACAAGCATGAAAAGAAAAAGTGTGAATATGAAGATGAAAAACAAAAGAAAAATAATGCTTGCTTGAAAGAGAAAAATAGAGAATGAAATAATTATGCATAAGGAGTTTGAAAAGGTTTGTGGTAAAGGAATGAAAGTGGTGAATGAAGTTGAGATGTGTGAATATTTTGTATAGTGAATGTTTCTTTTTGCATCGGCAATTTCGATTCAATGGCCTTAAGAAATGTCTCTTTGTTGTGAACCCGACCAAGAAACAACCTTTAAAGCCCTTAGTGATATTTTTGCTTCCATGTTTTCATTTTTGATTGTTAGATGTTGTATGAATTGGATTGCTATTTGCATTATTTGTCAGATGAGTGAAATTTCCCCGTGGTTGCAAACGCGCATTAATTTCTTCATTCTTATTTGAAGTGGAGTGTTAGGTGTGATTCATTCTTGAACATGTATTGCTTTTGGAAGTTGACATTTGTTTTGTGCTTAGACTTTGTTTCATATTCGTGGTGTCGTTGTAGTTTAGTGGTAAGCATCGCCTTGTGTGTACTTTTGATTTGTATAACATACATTTGTTGTCCGTTTGTAAAAACTTGTTGAGCATGATTTCTTGATAAATTACTTTTGTTTCTTTGAGTTGATTACCTTTTGTTTGAAGACAAACAAAATAATAAGTTGGGGAGAATTTGATAAGTGAAAAATGTACCTATTTTTGTATATAAGTTTTGTTGCACTTATCTATACTTTTTGGTAATATCATTTGAATAAACCCCGCTTCGTTTATAAATACGTTTAGTTTACGTTATAGTGTATATATTGCATTATCGTGTAAATATCATTGAGTTTAATTATTTTTATCTCATTTTTGTAGGTATTCAAGCATTTATATTTATTCATTATTAGAAAGAGCATTGAATAAGCTTTCCAACGCTTCAAACCGGGCGAAAAACGGAGTTACGGTTCAAAAGTTACGAATAAAACAGTGGTGGTTTTTAGCTGTTCTGTCAAATTCGCCTCATGCTCGCCAGGAGAATCTGTAGTGAGTCAGAAAGCCAGAAGCGTGAATAAAGTGTAGAATAAGCCACCTAAATTTGCCAGGTGAACTAGAATTTCGCCAGGCGAATTTGCCTGGACAGAAACACCATATTAGGCATAAAAACACAATTTTTATGGATGTTTTTTGGGGAACTTTCTCCCAACTTCATCAAACATATTTTAGGAGTAGAGAGGCTTAGAAACAACATTAGAGGATGCATATTGATGATCCAGAGTTGGATTTGCTTCAATCGGCTCTGACAAACCGTGAGAAAATGGTTCTTCTCCTTTCTTCTCTTTGTATTCTCTATTTGTTGAGGTTTTGGATGTAATCTCTTGATACCTATTGTATTTCATCTAATGTATGTTTGTGAATTTAGTTTGGATTCTCTATTGTTTGTTGTCTTTGATTGGTTATTTGTTGGTCTTGACAGAACCTATTTCAAATCTTTGGTCTTAGATTTTTAAACTATCATTGAACATAGCGTTTGACATGGCTTTATGATTTGATGTTCATTTTATCTCAGATCAATAGCATTGTGTTGATTATTAGAATGAATAGCTTTTAATAATCAATGCAATAAGAGACCGCGCTATCGCTTGACCAACGCTGTCGTGAGGGTGCGTGAGAATAGGGATGAAAAACGATGTTCACATTCATTTGGAAAATTAGATGAATACATGTAAAAAAGGATTAATCGTGTGTACGTATTTTGATCATTGGCTTTGTGTATGAATTGCTCATGAGTTTGATATTAATGTTATAGTAATATCTGTTAAGGTTTGATTCCAGAGATGGATTAGGCTTAACATTCATGTAGGCTTTATATGCTTTGTATTGATTGGTGATGTCCGAGAGGAATTATTGATTGGTATAAAATCACTTACGATATGCGGGGGCCGAGAGGACATATATGTTGTGAATGATACATGATGATATTAGACGAATGCTTGATTTATGTATAATATGATCAGAAGAATGCATGTGTTATCGATTGATCTCTATTGAGTTTCTCTTCTCCAAAGAATGTGTTATTGTTATTTACTTGCTTTTTGTTCCTTTAATTTTCTGCATTTGCTTTTGGTTCGTTTTAAACCAGAACTTTTGATCCATAAGTTTAGAAATATAGATACCGTTGAATGGAAATTCTTTCCCTCGCACTGATCCCCGTGGAGAACGATAAAACTGGGTTACTTATAATTTTTGCTTGCTGCTTTACCGCTTCAACACATACATCATCAAGTTGTTCACCATATCATAACATCCAACAAGAATCACACACCTCAAATTATGCACAAACAATCATCGATAATTATACCAACAATCATGCAACACAATCAACAAGAGAATGCAAAGGAAACTCGACTAGACTCAATGCATGTGGTACCAAAATCGATCCCTATTTCATGATAACAGTTCCCGTCGGAACTCTCGACCCCTGTTTCATGGTCAAGTATGACCCCTATTTCATGATCACACCAACGACCCCTATTTCATGGTCACACCAACAACTGTGATTGCTTACACCCCATATGGGCACACAATCACGCCAACAACAACGATTCCATCAAAGGATTCGGGTAGACGATAACACCCCACCTGGGCACGCCATCCCACAACTATGCACATGTCATGCACCATCAATGACAACATGCAACAACGACTCATGCATACACATAGTATACTCATTTTCATACCAACATCATTTAACAATCAACATGCATTCATCGAAACATACATCATTGCACCAATACAACAACTACACATCTTGGCATCATTCAATCATGCATTTCACATTATCACATCAACATCAACAAAACAACCGCATAACACCTCAATACATGCCCACCATACAACAACAACAACACAACATCAATATAATGTAAAACAAATATTTTCCATGAATTTTAAGTAATAAAAATAATATTTTTTTCAGTCCCAGGTTGCGCTAAGCGCGCCCCTATCCGCACTAGACACGCTACTCACTACCTCGAAGAGGCGAAATTTCTCCAGATCGCGCTAAGCGGGCTCTGCGATTTTGGCAGAAAACCCCTGCGATAACAGCATCTCCCAACTGCGATTTTCTGCACTCAAACTGATTTTTAACAGCAATTGTTCACAGATTTTTCACCAATAGCGTATATCTAACATTTGCAATTCAACCAAACAAATCAAACAAGGCTAATTCATTAGTTCCAATCATATTATCACAAAATTTCCTAAAACCCTCACTCAACCCTATGGATTCTAACTTAGTGATTTCTACTTCAATACCTACATCATTTAACCCTTGAGAGATGAAAGAAATCCCACCCTTACCTTAGGATTCTTGATTTCTTCTTCCACAATTTCTCCTTCTCTGACCTAGCTTTCTCTGCTCTCCCTTTTCTTTTCAAAACACGTACTGACTACCTCTCCCTTTCCTAACCCTTTTCTTTTATATTTTCCTTATTATCCAAATATTATTATTATTATTATTATTATTATTATTATTATTATTATTATTATTATTATTTAGATATTATTATTATTATTATTTCACCGACTCAAATAATAACAACAATATCTTCAATAACTCAAATAATAATATTAACCAACTAACCCTTCATCCAACACCTTATCCTTCATAATTCTAAGGGTACTACCCCCACCCTAAGGGTACCCCAAACTTGGCCAAAATACACCAACACACAATACATACAACAATATTCAATCTAATCACGAAAAATAATTAAATTAAATCGGGGTGTTACAACTCTCCCCCACTTAGAACATTTTCGTCCTCGAAAATTTACCTTAAGCGAACAACTCCGGATACGACTCTCGCATCCTGCTCTCCAATTCCCAAGTCATGTTCCCACCGGCAGTACCTCCCCATACTACCTTCACGAGAACAATCTCCTTGCCCCTCAACTGCTTCACCTCACGATCATCAATACGTTCTGGCAAGGCCTCGACTATTAGATTATCTCTCACTTCCACATCATCCATCAAAATCACATGCGACGGATCCAAAACATACTTCCGAAGCTGCGAAACATGGAACACATCATGCAAATTCGATAAACGCGGCAGCAACGCCATTCTATATGCAACAGGTCCAACTCTTGCAGATATCTGATACGAACCAATAAACCGAGGAGTAAGCTTCCTCGACTTCAACGCAGGACAAACACCGGTCACTAGAGTGACTCTCAATAACACATGGTTTCCTTCTTGAAAATCAAGATCCTTCCTCCTCTTATCATGGTAACTCTTCTGCCTACTCTGCGAAGCTTTCATCTTTTCCCGGATCAAGTTCACCGTTTCGGTAGTTTGCTGAACAATCTCAGGTCCAAGCACCACACTCTCACCAGATTCGTGCCAACACAAAGGCGTCCGACATCTCCGACCATACAACGCTTCAAAAGGTGCCATTCCAATACTGGAATGATAACTTTTATAAGTGAACTCAATCAACGGAAAATGACTATCCCAAGCACCTCCTTGTTCAAGCACACAAGCCCTCAACAAATCTTTTAAAGACTGGATAGTTCTTTCCGTCTGACCATCCGTCTGCGGATGATAAGTCGAACTCAATCTCAGCTTTGATCCCAAAGCTTCCTGCAAACTTTCCCAAAATCTGGAAGTGAACCTTGGATCTCGATCTGACACAATACTCAACGGAATTCCATGCAACTTCACAATCACCTGAATATAAATCTCTGCCAACTTCTGCAAAGGAAAACTGATATTAATCGGAATGAAATGTGCCGACATCGTCAGTCTATCAACTACTACCCAAATAGAATCATGTCCTTTCGGCGTATTAGGCAACCCTGTCACAAAATCCATAGAAATACTATCCCACTTCCACTCTGGAATATCTAACGGTTGCATCTTACCAGCAGGTTTCTAGTGTTCCACTTTCGACTTCTGACAAGTCAAACAAGCATACACAAACTGAGCCACATCGCGTTTCAATCCAGGCCACCAAAATATCTTCTTCAAGTCTTGATACATCCTCGTAGCTCCTGGATGGATACTCAAACTACTCCGATGACCTTCTTCTAAGATCATTCTCTTCAACTCCGTATTATCAGGAATGTAAATCCTGTCACGGAATCGCAACACACCTTGTTCGTCCACCCTGTCTGCTTGGTTATCTCCAATCATCAAATCCACTAGCTTCACATCCAACTTCTGACTGTCTCTAATATTATTAAGAAATTCATTATTAATCGTCAGCATACCCAACATTACACTATGCGGTGTCTGTTCACAAACCAAACTCATATCTCTGAATTGTTCAATTAATTCCAAATCTTTAACCATCATAGCAGACATATGCAAAGATTTTTGACTCAAAGCATCAGCCACGACATTAGCTTTGTCGGGATGATAGTTCAAGCCAAAATCATAATCCTTTAAGAATTCTAACCATCTTCTTTGCCCCATATTCAATTCCTTCTTATCAAACAGATACCTCAAGCTCTTATGATCACTGTACACTTCAAATCTGGAACCATAGAGATAATGCCTCCAAATCTTCAATACAAAAACCACTGCAGCTAACTCCAAATCATGAGTTGGATAATTCCTCTCATGTACTCTCAACTGTCGTGAAGCATAAGCCACAACCTTACCATCCTGCATTAGCACACCTCCTAGCCCCATCAAAGAAGCATCACAATACACCACCAACGGTTCATTTGGTTCAGGTAGAACCAACACTGGAGCTGTAGTCAACCTCTTCTTTAGCTCAACGAAACTCTTCTCACAATGAACATCCCACACAAATGCTTTCCCCTTGCACGTCAATTGAGTTAACGGAAGTGCCAACTTCAAAAGCCCTTCAATAAACCTTCGGTAATAACCAGCCAAACCCAAGAAACTTCTAATCTTGGTCACCGACTTCGGAGTCTCCCATTGTAGAACAACGTCTACCTTGGATGGGTCTACAGCAATACCATCACCAGAAATAACATGACCAAGAAAACTTAACTCTCTCAACCAGAATTCACTCTTAGACAACTTAGCGTAGAGCTGCTTCTCTTTCAGCACTTGCAACACAATCCTCAAATGTTCCGCGTGTTCTGCTTCTGACTTGGATTAGATCAGAATATCATCAATAAAGACAACCACAAACTGATCCAAGTACTCATGAAAGATACGATTCATATATTCCATGATTACACCAGGTGCATTAGTAACTCCGAACGGCATCACCACATACTCATAATGTCCATATCGAGTTCTGAAAGCCGTCTTCTGAATGTCTTCGTCTTTTACCCGTATCTGATGATAACCCGACCTCAAGTCAATCTTGCTAAACACACGAGCACCCACTAACTGGTCCATCAAGTCATCTATTCTTGAAAGCGGATACTTATTCTTAATTTTTACTTTATTCAGTTGTCTGTAATCGATGCACAACCTCATACTACCGTCCCTTTTCTTTACCAACAACACTGGAGCTCCCCAAGGCGATACACTTGGTCTCACGAATTTCTTCTCTAACAAGTCCTTCAGTTGCTTCTTCAGTTCGGACAATTCTGATGCCGACATCCTGTATGGTGCCATAGAAATAGGTCTGGTACCAGGGACAAGATCAATAGCAAATTCTACTTCCCTCTCTGGCGGCACATCAATAATGTCATCCGGAAACACTTCCGGGAATTCACGCACTACTTGCAATTCATTAATCACTGAATTACTCTCTACTGACAAAGATGCAAACAATACGAGCACCTGAGCTTCTTCTTCCAAGAGCTCCTTCAACTCTCTAGCAGACAGAAAACCATCTTCTCCCTCTTCCTCAGGAGCAAGAAATCGAACCGACTTATTAAAACAGTTAATATGAACATGGTTGAACTCCAACCAGTTCATACCCAAAATCACGTCGAGACCTCCCAACGGTAAACAAATCAGATCCACACCGAAGTCCTTACCAAAGATTGACCATGGAAATTTCATACAGACTAAAGAAGTAGTCACCGATCCCTTAGTAGGAGTTTCGATAACCATCTCTCCCTTCATAGGAGAAACAACAAGGCCTAGCCTCCTTACATAATCAGCAGCAATAAAAGAGTGAGTAGCACCAGTATCAATAATAGCAATCAAAGGCGTATTATTAATATAACATGTACCTCTGATCAATCTGTCCTCGCTGGAAGTTAGAGTCCCTGTCAAAGCGAACACTTTTCCTCCAGTCGAAGCTTGCTTTGGTTTCTGACAACGAGTACTAATATGGCTCTGTTCCCCACAATTTTAACAAGTAACCACATTAGCTTTGCAGTCAGTAATCAGATGTCCTGCCTGTCCACATTTGAAGCACTTCTTCACATCGCTCGTGCACTCACTGACACGATGTCCCAACTTGCCACACCTGTAACACTTCAGAGGAGCAGAATCACCTCCCCCACTTGGCTTCTTGCCATCCGCATGTTTCTGTTTACCTTTCTCAGCTGGAGATACATAAGGCTTCCCACGATTCACCGGTTGTTTCCCTCTTCTCTCGGCAGCCCCTTATAGTGAGCCGATCGAGCCTGGCTATCCTCCTTAAATATCCTGCAATAGTCCACTAAATCAGGAAATCTTCTGATACGTTGATACCCAATTGCCTGTTTGATTTCAGGCCTCAAACCGTTCTCAAACTTGACACACATTGAGAACTCCACAGTTGCCGCATTATAGTGAGGATAAAACTTAGCAAAATCTGAGAATTTAGCAGCATACTCTGTAACTGTCATATTACCCTGCTTCAGTTCCAAAAATTCAATCTCCTTCTTTCCTCAGACATCTTCAGGGAAATACTTCCTTAAGAACTCTCTACTGAACACAACCCAAGTAATTGCCTCACCTGCTGCTCCCAACACTTGACGAGTACTAACCCATCAGTCATCAGCCTCCTCATCATTCATCAAGAAAAATCAAAGAAAGTGGGATAACTTGTAAAAGGGGTAACCATAAAAACTTAGAATTTTTCTAAGTTATGGAACAAAGTGGCTAGGGTACCAACTTCCAAGGACCATAACTTGATATCCAAGCAACCATTTTGGATGGTCCAAAGCTGGATTTGTAGATCTCATGGCATAATTTAAAAGTGTCAACTACGTCTCATTCCAATTCCTCATGGATTTTTAGTTATGGAGTGATCAAAATGGCTGAAAACACAAAAGTGACATTTTTCCAACACTTAGTGAAATTTTCACTAAGTCAGAATCTGCCTTATTTTTTCCCAAATGTAGAGGCATTTTTCATTATAATTCAGGTTGACTCAAAACCAAAGTTGGACATCATGTTGAAATAGGATATGTCAGCTGAGCTAGGAGTTATGACAGCTGCAACATGCCTTGCTGCAAACTGTCTTGGCAAGGCAGATTTGTGCATTAGTGCTCGAATTGCCCAAATTGTACAACTTCAAGCATGGTTATCCATCTGCACACCTCAAGGGGGAACAACCAAGGGACAAGCATTGATCCACAAGCCTCCCAAGTCTTTGGAACTACATATAGGTTTGGCACCCCTAAAAGCTAAAGATGCCTCAAGACTCCAATTTTGTTTTGGAGCATTCAATGGAAGCTTAGAGGTGGCATGTATCAGAGCAAAGATGAACACTTCAGTCAAGCCTTATCCTTGAATCAGAGAACCATAGGCCTGTGCTCTAATCTCATGTCAATGGCTAGAGGAGACTTGAGATTCCATTTGATCCACATTGGCCAAAGGCCTGCTGCAGCTTCCATTCACTATTTCTTGCAAAAAAAGCTTGACACACTATAAATAGACCTCATTTTTGATCAGTTTGAGTACACCAAAGGCCTATAACACTTGCCTTTCTAAAAATCACACTCTCAATTCCAAAAATGCCTTCTAATGCAAGCTACTATCGGGTTTTGAATTAGAATGTGTTTCCAACCAAACCAATCTCACACACACACACACACACACCTAATAAACATCATATAGAAGTGATCCAAACACTTAAACAACATTGGAACATCAATTTCTTAAAATCACCTGCCATCTGCACAAGCTTTTGACAGATTTGCAGTTGAGGTGCCAAATCAAGTTCCAGCTCAATTCAATCCACTCCAAGCATTCAGAAACACTCCATAGCACCTAAGGAAGCTGTACACACCATTAGAACCAAGCTGTAACACCTCTAACCTAGAACTCGATCACCAGCTGCAAGAGGTAAGCCTCAACTTGGTCATATCATGATTCATGCATATTTCCTCGCACAATAATTTTGCCATGTGTTCATAATCATGTATAGAGTGTTTCCCCTCCATTAATTGCTTTGTATGAGTCGTGTATCAAATTCTCAGCCTTCATGCAGAAATTAGGGTTCTTGAGGTTTCTCTTTGATTTCTTATTCCATGCTTGAAATAAATGAAATTAAAGACCATAGACATGATCGTGAGGTGAAAACGAGTAGATTGATATGTGGATTGTGTGATTTCGTCAAGTATTCATTGAGATTGATGAGAAAACGCAAATCTGGGCAAAATAGAGCACGCGGGCAAAACCAAGATGTTTTTGGCGCCCTTTTTCAAACTTTCAAATATTTGAATTTTTGTGATTTTATTTAATTGATTCAAAAATTAATTTCTCTCTGAATTTTAATGATTTTGAGTTTATTCTTTTTTTGATATTTCAAAAAAATGTTAAAATATTTTAGTTTACAAAAATTCCCCAAAAATATTATTTATTTCATATACTTGATATTTTTGCAAAGAATTAATTTTTATTTGTTTTTTAACATTTAAAATATTTTTTCCTTCTTGATTTTCCAAACTTAAATGGTTTCCAATCATTTTGTGGATAAAAACATGATTTTTGAAACATTGATCCAAGATCACCACTCATTTTTCACATGTTTTCAATAATTTTTATTAATTTTTAAACAAAATTAATTCCATTTTAAATAAAATTAGGGTTTTGATTAATTTCACCCTCGTCAATCTATTTTCAAACTTTTGGGCCTCTAATAGAGTGTAAGTCCTAACCCCTTTGTAAATAAACAATTTTTGGCCTCACATATTGTATAAGTCCCTCTGTATATTTTCAAAAGTTCGGGGCTATCGTCGCTTTTTTAACAAAATCAACTGGGCTTCTCCTTGAGTTATAAGACTCATCTTTATTCATTTTCAAACTTTTTGGGCCTCTAGATAGAGTGTAGGTCCCACCTTTTTGTAAATAAAATAATTTGGGCCTCAGGGTATTGTATAAGTCCCGATACAGTTTCAGAAACTTCGACGTGATCGTCGTTTTCAAACAATAATCATCTGGGCCTACCCTCGTGTTGTAAGTCTCATTCCTTTTCTTTAAATAACCCTTTTGGGCCTCTAATAGAGTGTAAGACCCAACCCCCTTTTAACCAAAACCTTTTTGGGCCTCAGATATTGTATAAGTCCCTCTGCGTTAAAAAAATCTCGGCACAATCGCCAGTTCAAAATAAAATCATCTGGGCCTACCCACGTGTTGTAAGTCCAATTTCTTTTCTTTTAAAACACCTTTTGGGCCTCTCCTTGAGTTATAAGACCCAACCCTGTTGTAAAGAAACCTTTTTTGGGCCTCAGTTGTTGTATAAGTCCCGGTACGATATTCAAAATAATGGTACGATCACTGTTAAAACCTTGGGCCTCTCTTTGAGTATAAGCCCCAATAATCTTTTCAAAACAATTCCTTTTTTATTTAGATTCAATCAGTTGTTATCAAAACTTTCTTTAATTTCTTTGAACAACTAACCATACAGCATGGAAGCTTGCTTACCTGTAAGGTTTATCCGTTTTCATTACTTGCTCAAATATATATATAACTGTATTGTGGGAAGCTGCGCATGGTTAGTCTTCTTTCATTCTTTTAAATACACGTCATATATATATATAACTGTATTGTGGGAAGCTGCATATGGTTAGTCTTCTTTCATACCCTTTTAAATACTTGTCATATATCAACTGTATATATACTAGTATAGTTATTTAGAGTTTTCCCTGGCAACGAGGTCTAGAACTAGGTAAAGCCCTGTTGGTCGCTCTTAAATACAAACAAAACTAGATCCCCATTGGATTTCCAAAACAGTCTTGCCTTCTCTTGGGCTTAAACAATATGGAACAAAGAGAAAGGCAGTATTCTTCGTGAACCTTTTCTCAGACTGTCACCCCTAGAAATTGTCAAAGAAATTCTACTCCCTAGAGTTGATCTATTCTCGGTGAATAGCATCTCTTGAGTTTCTTCAAACCTCAGACTTTTCACTAAATGATCTATTCTCGGTGAATAACATTTCTTGAACTTTTCTTGGTTTTAGACCCACGAGCTTCTTACAAGCATCCCCGCCTCCTCTTGGGCTTTGTACAAGGACCCTCCGGCTTCTTAGAAGTTCTCATGCCTTCTCTTGGGCTTAATACAAGGACCCTGACGACCTCTTAAAGGTATAATACAGAACTTAGTCATCCGTTGCTAGAGCAATGTTTCTAGTGTCAAATATCGGATTTTAGGGTTGATCCTCATCCCTTAATACCCGTGCCTCCTCTTGAGCATCATACAAAAGATAAAACTTTTCCACACCAGTAGACTTGGACAGTCTAATCCCCTTGAGTCTCAAAGACATTCTCAAGTTCCTTACGAATATAGGGAGAAACCCCGGGCTCTCTGGATCAATCTCCAACAGAAACCCAGCCTCTCTCTTGAGAGTTCCCCAACTAGGGTCAGCTTATCCCAAATCAGAACCACAAGGTCTCTGATATCTCAACTCTTCTGTAATCCTCATCAAGAGTTGATTCCCCATTTGGACCTGCCTCGAGATCTTAACAATCCCCGAAAAAAGTTAGCCACCTCTTAGGCTTTGTATAATGATCTTTCCTCACTAGAGTCAGCCTCCTCTTGGGATTTATACAAAGATTCTCCCCAGCGGAGCTAACCTTTTTAGACTCTCTTGTTAAGTCAATCATTTTTAGACTCTCTTGTTGAGTCAATCACTTTCAGACTCTCTTGTTGAGTCAATCACTTTCAGAATCTCTTGTTGAGTCAATCACCTTTTCAGAATCTCTTGTTGAGTCAACCTTTTTTAGCCTCAATCTTGGGCCTTGTACAAGACAGATAAAAGCAATCTCTTGTTGAGTCAAACCCTTTCAGCCTCAATCTTGGGCTTTGTACAAGACATAAATCTCCGTCTCTTGAGCTTGGGACATATATCTTCCCTAGAAGAGTCATTTCCTCCCAGTCTTCCTCTAGGCTTTGAGGAATGATCTTCCCCAAGAAGAGTCAAACTCATTTCAGCCTCAATCTTGGGCTTTGTATAAGACACATAAAAATATCCTCACCAGAGTCAAGCTCGTTTCAGCCTCAATCTTGGGCTTTGTACAAGATAGATAATACTCTCCAGCAAGAGTCAAACTCGTTTTAGCCTCAATCTTGGGCTTTATACAAGACACATACAAACCTCCCCGGCGGAGTCAAAATCCCTCTTTACCCTCAATCTTGGGCTTTGTACAAGACAGATAGAACATTTTCCCTGGAAAAGTCAAACTTATAGCCTCCTCTTAGGCTTCGTATAATGATATCCCCAAAGAGTTAGTCTCTTTTTAGCCTTAATCTTGGGCCTCGTACAAGACACATAAACGCTCTCTTGTTGAGTCAGTCAGTTCCAGCCTCCTCTTAGGCCTTGCATAGGGACTTCCCTAGTGGAGTCAATCAACCTCTTAGCTTCAACCTTGGGCTTTGAACAAGGCACACAAAAATCAATAATCCCTCTTTAGAGATGACAAGTTCTCTCTCAGTCAAACTTTTAGCTTCAATCTTGGGCTTTGAACAAGACACAAATAACCTTTTAGCTTCAATCTTGGGCTTTGAACAAGACACCAAAACATCTTTTTCCTCCCTTAGAATAGGAGAAACTACGATTGCTCTGATTTCCCTATTTCATTTAAACGGGAATACGTAGGCATAAGATTGCGAAATCTTAGCGAGCATACCAAACAAAAACTCTAGGTCCAGTACCTTCATACCAATCAAAACTAAGGCCAGTACCTTACCAAAAATGGCGACTCTGCTGGGGAGTTATTTTGTTTGCATAGGCTTATAGACTAGCTCTTAAGAGGTCTAGGATGTTAGTTTTAGAATAAATATATATATCGCTTTTCCTAATTGATATCCGTGTTTATTTTTCTGCTAATGGGACTGCGGGTGATGCCGCATCTGGAAAGTTTGAGTGACACCTAAGATAAGTGATGGCACTAGACGGGTAATCTTACAGGGAGTGACTCCCAAATAAGAGATCCCGGTCGACCATCGAATCAGTGGAGAGACCCTTTGCGGATTCAATGTCTATACGACTTCGGTTGTTGAAAGCAGATTGTTCGATTGTGGTATTCTATGAAACTGAGGATTTAGTAGGCTAAGACCATGTTACTATTTTGTAGTGCGGAAGCTATCGGAAATAGTTGTCACGCGATACTACCCTCATTTGAGATTAGTCTAAGGTACATCAGCTCGCTCATGTGAACCAGCCTACTGTTGTTATCCCAAGAGGGGTCAATGATTGTGAGGACAGGTACAAAAATCACCATACAACCTTTGGGGATGGGTAGAGCCATGACTTCATGACACCGAACCTTTGACCCCATGTTTTTTCTATGTTTTTGTGTGCTGCATTTATGCATTCATCTCATTAAAAACTTTAAACAAAGAAAAATTTTCTCTTCTAGTCTCTCTTTTTCAAATTAAACAAAGACAATGATTGCAAATATCAGAGAGAAAGATTGCGTTATGGATTTCGGTAGAAGGAGGACTCACATGTAATTGAGGGAATCCTATCTACGCTCATTCAGTTTTACGATCCAGTCTATCATTGTTTTACATTCCCGAATTATCAACTAGCACCAACACTGGAGGAGTACTCTCACCTAACTGATTTACCCATCACTAACCAAGCTCCCTTTTCTGGACTGGAAGAAATTCCAAAGGATCAAACCATTGCAAGAGCAATCTATTTGGATGAGTCAGAAGTCAGGACTCACATGACCACTAAGGGTGGAATCCAGGGTTTGCCAGCTAAGTTTTTGATAAAGAAGGCTATGTACTTTGCTAGTATAGAAAACGTGACTGATTTCGAGAACATCTTTGTCTTACTCACCTACGGGTTATTTCTATTTCCCAACATTGATGACTTCATTGATATCAATGCCATTAAGGTTTTTCTGATTGGAAACCCTGTACCGACCTTGCTCGCAGATGCTTATCATTCTGTACACTTAAGGAATTTGTACAGCGGAGGAATGATCACCTGCTGTGTACCCTTGCTATACAAATGGTTCATTTACCACTTGCCCAAGTCAGCTTCTTTTTGGGATCATAAGAGTACTTTGCGTTGGTCACAGAGAATCATGTCTCTTACCAACTCTGACATCGATTGGTACAATCGAATCTATGACGGGATCAGAATCATTGACCGTCGTGGAAACTTCCCTAATGTACCCCTCATAGGAACTAAAGGAGGAGTTAACTATCATCCAATTTTAGTTCGTCGTCAATTTGGATACCCGATGAGGCATGTCCCGTGTAATGCTCATTTGGAAGGTCTTTTCTTCAAGGAAGGAGAAAATGACAGAGCACTAAAGACAAAAATAGTGCATGCTTGGAAACATATTCATAGGAAAGGAAGAGATTCTCTAGGAAAACCAGACTGTGTCTCGGTGGAACCTTATCTCCACTGGGTACAAACTAGAGGTCTCAAGCTGAGGATGCCTTACCCTTGTCAAGAAGTTCTTCCGTTAAAGGAGTCTGTGCTTTATTTTATGTCTGATACGGAAAAACTTCAGGTTACTCTCAACAAAGTTCAACAAGAGAAGAAGTCTTGGAAGAACAAGTACCGTATTCTCAACGTGGACTGTAAGAAAATACAACAACTGTTAAAAGAAAAAGATGCTCTGATCGAGATTTTAGAGCAACATGCTGTAAAAAATCAAGAAGACCAAAGGAATTTGCTCGCTCCTTTCACTTGGCAAAGGAATGAAAACCTGACAACGGCTTGAGAGCCCCGGTCAAAGAAAAGGAAAATACCAGAACCAGCACCTTAGCCCTCCTCAGAGAGGACTCAGGATCCATTAGCTTAAACATTTCCTTTTACAACACTATGTAAGTTACTGTATTTCCATTTCCGCAATCTTTGAATTCAATAAAACGGGGTTTCCATTGTATGATATTTACAATCCAATTGTTGAAGTTTCTTTTGATTAAACGAAAAAAATAATTAATATAATCATTGCATATCATTCATCATTCTCACATAACGCATTCTTCTTACATACGAATCTCACGTTTGTGTCTCGGTTCTAGAGTCAAACTGACTCATTCGTACAATACTCGAGCCAGTCAACAAAAGAAAATGGATAATCTCAAGGAAGAGAACAGAGAGTTGAGAGAAGAACTTGACGCTCTGAAAGAAGACTTGAGAAAGCTTCATAATGACATGCAAGCTCTGGCAGCAGCCCAGATGCAACAACAAAGGACTGTGATCTCAGAGATCACATCGACGCCCATAGTGGAGAAGTATGATCCTCGGTATAACATGCCTAAAGATCGTCCCTGGGGCATGCCTATAAACTATATCCCGGAAGGATATATTCCGCCGATCACTAAAGATCCGGAAACTACAGCAGGAACCGCTGGGCCTGAAGGTTACAAACTTCGGGAAAACGAAGATGCCAGGGGTATGACAACAACTCCTGAAGGTTACAAACTTCGAGAAGCACCAAGAGTCACTGCTGTAATAACTGTACTACCAGCCGTGGTACACACTGTCCCAGAAGGACAGATTCCCCAGATACCTTCTGGTGGAAACGAAAGTATGGACGATAAAATGAGGGAATTCTAGGAACAGTTCCTGGAGATGCAGAAAGAACTGCAAGCCATTCGAGGTTAGGATCTATGTGGAAAGGACGACTCATACCTTTGTTTGGTCCCCAATGTGAAAGTTCCACAAAAATTCAAAGTGGCCGAATTTGAAAAGTACAAGGGTAACTCTTGCCCTCAAAGACATTTGGTGATGTACGCTCGGAGAATGTCAACTCAGACAGAGAACCAACAGCTACTGATCCACTATTTCCAAGATAGTTTAATCGGTGTCGCACTCAAATGGTACATGGGTTTAAACCGCACCAAGATCGTCACTTTCAGAGATCTTGGTGCTGCCTTCGTTCAACAATATAAGTATAACCTGGACATGGCACCGGACAGAGATCAACTCAGAGCCATGTCGCAAAAGGACAAGGAAACCTTTAAGGAATATGCTCAGAGATGGCGTGAAATTGCCGCTCAGATTTGTCCACCTCTTGAGGAAAAAGAGATGACAAAGATCTTCTTGAAAAACTTGAGTTCATTTTACTACGACAGAATGGTCGCCAGTGCGCCCAGTGACTTTATTGATATGGTAGGCATGGGAGTTCGCCTTAAGGAAGCAGTCCGAGAAGGACGTTTAGTAAAAGACGCTGGATCATCAAGAAGTACCAAAAGATACGGTAGTGCTCTCCTTAAGAAAAAAGAGAAGGATATTAGCAATATCTCTCTTGGAAAGCAAAGGCGACAGTACCAACCAGTAGCAGCTGTAACTCTTTCTATTAACCCTGCGCCTGTTCAAACGTATCAACCTTCGGTTGCTCGGAGCCAACCGATTCAACAACAATATTAGCAAAGGACACAACAACCTCTTCAGCAGGCTCATCCTCAATACAACAACAACCATACAACGCGACCACCAGGGTTCGACCCTATACCAATGTTGTACGCAGAACTGTTTCCATTACTACGGGTCAAGGGGCACGTCCAAACCAGGTCTCCTCTTATAGTACCGGAAAATCCGCCTTTTTGGTTCAAAGTGGATCGGACTTGCCCTTACCATCAAGGAGGACCAGGGCATAACATAGAAAACTGTCTCAGCTTCAAATCTAATGTGCAGAAGATTGTTAGGAGCGGGGGTACTATCCTTCAAGGATACAAATCCAAATGTTCAGACGAACCCGTTGCCTCAACACGAGAAGGCTGTAGTAAATTTGATAGAAGGAGAGTTTATACACAGCTATCAAATTCATGATGTACTTTTATTGGAACCAACCTGGTCAAAATGCATCGCAGACAGAGCGGATACGGGCATGTACCATCTCATAACTATCACCAGTGTGATATCTGCTCTAAAAATGATCAAGGATGTTCTGTGGTGCGATCCGCTCTACAAGAACAGATGGATCTCGGATGGATCCAAGACCACTGAATTTATGAGGTCAACATGACTTATACAAATTCGAAATCATTCAGAACCACAACATTCTGGCAATGAATGTCAACTTGGTGCCAATGCACTCAAGGCAAAACCAACATCATAATCTGCCACGACACGATTACGATTCTTGTCTGGTCTGCTCGGTAAATGATCAGGGATGCTCTTTTGTACAAGAGGCCCTCCAGTGTCAGATGGATCTTGGATGGATTCAGGATTACCGCGATAGAGGTCATTATCAAGTGAATATGATTCAAATTTTTGATATTCGCTTGATTAATACCAGCTTGGTGGAGTTACACGCTAAGCAGGTTCAGCTCGGTTTTCTGACTTTGTATAAATATCAGAACTGTACAGTATGCCGTGAGAGCGACCAAGGATGTGCTCTCGTTCAAAGAATGCTGCAACACTTGTTAAACCACTGGTGGCTTCCGATCTATATGGATGAAGACACACAACAAGCCAGCATGACTAACGGGAACTCTACTAGGCATCAAAGTCAGGATGTTCGATCAATGGGGACAGATCTAGTGAGGTTACACTGCATACAAAGCGGACATTGCCAGGTGCCACCACACAACTATGAACGCTGTAGAGTTTGCTCAGAGGATAATCAAGGATGTTACCTCGAGCGAGCAACCCTTCAAAGCCAGTTGGACCACAAAGAGATTCAACCATGGTCAAGCCCTGGTTCAATATCAGACTATCATCCTAATCAAGACAGAGATGTTATTTAATCCCTAAAAGAGAAGTGGCCAAAAATGTTTGCGCCATAATCCCTCTACTCCATGAATGAAGAATTCCTCTTGATGGTGGAAGGATTCTCAATCTCGAACCAATCAAGGTCAGCTATGATGGTCAGAAAAATTAGAAGGCTCCTGTAGTTATTTATCTGCCGGGACCGCTACTGTATGAATCAACTAAAGCTATCTCTTACAAATACAGTGCAACAACAATTGAGAATGGAAAGGAAATTCCATTACCCTCCGTCGTGAATATTGCAAACATCAGTCGAGTAACACAGAGCGGTCGAATCTTCAACCGAGGAGTTGGAGAACCCATCAGAGAAAAGGAACCTCAGGCAGAAGTTCCTGATCAACCAGTCGGTCAATCCAGTGATCCCGACCTTTCAAAGAACAACGATGAGATGCTGAAGCTCATCCAGAAGAGTAAATACAACATTGTTGATCAATTTTTGCAAACTCCTTCAAAAATCTCTGTACTATCTCTTTTACTCAATTCTGAAGCTCACAGGGAAGCTCTACAGAAATTCTTAGAGGAGGCCTTTGTGGAAAAAGATGTGTCAATAAAACAATTTGACAGCATCATTTCCAACACCACTTCCTGCAACAACTTGGGATTCAGTGATGAGGAACTGCCGGAAGAGGGCCCAAATCATAATATGGCACTCAATATTATAGTCAAATGCCAGGACGATGCTTTAGTCAGCATACTGGTAGACACCGGATCAGCTCTAAACGTGATGCCGAAGTCCACTATAATGCGACTATCATTCAAAGCATCTCCGATGAGAGGCAGTGAGGTCATCGTCAAAGCATTTGACGGATCCCAAAAAATAGTTATTGGCGAAGTCGACCTTCCCATAACTATTGGTCCTCACACTTTCCTAGTCACTTTCCAGGTCATGGACATCCGGGTAGCATACATCTGTTTGTAGGAAGACCTTGGATACACGAGGCTGGGGTAGTCACTTCAACACTTCACCAAAAGCTGAAGTTTGTTAAGAACGACCAACTAGTCACAGTCTGCAGAGAGCAAGCATTGATCGTGAGTAACCTATCGTCATCCACTTACGTGGAACCACAGGAGGTTATCAAAACCCAGTTCCAGGCACTTTTGGTGAGTCACGACAACCAATCAGAAGGAGGAACGTTGATTTCCTCATATAAAGATGCTCTCAAAGCGATAAAAAATAACAATACCAAAGGATAGGGACAGCTTGTCATTCTTACTGACAATAAGAAAAAGAAAGGTCTTGGTTTTTCTTCAAACTGTGCCCAGACAGCTACTAATGATGAAAGACTTCATCCCATTCAAAACTTCTTCCATAGTGGAGGTTTCCTTCACCTAGTGTCCCAAGAAGTACATACCATCAACGAGGTTGATTCCTCCGATACAGATGAAGAATGGAAGTCCTATCTTAACAAGGACAGTTATATGTCTCAGGAAGAGGTGCCTACACCATTTTGCTATCACGTACAGAGTCCGAGATATATACCGAGAGCGGATGTCAAAATGATATACGGAGATTGTGATCCAGAAGGATGCCGTGCTCCACCCAACTCATTAGAGGAAGACACTCTGATGAAAGACAACTTTGACCACGACTATTATGGCCCAATGGATGGCCTGTTTATCTGGCATCCATATCCAGGAGACTTGGGGCAAGAGAGTCAGCCCAACGATGCATATCAATTGAGAATCATTGAAAAGAATACCTGCGTCCCCACTATGTCATGGGATCAATATTCAGGGCATTCAGAAAATACCCAGAACGACGATGAATTTGCAAAGCTTGCAGGACTAGAATTCATCAACTATGCTTTTCCCGAGGTCAACGTCATTGAGAGGGATGACTCCTCCAGTTCCAAAGAAGTGTGGGACACTTTAGGACATCCGAGTGGCAAGTTCAACTTCTTGGTCAAGTACACCGCTCTTGAAAGTTCTCGCATCAGGCTCGAAGACATCTAGCCAACTGGATAGGGAGATCTGCCTGAGAATGCAAACACTGCGCAAGATACAACTGAGGAATCCTCCTACGACAACTCTGCCTGGGAGACAGATTCCAACAATCCTGCTCCACCAGAAATCAACGTTATTTCTGAAGACAAATCAAGAAGGAAAGTGCCAGACTTTGTGATTCACTGAGGAGTTCGCCGCCAATGGGTTGCTGTCAACGTTCCAAAAGTTGTTCATAAGTCTAAGTAATTTCCGTCTTTATCTTAACCTTTCACCTTGCCCAGGTGAAACAGGTGTTTTGATAGGGCTCAATTTCTGTAAATATCTCTTTTTACTTCTCCCAAAGCGACAGAGTTTTGTTTTATAAGGCTGTAGTTTCAAGAATAGACAAAATCATAAATAAAATAATGTCGTTCTGTATTTTCCGCATTTATTGCTATTTTCTCTTTTCGCTTTTTCAGAAAATGGTAATCCTAAAAAACAACTCAAATAATAAAAACAACCAGTTTTCAGAAAATACACTGCACACACTTTTGCACTCTCTCTATCTCTTCTAAAAACAAATCATCACGTCATACAAATTGCTTATTTTAAACCCCATTGAAACATACGATCCAATGCCTTCTCCCAACTTAGAATTCCCGGTATTTGAGGCTGAAGAATAAGATGACGAAGAAATTCCAGAAGAGATCTCCCGATTGCTCCGACAAGAGGAAAGGTCCATTAAACCTCACAAAGAACCGTTAGAAACGGTCAACTTGGGTTCAGAAGAAGAGAGAAAAGAGGTCAAGATTGGGGCACTGCTCAATCCAACTGTCAAAGAAAATTTGATAAAGCTTCTCAAAGAGTTTCCTGATGTATTCGCTTGGTCCTATCAGGATATGCTAGGGTTGGATACCAGCATCGTGGAACATCATCTACCGTTGAGATCGGAATGTCCGCCGGTAAAACAAAGACTAAGACGGACTCATCCAGACATGGCCATCAAAATCAAAGAGGAAGTACAGAAACAGATTGACGCAGGTTTCCTCGCCACATCAGAATATCCTGAATGGTTAGCCAACATAGTACCAGTTCCGAAAAAGGACGGAAATGTCAGAATGTGTGTAGACTACAGGGATCTGAACAAAGCCAGCCCAGAGGATGACTTTCCCTTACCGCACATAGACATCCTGGTAGACAGTACAGTAAAATTCAAAGTCTTCTCCTTCATGGATGGATTCTCGGGCTATAATCAGATAAAGATGGCGCCGAAAGACATGGAGAAAACTTCGTTCATCACCCCATACAGCAATTTTTGTTACAAGGAAATGCCATTCGGTTTAAAGAATGTAGGGGAAACATATCAAAGGGCCATGACTACTATGTTTCATGACATGATACACAAGGAAATCGAGGTATATGTCGATGATATGATTGCCAAATCTAAGACAGAAGAGGAGCATGTGACCCACCTGTTAAAGCTATTCGAGCGGTTGAGAAAGTACAAACTCCGCTTGAATCCCAATAAGTGAACATTTGGTGTTTTCTCAGGGAAACTGCTAGGGTTCATCGTCAGCTAGAAAGGAATTGAGGTTGATCCTGACAAGGTCAAGGCCATTCCAGAAATGCCTTCTCCAAAGACTAAAAAACAAGTCAGGGGATTCTTGGGACGTTTGAACTACATTTCCAGATTCATATTCCTCATGACCGCGACATGTGCGCTGATTTTCAAATTACTCAAAAAGAATTAGGACTGCATTTGGACAGAAGACTGCCAAACCGCCTTCGACAGTATCAAGGAATACCTATTGAATCCACCAATTCTATCACCTCCAGTGGAAGGAAGACCACTGATCATATACCTAACAGTCTTGGAAGACTCAATGGGCTGTGTACTTGGTCAACATGACGAAACAAAAAGGAAAGAGTCTGTCATTTACTATTTGAGCAAGAAATTCACCGACTGCGAGACTCGGTACACTATGCTTGAGAAAAATTGTTGTGCTCTAGCTTGGGCAGCCAAACGTCTTCGCCAATATATGATTCGTCACACTACTTGGTTAATCTCAGAAATGGATCCAATCAAGTATGTCTTTGAAAAGCCTGCTCTCACGGGAAGGATTGCCCGTTGGCAGATGTTGTTATCAGAATACGACATTGAGTACCATGCTTAGAAAGCCGTCAAAGGAAGTATTTTAGCCAATCATTTGGCTCATCAACCGATTGACAATCAAGAATCGTCCGGGTTTGACTTCCCAGACGAAGATTTCATGTATTTGAATATGAAAGATTGCGATGAACCGCTACCCGGTGAAGGGCCAGAACCAGGTTCCCAATGGGGACTAATCTTTGATGGAGCTATCAAACATTATGGAAATGGAATTGGGCCAATCATCATAACACCTCAGGGTACCCACATTCCTTTCACTGCCAGATTAACATTCAAGTGCACAAACAACGAGGCCGAATACGAAGCTTGTATCATGGGTCTCAAAGAAGCAATTGATTTAAGGATCAAAAACTTGGATGTATATGGCGACTCAGCCCTAGTTGTCAATCAGATCAAAGGAGATTGGAACACATACCAATCAGGATTGATTCCTTACAAAGACTACGCAAGAAGGTTGTTACCATTCTTCAACAAAATCGAGTTTCATCACATCCCTCGTGAAGAGAATCACATGGCTGATGCACTAGCCACTCTCTCTTCCATGATTAGTGTAGGTCCATGGAACAACATACCTAAGATCGACATAATGCGCCTTAAACGGCCCGCTTACATTTTCTCAATCGAAGCAGTCATCGATGACAAACCTTGGTATCACGATATCAAATGCTTCCTTCAGAAACAAGAGTACCCACTTGGGGCATTAAGAAAAGATAGAAAGACCCTAAGAAGATTGGCAGGCAGCTTCTTCCTAAGCGGTGATACACTCTATAAGAGAAACTTTGACATGGTCTTGCTTCGATGCGTAGACAGACTAGAGGCAAACATGCTGATAAAAGAAATTCGTGAAGGATCCTTTGGCACTCATGCCAACGGACCCACAATGGCGAGAAAAATTCTGAGAGCAGGGTACTATTGGTTGACCAAGGAATCTGATTGCTACAAGTACACGAGGAGGTGTCACAAGTGTCAGATATACTCGGACAAAATCCATGTACCGCCAACACATCTCAAAGTTCTCTCTTCCCCATGGCCTTTTTCCATATGGGGAATCGACATGATCGGCATGATTGAACCCAAGGCTTCAAACGGACATCGGTTCATCCTGGTGGCCATTGGCTACTTCACCAAGTGGGTCGAAGCAGCATCCTACACCAATGTAACTAGACAAATGGTGGTCTGATTTATCAAAAACAATCTCATCTGCCGTTATGGTGTTCCAAGCCAGATCATTACTAATAATGGATCCAACTTGAACAACAAGATGATGAAAGAGTTGTGTGTTGAGTTCAAGATCGAACACCATAACTCATCTCCCTACCGACCTAAGATGAACGGAGCGGTAGAACCGGCTAACAAGAACATCAAGAAAATCATTCAAAAGATGGTTATAACCTATAAAGACTGGCACGAGATGCTACCCTTTGCTCTTCACTGTTATCGCACATCTGTCCGCACTTCAACAAGGGCAACCCCTTTCTCTCTAGTATATGGCATGGAGGCAGTGCTCCCCATAGAAGTAGAGATCCCATCAATCCGGGTATTGATGGAAACTAAGCTAACAGAAGCTGAATGGTGTCAAAGTCGACACGACGAGCTGAATCAGATCGAAGAAAAGCGAATAACGGCACTATGCCACAGTCAGTTGTATCTGCAAAGATTGAAGAAGGCATTCGACAAAAAGGTTCGACCCCGTGTCTTCAAGAAAGGAGACCTTGTGCTCAAGAAGATACAATCATTTCTCACTGTTTCCCGGGGCAAATGGACTCCGAATTATGACGGCCCTTATGTGGTCAAGAAAGCTTTCTCAGGTGGCGCCTTGAGACTCACAACCATAGACGGAGAGGAATTTTCCTACCCCACAAATGTTGATGTAGTCAAGAAATACTTTACCTAAATAAAACTAATAATAAAAAAAACGTCTCGGTGGATTGAAAACCTGAAAGGGCGTGTAATACCCCAAATTTTGACCACTTAGATTTCCCATCATTGTGAAAATCATCATCACAATATGGATGAACCATCATGCTGCATCAGTCTCCCCAAAGATGGGTGAGCATCCAATACAATCAAAATTAGGGTTTCAAGCCCTCTCTGAGTGCTTAGACAAAGGATCAATCAAGAAATGACATGATCTTCAACTTGTCTAATCTCTTAAACATCCACAATGGATCAAAAAGGACTCCCACTTCAAGGATTAAGCACAAGGCTGCTCCCTTCTAGGTGGATCAAGTCTCAAGATCGACAGTGTCACCAAATTAGGGTTTTGGTCGACCAGGGTCTCCAGATGGAAATTTTCATCTAGGCACAAGGAATGATCCAAAACATAACCTAATATACTGCATGGAACCTCATGAACCCATGCATCAAGTCAATTTTGCCTCAGGGGATGCATTCATCAAAAATCAGGAATTAGGGTTTCTTGACCTAATTCACCCCTAAGTTGACTTTTGGGACAAACCATGAGCCAAGACCTCAAGAGATGATTTGAGGGTCTCTAATACACCATATTGATCCATTTGGAACAATGGATTGATCCAAGAAGCTTGAGCAACAAGTCTCATTTTCATCTGCACCACAATTAGGGTTTTAAGGGAAAAGTCAACTGTAACTTTGACTTTTGGCCTGGACATGCTCCCAAACCCTAATACATGATTGAATATACCCTATGACACCCATGGAACATGTCCATCAAGTTTGATTTAGGTCAAGGACATGATTTCCTGAAGAATTGCACAGTTTGGAATTCATCTGATAAAAAGTCAACTGTGCACAAAGGTCAACTTTGACTTTTTGAGATTTTTCACCAAAATGGATTTTTAACCCTAAAATGATGTTAATGTATGATTTGAATCATCATTCATCAAGAAAAATCAAGAAAAGTGAGATAACTTGTAAAAGGGGTAACCATAAAACTTAGAAATTTTTCTAAGTTAAAAATAAAGTGGCAAAGGTACCAACTTTGGAGGACCATAACTCCTAAACCACAAGGCCATTTTTTCTCATCCAAAGATGGATTTGTAGCCCTCATTATCACCTACAAAAACTTCAACTACAAGTCATTCCAATTCATTAAGGATTTTGAGTTATGGAGTGATCAAAGTGGCTGAAAAATGAAAATGTCACTTTTTCCAACACTTAGTGAAATTTTCACTAAGTCAGAATTTGTCTTCACTTTTTGCCAAATGTAGGGGGATTTTTCACTTGGAATCAAAAGAGATCAAAACCAAACTTTTTCAAACAGTTGTTGTATCATGTTAGGGCTTTCCAAAATGGCCAAGAACATTGCCAAATTCAACCTACATCATGAGATACAACATTGGTAAGTTGCCTTGCTGAAATCTGTCAAGGCAAGGCAGAATTTGCATTTTGGTTCGATTTGCCAAAATCAGCCAATTGCAATTGCTCCAATCCACTTGGACACCTCAGAGGATTGAATCTAAAGGGGACAATCACTGAGCTAAGCCTCCAAGGTCCAAGGAACAAGGAATAGCATGTTGAACCTAGAGTTGCCAAAATAGGGACAAGACTTCAAATTTGGAATGAGGCATTCAATGGAACCATCAAGGTGGCATGGAATGAGCCATTCTCATCTGAAATCAGTCAAGACTTATCCAAGACCAAGGGGACCAAAGCTCTGTGCCCTAACCTCTAGTCAATGGCTAGAGGAGACTTTCATTTCCATTGGCCAACATTGAGGAAACCTACTTACCAGCTGCCATGCATTATTCCTTGCAAAACAAAATTGCTCTACTATAAATAGAGCTCAATTGTGGTCAGTTTAAGTACACCAAAGCCATCTAACAGATGCTTTCCTCAAAATCTCTTTGTCTTGGCAAAAATGCCTTTCTTAGCAAGGTAGCTATCGGGTTTTGAGTTTGAGAGCAATTCTGCACAAACCAATCACTCACACACCTCACATACATCACATATGAGTTGATCAAACACTCACATAACTTCTGAAACATCAATTTCATGAAATCACCAGCTGGTTGCTCAAATTTTCAAACAAGGTGCAGCTGAGGTACCACAAAATGATCCAGCCAATTTCAATCAAGTCCAACCGTCCAAACACAATCCATAGGGTGTAGGGAAGCTATTCAGATCATCACCACTCACCTGTAACACCTCCAAATCAAAAATAACTTTGAACTTGCTGTCACGACTTGGAGGTAAGCACATACTTGGTCATCTCTCAATCTATGCATATTTCCTCGCACAATAATTTGGCCATATGTTCATAATCATGCATGGAATGTTTTCCCTCAATTAATTGCATTGTTTGAATCGTGTATAAAAAATCCTAGCCTTCATGCAGAAATTAGGGTTCTTGAGGTTTCTTCGTGATTTCTTGTTGTATGTTTAATTTAAATGAAATTAAAGTACATATACATGATCGTGAGGTTGAGACGAGCATAATGATATGTGGATTGCATGATATGATTACGTATTTATGGAGACTGGATAGAAAACGCAAATCTGAGAAACCAAGAACACGCGCGTGTTCTTCAGCTTGTTCTTGGCGCCTTTTTTTCAAATTCAAATATTTGAATTTTGTGATTTTGTTTAATTGATTCAAAAATTAATTTCTCTCTGAGTTTTAATGATTTTGAGTTGATTCTTTTTTTAATAATTCACAAAAATGTTAAAATATTTTATTTTATCAAAAAATCCCAAAAATATTATTTATTTCATATAATTGATATTTTTGTAAAGAATTAATATTTTGATTGTTTTTGGCATTTTAAATATTTTTTCTACATTGATTTTGCAACTTTTAATGCTTTCTAATTATTTTGTAGGTCAATACTTAATTTTTGAAGCATTAATCCAAGATCACAATTTGTTTTCCATGTGTTAAACAATTTTTGATCATTTTAATTGAATTTTTATTCAATTAAATACATTTTGAAAACAAATTAGGGTTTTGGATTAATTCAACCCTCATAAATCATTTTCAAAACACTATGGGCCTCTATTAGAGTGTAAGACCCAATCCTTTTTTTTGACCAAATCATCTTTGGGCCTCACTTATTGTATAAGTCCCGATACCGTCAAAAAAACAAACTGCGCGATCGTCGCCTTTTCAAAAATCATCTGGGCGTACCCTCGAGTAGTAAGACACATTTATTTTTCTTCAAACACTTTGGGCCTCTATTAGAGTGTAAGATCCAATCCCCCTTTTAACCAAAACATTTTGGGCCTCACTTATTGTATAAGTCCCTCTGCGTTAAAAGAAAACCTCGGCGCGATCGCCATTTTAAACGAAAAATCATTTGGGCCTACCCTCGTGTTATAAGCCCCACTCTTTTTCTTTAAACCTTTTTGGGCCTCTTGAGAGAGTGTAAGACCCATCCCTTTGTACAGAAAACCATTTTGGGCCCCAATCACTTGTATAAGTCCCTCTGTACAAATTCAAACAGTGCGCTCACTGATAAAACCCTGGGCCTCTCCTTGAGCTGTAAGCCCCAGATCTTTCTTTTTTAAAGCACTTTCTCCTTTGATTTTGTATATACTGTTGTTTTCAATCTTTCTTTGTTGAACAACTAACCAAACAACATGGAAGCACTACAACCGAGTAAGTGGTTATCGCTTTCATTTACTGCTTTCATATTATAAACTGTATTGTGGGGCTGCTCACTGTAAGTCTCCTTTCATAAACTCATATCTACTGTGTAATAATAGTATAGATATTTCGAGTTTCCCCGGCAACTACGTCTAGTACTAGGTGACGCCGTTTCACTTATTCGTAGAAATAGACACCTAGATCCCCAATAGGAGCACCAGATACAGTCTTCTCTTCGGCTGTCCTCCTTAGGAATCGTCAAGAAGCTCTACTCCCCAAGATGAATGTATTCTCCGTGAATGGCATCTTTGAGTTTCTTCCCAATTCTCGAACTTTCCTGACTTGATCTATCCCTTATGGATAGCTTGCCTTGAATGTCTCGGGGTTTGGGTACCCACTACGGTCATAATCTTGGACCTTAACTAAGGAACCCTCTTTAAAAGCTAAAAGTCGCTGGATAGTAAACCTCACACGTTTACCAGTGGTTTTCATCTTTAAAAGAGTTATCTCTTCTAATGGAAAGGAGATGATAGACCCACGGGCTTCTTAAAAACATCGGCCTCCTCTTGGGCATTATTCAAGGACCCTACGACTTCTTAGAAGTATTCACAGCCTCCTCTTAGGCTTCGTATAATGATCTCTTCCTTCGGGAATGATAGCCTCCTCTTGGGCTTCGTACAAGGACCCGTCGGCTTCTTAAAAGTTTCCAGCCTCCTTATGGGCTTCGTACAAATTGTCCCGACGACCTCCTAGAGGTATAGGAACAGAACCTAGTCATCCTCATAAAACAGTCCTTTCATAGAGTCTACTACTGTTTCTCGAAGCATAGTACAAAAGATAAAACTCTAGACACGGACAGTCTAACTTCCTTGAGTCTCAAAGACATTCTCAAGTACCCTTCGTTAAATAGGAAGGAAACCCGCAGACTCGGATAGTCTCAATACCCTTTGGATTTCCTGTTTCCTCAAAGAGAAGCAAATATCCCTGATCCTCAAATCAAATCCCTGAGTACAGTGTTGCTCATATAAGAACTGATTTTCTCTTTTAAATCAGGATATTGGATCTGTCACTCAACTGAAACAGTTACAATAGCCTCCATCTCGGGCTTCGTACGAGATACCAAAATTCTCCCCAGTGGAGTCAAAACAACCTTTTCGCCTCTCTCTCGGGCTTTGTACGAGATACAAAAACACTCTCTTACTGAGTATAAAAGATTCTCCAACTGAGTCAACTCTTTGCTAGCCTCCTCTTAGGCTTTGTATAACGATATGCCCCACTGGGTCAAAAACTTTTAGCCTCTCTCTCGGGCTTTGTACGAGACGTAAAATAGCCTCCTCTTAGGCTTTGTATAATGATTTTCCTAGCGGAAATTAGCCTCCTCTTAGGCTTTGTATAAGAAAACCACTGGTTGATCCAATCGACCTTTTAGCATCAAAGCTGTGCCTTGTTCACAGTATACAAACATCAACAACTCCTTTCCCTTCATCTAATTGCTGTAAGCGGCAAGCCTCTGGATCAGCTACATCCATGCCACTGTCCCTCTTTTAGCATGAGAAATTCCTAAGGAAAGATGGCATTGCTCTACACTGAGTTAAAGTCTTCTCCTTCAGGTTAAAACCCTTTCTTCGGAAATTATGGCATTGCTCGGATCCGCGTATCCCAGTTAAAGTAATTCTCCTTCTCCCCTCTTTAGAGATGACAAATTCTCTCTAAAGTCAAGGTCATTCAGCTTCACGTCTTGGGCTTTGAACAAGACACAAATAGACCTTTCAGCTTCACATCTTGGGCTTTAAACAAGATACAAATCACCTTTCGCTTCACGTCTTGGGCTTTGAACAAGACACCAAACACCCATTTCCTCCCATAGAATAGGAGGAACTACGAACGCTCTGATTTCCCTGTTTCGGTAAACGGGAATACGTAGGCATAAGATCGAAAGAAAAGATCTTAGCGAGCGCAATCAACAAAAAACCCAAATCCCATATCTCAGTAAATCAAAAGCAGTAATTCAAAAGCATCAGTCCTAACATCCTAATCCTTGTTCCCCGCCAGAAACCTTCTGCCTAGATAAAAAGAAAGAGAACAATATTGGCGAAAATACAAATAACCAGTACAAAGGGCCCCCCACATTGATAGCATCCGTAACCTAACAGACAGCTATTTAAACTCAGTATGCAAGCAGGGTTAATTGGAGACATCTATTTCCCTTCCTTATTCAGCTCACAATAGGATAAAAAATGAATCGACCTGTAGTTTAAAGCTCAAACCGCAGAGAGCGACCAACGCTTAAGAACCGCGTCCAAAATCGCTCGCTATAGAAAAGTGGCGCCCACCGTGGGGCCCGTTCCTTTCTTTCTACTTCTCTTGTGTGAAATTACACAAATGGCGACTCTGCTGGGGAGTCTCCTTTTCTGCCTTAGGGCATCATCCCCGTTTTCCACGGAAAATGGGAACTCTGCTGAGGAGAAAGATTGACCTATGCTGGTCCATCTCTTAGGCCGGGAACCACAGATTGGGGCTTCCGCCGGGGAACCCATTTCTGTCAGGAACTTAAGATTCATAGCTTTATAAGTCTAGGATGATTAGGACAAATATATATACTGCTTTTCCTAATTGCTATACGTGTTTATTTTTCTGCTACTGGGAATGCGTGTGATGCCGCATGTGGTGAGATTGAGTATACACTTAAGAAAAGCCAACCTTTTTCGTAGCGCGGAAGCTATCGGAAATAGCTGGTGATCTATTCTCGGTGAATGGCACTTACTCTAAGATTGCACACAACTCGCTGGCGATCCGCTTGTTGTCTGCCTTCCTGGGAGGAGCTGATGATAATGAGTACAGGTACAAAAATCACCCTAGTATAAACCTTTGGGGATGGGTAGAGCCTTGACTTCATGACAACGACCCTTTGACCCCATGTTTTTTCTATGTTTTTGTGTGCTGCATTCATGCATTCATTTAATAAAACATTAAAACATTCAAAAAACTTTCTCTTCTAGTCTCTTTGTTTTTCAAATTAAACTAAGACTGTGATTGCAAATATCTGAGAAAAAGATTGCATTAATGGATTTCGGTAGAAGGAAAACTCACCAGTATACCTTCAAGGTTCCAAAACTAGGGGATTTGAGAAAGTTAGCGAGGATGATCGTTAACCCAGAGGCTTTCAGAGCCAAGCACGGTGGTTTGCTACCACTGTTAAGAGTCCATGTGATTGAGGAAATCATGGATGCGCTCATTCAGTTCTACGATCCGGTTTATCATTGTTTCACATTCCCGGATTACCAGCTAGCACCAATGCTGGAGGAGTATTCTCATCTGACTGATTTACATATCACTGATTGAGCTCCATTTTCTGGACTGGAAGAAATTCCAAAGAATCAGACTATTGCAATAGCAATTCATTTGGACGAGTCTGAGGTCCGGACTCACATGACCACTAAGGGTGGCACCCAAGGTTTGCCAGCCCAGTTCCTGACCAAGAAAGCTCTGTACTTTGCTAGTATAGGGAACATGACTGCTTTTGAAAGCATCTTTGTCTTGCTCATCTACGGATTATTTTTTTTTCCCAACATCAATAACTTCGTCGATATCAACGCTATTAAGGTTTTTCTCATTGGAAACCCTGTGTCGAGTTTGCTCGCAGATACGTATCATTCTGTACACTTGGGAAATTTGTACAGCGGAGGGGAGATCACATGCTGTGTACCTTTGCTTTACAAATGGTTTATCTCTCACTTGCCCAAGTCTGCCGCTTTTTGGGATTGCAAGAGTGTCTTACGTTGGTCGCAGAAGATCATGTCTCTCACCAACTCCGATATAGATTGGTGTAATAGGATTTATGAGGGAATCAGAATCATTGACCGTTGTGGAAACTTCCCCAGCGTACCCCTCATAGGAACTAAAGGAGGAATCAACTATCATCCGATATTAGTTCTTCGTCAATTTGGATACCCGATGAGACACATCCCACTGGGTGTTCATCTGGAAGGTCTTTTCTTCAAAGAAGGAGAAAATGACAGAGCACTGAAGATGGAAATAGTGCAAGCTTGGAAACATGTTCATAAGAAAGGACGAGAGTCTCTGGGAAAACCGGACTGTGTCTCGGTGGAGCCTTATCTCCATTGGGTACAAACTAGAGCTCTCAAGCTAAAGATGCCTTATCCTCGTTACGGAATTCTTCCGCCGAGGGAAATTGTCATGTACTTCATGACGGAAACTGAAAGGCTTCAGGTTACTCTCAACAAAGTTCAAAAGGAAAGAAGATCTTGGAAGAACAAGTACCACACCCTCGACGTAGAGTGTATCCAAATACAACAATTACTGAAAGAGAAAGATGCTCTGATTGAAATTTTGGAGCAGCATGCTGTAGAGAATCAAGATGACCAAAGGAATTTGCTCGCTCCTTTCACCTGGCAAAGGAATGACAACCCGACAACGGCCCAAGCGCTCCGGTCAAAGAAGAGGACTCGGGACCCATTAGTTTAGGTTTCTGTTTCTGCACTTTGTAATCTACTGTATTTCCATTTCTGTAATCCTTTGGAATTCAATAAAAAGGGGTTTCCCCACTGTTTGATATTTGCAATCTAATTGTCGAAGTTTATTTTAATTAAACAAAAAATAATTAATATAATCATTGCATTCATCATTCTCACATCGCGTATTCTCCTTACCTACGAATCTCACGTTTGTGTCTCGATTCTAGAGTCAAACTGTCGCATTCGTATAATACTCGGGCCAATCGTCAGAAAAAGATGGATGATCTTGAGGAAGAAAACAGAGAGTTGAAAGAAGAGATCGACACTCTGAGAGAGGATATGAGAAAGCTTCGTAACGACATGCAAGCCATGGCAGAAGCTCAGCTACAAAGAACTGCGATCTCAGAGATCACCTCAACGCCCATCATAGAAAAGTATGATCCTAGGTATCAGATGCCGAAAGATCATCCTTGGGGCATGCCTGTTAACTATATCCCGGAAGGATATGTTCCGCCGATCACTAAAGATCAGGGAATCGCAACAGAAGCCGCTGGGCCTGAAGGTTACAAACTTCGGGAAAACGAAGATGCCAGGGGCATACTCAAGACTCCTGAAGGTTACAAACTGTGGGAGGCGCCAAGACTTACTGTCGTAGTCACGGTACCACCCCCTGTGGTGCACACTGTCCCGGAAGGACAGATTCCACAGACACCTTCTGGTAAGAAGGAAACTATGTTTGACAGAATGGATGAATTCCAGGAGCAGTTCTTGGAAATGCAGAAAGAGCTGCAAGCCATTCGCGGTCAGGATCTATTTGGAAAGGACGTCGCAGACCTCTGCTTGGTCCCAAATGTAAAAGTCCCGCACAAGTTCCAAGTGCCCGACTTTGAAAAATACAAGGGTAACTCTTGCCCTCAGAGCCATTTGGTGATGTACCCTCGGCGGATGTCAGCCCAGACGGAGAATCAGGACCTGCTGATTCACTACTTCCAGGATAGTTTAACCGGTGCCGCACTCAAATGGTACATGGGTTTAAACCGTACTACGATCAGTACATTCAGAGATCTCTGTACTGCCTTCGTCCAACAATACAAGTACAATTTGGACATGGCACCCGACAGAGATCAACTCAGATCAATGTCGCAAAAGGACAAGGAAACCTTTAAGGAGTATGCTCAAAGGTGGCGTGAAATTGCCGCTCAAATTTTTCCACCTCTTGAGGAAAAAGAGATGACAAAAATCTTCTTAAAGACCTTAAGCTCATTTTACTATGACCGAATGATTGCCAGTGCGCCCAGTGATTTCACCGAAATGGTCGGCATGGGTGTACGTCTTGAGGAAGCCGTCCGAGAAGGACGTTTGGTAAAAGACACTGGATCAACGAGCGGTACTAAAAAATACGGTAGTGCTCTCCCTAAGAAAAAAGAGCAAGATATTGGGAATATCTCTCTCGGAAAGCAAAGGCGACGTTATCAGCCAGTAGCAGCTGTTACTCCTGCTATCGGCCCCGCGCCTGTTCCTATGTATCAACCTCAGATTGCGCAGAGCCAACCTGACCAACAAAGGACACAACAGCCTCTTCAGCAGGCTCGTCCCCCATATAACAACAACCGTACAACACGGCCACCAAGATTTGATCCTATACCTGTAACGTACGCAGAACTGTTTCCGTTACTGCTAGCCAAGGGGCACATCCAGACTAAGTCTCCCCTTTCAGTTCCGGAAAATCCGCCTTTCTGGTTTAAGGTGGATCAAACATGCCCTAATCATCAAGGAGGTTCAGGGCATAACATTGAGACTTGTCTCAATTTCAAATCCGACGTGCGAAAGCTTGTTAGGAGCGGGCTCTTATCTTTCAAAGATACGAATCCTAATGTTCTTACGAACCCGCTGCCTCAACATGAGAAGGCTGCAGTCAATCTGATTGAGAAAGAGACTAATAATGTCTATCAAATTCACGATGTACTCTTGTTGAAAACCAATCTGGTCAAGATGCATTGTAGATAGAGTGGATATGGCCATGTGCCACCTCATAACTATCACCAGTGTGATGTCTGCTCTAAAAACAATCAAGGATGTTCTGTAGTGCAAGCAGCTCTACAGGAGCAAATGGATCTCGGATGGATCCAGGAGCACCGAGTTCGTGGAGTTAACATGGTCTCTACGAATTCTAACGTCATTCAAAACCACGACATCTGTGTGATGAATGTCAACTTGGTGGCGATGCACTCAAGGCAAAGCCAGTATCATAATCTGCCGCGGCACGATTACAGTTCCTGTCTGATTTGCTCGGTAAACAAACAGGGATGCTCTTTCATACAAGAGGCCCTCCAGCGTCAGATGGATCTTGGATGGATCCAAAACTACCATGATAGGAACTCCTATCAAATCAACATGGTTCAGATCTTTGACATCCGCGTGATGAATACCAATCTGGTAGAGTTACATGCTGAGCAGGTCCGACTCGGATTCTTAATATCACACGATTATCAAAACTGTAAAGCAGGTTGCGAAAACGATCGAGGTTGTACCCTTGTCCAGGAGGCACTTCAGCACTTGTTAAATCACTGGTGGATGCCAATCTACATGGACGAAGATACTCAGTAGATTAGTATCAATAACAGGAATCCTACTCGTTGTCAAAGTCAGGATGTCCGATCAATGGAAGGTAACCTAGTGAGGTTACATTGTATTCAAAGTGGGCGTGGCCAGGTGCCACCACACAACTATGACAGTTGTAGCGTCTGTTCGGAAAGTAACCAAGGGTGTTACCTTGTGAGAGCAGCTCTTCAGGGTCAGGTCGATCATGGAGAAATTCGTCCATATCCAGGTTCAGGACCCATCATTTGGTCGCCGAACTACCTTGCCGATCAAGTTGAGGATGTTGTCACGATCTCTGGTCATCACCAGATCAGGGATGTTTTTGCCATCGTCCCTCTACTTGACGAATCTAGAGTTCCCAACCGGGAAAGAATCGAGGTTACTTATGACGGTCAGAAAAATCAGAAGGTTCCCATAGTCATCTATCTACCGGGACCATTACCGTATGAATCAGCTAAGGTAATCCCTTACAAATACGGTGCAACAACAATTGAGAATGGAAAGGAAATTCCATTACCCTCCGTCGTGAATATTGCAGACATCAGTCGTGTAACACGGAGCGGTCGAATCTTCAACCGAGGGGTTGGAGAATCCAACAAAGAAAAGGAACTTCAGGCGGAAATTCCTGATCCACCAGTCAGTCAATCTGGTAATCCCGACTTTTCAAAAGACAAAGATGAGATGCTAAAGCTCATCCAAAGGAGTGAATATAACATTGTTGATCAACTGTTACAGACTTCTTCAAAGATCTCAGTATTATCACTGTTACTCAGTTCAGAAGCACACAGAGAGGCTCTACAGAAAGTCTTAGAGCAAGCCTTTGTGGAACAGGATGTAACAATCAGACAATTCGATAACATTGTCTCTAACATCACTTCCTGCAATAATTTGGGATTTAGTGATGAGGAATTACCTGAAGAGGGTCGCCGTCATAACATGGCGCTCAACATTACAGTTAACTGCCAGGGCGATGCTTTAGCCAATGTACTGGTAGACACAGGGTCAGCCCTGAATGTTATGCCGAAGTCCACTTTGACGCAATTAACATTTAAGGGCCCTCCGATGAGAGTCAGCGAGGTCGTCGTCAAAGCATTCGACGGATCCAGTAAAACAGTTATCGGCGAAGTCGATCTTCCCATAACTATTGGTCCTCACACTTTCCAAATCACTTTCCAGGTCATGGACATCCGGGCAACATACAGTTGTTTATTAGGAAGACCTTGGATACATCAGGCTGGAGCGGTTACTTCAACCCTCCACCAAAAGCTAAAGTTCGTCAAGAACGATCAACTTGTCACGGTTTGTGGGGAACAAGCCTTGCTTGTGAGTAACCTATCATCATCTACTTGTGTGGAACCCGAGGAGGTTATTGGAACTCAGTTCCAAGCACTATCGGTGAGCAAGAACGATCAGTACAAAGAAGGAACTTCAATTTCTTCATACAAAGATGCTATCAAAGCGGTCGAGAGTACCGATACGACAGGATGGGGACGGCTTGTCATTCCTATTGACAATAAAACAAAGAAGGGTCTTGGTTTTTCTGCAACCTGTACCCAGACAGCCGCCAACGATGAAAGTCTTCATCCCCTTCAAAACTTCTTCCACAGTGGAGGTTTTCTTCACCCAGTGTCTCAGACAGTTCATGCTATCAATGAGGAAGATCCCTCTGACACAGATGAAGAATAGAAGTCCTACTTTAACAAGGACGACTATATGTCTCAGGAAGAGGTGCCTATGCCTTTTTGCTTTCCTACAGAAAGTCCGAGATTTATACCAAGATCAGATGTCAAAATGATCTACGGAGATTGTGATCCGGAAGGATGCCGTGCTCCGCCGAATTCATTAGAGGAGGACACTCTGATGAAAGAAAACTTTGATCACAATTACTATAGCCCAATGGATGGCCTGCCAATGTGGCAGCCTTACCTAGGAAACTTGGGGCAAGAAAGTCATCCGAGTAATGAAACTCAGCTGAGCGTCATTGAACAGAATACCTGTGTCCCCACCATGTCATGGGATCAACATTCAGGTCATTCGGAAACTACTCAACATGAAGATGAATTCGCAACGTTTGCAGGACTAGAATTCATCAACTATGCTTTTCCTGAGGTCAACGTCATCGAGAGGGATGACTTCTCCAGTTCCAAAGAAGTTTGGGACACTTTGGGACAACCAAGTGGAAAATACGACTTTATGGTCAAGTACACTGCTCCCGAAAGCTCTCGTATCAGGCTCGAAGACATCCAACCAACTGGATGGGGAGATACAGCTGAGAGCACAAATGCTATGCAAAATGCAACAGGGGAATCCTCCTACGACAATTCTGCTTGGGAGACAGATTCCAACGATCCTGCTCCACCAGAAATCAGCGTCATTTCTGAAGACAAATCAAGGAAGGTGCCTGACTTTGTGATTCACCGAGGAGTTCGCCGCCAATGGGTTGCTGTCGAGGTTCCGAAGGTCGTTCATCAGTCAAAGTAATTGCCATCTTTAAACCTTTCACCCTGCCCAGGTGAAACAGATATTTTGATAGGGCTCGTTTTCTGTAAATTTCCCTCTTCGCTTTGCCCAAAGCGACAGAGTTTTATTTTATAGGGCTGTAGTTTCAAGATTTGACTTGTTCATTAATAAAATAATGTCGTTCTGTAATTTCCGCATTAATTGTTGTTTTCTCTTTTTACTTTTTCAGAAAATGGTAATCCTAAAAAAACATTCAATAATAAAAACAAGCAGTAAAATCAAAACACTGCACACACTTGCATTTTCTCTATCTCTTCTAAACACGAATCATCACGTCATGCAGATTGCTTGTTTTATACCCCGTTGAAACATACAATCCGATGCCTTCTTCCAACTTTGAGTTCCCGGTATTCGAGGCTGAAGAAGAAAATGACAACGAAATTCCAGAAGAGATCTCCCGACTACTCAGACAAGAGGAAAGGTCCATTGAACCTCACAAAGAACCGTTGGAAACGGTAAACTTGGGTTCAGAAAAAGAGAAAAAAGAAATCAGGATGGGAGCATTGCTCAGTCCAACTGCCAGAGAGGGTTTGATAAAGCTTCTCAAAGAATTCCCCGATGTGTTCGCTTGGTCCTATCAGGATATGCCAGGTTTGGATACCAGCATCGTGGAACATCACTTACCGTTGAGATCGAAATGTCCGCCAGTAAAGCAAAGGTTGAGACGCACTCACCCGGACATGGCCATCAAAATCAAAGAGGAGGTACAGAAACAGATCGACGCGGGTTTCCTCACTGCATCTGAATATCCTCAATGGTTAGCCAACATCGTACCCGTTCCCAAAAAGGACGAAAGGGTCAGAATGTGTGTTGATTACAGAGATCTAAACAAGGCGAGTCCAAAGGACGACTTTCCTTTACCACACATTGACATGCTGGTTGATAGCACAGCAAAGTTCAAAGTATTCTCCTTCATGGATGGATTCTCGGGCTATAACCAGATCAAAATGGCGCCGAAATACATGGAGAAAACTTCGTTCATTACCCCATGGGGTACCTTTTGTTACAAGGTAATGCCGTTCGGTTTAAAGAATGTCGGGGCAACCTATCAAAGGGCCATGACTACTCTGTTTCATGACATGATACACAAAGAAATCGAGGTATATGTCGATGATTTGATTGCAAAATCAAGAACAGAGGATGAGCACGATGAACATCTGTCAAAATTGTTCGAACGTCTAAGAAAATTCAAGCTCCGCTTGAATCCCAACAAGTGCACCTTCGGTGTCCGTTCAGGGAAACTACTAGGGTTCATCGTCAGCCAGAAAGGGATTGAGGTTGATCCTGACAAGGTCAAGGCCATTCAAGAAATGCCTTCTCTGAAAACTGAAAAATAAGTCAGAGGATTCCTGGGACGTTTGAACTACATCTCCAGATTCATATTCCTTATGACCGCCACTTGTGCGCCGATTTTCAAGTTATTGAAAAAGAACCAGGATTGCGTTTGGTCAGAAGACTGCCAAACTGCCTTCGACAATATCAAGGAATATCTGTTGAATCCTACGATTCTATCACCTCCAGTGGAAGGAAGACCATTGATCATTTACCTCACAGTCCTAGAGGACTCAATGGGATGTGTACTTGGCCAACAAGACGAAACTAAAAGGAAAGAGTCTGCCATTTACTATCTAAGCAAGAAATTCACCGACTGCGAGACTCAGTACACAATGCTTGAGAAAACTTGTTGTGCTTTGGCTTGGGTAGCCAGACGTCTTCGCCAATACATGATTCGTCATACTACTTGGTTGGTCTCCGAAATGGATCCAATCAAGTACGTTTTTGAAAAACCTGCTCTCACGGGAAGGATTGCCCGTTGGCAGATGTTACTATCAGAATATGACATAGAGTACCATGCTCAGAAAGCCGTTAAAGGAAGTATTTTAGCCGATCATTTGGCTCATCAACCGATTGACGATCTAGAATCAATCGGGTTTGACTTCCCAGACGAAGATGTCATGTATCTAAAAATGAAAGATTGCGATGAACCGCTACCCAGTGAAGGGCCAAAACCAGGTTCCCAGTGGGGACTCATCTTTGACGGAGCAGTTAATCATTATGGAAACGGAATTGGGGCAATCATTGTTACCCCTCAGGGTTCCCACATTCCTTTCACTGCCAGACTTATGCTCAAATGTACGAACAACGAGGCCGAATACGAAGCATGTATTATGGGTCTCGAAGAAGCGATTGATTTAAGGATCAAAAACTTGGACGTATACGGCGACTCAGCTCTGGTTATTAACCAGATAAAACGAGATTGGAACACATACCAATCAGGATTGATTCCTTACAAAGACTATGCAAGGAGGTTGTTACCCTTCTTCAACAGTGTCGACTTTCATCACATCCCTCGTGATGAGAATCACATGGCTGACGCATTAGCCACTATCTCTTCCATGATTAGTGTAGGTCGATGGAATGACATACCTAAGATCGACATCATGCGCCTTGAACGGCCCGCTTACATCTTCGCGATTGAAGCAGTCATAGACGACAGACCTTGGTATCACGATATCAAATGCTTCCTTCAGAAACAAGAGTACCCATCTGGGGCACTCAGAAAAGATAGAAAAACCCTCAGAAGATTGGCTGGAAACTTCTTCATGAGCGGTGACACTCTTTATAAGAGAAATTTTGACATGGTCTTGCTCCGATGCGTCGACAGACCAGAAGCAGACATGCTCATGAAAGAAATTCATGAAGGATCCTTTGGCACTCATGCCAACGGACACACAATGGCGAGAAAAATTCTCAAGGCCGACTATTATTGGTTGACCATGGAATCCAACTGCTACAAGTACATGAGGAGGTGTCACAAGTGTCAGATATACTCCGACAAAATTCATGTACCGCCATCACATCTCAAAGTTCTTTCTTCCCCGTGGCCATTTTCCATATGGGGAATCGATATGATTGGTATGATTGAGCCCAAGGCTTCAAACGGACATCGGTTCATCCTGGTAACCATTGACTATTTCACCAAGTGGGTCGAAGCAGCGTCATTCGCCAATGTAACCCGACAAGTGGTGGTCCAATTTATCAAAAACAATATCATCTGCCGTTATGGTGTTCCAAGCGAGATCATTACTGATAATGGATCTAACTTGAACAATAAGATGATGAAAGAGTTGTGTGCAGAGTTCAAGATCGAACACCATAACTCATCTCCCTACCGACCCAAGATGAACGGAGCGGTCGAAGCGGCTAACAAGAACATCAAGAAGATCGTTCAAAAAATGGTTGTAACCTATAAAGATTTGCACGAGATGCTACCCTTTGCTATTCATGGTTATCGCACATCTGTCCGCACTTCAATAGGGGCAACCCCTTTCTCTCTAGTATATGGCATGGAGGCAGTGCTCCCCATAGAAGTAGAGATCCCGTCAATCCGGGTATTAATGGAAGCTAAGCTCACCGAAGCTGAATGGTGTCAAAGTCGACACGACGAACTGAACCTGATCGAAGAGAAGCGAATCACGGCACTATGCCATGGTATGTTGTATCAACAAAGAATGAAGAGGGCGTTCAACAAAAAGGTTCGGCCTCGTGTCTTCAGGAAAGGAGACCTCGTGCTCAAGAAGATACAATCATTTCTCACTGACTCTCGGGGCAAATGGACCCCAAATTATGATGGCCCCTATGTGGTCACGAAAGCTTTCTCAGGCGGCGCCTTGAGACTTGCAACCATGGACGGAGAGGAATTTGCCTACCCCACGAATGTTGATGTAGTCAAGAAATACTTCGCCTAAACTAAAAAAAAAAACGTCTCGGTGGATTGAGAACCCGAAAGGGCGGTCCAGGCAAAAGTTAGAGACATGAAAAAAAAAGAATCATCCCGATGGATTGGAAATCTCATAGTACAATCCAGGCAAAAGTTAGGGATAATGGCAAGTAACTATGTTCAACAGAGGCAAGTCCCTCAGCAGTAGTTACATCATCTATCGGAGGAAATCTCCAGTCAAAGGTCATCTTCGACAGAAGCTCAGGATGCCCCGAATTCAAAGTTGGTAGAAGGATAGTGGTCGTTATGTTTCAACGTAGCCCTTTTCCCTGTAAATTACCATTTTCTAACTTTGTATATACTCTTTGGAATCACGCGTTTGGTTGATCTCCATCTTATCAATAAAATTTGAGCCCTTGTGCTTTTGTTTGTAATTCTTATCTTGTTTTAGCTTTGCAGAACGACGTTGTTTAAACTTAATCAACGATTCTTGAAATAAAACAAAAATGAATTTACTTGTTAAAACTTTTTCTGCTTTTAAAATAAAGATGGCAATTTCTTTTGACTGTTGAACATCAGAAGAACATCGATCGCTTCTCCCGAAGTAAGCGAACTTCAAAGTGCAGAATCAAAGTACTCCTTCTAAAGCCAGTATGCCTGAATGAAGGGATCAACTGTGTCAGAGACCTTGTTTCGTCTGACAGCCTCGGCCGAGTTCTCATCTCCTAAGCCCGATCAACATAGTTCCCAACAGGACTATCTCTCCTAAGCAAGGTGGAATTGCTATTTTGAATCAACGGTACTTCTTCGCCCCGCGATGGCCGAGTATCCAATTGTGTTCATCCATTAGTCTGTATGTCGCGTCTATTTTGTCAGCATATACATACATACATCATGCATTTTTTATTTGCATTCACATTTCATATTGCATCACTATCACTCTAGTCGGTCTTGTCCCCTAGTGGTAGAAGTCCTCTCAATCGAGTTGTCAGTTCTTGCCTCGTCAGGAAATACTGTGACTGAACAACCTCGATTCCAGTTTAATTCTAGAAAGAAGTTGGTCCTTGACCACTTTGATAACTTGAACCTCTGAAAAGCCAGAGTAAACTCTCAATAAACATCACTCTTCGCCATTGAAGATGATATCCTTGCTTTCCCGGATTAAGGAAAATCCACAGAGAAAGCCTCGTGATCAGAGATTCGGCAGCATGCCAGTTTTGCTCCGAAAGGACCGTTGATGAAAAGGTCATTGGCCCCACAAAATTGGACCCCATCATATGGCGTTTCTCCAGGAAGATCCCGAGAAAAGTATGATGAAAGATCCCAAATGAAAACAGTCTCTCAAGAGACTCGCTTTCCCCAGTAGAAACAAATGGCGTCTCCAACAGAGAAGTTTGTACAACTCTACAACTCAAACGTCTGGGTTCCCCAGCAAGTCTATCAACAAAACTTTTTCCACTCAAATGGCATCTCCCCAGGAAAATTCGGCGAGAAGTTTGAGGAAAGCCGCTATGAATAGCGTCCCTTGTCAAGAAAGTTTATTGACAAAAGAAACTAAGACCAGTTCTTGGTAGGAAACCAGGATCGAGGGGAAGTTTAAATCAGAAACTAAGACCAGTTCTTGGTAGGAAACCAGGATCGAGGGAAAGTTTAAATCAGAAACTAAGACCAGTTCTTGGTATGAAACCAGGATCGAGGGGAAGTTTAAATCAGAAACTAAGACCAGTTCCTTGGTAGGAAACCAGGATTGAGGGGAAGTTTATTTCAAAAGAGACTGAGACCAGTTCCTTGGTAGGAAACCAGGATCGAGGGGAAGTTTACCTTTTCTAAGCATCATCGCTTAGCTAAAGAAGATGAATGCGTAAGCTACCATTCATAACCACCATCAAAATTTCGGGTATTCCGATATTTAATCCTCTTGCACCCCGAATGCCCGAATCCCTTCGTCATTCATACCTTCGGGTCCAAGAAGATTAAATAGGGGCATCTGTAATACCCCAAATTTTAACCACTTAGATTTCCCATCATTGTGAAAATCATCATCACAATATGGATGAACCATCATGCTGCATCAGTCTCCCCAAAGATGGGTGAGCATCCAATACAATCAAAATTAGGGTTTCAAGCCCTCTCTGAGTGCTTAGACAAAGGATCAATCAAGAAATGACATGATCTTCAACTTGTCTAATCTCTTAAACATCCACAATGGATAAAAAAGGACTCCCACTTCAAGGATTAAGCACAAGGCTGCTCCCTTCTAGGTGGATCAAGTCTCAAGATCGACAGTGTCACCAAATTAGGGTTTTGGTCGACCAGGGTTTCCAGATGGAAATTTTCATCTGGGCACAAGGCAATGATCCAAAACATAACCTAATATACTTCATGGAACCTCATGAACCCATGCATCAAGTCAATTTTGCCTCAGGGGATGCATTCATCAAAAATCAGGAATTAGGGTTTCTTGACCTAATTCACCCCTAAGTTGACTTTTGGGACAAACCATGAGCCAAGACCTCAAGAGATGATTTGAGGGTCTCTAATACACCATATTGATCCATTTGGAACAATGGATTGATCCAAGAAGCTTGAGCAACAAGTCTCATTTTCATCTGCACCACAATTAGGGTTTTAAGGGAAAAGTCAACTGTAACTTTGACTTTTGACCTGGACATGCTCCCAAACCCTAATACATGATTGAATATACCCTATGACACCCATGGAACATGTCCATCAAGTTTGATTTAGGTCAAGGACATGATTTCCTGAAGAATTGCACAGTTTGGAATTCATCTGATAAAAAGTCAACTGTGCACAAAAGTCAACTTTGACTTTTTGAGATTTTTCACCAAAATGGATTTTTAACCCTAAAATGATGTTAATGTATGATTTGAATCATCATTCATCAAGAAAAATCAAGAAAAGTGAGATAACTTGTAAAAGGGGTAACTATAAAACTTAGAAATTTTTCTAAGTTAAAAATAAAGTGGCAAAGGTACCGACTTTGGAGGACCATAACTCCTAAACCACAAGGCCATTTTTTCTCATCCAAAGATGGATCTGTAGCCCTCATTATCACCTACAAAAACTTCAACTACAAGTCATTCCAATTCATTAAGGATTTTGAGTTATGGAGTGATCAAAGTGGCTGAAAAGTGAAAATGTCACTTTTTCCAACACACAGTGAAATTTTCACTAAGTCAGAATTTGCCTTCACTTTTTGCCAAATGTAGGGGGATTTTTCACTTGGAATCAAAAGAGATCAAAACCAAACTTGTTCAAACAGTTGTTGTATCATGTTAGGGCTTTCCAAAATGGCCAAGAACATTGCCAAATTCAACCTACATCATGAGATACAACATTGGCAAGTTGCCTTGCTGAAATCTGTCAAGGCAAGGCAGAATTTGCATTTTGGCTCGATTTGCAAAAATCAGCCAATTGCAATTGCTCCAATCCACTTGGACACCTCAGAGGATTGAATCTAAAAGGGACAATCACTGAGCCAAGCCTCAAAGGTCCAAGGAACAAGGAATAGCATGTTGAACCTAGAGTTGCCAAAATAGGGACAAGACTTCAAATTTGGAATGAGGCATTCAATGGAACCATCAAGGTGGCATGGACTGAGCCATTCTCATCTGAAATCAGTCAAGACTTATCCAAGACCAAGGGGACCAAAGCTCTGTGCCCTAACCTCTAGTCAATGGCTAGAGGAGACTTTCATTTCCATTGGCCAACATTGAGGAAACCTACTTACCAGCTGCCATGCACTATTCCTTGTAAAAAAAACTTGCTATACTATAAATAGAGCTCAATTGTGGTAAATTTAAGTACACCAAAGCCATCTAACAGATGCTTTCTTCAAACTCTCTTTCTCTTGGCAAAAATGTCTTTCTTAGCAAGGTAGCTATCAGGTTTTGAGTTTGAGAGCAATTCTGCACAAACCAATCACTCACACACCTCACATACATCACATATGAGCTGATCAAACACTCACATAACTTCTGAAACATCAATTTCATGAAATCACCAGCTGGTTGCTCAAATTTTCAAACAAGGTGCAGCTGAGGTACCACAAAATAATCCAGCCAATTTCAATCAAGTCCAACCGTCCAAACACAATCCATAGGGTGTAGGGAAGCTGTTCAGATCATCACCACTCACCTGTAACACCTCCAAATCAAAAATCACTTTGAACTTGCTGTCACGACTTGGAGGTAAGCACATACTTGGTCATCTCTCAATCTATGCATATTTCCTCGCACAATAATTTGGCCATATGTTCATAATCATGCATGGAATGTTTTCCCTCAATTAATTGCATTGTTTGAATCGTGTATCAAAAATCCTAGCCTTCATGCAGAAATTAGGGTTCTTGAGGTTTCTTCGTGATTTCTTGTTGTATGTTTAATTTAAATGAAATTAAAGTACATAGACATGATTGTGAGGTTGAGACGAGCATAATGATATGTGGATTGCATGATATGATTACGTATTTATGGAGATTGGATAGAAAACGCAAATCTGAGAAACCAAGAACACGCGCGTGTTCTTCAGCTTGTTCTTGGCGCCTTTTTTTCAAATTCAAATATTTGAATTTTGTGATTTTGTTTAATTGATTCAAAAATTAATTTCTCTCTGAGTTTTAATGATTTTGAGTTGATTCTTTTTTTAATAATTCACAAAAATGTTAAAATATTTTATTTTATCAAAAAATCCCAAAAATATTGTTTATTTCATATAATTGATATTTTTGTAAAGAATTAATATTTTGATTGTTTTTGGCATTTTAAATATTTTTTCTACATTGATTTTGCAACTTTTAATGCTTTCTAATTATTTTGTAGGTCAATACTTAATTTTTGAAGCATTAATCCAAGATCACAATTTGTTTTCCATGTGTTAAACAATTTTTGATCATTTTAATTGAATTTTTATTCAATTAAATACATTTTGAAAACAAATTAGGGTTTTGGATTAATTCAACCCTCATAAATCATTTTCAAAACACTATGGGCCTCTATTAGAGTGTAAGACCCAATCCTTTTTTTGACCAAATCATCTTTGGGCCTCACTTATTGTATAAGTCCCGATACCGTCAAAAAAATAAACGACGCGATCGTCGCCTTTTCAAAAATCATCTGGGCCTACCCTCGAGTAGTAAGACCCATTTATTTTTATTCAAACACTTTGGGCCTCTATTAGAGTGTAAGACCCAATCCCCCTTTTAACCAAAACATTTTGGGCCTCACTTATTGTATAAGTCCCTCTGCGTTAAAAGAAAACCTCGGCGCGATCGCCATTTTAAACGAAAAATCATTTGGGTCTACCCTCGTGTTGTAAGCCCCACTCTTTTTCTTTAAACCTTTTTGGGCCTCTTGAGAGAGTGTAAGACCCATCCCTTTGTACAGAAAACCATTTTGGGCCCCAATCACTTGTATAAGTCCCTCTGTACAAATTCAAACAGTGCGCTCACTGATAAAACCCTGGGCCTCTCCTTGAGCTGTAAGCCCCAAATCTTTCTTTTTTAAAGCACTTTCTCCTTTGATTTTGAATATACTGTTGTTTTCAATCTTTCTTTGTTGAACAACTAACCAAACAGCATGGAAGCACTACAACCGAGTAAGTGGTTATCGCTTTCATTTACTGCTTTCATATTATAAACTGTATTGTGGGGCTGCTCACTGTAAGTATCCTTTCATAAACTCATATCTACTGTGTAATAATAGTATAGATATTTCGAGTATCCCCGGCAACTACGTCTAGAACTAGGTGACGCCATTTCACTTATTCGTAGAAATAGACGCCTAGATCCCCAATAGGAGCACCAGATACAGTCTTCTCTTCGGCTGTCCTCCTTAGGAATCGTCAAGAAGCTCTACTCCCCAAGATGAATGCATTCTCCGTGAATGGCATCTTTGAGTTTCTTCCCAATTCTCGAACTTTCCTGACTTGATCTATCCCTTGTGGATAGCTTGCCTTGAATGTCTCGGGGTTTGGGTACCCACTACGGTCATAATCTTGGACCTTAACTAAGGAACCCTCTTTAAAAGCTAAAAGTCGCTGGATAGTAAATCTCGCACGTTTACCAGTGGTTTTCATCTTTAAAAGAGTTATCTCTTCTAATGGAAAGGAGATGATAGACCCACGTGCTTCTTAAAAGCATCGGCCTCCTCTTGGGCATTATTCAAGGACCCTACGGCTTCTTAGAAGTATTCACAGCCTCCTCTTAGGCTTCGTATAATGATCTCTTCCTTCGGGAATGATAGCCTCCTCTTGGGCTTCGTACAAGGACCCGTCGGCTTCTTAAAAGTTTCCAGCCTCCTCTTGGGCTTCGTACAAATTGTCTCGACGACCTCCTAGAGGTATAGGAACAGAACCTAGTCATCCTCATAAAACAGTCCTTTCATAGAGTCTACTACTGTTTCTCGAAGCATAGTACAAAAGATAAAACTCTAGACACGGACAGTCTAACTTCCTTGAGTCTCAAAGACATTCTCAAGTACCCTTCGTTAAATAGGAAGGAAACCCGCAGACTCGGATAGTCTCAATACCCTTTGGATTTCATGTTTCCTCAAAGAGAAGGAAATATCCCTGATCCTCAAATCAAATCCCTGAGTACAGTGTTGCTCATATAAGAACTGATTTTCTCTTTTAAATCAATATATTGGATTTGTCACTCAACTGAAACAGTTACAATAGCCTCCATCTCGGGCTTCGTACGAGATACCAAAATTCTCCCCAGTGGAGTCAAAACAACCTTTTCGCCTCTCTCTCGGGCTTTGTACGAGATACAAAAACACTCTCTTACTGAGTATAAAAGATTCTTCAATTGAGTCAACTCTTTGCTAGCCTCCTCTTAGGCTTTGTATAACGATATGCCCCACTGGGTCAAAAACTTTTAGCCTCTCTCTCGGGCTTTGTACGAGACACAAAATAGCCTCCTCTTAGGCTTTGTATAATGATTTTCCTAGCGGAAATTAGCCTCCTCTTAGGCTTTGTATAAGAAAACCACTGGTTGATCCAATCGACCTTTTAGCATCAAAGCTGTGCCTTGTTCACAGTATACAAACATCAACAACTCCTTTCCCTTCGTCTAATCGCTGTAAGCGGCAAGCCTCTGGATCAGCTACATCCATGCCACTGTCCCTCTTTTAGCATGAGAAATTCCTAAGGAAAGATGGCATTGCTCTACACTGAGTTAAAGTCTTCTCCTTCAGGTTAAAACCCTTTCTTCAGAAATTATGGCATTGCTCGGATCCGCGTATCCCAGTTAAAGTAATTCTCCTTCTCCCCTCTTTAGAGATGACAAATTCTCTCTAAAGTCAAGGTCATTCAGCTTCACGTCTTGGGCTTTGAACAAGACACAAATAGACCTTTCAGCTTCACATCTTGGGCTTTTAACAAGATACAAATCACCTTTCGCTTCACGTCTTGGGCTTTGAACAAGACACCAAACACCTATTTCCTCCCATAGAATAGGAGGAACTACGAACGCTCTGATTTCCGTGTTTCGGTAAACGGGAATACGTAGGCATAAGATCGAAAGAAAAGATCTTAGCGAGCGCAATCAACAAAAAACCCAAATCCCATATCTCAGTTAATCAAAAGCAGTAATTCAAAAGCATCAGTCCTAACATCTTAATCCTTGTTCCCCGCCAGAAACCTTCTACCTAGATAAAAAGAAAGAGAACAGTATTGGCGAAAATACAAATAACCAGTACAAAGGCCCCCCCACATTGATAGCATCCGTAACCTAACAGACCGCTGTTTAAACTCAGTATGCAAGCAGGGTTAATTGGAGACATCTATTTCCCTTCCTTATTCAGCTCACAATAGGATAAAAAATGAATCGACCTGTAGTTTAAAGCTCAAACCGCAGAGAGCGACCAGCGCTTAAGAACCGCGTCCAAAATCGCTCGCTACAGGGCGGTCCAGGCAAAAATTAGAGACATAATAAAAAAAACCATCCCGGTGGATTGAAAATCTCAAACTACAATCCAGGCAAAAATTAGGGCTTCATGGCAAGTAACTATGTCCAGCTAAGGGGCAAATCTCTCAGCAGCAGTAGTGCCATCCATCAAGGAAACTCCAGTCAAGGTCATCTTCGACAGAAGCTCAGAATGTCCAGAATTTAAAGTTGGTAGAAGGATAACGGTCGTTATGTTTCAATGTAGCCCTTTTCCCTTAAATTACCATTTTCTAAACTTTGTGAATACTCCATGGAATCACGCGTTTGGCTGATTTCCATCCAATCAATAAAATTTGAGCCCTAGTGCTTTTGTTTGTAATTCTCATTTGTTTTAGCTTTACAAAATGATGTTTTAATATGATCAACGATTCTTGAAATAAAACAAAAAATGAATTTACTTGTCAAACTTTTTCTGCTTTTAAAATAAAGATGGCAATTTCTTTTGACTGTTGAACATCGAAAGAACATCGATCGCTTCTCCAGAAGTAATCGAGCATCAAAGTGCAGAATTAAAGTACTCATTCTAAACGAGTACGCTTGATATCCCTGGCAGAGTTCTTACCTCCTAAGCCCGACCAACGTTGTTCCCTATAGGGACTATCTCTCCCAAGCAAGGCAGAATTACTACTTTTGGACCAGTGATACTTTTCATCCCCCACGGTGCCCGAGTATCCAGTCGTGTTCATCTATTAGTCTGTATGTCGTGTCAGTTTTGTCAGCCTAAACATACATGCATCATGCATTATTACTTTGCATTCATATTCATATTTCATCACTATCACTCTGGTCAGTCTTATCCCCAAGTGATAAAAGTCCTCTTATCAATCGAGTTGTCAGTTCTTTCCTCGTCAGGAAATGTTGCGTCCGAACAATCTCTCCTCCAGTTTATTTCTGGATTGGAGCCGATCCTCGACCAATTTGATAACTTGAACCTCTGAAAAGCAAGAAAACTTTTGACGAACGTCACTCTTCACCATTGAAGATGATATTTTCGCTTTCCCAGATTAAGGAAAATCCCCAGAGAAAGCCTCTTAATCAAAGATTCGGCAGTACATCAGTTTTTCTCCAGAAGATTAGCTGACGAAAAGGTCGTCAGCACCTCAAGATTGAATAACATCACATGGCATTTCTCCGAGAAGATCTCGAGGGAAAGTATGATGTAATATCCCCAAACAGGAAGCTGGCTCTCAAGAGACTCGTTTCCCCAGTAGAGTCAACAAATGGCATCTCCGACACAGAGAAGTTTGTGCACCTCTACAACTCAGATGAATGGGTTCCCCATCAATTCTGACATCAAAACCTTTTCCATCAAATGGCATCTCCCCAGGAAAATTTGGCGAGAATTTTGATGAAAACCGCTACAAATAGCGTCCCTTGTCAAGAAAGTTTATTGACAAAAGAAACTGAGACCAGTTCCTTGGTAGGAAACCAGGATCGAGGGGAAGTTTATTTAAGAAACTGATACCAGTTCCTTGGTAGGAAACTAGGATCGAGGGGAAGTTTATTTCAAAAGAAAACTGAGACCAGTTCCTTGGTAGGAAACCAGGATCGAGGGGAAGTTTATTTCAAAAGAAAACTGAGACCAGTTCCTTGGCTGAAGACCAGGATCGAGGGGAAGTTTACCTTTTCTAAGCATCATTTCTTAGCAAAAGAAGATGGATGAGCAAACTGCCATTCATAACCACCATCAAAATTTTGGGTATTCCGATATTTAATCCTCTTGCACCCCGAATGCCCGAATACCTTCGTCATTCCCACCTTCAGGTCCAAGAAGATTAAATAGGGACATCTGTCATACCCCAAATTTTGACCACTAAGTTTTCCCATCATTGTGCCAATCATCATCACAAGATGGGGATACTTTCATGTCTCATCAATCTCCTCAAGGAATTGTTGAGCATTCACTACAATTAAGGATTAGGGTTTCAAGCCCCCTTAGGGCACTTAGACAAGAGATCAATCAAGAAATTACACGATCTTCAACTTTTATAGCCTCTCAAACACCCAAAATGGATCAGGAGGACTGCCTCATCAAGAATCAAGCACAAGGTTGCAGCATTCCAAGTGGATTAAGCCTCCAGATCGTCAGTGTCACCAAATTAGGGTTTGGTCGATTGAGGCCTCCAGATGGAATTTTTCCTCTAGGCATGAGCCAATGCTTCAAAGCACAACCCAAGATACTACAAGGGACCTCATGGACCCAATCGTCAAGTCAATTTTACCTCAGGGGATGCATCCACAAAAAAATCAGGAATTAGGGTTTCCTGACCTAATTCACCCTTAAGTTGACTTTTCGGATAAAACATGAGCCAAGACCTCAAGGCATGATTTGAGGGTCTCTAACACACTACATTGATCCATTTGCAACAATGGATTGATCCAAGAAGCTTGACTCACAAGTTTCATTTTCATCAAGACCACAATTAGGGTTTCGAGGGAAAAGTAAACTGTACCTTTGACTTTTGTCTAGGACATGCTCCCAAACCTTGGGACATGATTCAATACACCCTACAACACCTATGGAATATATCCATTAGGTTTTATTTAGGTCAAGGACTTGATTTCACAAAGGATCGCACAGTTTGGATTCCGTCCGATAAAAAGTCAACTGTGCACAAAACCAAGTTTGACTTTTTGAGATTTTTCACAATTATGGTTCATTGACCCTAAAAAAATGTTAATATGTGATTTGAATCATCATTCATCAAGAAAAATCAAAGAAAGTGGGATAACTTGTAAAAGGGGTAACCATAAAAACTTAGAATTTTTCTAAGTTATGGAACAAAGTGGCTAGGGTACCAACTTCCAAGGACCATAACTTGAGATCAAGCAACAATTTTGGATGGTCCAAAGCTGGATTTGTAGATCTCATGGCATACTTTAAAATTGTCAACTACAGCTCATTCCAATTCCTCATGGATTTTTAGTTATGGAGTGATCAAAATGGCTGAAAACACGAAAGTGACATTTTTCCAACACTTAGTGAAATTTTCACTAAGTCAGAATTTGCCTTATTTTTTTCTCAAATGTAGAGGCATTTTTCATTATAATTCAGGTTGACTCAAAACCAAAGTTGGACATCGTGTTGAAATAGGATATGTCAACTTTGCAAAATGCGCAAGAACTCCATCAAATTCCATCTGAGCTAGGAGTTATGACAGCTGCAACATGCCTTGCTTTAAACTGTCTTGGCAAGGCAGATTTGTGCATTAGTGCTCGAATTGCCCAAATCGTGCAACTTCAAGCATGGTTATTCATCTGCACACCTCAAGGGGGAACAACCAAGGGACAAGAACTGATCCATAAGCCTCCAAAGTCTTTGGAACTACATATAGGTTTGGCACCCCTAAAAGCTAAAGATGCCTCAAGACTCCAATTTTGTTTTGGAGTATTCAATGGAAGCTTAGAGGTGGCATGTATCAGAGCAAAGATGAACACTTCAGTGAAGCCTTATCCTTGAATAAGAGAACCATAGGCATGTGCTCTAATATTAAGTCAATGGCTAGAGGAGACTTGAGATTCCATTTGATCCACATTGGCCAAAGGCCTGCTGCAGTTGCCATTTACTATTGCTTGCAAAACAAACTTGACACACTAAAAATAGACCTCATTTCTGATCAGTTTGAGTACACCAAAGGCCTATAACACTTGCCTTTCTCAAAATCACACTCTCACTTCCAAAAATTCCTTCTAATGCAAGCTACTATCGGGTTTTGAATTAGAATGTGTTTCCAACCAAACCAATCACACACACACACCTCATAAACATCATATAGAAGTGATCCAAACATTTAAACAACATCTGGAACATCAATTTCTCAAAATCACCAGCCATCTGCACAAGCTTTTGACAGATTTGCAGTTGAGGTGCCAAATCAAGTTCCAGCTCAATTCAATCCACTCCAAGCATTCAGACACACTCCATAGCACCTAAGGAAGCTGTCCACACCATTGGAACCAAGCTGTAACACCTCCAACCTAGAACTCGATCACCAGCTGCAAGAGGTAAGCCTCAACTTGGTCATCTCATGATTCATGCATATTTCCTGGCACAATAATTTTTCCATTTGTTCATAATCATGTATAGAGTGTTTCCCCTCCATTAATTGCTTTGTATGAGTCGTGTATCAAATTTCTCAGCCTTCATGCAGAAATTAGGGTTCTTGAGGTTTCTCTTTGATTTCTTATTCCATGCTTAAAATAAATGAAATTAAAGACCATAGACATTATCGTGAGGTGAAAACGAGTAGATCGATATGTGGATTGTGTGATCTGGGCAAAATAGAGCACGCGGGCAAAACCAAGATGTTCTTCGCGCCTTTTTTCAAACTTTCAAATATTTGAATTTTTTTGATTTTATTTAATTGATTCAAAAATTAATTTCTCTCTGAATTTTAATGATTTTGAGTTGATTCTTTTTTTAATAATTCACAAAAATGTTAAAATATTTTATTTTAGAAAATTTCCCAAAAATATTATTTATTTCATATACTTGATATTTTTGCAAAGAATTAATTTTTATTTGTTTTTTAACATTTAAAATATTTTTTCCTTCTTGATTTTCCAAACTTAAATGGTTTCCAATCATTTTGTGGATAAAAACATGATTTTTGAAATATTGATCCAAGATCACAACTCATTTTTCACATGTTTTAATAATTTTTATTAATTTTTAAACAAAATTAATTCCATTTTAAATAAAATTAGGGTTTTGATGAATTCCACCCTCATCAATCTATTTTCAAACTTTTGGGCCTCTAATAGAGTGTAAGTCCCAACCCCTTTGTAAATAAACAATTTTGGGCCTCACATATTGTATAAGTCTCTCTATATATTTTCAAAAGTTCGGCGCTATCGTCGCCTTTTTAACAAAATCAACTGGGCTTCTCCTTAAGATATAAGACCCATCTTTATTCATTTTCAAACTTTTTGGCCCTCTTGATAGAGTGTAAGTCCCACCTCTTTGTAAATAAAATAATTTGGGCCTCAGGGTATTGTATAAGTCCCGATACAGTTTCAGAAACTTCGACGAGATCGTCGTTTTCAAACAATAATCATCTGGGCTAACCCTCGTGTTGTAAGTCCTATTCCTTTTCTTTAAATAACCATTTTGGGCCTCTAATAGAGTGTAAGACCCAACTCCCTTTTAACCAAAACCCTTTTGGGCCTCAGATATTGTATAAGTCCTTCTGCGTTAAAAAAATCTCGGCTTTTTAACAAATGCCAAGTCTGCCCTCTGAGGACTCAAAGTAAGGTGAAAATTGCAACAAATGCCAAGTCTGCCCTTTCCATCGTGTGAGCTGTATATTGCTGAGCCAAAAATCTTCCAAAATCCCTGAATATTGATGTGGTTAGGTCTGAGCAACTGGTGTGAAGTGAATGGACCAAGACTCCATGAATAAACAATGCATTGTTTCTTGAAAAGTTTCTCTCTCCTGCTACCAAGTTGCACAAGGATGACATAAACCATTATTTTAATGTGACCAACTTGCAAATTCATGGCAAGGCTCAAAATATCACTAAACCCAACCTTAGAACTCAGAAAAGTGAAGCCTTGGTGATTAGAGGTGGTTTTGTACCATTATGCAAAAGTTGGTTGCTTGAATCTTAAGAAATGAACCCCCTAACTTTGAAGCTTCGAATCTCACAGCTCACTCAATGGATGGAGGAGTTCTAGTACTTTTTGCAAAGCCCTCAATGTCCTATACAACTTTCATGTTCAAAGATTTTTGATTTGAAGCTTGAAACTATGTGAAAATTGAGTTAAAGTTGTGTGAAAACTAAAGTGAAAAAGCTAAAAATTTCATTGTCCCAAGGGTGCTTTTCTTCCAAGTCTTGTAACTCAAAAACCATACATTTCTCGAAAGATGATCCTCTAATACACTTTGAAGATCATGGAAAGAGCTTCCATTTGAGCTTTGAGTCACTCAATTTGGATGTGTGGTATGAAAGTTATGACTGTTTCAATTTTTGCACAAGTAGTGAAATTTCCACATTTGAAAAGTTTCATGAACCAAACCTTGCTTCCTTTACAAGAAACTTCTTAAAACTTGATTTCTCATACCCTAACTCATAAATGAGACAAGTCATGATGGATCTAGGACTTGGATACTTCATTTTGGATCAAAATCTCTAAGGTTAGGGCCTTAGTCAAAACCCTAATTTCAGCTGTGAATGCACTGGAATGGTCTCTAATGATCTTGCTTCTTTCATCATATCTAAGGCTCATAGATGGTCTCTAGGGATGTCTTCTATCATATGGAGTCATGTCCCAGGGTTTGAGAACGACTCTTGATCAAAATCAAAGACCATGATTGTCTTGTCATAACAAAACCCTAATTGGAGGCAGGGTGAACTTGTGGCTCAAGGCACTTGGTGATGAGAACCAATCACACTTGAATTCTTGTTGAGTAAGATCTCTAGGATATGCGTGAGCTCACATGGTTACATTAAGAGCCTTAATTGTCTTTTTGAATAGGTAACTTCCTTGATTCATGAGCTTAGCTTAGGAGACTTTGTCCTCTTCTTTGTGTAAGTCCTGGCTTTTCACAAAAGAAACAAAACTTGCAAAATGAAGTGGTTAGTTAACAATGCATAGATGATTGAACCTAAATGTCAATGTAAGATGTTATGACATCTAAGGGGTAAAATTTGGGGTACAACAGTTGCCCCTATTTAAATAGCTTTACCAGATGGCACGATTAATGGAAATCCTCGGGGCATCAAGGTGAAAGGTGTTTAAATATATCAAACCGAAAATTTTGCCCTTAGATGGAATGCAGATGCTAAGGACAAGCAGCAGACATGCAAATGCTGACATGCCATGAACTTCTAGTATAATGATATGATGTCATGATAGATGCAAAGGTGCAGACAAACAAAACACCAACAGATAAAGAGCAAACCACCACAGATGAGCTTACTGGGGAAGGATGAAGGTTGGTATCCATGAGGAAAAACTCACTGGGGATACAGGCTGAACAAAAAAAGAGACTCATTGGGGAGACTTTGAGGCAACACTGGGGATGGAAGAATAAAACTGAGGGGGAAACCCTACAGGTCCTTACTGTAGATAGGAGCCAGAAAGGTGTTCTCTACTGGTGAAAGACCCAGGGAGATGGACGACAGGTTCATATGTGACAGGACGACACTGGGGAAATAAGACACACTCTTACTGTGCATGAAACCAGAAAGAAGACATGAACTCCACTGGGGATCAATTTGAAAGATAAACACCCAACAAAAGACTTTCTGGGGATTTCTTATATTGAAGAGTTCAAACGGGATCTTCAAGAAAAACCTGAAAAGACAGAGACAAACTCTGCGTGCGCCAAATGATGAAAGATATTGATAATGACTGAACCTTGGAATGTAACACGCCAGTAGACACTGGACTCATAGTATGAATAACATCAATTTGAGTTAGATAAGATACCAATTTGAGTTGGTTTTTTTTTTTTGAAGAATACCAGTATGAGCTGGATTTTGAATACCAGTATGAGCTGGATGATACCAATTTGAGTTGGATCTTTGGATACTAGTATGAGCTAAATTTGGATTACTAGTATGAGCTGGATTTGGATTACCAGTATGAGCTAGATTTTTGGGTACCAGTATGAGCTGGATTTTTGGATGCCAACATTAGTTGGACCTTTGGATACCAGTATGAGCTGGATTAGGATTACCAGTATGAGATGGATTTGAATTACCAGTATGAGCTAGATTTGGATTACCAGTATGAGCTGGATTTTTGGGTACCAGTATGAGCTGGATTTGGATTGAGGTTCACAACTGACCAAAGTTCACATCGTCAAAAAGGGCTAACGGCGAGGAAACCAAAATAGGGATCACATCATCAAGAAGTTTGACGGCAAGGAAACCAGAATAGGGATCACATCACCAAGAAGTTTGAGGACAAGGAAACCAAAATAGGGATCACATCATCAAGAAGTTTGACAGTAAGGAAACCAGAATAGGGATCACATCATCAAGAAGTTTGCCGGCAAGGAAACCAAAACAGGGATCACATCATCAAGAAGTTTGATGGAATGAAGAAATTAACTTCATCAAAAAGGGTTTACACCTCAAATAGGGATCACATCAAACGGGATGATGGAAAGTGGCTGACTGAAAGTAACACCAATGGTAACTGTAGAAGTATGAACAAAACCAAGGACGGATAAGTTTCTCGTGAGAGAGATTGCCACTTATCGTTGTAGAGGTAATGATAGCAAAACAAGCTTCTCAAGGAGATTGCCACTTGTTGTTGGGTATAAATTCCAAAGAGATGTTGATATTACAACACTGCTGGGGAAATAATTGTCTTCAATGAGGCTCTGTAAAATATTCTTCTGCGAGAGACAGTGCAAAATAAATGCACATTCAAAGATAGGTTTGAAAACCACACCTGCCAGGGACCAAAGTTCAATCTAGGAACAAGCTAGAAAGAAACGGTCAAACAAGACTCCATTTGAGGAATGAACTCAAATGGGGATTTATTTGATCCAAATGTGGAAAAGATAACTGAACCAACCATCATCCACGAGAATCAAACTCTGTGGGGAATTTAGAAAAAATGGGCACTTTATGCCTAAGGTTGACAACTCTATTGGGGAGAATAGACAAACCCAGTCACTTGGGGAGATAAACGCCAAAGTGAACAAAACATGTAAACACCAGAAAGGAAGCAAAAAATGCTAAGATGCTATGCATATAATGCTTATGCCATGCTTATGCTTATGCTGACGAAACAGACAAAGAGAAGCGAGACTGGAGATGAAATAAACATCTCGATAAGGATTGTAACGCCCCGGTTTTGTTAGATTTATTTAATCGAGTCGATTTAATTATTTTTGTCTTTATATTATTTTATTCTTCGTTTTTATTTGGTAAATGTGTTATTTTTATCGTTATTATGTTTTATCGTATTTTGGGAACGTTTGCGAGAAAATTGAGTGTAGGGGTATTTTGGTCTTTTGGCTTGGTTAGATATTGTTTTTCATTAAAATAGAAACATAGAAAGAAAAAGAGAGAAAAAGAAGTTAAGAGAAATAGAGAAGGAGAAGAAGAAAGAAGAGGAAAACTTGGAGTGTAAGAAACCGATTCAACCGACACTTCGAAGCGCGATTAATCAGGTAAGGGTGCGAAACTCGATTATTCTATGCCTGTGTATGAATATGTATGTGTGTGTGTGAATGTTCTCTTGCTTGTCCATAGTTTTTCAATTATAGGTCGAAATGAGAAAAATGAATCTGAATCGATGGTTTCACGGTCGGAAATCGATATAAACTGTGTTGAATGATCGTATTATATGTATGAACATTGTTGATACTTGTTTTGATTGATTGAAAATGTTTTGGTTGGAGAAAGTGGGATTTTTGTGGTGTGGAACAGTGTAATACGCAAGCAGAAATTTCTGTTTCTGGTGTAGACCGCCGGGCGGTGCTTTGAGCGCCGTGCGACACTTTGGTTGCACCGCTGCTCCGCCGAGCGATGCCCAAGAGGCGCAGCATGTCACATTCCTGACTCTTTTAAGTTTTGGTTAGGGTTTTACGCCACTGTTTCGCCGGGCGAAGCAGAGGCGAAGGGGGCAACGCCGGGCGACAATTTGTTGCGCCGGGCGCTCCTGGGGATTTTCAATAAATTTGTTTTCTTTGAAAATGCATAAGTTTTGATCCGTACTTCGGATCGGGACGTTCCTAGTATCGTTGGAAAGCTAATGAGACATTATTTCTTATAAAAATTGTTTTGGGATTAGTGGCCAATTTAATTGTGTCGGGAATTGGAATAGTGTCGTTTTGTCGACTTTTACCGTCGTAATTGTGTGTAATTGATGTGTTAACATGCGATACGCTTTTGATATATAACGTATAGCTTGTGTGCTGTTATATGATGTGAATGCATGTGATGAAATGTTGTGGTGATGGTTTGTGGCCTTACGGCGAATAAATGCATTGTGTTATGTTTGATTGTATATGCATGATTATGGATGTTGAAATGGTTTACGTGGTTGTATATGTGTATGCATTTGATTGTCATGAGTCATTGTATGCCAAGCATCATGATATGCATTCTTGTGATGTCGTGTGCCCTAGTGGGTATGAGCGACGAAACGATTCCGGAGGGGATCTGCTGTAACGGTCGTGTGCCTTATACAAAGAGGACCTAAAGCGACGTTATAGACGATCGTGTGCCTTATACAAAGAGGACCTAAAGCGACCGGATCGTGTGCCTTATAGAAAGAGGACCTAAAGCGATCCATAAAAGTCGTGTGCCTTATACAAAGAGGATCTAAAGTGACGGGGACATTGTTTGCCCGACAGGGAGTTACACTAAGCAACAAGCGATGATTCCAATAATTCCTGAGTGAATTAATGATGAGAATGATGGATGGAACGGTACCGCATTTGCATAGAGTCGTTGTGTCAGTCTCTTTGCATTCGCATAAATCATGAATGGATTGATTATGTGTGGAAAATCAGGAATGGATTGATTATGTGTGGAAAATCATGAATGGATTGATTATGTGTGGAAAATCATGAATGGATTGATTATGTGTGGAAGATCATGAATGGATTGATTATGTGTCGAAAATTGTGAATTGATTGATTATGTGTTGAGCTTGTGATAGAATTGGTGAATTGATATGCATTTGTCATAAATGTATTGTTTATGGATGATATGTTTTATGTATAGACATATGCCATGTTTTGTGGTGATGTTGCACCTCACAATGATTGTATTAATTATCTATGATATGCTATATATGAATATATGTGTTGTGGTGGTGTGTTTCCATATGTCGTAACTTTGGCGTGCATTATGTGTGAATATGTTATTATGTTGGATTATTAGAAATATGTTATGTGTCGGTGGCATGCTATATGTATTAGTACGTGATGCTTGTGGTGAAAATGTTGTTGTGTGCGTATTTCCTGTTATTACATAATTGTATGCAACTATATTATAATTGTGTTTCTCACCCTTCTGATGTGGTTTGTTGATCTATGAGGTAATTGCAGATTAGTAGTCTTGGAGGCTTTTGTGAAGATTAGTTCTCCATCTGTTTGTCAGTCAGTCTGCTCTAATACGTAACACGGGAGTCGGGGAACGCTGTTGTTATATATGTATACATTTGTTGGATCTATTTTGTATTACCTTTGTATGAATATTTTGATGTTATAAAATAATTTATTTTGTAAAACAAGTCAGTTATGGATCTTTCCGCTTTATTCCATAATTGAACTTTCCTTTTGTTGGAAAAAGTTTCCCTTTTAGGTTTATTCCATTTTGTGTTATGTATCGAATTTATGAGCAGGGATTGTGTTTTCGTTCTTTAAATGTGGCATCCTTGTTTCTGTCTAAGAATAATAAATTTTTATTTACTCTGATTTATTTATGTATTATTTATCCGCGATGGGAATTGGGGTGTTACATTAAGTGGTATCAAAGCAGGTCGGTTCGTTCGGCCAAGTTGTTGAGTCAGTTGGTGTGACAGTTGAATACTGTCGATGTTGTTTATTCCTTAGTATGTGATATGTGTGTGAAACACTGTCAGTACTTTCTGTTTTCCTAATCCTTTGTCTTCAGGTGTGAGAATGAGATAAGTGGGGGAGAAGCTGGTGCTTCTCCAAGTTGCTTCAGTTGTGGAGTGTTTGCTCAGTGTACCATTGGTTGCAGGATTGTAAGTGTTGTTTGGACAGTGTTGTTCCCGATTCTAGAGGGAATGCGGAGGTAAGGTTTTTGTCGACTAAGGATTTGTGCCTTAGGTAGTTGTGTGCACAAGATGCAAGAAATGCTATTATAGTTTGGTAAAGACGGTTTATGCCCCATCATGATTGTCGGCTATCTATTGACAAATTGAGGAACTGATCACCCTTAATCTCTTGTTGATGGTAGACGAAATTATGTTGGATGGAATAGACGTGTCTTTCCGGCTTTGATAGTGTGTGCAATAAATTGTTGGAATTAAGAAAATGATTACGGATTGTTTTATTGAGTCGATGAAGATTCTTATATCGGAAGATGAGACGGATTAGAGGTTTTGCTATGTTGGTCCGGTCGGGAAGTCATTAAGAGAGAACGATTGGGTATCGTTAATGGCTGCTTCTCAGAGAGTAGAGAGTGAACTCAAAATTTGACGAAGGTGAAGATTTGAGGTTTGGATCTGCTAAGTAAGTAGAATAACTTTTGGAAGTGAAACTCAGATGTTTGTCATATTTGTGATAATAGTGTTCTGAAATTGACAGGAAAGCCACAGTGAAGGGCTGCCAGTTGTGCGTGATTTCCAGATGTGTTTCCAGATGGAATAGTGGATGTTAGCGTTAGAATTACTCAGATTAAAAGAGAGGTTGGAAGATTTATTGGAAAAAGGGATCTGTGAGGCCAAGTGTGTCGTCTTAGAAAGCTCCAGCTTTGTTAGTAGCAAAAAGGAAGGATGATTGAACAGAATAACAAGCATGATATGTGTAATGGTATTGAGACTATGGAAAGTAAAACTTAGAGTTTTAGTGAGTTTTGGAGTTTTTAAAGTTTTAGGGCATTAATGGAAATCTTGAGAAAACCCTAGGTGTGGATGTAATATTTGAGAGTTCTTTTTGGTTGGTTGTTGCTACATGTTGGGATTTATAGAATTTGGACTGTTAAGAGAAGAAATTGTGTATGGATTACTAACAGTTCAATAAGGTAACGATTGAGAACAAGTGTCCACTTTCATGAATAAATGACTGGAATGATTTGGTTGAGTTTGAGTGAAATTACAATTATTTGGAATGTTTGATAAGAGTGGTGAATTGTGTGAGTTGAGGCTTTGATCGATTTCATGTGACTGGTTCTGTTTGTTATCATCGGGATAGGGTGTTATTTACTCGGTTAAGCTTGTATGTGAGTAACCAGTTACCCAGTGAAAATTTTTGCAAAACCTTTAAGAATTTATATCTTTTGGAATTTGGTTGGGCAGTACAACGTATAGTGATGTTATTTGGTGTTAGTAATGCGTCTGTAATGTTTGTGGAGTAGATGAATTGTATCTTCCTTATTTATTTGGATAAGTTCGTAATGGCTTCGATTGAGGATATTCGAATCTGTTATAAACTTAGAGGAAGAACAGGTAGAGTGTTGAGATTTGAATTACAAGTGTTGAAAAGAGACGAAGTTTTATGCTAAGTTATTCAAGTGAGAATTTGGGTTGAAAAAGGTTAGTTTTCTTGGATATGTTATTTCAGATGAGAGTATGGTTATGGATCCATCGGAAGTAGATGCAGTTCTACGATGAGAGGCTCCGAAGTTGGTTAAGGAGATTAGAATCTTTTTGGACTTTAGTTGGTTATTATCGGAGGTTATGGAAGGCTTTTCCAAGTTAGCGTTTTCGTTACTTCGATTGAATTGCAAAAGGATAAGCCGCTTGTTTGGGATGTTCATTGTAAGGAAAGTTTTAGAGAGCTAAAGTAGAAGTTGTCTACGGCTCCAATTTTGATTATGCCTGATCCTGATAAACCGTTTGTGAGGTATTTTGATGTGTCTTTGATGAGCTTAGTCAGTGTGTTAATGCAAGAGGGTAAAGTCGTAGCTTATGCTTACGACAATTGAGGATTCATAAAAGGGTCTATAATATTCAGGATTTGGAATTGGGTGCGGTGGTATTGTGTTGGAAAATTTGGAGGTATTATCTTTATGGTTCTAGGTTCGAAGTGTTTTGTAATCACGAGAATATTGAGTACCTGCTTGGTCGGAAGGAATATAGTATGAGACCGTAAGGATGGTTGGAATTTGTGATGAGTTATGACTTTAGCTGGAATTATCCTATTGGTGAGGTTAGTGTCGTGCCTGATGAGTTAAGTTGAAAGTTTTTACATATGTCTGATTTGATGGTTAAAGAGTGGGAACTTTTGGAAGAATTTAGAGATTTGATTTGGTGTGTGAATTGACCTCTGATAGTGTGAGGTTGGGTATATTAAAAGTGAACAGTGATTTTTGGTGAATATGTGAAAGAGTCATACTTTGGACGTGGGATTGATAGTTTTGATGGTTACGAGTAATCCAAGTGCGCATCGAAAGCGTGATGTGGCACATTTCGTATATGCGTGTGTGACTTGTAAGAGTCCATAGGTTGAACATTGAAAACATGTAGGAATGATGAGACCATTGGACGTTTCAGAATGGAAGTGTTAGGTGAAAGTTTTAAATATTATTCATGGGCTACTATGTAGATGGATGTTTTGGTTATATGTTCAATTGGGGAATCATAGCATTGTTGTCCTGTTGTATTGTGACAAGGTTGTTGGTATTGTGGTTATGTAGAGGTTGTTGGAACGATGTTGGGTCGTGGAACTTTATGTTCTTGTTTGTGTTGTTGCCTCGTTTCCATCGTGATGGTTAGAGTGTGAGTAGCTAATTCCGGTGTGGGAATTAGGGGAGTGTTACCTGAGTGTTGGTAACGTGGTTTTCTTTGAGTCGTGAGTTGGTCGTCAAGTGCATTGTATGGGCTTTGCATCTTATCGTTGTAGTTGTCGTCGTTGTCGTGTCGTTGTTGTAGCTGCTGTTAGCAAGGTGGGTTGTCAGTTTGTGTTATTCGTGGTGTGCCTAGTGTTGGCATGTTAGTTGGTTAGTCGGATGCGAGAGTCGTATCCGGAGTTGTTCGTCTCAGTTATATTTTCCATGACGAAAATTTCTAAGTGGGGGAGAGTTGTAACGCCCCGGTTTTGTTAGATTTATATAATCGATTCGATTTAATTATTTTGGTCTTTATATTATTTTATTCTTGGTTTTTATTTGGTAAATGTGTTTGTTTATCGTTATTATGTTTTATCGCGTTTTGGGAACGTTTGCGAGAAAATTGAGTGTAGGGGTATTTTGGTCTTTTGGCTTGGTTAGATATTGTTTTTCATTAAAATAGAAACATGGAAAGAAAAAGAGAGAAAAAGAAGTTAAGAGAAATAGAAAAGGAGAAGAATAAAAAAGAGGAAAACTTGGAGTGTAAGAAACCGATTCAACCGACACTTCGAAGCGCGATTAATCGGGTAAGGGTGCGAAACTCGGTTATTCTATGCTTGTGTATAAATATGTATGTGTGTGTTTGAATGTTCTCTTACTTTTCCATAGTTTTTTAATTATAGGTCGAAATGAGAAAAATAAATTGGAATCGATGGTTTCACGGTCTGAAATCGATATAAACTGTGTTGAATGATCGTATTATATGTATGAACATTGCTGATACTTGTTTTGATTGATTGAAAATGTTTTGGTTGGAGAAAGTGGGATTTTGGTGGTGTGGAAAAGTGTAAAACGCAAGTAGAATTGGTTGTTTCTGGTGTAGAACGTTGGGCGGTGCTTTGAGTGCCGGACGACACTTTGGTTGCGCCGCTGCTCCGCCGGGCGATGCCCAAGAGGCGCAGCATGTCACGCTCCTGACTCTTTTAAGTTTTGGTTGGGGTTTTACGCCGCTGCTTCGCCGGGCGAAGCAGAGGCGAAGGGGGCACCGTCGGGCGACAATTTGTTGCACCGGGCGCTCCAGGGGATTTTCAATAAATTTATTTTCTTTGAAAATGCATAACTTTTGATCCGTACTTCGGATCGGGACGTTCCTAGTATCGTTGGAAAGCTAATGAGATGTTCTTTCTTATAAAAATGGTTTTGGGATTAGTGGCCGATTTAATTGTGTCGGGAATTGGAATAGTGTCGTTTTGTCGACTTTTACCGTCATAATTGTGTGTAATTGATGTGTTAACATGCAATACGCTTTTGATATATAACGTATAGCTTGTGTGCTGTTATATGATGTGAATGCATGTGATGAAATGTTGTGATGATGGTTTGTGGCCTTACGGCGAATAAATGCATTGTGTTATGTTTTATTGTATATGCATGATTATGGATGTTGAAATGGTTTAAGTGGTTGTATATGTGTATGCATTTTATTGTCATGAGTCATTGTATGCCAAGCATCATTGTATGCATTCTTGTGATGTCATGTGCCCTAGTGGGTGTGAGCAACGAAATGATTCCTGAGGGGATTTATTGTAACGGTCGTGTGCCTTATACAAAGAGGACCTAAAGCGACACTATAGACGATTGTGTGCCTTATACAAAGAGGAGCTAAAGCGATTGGATCGTGTGCCTTATACAAAGAGGACCTAAAGCGATCCATAAACATCGTGTGCCTTATAGAAAGAGGACCTAATGCGATGGGGAACATCGTTTGCCCGACGGGGAGTTACACTAAGTAACCAGCGATGATTCCAATCATTCCTGAGTGAATTAATGATGAGAATGATGGATGGAATGGTACCGCATTTGCATAAAGTCATTGTGTCGGTCTCTTTGCATTCGCATAAATCATGAATGGATTGATTATGTGTGGAAAATCATGAATGGATTGATTATGTGTGGAAAATCATGAATGGATTGATTATGTGTGGAAAATCATGAATGGATTGATTATGTGTGGAAAATTGTGAATTGATTGATTATGTGTTGAGCTTGTGATATCATTGGTGAATTGATATGCATTTGTGATAAATGTATTGGTTATGGATGATATGTTTTATGTATAGACATATGCCATGTTTTGTGGGGATGTTGCACCTCACAATGATTGTATTAATTATCTATGATATGCTATATATGAATATATGTGATGTGGTGGTGTGTTTCTATATGTCGTAACTTTGGCGTGTATTATGTGTGAATATGTTATTATGTTGGATTATTAGAAATATGTTATGTGTCAGTGGCATGCTATATGTATTAGTACGTGATGCTTGTGGTGAGAATGTTGTTGTGTGTGTATTTCCTGTTATTACATAATTGTATGCAACTATATTATAATTGTGTTTCTCACCCTTCTGCTGTGGTTTGTTGCTCTATGAGGCAATTACAGATTAGTAGTCTTGGAGGCTTTTGTGAAGATTAGTTCTCCATCCGTTTGTCAGTCAGTCTGCTCTGATACGTAAAACGGGAGTCGAGGAACGTTGTTGTTATATATGTATACATTTGTTGGATCTATTTTGTATTACCTTTGTATGAATATTTTGATGTTATAAAATAATTTATTTTGTAAAACAAGTCGGTTATGGATCTTTCCGCTTTATTCCATAATTGAACTTTCCTTTTGTTGGAAAAAGTTTCCCTTTTAGGTTTATTCCATTTTGTGTTATGTATCGAATTTATGAGCAGGGATTGTGTTTTCGTTCTTTAAATGTGGCATCCTTGTTTCTGTCTAAGAATAATAAATTTTTATTTACTCTGATTTATTTATGTATTATTTATCCGCGATGGGAATTGGGGTGTTACAAGGATACCCAACCAAACTCGTCAGATTGAACCATTACTGGGGATAAACTTACAGAATCAGTAGTTCTTCAAGATTACACTTTCTCTGGTGAGAACAACACTCCACTTGGTATAGCATCATGACTTTACTAGGATTGACATCATGAACTTGATTTCTTCACTGGAGGGAAAAGAGCCATTGGGAATTGTCAAGTTTAGCTGATGTAACAGCTTACTGTGGAGCTAGCAAAAGATGTCACAAAGGCTGAGTAGTTATGCATAACTCATTTGCCCCAGAGTACATGGTCTGTCAGAAGAAAATACCAAGAGGATTTTACAGAAGAAATGACATTCAAAAGGCTTCAATATCTTCAAACTCTTGGAGAGATTTATGAATTTCGGCATAACTTCCCCAGATTAACTGCATTTACACAATAATGTCCTTGAACTTGTTCTTTGGATTGGTTGTTGACAACTGGGGAACAAGCTTGCCCCTGTTAGCTTGGTTGATCTGTGAAGGAGATGTCGTTGATTTTTAGAGATTAACCGAATCTCGACTTGACTGCTTCTGATTAACTGGTTTGTGAGTGTAAGTCATCAAAAGGATTTTATGGAAGAATTGATATACCAGATGTTTCAATATCTTCAAACTCTTGAAGAGAAATGTACCTCGGCATAGCTGCCCCAGTTCAACTGTATTCGCAATACAACATACTCAAACTGCGGTAGACACAACTGGGGAACAAACTTGCCCCTGTTAGTGGGTCATTGGGGTCCAAACTTGTCATAAGATGGCCTCAAGAAGGCTTGCTCCAATATTCTAAACTTGAAGAGTTCTTCCCCTGATTCAATGGCTCTTGGAATGGTGGATTGGCAGATCCTTCCGCTTGGTTGCCCCTGATTGAGCTTCCTTGATCAAGTCGTATCCCCTAGTTGGCTGCATTTGTTGGGATTTCTTTGATATTGAACTGTTTTTACAAACAAGTATTGTTCATTAAAAATTGGCAATTTCAATGCAACATTCATGCAAGCTTTTGAAATCAAGTTTTATTGATGAAACACACACGGTGGAATAAAAAACAAAGTGGATCTAGTCATTTACGGAATGACAGATGAAATGATCAACACACGCAGATAACAAAGATCATTAGGAGTCAGGTTAATCAACCTTGTTGTAGTATGCTTTCAAAACAACCTTACCTCAATTCGGTCTTTTAAATGTTGTAACGTGGCTTGGTTCACGGTTCATGAAACAAAAGATAAAGGCTCAAAGTTTATTTGTCCCACCCAATCTTCGTGATGAACTCCAATCCTACACTCAGTTAACTCAAGCTATACATTCAAGTTTGCAAAGGATAGGAAATGAATTTATGATAGTTGACGATGATTCAGACACCTTTGTAGTCATTACTCCTTTGCAACATTTGGTTATCCTTATTTTCTGAGGTTTTTGAGACCTCTTTTTGTCTTTGTCGAGGTTATGAGACCTCTTCTTCTTGTCGAGGTTATGAGAGCTCTTCTTGTCTTTACTGAGGTTTTAAGACCTCTTTTTTTGTCTTGGCTAAGGTTATGAGACCTCTTCTTTTTGTTGAGTTGTACAAGCATTCTTGTATAAGGCAAAGTTTGGGCTTGCCATCTTTCTTGGCTTTTTTCTTGAAAGGGACTCGGCTCATTCTTTGATTAAGGATTCCTCAACGATCCTTCCTTATTTATTACTTAGAGGGACAACTTGTACATCATTTATTCACTTGATTTGAGAGAGCTGACTGGTGTCTTGCATGAAGCACTTGCGTTCGAATATATACCCAAGTTAAACTGAGAAACTACCCTGCCCCAAGGTTGATATTTAAGGGTTTTTGTGTAAGGAAAGAAAACTCCTACTTCTAGGCTCGAAGGGGTTAACGAGGGATTATCTTCCTTATTTCTCCAGTGTTTGGGAATTGAAACAATGCCTTACATCATTGTCAAGGTTTAATTGAAAGCATACCACAACAATTATGGATAATATTTTCATCATCCTCCCCAATCTTTGCTTTAACAACAATTTGATAAGTGAAATGAAACAAGATAAAGATATATTATTTTTGTTTTTCACGAACATAAAAGTAAATGAGTGAAACGAATGGACTTAATCAAAAGGTGCACAAACATTTCATTAATCTTGCCAATTCGAAAGTACAACAAAGCTTATAAGCAAATACAAATTCAAAGTGCAAAGGAAATACAATTGAAAATACTGGAATTAACAAAATACAGTCAGCCTTGGCGAATTGATTTCAGAAGATTTCAGTTTTTGGGCCCAAGCGAGGGAACACCTTCACCATTGATCACTTGTTCTTTGTGATATAGAACCATGAGAGGTCTCACAAGTCTTTTGCCTTTTTCTTCAAGAGTTGAGATATGGGCATCTGACGTGCCTTCCTGAGGTGTCAGCGTTTTTAGCAGGCTTAGCAGTCTTGTTTCGAACTCTTTGCATTCTTCATTGGGATGCCCCATTGTCCCAGTGTGGAACTTGCATTCAATCTCTGGGTGATCTTCTTCAAGGATCAGACCCCTATCATAAATCAGCCTTTACACAGTAGCTTTTAAGGCTCGGTAACCATCCAAGTCATGCCCTTCGGCTCCCTTGTGGAATTCACAAGTCAGGTTTGGATTGTGCCAAGGTCCTAGAACAGGATTGAGAAGTCGGGGAGTCACCAGCTTGTTCTGAATTAGCAGTGGGAAAAGTTTGCTCAGTGGCACAGGAATAGGCTTGTAGTGAACCTTGCCCCATTTGACAAAGCATTTCTTCTTGTCTTGGTTTCGGGAACCTCGAAGAGAAACAACCGTTGGAGGCTGAGACACCCTTTTGGTAGACACCTGATGACGATTATATTCTGGTGCAAGACCAAGACCAAAGATGGGCTGGTATGAAGTTTCCCCAAAGGCAGATCCTTGGTATGGAAGAACCATAGGAGATGAGGAACTGACAACTTCTCTAGGAGTAACATGGTGAGCGTGCCCCTCTTTCATCAGAGCTTGCAAAGTTTCCAAAACCTAACTCATCTGGCTTTTGAGGAATCTGACCTCCTCTTTCAAGTCTTCCTGATTCTTCAGAATTTCATTCATTGTCGCCATTGTCTTGAATAGGTATGTCAGGTATCCTTCAGACATAGAAGAAGAAGGGAGACTCAAGACTGAGAAATGCGCATGCAATGCGAATGCGCATGCAATGCTAATGAAAGCCCAACGGTTTCAAGGAACTCAAAGGAAAGTTGAAATTATCCCTATTTTTTTAAAGCTAAAGAGTTTTGCTTTAAAAACCATGATCTTTATTGATTTCTGCAAAGGAAAGAACATCTGAGTTCTTTGAAACCAAAGGGCTATCATGAATGAATGGATGTATGCACAAACACACATATACAAATAATCACATATATACAGGCAAACAAAATGAGGGCCTAGGTTTGAAGATCACGAGCATGGAGCCATGGTCTACCCATCCCAACTGGTATGTACTATGGGTTTGTCATCTGTAGAACAAGGTTCTAAATAGTTCCCAGAGTCTATGTAAATCCTTAGGATATTATCGGCCTACGTGACTACTCACGCGGGTTAATAATATTCTCAAGATAAACTCGTCTGAGTGTAGTATCGCGTAACAACTACTTGGGACTACTCCCTCATAGCCACTGCACTACATCCTAAAAGGCCAAGTGGGGTGAAGGTGCCTATGATCCTCAGAATCACTGGCTCTCAAATCGGGAAGAGTGATATCAATGCGACTACTCACATCAGACATCAACAATCCCAAAGGGCCTCAACTGAGCATGGTCATCATATACCATAAATTGTTAGGACTACTCCCAACAACCGACTATTGATTACACCACAATCCTATCATATATGTGCTCTCAAATCCGGGTTAGGACTTATCTCACCACTCCATAGTAGCAACCCTACCAAACAGAAGAATCCAAACAAGTATGCAAATATATACAGACATATGTACTAATAAGCAAGCAAAACATGTAAATAACACAAATAAAACAAGGTGGGCTTAACCCTCAAACACAAATATGTCCCTAGTGAAGTCGCCATTTCTGTTACGGTGAGAATCGGATAACAAGCTATTTATTAACTTGCATCACAAAACTTTGAAATTCACCACCGAGCTTTGATTTATCCAAAGGAAACGGTAAAGAACAAAAAAAACCTTTTGCGCCATGTGAGAACACAGCTAAGAGATCGGGGATCGGGGTTTGGTTATACTAAGGGAATGTATTAGCACCCTAAGTATCTGGAGTACTCTACGTATACCTCTTGTTTAGTTTGTGTTATATTATGTTTGCTTGCTAAAAGAATCTGTTAAGGGTAAAGGAAAAAAACCTAAGGGTATATACACTAAGTTTGCTCCCCAAGACGTCACATCTTGTGCCTACGTATCTGACTAAAGAATCAGAGCAACCGTAGTTCACCTAACTGAGGGTGAGGAACCATTGACTATGGCCAAATTTCCAAGGGGAAATGAGTATGAGCTCATTTAGAGTTTAAGAAGCTCTCTAAGTCTAAGTTATAGGGGAGAAAGTGAGTACTCAACATGGGGATTATCACATAGAGTCCAAGAACTCTAACTTAATTCTAAGTTGTAAGATAAATGGCTATGAGGCCAAGGAAAGTACCCTATGACTATGAGGTCAAGGAGAAGGTGGCCATGACTATGAGGTCAAAGCTGGTAGGTGGCTATGACTATGAGGTCAAAGCTAGTAATCCTATGACTATGAGGTCAAGGTTGGTAGGTGGCTATGGCTATGAGGTCAAAGCTAGTAATCCTATGACTATAAGGTCAAGGAGGTGGCCATGACTATGAGGTCAAGGCTGGTATATGGCTATGACTATGAGGTCAAAGCTGGTAATCCTGTGACTATGAAGTCAAGGAGGTGGCCATGACTATGAGGTCAAGGCTAGTAAGTGGCTATGACTATGAGGTCAAAGCTAGTAATCCTATGACTATGAGGTCAAAGAGGAAAGCATCTTATGATTATGAGATCAAAGAGAGAAGTGGCCATGACTATGAGGTCAAGGCTGGTAAGTGGCTATAACTATGAGGTCAAAGCTGGTAATCCTGTGACTATGAGGTCAAGGAGGTGGCCATGACTATGGGGTCAAGGTTGGTAGGTAGTTATGAGTATGAGGTCAAAGCTGATAATCTTGTGACTATGAGGTCAAGGAGGTGGCCATGACTATGAGGTCAAGGCTGGTAGGTGGCTATGACTATGAGGTCAAAGCTGGTAATCTTGTGACTATGAGGTCAAGGAGGTGGCCATGACTATGAGGTCAAGGCTGGTAAGTGTCTATGATGTGAGGTCAAAGCTGGTAATCCTATGAGTATGAGGTCAAGGAGGTGGCCATGACTATGAGGTCAAGGCTGGTATGTGGCAATGACTATGAGGTTCAAGCTGGTAATCCTGTGACTATGAGGTCAAGGAGGTGGCCATGACTATGAGGTCAAGGCTGGTAGGTGGCTATAACTATGAGGTCAAAGCTGGTAATCTTGTGACTATGAGGTCAAAGAGGTGGCCATGACTATGAGGTCAAGGCTGGTAAGTGGCCAGGACTATGAGGTCAAAGCTGGTAATCCTATGACTATGAGGTCAAGGAGGTGGCCATGACCATGAGGCCAAGGCTGGTATGTGGCAATTACTATAAGGTCAAAGATGGTAATCCTGTGACTATGAGGTCAAGGAGGTGGCCATGACTATGAGGTCAAGGCTGGTAGGTGGCTATGACTATGAGGTCAAAGCTGGTAATCCTGTGGCTATGAGGTCAAGTAGGTGGCCATGACTATGAGGTCAAGGCTGGTAAGTGGCTATGACTATAAGGTCAAAGCTGGGAATCCTATGATTATGAGGTCAAAGAGGTGGCCATGACTATGAGGTCAAGGCTGGTAAGTGGCAATGACTATGAGGTCAAAGCTGGTATTCGATGACTATGAGGTCAAGGAGGTGGCCATGATTATGAGGTCAAGGCTGGTAAGTGGCAATGACTATGAGGTCAAAACTGGTATCCTATGACTATGAGGTCAAGTAGGTGGCCATGACTATAAGGTCAAGGCTTGTAGGTGGCTATGACTATGAGGTCAAAGCTGGTAATCCTATAACTATGAGGTCAAGGAGGTGGCTATGACTATGAGGTCAAGGCTGGTAAGTGGCAATGACTATGAGGTCAAATCTAGTATTCTATGACTATTAGGTCAAGGAGGGAAGTAATTACCTATGACTATGAGCTCAAGGTTTAAACAACACGCATTAGGCCTCATTCAATCAAGATAAACAAGACAACATGGTGAAAGAATCAAAAGCAATCAAGAGTGTTCATGAAAAACCCTAAAAAAGTCTTTTACTTCCAACATTAATAGATGCTTCAAAAATATTTGTTTTCACCAATTTCTTTTTACATTCAAAATACTGACATATTAAGGGATATTTTTCAAAAATAATGGACCAAAAAGAGTGAAAAGTGAGCAAGTTATGATCTTTTGAAATCAAGGCATGAACAATAAAATATAAAAATAAAACTAGTGATAAAAAAGAAAGGGAAATGCTCCCCGTGGGTATTGAACCCGTGTCCTTGTGATTGCAGCCTAAAACGCTTGCCACTTCATCCAGTGCATGTGTACTAACCAAGAATGACTGAGGAAGAATATATGTGGAAAAGGCGTGTTATTCAGAAAACAAAAACAAAGGACTGGGGCGAGGGGGATTCGAACCCCAGTCCTTATGTTCATACGCGCGCATCCTTACCACTGGGGTGGCCATACATCCATTTTTGTATGAGCCCACCCCACAAATACATAAGCCCTCACGTGTTTTGAGATGGAACCAATCTTGGCAGATGGTGTGGCTGCAACAACTGGGTAGTATCAAACAACAGACTCTCACCAATTTCTATCAAGCTTATTTAAACAAACTCAAACAAAATAACATTTCCTCTTCCAATACTTGGAGCAAAGAACAAGAACATGATCACAATGAAACCAAACACATTTAGGAATGAATTTAGAAACTTCAATCCTATCAACCAATATATCCTCACTCTGCTAATCTTAACCAATAACAAACAGTTTGATAATAGATCCAATCTTAAAGACCAATACTATATACTTAACATCAAGGCAAGGCATACTCACATAAGTTGAAAATAAAACTTTCAAGATGCCTCAAATAGATAAAACCAAACATTAGCAAGATGATGAAGGAATTAGATTCCTATTGTCAATCCAAGCAGGTCAAGGGAAAGTGATGACAAACTCAAATATCAATATCAAGTGATAACATGCAGCATGCACATAACATTCTCAAAGCATTCCAAGCATGACATTAGGGGTTGACAATAATAAGAGTGAGAACAAGAATCTATTACACCAGTATGCCTTTCAGACCAAAACTTTCAGGAATTTAGTCTATCATCACCTGAACTTAAACTAACCTATCCACATAGTCATTTGGTTAAATGCAAAAGGAGATAAATGGACAATGCTCATGATATTGTAAGCACATGGTTAGGACTTAGCATAGACAAAGTAAACTTGTCATGACATCTACAAAACAGTCCTCATGCGATTCAAATCGTCATAACATAGATATCAACAAAACTGGCATTAGTAGTTTAGAGAAAAAGACACAAAGATCAAATATTTTGGACTGACATATTCAGTAGTTCAATATGCATATTTCCTACTCATCCAAAATTGACTTGCATTAGGCAGTGCTATGATCAACTTGAAATTATATACAAGTGCAAAACATTGATGGGAAACAGCAGAGATGTAACATATCCACAACATGATTTCAAAGAAAACAAAAGAACTCTATGCTATTAACTATCAAAGAGTAAGCAGCTTAAACAAACCTGAAGACATGTATGTTATACTTCAAACATAATAATCAATAAAGTAAAGCATACTCCTATGATAAAAAAGGAATCATCACTTAATGTTCACTTAAGTCCTCACCATGGACATGTGGCATGCCTCAAAGCAGGTTGCACTATGAGAAATAAACATGATGTCATGATAAAACTTGCATAGTTTACTACAAAAGATTTGGAAAAGGTGGAAAGAACAGATGCTACTGATGTGTTCAGGAGTAGGGACAAAGAACTCAGAATGTTATCATGCCATAAGCTAACTCCTCACAAACAAATGCTTAATGAAAATAATGTACAACAGAAATGAAAAGATTAACTAACACTTGGTCATGAACATGGAAACAAATGTCAAGAGAGTTTGAGCAAACATTGCCAAGTTATCATGCAATCCTGCATTTTTTATCTTAATCTGACATAGGCAGTCTGATCATTTTCAAGCATTGTTGGCAAGGCAGGGTCAAGATAAGATAATGTCAGCCTAATGCACATGTTTTAAATCAATGGAAGCAAGAATGATACTGCATTTATCTTGGCAAAATGAAAACAAACTAGGCATTTCTCCATGGTTCAAGCCAAAAAAATCAACAAGGTAAAGAAAAGGGTGGCAAGTGTATAAGACAAAATAAGCTAAAACATACAGCCATGTCATTCAGAGATTTAGGTGCATTAGTCAACATGAAAGCAGGAATGACTCTAAATAGAGGCAAGACCAAATTCAAACACACATGGTATCATCATATACATAACAGTCAAGGACACATAGGGCAAGGGTAGTAACACACTTAGCATAACTCCTAACCAAATTTCTCATGTCAGTTAGATTAAGACCAGCATAGTATGGACACCAAGAGACAACTCAGCCACATAAACTTATAGCATGAGTACATGGATATCAAGGCAACACACTCTTAAACTTCTATGCATATGATCTAGAGCAACAAGGCAAGAGCAGCACTACATTCATTATGACAATACAATATCAGACCACATTCTCATGTTGTTCACACATAATAACTCAAGACTTGGCATGCTGATATGAAAAGAAAAAGTTTTCAAGGATTTTCAGTATTAACAACATCACATAAACTCAACAAACTTCATTCACATGATCACTTGATTAGAGTGCAAGAAAAACAAACAAATAGCATGGCAACAGCATAATCATGATATGGTAAGCACCAAACTTGGAAAACAAGTGAACATGTATCTCTACATGGCATTGAAGACACTTCCTTATTTCAGCACACACAAGTTCATGATAAAGACCTCTCACACTCAAGCATGGTATCAGTGTATGGCACAAGACAATAGCCTTAAGAAATTAGCAGTTCCACACATTAGTTATATATACAAGGTCAACTTGACTCAAAACAAAACTACATGGCATGACATGGTTTATATACATGATGTAAGTTTGAGACAAGTAACTGGACATTTATCAGAATAGCACCAAAACAATGGTAATCAGTAACAAACTTTCATCCCCACAAACATGCTCATCAACCATGAATATAGCCAACACATGAGTAACTTATTATGAAAAGGCAAAACAACGTAACTTTACACACAAGCAACATTAAGGATGTATTTTTTAGGTTTCTACACTGTTGGACACACACACAACTTGAATACATATCAACAGTTAGTGGCACATAAAATCTTTCATGGACACACACAACTTGAATACAAAACAGGTAGCATGATGGCAGCATTAACACACTCATACATTTAGTGAAAATAACTATGCCTCCTTGCCAACAAAACTCCACACAGTCATTACATACTTCTGACTCAAATTAACATTAAAGGGGCAAGTAGTTCAAAACAGTTTCACAATCACAAAATTACAAGCATCTCAAGTTAATAGCAGTGAAATAAGTCCTGACAAAGATCTCACCTGTTCTTATTCAAACAATAACATTCATGCATCAACAAAGTAGTTACATGATTTTTAGCATCACAACACCCAAGTGTTGGTTGTGCTAAACAACAAGGGAATTACATGAACTTAACATCCAGTCAGTGAGTAGTACAAATAGATTTGGTTATCATTTATTATATCTCAGACATGATGTTAAGGCCTGATAGCAGTGCAGATAAATACTTCAATGTATCAGCAAAACACTCACATTTGCCTTACCTTATTTTGGCATGCCATGGATAAGCAGTTAAGAACAGATTCAAACACATGGTTATGAACACACTATCTCTACATTATGAGCAAATGGAACAAATGCTAAAACACACTACATAAACATTCATGATAAAGACATAATGACAGTAATAATGTGCATGAGCATGAGCTTTGAATATGGAGTGTGAAAAAGGGAGTTACCTAGTGGAATATGTCCACTGCACCCTCAACAATCTGAACTGTTTCTCTTCCTTTCCAACTAGCAGCAGCCTCTCAAAGTGTTCCTCTTTCTTTTCTCACTTGCCAAGTTTGAACTCAGAAGTTTTTTAAAGTGAGTATGTGAAGAGTGTTGGTGTCAAACAAATGAGAACCAAGCCCTATTTATAGGAAAAGTTGAGGACTCAAAGTATGGTGAAAATTGCAACAAATGCCAAGTTTGCCCTTTCCATCCTGTGAGCTGTATTTTGCTGAGCTAAAAATCTTCCAAAATCCCTGAATATTGATGTGGTTAGGTCTGAGCAACTGGTGTGAAGTGATTGGACCAATACTCCATGAATAAATAATGCATTGTTTCTTGAAAAGTTTCTCTCTCTTGCTACCAAGTTGCACAAGGATGACATAAACCATTATTTTAATGTGACCAACTTGCAAATTCGTGGCAAGGCTCAAAATATCACTAAACCCAACCTTAGAACTCAGAAAAGTGAAGCCTTGGTGATTAGAGGTGGTTTTGTACCATTATGCAAAAGTTGGTTGCTTGAATCTTAAGAAATGAACCCCTTAACTTTGAAGCTTCGAATCTCACAGCTCACTCAATGGATGGAGGAGTTCTAGTACTTTTTGCAAAGCCCTCAATGTCCTATACAACTTTCATGCTCAAAGATTTTTGATTTGAAGCTTGAAACTATGTGAAAATTGAGTTAAAGTTGTGTGAAAACTAAAGTGAAAAAGCTGAAAATTTCACTGTCCCAAGGGTGGCTTATCTTCCAAGTCTTGTAACTCAAAAACCATGCATATTTTGAAAGAGGGTCCTCTAATACACTTTGAAGATCATGGAAAGAGCTTCCATTTGAGCTTTGAGTCACTCAATTTGGATGTGTGGTTTGAAAGTTATGACTGTTTCAATTTTTGCACAAGTAGTGAAATTTCCACATTTGAAAAGTTTCATGAACCAAACCTTGCTTCCTTTACAAGAAACTTCTTAAAAATTGATTTCTCATACCCTAACTCCTAAATGAGACAAGTCATGATGGATCTAGGACTTGGATACTTCATTTTGGATCAAAATCTCTAAGGTTAGGGCCTCAGTCAAAACCCTAATTTCAATTGTGAATGCACTGGAATGATCTCTGATGATCTTGCTTCTTTCATCATATCTAAGGCTCATAAATGATCTCCAGGGTTTGAGAACAACTCTTGATCAAAATCAAAGACCATGATTGTCTTGTCATAACAAAACCCTAATTGGAGGCAGGGTGAACTTGTGGCTCAAGGCACTTGGTGATGAGAACCAATCACACTTGAATTCTTGTTGAGTAAGATCTCTAGGATATGAGTGAGGTCACATGGTTACATTAAGATCCTTAATTGTATTTTTGAATAGGTAACTTCCTTGATTCATGAGCTTAGCTTAGGAGATTTTGTCCTCTTCTTTGTGTAAGTCCTGGCTTTTCACAAAAGAAACAAAACTTGCAAAATGAAGTGGTTAGTTAACAATGCATAGATGATTGAACCTAAATGTCAATGTAAGATGTTATGACATCTAAGGGGTAAAAATTTTTTGGGTACAACAGGGGTGAATTAGGTACTTAAAAGTTTTTCCGGATTTTTGACGGTTTTATGTTTTACTTTCCTAAGTGATTACTATGTGATGAAAACTGTAAATGCGGAAAGTAAAAGACACAAGAATATATCCTGGTTCCCCTCACAGTCCGAGCGTACTCCAGTCCCCTTTCAACATGAAAAAGATTTTTAATAATGTTAGAACTTAGACAAGACTCTTCCTAGTCTTTTTATACAGACACTAACAAACCACACCAAGAACAACCTCTTGGATTTTTATCACTAAGTCCTATTGAGAACAATCCTCTCACAATGGACCTCTTGTTTACAAAACTAGGACAACAAGGAATACAACTTTACAATCTTATTTCCAACAATCCTGAAAATAAGATGTAACAAGCAATGTATAATTTGAATTTTTGTAAGTATGTAAAAGATGGATACTTAATACTTGTCAATCAAAAGATTGATCTCCTCTTTGTAACACACAACTCTCACAATAATTATACAAGTGTTCTTTGTATGAAATGAAACTAGAATGCTTTACTATGAAGGTTCATGCACAATGTTTCACTCTAAGAAAATTTTGTTTGAACACTTAGACAAATTTTTGAAAGTTTGAAAGAGTACGAAAATTGATTAAAAATTTGCAAGGAGGTGAGTTTTAAAATCTGAGATTATGAGGTTTATATAACCTCTAAAAACCTTCTCAAAAGAATGCAATTAACCAAAGGATGTTGTCATACCCCAAATTTTTACCACAAGGTTTCCCATCATTGTGCAAACAATTACCACAATATGGATGTGCCATCATACCTCATCAATCTCCTCATGGATTGTTGAGTATTCACTACAATCAAGTATCAGGGTTTTTGAGCCCTCTCAAAACACTTAGACAAAGGATCAATCAAGAAATGACATAATATTCAACTTTTCTAACCTCTTAAAACATCCACAAAGGATCAAGAGGACCCTCACATCAAAAATCAAGCACACAGTTGTGACATTCCAAGTGTTTTGAGCCTCGAAACACCCGATGTCGCCAAATTAGGGTTTTGGACGACTGGGACCTCCAGAGTGAGATTTTCACAAGAGGATGAGCCAATACTTCAACATGTGACTCAATATGCTCAAAATAACCCTAGGATTCCATTTGCAAAGCTAAATTAACCTCAGAGGATGCATTCCCCAAAAGTCGGGAATTACGGTTTTTACCCGCCGAACCGCTCCGGAGCCAAAAGTCAAAACATGACTTTTTTTGGCAAAAATGATCCTTATGACTCATATTTTCATAAAATATGACTTATAATGTCATTTGAACAAGAATTGATCAAGAAACCAAGATAACTTGTAAAAGGGGTAATCTTGAAAAATTGAAAAATTTTCTAAGTTACTAAATTTGAATGATTTTGGTACCAGCTTCCAAGGATCATAACTTGTGATCCAAGCAGCCATTTTGAGTGATCCAAAGCATGATTTGTAGGTCTTCCTACACTATACAAAAGCTCCAACTACATCAAACTTCAATTCTTCATGGATTTTAAGTTAGGAAGTGATCAAAATGATAAAAATGAAGAAAATGACACTTTTTCAACACTTAGTGAAAATCTGCCTAAGTTACCAGCCCTGAACATCAAAGTTCATAGGGTTTTTTCAATGGGATCCAAATACTTTCAAGACAAACTATAATCAAACATGGATAGTACCATATGAGGGCTCTTTAAAAAGTACAAGAGCCTCTCATAACTCAACTTGAGCAAGAAGATATGATCCATTGAAAATGGCATTTTTCACTGATTTTTGCAAGGCAGATTTGTGCATTGTTGCTCGAATTGATCAATTTGTGCAATAACAAGCATGGTTATCCATCTGCACACCTCAAGGGGGAACAACCAAGGGACAGACACTGATCCACCAACCTCACAAGTCCATGGATCTATGTTTAGGCATGACATCCCTAAAATTCAAGATGCTTCAAATGGTCAATTTTGTTTCTAAGCATTTAACTTATGCATATAGGTGGCATTCATCAAGACAATATTATCCAAGTTCAGTCAAGCCTTAGCTCTGCCACATAAGGCTCATAGCCTGTGCTCTAACCTCAAGTCAATGGCTAGAGGAGACTTGAGATTCCCTTGGATCAACATTTGCCACAGACCTGCTGTAGTTGCCATTCACTATTGCAGCCAAAATAAACTTGCGCTACTACAAATAGAGCTCGTTTGTGATCAGTTTGAGTACACCAAAGCACCCAAACTGATGCTTTACTCAAAATCTCCCTTTCACTCCAATTTTGCATTCTCACTCAAGTCACTATCGGGTTTTGAGATTGAGAGTGATTCCAAACAAACTAATCACACACACACACCTCATAAACATCATATGTGAGTGATCTAAACACTAACACAACATCTGGAACATCAAATTCATCAAATCACCAGCCAATTGCTCAAGTTCTTGACAGAGTTGCAGTTGAGGTACCACAACCAGTTCCTGCTAATTTCAAACCACTCTAAGCATTCAAACACACTCCTTGGCATCTAAGGAAGCTGTCCAGATCATTGGAACCTATCTGCAACACCTCCATCATCAAACTCGATCGCCAGCTGCAAGAGGTTAGCCTGAACCCTTCAAACTCTATGGTCCATGCATCATGAATGAATTTTTGAGTTTCCATCTTGTTTATGCATGTATGTAGAGTGATAACCCTCAATCAATTGCCATGAATCGATCGTGTATGGAATTTCATTGTGTTCATGCTGAAATTATGGTTCTTGAGGTTTTCCATTGATTTCTTCCTCCATAATTAATATAAATGCAATTATTCTATATGGTTGTAATCCTTGTTAAAAAACGAACAAGATTGGTACTTGAATCGGGCAAAACCATTGAGTAATCATAGAGAAAAGTGAGAAAACGCAAATCTGCAGAAAACAGGGTCGTGCGTGTTCTTCATTTGACCGTTGGCGCCCTTTTTCAAATTTTTAAATATTTGAATTTTTGTTATTTTATTTAATTGATTCAAAAATTATTTTCTCTCTGAATATTTGTGTTTTTGAATTGATTATTTTTCTCAAAATTCACAAAAATGTTTAAATATTTTATTTTACAAAAAAGTCCAATTTATATTATTTATTTAATATAGTTAGAATTTTTGTAATTAATTTCATTTTTATTATTTTAAAACATTTTAAAATGAAATTCCCACTTTGATTTTTCAAAACCAATTGGATTTCAAGCTTTCATGTGATTAAACATGATTTTTCAAAACATTTTTCAAAGTGTACAACTTGTTTTTTTGAATATATTTGATATTTTTATATCATTTATTATTTAAATTTCCTTTTGAAAAATGATATTTTGATTTAAAATTAGGGTTTCCTCTTGATGTAAAATTTCAAACACTTTGGGCCTCTAATAGAGTGTAAGACCCATCCCTTGTAAAATAAATAAATTTGGGCCACAGTCATTGTATAAGTCCCACTGTGTTTTCTAAAACCACGACGCGATCGTCGCCTTTTAAACAAAAAACCATCTGGGCCTACCCTTGTGTTGTAAGTCCCATTTCTTTTCTTTTTCAAAACACTTTGGGCCTCTAATAGAGTTTAAGACGCATCTTTTTGTAAATAAAACCTTTTTTTTTTTGTAAATAAACAATTCTTTGGGCCTCTCCTTGAGTATAAGCCCTAATCTGTTAAAAAAAACTTCCCTTTTGATTTAGGTTCAAATTCATAGTTGTCATCAAAACTTTCTTTAATTTCTTGAACAACTAACCATACAAATGTTACAATGGAAGCTTGCTCGCCTGTAAGTTTTAAACAACTTTCTTTTACATACTTGCACATATATATATATATATATATATATATATATATATATATATATATATATATATATATATATATATATATATATATAGATATTTGTTTGTGCTGGAAGCTTGCTCACCTGTAAGTCCTTCAACCCTCTTTTACATACAATATATATTTCATCTGTATATATATGCCTGTATATTATCTGCTTAGAGTTTTCCTCGGCAATTAGGTCTAGGATTAGATAGAGCCAGTGGTCACTCTTTTAACATAGTCAAAAATAATTCCCCATAGGAATTCCAGATACAGTCTTGCCTCCTCTTGGGCTTATACAATATGGAACAAAGAGAAAGGCATTATTCTCGGTGAAAATTTTCTCAGACTGTCACTATTAGAAAATTGTCAAAGAAATTCACTTCCCCAGAGAGGATTAATTCCCGGTGAAACTTCTCTTGAATTTCTTCAAACCCTAGAATTGTTCACTAAAGAAAAGATTATTCCCGGTGAAACTTTTCTTGAACTTTTCTTAAGTTTGGACCCACAAGCTTCCTAAAAGCATCCCCAGCCTCCTCTTGGGCTTTGTACAAGGACCCTTAGACTTCTTAGAAGTTCTCATGCCTTCTCTTGGGCTTGGTACAAGGACCCGAGACCTATTAAAGGTATAGGACATAACTTAGTCATCCTTCATTAGAGCAGTCTTTCAAAAGAGTCAAGACCTCAGACCAATTTAGGGTTGATTCTCATCCCTTAAAGCATTATCCTCCTCTTGGGCATCATACAAAGATAAACCTTCCATACCAGTAGACTTGGACAGTCTAATCTCCTCTTGGATCTCAAAGACATTATCAAGCTCCCTACAAACACAGGAGAAACCCTGGTCATTTGATCAATCTCCAGTAGAGTTAAAACCCTCATAGGTTTTAAAACTCAATCTTTCATCCTAAACTTCCCCAGCTAAGGGTCAACTTATCATCAATACTAGTCTATTAGAACCTCAAGGCATCTAATACCTCAACTCTTCTGTAATCCTCAGCAAGAGCTGATTCCCCACTTTGAACCTGTCTCTGGATCTCAATAATCCTCAGTAGAAGACAGCCTCCTCTTAGACTTTGTATAATGATTTTCCTCAGCAGAGTTAGCCTCAAAAGTATTCTCTTGTTGATTCAATCACCTTTTCAATACTCTCTTGTTGAGTCAATCTTATTGCTTAAAGTATTCTTTTGTTGAGTCAATCACCTTTTCAACACTCTCTTGTTGAGACAATCTTCTTTCTTAAAGCACTCTCTTGTTGAATCAATCATCTTTTCAGCACTCTCTTGTTAAGTCAATCTTCTTTCTTAAAACACTCTCTTGTTGAGTCAACCTTTTTTTTTAGCCTCAATCTTGGGCTTTGTACAAGAAAAATAAAAAAACACTCTCTTGTTGAGTCAACCTTTTTAGCCTCAATCTTGGGCTTTGTACAAGACAAATAAAAAACACTCTCTTGTTGAGTCAACCTTTTCAGCCTCAATCTTGGGCTTTGTACAAGACACCTGAAATATCCTCAATCGAGTTAACCTCTTTAGCCTCAATCTTGGGCTTTATAACAGACACATATAAACTTTGTCCAGTAAATTCAAATCTTTCTAAACCTTCTCTTAAGTTTTGTATCTCTCCAGCGGAATCAATTCCTCCCAGCCTTCTTTTAGGCTTTGTGAATTAATCTCCCTTAGCAGAGTCAATCTTTTTTAACCTCAATCTTGGGCTTTGTACAAGACACCTCAAATATATCCCCAGTGGAATCAATAAGTTCTTTTAGCCACAATCTTGGGCTTTGTACAAGACAGACAAAATATTTCCCCGGAAAAGTCAACTTCCATCCTCCTCTTAGGCTTTGTATAAGGACCTCCCCAGTAGCGTCAATCAATCTCTTAGCTTCAACCTTGGGCTTTGATATTTCTCAGAGGAAATCAACATACAAAAATCAACATTCAAAACACATTCAAAACTCGCTGTAGAAAGATATTTCTCTGTACATCACACATTCAAAACAAACCTTAATCCCAGATAACTGCTATAAGTGGCACACTTGTTGATTCAAATATCCAAGTTGTCGCCCATCTCTTATCCAGGTAAATCCTCTCTTTCATCTAATTGCTGTAAACGCCAAGCCTCTAGGTTACAAACATCCACGCCACTGTCCCTCTCTTAGCATGAAAGATTCCTAAGGAAAAATGGCATTGCTCAACAGTGAGTTAAAGTTTTCTCCTTCAGGAGAAATACCTTATAAAGGAAATTATGGCATTGCTGGATTCTCACGTCCCAGTTAAAGTAATTCTGCTTTATAATCAGTCACTCAATAGTTGTGATAAACAGACGAGATATCTCCCTTTAAAGATGACAAATTCTCTCTCAGTCATACTTTTTTAGCTTCAATCTTGGGCTTTGAACAAGGCACAAATACTCCTTTAGCTTCAATCTTGGGCTTTGAACAAGACACCAAACATATTTTTCCTTCCATAGAATAGGAGGGAACTGCGATTGCTCTGATTTTCCTGTTTTCTTTAACGGGAATACATAGGCATAAGATTGTGAAATCTTAGCGAGCACACCAATCAAAAACTTTAGGTCCAGTACCTTCGCACACCAATCAAAAACTATAGGTACAGTACCTTACCAAAAACATCAGTAAACACCCGAAATCAACAAATACTCTCTCTCAGCATTCCCAAAGGAGAAACTTTCCCAAACACCAGTAAGTAGAAAACAGTAAGTATAATTGCTAACAACCTGTGGATAACCACATATAGGATGGGTAATTGACAACTCCCCATTGTATAACCTGACCCCGAACTCCCCAATCTCTTTTAGCATTTGTTCAGTTAAACATTTGCGTGCAAGGTTAGTTTTAGATAGCTTCCCTTTCCTTTCCAGCTTCATGGGATAAATAAGAAATCAGAAAGTAGCACCCCACTCCTACCATTGCGGTGAGGAAAAACCCATGGCGATAAGGTGGTCGCGTCACCGACAAAAATCGCACGCTACAGTAAAATGGCGACTCTGTTGGGGACGCATTTCATATGTCTAGGACTAGGATTAGAATTCCTAAGAGGTCTAGGTTGTTAGCAATCATACTACATACTATATATATTTACTGCTTTTCCTACTTGATATCCGTGTTTATTTTTCTATCAATGGGAATGCAATTGATACGCATATGGAAAGTTTGAGAGAAACCTAAGATAAGGGATGGCATAGACGGGGAAACTTGCAGGGAGTGAATCCCGAACAAGCGAACCTGGTAGACCATCAAATCAGGCGAGGTCCCGTTGGATTCTACCTGCTGAACAACCGATTGTTGTGAAAACAGAGTTTTCCTAGTGCGGTACCTGTGAACTTGAGGATTTAGTAGACATTAACCATATGACCATTTGGTAGTGCGATGACTATCGGGAATAGCTGATACGCGATACTACACTCAAATGATATTACCCTAGGATGCTAAAGCTCGCTCGGGTGAACCAACTTGCTGTTGATATCCTTAGGGGAGTTAATAATTTTGGGAACCTTAGGATCCATTCTACAGGTACAAAAATTGACCAGAATATAACCTTTGGGGATGGGTAGAGCCATGACTCCATGCTCGTGACGTTGAACCCTTGAACCCATGTTTTTTCAATGTTTTTGTGTGCTGCATTCATGTATTCATTTAAAAAACTCTTAAACAAAGAAAAATTTCTCCTCTTTCCTCCTCTCTTCTTTTTTCAATTTAAACTAAAACAATAATTGCAAATATCAGGGAGAAAGATTACGTTATGGATTTCGGTAGAAGAAAGACTCATAAGTACACTTTCAAGGCTCCAAAACTAGATGATTTAAAGGTGTTGGAAAGGATGATCACCAACCCTGATGCTTTCAGAGCTAGGCACGAAGGGTTGTTGTCTCTGTTAAGAGTCCACGTAGTTGAAGGAATCCTATCTACGCTAATTCAGTTCTACGATCCGGTCTATCACTGCTTCACATTCCCGGATTATCAACTAACACCAACATTAGAGGAGTACTCTCATCTGACTGATCTGCCTATCACTGATCAAATTCCTTTTTCTGCACTGGAAGATATTCCAACGGATCAGGTCATCGCAAGAGCCATTTGTTTGGACGAGTCAGAAGTCAGGACTCACATGACCACCAAAGGAGGAATCCAAGGTTTACCAGCCAAGTTTTTGGTAGAGAAAGCCCTGTACTTTGCTAGTATAGGGAACGTAACTGCTTTCGCAGATATCTTTGTCCTACTCACATACGGGTTATTCCTCTTTCCCAAAATAGACAACTTCGTTGACACCAACGCTGTTAAGATATTTTTGATTGAAAACCCCGTACCGACTCTGCTCGCAGATGCTTATCATTCTGTACACTTAAGGAATTTGTACATCGGAGGAATGATCACATGTTGTGTACCCTAGCTTTACAAATGGTTCATTTCCCATTTGCCCAAGTCTGCTGCTTTTTGGGATCACAATACTACTCTACGTTGGTCAGAAAGCATCATGTCTCTTACCAACTCTGACATAGATTGGTATGATAGGATTAATGAGGGAATAGAGATCATCGATAGTTGCGGAAATTTCCCTAATGTACCCCTCATAGAAACTAAAGGAGGAATCAACTATCATCTAATCTTAGTTCACCGTCAACTCGGATACCTGATAGGCATATCCTGCATAATGTTAATCTGGAAGTTCTTTTCTTCAAGGAAGGGGAAAATGACAGGGCACTAAAGAAGGAAATAGTGCATGCCTGGCAACATGTTCACAAGAAAGGAAGAGAGTCTCTAGGAAGACCAAACTGTGCCTCTATGGAACCTTATCTTCACTGGGTGCAAACTAGAGCTCTCAAGCTGAGGATGCCTTACCCTCGCCAAGAAGCTTTTACGTTAAAGGAATCTATCCTTTATTTCATGTATGACACGGAAAAACTCCAAGTCGCCCTCAACAAAGTTCAACGGGAGAAAAGCTCTGGGAAAAACAAGTACCGTATCCTCAATGTAGAGTGTGCCAAAATTCAGGAACTGTTAAAGGAAAAGGATGCTCTGATTAAGATACTAAAGCAACATGTTGTGGAGAATCAAGAAGAGCGAAGAAATTTGCTCGCTCATTTCACTTGGCAAATGACTGACCACCCGACAATGGTAAAAGAGCCCCGGTCAAAGAAAAGGAAAATACCAAAACCAGCATCTGAGCTCTCTTCAGAGAGGACTCAGGATCCATAAGCTTAGACGTTTCCTTTTACAACACTTTGTAAAATACTGTACTTTTCTATTTCCGCAATCTTTCGAATTCAATAAAACAGGGTCTCCACCCTTTACTGTATGATATTTGCAATCTACTTGTTGAAGTTTCTTTTTTATTAAAGCAAAAAACCAAAAAAAATATATCATTGCATTCATCATTCTCACATAACGCGTCTTCTTATCTTTGAATCTCACGTATACATCGCAATTCTAGAGTCAAAATTTCTCACTCATACAATACTTGGGCCAATCGACAAAAGAAAATGGATGATCTCGAGGAAGAGAACAGAGAGCTGAGAGAAGAAATCGACGCTCTGAAGGAAGATCTGAAAAACTTCACAGTAACATGCAATCCCTGGCAGCAGCTCAGGAACAGTAGCAACAAAGGACTGTGACCTCAGAGATCACATCCACGCCCGTAGTGGAGACATATGATCCTCGGTACAACATGCCTAAAGGTTGCCCCTGGGGCATGCCTATTAACTTTGTCCCTGAAGGATACATCCCGCCAGTCATGGAAGACCCAGAAACTACAGCAGGAACCGCTGGGCCTAAAGGTTATAAACTTTGGGAAAGCGAAGACGCAAGGGTCATGACAGCAACTCCTGAAGGTTACAAACTTCGGGGCATGGAAGCACCAAGAGTCACCGCCGTAATGACTATATCACAACCAGTGGTACACACTGTCCCGGAAGGACATATTCCACAAGTAATTTCTGGTGGAAACGAAGATATGTATGAAAGAATGAATGAGTTCCAGGAACAATTCTTGGAAATGCAGAAGGAACTGCATGCCATTCGCGGTCAGGATTTATTTGCAAAGGATGCCGCAGACCTTTGTCTGGTCCCTAATGTGAAAATCCCGCACAAATTCAAGGTGCCTGACTTTGAAAAATACAAGGGCAACTCTTGCGCTCAAAGTCATTTGATGATGTACACTCGAAAGATGTCTACCCAGATAGAAAATCAACATCTACTGATCCATTACTTCCAAGACAGTTTAACCAGTGTCACACTCAGATGGTACATGGGTTTAAACCGCACCAAGATCAACACTTTTAGAGATCTTGGCGCAGCTTTCGTTCAGCAGTACAAATATAACCTGGACATGGCACCAGAAGGACAGAGAAACTTTCAAAGAATATGCTCAGAGATGGTGTGAAATTTCCGCCTAGATTTGTCTTCCTCTTGAGGAAAAAGAGATGATAAAGATCTTTTTGAAAACCTTAAGCTAATTCTATTAGGACCGAATGGTTGCAAGTGCGCCCAGTGACTTTACTGAAATGGTGAACATGGGAGTACGCCTTGAGGAAGCGTTCGAGAGGGACGTTTGATCAAACACACAGAATCATCAAGCAGTACCAAAAGATATAGTGGTGCTTTCCCAAAGAAAAAAGAGCAAGATATATGTAATATCTCTCTCGGAAAGCAAAGACGAAGGTATCAACCAGTAGCAGCTGTAACTCCTGCTATCTGAAATACCCCATTTTAACTATTTAGACGTCTTGTGTTATTTTATTTGTGTGACCTTGTTTGGGGGGAGTGTTTTGAGTGCGTTTAAGGGTTGCCCTTAGTTAGGAAGGTGAGTTGGTGAAATAAAGCCTTTAGATTAATATTAATAGTGGTATAGTTAATAATAATAATAATAATTTAATTAATAATAGTAATATTATTATTTTATTATTATTATTGTTATTATTGCTATTATTATTAATTAATTTAATTAAAATAGGATTAAGAGAATTAGGAGAGGTTTAAGGAAAATAGAAAGGTGTTGGCACGTGAAACGAGGAATAGAGAACCAAGAGGAGAGAAAGAACAAGGTGTGCTAGGGCTTGATCTTCTTCCCCAATTGTCCAGATTTTTTGTAAAGATTCGAGGTAAGGGGGAGAAACGGGTTAAATATTGGTGATTTATTCATGATAGGGTAGTGGGGAGTCCTTAACCCCATAGGAATTTGTATGCAAACTGTTGTGTTGTTGATCTGTGGTATATGCCTGCTATGATGATGAAATCGTGCATGTATGGATTGGTGATAATATGAATTATTGTTGTTTTTGCTGTGGTGTGAACATCTGTTACAGATCTGTTATTTTTTTATCCAAATTGGGAGAACGATTTGAGATTATAGACCTGTAATACATGTAGTAATGCTAGGTACAAGAGAAAAGATGAAAATTGGACCTAAAATTCATGTAGAAACGATTATAGGATTGGTTGGAAGTGAAGAAGTGTGGAAATCGTAGCAGAGTGCAGAATGGTGAGGTCTATGGTGGTTTGCGTAATGGATCTGGCCATACGCGTATGGGGCTAGGCCATACGCGTATGGGAGTGATGGAAAGGGAGCCTTACGCGTAAGGGGAGCTTGAGGGGAGGGTTTGACACGACCCTCTGCTCATACTCGTATGGTACGCGTACGATTGGCAAGGCAATACGCGTATGGAGTAGCCATACGCGTATGTAGATCTGAGAGTTGGAAATTAAAGGAAAATGGGCCTCTGTCCATACGCGTATGAAGTTGGGCAATATGCGTATGGCAGGGTAAGGCAGGAGGCCTTACGCGACTCAGGTCAATACGCGTATGGACAGCAGTGGTGCAGAGTTTCATATTTTTGCGATTTCTTTCCCGTTTTCGCATCAGAATTGTTTTCTCTTGGTTTGAGAGGTTGAGAATAGCTGCCAGGTGCTGAGAAATAAGACTTGGGTGATGAAAATATTAATTTTAATAATTTTAATTAATTAATTAATTGGGTGTTTGGTGTGTATGAAGAAAATTGCATGACGATGGTGTTGATGATACGTATGATGTGATCAGGAGGATCGTGTGCATGTATTTACGCTTGTATACATGTTTTGTTGTGCATAGTTGAGTCTTGCATATTCATGGTGATTGGTGGGATGAATCATTGCTCAGGAGGAGTGTATGTGATTCATCCGTACTCCTATATGGAGAATGGTGGGGGATAGATCATTGCCAAGTAGAGGTGTATGTGATCTATCAGGGGTTCGATTGAATGAACCAATGAGTCGGTACCGCATGCATGGTGTCGTGTTGCATTACATTATTATTTGATGTTATTGAGGATATTGGACAGTAGGTCGTGTTGGTGTGTTGTTGACTTATATATGTGAATGCTACCTTGTTATCATGTATTTGTTCACCAATAATATTGAATGTGATTTCTCACCCCTTTGTTGTTGTTGTGTCTGTGCTTCTTCGGAAGTACAGATAATCCAGGTACTTAGATAGCTTGGATATTGGTGTTGCTGATCGAGTCCATAGGAGTGCTCTGATACGTAACACGGGATTTTGGGGATTTCATTCATTTTGTTATTTGTTATTCTTTTTGTTACGTATCTTTATTTTTGATGAACATTATGGTGAACCACGATTTTATGTGGAGTTTTGGTGTTATTGGCAGATGGCCTTAAATCGAATAATTGAATAAATTTTCCGCTGTTTGATTTTATTAAAATAAAGGAGATTTGTTTTGTTGGCTCTTAATGTGACATTCCACTTGGTGAAAACTCTGATTATCTTTAATACTTTGTTTATTTTAAAAATGGGGAAGTGGGGTGTTACAATTGGTATCAGAGCAGGTCGGTCCGTCCGGCCAGGTGTTAGAGTTGAGTCTGTCCTTAGAATAGTAGTTGATTTGGTGTTCTGACCTTATGTTGATTGTTGAGCAGTATGGAAGGAAGGAATGATGCTGCTCTTGCAGATGCTATGCAAGCTATGACACAGGCTGTAGAGAATGCCAATCAGGCTGGAGGTGGTCAGTTTCGTGACTTAACACAGTTCCAGAGCAACAAGCCGCCTACTTATGAGGGAGGTATCTTAGATCCGGATGCTGCACAGAAATGGCTGAAGGCTGTGGAGAAGATCTTCAGGACCATGGAATGAAGTGATGCTCAGAAGGTACGGTTTGGTACGCATATGCTGGAAGGAGAGGCTGAGGCTTGGTGGGACAATAGTCGTCAGAGATTGGAAGCTGCAGGTACTGAGATTACTTGGGCTGTGTTTCAATCGGAGTTTCTGGAAAAGTTTTTTCCGGAAGACATTCGTAGTGCAAGGGAGGTTGAATTTCTGGAGCTGAAGCAGGGTGATAAGACTGTTGCTGAGTATGCCGCTAAGTTTGAAGAGCTAGTTAAGTATTGTGCTCATTACAATACTGAAGAAGCTATGACTTCGAAGTGTTTGAAGTTTGAGAATGGGCTGCGTCCCAAGATTAAATTGGGTATTGCTTGTCAGAAGATAAGAAACTATCCAGAGCTGGTAAGCAGAAGCAGAATTTATGATAATGACAACAGAGCCAGAATTGCTCATTACAAAGCTGTGAATGAGAAGAAGTGTAAGCAGAGATTTGGAGGTACTCCTTACAGTGCTCCAGCTGATAAGGGGAAAGAGAAAACTGATGTGGGAAAGAAACCAAAGGAGAAGGGAGCAGGTGCTGATGCTCTCAAGTGCTTCAGATGTGGTGGCGCGGGTCACCGTGCTAACAACTGTCAGAATGAGGTGAAGAAGTGTTTCAAGTGTGGCAAAGCAGGTCATGTTATAGCTGATTGCAGAGTCGTCTCAAACTGGTGGGAAAGTGTTTGCCTTGGTGGGAGCCCAATCCACTGAGGAGGAGCGTTCCGTCAAAGGTACTTGTTTTATTAATGATGTTCCTTTGATTGCTATCATTGACACGGGTTGCAACGCACTCGTTTATTTCTGTTGACTGCGTGAAGAGATTAGGGATTGTGCCGTCTACTCTGGAGCATAGGATGACGATTGAAACTCCATCTATTGGTTCCGTGGTTACTTCTTTGGTGTGTTTGAAGTGTCCGCTGACCATGTTTGGTAGAGATTTCAGAGTGGACTTGATTTGTTTGCCACTCGGAAATATTGATGTTATTTTGGGAATGAACTGGTTGGAGTTTAACCGGGTGTATATTGATTGCTTCAGGAAGACGTTGCTGTTTCTTACTCCTGAAGAGGAAGCATTAGCAGATTCACTATCTAGCAAGGAGTTGAGGGCGTTGTTGGAGGACGAAGCGAAGCTGTTTGTGGTGTTTGCCTCATTCTCTGTTGAAAGCAAGACTTCAGTTAATGAATTACCAGTAGTGAATGAATTTCCTGAAGTGTTTCCAGATGACATCACAGAATTGCCTCCGACAAGGGAAGTTGAATTCTCTATTGATCTTGTACCGGGTACCAGACCTATCTCTATGGCACCGTACAGGATGTCTGCATCAGAATTGGCAGAGTTGAAATCTCAGGTCGGGGAATTGCTCGATAAGAAGTTTATCAGACCAAGTGTGTCGTCGTGGGGAGCTCCAGTGTTGTTGGCAAAAAAGAAGGATGGTAGTATGCGTCTGTGCATTGATTACCGTCAGTTGAATAAAGTAACCATTAAGAATAAGTATCCACTTCCGAGGATTAATGACTTAATGGATCAGCTGGTAGGAGCTCGTGTTTTCAGCAAAATTGATTTGAGGTCGGGTTACCACCAGATTAGAGTAAAGGAAGGTGATATTCAGAAGACGGCTTTCAGAACTCGCTACGGACATTACGAATATGCAGTGATGCCTTTCGGAGTGTCTAACGCGCCGGATGTATTTATAGAATATATGAATCGTATTTTCCATTCTTATCTGGATCAGTTTATTATGGTATTTATTGATGATATACTGATTTACTCTAAGTCTGACGAAGAGCATGCAGGTTACTTGAGAATTGCATTGTAGGTGTTGAAAGATAATAAACTATTTGCAAAGTTCTCAAAGTGTGAATTTTGGTTGGAGACCGTGAGTTTCTTGGGTCATGTGATTTCTGGTGATGGTATAGTGGTGGATCCCTCTAAAGTAAGTTCAGTACTTCAGTGGGAAACTCCGAAGACCAAAACGGAGATTAAAAGCTTTTTGGGTTTGGCAGGTTACTATAGAAGATTCATTGAAGGGGTTTCTAAATTTGCGTTGCCATTGACTCAGTTGACCAGGAAGAATCAAGCTTTTGTCTAGGATGCTTCCTATGAGGAAAGTTTTGAGGAACTGAAGAAGAAGTTGACTACAGGTCCAGTGTTAATTTTACTAAGTCCAAATGATTCTTTTGTAGTGTATTATGATGCGTCTAAGATGGGATTAGGCGGTGTGTTGATGCAAGGGGGCAAGGTAGTGGCTTATGCTTCAAGACAGTTGAGGGTGCATGAGAGAAACTATCCCACTCATGGTCTGGAATTAGCTGCAGTGGTGTTCGTGTTAAAAATCTGGAGACATTATTTGTATGGATCAAGATTTGAAGTATTTAGTGATCACAAAAGTTTGAAATATTTGTTCGACCAGAAAGAATTGAATATAAGGCAGAGAAGGTGGTTAGAGTTCTTAAAGGATTATGATTTTAATTTGAGTTACCACCCGGGAAAAGCTAATGTCGTGGAAGATGCTCTGAGTCGGAAGACAATCCATATGTCTGCGTTAATGGTGAAGCAAATGGAATTGATTGAACAGTTCAGAGATTTGAGTATGGTTTGTGAAACTACACCGGAAAGTATCAGATTGGGTATGCTGAAGGTGAATAATGACTTTTTGGATGTAATTAAGGAAAATCAGAAACTGGATGTGAAATTAGTGGACTTGATGCCTGCAGGGGGAGATGATCCTGATAGTGACTTTAAAGTGGATAATGTTGGTGTGTTGAGATTCCGGGGCAGGATTTGTGTACCGGATAATGAGGAATTGAAAAAGGAAATCTTGGAAGAAAGTCACCGGAGTAGCTTGAGTATTCATCCGGGAGCTACAAAGATGTACCATGATTTGAAGAAGTTGTTTTGGTGGTCCGGTATGAAGAGGGACATAGCTCAGTTTGTCTACGCTTGTTTGACATGTCAGAAGTCAAAAGTAGAGCACCAGAAGCCTTCGGGATTGATGCAACCGTTAGAGATTCCTGAATGGAAATGGGATAGTATTGCTATGGATTTTGTGACTGGTTTGCCAAATATGGTAAGAGGCTTTGATGCTATTTGGGTAGTGGTGGATCGACTTACGAAGTCCGCACATTTTATACCAATTAACATCAGTATTCCGTTGTCGAAGCTGGCGGAAATATATATCAGGATAATTGTGAGGTTACATGGTGTTCCGTCGAGCATAGTGTCGGATAGAGATCCGAGGTTTACTTCAGAATTTTGGAGGAGTCTGCAGGAAGCCTTGGGTTCTAAGTTGAAGTTGAGCTCGGCTTATCATCCACAGACCGATGGTCAGTCAGAGAGGATTTACTGAGAGCCTGTGTATTGGAAAGAGGTGGTGCATGGGATACTCATTTGCCATTGATTGAGTTCACGTATAATAACAGTCACCATTCTAGTACCGAAATGGTGCCTTTCGAAGCTATGTATGGTAAGAGGTGTATGACACCTCTATGTTGGTATGAAACAGGTGAGAATGTGGTGCTTAGACCTGAAATTGTGCAACAAACTACTGAGACAATTCAGATGATCCGTGAGAAGATGAAAGTGTCTCAGAGTAGACAGAAGAGTTATCATGATAACAGGAGGAAAGATTTGGAATTTAGTGAAGGTGATCACGTGTTCCTAAGAGTTAACCCAGTGACCGGTGTGGGTCGTGCTTTGAAATCCAAGAAGTTGGATCCTAAGTTTATTGGACCGTATCAAATCTTGCAGAGGGTTGGTACAGTGGCTTATAGGGTGGCGCCGCCGCCTGAACTTTCGAACTTGCATGACGTGTTTCATGTGTCGCAACTTCGGAAGTATGTTTCAGATCCGTCTCATGTGATTCCGAGAGACGAAGTTCAGATCAGGGAGAATAGTACCGTAGAGACGATGCCGTTGAGGATCGAAGATCGGAAGATGAGGAAACTCAGAAGGAAGGAGATACCTCTGGTGAGAGTGGCTTGGGGAGGTGCTGCAGGAGGCAGTGTGACCTGGGAATTTGAAAGCAGGATGCGAGAGTCGTATCCAGATTTGTTTCCATCAGTTAATTTTTTAGGACGAAAATAATTTAAGTGAGGGAGAGTTGCAAAACCCCATTTTAATTATTAAGACGTCTTGTGTTATTTTATTTGTGTGACCTTGTTTGGGGGGAGTGTTTTGAGTGTGTTTAAGGGTTGCCCTTAGTTAGGAAGGTGAGTTGGTGAAATAAAGCCTTTAGATTAATATTAATAGTGGTATAGTTAATAATAATAATAATTTAATTAATAATAGTAATATTATTATTTTATTATTATTATTGTTATTATTGCTATTATTATTAATTAATTTAATTAAAATAGGATTAAGAGAATTAGGAGAGGTTTAAGGAAAATAGAAAGGTGTTGGCACGTGAAACGAGGAATAGAGAACCAAGAGGAGAGAAAGAACAAGGTGTGCTAGGGCTTGATATTCTTCCCCAATTGTCCATATTTTCTGTATAGATTCGAGGTAAGGGGGAGAAACGGGTTTAATATTGGTGATTTATTCATGATAGGGTAGTGGGGAGTCCTTAACACCGTAGGAATTTGTATGCAAACTGTTGTGTTGTTGATCTGTGGTATATGCCTGCTATGATGATGAAATCGTACATGTATGGATTGGTGATAATATGAAATTTTGCTGTTGTTGCTGTGGTGTGAACATCTGTTACAAATCTGTTATTTTTTGATCCAAATTGGGAGAACAATTTGAGATTATAGACCTGTAATACATGTAGTAATGCTAGGTAAAAGAGAAAAGATGAAAATTGGACCTAAAATTCATGTAGAAACGACTATAGGACTGGTTGGAAGTGAAGAAGTGTGGAAATCGTAGCAGAGTGCAGAATGGTGAGGTCTCTGATGATTTGCGTAATGGATCTGGCCATACGCGTATGGGGCTAGGCCATACGCGTATGGGAGTGAAGGAAAGGGAGCCTTACGCGTAAGGGGAGCTTGAGGGGAGGGTTTGGCACAGCCCTCTGCCCATACTCATATGGTACGCGTACGATTGGCAAGGCAATACGCGTATGGAGTAGCCATACGCGTATGTAGATCTGAGAGTTGGAAATTGAAGAAAAATGGGCCTCTGCCCATACGCGTATGAAGTTGGGCAATACGCGTATGGCAGGGCGAGGCAGGAGGCCTTACGCGTATCAGATGGGGGCATACGCGTAAGGAAGGGCGAGGGAGCAAGTCATACGCGTATGACTCAGGTCAATATGTGTATGGACAGCAGTGGTGCAGAGTTTCATATTTTTGCGATTTCTTTCCCGTTTTCGCATCGGAATTGTTTTCTCTTGGTTTGAGAGGTTGAGAATAGGTGCCAGGTGCTGAGAAATAAGACTTGGGTGATGAAAATATTAATTTTAATAATTTTAATTAATTAATTAATTGGGTGTTTAGTGTGTATGAAGCAAATTGCATGACGATGGTGTTGATGATACGTATGATGTGATCAGGAGGATCGTGTGCATGTATTTACGCTTGTATACATGTCTTGTTGTGCATAGTTGAGTCTTGCATATTCATGGTGATTGGTGGGATGAATCATTGCTCAGGAGGAGTGTATGTGATTTATCCATACTCCTATATGGAGAATGGTGGGGGATAGATCATTGCCAAGTAGAGGTGTATGTGATCTATCCGGGGTTCGATTGAATGAACCAATGAGTCGGTACCGCATGCATGGTGTCGTGTTGCATTACATTATTATTTGATGTTATTGAGGATATTGGACAGTAGGTCGTGTTGGTGTGTTGTTGACTTATATATGTGAATGCTACCTTGTTATCATGTATTTGTTCACCGATAATATTGAATGTGATTTCTCACCCCTTTGTTGTTGTTGTGTCTGTGCTTCTTCGGAAGTACAGAAAATCTAGGTACTTAGATAGCTTGGATATTGGTGTTACTGATCGAGTCCATAGGAGTTCTCTGATACGTAACACGGGATTTTGGGGATTTCATTCATTTTGTTATTTGTTATTCTTTTTGTTACGTATCTTTATTTTTGATGAACATTATGGTGAACCACGATTTTATGTGGAGTTTTGGTGTTATTGGCAGATGGCCGTAAATCGAATAATTGAATAAATTTTCCACTATTTAATTTTATTAAAATAAAGGAGATTTGTTTTGTTGGCTCTTAATGTGACATTCCACTTGGTGAAAACTCGGATTTATCATTAATACTTTGTTTATTTTAAAAATGGGAAAGTGGGGTGTTACACTATCAACCCTGTGTCGGCTCCAACGTATCAACCTCAGGTTGCTCAGAGCCAACCAAATCAACAACATTATCAGCAAAGGACACAACAGCCTCTTCAGCAGGCTCGTGCCCAATATAATAATAACAATCGTACGACACGACCATCAGGGTTCGACCCTATACCAATGTCGTACGCAGAACTTTTTCCACTATTACTGGTCAAGGGGCATGTCCAAACCAGGTCTCCTCTTACAGTACCAGAAAATCTGCCTTGTTGGTTCAAAGCGGATCAAACTTATCCTTACTATCAAGGAGGACCGGGGCACAACATCGAGAACTGTATCAGCTTCAAGTCTGATGCACATAAACTTGTTAGGAATAGGGTCTTATCCTTCAAGGATACTAATCCGAACGTTCAGACGAACCCGTTGCCTCAACATGAAAAGACTGCAGTAAATTTGATAGAGGAAGAGGTTAGCCGCAGTTATCAAATTCACGATGTACTCTTATTAGAAACCAATCTGGTCAGGATGCATTGTAGACAGAGCGGGTACGGTCATGTACCACCTCACAATTATCAGCAGTGTGATATCTGCTCAAAGAATAATCAAGGATGTTCCGTAATGCGATCAGCTCTACAAGAACAAATGGATCTCGGATGGATCCAAGATCACCGAATCCGGGAAGTCAATATGGCTCACGCAAATCCCAACATTGTTCAGAACCACAACATTCTGGCGATGAATGTCAACTTAGTGACGATGCACTCAAGGCAAAGTCAATACCACAATCTGCCACAGCACTATTACAATGCTTGTCCGATCTGCTCAACAAGCAACCAGGGATGCTCTTTTGTACAAGAGGCCCTCCAACGTCAGATGGATCTCAGTTGAATTTAGGAATATCGTGAGAGAAGTTACCATCAAGTCAATATGATTCAGATTTTCGACATACGCTTGATGAATACCAGTCTGATAGAATTACACGCTAAACAAGTCAGGCTCGACTTTTTGGATTCACATGATTATCAAGACTGTAAAAAGTGTCGTAAGAACGATCAAGGGTGTGCACTTATCCAAAGAACACTTCAACACTTGTTGGACCACTGGTGGCTTCCAATCTACTTGGACGAAGCTACACAACAGACCAGTATGACTGATTGGAATCCTACTAAATATCAAAGTCAGGATGTCTGCTCGATGGAAACAGATCTAGTAAAGATGCATTGCATACAAAGCGGGCGTGACCGGGTGCCACTACATAACTACGAGCGCTATAAAGTTTGTTCAGAGAACAACCAAGGATGCAACCTTGTACGACCGGATCTTCAAAATCAGTTGGACCACAAAGAGATTCGACCATGTTCAAGCTCTGAGTCGATTAACATGATACCGGACTATTTCCTTGATCAAAGCAAGGACGTTGTCATAATCTCTGATCATGGGAGGACCAAAGACGTTTGTACCATAATACCTCTACTCGATGAATCGAGAATTCCTCTGGACAGTAGAAAGGTTCCCAACCAGGAACTGATCGAGGTTGCCTATAACGGTCAGAGAAATCAAAAGACTCCCGTGGTAATCTACTTGCCATGTCCAATACCATACAAATCGGATAAGCCTATCCCTTACAAGTATGATGCAACAACAATTGAAAATAGAAAGGAAACTCCATTACCCTCCATCGTAAACATTGCCGATATCATTCGAGCAACACGGAGTGGCCGAATCTTCAACAGAGGAGTAGGAAAACCCGCTAAGGAAATGGAACCTCAAGAAGAAGTTCCTAATCAACAAATCAAGCAATCCAGTAATCCCGAACTTACAAATAACAGTGATGAGATGTTGAAGCTCATCCAGAGAAGTGAGTACAACATTGTGGACCAACTGTTGCAAACTCCATCTAAAATCTCTATGCTATCTCTCCTACTTAGTTCCGAAGTTCACACGGAAGCTTTGCAGAAAGTCTTAGACCAAGCTTTCGTAGAACAAGATGTGACGGTAAGGCAGTTTGACAGCATCATTTCCAACATCACTTCCTGCAACAATTTAGGATTCAGTGATGAAGAGCTGCCGGAAGAAGGCAAAAATCACAACATGGCGCTTAACATTACAGTTAATTGCCAAGACGATGCTCTAGCCAGCATACTGGTAGACACGGGATCAGCTCTGAATGTTATGCCGAAATCTACTCTGATGCGACTATCATTTCAAGGATCTCCGATGAGGGGTAGGGAGGTCATCGTCAAAGCCTTTGACGGATCCAGAAAAACAGTTATCGGCGAAGTTGATCTTCCCATAACCATCGGTCCTCACACTTTCCAAGTCACTTTCCAGGTCATGGACAGTCGGGCAGCCTACAACTGTTTATTAGGAAGACCTTGGATACACGTGGCTGGGGCAGTCACTTCGACACTTCACCAGAAGCTGAAGTTCGTCAATAATGACAAGCTAGTCACAATCTGTGGAGAGCAGGCCTTGATTGTAAGATATTCATCATCCTTATCCTGTGTAGAACCCGAGGAGGTCGTTGGAACCCAGTTTCAAGCACTCTCGTTAAGCTATGAGAATTGACCAGAAAAAGGAACGTCGATTTCCTCATACAAATATGCTCTCGAAGTGATCAAGAGTAACAATGCAAAAGGATGGGGACAACTTGTCATTCCTACTGATAACAAAACAAAGAAAGGTCTTAGTTTTTCTTCAGCCTGTACCCAGACTACTAAAGACGAAAGTTTTCGTCCCATTCAAGACTTCTTCCACAGTGAAGGCATTCTCCACCCAGTATCTCAAGAAGTACACACCATCAATAAGAGTGATTCCTCCGATACGGACGAGGAATGGAAATCTTATCTCAATAACAACGATTATATATCTCAGGGAGAGGCACATACCCCATTTTGCTTTCCCACGCAGAGTCCGAGATATATACCAAGATCAGACGTCAAGATGATATACGGAGATTGTGATCCTGAAGGATGTCGTGCTCCGCCTAACTCATGGGAAAACGATCCGATGAAAAACAAATTTGACTACGACTATTATAACTCACTGGATGACTTGCCTATCTGCTAACCGTACCCAGAAGACTTGGGGCAAAAGAGTCAGCCAAATGACACTTATCAGCTGAGCAATATTGAAAAGAATACCTGCGTCCCCACCAAGTCATGGGATCATTACTCAGGGCATTCCAAAGATATCCAGCACAACGATGAATCTGCAAAGATTGCGGGACAAGAGTTCATCAGCTATGCTTTTCCTGAGGTCAACGTCATCGAGAAGGATGATTCCTCCAGTCCCACCAAAGTATATGACACCTTATGAAAGCTGAGTGGTAAGTACGACTTCTTGGTCAAGTACACCGCTCCTGAAAGCTCTCGCATCAGGCTCGAAGACATCCAGCCAACTGGTTGGGGAGATCTGCTGAGAATGAAAACACTATGCAAGATACAACAGAAGAGCTCGTTTATGATAACTCTGCATGGGAGGAAGACTCCAATGATCCTGCTTCGCCAGAAATCAGCGTCATTTCTGAGGACAAACCAAGAAAGAAGGTACCAGACTTTGTGATTCACCGAGGAGTTCGTCGCCAATGGGTTGCTGTCAATGTCCCAAAAGTCGTCCACAAGTCTAAGTAATTTCCATCTTTGTTTTAACCTTTCACCCTGCCCAGGTGAAACAAATATTTTTATAGGGCTCACTTTTCTGTAAATGTCCCTCTTCGCTTCGCCCAAAGCGACAAAGTTTTGTTTTATAGGGTTGTAGCTTCAAGAATCGGTAAAATCATAAATAAATAACGTCGTTCTGTAATTCCCGCATTTATTGCTATTTTCACTTTTCGGTTTTTTCAGAAAATGGTAATCCTAAAACAGCCCAAGAATAAATAAAAACAGGCATTTTTCAGAAAATACACTGCACACACTCTTACATTCTCTCTATCTCTTCTACAAAACTAATCATCACGTCATGCAGATTACTTGTTTTAAACCCCGTTGAAACATACGATCCAATGCCTTCTCCCAACTTTGAATTCCCGTTATTTGAAGTTGAAGAAGAAGAGGACGCAGAAATTCCAGAAGAGATCTCCCGACTACTCAGGCAAGAGGAAAGGTCTATTGAACCTCACAAAGAACCGTTGGAAACGGTCAATTTGAGATCAGAGGAAGAAAAGAAAGAAGTTAAGATTGGAGCACTGCTCAGTCCGATTGTCAAAGAAAGCTTGATAAAACTTCTCAAAGAGTTTCCCGATGTATTTGGTTGGTCCTATCAGGACATGCAAGGGTTGGATACCAGCATCGTGAAACATCATCTACCGTTGAAGTTAGAATGTCTGCCGGTAAAACAAAGGTTGAGACGGACTCATCCAGATATGGATATCAAAATCAAGGAGAAAGTCCAGAAACAAATTGACGCAGGTTTCCTTACCACCTCATAATATCCTCAATAACTAGCCAACATAGTGCCATTTCCGAAAAAGGACGGAAAAGTCAGAATGTGTGTAGATTACAGGGATCCGAACAAAGTCAGTCCAAAGGATGATTTTCCCTTATCGCACATAGACATGCTGGTAGACAGTACAACAAAGTTCAAAGTCTTCTCCTTCATGGATGGATTCTCGGGCTATAATAAAATCAAATGGCGCCGGAAGATATGGAGAAAACTTCATTCATCACCCCATGGGGCACCTTTTGTTACAAGGTAATGCCATTCGGTTTGAAGAACGTCGGGGCAACCTATCAAAGGGCCATGACTACTCTGTTTCACGACATGATGCACAAAGAAATTGAAGTGTACGTCGATGATATGATTGCCAAATCTAGAACAGAGGGGGAACATGTGATCCACTTGTCAAAACTATTCGAGCATCTGAGAAAGTACAGACTCCGCTTGAATCCCAACAAATGCACGTTTTGTGTTCGCTCATGAAAGCTTTTAGGGTTTAGCGTCAGCCAGAAAGGAATTGAGGTTGATCCTGACAAGGTCGAGGCCATTCAAGAATCGCCTTCGTCAAAGACTGGAAAACAGGTTAGAGGATTTCTAGGACGTCTAAATTACATCTCCAGGTTCATATCCCTCATGACCGGGACATGCGCGTCAATCTTCAAACTGCTTAGAAAGAATCAAAATTGTGTATAGACGAAAGATTGCCAAAAAGCCTTCAACAATATCAAGGAATATTTGTTGAATCCACCGATTTTGTCTCCTTCAGTGGAGGGAAGACCGCTGATCATCTACCTAACAATCTTGGAAGACTCCATGGGTTGTGTAATTGGCCAACAAGACGAAACCAAAAGAAAAGAGTCTGCCATCTACTATTTGAGCAAGAAATTTACCGACTGTGAAACTCGGTACACTATGCTTGAGAAAACTTGCTGTGCTTTGGCTTGGGCAGCCAAACGTCTTCGCCATTACATGATTTGTCACACTACTTGGTTAATCTCCGAAATGGACCCAATCAAGTATGTCTTTGAAAAGCCTGCTCTCACGGGAAGGATTGCCCGTTGGCAGATGTTGTTATCCGAATACGACATTGAGTACCATGCTCAGAAAACCGTCAAAGGAAGTATTTTAGCCGATCATTTGGCTCATCAAACGATTGACGATCAGGAATCAGTCGGATTTGACTTCCCAGACGAAGATGTCATGTACTTGAAAATGAAAGATTTCGATGAACCGCTACCCAGTGAAAGGCCAGAGCCAGGTTTCCAATGGGGACTAATCTTTGACGGAGTAGTCAACATTTACGAAAACAGAATTGGGGCAATCATCATAACACCTCAGGGTACCCATATTCCTTTCACTGCCAGAATGACATTCAAGTGCACAAATAACGAGGTCGAATACGAAGCTTGTATTATGGGTCTCGAAGAAGCAATCGACTTAAGAATTAAGAACTTGGATGTGTATGGAGACTCAGCCCTGGTTATCAGTCAGATCAAAGGAGATTGGAACACATACTAATCAGGACTAGTTCCTTACAAAGATTACGCGAGAAGGTTGTTGCCATTCTTCAATAGAATCGAGTTTCATCATATCCCTCGTGAAGAAAATCACATGGCTGATGCACTAGCCACTCTCTCTTCCATGATTAGTGTAGGTGAATGGAACAACGTACCTAAGATTGACATAATGCGCCTTGAAAGGCGCGCCTACATCTTCACGATCGAAGCAGTCATAGACGACAAACCATGGTATCACGATATCAAATGCTTCCTTCAAAAACAAGAATACCCACCTGGGGCATCAAGAAAAGACAGGAAAACCCTCAGAAGGTTGGATGGCAACTTCTTCCTGAGCGGTGATACACTCTATAAGAGAAACTTTGACACAGTCTTGCTCTGATGCGTAGACAGACTAGAAGCAAACATGCTGATGAAAGAAATACATGAAGGATCCTTTGGCACTCATGCCAACGGACACACAATGGCGAGAAAAATTCTGAGAGCAGGATACTATTGGTGGACCATGGAATTAGATTGCTACAAGTACATGAGGAGATGTCACAAGTGTCAGATATACTCAGACAAAATCCATGTAACGCCAACACATCTCAAAGTTCTCTCTTCCCCATGGTCTTTTTCCATATAGGGAATCGACATGATTGGCATGATCGAACACAAGACTTCAAACGGACATCGGTTCCTCCTGGTAGCCATTGACTACTTCACCAAGTGGGTCGAAGCAGCATCATACACCAATGTAACCCGACAAGTGGTGGTCCGTTTCATCAAAAATTATCTCATCTGCCATTATGATGTTCTGAGCCTGATCATTACTGATAATGGATCTAACTTGAACAATAAGATGATGAAAGAGTTGTGCGGTAAGTTTAAGATCTAACACCATAACTCATCTACCTACCGACCTAAGATGAATGGAGCGGTAGAAGCGGCTAACAAGAACATCAAGAAGATTATTCAAAAGATGGTTGTAACCTACAAGGAATGGCACGAACTGCTGCCCTTTGCTCTTCACGGTTATTGCACGTCTGTCCGCACTTCAACTGGGGCAACCCCTTTCTCTATAGTATATGGCATGGAAGCAGTGCTTCCCATAGAAGTAGAGATCCCAAAAATCCGGGTATTGATTGAAGCTAAGCTAACAGAAGCTGAATGGTTTCAAAGCAGGCACGATCAACTGAACCTAATCGAAGAAAAGAGAATGACGGCTCTATGCCATGGTTAGTTGTATCAGCAAAGAATGAAGAAAGAGTTCGACAAAAAGGTATGACCCGTGTCTTCCGAAAAGGGGACCTTGTGCTCAAGAAGATACAATCATTCCTCAATGATTCCCAGGTCAAATGGACTCCGAACTATGACGGCCCCTATGTGGTCAAGAAAGCCTTCTCAGGAGGTGCCTTGAGACTCGCAACCATGGATGGAGAAGAGTTTGCCTACCCCACGAATGTTGACGTAGTCTAGAAATACTTCGCCTAAATTAAAAAAAAAAACATCTCGGTGGATTGAAAACATGGAAAGGTGGTACAGGCAAAAATTAGAGACATAAGCAAAAATCATCCCGATGGATTGGAAATCTCAAAAGACAATCAAGGAAAAAGTTAAGGATTCATGGCAAGTAACTACGTCCGACAAGGTTAAATCCCCAGCGGTAACACCATTAGTCGAAAAACTTCAAGTCAAGGTCATCTTCAACAGAAGCTCAGGATGTCTAGAATTCAAAGTTGGTAAAAGGATAGCGGTCGTTATGTTTCAATGTAGCCCTTTTCCCTTAAATTACCATTTTCTAAACTTTGTAAATACTCTATGGGATCACGCGCTTGGCTGATTTCCATCCTATCAATAAAATTTGAGTCCTAGTGCTTTTGTTTGCAATTCTCATTTGTTTTATCTTCACAGAATGACATTTTTAACATGATCAATGATTCTTGAAATAAAACAAAAATGAATTTAATTGTCAAAAAATTTTCTGCTCTTTAAATAAAGATGGCAATTTTTTTTACTGAACTTCAAAAAGAACATTGATAGTTTCTTCGAAGGTGATTGAACCTCAAAGTGCAGAATCAAAGTACTCCTTCTAAACCAGTACGCCTGAATGAAGGATCAACTGTGTCATATGTAATGTTTCATCTAATATCCCCGACAGAGTTCGTATCTCTTAAGACCGACTGAACAATTCTTTCTCCCCACGGGGACCGCCTCTTCTAAGCAAGGCATGATTGCTATATTGGACCAATGATACTTTTCATCCCCCGCAGTGGCTGAGTATCCAGTCGTGTACATCAACTTAGTTTGTATGCCGCGTCAATTTTGTCAGCATAACCATACACACATCATGCATTATTGATTCATATTCATATTCATATTGCATTACTATCACTCCGGTCATATTCATCCCCCAAGTGATAAAAGTCCTCTTGTCAATCAAGTTGTCAGTTCTTTCCTCGTCAGGAAATGTATCGTCTAAACAATCTCTCCCCAGTTTATTTCTGGATCGGAGACGGTCCTCGACCACTTTGATAACTTGAACCTTTGAAAGGCAAGAAGACATTCGACAAACGTCACTCTTCACCATTGAAGATGATATGTTCGTTTTCCCGGATTAAGGAAAATCCCCAGAGAAAGCCTCTCAACCGAAGACTTTCAGTAACACATTGGTTTCTCTCCCAAGAAAGTCAATGTTAATGATGACATCAGCACCTCAAAATTGGATTGCATCGCATGGCATTTCTCCGAAAAGATCTCAAAGAAAAGTATGATGTAATATCTCCCAAGCGGAAAAATAGTCTCTCAAGAGACTCATTTTCCCTAGTAGAGTCAACAAATGGCATCTCCAACAGAGAAGTTTGTACACCTTTACATCTCAGACCAATGGGTACCCCTAGCAAGTCTGACCTCAACTCTTTTCCATCAAATGGCGTCTCCCCAGTAGAAAGCTCGGCGAGAAGTTTGATAAAGATTGCTACAAATAGCATCCCTTGTCAAGGAAGAAACTTGACAGGAAGAAACTGAGACCACTTCCATGGCTGAAAACCAGGATCGAGGGGAAGTTTATATCATAAACTGAGACCAGTTCCATGGCTAAAAATTAGGATCGAGGGGAAGTTTATATCAGAAACTGAGACCAGTTACTTGGCTGAAGACTGGGATCGAGGGGAAGTTTTACCCTTTTCTGAGTATCATTACTTAGCAAAAGAAGATGGATGGGCATGCTGCCATTCATAACCACCATCAAAATTTCAGGTATTCCGATATTTAATCATCTTGCACCTCGAATGCCCGAATACCTTCGTCATTCACACCTTCGGGTCCAAGAAGATTAAATAGGGGCATCTGTCATACCCCAAATTTTGACCACAAGGTTTCCCATCATTGTGCAAACAATTACCACAATATGGATGTGCCATCATACCTCATCAATCTCCTCAAGGATTGTTGAGCATTCACTACAATCAAGAATCAGGGTTTTTGAGCCCTCTCAGTACACTTAGACAAAGGATCAATCAAGAAATGACATGATCTTCACTTGTCTAACTTCTTAAAACATCCACAAAGGATCAAGAGGACCCTAACATAAAAAATCAAGCACATAGTTGTGACATTCCAAGTGTTTTGAGCCTCGAAACACCCGATGTCGCCAAATTAGGGTTTTGGACGACTAGGACCTCCTGAGTGAGATTTTCACAAGAGGATGAGCCAAGACTTCAACATGTGACTCAATATGCTCAAAATAACCATAGGAGTCCATTTTCAAATTTAAATTACCCTCAGAGGATGCATTCCCAAAAAGTCAGGAATTAGGGTTTTTACGCGCCGAACCGCTCCGGAGCCAAAAGTCAAAACATGACTTTTTTGGCAAAAATGATCCTTATGACTCATATTTTCATAAAATATGACTTATAATGTCATTTGAACAAGAATTGATCAAGAAACCAAGATAACTTGTAAAAGGGGTAATCTTGAAAAATTGAAAATTTTTCTAAGTTACTAAATTTGAATGATTTTGGTACCAACTTCAAAGGATCATAACTGGTGATCCAAGCAGCCATTTTGAGTGATCCAAAGCCTGATTTGTAGGTCTTCCTACACTCTGCAAAAGCTTCAACTACATTAAACTCCAGTTCTTCATGGATTTTAAGTTATGGAGTGATCAAAATGACAAAAATGAAGAAAATGACACTTTTCAACACTTAGTGAAAATCTGCCTAAGTTATCAGCCCTGAACATCAAATTTCATAGGGTTTTTTCAATGGGATCCAAATACTTTCAAGACAAACTATTATCATACATGGATACCGACCTGGGGCATCAAGAAAAGACAGGAAAACCCTCAGAAGGCTGGCAGGAAACTTCTTCCTGAGCGGTGATACACTCTATAAGAGAAACTTTGACATGGTCTTGCTCCGATGCATAGACAGACCAGAAGCAAACATGCTGATGAAAGAAATCCATGAAAAATCTTTTGGCACTCATGCCAACAGACACACAATGGCGAGAAAAATTTTAAGAACAAGATACTATTGGTTGACCATGGAATCCGATTGCTACAAGTACATGAGGAGATGTTACAAGTGTCAGATATACTCAGACAAAATCCATGTATCGCCAACACATCTCAAAGTTCTCTCTTCCCCATGGCCTTTTTCCATATAGGGAATCGACATGATTGGCATGATCGAACCCAAGGCTTCAAACGGACATCGGTTCCTCCTGGTAGCCATTGACTACTTCACCAAGTGGGTCGAAGCAGCATCATACACCAATGTAACTCGACAAGTGGTGCTCCGTTTCATCAAAAATCATCCATCTGCCATTATGGTGTTCCGACCCAGATCATTACTGATAATGGATCTAACTTGAAAAATAAGATGATGAAAGAGTTGTACGCTGAGTTCAAGATCGAACACCATAACTCATCTCCCTACCGACCTAAGATGAAGGGAGCGGTAGAAGCGGCTAACAAGAACATCAAGAAGATTGTTCAAAATATGGTTGTAACCTACAAAGACAAGTTTAAACATCTAAATAACACGTGCAAACAGATTGGAACAAAACTAGTTCAAGAACATGCTCAAAGGTGCTCCACAAGTCAAGGTATGTAAATGATCGAGCAAGAATCAAGGGCAAATAAAACTTGAATGGAAAATCACCTAAAGCAACTCAAAATAAGCCCAAACTAGCATTAAAACATCCTTGTATCATGGCTAAAATGTGGCCCAAAGAATAGCCCCAAATGGATAAGCAAAGCCACAAAAGTTCCTAACCCTCGATGAAGGGCATCATTGGACAATCATTGTCAAATTAAATCAAAATAAAATATGAAAATAAAATGAAAAATAAAAATAAAAAAATGAAAAAATTAAGTCAACATGTAAAGGAATTAGAAGTATATTTTTTGGCATTTTTATCGTGTTTTTATCAATTAAAATAAAAATGGAATTGAAAAGAAAATGAAAATAAAATAAAAAGAAGCATAAGGCAAGGGGGGGACGGGGGGTGTGTCAGCAATATAGCCACAACATGATCCATCCTCAACACGCTTGGGCCTAGAAAAGATGGGGTGTGGAAATGAAATGGCACGCTGGGCCCAGTCCAATGTTAAATTAATTCAGCCAACTTAAAATAAAAGGAAGTAAATGAACAAAAACATGTAACATGCCATCAATCGGTCAAGCCAACTTAAGTGAGAAAAAGACAAAAAATAACCGGCCAACCAGAGCACACCATGTAATTGTCTTCTTCATGGAACCCTCCCTAAAACCCTACATGCATCGTGCCATAACCATCTCACAACAGTTTGAGAACACCAAATTAATCCTCAATTTTCTCCATCAATTCTCAACTAAATTCATCAAAGTAAAATAGCAAAACGAAGTACGAAATTAGTAGATCAACAAGGTATCATCTGTTTTTCAAAAAATACACTCAGTCATGGGAAAAAAAGAGAGTAAATATGCGGGTACAACAAGATTTTAGATGTTCAAACATGTCAACAACCTCAGAACGAAACATCTACACAAAGCCATCATTCCAAATCAAACCAGATGCAATACATGAACACCTTTAGATCTAAGAAATGACCTTAAAGAAGTTGAAAAATCTTACCTAGTGGAGTATGTCCACTGCTTCTTGTGGTGTTTACAACTCGAGAAATCCCCCCTAAACGACTCAGCAACCTTTCGAGAGTATAAATCCACCAACAAAAAGAGGAGAAACCTTTGAAATGAAGACATCCGAAGCTGAGAAAAAATGAGAGAGAATGAACTTTTCTAGATCTGAAATCGTTCCAAAATGAAGTTCCCTCTCATTTTAGGGTTTTGAGGAAGTTATATAGCATGGATTGGAGAGTTTTTTGAAGCCCAAATGGAGAGATTGCTAAAAAAATGAGGTGAGGAAGGAGTGATACGGGTTGAGGGGTGTTTGTAGTGGTTATGCTGAGTAAAGAGAGTGTAGTGAGGAGTGTGGATGAGTGTTGGCACGTGAGAAGAATGAGGAGGTCAGGTTGCACACTTTCATTTCCATATTTGTCATGTAATGCAAATTAGTGTACCATAGCATGCAGTACATGTTTGGCAATTTATAGTAAAGAAAAAGAAAGGGCATACGTGAGATATCCTGCACTAAGGTCATGCTGCAAGAGCATACTACAAAATGCCAAAAATACATGTCCCGCCATACTTTAGAAATTAATTTATTCAGATCACTTTATGCCATGATATCTCCATGAGTTTCAAACCAAATTTTGCCAATTGAATTTCATTGGAAAGCATACACATCAAGGAACATCTTTGGTGTTCAAAACTAGTGGAGATCAAACTTGTAAGATGATGATAAATGGCCATGAAAACCTGTCCACAAAGCTTCCAAAACACTTAGAAAAAAATCTAAGTCTTGAACTCACCATGAACATGAAAAACCTTGGATTTCAGGAGACCATAACTTGCTCAAAATTGATCCAATCAAGGCATACTTGTACTCTTTGGAAATAGGGGATTGTCCTCTACAATTCTTATCTTAAAGGTTTCTCAATTTAAGGCTTGGAAATCATTCAAAATCAAACATGAACATTTGTATACCAAGCTGTCAAAAGTAACTTAGAAAAAAAATTCTAAGTCCCCAAATTTTACAACTTGAAATCTCCAACTTTGGGACACCATAACTCTCTAAAAAATGATCCAAATGAGACAAACTTTACATGGTTAGAAAGCTTGGAACAAGCTCTACAACTTTCATGCTTAAAGGAAATTGAAATGAAGCTTGTATCATGATGGAAATTGGCTTGGAAGATGGCCGAATTCATGTTAGAACTTTCCCAAAATAGCAACTTTCTAAAAACCTAGATTTCCAAAAATAGGAACTTTTCCACATTCTTGATTTTTGATGAATCCTTGAACATTTCTTGACCAAATCTCATTCATTGATCATATTTGACTTGAAAATCATCATGTTGACCTCAAAAAGTCAGGAGTTGACTTTTTCACTGCACAGTTGACTTTATCCTCAATTCTCTTGATTTTGAATCTTTTGAACAATTGAAACCTTTCTGAACCAAATTGATGGACAATTCTCCATTCCTAGACACTTGGGGACATGAGGAATACCATGGAATCAAGTTTTGCCCAAAAAATCAGAAATAAACTGATTTTATGGCAAACCCTAGTTTTGGCACCTCTAGTTTAGGAGAAATCGACCCATACTCAAAATCTAAATTCCTCTGAATATGATGTGTGTCCTCTTAAACAAAGATGAGATATGCCACTTGATGATGATAAAAGCTCAAAGATCTTGCCCATTGGGGGTTAAACTCAAGAATCTATAAAACCCTAGTTTGAGATATCAGGCTAGGAGGATGTGATTCACTTGAAATCTTTTGCCAAACTTGATCATATGATGAGGTGATGGCTTCATTAGAATGCTCTGAGGTCCAAGAACCCATTGTGGCTTGAATATTGATGACATTAAGAACATTTCTTCTTTTGGTCTATTAGACAATACACATGAACTTTTGCTTGAAACCCTGAGAAAAATCTCTTCCTCTTGAGCTAACTCAGACACCTTGATCCCATGCTAAGAACTAATGGTGTGCACAAATGATAATGCAAAATAAAATGAAACATAAGCCAGTTAGTGTTAGAAACAAAAAGGCAAATTTTGGGGTGCTACAACTACCCCTATTCAATCATCTTGGACCTGAACGGAAGATAGCGACGACTTTCAGACATTTGAGGTCCATAGAGATAGAATACCAAAAGAACCCAGAAATTTGCAAATTGTGGAGATAATGAAATAGAGTGTTTGCTAGCCGAAGGTGGACTATGCTGGGAAGACAAGACCGGTCGAAGACGGGCTAACCAACAAAAGAATACAAGGACGGCCGAAGGCGAACTCGAAAAGGAAGACCCGCCGAAAGCGGACTAACCAACAAAATAATATGGGGACGGCCGAAAGCGAACTCAAAAGGAATACCAGATAAAGGCGGACTAACCCAAAAAGAATACGAGGACGGCCGAAGGCGAACTCGAAAAGGAAGACTGGCCGAAGGCGGAGTAACTAACAAAATAATATGAGGACGGCCGAAGGAGAACTCGAAAAGGAAGACCGGACGAAGGTGGACTACCCAACAAAATAATACGAGGATGGCTGAAGGCGAACTCGAAAAGGAAGACTAACCGAAGGTGGACTACCCAACAAAAGATTACGAGGATGGCCGAAGGAGAACTCGAAAAGAAAGACCGGCCGAAGGCGGACTACCCAACAAAATAATACGAGGACGGCCGAAGGTGAACTCAAAAAGGAAGACCGGCCGAAGGCGGACTACCCAAAAAAAGATTACGAGGACGGCCGAATGCGAACTCGAAAAGGAAGACCGGCCGAAGGCAGACTAACCAACAAAAGAATACGAGGACGGCCGAAGGCGAACTCGAAAAGGAAAGCCAGCTGAAAGCGGACTAACCAACAAAAGAATACGAGGAAGGCCGAAGGCGAACTCGAAAAGGAAGACCGGCCGAAGGCGGACTAACCAACAAAATAATACGAGGACGACCGAAGGCAAACTCGAAAAGGAAGACCGGCCGAAGGGGGACTAACCAACAAAATAATATGAGGACGGCCGAAGGCGAACTCGAACAGGAAGACCGGCCGAAGGCGGACTAACCAACAAAATAATACGAGGACGGCCTAAGGAGAAATCAAAAAGGAAGACTAGCCGAAGGCGGACTAACCAACAAAATAATACGAGGACGGCCGAAGGCGAACTCGAAATAGAAGACCGACCGAAGGCGGACCAACCAACAAAATAATACGAGAACGGCCAAAGGCGAACTCGAAAAGGAAGACCGGCCGAAGGCGGACTCCGCTGGGGATAACAGGACAGCCAAGGGTAAAAGCAACAATTATCTGGAATCAAAGTTGGGGAAAAGAGAAGTCTAAACAGACAATTCTGCAGGGGTGTACTAGAATATACAACAATATGAAGGACGAATCCACTGGAGATCTCACTGGGGATAAAGTAAAACAAAATCTCTTGAGTTATGCCATTTCTGCTGAGGAAAAGTCTGGCAATAAATATCAAACCTGGCTTATGCTTCAAATGCCTATGTTTGAATTTTTCTATGGCGTAATGCTCCATACGAAATGGAAATTCTACGAGTTTGGGAGGATTCCATGTAAACGATGCTTATGCAATGCAAAAAGAAATGCTCCAGCAAAATAAATGTTGAAAACGGAGGCAGCTCCACCGGGGATGACAAAATAAATTCTCCTCTGAGTCCAAGAACTCTGCTGAGAAGGATCACCTTGAACAACTCCTTTTGATCAACAACTTCTGCTAGAGATGAAATCCAAAAGAACATCCACTCTGTTGGGGATTATATATAACTCTTTGAAAAAGGAAACCAAGATCTGAATCGGAAGAGTGCCAAATATCACTTAGACTTAAAACCCGTTGGGGATGTCAATCATCACTGATCAAACCTACTACAAAGACTACCACCAAACTTTGCTTGGGGAGACAAATCACAAATACCAGACCTGCAGGGGCCACCGTTGAACTTAACCCACTGCTGGGGAAATGACTTCGTCCTTATCCTACTGAGGGTTGGATCATGCTGTTGCTGGTGAAAACACGTTTCCTGACTGGCCGAGGGGAGTGAGTACCAGACTTTGTGGGGAAGACAACATCTTTGTCCCGGGAAGATATTTCACAAATCTCCTGCTGGAGATACAACAACATCCACCTTAGAGCAATCCACTTTAAATGCTGGCTGGGGAACAATCTTCTATACTCTGATTGGGGAGAGTGATAGTCTGATGAGGATGGTAAAACCTCAATGCTAGGGAGAATAACTCTGTTGGGGAGAAAAGTCAACGAAACCTACCGAGGGATATCATTGAGCTTAACCTGCTGTTGGAGGAAAGATTTTACCCTGTTGGGGATTAGAGCATGTCGTTGCTGACGGAATTACACTTCCTGACCTGCTGAGGAAAGTGAGTTCCAGACTTTGTGGGGAAAATAAAGTCTTTTCAGAGACATCTAACACGTCTCCTGCTAGAGATACAACAACATCCACCTTGGAGCAATCCACTTCTGACTACTTGCTGGGGAATAATAAACCAACCATGACTTCGGCTGGGGACACAATCTTCTGTACTCTGACTGGGGAGAATAAGTTTTGCTGAGGATGACGACCTTTCAGTGCTGGGGAGAGTAAGCTTTGCTGAGGATGACGACCTTTCAGTGTTGGGGAGAGTAACTCTACAGGGGAAAAATAAACTTGTTACCCTGCAAACATAAGGTAAACTGACCCGTTTCTACATTCATAGACTCTGCTCGAGAATTCAACCAAACCTCTGTTCTGTAATAAACATTTTCTGAAAATGTCCCAGGGCTCTGCTGAAGAGAAGTACCAATGGCAATTGGCCTCTGACCTGTTGAGGAAAGCTAACCACCACCCACAAATCTGTTTGGGGAATGACTATTGACGATATCTGCTTTGCTAGGGGACAACATTCTACCCTTACTCCATTGGGGAGACGGAAACCACCTTACCATAAACTCGAGAAACACTAACCTAACACTCTTGACTTGTACGGGGGAATATGAATTCGTGCTGAAAAGCAACAAACTTCACCAACTTGGCTGTGGGAGAGCAAACTTCTGAACTCTGGCTGGGGAAGATAATTAGAATTTTCATAATGCTCTTCCTTGAACGATAGAACTTCACCTATCTTTGCTGAGGATGAATGCCGATTCAAACACCTCCCTTACTGGGAAAAGGTACCTTTTGGCGCCTTGCTGAGGAAGAGGAAATCCATACTCGGAACTACTTTGGCGATTCATGCTTCTATTAATCGACTGTGTGCTGATTCTCACACGTGACCGACGACCCTTTAAACTTTCCACTTGCCCCAGACCACAGGGTCTACTGGAAGAAATCATCTCAAGAGGATTTTATAGAAGACCTGGCTTTCAATATGCCCCGGGACTTCAAACTCTTAGAGATTTATCAGATCTCAACATAACTGCCCCAGACTGCATGAAGTAATTTGCCTCGAAAGGATTTGTAATGACTTGAAATGTTCTGCCCCAGTATTTTGAACCTTGAAGAGGTGCTTTCAATTAACCGTCTTCAGGAGTGGACAACTTTCTCGTGCTCTTGAGGTTGCCTGCCTCGATACGAGCCTTGAAGTGAATTTGCCCCTAACTGATTGATCTTCGAGAGATTTTCTGAATCTCGACGTGATTGCCCCTATTTGGCTGCTTTAAGGAGAGATTTTTCAATGTGACTTCTCCAGATTGGCTGCATCTTATCACCAGTCATCGGGTACGCCCAAGCTACGCACAGTCTCCTGGCTACATGCCCCTTGACATGACTGTCCTTTGGAGTTTTTACTATCTCAACTCGGCGTGATCAAGCTTCTCGACTGACGTTCATTGTGTAAGCTCCCCTGACGCTTAAGCACATGCAAGCAGAAAATGTTTATTATGAGAATGACAATTCTAATGCAACACACGTGTTAACCTTGAAGTTTTATTGAAAATGCGTCGCCAAGCCTTGTGAACGAATCACTAGCTGGGATGCGACATTGATTTTTGAATGGAAAACAATGCGCACATGCAATACCAACATAAAGCTTATTAGCATAACTCATAGGAGTCAGGAATTTTATCTCGCTGAAGTACGCTTTCGGAATAAACCCTACTTCAATTAGGAGTTTTAAGGGTTGTAACGTGGCCTAGTTTGCGGTTCGAGAACAAAGGATTTAGGGCTCAAAGTTTGTCTGTACCCACCCATTCTCCATGATGTCCTTCGGTCCTACGTTGAATTAATCAGGCATGAGCGCTCCCCTACCAAAAGGTTATGACATGTCATCGGTGACAATTAAGGAGTCTGCAAGGGTTTCGGAATGGTAGTCGCTCTTTTCATCTTCGGTGTCTGTGGTCACACAACTTGCTTTTGCTCGAGGGCTTTCCATTTTGTAAGCCTTTTCACTTTTCTATTTGCTCTTTCTTCTTTTATTTCCCTGATTTTACCTGGACTGAATTCTTTTTGAAATTTTTTTTTTTTGAATTTTTTTCGATCTTGAAGTCCAGCAGGATGCCCTAACTTTTGCCTAAGTCATTTGTTTTCAAACTTTCGACTTAGCGGGCTTTCTTTCTCTATTTTTTCTATTTTTTTTTACAAATCGTGTGACACTGGTTGTCTTGACTTCTTTTAAAGGATTGTGACTACTTCACTCCTTGCGGAGAGGGATAACCATTGTGGTCTCACACCCCTTGACCTCCTGATATGTGAGGAATAAAAGGTAATGGATCCTCAGATGCACACTCCTTTTGAAAGTAGAATGCTCAATCAAACCAACTGACAACTACCCTGCCCCTGGATTAAATGTGAGGGTTTTTTCAAATGAAAGAAAACTCCTACTTCGAGGCTCGACGGGGTTGACAAGGGTCTATCTCCCTTATATCTCCAGTGTTTGGGGATTTGAAGCAGTGCCTGTACCTCATCAACAGGGTTTTATCCAAAAGCACACAACCAAAGATTTTGCGTTTTTCACTTCATCATCCTCCCTCAAGAGTTTTAAAGCAAGAAAGTTGGTATTGCAGTGCATATAAACATGATATGAGTGCATAAAAGTAAAGTACCTCAAGAACAAAACATTCATTGCATTAAAATCATCATTCAAAACACAAACAAGTTTTTTCATGCAAACACCGTACTAACAAATAATGAAAAATTACACATGAAAATGTAGTAAAGAAGCCGAAGATTGCCATTGTTGAGGAGACTTGACTCCGTCTGGACTTATTGCTTCAGAAAATCACCCTTGAAGTCTTCAAGCTCAAACAGATGAGAGGTTGACATGCACGGCCAAATTTCCTTCTGGAAGAGATATGTGCCCTTTGTCAATCAATTATTGGACTTTGGCTTAGAAGGCTTTGCAATCCTCAGTAGAGTGCCCCATGAATCCTCCATGATATCCACATTGCACATTGGGATTGTACCCAGGAGGGTATGGTTCTGGAACAGCCTTCAAAGTCTTAGGCTCCACCAATGAATTTTGAACCAGGTGTGGCAAGAGTTTACTGTACGACATGGGAACTGGATGAAGATGAGCATTCCTTCTTTCCAAGTTGTTCCGAGGCCTATGCAGATTCTGATGCTGATAGTTCTGTTGTTGATACTGACTTGTACCTTCCTCTCGCTCAGGCACTTTCATCCTTAAACTCGGCTTAGGAATAGGCAACAACTACGGACGTGGGGATTCTAAGACCAAGGACTGTAAGATATTACCCTGACTTGATGTAGCTTTGGGAGAGACAACAGGGATATCCACTTCTTTTTCAACAGCTGGAGTAGGACCACATTGTATACTTACGCCGCCCGGCGTGAATTCAATTGCCTTTGCATCAATCAAATCCTGAACCTTATTCTTAAAGGCCTTACATTTCTCCACAGTATGCCTTGGTGCCCCAGAATGGAAATCACAATGGGCATTTGCATTATATCCCGGTGGAGGCTTACCAATAAGAGGAGTCAAAGTCCTTAACTATACCAAATGAAACTGAACTAGATGTGGCAACAGTTGAGCATAAGGCATAGGAGGAGGATCAAATATTCTGTCAGGTTGCTTCCTCCTTTGCGTATACTTCTTAACCTTGGGATTGTCTTGGGAGACATGAGATGGCTGCTGATGGGGAAATTCTGGAACTTCGGGTTGCGCAGAAAATTCGCGGGGCAAATCACGCCTTGAGAGAGATCCCGCAGGCAAAGGAGGAACAACAATTTCTGTTATAGCTTCAAGCATAGGGTTGCCATCCTTTCTGAGCACACTTCTCATGAACTCCATAACCAGGTTCATCTGTGTCTTCAGTTGATTGACCTCTTCCTTCAACATTCTCTGGTCTTGAATCAATGCTTGCATGTTCCCCATAAAATTCCCTATTTGGCTTTGTACTTCCCTAAATTCCGCTTGAATTTGTTCCATGATCAACTTCTGACTGGCTTGAAAAGTTAAGTCTGCAATTCTAAAGAAGACCAGATCAGGACAAGAATAACCAACCTCGAACACCTGTTATGCAAATGAGTATGGAAATGCAATGAAAATTCCATGTTTGAATATTTCCAAGGAATCATTCTGCTTTGATTCAAGTTTTTCACAAAAGAACCACAAGAAATAGATGGAAATGCTCAACAGCTAGTCTCAAAGTTAAGATCCTTGGAAATACGAGAACATGTATGTCAGAATGCAGAATGATAATGCAGATGCACACATGGGATCAAAGGTGCCACATAAACTGGACAACTGCTGCGCTGAACTGACTGAATAAGTTCATAGGTCTGTCCAAATACCCAAAATATCTGAATAACCAGAATACCACACTGATAAATCCATACTGATAGGAAAACCAAAAAACCAGGCATGTTAAAGGTCAAGATTACCTGCATACCTGTAAACATCCCGCCCCTCTCACATGTGGGTTCTAGAAAACGAAAGGTCCTCAGCTTCTGGCATTGAGGTCGAGAAGCCATAGTACATTCATCCTTCTGGGTACAGTACTATCGCCAATCGAGGAGCGCCTCCACTGATTCTCCCTCAAAAAGGTCATCATATAGCAAGTTCCCAGCGTTGGGTCCTCAGATCAAGAAGCGTAATGGATTTTCCATTTTTGGTCTACCATTATCACCTCTTGGGAGGAGTGCCGTAACTGAGTCCTCGGGAATGGTCAACAGAGTCGGCAGCTCATCAAGGGAAGATCCAAGTCCTGTATCAACATACAGTATCGGACATCCCCTGAAAGAACCTCGTCTGCCTGTGGGTCTCGCGAACACTCCACGTGGTCACCACCACGCGAGCGACACGACTATCCACGCTAATACCTATGTGTATACTCAAGCTTGGGTATTGGGCTTATCTCTCAGAACCCCCCCAACCTGCGAAACAGAAAATCCAGTACAACGCAGCACAGTCCAGCATATGACAATAATGAAATGCAATGCAATAAATGCGGTAAAAACAATAACATACAACAAATAAAGCACAACAGTAAACGCCCAATGAAAATAAATAGACAAGCGCTAGGATTGACTCGCTTAGGGAACCAGAGATTCTGGGTTCGATCCCCAGCAAAGTCGCCAGCTGTCGCAACTGCGAAAAACAACCGGTGAGAAACTGAAACAAAAGAGTCGCCACCGAACGTTATTTATCCCGACGCAGGCAAAGGAAACGATTAAAGAAAACCTCAACAAAGGGAGAAGACATGGTCATCGCAACCATAGTCCGGGTTCGGGAGTCGGTTACGCGAGGGGAAGGTATTAGCACCCCCACGAGTCCATCGTACTCGATGGGATCCACGATGTTGTCTAATCAAAGGGTGAGTTATCCTAAAGTCTACGGCTAAACAGAAATGGGGGAGGGGGAAGCAAAGACGGAATCGCAAGGACTATCGCAATCCAATGCCTACGTATCTTCGTGGACGAACGAAGAATCAGAGTCAACGTAGTTTGATGGACTACGCACTAAAGGGGGAGGTTGCTCGCCAAGACATCGTCGTCTTGTGCCTACGTATCCTCAATCTAACCAGAGAGAGGAAATCAGAGCAGTCGTAGTTGGACCTAACGAGGTCTTCGTGTTTTTTATGAGCGACATTAAGTTCGCGTCCGACAGTTAGGGTTGATGCCTGTTTGCGACTTGAACGGAAATAACGTGCTCTTTTCTGAAAATGATTTGAAACTCAACAATCCTGAAGGATATCGTCCCCAAATTCTATGACATAGGAACGAATGCGTCGCATATCGTCCCCAACAGGACGTATACTAAACACCCTAGAAGAACAAAGGGAGACCCCCATTCCTCATTTCTCATGCTTAAGGCTCATGCATAATACACGTTGTCCTTATTAAGTGTCTTAGAATTGTTATGAGATGAGAAGAGAAAGCACTAAGGGAAATCTATCCTAATGTTGTCATGCAAAGATGGCCCTAAGGTTGAGGTAAGAGGGGAAATTCTACCTAATGTTAGCATGCATGGTTTGAATCCTAATGTCTATCCTACTCCAAGCTTAATCAAAGATTAAGTTGGACTAGGGAAGCCTAAGGGAGCATACAAAAGTGAACCCAAGACTTGAACAAGTCTTAAGATCCAAAGGGGAAGGAAAGAAGTGAAAGAGATGAAGAAGAAAAGGAAATAAGAGATGAGAAACAAAAGAGGGCAGCAAGCACATCATGTACATCATATCCAATTCACAGCATTAATCATGTTTCAAAACAACACACAAGGAAGTTCAAGCAAACAAGTAGAAGTAAGCATGAAAGAATGCAAGCAAACTTGCATTAGAAGCACAAATGAACATCATTAAACATCACGCCAAGGTTATGTGAGCAAAGTAAGATGTAGATGAAGCAAAGTCAGAACTCAAGTCATGTTATAACCATCTAATTCAAACATGTAAGAATGCTTCATATTAACATGCATCATGAACCAAAGAAGCAACAATCAAATACTAATGATATGCATCATACAAATCAAACCACAATGATCAAATGAAATGAAAACATGATGTGAATCCAAGTGGGCAGTAGAAAATGCATCATCCACAAACTAAAATCAAACTCAAGTCAATCAAGAAAGATCATCAAGCATCACACTCAAAGCATGCAACACAACTATGCAAGTATGCCACAAAATAAGGCTCAAAATGATTCACATGCTTCCACACAAGTAAAACCATACCAAAGAAAGATCATGCACCAAGGGCCAAGGAAAAATAGAATCTCAAACATGTCTTATCAATCAAAGAAAGATCACCAAGTATCAAGAAGGTTCATGCCTTTCAAAGGCACAAGATTAGGTCAAGAAGTGTGCACTAGCATGCTTAAAGCATCATCAAATAAAAGCACCAACCAAAAATAGCAAAGTGATCCAATAAATTCCCAAAAAAAATAATCAAAGACAAGTTTAAACATCCAATTAACATGTACAAACAGATTGGAACAAAACTAGTTCAAGAACATGCTCAAAGGAGCTCCACAAGTCAAGGTATGTAAATGATCGAGCAAGAATCAAGGGCAAATAAAACTTGAATGGAAAGTCACCTAAAGCAACTCAAACCAAGCCCAAACTAGCATTAAAACATCCTTGTATCATGGCTAAAATGTGGCCCAAAGAATAGCCCCAAATGGATAAGCAAAGTCATAAAAGTTCCTAACCCTAGATGAAGGGCATCATTGGACAATCATTGTCAAATTAAATCAAAATAAAATATGAAAATAAAATGAAAAATAAAAATAAAAATACGAAAATAAGTCAAATGTCAAGGAATCAGAAGTATATTTTTTGGCATTTTTATCGTGTTTTTATCAATTAAAATAAAAATGGAATTGAAAAGAAAATGAAAATAAAATAAAAAGAAGCATAAGGCAAATGTGGGGTGTGTCAGCAATATAGCCACAACATGATCCATGCTCAACACGCTTGGGCCCAGAAAAGATGGGGTGTGGAAATGAAATGGCACGCTGGGCCTGGTCCAATGTTAAATTAAATCAGCCAACTTAAAATAAAAGGAAGAAAATGAACAAAAACATGTAACATGCCATCAATCGGTCAAGCCAACTTAAGTGAGAGAAAGACAAAAAACAACCGGCCAACCAAAGCACGCCATGTAATCGTTTTCTTCATGGAACCCTCCCTAAAACCCTACATGCATCGTGCCATAACCAGCTCACAACAGTATGAGAACACCAAATTAATCCTCAATTTTCTCCGTCAATTCTCAACTAAATTCATCAAAGTAAGCTAGCAAAGCGAAGTACGAAATGAGTATATCAACATGGTATCATCTGTTTTTCAAAACAGACACTCAATCATGGAAAAAAAGAGAGTAAAGATGTGGGTACAACAAGATTTCAGATGTTCAAACATGTCAACATGCTCAGAACCAAACATCTACACAAAGTCATCACTCCAAATCAAACCAGATGCAATACATGAACACCTTTAGATCTAAGAAATGAGCTCAAAGAGGTTGAAAAATATTACCTAGTGGAGTATGTCCATTGCTTCTTGTGGTGTTTACAGCTCTAGAAATCCCTCCTAAACGACTCAGCAACCTGTAGAGAGTATAAATCCACCAACAAAAAGAGGAGAAACCTTTGAAATGAAGAGATCCGAAGCTGAGAAAAAATGAGAGAGAATGAGGTTTTCTAGATCTGAAATCGTCCCAAAATGAAGTTCCCTCTCGTTTTAGGGTTTTAAGGAAGTTATATAGCATGGATTGGAGAGTTTTTTGAAGCCCAAATGGAGAGAATTGGGTTGGTTAGAAGTTTTACCAAAAAAATGAGGTGAGGAAGGAGTGATACGGGTTGAGGGGTGTTTGTAGTGGTTATGCTGAGTAAAGAGAGTGGAGTGAGGAGTGTGGATGAGTGTTGGCACGTGAGAAGAATGAGGAGGTCAAGTTGCACACTTTCATTTCCATATTTGTCATGTAATGCAAATTAGTGTACCATGGCATGCAGTACATGTTTGGCAATTTATAGTAAAGAAAAAGAAAGGGCATGCGTGAGATATTGTGCACTAAGGTCATGCTGCAAGAGCATACTACAAAATGCCAAAAATATATGTCCAGCCATAATTTAGAAATTAATTTATGAAGCTCACTTTATGCCATGATATCTCCATGAGTTTCAAACCAAATTGTGGCAATTGAATTTCATTGGAAAGCCTACACATCAAGGAACATCTTTGGTGTTCAAAACTAGTGGAGATCAAACTTGTAAGATGATGATAAATGGCCATGAAAACCTGTCCACAAAGCTGCCAAAACACTTTGAAAAAAATCTAAGTCTTGAACTCACCATGAACATGAAAAACCTTGGATTTCAAGAGACCATAACTTGCTCAAAATTGATCCAATCAAGGCATACTTGTACTCTTTGGAAAGAGAGGATTGTCCTCTACAATTCTTATGTTAAAGTTTTCTCAATTTAAGGATTGGAAATCATTCAAAATCAACCATGAACATTGGTGTACCAAGCTGTCAAAAGTAACTTAGAAATAAAATTCTAAGTCCCCAAATTTTACAACTTGAAATCTCCAACTTTGGGACACCATAACTCTCTCAAAAATGATCCAAATGAGACAAACTTTACATGGTTAGAAAGCTTGGAACATGCTCTACAACTTTCATGCTTAAAGGAAATTGAAACGAAGCTTGTATCATGATGGAAATTGGCTTGGAAGATGGCTGAATTCATGTTAGAACTTTCCCAAAATAGTAACTTTCTAAAAACCTAGATTTCCAAAAATAGCAACTTTTCCACATTCTTGATTTTTGATGAATCCTTGAACATTTCTTAACCAAATCTCATCCATTGATCATATTTGATTTGAAAATCATCATGTTGACCTCAAAAAGTCAGGAGTTGACTTTTTCACTGCACAATTGACTTTATCCCCAATTCTCTTGATTTTGAATCTTTTGAACAATTGAAACCTTTCTGAACCAAATTGATGGACAATTCTCCATTCCTAGACACTTGGGGACATGAGGAATACCATGGAATCAAGTTTTGCCCAAAAAATCAGAAATAAACTAATTTTATGGCAAACCCTAGTTTTGGCACCTCTGGTTTAGGAGAAATCGACCCATACTCAAAATCCAAATTCCTCTGAATATGATGTGTGTCCTCTCAAACAAAGATGAGATGTGCCACTTGATGATGATAAAAGCTCAAAGATCTTGCCCATTGTGGGGTTAAACTCAAGAATCTCCAAAACCCTAGTTTGAGAAATCAAGCTAGGAGGATGTGATTCACTTGAAATCTTTTGCCAAACTTGATCATATGATAAGGTGATGGCTTCATTAGAATGCTCCGAGGTCCAAGAACCCATTGTGGCTTGAATATTGATGACATTAAGAACATTTCTTCTTTTGGTCTCTTAGACAATACACGTGAACTTTTTCTTGAAACATCTCTTCCTCTTGAGCTAACTCCGACACCTTGATCCCATGCTAAGAACCAATGACGTGCACAAATGATAATGGAAAATAAAATGAAACATAAGCTAGTTAGTGTTAGAAACAAAAAGGCAAATTTTGGGGTGCTACATCAAGCTACTCAAAACAAGCTCTTAGACAAACACAAAAATTATTAATATAAACATGCTAAAAGACCGGGTGAAAATGCATTAAACAAGTTGTAAAGTGAAGATTTGAGAATTTACGAAAAATCTGAGTACAACTTGTTTAATGAATGTTCACCACACTACCTAAGCTAGAATGAAAAAGTAATAACGAAACAAAAATGATAAAACATGCTTGTTTTACGTCGTAAGCTCGAAGCCTTTACTGTGCTTAGCTAGTAACTTCCTTCATTCATACCATGGTGATGCCTCACCGCACAAACCAAAAGCAAGTGTCCTAACCAAACACTTAAACAAACGTTACGGGAACAAAATATACAAGTAACAATATAAACAATTGAAATATACAATATGTACGATATCTACAAAACTCAAAAACAAAGAAACTATCGCAATGCGATCCAATATCAAAACCAATCCCCGGCAACGGCGCCATTTTTTTGGAGCGGTAAAGCGGCAAGCAAAAATATTATTTTCGGAAGAATTCCCTCCGGGATTTATGTCGTGTCCACAAAGATCGGTTCGAGGGAAAGAATGTCGTTCGACAATCTCAATGTTAAAGTGTTCGGGTTTAAAATGGGTTTAAATTAAATGCGGGAAATAAAACTTATGAACATAAAAAGAATTCGTTCTTTGGAGAGTAGAGAATTCTCGAGTTTACATTTCATCTACCCTATCAAATACTTAAACTTACTACCCAGTTGCACACAACCTAAATCACTCATCAACATTATCACGTATCGCTCACAACAAAGGTTATGTCTAACGCAAAGTTGGGGGAACAACCGCATTGCCTCATCGATGATGTCTCACGCAACACGACCACACGGAAGCATTAAGTTCTGATACCCAAGTGAATATTAAGCCTAAATCTATCTCTAGAATCTAGAACCTAATAGATGTTCATCCTAAATCTGGCTTCAAAGAGGATATGTCTACCGCAACTCAAAACCAAATAAAGAAAGCAATCATTACCATTAATTTGTAAAATGAGATTTATTCAACACCATGAGCAATAAATATACATATAATCAAGGTAAACTTACATACAAACTCACAACAAATGGAAACTACAAAGGGAAGAGAGAAGGGGAATCAAAACCTCTCGCGGTGTCAATCACGATCCAAGAATCATCCACCCCCAATCGTCGAGTTGCAACCTCCATTGATGCTTTTCTAAGCTCTGAACTATCAAAAAATGAAGGTTTGATGAATTGGTAACAAATACCCCAAAACATCACCTAAAAAATGACTGAAAATGAACTTATAGTAATTAAAAAATCCGTCAAGTTCGTAAAGCGAACTTTTATTCGCAAAGCGAACTCCAAAAATTGGAACTTTAGTGCCTCAAAATAGCTAAACCTTGTAACACCCCTAAATTTGCTATTTTGTTTTGAAGCTAACTGGCTTATGTTTCTTTTCATTTGCATTAGCATTGCTGCATTTGCATGTTTCTTTGAGCATGGGATCAGGGCATTTTCTTCAGCAATACAAGATGTTCTCAGCACCAGTTTGATCTTTATCGGCAGTTAAGGCCTAGCATTTAATTCTCGAAGTCTTTTTGAGCATTTATTTTGCTCATTAACTGATTTGAAGATCAACAGTTCTGGCAGTCAAATTTTGATCAGTAATTCAGCACCAAACAGCCGTCTCAGCAATTTAATCGGGGCTCGGAAAATATTTCACGGCATGTTTCAAGTGCACTCAAGTAGTGAGGTCCAAAGACAAGTTTCAGAGGCATATTGTGGTTCAGAACAGGTGGAACCAAGTCCGTCTCCATTTTCCCTCCTTTTGGTGCCAAGCAGAAAATTCAAATTTTCCTCATGGTAACCGATTACTCACCGTTTGTTAACCGGTTACCCAGTGTAATTTTCGCCCAGAATCTACATTTTTCAGCACTACAGAATTTTCAAATCATTCTAGTGGTCATGTGCATTGCTTGTGCCTACGTGGGAAGGATCTAGAACAGCTTCTTTTCATCATTTTCCACCCAAATTTTCCATTTCCACTCATCAATTTCCACTCCAATTCCACACTTCACTTTCTAACCCATTTTCACCTCATTTTCCACTCACTCCAAACCCAAGCCAAATTCCTAAGCTAGAGGATATTTAAGCTCACTCATTCCAAACCAAGAGGGGACCTAGATCATTTTCACTCTCCAATATTCAGAATTCTTTCAATTCTCTCAACTTTTCTCTCATTCTCCAAAACCCTCACTCAAAGTTTCATCATCAAAATTCATCAAATTTCACCTTGGAATTTGTTGATCTTGAAACTAAACCACCATCCATTCACCAATTCTTGATAGAATCTTGGATTTGCTACCGTTTTGGAGTGTGGAATCACTTTTGGAGCAGCTTTTCATTATTTGAGTTGTTCTAGCTTGGATCTTGGTTGTTCTTGCTTGGATCTTGAAGTTCATCACATAGATCTTTGGATTTCTTGCTTGGATCATCAATTTTCGTTCTCAACAGTCACCAAGGCAAACCTCAACCTTGTAGGTTGGTTTTCCCTAGATCTATAATTGATTTTGATTGATCATAGCTTTTGCAATGTAGATCCATTGATTTCATGTGTTGTTGATGCTTTTGCTTGATGTTGATCATGAATGTTGATGATAATAGATTTGCATGATGTTTGATTGCTGTTCATGAGTTTAAATTTGTGCATGAGTGATTGTATGATCATTTGGAAATAATTGGATAAGTGGTTGATGCTGAAAAGTGCTTTTGAAACAGATTTTTTTGACTGATGTCCCAGAGTAACCGGTTACTCACCGTTTGTTAACCGGTTACTCTGTGTATTTTTTGCGTAAATGGTCTGATTTTCAACTAAGTAACCGGTTACTCACCATTTGTTAACTGGTTACTCTGGGACAGAATGTGTATTTTAGTGCATTTTCTTGGTTGTTTGAGATCCGATGCATGCCTAAACTTCATGGACTAATATGTTGATGATTTGTGGATTATTCTTGAGCTGTTGAACCTCACACTATTGCATGAACACATTTCTCCGACACGCGATGCTTGGATTTCATCATTTATGTGTATGTTTGCGTTGTTGAACACTTGATGCTATGAACACATATGAACACTCACTTGTTGATCATGTTCATTGTGCATTGCTGCTGGATTGATGATGATTGTGCATACTTACTTGTATCCAATTTCATAATGTGCATACTTGTTTCATTTGATCATATGCTATATGTTGCATTCTTACATGATGCTTGCAAGGTTATTCAACATGGTGTGTGGTTTGTTTTTTATCATGATTAATTGAACGATGTATGTTGTTTGATGCACGTTTGCTTTGCTTTGATTGAATCGTATTCAAATGTGGTGCATGCTGTCCTAATTTTACATCTGAGTTTTGCATAAAGTGCTGCCATATGTGATGTCCATGTGTACATGTATGTTGTTTGACCTTTTTTTACACCTGTTTTCATGCTGAGTTTCATGCCGTTGAATGCTGTTTGGTGTATGTGCATGATTTCATTGCTGTTCTGAAGCAAATGTGCTGTTGTAGGTGTTGTACCTTCTCGTTTTACTCATTTCACTCCCTCGAGTCCCAAGACTTGTTCAAGTCTTGGACTCCTTTCCCCTTAGGGCTACCTAGTCCAACTTAATTTCGGATTAAGCTTGGAGTAGGATTAGCATTAGGTTTTAGGTAGTCGTCTCTCCTAAGCCTCACTAACCATAGGATCTCTTTTGCATGATAGAGTTTCCTTGGGGTCTTCTCTCTTCTCATCTCAAAACTTCTTGAAAACACTTAATAAAGATAAAGTGTATTGCGCACGAGCCTTAAGCGTGGGGAATGAGAAATGAGGGGCTTCCTCTCATCTTTCTAGAGTTCTTAGCGGGCGTCATGTCTTGGGACGATTCGTTAAGTATTCGTCCCTGTGCCCTAGACTTTGGTGCAATGCAAGTTATGAACTAACTTAAAAAGAAAACACTTATGTCTAAAAAACACAAAAACAAATTCAAATCTTTTTATCCTTCGGGATTGTTTGGTTCCAGACCATTTTCAGAAAAGAGCACGTTACCTTCCGTCTGAGTCGCAAACAGGCATCGACCCTAACTGCCGGACGCGAATCTAACGTCCCTCATAAAAAACACTTACCCATTCGTGGTCGTACCCACGAACTACATTAGCTCTGATTCCTCTCTCTCGTCCGATTGAGGATATGTAGGCACAAGACAGCGATTGTTTTGGCGAGCAACCTTCCCCCACAGTTCCCGTCCGAACTACGTTGACTCTGACTTTCCCATTGCACTGAGGGAGTACGTAGGCCTAGGGCATCGAATATGTCCTACCGAGTCCGTCTTAGTCACCCCCATCCCCGTTTTCTTTTGTTCAGCCATAGATAGTAGGACAACTCACCCTCTGTTTAGACAACAAGCGTGGATCCCATCGAGTACGATGGATGCGTGTTGTACTAACACCTTCCCCTCACATAACCGACTCCCGAACCTGGACTATGGTTGCGATGACCATGTCTTTCCCCCTTTCTCTTCAGGTTTATGCAGTGTTTCCTTTCCCTCTCCCGGGATAAATACACATTGCTGGCGACTCTGTGTCTTCTGCGCCACTCTCGCGTTTGTACCGTTAGATGCGAATCTTTCGAGAGTGACAGCTGGCGACTCTGTTGGGGTCTCTGGTTGACCTCTTGCTGGTCCATCCCCTTTAGCGAGTCGATCCTAGCGCTTGTTTGTTTTTTCGTTGGGTGTTTGTTTGTTGTGCTTTATTATGTTGTATATTACTATTTTACAGCTTTTATTGCATTGCATTTCATTTTTTTACTGTCATACTGGATATTGTTGTGTTGTGCTGGCTGGTTTCTATTTGGTAGGTTGGGTTGTTCTGAGACATAAGCCCAATACCCAGGCTTGAGTACACCCTAGGACTAGAGTAGAGATTAGTGGGACCTACGTGCCCTCTTGGTACGTTTGTGTGTTCACGAAATTCACAACCAGACGAGGCTATCTTGGGACGCATTCTGACGTGTGTGTCTTACGCATGTTAGGGTGTTGATCTAGAGAGCTGTCGACTCTGGTGACCGTTTCTCCGATACCTCAATTGCGCCTCTCCTCCCGAGATGTGACAGTGGCAGACCACGTTCCGTGGCAAACCCATTGCACATTCTCGATCCGAGGACCCAATGCTAAGGGACTCGCATAGGATGACCTTATTTTTTAGGGGAATCAGTTGAGGCCTCCTCGATTAATGATGATGCCAAACCAGAAATGGTGAACGTATCATCATTTCTCAACCTGAGAGCCCGTGATATTGAGGATCCTCGCCTTTCTAGAACCCACATATGAGAGGGGATGGGTGTTTGCAGGTCTGCAGGAAACCGAAACCTTCAACCTACCCGGTTTTCTGGATTTCTCATCAATGTTTGATTATCTGGGTTTCTGGTTATATCAGTGGTTCGGTATTCTAGAATTCTGGTTTTCTGGGTTATGGTTCTCGTTCAGTTAACAGCACAGCACATCCAGCAGTGATGCCTTGATCCCATGCTTGCATGTGCATATCATTTTTCTTGCATTCTAACATGTTTGACATTTTTCAGGGCTTGCATCTTACTCTTGATTCCGGTTTTCAGAGGTTACCTTAGCATGGATGTCTAGAGAAAGAAGACTGTTGCTTATTCGTTCCCAGACCCGACCTTGACGTTCATTCATAAGCTGATTAGTATGGCTAGTCCCGGAGTTCGTACAGAGTTCGGTGGAGAGTATGGGAGACTTCTGAAGTTTGTCTACAGTATCTCCAAGTATGAGAAGGATGCCATTCATACACTTCTTCAGTTCTATAATCCGTCTTTGCTTTGCTTCACTTTCCCAGACTACATCTTGGCTCCAACGTGGGAGGAGTTCTCATTTATTTTGGGAATCCCCATCAGGCATGACATAGTATTCTTTTCTGAAGAACGCCCTGGGATAAAAGAAATGGCCACTGCTCTTCATATTGGTGAATCCGCTCTGAGCAATAATATTGTGGAGAAACAAGGAGCAAAGGGTTTCTTATTGAAGTTCTTGTTTGATCAAGCTTGCATACATGTTAAGGAGAGGAATTGGACTGCTTTCCAAGCTATTCTGGCTATGTGCATCTATGGGATTATCCTGTTTCCCAATGTTCCTGATTTGGTGGATATGCATGCTGTCAGAATCTTTATTTTAAAGAATCCTATACCTACCTTGCTAGGTGATGTGTATCACTCAGTGCACTACAAGAATGAAAATAGGCGTGGAAAACTATGAGTTGCTGTGCACCACTCTTATCTACTTGGTTTCTGAGTCATCTCCCCGAAGCTGGCGCTTTCGTTGATACGAAAGATTCTTTGAAGTGGTCAAAGAGGTTAATGGGCTTGACTGCTGACAACATTGTTTGGTTCGACCATGATTTGCTAGGGATGGAGATTATTTGCAAGTGCGGAGAATTCCCTAATGTACCCTTGATAGGGAGAAGAGGTGGAATTAACTATAATCCTTCCCTTGTTATCAGGCAGTTTGGTTATCCTTTGAGAGGTCCACCTGAAGAGCGAGATATCAGAGAGTCCTTATTCTTCAATGGTACTGGGGATCAAGAGATGATAAGGAAGATTGTGAATTCTTGGAAGCAGGTGACCAAGAAGGGAAAAACTTCATTCGGGAAATGTAACAACCAGGCCTTTCCTTCCTATGAAGAGTGGATTAAGAAAAGAGCAGAAGAGGAGCTTCTTCCCTTCCCGGTGGAACCACCTCTGTATCCTTTGATGATTGAAGCTCCCACGACTATTGATGTAGATAAGTATGATAAGTTATGGGCTGAGAAGGAGAAGCTCTGAGAGGAGAATCGTGACCTGGGCAGAGAGGTTGGTCAGTTAAAGCACGAAAGAGGTGAAGCTATCCATGCTGCCAAGTTGAAATCAGAACTTTTGGCTGTGAAGGAGAAAGAATTGTCTAAAGAAGCCACAGCCAGAGAGAAAGTGGCTTAAGCGTTGAAAAGTGTTAGCAAGGTCCTTTCGTCCAAAAAGAAAGAGTTAACTTATGCTATGTCAAGAATTCACAGGTTCAGTGATCGTCGGAATACAGCAATTACCGCCAACAGGTTGAAAGAGGACAAGTATCTGGAACAGATTGAAGGTTTGAAGATAGAGCTTCGGAAAAAGGATAAGGAGATTTTATCAGGGATCTTTGAGAGGAGAGCAGTTGAGGAAAAGCTCAAGGAAACCATGGCAGATATGGAAGAGCTGAAGATTCAAGCCGAGGCGAAAAGAGCCAGGAGTGAAGGTCCAAGTTCAGGTGGAGCTTCTGGAGAAGATGATTGGGAGTTGCATAGTCGTTATTTAATAGGATTCTTGCATAGGAGAGATCTTCTGATTCAATAGTTGATTCAGAGACCAGAGCATCCTAATACCAAGAAGCTTCTCAAGGAAGTGCAGAATTGGTGCAAAAAGAACGACGAATAGGGAATTCTAGCACGGCTGAGTCTTGATGATATGCCTTAGTTTCCTTGCTGCTGTTCTTTTTGTATTTCTGGGATCACCGCCAGGCTTGTTGGTCGGGGTCTTTGTTTATGCTTATTCAGACTTGTGTTCTAACAGGTTCTTATTCTCTTTATATGATCAGGAATTCAGTTCTCTTCTGTTGTTAAAACTGGAATCAAGGGATAAATCACCTTGATAATGTTCATACATGTTTGCATTTGCATAATCATCTCATTTTGCATTGCAGGTTATCTTGGATTCTATGGTTTTCTTATGCTCTCTCTTTTTGACAGTCAGGATTGATCAACCAACTCATCGGTATTCTACCAGGCTTAATCAAAGCAGAGTGATGGAGCAAATTCAAGCTGAGTTGAGGGAAATTCGAGGCCAGATGGGGAATATGCAAACTCTCATGCAAGACCAGAAGATGCTGAGGGAGGAGGTCAACCGGATGAAGACTCAGATGGGCTTGGTCATGGAAATCTTGAATGCGGCGCTAAAAAAGGAAAACAATCATGTGCTCGCATCCGCAACAGAAATCCTTACTCCTCTCATCTCTTTGGGGCCTTTTCGAGATCATGGAGTGTCTCGTGAATCCCCTCCACAATCTGAAGTTTCTGAGCTTTCTCCTCGGCAATCACTCCCTGCTCCCCAAGAGGATCCTAGGCTAGAGAGGCCTAGGAAGAAGTTTGATCCCCCTCCGATGCCGTATGGGCAATTGCTTCCTTATTTGCTCGAGCTCAAACTAGTCGAGCGTGTCACTCTAGGACCAACTCCAACAGGGTTTTCTTTGGGTTCCAATATGAATGCTAGGTGTGACTTCCATTCTGGGGCACCTGGTCACAATGTTGAGAATTGTACAAGGTCCAAGAACTCATTGATTAAGGGGCGATCAAGTTCTCATCAGAAGTGGAGACTCCTCCCCTCTTTGCAGGATCCACCTCATGTCATGGAATTTCTCCACAACCTTTTGCTACAGAAGCTCTACACCAGCAACCTTTGTTTGTGCCTCAGCCAAATGTGGAAAGGAAAGTGCAAGCGCAGGTGAGGCGCCCAAATCAGCATCGACAGCATAATTATCAGCAGCGGGGGTAACCGAGACCAAGAAGGCCCAAGAGGATATTTGATCCTATTCCTATCCCTTATAGTCAGTTGTTTGCTCGTCTGCTCAAGAACTCTCTGATTCAAACGAGGAGTACCACGCCGGTACCATACCCTATTCCTCTGGATTATGACATGAATGTTAGGTGCGAGTTCCACTCGGGAACGTTTGTGCATACGATTGATAATTGTAATGTATTCCAGTACAAGGTACAAGACTTGATCGACTCAAAGGTCATCACGCCAGATGGTGCCCTTTTGGATTGAAGCTTCTTTGTCAGAGTAAGCACCAGATTGCAAGAGCATCATCAGAAGCAATAAGTCCAGACGGAGTCAAGTCTCCTCAACAATGGCAATCATTAGTTTCTTTATTGCATTTTCATATGTAGCTTTTATTTGTTTGTTTGAACATTGTCTGCATGTAAAAACTTGTTTGTGTTTGAATGTTGATTTTAATGCAATGATGTGTTGTTCAGATGTGTTGTTCCTGAAGTATCTTACTTTTATGCACTCATGTAATGTTTATATGCACTGCAATACTATCTTTCTTACCTAGACTCTTGGGGGGAGGATGACGAAATAAGGACGCAGATTTCTAATGGTACGCTTTTAGATAAAACCCTGTTAAGGATGTACAGGCATTGTTTCCAATTCACAAACACTGGAGAGATAAGGAGATAGACCTTTGTCAACCCCTTTGAGCCTAGTAGTAGGAGTTCTTTCTGAAAACGAAAAACCCTCAATTTAAACCCAGGGGCAGGGTAGGCATCAGCTAGTTTGACCAAGTGTTCAACTTTCAAAAGGAGTGTACATCTGAGGATCCATTACCTTCCATTCCACTATCAAGAGGTTAAGAGGTGTAGAACCACAATGGTTTCTCCTCACCAACCGAAGAGTGAAACAGTCACAGCCCTTTCAAACAAGTCAGGCAAAACAGTGTCACACGACTTGTTCAAAAAGAGAAAAAAGAGAAAGAAAAAGCTTGCTAAGTCGAAAAACTTGAAAGCAAGTGACTTAGGCAAAAGTTAAGACATCCCGCTGGACTTCAAAATTGAAAACTCAAAAGAGTTAGTCCAGGTAAAAATTAGGGAACAAAAAGCAAAAGAATGAGAAAGCAAAAAGCCTAAAGGATTACAAAGAAAATCCTCGATAAGAACAAAGTCGTGTGACTATAGACACAAAAGACAAAAAGGGGTGACTGTTAGTCCAAAACCTCGTCAGGTGTCAAATCACCAGTTGCATGGATTCCCTAGAAATTGGGAAACCTTTTGAGAGATGAGCGCTTGTGTCAAATTAACTGAACATAGGACTGGAGAATATCATGAAGAGTGGGTGGGTACAAATAAACTTTGAGCCATAAATCCTTTTTTCTCAAACCGCGAACCAGGTCACGCTACAACCCTTAAAAGTCCTAATTGAAACAGGGTTTAGTCTGAAGGCGTACTTCAAGGAGATAGCGTTCCTGACTCCCATGAGTTGTGCTAATAAGATTTTTGTTGGTGTTGCATGTGCGTATTGCTTTCCTTTCAAAAATAAGTGTCGTAACTCGGTTGTGTGACATATTTTCAATAAGGACTTCAAGATTAACATATGTGTTGCATTTGAATAATCATTCTCAGAATAAATATTTTATGCTTGCATACATTTGTTTGACATCAAAGAAGCTTACACGTTAAACATCAGTCGAGAAGCTTAAACTGGCCAAGTTGAGGTGCCTGAGACTCCAGAGGACATGTTGCTGAAAGATTATGTGGGAAAAAGGCGTTCCCAACCATGAGTATTGAGATGTAACCAATCTGGGACAATCACACCGGGAAATCTCTTCAAAACGTAGCCAAGCTGGAGCATTCAAGTTGAGAAGGTCTTTTCAGAATACAATCAACCATAGGGCATTCATGTTGAGAAAATTTCTTCGAACTGGGGCAATTATGTCGAGATTCGATAAATCTCTCCACAAGCGTGTAAACTGGGGCAATCACGTCGAGATTCGGTAAATCTCTCGAAGACCAGTCGGTCAGATACAAATGTACTGCAAGGCTTGTACTGGGGCAGGTCATTTCAAGGGCGCGAGAAGTTTTTCCCTTCAGAACACAGTCAATCAATAGCACCTCCGCAAGGTTTAGAATACTGTGGCAGAACATTTCAGGTCATTACGAACCCTCTCGAGTTGGTTTACTTCATGAATCATGAAGTATGGGACAGTTATGTCCAGACCGGATACATCTCTAAGAGTTTGAAGACCCTGGGGCATTGTTGAATGCCAGGTTTTCTGTAAAATCCTCTTAAGATGATTGCTTCAAGTAGACCCTGTGGTCTGGGGCAAGGTGGAGAGTTAAGGGAATTGTGTTTCGCTCTTGACAATCAATATACAGAAACTTGAAGCACTGAGTTGTTCCCAATGTGGGACTTTTGGAGTCCTTTCCCTCCAGCAAAGAGCCATAGGGTATCTTTTTCCTGCGAGGTGTTGGAATTGTTATTCTTCCTCAAGCAGAGAATTGTCCTATGTTTGAAAAGGGCTTTTATGAAGGTTTCTTATCTCTAGCAGTACAGATGGAATCCTCACTCTCAGCAAGGTAATACGATAGAATATAGTCAAGAAGACGATGAGGAGCCAGAGTGTTCTCTTCCTCAACGGTCAGATCTAGTCATCTCAAGTAATTCAAAGTCCAATCTTCATTGGTACCTCCCCAGTATATTTTCTCCCCAACGTTGAAGTCTGATCGTCCTCAGTAGTTTGTTGCTCTCCCTAGTCAGAGCATCGAGGATCCTCTTCCTCAACAGAGTATAAAGAAGTAATTCCCCAAGCGGAGTCGTTGAGGATCGTCCCCCTCAGCAGGATATAAGAGGTTTACCCACAGCCAGAGTTGTGATTTGGCTCATCTTTCCTCAGCAAGTAGCCAGAAATTATCATTTCTGCAGCCTCTCCAGCAAGAGATTGATGGAGCATCTTCTTTGATCAAAGATGGTGTTTCCCCATAGAATATGGGGCAGTCGTTTTTTCCTCAGCTAGTCAGGAAACATTTGTTTATCCCCCAGTAGAGTGGATGTTGACAAATACTATTTTCCAAGCAGGTTTGCTGATCATGGCCAATATTCCCCAACAGGGTAAAGGTAAGAGCATCTCCCAAGCAGGTTCAAAATTATTGACTTGTCTCCCCAGGCAGATTTTGGCGGTGATCCTCTCAGTGGTTTGTTCAAACAGCTATCCCCAGCAGGTCTTAAGTCTAATTGTTATTAGCATCCTTTCAGATCCAAGTAGAAGTCAGTTGGTAATTCTCAGCGGAGAGAATCTCTCTCTGGGTTCCATCTTTAATATTCGTTCATAGCCATCCCCAACAGAGTGGGTTTTCTCTCGGATCTTTTATCTCCAGCAGAATTTATGATCAATGTCTTCCTCAGCAGAGTGAAGTCTTTCTCATCAGGGTCTCATATTTTGGAGGATAATTTATTTTGTCGTCCCCGGTGGAGTTTTCCTTCGCCTTCAGCATTTATTTTGCTGAGGCACCTCTTTTGCATTTCATAAGCATTCTTGCATGGCATCCTCCTAAACGTGTAGCATTTCCATTTCGTATGGAGCATTACGCCATAGAAATTCAAACATATGCATTCAAAGCATAAGCCAGGTTTGATTGCCTTACTAGTTCCTTTCCCTAGCAGAAAGTAACAAATTCAGAAGATGTTGGTTAACACTACACCGTAACCAGTGGATTCGTCCTTCTTGTTGGTCCTTCCTACACTCCCCCGCAGAGTTGTCTGTTTAGATTTCTCTATTCCACAGCGGAGTTATCTTTGTAGATCCGTTGATTCTACTTATCTTGGGTTGGAAAGTCCATCTTCGGATGGGTCTTTCTTTTCGAGTTCGATTTCGGTCATCCTCGCACTCTTTGTTATTTCGTTATCCCCAGTGGAGTTATCCTATATGATATAACCGTTGTTGAAAGAGCGTTTTCGGCCGGTCTTTCTTTTCGAGTCCGCTTTCGGTCGTACTCGTTTATCCTTTTCGAGTCCGCTTTCGGTCGTACTCGTCTGCTGTTGAAAGAGCGTTTTCGGCCGGTCTTTCTTTTCGAGTCCGCTTTCGGTCGTACTCGTTTGTTCTTTTTGAGTCCGCTTTCGGTCGTACTCGTCTGCTGTTGAAAGAGCGTTTTCGGCCGGTCTTTCTTTTCGAGTCCGCTTTCGGTCGTACTCGTTCATCTTTTTCGAGTCCGCTTTCGGTCGTACTCGTTTGTCCTTTTCGAGTCTGCTTTCGATCGTACTCGTTCATCTTTTTCAAGTCCGCTTTCGGTCGTACTCGTTTATCCTTTTCGAGTCCGCTTTCGGTCGTACTCGTCTATCCTTTTCGAGTCCGCTTTCGGTCGTACTCGTTCGTCCTTTTCGAGTCCGCTTTCGGTCGTACTCGTCTACTGTTGAAAGAGCGTTTTCGGCCGGTCTTTCTTTTCGAGTCCGCTTTCGGTCGTACTCGTTTGTTCTTTTCGAGTCCGCTTTCGGTCATACTCGTCTGCTGTTGAAAGAGCGTTTTCGGCCGGTCTTTCTTTTCGAGTCCGCTTTCGGTCGTACTCGTTTATCCTTTTCGAGTCCACTTTCAGTCGTACTCGTCTGCTGTTGAAAGAGCGTTTTCGGCCGGTCTTTCTTTTCGAGTCCTCCTTCGGTCGTACTCGTTCATCTTTTTCGAGTCCGCTTTCGGTCGTACTCGTTCATTCTTTTCGAGTCTGCTTTTGGTCGTGCTCATTTTCATTTTCATTACCACTAGTTTGCAAATTTCCGGGTTTTTTTGGTATTCAATCCCCTTGTATCCCGGTTGTCTGAAAGCCGTTGCTTCCACACCCTCGGGTCCAAGGAGTTTGAATAGGGGTAGCTGTAACACCCCAAAATTTACTCTTTTGTTTGAAGCTAACTGGCTTATGTTTCTTTTCATTTGCATTAGCATTGCTGCATTTGCATGTTTCTTTGAGCATGGGATCAGGGCATTTTCTTCAGCAGTACAAGATGTTCTCAACACGGGTTTGATCTTTATCGGCAGTTAAGGCCAAGCATTTAATTCTCGAAGTCTTTTTGAGCATTTATTTTGCTCATTAAGTGATTTGAAGATCAACAGTTTCGGCAGTCAAATTTTGATCAGTAATTCAGCACCGAACAACCGTCTCAGCAATTTAATCGGGGCTCGGAAAATATTTCACGGCATGTTGTCGCTCCCAGGATTTTCATCCAGGTACAAACGCGAGAGTGGCGCGGAAAAACAGAGTCGCCAGCCATGTAAATTTATCCCAAGGGAGGGAAAGGGAACACCGCATAAACCTGAGGAAGAGGGAAAGGAATGGTCATCGCAACCATAGCTTGGGTTCGGGAGTCGGTTACGCGAGGAAAAGGTGCTAGCACCCCACGCGTCCATCGTACTCGATGGGATCCACGCTTGTTGTCTAATCTAAGGGTGAGTTATCTTATCATCTAGGGTTGTACTAAGACGGAGAGGGAAAGATGAAGACCGACTCGGTAGGACGTCGACGTCCTAGGCCTATGTACTCCCTTTGTGCAATGGGAAATTCAGAGTCAACGTAGTTCGGACCAACTTCTTTTTGTGTTTTTTATGAGCGACGTTAAGTTCGCGTCCGGCAGTTAGGGTCGATGCCTGTTTGCGACTCAGACGGAAAGTAATGTGCCCTTTTTGAAAATAGCCTTTAAGTTTGGAAATCCCGAAGGACAAAAAGGTTTGAAGTTGGTTTGTGTTTTTTAGGACAGAAGTGGCTTAAGTTAGTTCCTAAATTGCATTGCACCAAAGTCTAGGGCACAGGGGCGAATACTTAACGCATCCTCCCAAGACAGGACGCTCACTAAGCACTCTAGAAAGATGAGAGGAAGCCCCTCATTTCTCATTCCCCATACTTAAGGCTCGTGCGCAATACACCTTATTCTTATTAAGTGTTTTAAAGAAATTTGAGATGAGAAGAGAGAAGACACAAGGGGAACTCTAAAGGGGGACTATGAATCCTAAAGTCATCATGCATGGGTGACCTACGGTTAGTGAGGTTTGACGACAACCTAAATCCTAAAGGAAGAAGATGAGAGAAGGAAGAAGAACAAAGGTGAAAAGGGATACTTTCCCACCCTTAAAGAACTTACCTTAGTCCCTGCATAAAAGATTAGTGAGAAACAACCATAAGTAAAAGAAGGCAACTGAAAATCAAACAATGGCAAACAATAGTGACAATAATCCAAACATGAATTAAGAAGTCAAAGGAACAACCCCAAAGCAAATGGCACAAGTGCCTTTCAAACAAGGACTTAGGCAGGATCAGAAATACACATATAAGCAGATCTCAAGTGAAAGCAAATCAAATAATTAGAGAAATAACTCCTAAAATTCCCAAATTAAATAACCAGGTTTCCCAACCAGAGACGAACAACACTTCAAAAATTCATGCAAAAATTCAAAGTGTTAGCTATTCAAACAATTGGGCAAAGTTCAGGTGAGGAATAGGGTTCAATGGGCAAAAAAGAGGATCAAAATGCAATATGCAATAATTTTTAAAAATGAAAGGAAAATATTTTAATGCATTTTAGAATGTTAGTGAACAAAAGTAAAAAGAACGGATCAAAAATATTTTATGGTTGTAGAGAAATAAAATAAATAATTTTAAGTATGCATAATATGGGTATTGCAAAAAGAAATTAACTAAATAATTTGTTTAAATGATAAAAATAAAATAAAAATAAAAAATAAAATTTGTAAAAATTTTATAAAATGATAAATATGATGCATGAATTTTTTAGTAATTTTTTAATGCAATTATGTTATTTTAATAATTAAAATATGAAATATAATAATTGAAATAAAATAAAAATGAAATAAAAGTTTGGGGGGTGCGTCTAGTAAAGAAATGAAGTGGAATAAATTGAAATGGGCTAGGGGTGTGCAGATAGCAGCCCAGCGTCTAAATATATCATAAATAAATAAAAAAGAGAGAGAGGTGCATGTGTAGACTTGGTTAACCAGTCAGACTCACACGCACCATGAGATGAAATCAACGGTCCATATTGAGTCAATGTGCAATCCAGTAGTTAAGATGAGAGGCTCTCATCAGCACGTACACGATAACCAAAATATGCCTACGCACACCCAAACAGATGGTAATACAATAGACCAGCCACATGCCCCTCACATGACTTCATTTAATTGGTGTCACGCTAATAGCCACTTGATCAAAAATCAAATATAAACAAAGGCCATGATTGACAGACGTACGGTAGAATACACAACATGGCACACACGTAATCAATAATATAAAACATAAAAATAAAAGACACGTGGAGCAATAGAGAGCGTTAGATTAAGGAATGGACGGTCAGATTATCTTCTCTTCTTCCTCTCAATTCTCCTCGCCGGACTGAGTTCAGGCAGCCGCTGGAGCTAGGGCTCCGGCCACCCTCTCCGGTGAGCTGCAGTGCATTTTTCTCTAGATATTGTAAATGGGTACTCTATTCTGACCAGAAAAACATCAGGAATCCAAATATGGCATCAAAAAAATCAAATAACCAAGGAATAACGAAAAACGAAGAAAAATGCATTAGGGCATAAAACTTTAAATCCTCATTACAAGCAAACCACATGCCCAAACACAACAAAAATTACATTAGGATGATCAGCAAACATATCACGTCAATATTCATGCTTAAAAGTAGATTTTTATGATGGTCAAAAAACCTACCAACCTGAGATGGTGCAACTCTATTATTTGCTTTTGGCTGCGAATGGTGGTTGATTTCTAATCTGTGGATCATCAGGATTCTGTTGGTGAAAGAATTTCTTCAAAACTCTTTGTGAATTGAGAGATCCAATGATTTCAAGAATTAGGGTTGCACTTTCTTTTCTCCAATATATCACGTGTATCTAACCCTAACCAGTGCATGGATAGGTTTAAATAGGCTAGGGTTTTCTTCTGATGATGAATTGGGCTTGGGTAATTCCTTGTTTCATGATTTTTTAATAAATTTGGAAAAATGCATAATGTGTATTACACCTCTCTCCATGCATGTACACCTAAGAATTCCATGATGGATCACTTGCATTTGAATTGATAATTACACCCATATTGAACTTGGGCCTTGAAACCATTTGATTCATGACTTTTAAACAATTTGGGAATTTTGAATAATGGAGAATAAGTAGTACATACACCATGTAATTTCTTGGTTCTTGGGCCCAAAATAATCCTCAAAGAATGTATTTTGATATTAGAATGTGGCATGAAGCAATGGAATTGATTGTAGGTCATTAGGCCCAAAGTTGTGAAAATGGCACCATGAAAAACCCTAAAAACCACTTTGCCTTCTTTGGATCATAAGTTGAGTTTCACAAATGATATGGAGACCCACTAGTACTAGTTGGAAAGAGGAGAAAAATATCTTCAACTTTCATGTTGGAGAAAAATTCATTTGAAGCTTTCTTGATGATGAAAAGTCTAGTTGAATGCAGTGCAGGAACTGGCCCAAAAAGGAAACTTTTCATTATAGGTCACTTTCCAAATTTAGAAACTTTGCACCAACTCCCGATTTTTGATGGATGGCATGAAACTTGACTTTTGAAGACCATATGATGATGTGCGACCTTGAAAACCTTGGAGAGAACCTCAAAATTTCACAGTTGACTTCTCCTCTCACTGTTGACTTTTACCCCATTCTCCTGATTTTCAATCCATTGGCCAATTGAACTTCTCCTAAACCAAACTGATGGACAACCTCCCATCCCTAGGTACTTAGGGACCCAAGGAGTACCATGGAATCAAGTCTTGCCCAAAAAATCAGAAATAAACTGACTTTATAGCAAACCCTAGTTGTGGTACCCTCAGTCTAAGAGGCAATAGCACAGTCTCCAAATCCAAATTCCTCTGAATATGATGTGTATCTTCTCCAACAAAGATGATATATGCCATTTGATGATGATAAAAACCCAAGGAGCTTGCCCATTGAAGCAATAAACCCAAGAATCTCAAAACCCTAATCTATGCACTGGTTAGGAGAGGATGATCCACCTAGGCTCCCTTGGACAAAACCAGGACTCTTGCTTGACCCTCTGAAGCACTGCCTCAGGCGCCTTGACCCCATGCTAAGAACCAATGATATGCACACATGATAATGCAAAATGCAATGCAACATAAGCCAGTTAGTAATAAAGTAAGGAGGGCAAATTTTGGGGTGCAACAGCTGCCCCTATTCAATCGACTTGGTCCTGAAGGTATGATAGCGACGGCTCTCAGACATTTGGGATGCACGGAGATTGAATACCAAAGAACCTGGAAATTTGCAATCCTCCGCTGGAGAATTAAACGTAAACGCTGTACTGTCGCAACGCAGACGAGTGCTAGCTACGCTGGGTATAAAGTCATCTCTGCTGATAAAGAGAATTGACAAAGGAATCTCGAAATATACCATCCCTACTGATAAAGGGAAACTGACGAAGAACTATCCAAATGATCGCTATCTCAGTTGATAAAGAGAAACTAGCGAACTGATGCCATCCCTGCTGATAAAGGGAAACTAGCAAAATAAATGCCATCCCTGCTGATAAAGGGAAACTGACGAAGAACTATCCAAAAGATCGCTATCTCTGCTGATAAAGAGAAACTAGCAAACTGATGCCATCCCTGCTGATAAAGGGAAACTGACGAAGAACTATCCAAAAGATCGCTATCTCTGCTGATAAAGAGAAACTAGCAAACTGATGCCATCCCTGCTGATAAAGGGAAACTAGCAAAATAAATGCCATCCCTGCTGATAAAGGGAAACTGACGAAAGAAAATCTTCAAAGGATTGCCATCTCTGTTGATAAAGAGAAACTAGCAAACTGATCCCATCCCTGCTGATAAAGGGAAACTGACGAAGAACTATCCAAAAGATCGCTATCTATGCTGATAAAGAGAAACTAGCAAACTGATGCCATCCCTGCTGATAAAGGGAAACTAGCAAAATAAATACCATCCCTGCTGATAAAGGGAAACTGACGAAAGAAAATCTTCAAAAGATTGCCATCTCTGCTGATAAAGAGAAACTAGCAAAATAAATGCCATCCCAGCTGATAAATGGAAACTGACGGACGGAAATCTCCAAAAGATTGCTATCTCTGCTGATAAAGAGAAACTAGCAAAATAAATGCCATCCCTGCTGATAAAGGGAAACTGACGGACGAAAATCTTTAAAAGATTGCTATCTCTGCTGATAAAGAGAAACTAGCAAAATAAATGCCATCCCTGCTGATAAAGGGAAACAGACGGACGAAGATCTTCAAAAGATTGCTATCTCTGCTGATAAAGAGAAACTAGCAAAATAAATGCCATCCCTGCTGATAAAGGGAAACTGACGGACGAAAATCTTCAAAAGCTTGCTATCTCTGCTGATAAAGAGAAACTAGCAAAATACATGCCATCACTGCTGATAAAGGGAAACTGACGAAAGAAAATCTCCAAAAGCTTGCTATCTCTGCTGATAAAGAGAAACTAGCAAAATAAATGCCATCCCTGCTGATAAAGGGAAACCGACGGACGAAAATCTTCAAAAGATTGCTATCTCTGCTGATAAAGAGAAACTAGCAAAATAAATGCCATCCCTGCTGATAAAGGGAAACTGACGGACGAAAATCTTCAAAAGCTTGCTATCTCTGCTGATAAAGAGAAACTAGCAAAATACATGCCATCCCTGCTGATAAAGGGAAACTGACGAAAGAAAATCTCCAAAAGCTTGCTATCTCTGCTGATAAAGAGAAACTAGCAAAATAAATGCCATCCCTGCTGATAAAGGGAAACTGACGGACGAAAATCTTCAAAAGATTGCTATCTCTGCTGATAAAGAGAAACTAGCAAAATAAATGCCATCCCTGCTGATAAAGGGAAACAGACGGACGAAGATCTTCAAAAGATTGTTATCTCTGCTAATAAAGAGAAACTAGCAAAATAAATGCCATCCCTGCTGATAAAGGGAAACTGACGGACGAAAATCTTCAAAAGCTTGCTATCTCTGCTGATAAAGAGAAACTAGCAAAATACATGCCATCCCTGCTGATAAAGGGAAACTGACGAAAGAAAATCTCCAAAAGCTTGCTATCTCTGCTGATAAAGAGAAACTAGCAAAATAAATGCCATCCCTGCTGATAAAGGGAAACTGACTGACGAAAATCTTCAAAAGATTGCTATCTCCGCTGATAAAGAGAAACTAGCAAAATAAATGCCATCCCTGCTGATAAAGGGAAACTGACGGACGAAAATCTTCAAAAGCTTGCTATCTCTGCTGATAAAGAGAAACTAGCAAAATACATGCCATCCCTGCTGATAAAGGGAAACTGACGAAAGAAAATCTCCAAAAGCTTGCTATCTCTGCTGATAAAGAGAAACTAGCAAAATAAATGCCATCCCTGCTGATAAAGGGAAACTGACGGACGAAAATCTTCAAAAGATTGTTATCTCCGCTGATAAAGAGAAACTAGCAAAATAAATGGCATCCCTGCTGATAAAGGGAAACTGACGGACGAAAATCTTCAAAAGATTGCTATCTCTGCTGATAAAGAGAAACTAGCAAAATCAATGGCGACTTCACTGGGGATAACGTGAAACAAAACTTCTAGTAAGAACGGGATTTCAGAAAAGAGAGAGGCCGGACAAACTTCCAACGGACCCATGATCCACAGACAAGATGGCTCTGCCGGGGAAAGGAGAAGTCTAAATAAAAGACTCTGCCGGGGAGCACCAGTATAAGGAACACATCCCTCCAAAATCTCCTGAGTCATGCCATCTCTGCTGGGAAAGAGAACTGGCAAAGAAAGTACCAAACCTGCCTTATGCTTCGAATGCAAATGTTTGAATAGTGGCGTAATGCTCCATACGACATGGAAATGCTATGCGTTTGAGGATGCAATGCCAATGCTTATGATATGCAAAAAGGGTCTCTCCAGCAAAATAAATGCCGGAGAGAAAAGACCAATTCATCTGGGGATGACAAAAATAAATTGTCCTCTGAATCTAGGAACTCTGCTGAGAAGTGTCATACTGATCAACTCTTCGGATCGATAACTTTTGCTGGGGATGAAATCACAAAAGAACTACCGGGGACCCCACCTGTCTTTCACTGAAGGTAACATCCAAAACCTGAGAGTTCTCCTCTGCTGGGGGAGTTGAGAATGGACGCCAATAACAGAACCGGAAGTCTGTTACTGAGGACTGCCAATAACCAATTGGGCTCAGAACCTGCTGGGGGATGCCAGCCCATAATACCATCCTGCTTGGGGAAAACAGTCCATAATACCATCCTGCTTAGGGAAAACAGTCCATAATACTAGCCTGCTTGGGGATACTGCTGAACTTAGCCTGCTGAAGGGGGAGAATGACTTTACTCCCACCTTGTTGGGGATTAGAATATAACGTTGTTGGTGAAAGTATGCTTCCTGACTGGATAGGGGATGTGAACACCCTGATTTTGTGGGGAAATAACGTCTTGATCCGGAGAAAATACTTCCCAAGTCTCCTGCTGGGGAAGGTCTGCTCTGCTGAGGAAAGTTTGTTCTGCTGAGGAGAGGAGCAATCTCAATGCTGGGGAAAGCCAACTGCTGGGGAAGTACAATCCCGTTGCCCTGACTTGTCTTTATGGTTATAGGCGGCTCTTTGAACTTTTCACTTGCCCCAGACCTCCAGGTCTAATGGAAGACATCATCTCAAGAGGATTTTATAGAAGATCGGGCGTTCGCACTGCCCCAGGGTCTTCAAACTCTTGGAGAGATTTATCATATCTCGATATAACTGCCCCAGTCTTCATAATCCATGAAGCACATTACCTTGAAAGGGATTGCAATGACTTGACAATGCTCTGCTTTAGTATCTTGAACCTTGAGGAGGTGTTTTCAATTAACCATTTTCAGGAGTGGACGATCTCCCATGCTCTAGAGGTGGCCTGCCCCACTATGGGCTTTGAAGTGACTTTGCCCCTGATCCTAGAATGAATTCCCCAGAATAACTTAATTTTGGAGAGTTTTCTCGACGTGACTGCCCCAGATTGGCAACATCTTAACACGACTTACTGGGGAGAGCCCACTCTACGCTGAGTCTCTTGGCAGCATGCCCTTTGATATGATTGTCCTTCAGAATTTTCAAGCAACCCAACTTGGCAGGATCAAGCTTCTTGACTGACGTTCACTGTGTAAGCTGCCATTGATGTTTAGGCACATGTATGCAAACAGAACAAGTTATTTATGAGAATGATAATCCTAATGCAACACTCATGTTAACCTTGAAGTTTTTATTGAAAATGCGTCACCAAGCCTTGTGAACGAATCACTGGCCGGGATGCGACCTTGATTTTTGAATGGCAAAACAATGCGCACATGCAATACCAACAAATCTTATTAGCACCACTCATAGGAGTCAGGAACGCTATCCTGTTGAAGTACGCTTTTGGAATAAACTCTGTTTCAATTAGGACTTTTAAGGGTTGTAACGTGGTCTGGTTCACGGTTTCAGAAAAAAGGATTTATGGCTCAAAATTTATCGGTTCCCACCCACTCTTTGTGATGTTCTTCAGTCCTATGTTCAGTTAATCTGGCCCAAACGTTCATCTCTCCAAAAGGTTTATGATCTTTAAGGAACCTATGCCACTAATGACAGTCACCCCTTTTTATCTTTTGTGTCTGTAATCACACGAATTTGTTCTTATCGAGGATTTTCTTTTGTAATGCTTACCGCTCTTTCTTTTGCTTTTTCGATCCCTAATTTTGCCTGGACTGGCTCTTTTGAGTTTTTCAATTTTGAAGTCCAGCGGGATGCCCTTACTTTTGCCTAAGTCAAGTTCCGACTTAGCGGGCTTTCTCTCCTTTTTTTTTTATTCCCCTTTTGAACAAAGCGTGTGACGATGGTCGTCTTATTTGCTTGAAAGGGTCGTGACTGTCTCACTCCTTAGTTGTTGACGGATAACCATCGGGGTTTCACATCTCTTGCCGGTGAGCACAGAAGGTAATGGATCCTCAGATGCACATTTTCCTTGAAATTTGAACGCTCGATCAAACTAACTGACGCCTACCCTGCCCCTGGGTTAAGTATGAAGGTTTTTTCCATACGAAGGAAACTCCTACTTCAAGGCTCAAAGGGGTTAACGAGGGTCTATCTCCCTTATATCTCTAGTGTTTAGGGGTTTGAAACAATGCCTGTACATCCTCAACAGGGTTCTATCCTTAAACATACGACCAGAGATTCTGCGTTTTCATCTCATCATCCTCCCTCAAGAGTTCTAAATAAGAAAATTGGTATTGCAGTGCATATAAACATTTAAGAGTGAACACGAATGAATTACTTCAAGGAAAACATACTCATTGCATTAATATCATCATAAAAACAAATAAGTCTTACATGCATACGATGCTTTAACAAGAAATGAAAAACTACAAATGAAAATGCAGTAAAGAAGCTGAAGATTGCCATTGCTAAGGAAGCTTAATTCTGTCTGGACGTACTTGCAGACTGAGTGTCCATTTGAGCGCATAATCCTTTCAGGCACTTTTCTCTTCAGACTTGGTCGAGGCATAGGCAGCATTTGCGGATGTGGGGATTCTAAGACCAAGGGCTGCAAGAAATGCCCCTGACCTGTTGTGACTTTGGGAGAAGCAACGGGGATACCCACTTCTTTTTCAACAGCTAGAGTGGGACCACCTTGTATGCTTACATCGCTCGGCGTGAGTTCAATTTTCCTCGAATCTATCAGATCTTGGACAGCATGCTGAAATGCCCTACAATCTTCCACATTATGCCCCGGCGTGCCAGAGTGAAAATCACAGTGGGCTCTTGCATCATAACCTGGTGGGGGAGTACCAGAGGGACGAACCAAAGTCCTTTTCTGTACCAATTGCAACTGAAGAAGATGCTGGAATAACTGAGAGTATGGCACTGGTGGAGTCTCAAAATGTCTATTCTGCTTAGGCGTAAATTGTGGCTGGCGTGGAGCACGATTCTGTTGTTGTTGGGGTACAGCCGGGACAGTCACAGTGGCAATCTGTTCACCCTTAGGGAGGGATCTCTTGAACAACGGGGGAGAGACAATTCCAGCAGCAGCTTCAGGCATGAGAGTATTATCTTTGCTTAGCACACCTCTCACGACCTCCATAACCAGACTCATCTGAGTCTTCAGTTGGTTGACCTCTTCCTTCAGCACTTTCTGCTCTTGAACCAAGGTTTGCATCTTCCCCATAAACTGGCCCATTTGGCTTCGTACATCCCTCAACTCAGCTTGAATTTGATCCATAATCAACTCTTGAATGGCCTGAGGAGTTAAGTCTGCAATTCTGAGAAAACCAGATCAAAGTAAGAATAACCAGCCTTGAACACCTGTTATGCAAATGCAAATGAACATGTTTAAATATTAGCAGGGCGATCCACCCCTTGATTCCAGTTTAATAACAAGATAGAACGGAACTTCTGCTCATATATTAAGAAAACCAGAGGAAAACCAAATGTCAACGATCACAAATCCAAGGTAACAAGTCTGAATATAAAAACCATAGGTCCTAACCAACAAGCCTGGTGGTGATCCACATACAATGGAAGAAAACAGAAAACTATGGCATATCATCAAAGTTTACAAGCGTCAATCCCCCCATCCATTATGCTTTCTGCACCAGTCTTGAATCTCCTTGAACAGCTTTCTGGTATCGCGATGCTTCTGCCTCTGAATTAGCCCTTGAATGAGAAGGTCTCTCCTGTGTATGATCCCATCCAAGTATCGGCAATGTAACTCCCAAGCGTCTTCTCCAGTAGCACCATCCATGCTAGGACTCTCATGTTTAGGCTTCTTCACTTCAGCCTGGACTTTCAGTTCTTCCATGGAGGCTATGGCTTCATTGAGTCGACCCTTGACTACTTGTCTCTTGAATATCCCTGATAAGATCTCGTCATCTTTCTTCTTGAGCGTCGACTTCAACTGATCAATCTTAGCTATGTAGTCGTCTTCCTTTCTCTTATTCTCAACCATGGTAGTTTCTCGGTGATCATCGAACCTGTGAATCTTCAACAAAGCCTTGCCTAATTCCTCTTCCTTGGACCTGAGAACATTATTGATACCATCCAAAGCTTGTTTCATCCTTTCTCTGGATGCGACCATGTCAGCAAGCTCTCTTTCTACTTTAGCAAGGAGCTCTGTCTTCAACTTGGCGGTATGAACAGCTTCACCCCGCTCATGCTTCCACTGATAAATCTCTCTCTTTAGCTCACTATTTTCTTCCCGCAACCTTTCCTTTTCAGCCCATAATTTGTTATACTTCTCCAACTCAACGGTGGTAGGAGGCTCGATCACCAGAGGATACAAAGGTGGTTCCACCGGGAATGGAAGAAGCTCCTCTTCCACTCTCTTCTTAATCCACTCTTTATAGGAAGGGAAAGCCCGATTGTTACTTTTCCCGAATGGAATTTTACCCTTCTTGGTCACCTGTTTCCAAGCATTCACAACTTTCCTTATCAACCCTTGATCCTCAATACCATTGAAGAATAAGGACTCTCGGACATCTCGCTCTTCGGGTGGATTTTTCAAAGGATAGCCAAACTGTCTGATAGCTAGGGAGGGATTATAGTTAATTCCCCCTTTTCTCCCTATCAAGGGTACATTAGGGAATTCTCCGCACTTGTAAATAATCTCCATTCCTAGCAAATCATGATTGATCCAAACAATGTTATCAGCGGTCAAGCCCATAACCCTCTTTGACCACTTCAGAGAATCTTTCATATCAACGAAAGCGCCAGATTCGGGGAGACGACTCAGAAACCAAGTAGCTAAGAGAGGTGCACAGCAACTCACAGTTTTTCCACGCCTATTCTCATTCTTATAGTGGACTGAGTGATACACATCACCTAGCAAGGTAGGTATAGGGTTCTTCGAAATAGAGATTCTGACGGCGTGCATATCCACCAGATCAGGAATGTTCGGGAACAGAACAATCCCATAGATACACACAGCCAGAATAGCTTGGAAAGCAGTCCAGTTCTTCTCTTTGACATGTATGCAAGCCTGATCAAACAAGAACTTCAACAAGAAACCCTTAACTCCTTGTTTTTCTTCGATATTACTATTCAGAATGGATTCACTAATATGGAGAGCAACAACCATTTCTTTTACCCCGGGGTGTTCTTCGGAAAAGAAAACTATATCGTGCTTGATGGGGATTCCCAAAATAAATGAGAACTCCTCCAACGTTGGAGCCAAGATGTAATCTGGGAACGTGAAGCAACGCAGAGACGGATCGTAAAACTGAAGAAGTGTGTAAATGGCATCCTTCTCATACTTGGAGATGTTGTAGACAAATTTCAGAAGTCTCTCATACCTTCCACTGAACTTTGTATGAACTCCGAAACCAGCCATATTAGTCAGCTGGTGAATCAATGTCAAGGTCGGCTCTGGGAACGAGTAAGCAACAGTCTTCTTTATCTGAACATCCATGCTGAAGTAACCTCAGAAAACTGGAATCAAGAGTAAGATGCAAGCCCTGAAAAATGTCAAACATGTTAGAATGCAAGAAAAATGATATGCTCATGCAAACAAGGAGTCAAGGCAACACTGCTGGATGTGCTGTGCTGTTAACTGACCGAGAACCACAACCCATGAAACCAGAATTCTGAACCACTGAGGAACCCAAATAACCAGACATTGATGAGAAATCCAGAAAAACAGGGTAGGTTGAAGGTCTCGGTTACCTGCAAACCTGCAAATGCCCATCCCCTCTCACGTGTGGGTACTAGGATGTTCAGTATCCCGGGCTCTCAGGTCGAGAAATGATGATACGTTCACCATTTCTAGTTTGGCATCATCATCAATCGAGGAGGCCTCAACTGATTCTCCAAAGCGGAAGGTCCTCAGCTTTGGCACTGAGGTCAAGAAACAATAGTACATTCATCCCTCGGGGTACAGTACTATCATCAATCGAGGAGTGCCTCCGCTGATTCTCTCCAAAATGTAGGGGCCATCCTATGCGAGTTCCAAAGCGGGCCCTCGGGTGCGAATGGGTTTGCCACAGGATGTGGTCTGCCACTATCACCACTAAAGAGGGATGTTTCCACTAAGGTCCTCAATGATCGGTCACCAGAGTCGACAACACTCTAGATCAACACCCCAACATGCGCAAGACACACACGTTAGAATACGTCCCAAGATAGCCTCGTCTGGTTGTGAATTTCGTGAACACACAAACGTACCAATCAGGCACGTAGGTCCTACTACTTTCCACTCTAGTCCTAGGGTATACTCAAGCCTGGGTATTAGGCTTATCTCTCGGTCCCACCCAACCTGCAAAACAAAGACAGCCAGCACAGCACAACAGCATGACAGTAATAAAAAATGAAATGCAGAAAATGCGGTAAAAATAAAAATAAAATACAACACGTAAAGCAAAACAAAAACAAAGCACCCAAAGAGAACAAAGACAAGCAAGCGCTAGGATTGACTCGCTTAGGGATGGACCAGCATAGGTCAACCAGAGTCCCCAGCAGAGTCGCCAGCTGTCGCTCCCAGGATTTTCATCCAGGTACAAACGCGAGAGTGGCGTGGAAAAACAGAGTCGCCAGCCGTGTAAATTTATCCCAAGGGAGGGAAAGGGAACACCGCATAAACCTGAGGAAGAGGGAAAGGAATGGTCATCGCAACCATAGCCTGGGTTCGAGAGTCGGTTACGCGAGGGGAAGGTGCTAGCACCCCACGCGTCCATCGTACTCGATGGGATCCACGCTTGTTGTCTAATCTAAGGGTGAGTTATCCTATCATCTAGGGTTGTACTAAGACTTAGAGGGAAAGACAAAGACCGACTCGGTAGGACGTCGACGTCCGAGGCCTGCGTACTCCCTTTGTGCAATGGGAAATTCAGAGTCAACGTAGTTCGGACCAAGTTCTTTTTGTGTTTTTTATGAGCGACGTTAAGTTCGCGTCCGGCAGTTAGGGTCGATGCCTGTTTGCGACTCAGACGGAAAGTAACGTGCCCTTTTTGAAAATAGCCTTTAAGTTTGGAAATCTCGAAGGACAAAAAGGTTTGAAGTTGGTTTGTGTTTTTTAGGACAGAAGTGGCTTAAGTTAGTTCCTAAATTGCATTGCACCAAAGTCTAGGGCACAGGGGCGAATACTTAACGCATCGTCCCAAGACAGGACACTCGCTAAGCACTCTAGAAAGATGAGAGGAAGCCCCTCATTTCTCATTCCCCATACTTAAGGCTCGTGCGCAATACACCTTATTCTTATTATGTGTTTTAAAGAAATTTGAGATGAGAAGAGAGAAGACACAAGGGGAACTCTAAAGGGGGACTATGAATCCTAAAGTCATCATGCATGGGTGACCTACGGTTAGTGAGGTTTGACGACAACCTAAATCCTAAAGGAAGAAGATGAGAGAAGGAAGAAGAACAAAGGTGAAAAGGGATACTTCCCCACCCTTAAAGAACTTACCTTAGTCCCTGCATAAAAGATTAGTGAGAAACAAACATAAGTAAAAGAAGGCAAGTGAAAATCAAACAATGGAAAACAATAGTGACAATAATCCAAACATGAATTAAGAAGTCAAAGGAACAACCCCAAAGCAAATGGCACAAGTGCCTTTCAAAAAAGGACTTAGGCAGGATCAGAAATACACATATAAGCAGATCTCAAGTGAAAGCAAATCAAATAATTAGAGAAATAACTCCTAAAATTCCAAAATTAAATAACCAGATTTCTCAACCAGAGACGAACAACACTTCAAAAATTCCTGCAAAAATTCAAAGTGTTAGCCATTCAAACAATTGGGCAAAGTTCAGGTGAGGAATAGGGTTCAATGGGCAAAAAAGAGGATCAAAATGCAATATGAAATAATTTTTAAAAATGAAAGGAAAATATTTTAATGCATTTTAGAATGTTAGTGAACAAATGCAAAAAGAACGGATCAAAAATATTTTATGGTTGTAGAGAAATAAAATAAATAATTTTAAGTATGCATAATATGGGTAATGCAAAAAGAAATTAACTAAATAATTAGTTTAAATGATAAAAATAAAATAAAAATAAAAAATAAAATTTGTAAAAATTTTATAAAATGATAAATATGATGCATGAATTTTTTAGTAATTTTTTAATGCAATTATGTAATTTTAATAATTAAAATATGAAATATAATAATTGAAATAAAATAAAAATGAAATAAAAGTTTGGGGGGTGCGTCTAGTAAGGAAATGAAGTGGCATAAATTGAAATGGGCTAGGGGGGTGTGCAGATAGCAGCCCAGCGTCTAAATATATCAGAAATAAAAAAAAAAGAAAGAGAGGTGCATGTGCGGACTTGGTCAACCAATCAGACTCACACGCACCATGAGATGAAATCAACGGTCCATATTGAGTCAATGTACAATCCAGTAGTTAAGATGAGAGGCTCTCATCAGCACGTACACGATAACCAAAATATGCCTGTGCACACCCAAACAGACGGTAATACAATAGACCAGCCACATGCCCCTCACATGACTTCATTTAATTGGTGTCACGCTAATAGCCACTTGATCAAAAATTAAATATAAACAAAGGCCATGATTGACAGACGCACGGTAGCATACACAAGATGGCACACACGCAATCAATAATATAAAACATAAAAATAAAAGACACGTGGAGAAATAGAGAGCGTTAGATTAAGAATGGACGGTCAGATTATCTCTTCTTCCTCTCAATTCTCCTCGCCGGACTGAATTCAGGCAGCCGCCAGAGCTAGGGCTCCGGCCACCCTCTCCGGTGAGCTGCAGTGCATTTTTCTCCAAAAATTGTAAATGGGTACTTTATTCTGACCAGAAAAATGTCAGGAATCCAAATATGGCATCAAAAAAATCAAATAACCAAGGAATAACGAAAAACGAAGAAAAATGCATTAGGGCATAAAACTTTAAATCCTCATTACAAGCAAACCACATGCCCAAACACAACAAAAATTACATTAGGATGATCAGCAGACATAGCACGTCAATATTCATGCTTAAAAGGAGATTTTTATGATGGTCAAAAAACCTACCAACCTGAGATGGTGCAACTCTATTCTTTGCTTTTGGCTGCGAATGATAGTTGATTTCTAATCTGTGGATCACCAGGATTCTGTTGGTGAAAGAATTTCTTCAAAACTCTTTGTGAATTGAGAGATCCAATGATTTCAAGAATTAGGGTTTCACTTTCTTTTCTCCAACATATCACGTGTATCTAACCCTAACCAGTGCATGGATAGGTTTAAATAGTCTAGGGTTTTCTTCTGATGATGAATTGGGCTTGGGTAATTCCTTGTTTCATGATTTTTGAATAATTTTGGAAAAATGCATAATGTGTATTAAACCTCTCTCCATGCATGTACACCTAAGAATTCCATGATGGATCACTTGCATTTGAATTGATAATTACACCCATATTGAACTTGGGCCTTGAAACCATTTGATTCATGACTTTTAAACAATTTGGGAATTTTGAATAATGGAGAATAAGTAGTACATACACCATGTAATTTCTTGGTTCTTGGGCCCAAAATAATCCTCAAAGAATGTCTTTTGGTATTAGAATGTGGCATGAAGCAATGGAATTGATTGTAGGTCATTATGCCCAAAGTTGTGAAAATGGCACCATGAAAAACCCTAAAAACCACTTTGCCTTCTTTGGATCATAAGTTGTGTTTCACAAATGATATGGAGACCCACTAGTACTTGTTGGAAAGAGGAGAAAAAGATCTTCAACTTTCATGTTGGAGAAAAATTCATTTGAAGCTTTCTTGATGATGAAAAGTATAGTTGAATGCAGTGCAGGAACTTGCCCAAAAAGGAAACTTTTCATTATAGGTCACTTTCCAAATTTAGAAACTTTGCACCAACTCCCGATTTTTGATGGATGGCATTAAACTTGACTTTTGAAGACCATATGATGATGTGCGACCTTGAAAACTTTGGAGAGAACCTCAAAATTTCACAGTTGACTTCTCCTCTCACTGTTGACTTTTACCCTATTCACCTGATTTTCAATCCATTGCCCAATTGAACTTCTCCTGAACCAAACTGATGGACAACCTCCCATCCCTAGGTACTTAGGGACCCAAGGAGTACCATGGAATCAAGTCTTGCCCAAAAAATCAGAAATAAACTGACTTTATAGCAAACCCTAGTTGTGGTACCCTCAGTCTAGGAGGCAATAGCACAGTCTCCAAATCCAAATTCCTCTGAATATGATGTGTATCCTCTCCAACAAAGATGATATATGCCATTTGATGATGATAAAAACCCAAGGAGCTTGCCCATTGAAGCAATAAACCCAAGAATCTCAAAACCCTAATCTATGCACTGGTTAGGAGAAGATGATCCACCTGAGCTCCCTTGGACAAAACCAGGACTCTTGCTTGACCCTCTGAAGCACTGCCTCAGGCGCCTTGACCCCATGCTAAGAACCAATGATATGCACACATGATAATGCAAAATCCAATGCAACATAAGCCAGTTAGTAATAAAGTAAGGAGGGCAAATTTTGGGGTGCAACACATGTTTCAAGTGCACTCAAGTAGTGAGGTCCAAAGACAAGTTTCAGAGGCATATTGTGGTTTAGAACAGGTGGAACCAATTCTGTCTCCATTTTCCCTCCTTTTGGCGCCAAATAGAAAATTCAAATTTTCCTCATGGTAACCGGTTACTCACCGTTTGTTAACCGGTTACCCAGTGTAATTTTTGCCCAGAATCTGCATTTTTCAGCACTGCAGAATTTTCATATCATTCTAGTGGCCATGTGCATTGCTTGTGCCTACGTGGGAAGGATCTAGAACAACTTCTTTTCATCATTTCCACCCAAATTTTCCATTTCCACTCATCAATTTCCACCCCAATTCCACACTTCACTTCCTAACCCATTTTCACCTAATTTTCCACTCACTCCAAACCCAAGCCAAATTCCTAAGCTAGAGGATATTTAAGCTCACTCATTCCAAACCAAGAGGGGACCTAGATCATTTTAACTCTCCAATTTTCAGAATTCTTTCAATTCTCTCAACTTTTCTCTCATTCTCCAAAACCCTCACTCAAAGTGTCATCATCAAAGTTCATCAAATTTCACCTTGGAATTTGTTGATCTTGAAACTAAACCACCATCCATTCACCAATTCTTGAAAGAATCTTGGATTTGCTACTGTTTTGGAGTGTGGAATCACTTTTGGAGCAGCTTTTCATTATTTGAGTTGTTCTAGCTTGGATCTTGGTTGTTCTTGCTTGGATCTTGAAGTTCATCACATAGATCTTTGGATTTCTTGCTTGGATCATCAATTTTCGTTCTCAACATTCACCAAGGCAAACCTCAGCCTTGTAGGTTGGTTTTCCCTAGATCTATAATTGATTTTGATTGATCATAGCTTTTGCATTGTAGATCCATTGATTTCATGTGTTGTTGATGCTTTTGGTTGATGTTGATCATGAATGTTGATGATAATAGATTTGCATGATGTTTGATTGCTGCTCATGCGTTTAATTTCGTGCATGAGTGATTGTATGATCATCTAGAAATAATTGGATAAGTGGTTTGATGCTGAAAAGTGCTTTTGAAACAGATTTTTTTAACTGTCGTCCCAGAGTAACCGGTTACTCACCGTTTGTTAACCGGTTACTTTGTGTATTTTTTCCGTAAATGGTCTGATTTTCAACTAAGTAACCGGTTACTCACCATTTGTTAACCGGTTACTCTGGGACAGAATGTGTATTTTAGTGCATTTTCTTGGTTGTTTGAGATCCGATGCATGCCTAAACTTCATGGACTAATATGTTGATGATTTGTGGATTATTCTTGAGCTGTTGAACCTCACACTATTGCATGAACACATTTCTCCGACACGCGATGCTTGGATTTCATCGTTTATGTGTATGTTTGCGTTGTTGAACACTTGATGCTATGAACACATATGCACACTCACTTGTTGATCATGTTCATTGTGCATTGCTGCTGGATTGATGATGATTGTGCATACTTACTTGTATCCAATTTCATAATGTGCATACTTGTTTCATTTAATCATATGCTATATGATGCATTCTTACATGATGCTTGCAAGGTTATTCAACATGGTGCGTGGTTTGTTTTTTATCATGATTAATTGAACGACGTATGTTGGTTTATGCACGTTTGCTCTGCTTTGATTGAATCGTATTCAAATGTGGTGCATGCTGTCCTAATTTTACATCTGAGTTTTGCATAAAGTGTTGTCATATGTGTTATCCATGTGTACATGTATGCTGTTTGACCTTTTTTTACACCTGTTTTCATGCTGAGTTTCATGCTGTTGAATGCTGTTTGGTGTGTGTGCATGATTTCATTGCTGTTCTGAAGCAAATGTGTTGTTGTAGGTGCTGTACCTTCTCTTTTTACTCATTTCACTCCCTCGAGTCCCAAGACTTGGAACAAGTCTTGGACTCCTTTCCCCTTAGGGCTACCTAGTCCAAATTAATTTCAGATTAAGCTTGGAGTAGGATTAGCATTAGGTATTAGGTAGTCGTCTCTCCTAAGCCTCACTAACCATAGGATCTCTTTTGCATGATAGAGTTTCCTTGGGGTCTTCTCTCTTCTCATCTCAAAACTTCTTGAAAAAACTTAATAAAGATAAAGTGTATTGCGCACGAGCCTTAAGCGTGGGGAATGAGAAATGAGGGGTTTCCTCTCATCTTTCTAGAGTGCTTAGTGGGCGTCCTGTCTTGAGACGATTCGTTAAGTATTCGTCCCTGTGCCCTAGACTTTGGTGCAATGCAAGTTATGAACTAACTTAAAAAGAAAACACTTCTGTCTAAAAAACACAAAAACAAATTCAAATCTTTTTATCCTTTGGGATTGTTTGGTTCCAGACCATTTTCAGATAAGAGCGCGTTACCTTCCATCTGAGTTGCAAACAGGCATCGACCCTAACAGCCTGACGCGAATCTAACGTCGCTCATAAAAAACACTTACCCATTCGTGGTCGTACCCACGAACTACATTAGCTCTGATTCCTCTCTCTCGTCCGATTGAGGATATGTAGGCACAAGACAACGATTATCTTGGCGAGCAACCTTCCCCCATAGTTCTCGTCTGAACTACGTTGACTCTGACTTTCCCATTGCACTGAGGGAGTATGTAGGCCTAGGGCATCGAATATGTCCTACCGAGTCTGTCTTAGTCACCCCCATCCCCGTTTTATTTTGTTCAGCCATATATAGTAGGACAGCTCACCCTCCGTTTAGACAACAAGCGTGGATCCCATCGAGTACGATGGATGCGTGGGGTGCTAACACCTTCCCCTCGCATAATCGACTCCCGAACCTGGACTATGGTTACAATGACCATGTCTTTCCCCGTTTCTCTTCAGGTTTATGCATTGTTTCCATTCCCTCTCTCGGGATAAATACACATTGCTGGCGACTCTATGTCTTCTGTACCACTCTCGCGTTTGTACCGTTGGATGCGAATCTTTCGGGAGCGACAAACCCCTCTGCAATTCTCCAGAAGTTCGCAATGCAAACTTTTATTTGCTTTGCGAATATTTGCTAGAAAGTTCGCAATGCGAACTTTGATCCCTTTTTCTACTGCCATAATTCTGGGAGCATTCGGTGGGAAGTTCGCAAAGTGAACATTCGCAAACCAGCTCTTATTTTGACCACAACTTCTAAACCGTAACTCAGATTGACGCACAGTCGGAAGCGCTGGAAAGTTTCTTCAATGCTCTATACAATAATGGAAAAATATAATTGCTTGAATACCTACGAAAATGTGAGAAAATCAATTAAAATCAATGATATTTACACGATACGTATTATATACACTGTAATGTAAAGTAAACGTATTTACAAACAAAGCGGGGTTTATTCGAACGATATTAACAAAAAGTATCGATAAGTGCAACAAAACTGATATACAAAAATAGTTACAATTTGCACTTATCACAGACACAGGAGAACCTCAATCTTTCATCCTAGACTTCCCCAGCTAAGGGTCAGCTTATCATCAATACTAGTCTATTAGAACCTCAAGGCATCTAATACCTTAACTCTTCGGTAATCCTCAGGAAGAGTTGATTCCCCACTTTGGACCTGTCTTTGGATCTCAATAATCCTCAGCAGAAGACAGCCTTCTCTTAGGCTTTGTATAATGATTTTCCTCAGCAGATTTAGCCTCAAAAGCACTCTCTTGTTGAGTCAATCACCTTTTCAACACTCTCTTGTTGAGTCAATCTTTTTTCTTAAAGCACTCTCTTGTTGAGTCAATCATCTTTTCAGCACTCTCTTGTTGAGTCAATCTTCTTTCCTAAAACACTCTCTTGTTGAGTCAACCTTTTTTTTAACCTCAATCTTGGGCTTTGTACAAGACAAATAAAAACACTCTCTTCTTGAGTCAACCTTTTTAGCCTCAATCTTGGGCTTTGTACAAGACAAATAAAAAACACTCTCTTGTTGAGTCAACCTTTTCAGCCTCAATCTTGGGCTTTGTACAAGACACCTGAAATATCCTCAGCCGAGTCAACCTCTTTAGCCTCAATCTTGGACTTTATACAAGACACATATAAACTTTCTCCAGTAAAGGAAAATCTTTCTAAACCTTCTCTTAAGTTCTGTATAAGTATCTCTCCAGCGGAATTAATTCCTCCCAGCCTTCTTTTAGGCTTTGTGAATTAATCTCCCTAAGCAGAGTCAATCTTTTTTAGCCTTAATCTTGGGCTTTGTACAAGACACCTCAAATATATCCTCAGTGGAATCAATAAGTTCTTTTAGCCTCAATCTTGGGCTTTGTACAAGACAGACAAAATATTCCCCGAAAAAGTCAACTTCCAGCCTCCTCTTAGGCTTTATATAAGGACCTCCCCAGTAGAGTCAATCAATCTCTTAGCTTCAACCTTGGGCTTTGATTAAGGCACATACAAAAATCAACATCCCCTCTGAGGAAATAAAAAACTCTCTGTAGAGAGATATTTCTCTGTACATTACACATTCAAAACAAACCTTAATCCTAGATAACTGCTATAAGTGGCACACTTGTTGATTCAAATATCCAAGTTGTCGCCCATCTCTTATCTGGGTAAATCCTCTCTTTCATCTAATTGCTGTAAATGGCAAGCCTCTGGGTTACAAACATCCAAGCCACCGTCCCTCTCTTAAGATGAAAGATTCATAAGGAAAAATAGCATTGCTCAACACTGAGTTAAAGTTTTCTCCTCCAAGACAAATCCCCTATAAAGGAAATTATGGCATTGTTGGATTCTCACATCCCAGTTAAAACAATTCTCCTTTATAATCAGTCACTCAACAGTTGTGATAAACAGACGAGATATCTCCCTTTAGAGATGACAAATTCTCTCTCAGTCAAACTTTTTTAGCTTCAATCTTGGGCTTTGAACAAGACACAAATACTCCTTTAGCTTCAATCTTGGGCTTTGAACAAGACACTAAACATATATTTCCTTCCATAGAATAGGAGGGAACTACGATTGCTCTGATTTCCTTATTTTCTTTAACGGGAATACGTAGGCATAAGATTACGAAATCTTAACGAGTACACCAATAAAAAACTTTAGGTCCAGTACCTTCGCACACCAATCAAAAACTTTAGGTCCAGTACCTTCGCACACCAATCAAAAACTTTAGGTCCAGTACCTTACCAAAAACATCAGGAAACACCCGAAATCAACAAATACTCTCTCTTAACATTCCTAAAGGAGAAACTTTCCCAAACAACAGACAAACACCAGTGAATAGAAAACAGTAAGTATAATTTCTAACAACCTGTGGATAACCACATATAGGATGGGTAATTGACAACTCCCCATTGTATAACCTGACCTTGAACTCCCCAATCTCTTTAAGCATTTGTTCGGTTAAACATTTGCGTGCAAGGTTATTTTTAGATAGCTTCCCTTTCCTTTCCAGCTTCATAGGATAAATAAGAAATCAGAAAGTAGCACCCCACTCCTACCATTGCGGTGAGGAAAAACCCATGGCGATAAGGTGGTCGCATCACCGACAAAAATCGCACGCTACAGATGCCATGCTTCAAAAGAAAGAATTTAAAAATGTTTATATGAAGAGATGCAATTTTTTGGGATACTGGAACAGTGTTAATCGATTACCACTATTAAGGTAATCGATTACATGCTTGTAACGTGCAGAATTTTGAAAAAATAACAGGGTAATCGATTACCCTAATTTGTGTAATCGATTACTTCATCCCAGAATTGAAAAAATGCTTTAAAAAATGATGTGTAAGGACTTTTAAGATGCATAAAATCACTTCTAATGGTTATGGCATGAATGAAGGATGGTTTAAACACTTGCATAATCACATAGAGGTTTAGTGTTATACCTTTTCCTTTGTGCTAGTCAATCTTCATAAATTCCTCAAGACTTGATTTAATACTTTGACACTTTTGTTCTTGAGCTTGAAGCCTTGATAATTCCTTTTTGTTAATCCATCCTTGAATTGTTGAACATGTGTCGTCATCAAAACCTTTGAGAAGCCATGTCTTCTCATCCCCCTTTTTGATGATGACAACCACTTCTTGAAATTTTGTTCCAACCTTGATTCTCTAACACAATGCTCCCCCTTGATTAATGCTCCCCCTTAATCCATGATTTCTAGGGAGCCTTTAAAATCTGCATTTTGTTAGAGAAAAGCATACAACAACATACAAAAAGCATACAAAAACATACAATTCTTCTCCCCCTTTGTCATTAACAAAAAGGATGGGAAAAGATAAAAATTAAAGTGTTCATGTTGTATAACAATAGCATTTATGAAAATTAAAACAACTATAATATAACATACATATGTAGAACACACAAGATATAAAACATAGAACATTATATTATATTAAGTGCATAAACATATAACAAAATGAGACGAATACATAATAAAGTACTTATGACATATCATAACATAGACTTAATTTTAACTTAAGACTAAACCATAACTTAGAAATTAGAAACTAAAACATAACTTAGAAATGAGTTTAAGACATAAACAAGTACTAGGAACAAAAACTAGTGCAAACATAAGAAAACATGATTAATCGCTTTCAGACATACACTATGCCAATTAAGGGAAAAGACAGCGCTTTTTTTGGCCTTTAACAGCGCTTAAAAGCGCTACCTAAGGTGGCGCTGCCATAGGTAAAGACAGCGCTTTTTTTTTATGAGAAAGCGCTGCTAAAGGCCTACTTTAGGCGGCGCCTTAACTTTAAAAGTGCTCTCTAAAGTAGGCCTTTAGCAATGCTTTTAACTGAAAAAGCGCTTTCTAAAGTGGCCCTTTAACAGAGCTTTTTCTGGCCTTTTATTGGCATCTTCAGGCAGCGGTTTTTTAGGAAAAAGCGCTTTCTATTGTCCCCCTTTAGACAGCGCTTTAAAAAGCGCTGTCTAATTTATTTTTTATTTTCACCTTTAGGCAGCGCTTTCTAAGGAAAAGCGCTTTCTATTTCCACCCTTTAGACAGCGCTTTTGAAAGCGCTGTCTAGATTTTTCTTTATAGGCAGCGCTTTTTCTTTAAAGCGCTGTCTTTTCTTCACATTTTTTTTAATGATTTTTTAAAAAAATCAAATTTTCCCATTTTTTTATGCAGAAACCTGTATATATTTTCCTTCACATTTTAGGCCATTTCCAATCCTTCACATTTTAGGCCATTTCTAATCCTTATAAATCACATAAACCATTCTAATCCATGATTCACATTTAGGCCATTTCCATTAACCATTCCCATAATTAAACCATTCACATAATAATTAAACCATTCTAATCCATAAACTATTCACATAAACCATTCACATAAACCATTTCCATAATTAAACCATTCTAATACATAAACCATTAACATAAACCATTCACTTAATTAAACTATTGTAATCCATAAACCATACATAATTAAACCATTCTAATCCTTTAACTTCTAAAGATCTCCTAATATACAACAACTTCCAAATATATACAATTACACTCCATAACTACACACCAACTTCCATATATACCTTATATGATTCTTTTCCCAATAAGGTATTCACACAATTCCTCCTTGATTTGTTCCAAATTATCTTTCGTGTAATGAGGACACGCGTATTCATCAAAGTACTACATAACAAAACACAATATGCATGATTTAGTTTAAAATAATAAATTATATGAAATATCCGATAAGTATAAAAATAAATCCTAAGTTATAAATCCATACCGTGATGGGAATCTCTAATCGATCCAAATGAAGGATTTCTCTCATAAACCTCAAAACGAAATAACCGTAGTTTATACCATTACGCTGACGAGGACACTACACATAGAAAAACAAATAAGAATTAATATATAGTTGTCTTGTGTTATCAAGTAGCCTCACTATTATAAGCAACATTGTGAAAATTAATATACCTCCATTTTGATACATGTAATGGTGGAAGCTTTAGACCGTGATACTCGAGCTTCTCTTTGTGCTCGGTATACTAGTATTGTTCTATAAAAGAAAAACGTAAATTTAGAACAATCTCACAGAAATAATTAAATATACAAATACACACGAATATTTAGAACAATCTCACTTACGTATAAACCAAATCCTTCATATTCTGATATGTTGTCCAATCATGATCTAATGAATTCAGATAATACACCACTTCTCTTGTAGGATTAATAGCAACCAACAACCAGTGTCCACTGTAAAATATAACAAAAGTTTAAATGGATAATTTATACGCAAAAGATACAAAGATTAGAATGAAATTATAATGAAAATCTTACTCGTTTCCAGTATTATACGGTAAAAGATACAAACTTTCTGTACTGCTGGCCATAAATCTCTGGAGTAAGTGATCTCTTACTGAATTTGGATCAGTAGCAATTGCCGGTGCATTGACACGGGCGCAAGACAAGAAATGGAATCTGTTTGACAATTGATTCCCGCGCATCAATTCGTCATACAAGCACCTTAAATAAAAACATAATTAACATTAGACTATTTTCATTGAAATGTGTAAATAAATTTTTCAACTAATTAAATAATAGATTGATCGGAGTACCAGATGTATGAATGCATAACACTGATGCCTAATTCAAGATGCCGAAAAATTTGTTCCATGTCCTCTTTTGCAATTATTTCAGAATGAGGAAAACCAAAAACACCTCCGTCCATGTCTATTTGACGAATAGCACCATCCATCAAATATGATGTTGCCACAAGTGTTTCAAGACACATCCGAAAGCGAGTTGTAAGAGCTCTTTTTGTTTGCTACCCGGTCTTTGTAGGAGCTCTTTTCTTGCTGGCTTGTTGTGAAACTTGAGCAGGAACCTAAAAGTCATATAAGTTAGATAAAGTAGAAAATCATGAAGCTTTTGAAATTCGGATCATAGAATAACACTTTCAATGTACCTCTTTTTGTGATGCAACAGACTCGTTGTGCGGAAAAATCCCTTTATCCTTAGATGCGGGTTTTAAAGGAGTCTAACATTACCATGTAAAAACATTCAGAATACTTTTCATAATGGTTTAGAATTGACTTTTGATTACTAAAACATTCATAATGGTTTTCAACATACCTCCTCATCTATGAAAATGAGGTTTGTCGGCCATGCAACAAACGATCCTATTGCATCTCGCAACAATGTTATCTCTGAAACAACGTCAGGGATTGGTAGCAACGCATCAAGCTCTAAAGCAATATCAATCGACACTTTCAGACATCCAGCAGGGAGCGGTTTATGGTGAAGTAACTCTCCCAATTTGTTATGCACTTTTCCCTTGCCAACTATGCGATAAGTCGGTAACGATAAAAATAGCTGACAAGATGAAATGCCCTAAAGAAATAATAAATATGTAACTGTTAATGTGTATATATGTCAATTAAAATAAACGTGCTAATTTAATTAAAATAAATATATGTCAATTAAAATAAACGTGCTAATTACCTCGGGAATTTTATGTTGACAATTGATACTAGCTTTGTCACTAGTAGCTTTCAACTTTGAATCGCGCTTTTCCGCCTCATATCTCTCTTTATCCTTTTGCAATTCACGGACTTGCGCTTTTAATTCCTCCAATGATTGCATCACTTCTTGATTGCTAGGATTTTTTCTCTTTGGATGCTTATACAAGGAAGATGGAGTCACACCAAATCCTTTACCCCTCACCCGACCGGAATACTCAGGAACATTTAGTACTCGACTAAGTATGCTCCTGCAATCCTCCTCACATGTGGTTACGGATTTAGATAGAGTCTCCTGAAATTCATTGATATATCAAAAATTATTAGTGGGGATTAAAAATTAATTATATTTTAATAAAATTTCGATTCACTTAAAGACATAATGTTATACTTACACATTCGCCATAAACATGTTGAACATCTTCCCTAACAACTCCATCCTTGCCCACACAAGCTTCCTTCCACAAAACATGGTCCGAAAGTGATGTTTCTTCACTTTTCGTCTCTTCTAACTACACATTGAGATAAATAATAAGATCATCAATTATAACACAATAAGACAATTAATAAAATCATAGCATTTATATATACTTACCAATTTTTGCTGTAAGCGTACATATCCCAAACGCCCTTTTCTGTATGGATACGCGGGTTTTGATGCTCTTTGGCGATTAGTGGCACTCAATTCCTGGATAAAAAAGTTTAAGTCATATCAGAACAAACTAATGCAACAAGTATATAATACAATTAATAGACATGACAAATTAACATTACATTGAATTTTTTGGATTTTCATTTGGCTACAAAAGTGCTCCATTCTTCAGAAGCAATCAAGTCCGCATACAACTGTGGAAGTTCTGCTTCAACCAAATTTTTTTCCGCATCCCTAAGATATTTGTTTGATAACATAGTTCGAAAGCCTCTGTGTCTTTTTTCGGCCAATTGAAGACAATACTTTTTTCGGTTTTCATCAATATTAAAAGACCTCTACAAAAAAACATACACATAGAGTGTGTTAGTATAAGTAAATTAAAGACTTAATCGTCAACAAAAATCTAATAACTCGTTTTTGTAAGGAGGAACCAAACACAAGGGCAGCTCCCGACCAACCTAGTTATGACAACTTGAATTTCGATGAGTGGGATCCACGGTTCCGCGCTTCATTCTCCTATACATGGGACCAAAATGAGGCCATGAACCGTGCCATGACTAGTATTCAAAACTCCATGTATCGGATGCAATTGCAAATGGCCAGGCCCGAGGACGCTGAACAGCAAATCCTTACCCCCGAGGCTTATCAGACTCATGTATCTTGGCCTGGGGACAGGCCATTCTATTTAGGAGGGGTTGCTGTTGAAGGTACAGTTGATGCAACAATTGAGACTGTAGAAAATGAGGGGGATGAAAATGAAGACGAAGAAGAGGAGGAAGGAGAAGAAGAGGAAGTGGGAGATGATGGAAGCGAGGAGATGGATGAGGAGTAGGTTGCTGAAATCATGAAGGAAAGCGCGCCAAAAACATGAAATTTATTGCTTTCAAAGTTAATTTTATATGTTTCCATCTTTAGTTTTCAAGTTTAATTTCATCTTGTCTAGAATTTTGTTGTTTTGTAAGATGTTGGAACTTGTGTGATTTTCGCATGTTTGTTTAGTGACACCAAAATTAGTCAAAAGACAGTCATAGATAACAAATGGCAAATGGCAAATGGCAGTCATATAAACTTTCATCTTCTTCATTCTTGAATCGAAATAGATAACAAATGGCAAACCAGAAAAAGACAGTCATAGAAAATGGTAAACCAAACGCATGCACACAATATATTTACACTAAAATAGCCATTGACAATACCTTGACACAAAATGTATCAACAACAACGTAAAAGACAACAACATTGTATCAACAACAACGTACCTCTTCTTACTTCACGTGAGAGAGAGAGAGAGATGAGGGAGCAGTCTCGAACAGAACAACGCGGTGGGAGAACAAACAGAACAACGGCGGTGGGAGAACGAACACAATAGCGGTGGTCGTAGAACGGAATGCTGGTGGGAGAACGATGGTGGTCGGAGAAATCGCGAGAGAGAAAGGAGGTAGAAGTCTTGAGTGAAAATGAATAGGCGGGTTCTGAAAATTTAGTGTTATTTTATTTTTTAATAATCATTGACCTAAGACAACGCTTTTTCCTAATAAAGCGCTTTCTTTGAATAGGCCTATAGCAGTGCTTATTAAAAGCGTTTTCTAAGGTTATCTTTTAATTGTCCTATAGCAGCGCTTTTTAAAAGAGCATTCTAAGGCTATCATTTAGCAGCGCTTTTTAAAAGCGCTTTCTAAGGTTATCCTTTAGCAGCACTTTTTAAAAAGCGCTTTCTAAGGTGGGGACTATTTACGACCTTTAGCAACGCTTTTAGAAAGCGCTTTCTAAAGGTATCCTTTACCAGTGCTTTTTTTTAGTGAATTTTTTTTATTCCTTATAGCAGCGCTTTGTGATAAAAGCGTTGTCTTTTTAGTGCTTCCTAAGGCTATTTTTGGCGTAGTGATAACATCATCTTCCTCTCCATCATTACGCTCTTCATCACTCTCCTCTTCATCATTAGGTTCTTGAATGTGGGATTTGGAAAAGTTCCTCATCATGCGCCTCATAGAAGCCATCTCACGTTTGTGTTCCCTATGGTTAAGATTCATAGTAGCCTCCATAGAACACATCTTATTATAAAGAACCTCATTGGTGTATCCACCTTTCGGAACCGGTGGAGTGGAGGAGGATGAAATAGGATACTTGTATGCAAAATTTCCATCGGAACCTTTAATGATGCCGGTGTTCCTAGTTGCTGTATCCGCATTAATCTCACAATTTCTAGCCGTCATAACCGTTGTTGGTTCTCTTTGCAATAACACTCCACTAAACTCCAATTTTTTTTAAACAAGTCTACCATATGGAAGACCACCCTTAAGAGTTTTTTGATGCCCCATGTGGTGCATTATCACATAGGCCCAATCCACTTTCATTTGATTCTTGATAGGATGGATGAGTTGAAGTTCAACATCACTCACTTGAGCATGGTTTGAGTGTTTTGGTACCCAAGACATAGGCAAGGATGTAGTGTAGCATCCTATCGCTTACAGTTAAGTTTTTGGCAAACTTCACCACCCCAGAGGAATTCGGATTTTGTCTACTCATAAGATCAGCTTGTGTTCCTCTAGAAATTGAAATAAAATGATCCATACTACTAAAAATTTTCCAAGCTTCCGTATCGGATTGAACACCATGACAGATTCTTCTCCTTCAAAACGTATCCCTAAGCAATTTCCTAATTCTTGCAAAGTCATACATTTGTCAGTATTGTTAACCCTAGCCACTAACATTAAATCTTCAAAATCATCAAATCCAACTTCCAAAGTAGTATAAAATTCTTTAACCATATCAGGATAATACGCTCCTACTTCAGATATAAGCTTATCCACCCCTTGAGTTTTCAATAATGCAGGAAAAGTATAGCTATGGTTTGGAAAATCTTTGAGATTGACATACTTTACCGACATTAATGGGCGATTCCGTATACTATAAGTAAGTCTTCTGGATTGGACCGTTTGTGTGTGCTCTTCTTCCACATGGTCAGAACTTCATTCTCCTATTTTCTGCTTCCCTTTGTTTTGTTTTGGAGGAGCCATGAGAGCTTGTAGGTTAAGGTTTGAGAGAGGGAATTTCATATTTGAGGAGAGTGGATAGTTTGGAGATGAGGGTTTGAGAGTTTAGGCATTGTCGCGGCCGGCAAAATTATTCGCGTCGCCATCATATTTTTTCTAAGGAAGGTGTTAGGCACCCCTCACTTCCATTGTACTCAATGGGATCCTCCTTAGATTTTAGGGTATGTTTGTTTGTTGTCTGACTTTTATTTACAAAAGAAACCTAAGTTTTTTATTACTGTACTCGCTAGGGTTTACAACCCTATGCCTGCGTACCTTAAATTTTGAAGGATCAGAGTAACCGTAGTTCACCTCCCCTATTCCTACCCCCTAATCCTATTCCCATTTCTAATCCTAAACCCAGTCCACTATTTATACTCTTAGATAAAGAGTTCTATCCCTTAATCTATTGTTTATACTCATAGATAAGGAGTTATATCCCTTAATCTGTTATTTATACTCCTAGACAAGGAAATCTATCCCTTAATCAATTATTTATACTCCTAGACGAGGAGTTCTATACTCTCCGATCGAGAGTTTTATCCCTTAATCCCTTATCCCTTGTTTATTCTCTCGGATGGAGAGTTCTATCCCTTAATCTATATTTATACTCTCGGAAGAAGAGTTTTATCCCTTAAATTCTATCCATTATTTATACTCTCGGACGGAGAGTTTTATCCCTTAAACCCTTATCCCTTGGCCTTTATTTATACTCTTGGAACCTAAGAGTTTTATCCCTTATCCCATCTGTTATTTAGGCTCTCGGACCAAGAGCTTTATCCCCAAATTTTAAATCCCTAAAAAAACTTTTTATCTCCCTTAAAATAACTTCCTAAATTCCCCAAGAAAAGGAAAAAATAAAGTCCCAAGTGTTATTATGCTAAAAAAGCAAAGTTTATCCCCAAATTATTCAAAAATAAAAAAAAAACTAATTTCCAAAAGCCAAATAGTCCCAAAAAATAAATAAAAGTAAGATAAATAAAAATAGAAAAGTATTTTGATCTCAAAAAAATAACATTAAATTTACTATAACCCGTGTTTATCCTAAGAAATATTATTTTCCTTAAAAAACAAAATCCCAAACCCATATTCACCAAAACATCTTAGCCCGAAAACCCCAAAATTAAATCCCATAAAAATCCTTGTGAAAAAAAGGGAAAAGAATATTTTAATGAACTAAAAAAATAAAATGAAATAAAACCCATAATTATCCCAAAAACCCTAATTACTCATCCTAATAAAAACCTAAAACCCTATTATTTATAAATCCTAATTAATATTAAAATCCTAATTTATTAATTAAATTAAGTAATTAACTTAATTAATAAATAAAAACAAACAGGGGGTGTATTTTATGTTGAATAAGCCACTGGGCACATTCTGGGGGTATAGTTAGCAGTTCGGGCGCAAGGCCCATCAACCAAAACCCAAATTTGCAAAGGAAGTCCATGTGGAGAGAGTCTGACTTTGACTCTCTCCTGGGCGTCTGATCATGATCCTATGGACCAAGGAGTATCTAATCTCAGCCTTTGATTTCAAATCTCCAAACCAAGTCATCTGAACGCATGGCTCAGATTCAAAGTTACTGTGTACTCTTAATAAGCGAGCTCGCATGGGACACCAGTTGACCCCCAACGGTCAACTCGATCTTGTAGTCTGAAAAGCGCCACTTGGCGTAAATCCAAGGTCTCACGGAGGGAGTATATAACTCCAATCTCCCTCAGAATTCCTCTCATTTTCATTTTTCTTTCTCTCTCTACCCTTCTCCTTCGTTCTCTATCTTCTAATGTTGTCACCTCTCTCTATATTTCCGTCGCCGGTGACCCTTCCAGCCACCGCGCGACACCCTCAAACCACCGCGAACACCATAATTCGGTTGAGGATTCAATCGAAAGTTTCAAAATAGCAAGAACCCTAACCCCCCAACCCAGATCATCTTGGTTCGTTAGGGTTCGTGAGGAACCCTAAGAACCCAAACCCTAAACCCCTATCAAAAACCCAAAATTCAAACAACCTTCAAGAACCCTAAGGGTTCTGGGAAGAACCCTAACCCTAACTTGAAGAACCCTAACCCTACAGATATGAAACCTACCCCCCCAAAATTTCCAGAAACCCAAATAATTTAAAATACACAACCAACAATGATCGAGCTAAGTTTTTTTATTACCTTCCTTGCAGTGGACCTCGTAGTAATTTGATATCCTATTTCCTCTGTTCTCGCTTCTAAACCCATTCCTCTTTGATCTTTGCAGGTACCAACAGCTAAGCTCAGAGAGATTGGGGTTCTAATGTTGAACCCTAATTCTCTTGGATGCAAGAGCTTTAGTGAAAGGTTTTGTGGGTCGCAACAATTTTTAGATTCCGGGTCCTCCTTCTTTTAGATTTGTCTAAGGTTTATATAGAGTTAGAATTAGGTCTAGAATTAAGTTAGATTGAATCTGTTTTAGGAACTTTTGATGTAATTCTTATCTGATTTGATTTCATTGTGATTTTCTGTTGGAATTAGGATTTGATTAGTTATATGTACAACTTTGATTGTATTTTGATCCAAAAACAATTAATGAAATAAGATACGATTTGATCCGTTTCCCTCACCATTTGCCCAGATTTAGGGTTTCCCCCTTGGGGAAGAAGACCCTACTTGTGGGTCAACAAACTTTGGACAACAAATAAAAATAAAATAAATAAAACATATAATAAATATAACAAAAACCATATTAATAAATGAATAAATACAAAATAAATGATAATTAACAACCATAATATTGAATGATCGGTTCACCTCCCAATTAAATTTAAATATCACTAACAACCTTAATTAACGATAAAAGAAAAATGACCCTAAATGAAATAAATAAATAAATAATAATAAAATATATAATAATTATAAACTATATTAATAAATAAATAAATAAAATCCAATATTAATCACTCCTAAACCCTAATTAACGAAAAGATAATTATCCCTAATCAATAACTAACAATATATATTTAACATCTAAGTCTTACTTAAAACAAAATTTCTAATTAGTTAAAAGAATAATAGAAAGCCCAGGAAAATATAAATAAAATAAAATAAAAGGATACTAATAATATATTTAAGCTAATAAAACCTGATTATTTTCTAATTAATCTACAAAAACCCAATTTTAAAATAATACCCACTTAAATCTATCATAATAAAATCTAAGATAATAAACTCTAAAATATGAGAAATCCCAAATAAAAACCTTTTATTTCTTAATAATTAGCCCAAAATTCTAACAAATAATCTAAGACTTTTAATCCCTAATTAAAAATAATAAATAAATAAAACCTATACATGAACCTCAAACCCCAAAATAAGTCCAAATATACTAGCAGACCCCCCAAAAGCCCAAATGACACTGAATGACACCCCCCTGGTAGCACAAGAAAAATCCCAAAAGATGAGAAAAACACCGGTCAAAATTTAGGGTACTACAGCTGCCCTTATTTAATCGTCTTGGAATCAGAAAGAGGAAGTTGATGTACCTTCCTCTTTTGAAGAGGAGATGATTAAATACAAAAAGGACCCTAATTTTGACCGCTGAGCCAGAGAAGTACCACGCTGATTATCCTGAGATCCCTAGTGAAATATCCAATTAAACCCTGGTACCCCTGAGAGAAATTAAACCTGATGCCATGTATGCATGTTTTAAAAGTATGTGTGCTCTTATGCATGATGCATTATTTGGGCCGACGCCTCTTTGATGATATGTAATGCATGTATGTACGGAAACCGAATCCTCTGTAACATTCCGACTTCCCGACCCTTAAACCCTTAATTCCTTTGATGAGTGCAACAAGTCATATGCTCTTGGGGATGCGTATTATTCCTTTTAAAGAAACTTCCATAATGATCGAATTGTGACTGTTAACATATAAACCTTATGATATGATCCCTTTACTATTCCCGAATCGAAGTAAAAATACATTTTCCTTTTGAAAGCCTTTGATTATGCCCAATGTTTCAATGCACTATTCTATAATTAATCAACATTCTACAGTCAAGTGAAATAATTGGAAAGAAGAGAAAATTTTATTTATTGAAAATTGAGCCCATGAACAGGCAATAGTACATAAGGAAAGCAATCCTCAGAAGGAGGAATTACTACAAATCTACAAGATGAAAAATAGCAATACGAAAAACAAATTTATCTATGTCCCTATTGAATTCAAACACCAGCTAATATCCCTAAGTCTCCGAGGCCATGACACTTCGCTTCTGAAGATGACGACTGGATTGATCATTCCTTTCTGAATCCCCGTTGTGTGACCATAAGTGCTATCAGTCATATGCCTTTTGGATATCCTTAATTTTGCCTGGACCGTTCTTTTTTAGCCTTAGTCCATCAGGATGATATACCATTTTTTTTCAACTAAGCCACCCTTTAGAGTTTTCGAGTTGTCGGGTATCATTTTTATTTAAGTCCCTAATTTTTGCCTGGATTGCTCTCTCGAGTTTTCAATCCACCGGGACACCCTAATTTTTGCCTAAGTCGCCCTTTAGGGTTTTCGACTTAGCGGGTTTTTATCCTCTTTTTCTAGGCATAATATTTTTTTACTGAATCGGAATTTACCGGTCGCGGTAATTCCGCTCCATCCATAGTAGTCAATTTAAAGCTCCACCAGAGAAGGCGCTCTTTACGACATATGCTCCTTCATAGTTTGGGGCCCATTTGCCATGAGGATATTTATAGATGGGTAGCACTTTCCTTAACACCAGGTCTCCTTCTTCAAATAGGCGAGGACGAACTTTCTTGTTGAATGCCTTTTTGAGTCTCCGCTGATATAATTGACCATGACATACGACAGCCATACACTTCTCCTCTATGAGATTCAGTTGATCAAATTTATTTTGTACCCACTCCGCTTCATCCAGCTTAGTCTCCATTATGACCCTAAGTGAAGGAATTTCTACTTCGATAGGGAGTACCGCTTATGTGCCATATACCAAGGAAAAAGGAGTAGCTCCTATCGAAGTACGAACTGAGGTTCTGTAGCCATGTAGTGCGAAAGGGAGCATTTCGTGCCAATCTTTGTAGGTCTTCACCATTTTTTGGATAATCTTCTTGATGTTCTTATTGGCTGCTTCTACCGCGCCATTCATCTTCGGGCGATACGGTGACGAGTTGTGGTGATCGATTTTGAAACTCTCGCATAGCTCATCCATTACTTTGTTATTTAGATTGAGCCCGTTATCCATGATGATCTTGTTAGGAACCCCATAGCGACAAATTATCTCTTTCTTGATGAATCGTGCTATTACCTGTCTTGTCACATTAGTGTAGGAAGCAGCTACCACCCATTTGGTGAAGTAGTCAATAGCAACTAGAATGAATCAGTGTCGATTTGATGCCTTCGGCTCGATCATCCCAATTATGTCTATCCCCCACATAGAGAAAGGCCACAGAGCAGTTAAGACGTTCAGAGGAGTTGGTGGCACGTGAATTTTATCCGCGTAGATTTGACACTTGTGGCACTTCTTGACATATTTAAAGTAGTTTGATTCCATAGTCAACCAATAGTACCCTGCTCGGAGAATCTTCTTAGCCATTGCATGCCCATTTGCATGAGTTCCGAAGGATCCCTCGTGGATTTCTCTGATAAGCATGTCCCGTTCATGTCCATCTAAACACCGGAGCAACACCATGTCATGATTCCTTTTATACAGTACTTCTCCGTCCAGGAAAAACTGGGCAGCCAGTCTTCTAAGCATTTTCTTATCCCCACTTGAGGCATTTTCCGGATATTCTTGCTTTTGCAGGAATTGCTTGATATCATGAAACCAAGGTTTATCATCTACTTCAGCCTCCACTGCTGCATAATAAGCTGGTTCATCTAGGCGATTGATTCTTATAGCTGGTGCTTCATTATACCACTTGACCTTTAACATGGATGCTAAAGTTGCTAGAGCATCCGCCAATTGATTCTCATCTCGAGGGATATGCTGGAACGTGATCTCATCGAAGTAAGTGATCATCTTCCAGACACAGTCTCGATATCGAGTTAGTTTAGCATTAAGTGTCCTGCATTCCCCCTTGACCTGATTGATGACAAGAGCCGAATCTCCATAGACTTCGAAGATCTTAATTCCAAGGTTAATGGCTTCACTGATTCCCGAGATACACGCCTCGAATTCCGCCATATTTTTGGTACACGTGAAGCATATTCTCGCAGTAAAAGGTATGTGAAATCCTGTTGGAGAAGTTATAACAGCCCCTACCCCTTGTCCTTCTGCATTTGAGGCTCCATCGAATGTAAGCTTCCACCGAGATCCGGGCTCAGGTCCTTCATAGGAATCCGGGATATCATCGTCTCTTACAGCCATCACATCCTCGTCGGGGAAGTGAAATTGCATAGGTTGATAGTCATCTACTGGCTGATGAGCGAGATGATCGGCTAACAAGCTCCATTTTATGGCCTTTTGTGTAACATACTGGATGTCATATTCAGTTAGTAACATCTGCCACCGAGCTACTCTCCCAGTCACTGCAGGCTTCTCGAATATATACTTGACGGGGTCCATTCTTGATATTAAGAAAGTAGTATGGCATACAATCTATTGTCTTAATCGCCGGGCGGCCCATACAAGAGCATAACATGTCTTCTCAAGTAATAAATTGCGTGTTCCTTTCTCCCCGTTTCGTCTTGTTGTCCGAGTACACAGCCCATCGAATTGTCAAGCACCATTAGGTACATTATGAGTGGCCTCCCAGGTATCGGTGGCACCAGTATGGGTGGCTCTTGTAAATATTCCTTGATTCGATCGAAGGACTTTTGATAGTTTTCACCCCACTCGATGCTTTGACATTTCCTCAACAGCTTGAAGATTGGCTCACAGGTAGGAGTAAGATGTGAGATGAATCACCCCAGGAATCCTCGCACTTCTTTTTCAGTTCTCGAAGCTGGCATTTCTTGGATGGCCTTTACTTTGTCAAGATCAACTTTTATACCTTTTTGACTGACTATGAACCCCAACAACTTCCCAGATCTGACCCCAAAAGTACACTTCGCTGGCTTTAGTCGTAGCTTGAACTTCCTCAGCCGCTCAAACAACTTCTGTAAATTGACTATGTGCTCTTCCTCGGTTTTTGATTTAGCAATCATATCATTTACGTAAACCTCTATTTCCTTGTGCATCATGTCATGAAATAGAGTTACCATTGCCCTTTGATAAGTTGCCCCAGCATTCTTTAACCCAAAGGGCATTACCTTATAACAGAAGGTTCCCCATGGAGTAATAAAAGTGGTCTTTTCCATGTCGGAGGGAGACATCTTGATCTGATTATATCCGGAAAACCCATATATGAATGAGAAGACTGAGAATTGAGCAGTGTTATCCACCAACACGTCAACATGGGGTAGTGGAAAATCATCTTTAGGACTTGCTCTATTGAGATCTCAATAGTCTACACACATCCTGACCTTTCCATCCTTCTTTGGCACGGGCATAATGTTGGCTACCCATTCTGGATACTTCACTGCGGCTAAGAACCCTGCGTCAAACTGCTTTTTAACCTCTTCCTTGATTTTGAGAGTCATATATGGTCTAGTCCGCCTTAACTTTTGTTTGACCGGTGGACGTTCGGGTTTAAGCGATAGCTTATGTTCAATAATATCCGTGTCCAAACCAGACATATCTTGGTAAGACCAATCAAACACATCCACATACCCTTGTAGTAACTTGATCAACTTCTCCTTTACGTCCTTGTTTAAAGAAGAACCGACTTTAACCTCCTTTTTGTCCTCTTCAGTTCCCAGATTAATCACGTCCACTGGTTCCTGATAAGGTTGTATCACCTTATCCTCTTGCTTTAACATTCTGGCTAGCTCTTCAGGGAGTTCACAATCGTCCTCATCACCCTCTTCCGCTTGGTTAATCGGGAACTCGAAGTTGTAAGGAATTATATCGGTGTCATTTTCAATAGGTTCATTTTTAAATCTGCATGAGGGAGATTTTTATGCTTATTATTTTTTGAATTGGTGCAAATGAAAGTACTGAAAAGAAAAGTGTATTGCCATTTGGGAAAAAGGAAACAAAGAAAAGAAAAAGATCTTGATTGAAAACAAAATGCGATTTTATTATTAAATAATTCAAAGAAACAAAAGGTGGCCCTACAAAGCTTGTCCATATGCCTTGGCATAACAAAGGACTTATTATTATTTTAAAGAAAAGTAAATTACTTCGAAACAGAAATCATCTCAGGAATCTCGATGGCCCTCTGATTGTTGAGAACTGTATCTGGTGAGCAATGGCATACCCAATCTGGTATCCCTCTATTTTCTTCTTCAATTGCAGTCACTTGATCTTCATCTCTGAATCCGGCATTATGGAAAGTTTCTTCGAGCGGAGGAAATGTCATCTGACGAGGCTTCTGAACCCCTTTATTAGCTGGTCTGTAACCCAGCCCGAATTGATCCTTCTTTTCATATATCTCTATCACCCTGCCCCAACCCCTAGTATCCCCATTCTGGATTAAGTCTGTGATCCTTTTTGGCCTTTCCTCTTGTCAAACGACTTGCTTACGACTGACCGTTGCAACCTCCAAAGCTTGAAAAGGTATTTCGAATGTCTCCCCATCCACTTCTATGTATCTGAATGAATAGAGATGGGTGACAAACATGTCTTCCTCCCCATCAACAATTATTAATTTCTCCCCAGATATGAACTTTAATTTCTGATAAAGCGTGGAAGTAACTGCGCCTGCAGCATGAATCCATGGTTGTCGTAGCAGACAAGTGTAGGAGGGATTGATGTCCATGACTTGAAAAGTGATCATGAAGGTATGTGATCCCACCACTGTAGGTATGTCCACCTCCCCAATTACCATTCTTTTCGAACCGTCGAAACCCCTAACAATCGGGGAACTGATCTTCATAAAGGTCCTTACAGATGTTAATTTCATAAGGGTATCCTTAGGCATGACATTTAGGGCAGACCCTGTGTCTACTAGCACCCTTGAGAGAATAGTGTCTTGAAATTTGACTGATATATGCAAGGCCTTATTATGTGCTTTCCCCTCGGGAGGTAATTCCTCACTACTGAAGCCTAGACAGGTGCTGGCAGCGATATTGGCGACTACCTCGTCGAACTGAATCACTGATATATCTTTAGTGACATGGGCTTTATTCAGGACCTTCAGCAGGGATTCCCTATGTGCCTCCGAGCATAACAACAAGGACAAAATAGAGATCTTGGACGGTGTTTGATTCAGTTGGTCCACCACCCTATAATCACTTTTCTTTATTATTCTCAAAAATTTCTCGGCGTCTTCTTGAGATATACCCTTCTTGGAAGATCCCTCCCCTGTATTTGTGGTCTCCTTCCCCTTTGAGCTTTCGGGGGTATCCTTCTTGGGTTGTTCTGAGGAGTATACTCTTCCACTACGGGTTATCCCTCCAATACCAGCTATGTTAGTAACAGCTGGTGATGGTATTATAGTCTTTCCTCCCACGGACACAGTGATGTCATACTTCCAAGGTACAGTCTTTGTGCTTTCATATGGAAATGGTGCTGAAACATGGAAAGTGATAGGGCCTTCTGACTTTATAGGCACTGGAGCTTTGACTGGTGTAGGAACAGGTATTTGGATTGGTGTTCGTGCAGGTACCGGGATTAATATCTGAATAGGAGCCTGTACGGGCCTTGAAACTGGTATTTGGATGGGTGCCTGTGCAGGCCTGGGAACTGGTATTTGAATAGGCACTTGTGCAGACCTTGGAACTGGTATTTGAATAGGAGTCGCAACTCCTCTTTTCTGGTATGGAATCTCAGAAGGTACTTGCCCCTGGGATTCTAAGGTAGCCACCTCATTCATATTCGTTAAGTACCTAATCTGTATTATCCCTTGGTCCATTAATTGTTGAAGTACCTCCTTCATCTTCTTACAGTTATTGGGATCAGACGCGCAATCCTCGCAGTCACCGTGCAGCCTTTCAAACTCCTCGTACCCAATTAATACTTCCCTTACTTTCTTCATAAGGGTCTTTATTTGTTCTACCCCTCTGATTAGAACATTCTATCCTAGTCCCTCAATGGAGTTAACAGTTGGTCCAGCGTGCCCTGGGAAAGGATTATCTCCTACATTTGGATTGTCATAACTAAAGTTAATGACCTTCTGATCCAGCAAATCTTGCACCCTAAACTTGAAGGCTAAACACTTTTCAGTTGTATGCCCTGGCGATTCAGCATGATACTCACATCTAGCATTAGCATCATACCCTCGAGGAGGAGGCGTAGGAGGGGGCCCTAACGGCTTGATTTCTACCAATCCCTTCTAGATTAGCATTGGCAGGATCTGAGTATATGTAGTGGGTATAGGGTCAAAGTCCTTCCATGGCCTCCTTTGTTCCCTTCAGGGATACTTCTGTTGTTGCTGATTTTAGGTGGCGCCCTTGGCTGCTGGATTTGGAGCGCAGGAGAGGCTTAACTAGGGGCCGTAGCCGCCACGTAAGGGTTATAAGGTACTTGAGTATACCTATCAGCAGAAATGGCATTGGCCTCCTTCTTCGAGTTGTTTCCAGAATACCTTTTGTTATTATGTTGACTAGAAGACGACTTTCCAATCTTTTCGCTTTTTAATCCATTCTCGATCCTTTCCCCAATGATAACTAAATCCGCAAATCTAGTTGAGACAGACACAATCATCTTTTTATAGTATAGCCCTTGCAATGTTTCCATGAACATATATACCAGCTCACTTTCCAGCAATGGAGGTTGCACACGAGAGGCTAGTTCCCTCCATCTTTGAGTGTATTCCTTAAAAGATTCATTCCCTTTTTGGGACATGTTTTGTAATTGCATGCTATTAGGCGCCATGTCCACATTATATTGGTACTGCTTCAAAAAGGCGTTTGCAAGGTCTTCCCAAGTCTTAATGTGAGCCCTCTCTAATTGCATATACCAGTCCAAGGACGCCCCACTAAGGCTGTCTTGGAAAGTGTGTATCATCAGCTTCTCATTCCAAGCATGGGCACCCATCTTTCGGGCGAACATCCGGATGTGGTTTTTTGGGCAACTAACCCCTTTATACTTCTCGAACTCAGGTGCCTTAAACTTAGGAGGTATGACCACATCGGGTACTAGACACATTTCCAAAGCATCAACCCCAAAGACCTTGGATCCTTCCACAACCCTTAATCGCTCTTCAATTATCTTATACTTTTCATCCGCTCCTCTTCCTTCCATGGCAGCCAGTTTAGTTTCACGAACTACCTGCCTGGAATCTTCCTCTCCATATTGGAGGTGCCAGTCATCAGAGACCTCACGAGTGACAGGTATCTGTATAGGTCGTCATTCTCCATTATGCTCAGGTGGAGGAACAGACCCTACAGGAGGCTGAGTGTTAGTCTTCCCTTTACTAGCCTCTAATGCTTCACATTCCAAGCCAGCCACAAATCCCAAGAGAGGATTATTATCTTCATACTGGGGAGGAGGGGTAGGGACACTCCTACGGTTACTAGCCTTGGTGTCTCTTGCTATCAGATTCTGAATAGCTCGAGTCAGTTGGTAAATTTTGTCCTTCATTTCCTCCACATTTCCTTTGACAGCATCCACATCTCCCTTTAGAGCAGCATGGTTCAGTTCCATTTGTTCCATAGCTTTCTTTTGGTGAGCACGGGTGTTGGGTCGAGACGTCAGATTGTTGCGATGATTCTGAGAGAAGATATTGAAAAATGATTTCCATTTGATGTTTTTTTATGTTATGCATGCATGAATGTATGAGTATGCAGAAATTATTTTTATTTCAGGAATCTTAAACTTTTATTTATTAAGAGTAAAGCCAAGGATAATGGAAAAACAAATACTTTTATTCATGAAAATAAATTACTAAGGTCAAAGCCCCACTTATTATGTAACACCCCATTTTAATTATTTAGACGTCTTGTGTTATTTTATTTGTGTGACCTTGTTTGGGGGGAGTGTTTTGAGTGCGTTTAAGGGTTGCCCTTAGTTAGGAAGGTGAGTTGGTGAAATAAAGCCTTTAGATTAACATTAATAGTGGTATAGTTAATAATAATAATAATAATTTAATTAATAATAGTACTATTATTATTTTATTATTATTATTGTTATTATTGCTATTATTATTAATTAATTTAATTAAAATAGGATTAAGAGAATTAGGAGAGGTTTAAGGAAAATAGAGAGGTGTTGGCACGTGAAACGAGGAATAGAGAACCAGGAGGAGAGAAAGAACAAGGTGTGTTAGGGCTTGATCTTCTTCCCCAATTGTCCAGATTTTCTGTAAAGATTTGAGGTAAGGGGGAGAAACGGGTTTAATATTGGTGATTTATTCATGATAGGGTAGTGGGGAGTCCTTAACCCCGTAGGAATTTGTATGCAAACTGTTGTGTTGTTGATCTGTGGTATATGCCTGCTATGATGATGAAATCGTGCATGTATGGATTGGTGATAATACGAATTTTTGTTGTTGTTGCTGTGGTGTGAACATCTGTTACAGATCTGTTATTTTTGGATCCAAATTGGGAGAACAATTTGAGATTATAGACCTGTAATACATGTAGTAATGCTAGGTACAAGAGAAAAGATGAAAATTGGACCTAAAATTCATGTAGAAACGATTATAGGACTGGTTGGAAGTGAAGAAGTGTGGAAATCGTAGCATAGTGCAGAATGGTGAGGTCTCTGGTGATTTGCGTAATGGATCTGGCCATACGCGTATGGGTCTAGGCCATACGCATATGGGAGTGAAGGAAAGGGAGCCTTACGCGTAAGGGGAGCTTGAGGGGAGGGTTTGGCACGACCCTCTGCCCATACTCGTATGGTACGCGTTCGATTGGCAAGGCAATACGCGTATGGAGTAGCCATACGCGTATGTAGATCTGAGAGTTGGAAATTGAAGGAAAATGGGCCTCTGCCCATACGCGTATGAAGTTGGGCAATACGCGTATGGCAGGGCGAGGCAGGAGGCCTTACGCGTATCAGATGGGGGCATACGCGTAAGGAAGGGCGAGGGAGCAAGTCATACGCGTATGACTCAGGTCAATACACGTATGGACAGCAGTGGTGCAGAGTTTCATATTTTTTCTATTTCTTTCCCATTTTTGCATCGGAATTGTTTTCTCTTGGTTTGAGAGGTTGAGAATACGTGCCAGGTGCTGAGAAATAAGACTTGGGTGACGAAAATATTAATTTTAATAATTTTAATTAATTAATTAATTGGGTGTTTGGTGTGTATGAAGCAAATTGCATGATGATGGTGTTGATGATACGTATGATGTGATCAGGAGGATCGTGTGCATGTATTTACGCCTGTATACATGTTTTGTTGTGCATAGTTGAGTCTTGCATATTCATGGTGATTGGTGGGATGAATCATTGCTCAGGAGGAGTGTATGTGATTCATCCGTACTCCTATATGGAGAATAGTGGGGGATAGATCATTTCCAAGTAGAGGTGTATGTGATCTATCCGTGGTTCGATTGAATGAACCAATGAGTCGGTACCGCATGCATGGTGTCGTGTTGCATTACATTATTATTTGATGTTATTGAGGATATTGGACAGTAGGTCGTGTTGGTGTGTTGTTGACTTATATATGTGAATGCTACCTTGTTATCATGTATTTGTTCACCGATAATATTGAATGTGATTTCTCACCCCTTTGTTGTTGTTGTGTCTGTGCTTCTTCGGAAGTACAGATAATCCAGGTACTTAGATAGCTTGGATATTGGTGTTACTGATCGAGTCCATAGGAGTGCTCTGATACGTAACACGGGATTTTGGGGATTTCATTCATTTTGTTATTTGTTATTCTTTTTGTTATGTATCTTTATTTTTTATGAACATTATGGTGAACCACGATTTTATGTGGAGTTTTGGTGTTATTGGCAGATGGCCTTAAATCGAATAATTGAATAAATTTTCCGCTGTTTGATTTTATTAAAATAAAGGAGATTTGTTTTGTTGGCTCTTAATGTGACATTCCACTTGGTGAAAACTCTGATTTATATTTAATACTTTGTTTTTTTTTAAAATGGGAAAGTGGGGTGTTACAATTGGTATCAGAGCAGGTCGGTCCGTCCGGCCAGGTGTTAGAGATGAGTGTGTCCTTAGAATATGAGTTGATTTGGTGTTCTGATCTTATGTTGATTGTTGAATAGTATGGCAGGAAGGAATGATGCTGCTCTTGCTGCTGCTATGCAAGCCATGGCACAGGCTGTAGAGAATGCCAATCAGGCTGGAGGTGCTCAGTTTCGTGACTTAGCACAGTTCCAGAGCAACAAGCCGCCTACTTATGAGGGAGGTATCTTAGATCCGGAGGCTGCACAGAAATGGCTGAAGGCTGTGGAGAAGATCTTCAGGACCATGGAATGCAGTGATGCTCAGAAGGTACGGTTTGGTACGCATATGCTGGAAGGAGAGGCTGAGGCTTGGTGGGATAATAGTCGTCAGAGATTGGAAGCTGCAGGTACTGAGATTACTTGGGCTGTGTTTCAAGCGGAGTTTCTGGAAAAGTATTTTCCGGAAGACATTCGTAGTGCAAGGGAGGTTGAATTTCTGGAGCTGAAGCAGGGTGATAAGACTGTTGCTGAGTATGCCGCTAAGTTTGAAGAGCTGGTTCAGTATTGTGCTCATTACAATGCTGAAGAAGCTATGACTTCGAAGTGTTTGAAGTTTGAGAACGGGCTACGTCCCGAGATCAAATTGGGTATTGCTTGTCAGAAGATAAGAAACTATCCAGAGCTGGTAAGCAGAAGCAGAATTTATGATAATGACAACAGAGCCAGAATTGCTCATTACAAAGCTGTGAATGAGAAGAAGGGTAAGCAGATATTTGGAGGTACTCCTTACAGTGCTCCAGCTGATAAGGGGAAACATAAAACTGATGTGGGAAAGAAACCAAAGGAGAAGGGAGCAGGTGCTGATGCTCTCAAGTGCTTCAGATGTGGTGGCGCGGGTCACCGTGCTAACAACTGTCAGAATGAGGTGAAGAAGTGTTTCAAGTGTGGCAAAGCAGGTCATGTTATAGCTGATTGCAGAGCCACTATGCCTACTTGTTATAATTGTGGAGAGAAGGGTCACATCAACACCCACTGTGAGAAGCCGAAGAAGTCTCAGGCGTCTCAAACTGGTGGGAAAGTTTTTGCCTTGGTGGGAGCCCAATCCACTGAGGAGGAGCGTTCCGTCAAAGGTACTTGCTTTATTAATGATGTTCCTTTGATTGCTATCATTGACACGGGTGCAACGCACTCGTTTATTTCTGTTGACTGTGTGAAGAGATTAGGGATTGTGAAGTTTACTCTAGAGCAGAGGATGACGATTGAAACTCCATCTATTGGTTCCGTGGTTACTTCTTTGGTGTGTTTGAAGTGTCTGCTGACCATGTTTGGTAGAGATTTCAGAGTGGACTTGATTTGTTTGCCACTCGGTAATCTTGATGTTATTTTGGGAATGAATTGGTTGGAGATTAACCGGGTGTATATTGATTGCTTCAGGAAGACGTTGCTGTTTCTTACTCCTGAAGAGGAAGCATTAGCAGATTCGCTATCTAGCAAGGAGTTGAGGGCGTTGTTGGAGGATGAAGCGAAGCTGTTTGTGGTGTTTGCCTCGTTCTCTGTTGAAAGCAAGACTTCAGTTAATGAATTACCAGTAGTGAATGAATTTCCTGAAGTGTTTCTAGATGACATCACAGAATTGCCTCCGACAAGGGAAGTTGAATTCGCTATTGATCTTTTACTGGGTACCAGACCTATCTCTATGGCACCGTACAGGATGTCTGCATCAGAATTGGCAGAGTTGAAATCTCAAGTCGGGGAGTTGCTCGATAAGAAGTTTATCAGACCAAGTGTGTCGTCGTGGGGAGCTCTAGTGTTGTTGGTGAAAAAGAAGGATGGTAGTATACGTATGTGCATTGATTACCCTCAGTTGAATAAAGTAACCATTAAGAATAAGTATCCACTTCCGAGGATTGATGACTTAATGGATCAGCTGGTAGGAGCTCGTGTTTTCAGCAAAATTGATCTGAGGTTGGGTTACCACCAGATTAGAGTAAAGTAAGGTGATATTCAAAAGACGGCTTTCAGAACTCGCTACAGACATTACGAATATGCAGTGATGCCTTTCGGAGTGTCTAACGCGCCGGGTGTATTTATGGAATATATGAATCGTATTTTCCATTCTTATCTGGATCAGTTTATTGTGGTATTTATTGATGATATACTGATTTACTCTAAGTCTAACGAAGAGCATGTAGGTCACTTGAGAATTGCATTGCAGGTGTTGAAAGATAATAAACTGTTTGCAAAGTTCTCGAAGTGTGAATTTTGGTTGGAGACCGTGAGTTTCTTGGGTCATGTGATTTCTGGTGATGGTATAGCGGTGGATCCCTCTAAAGTAAGTGCAGTACTTCAGTGGGAAACTCCGAAGACCGCAACGGAGATTAGAAGCTTTTTGGGTTTGGCAGGTTACTATAGAAGATTCATTGAAGGGTTTTCTAAATTGGCGTTGCCATTGACTCAGTTGACCAGGAAGAATCAAGCTTTTGTCTGGGATGCTGCCTGTGAGGAAAGTTTTGAGGAACTGAAGAAGAAGTTGACTACAGCACCAGTGTTAATTTTACCAAGTCCAAATGATTCTTTTGTAGTGTATTGCGATGCGTCTAAGATGGGATTAGGCGGTGTGTTGATGCAAGGTGGCAAGGTAGTGGCTTATGCTTCAAGACAGTTGAGGGTGCATGAGAGAAATTATCCCACTCATGATCTGGAATTAGCTGCAGTGGTGTTCGTGTTAAAAATCTAGAGACATTATTTGTATGGATCAAAATTTGAAGTATTTAGTGATCACAAAAGTTTGAAATATTTGTTCGACCATAAAGAATTAAATATGAGGCAGAGAAGGTGGTTAGAGTTTTTAAAGGATTACGATTTCAATTTGAGTTACCATCCGGGAAAAGCTAATGTCGTGGCAGATGTTCTGAGTCGGAAGACAATCCATATGTCTGCGTTAATGGTGAAGGAAATGGAATTGATTGAACAGTTCAGAGATTTGAGTATGGTTTGTGAAACTACACCAGAAAGTATCAGATTGGGTATGCTGAAGATGAATAATGACTTTTTGGATGTAATTAAGGAAAATCAGAAACTGGATGTGAAATTAGTGGACTTGATTCCTGCAGGAGGAGATGATCCTGATAGTGACTTTAAAGTGGATAATGTTGGTGTGTTGAGATTCCGGGGCAGGATTTGTATACCGGAGAATGAGGAATTGAAAAAGGCAATCTTGGAAGAAAGTCATCGGAGTAGCTTGAGTATTCATCCGGGAGCTACAAAGATGTACCATGATTTGAAGAAGTTGTTTTGGTGGTTCGGTATGAAGAGGGACATAGCTCAGTTTGTCTACGCTTATTTGACATGTCAGAAGTCAAAAGTAGAGCACCAGAAGCCTTCGGGATTGATGCAACCGTTAGAGATTCCTGAATGGAAATGGGACAGTATTGCTATGGATTTTTTGACTAGTTTGCCAAATACGGCAAGAAGCTTTGATGCTATTTGGGTAGTGGTGGATCGACTTACGAAGTCCGCACATTTTATACCAATTAACATCAGTTTTCTGTTGTCGAAGTTGGCGGAAATTTATATCAGGATAATTGTGAGGTTACATGGTGTTCCGTCGAGCATAGTATCGGATAGAGATCTGAGGTTTACTTCAGAATTTTGGAGGAGCCTGCAGGAAGCCTTGGGTTCTAAGTTGAAGTTGAACTCGGCTTATCATCCACAGACCGATGGTCAATCAGAGAGGACCATTCAGTCGTTGGAGGATTTGCTGAGAGCCTGTGTATTGGAAAGAGGTGGTGCGTGGGATACTCATTTGCTATTGATTGAGTTCACGTATAATAACAGTCACCATTCTAGTATCGGAATGGCGCCTTTCAAAGCTTTGTATGGTAGGAGGTGTAGGACACCTCTATGTTGGTATGAAACAGGTGAGAATGTGGTGCTTGGACCTGAAATTGTGCAACAAACTACTGAGACAATTCAGATGATCCGTGAGAAGATGAAAGCGTCTCAGAGTAGACAGAAGAGTTATCATGATAACAGGAGGAAAGATTTGGAATTCAGTGAAGGTGATCACGTGTTCCTAAGAGTTAACCCAGTGACCGGTGTGGGTCGTGCTTTGAAATCCAAGAAGTTGGATCCTAAGTTTATTGGACCGTATCAAATCTTGCAGAGGGTTGGTACAGTGGCTTATAGGGTGGCGCTGCCGCCTGAACTTTCGAACTTGCATGACGTGTTTCATGTGTCGCAACTTCGGAAGTATGTTTCAGATCCGTCTCATGAGATTCCGAGAGACGAAGTTCAAATCAGGGAGAATTTTACCGTAGAGACGATGCCGTTGAGGATCGTAGATCATAAGATGAAGCAACTCAGAGGGAAGGAGATACCTCTGGTGAGAGTGGCTTGGGGAGGTGCTGCAAGAGGCAGTGTGACCTGGGAATTAGAAAGCAGGATGCGAGAGTCGTATCCAGATTTGTTTCCATCAGGTAATTTTTTAGGACGAAAATAATTTAAGTGGGGGAGAGTTGTAACACCCCATTTTAATTATTTAGACGTCTTGTGTTATTTTATTTGTGTGACCTTGTTTGGGGGGAGTGTTTTGAGTGCGTTTAAGGGTTGCCCTTAGTTAGGAAGGTGAGTTGGTGAGATAAAGCCTTTAGATTAATATTAATAGTGGTATAGTTAATAATAATAATAATTTAATTAATAATAGTAATATTATTATTTTATTACTATTATTGTTATTATTGCTATTATTATTAATTAATTTAATTAAAATAGGATTAAGAGAATTAGGAGAGGTTTAAGGAAAATAGAAAGGTGTTGGCACGTGAAACGAGGAATAGAGAACCAAGAGGAGAGAAAGAACAAGGTGTGCTAGGGCTTGATCTTCTACCCCAATTGTCCAGATTTTTTGTAAAGATTCGAGGTAATGGGGAGAAACGACTTTAATATTGGTGATTTATTCATGATAGGGTAGTGGGGAGTCCTTAACCCCGTAGGAATTTGTATACAAACTGTTGTGTTGTTGATCTGTGGTATATGCCTGCTATGATGATGAAATCGTGCATGTATGGATTGGTGATAATATGAATTTTTGCTGTTGTTACTGTGGTGTGAACATCTGTTACAGATCTGTTATTTTTGGATCCAAATTGGGAGAACGATTTGAGATTATAGACCTGTAATACATGTAGTAATGCTAGGTACAAGAGAAAAGATGAAAATTGGACCTAAAATTCATGTAGAAACGATTATAGGACTGGTTGGAAGTGAAGAAGTGTGGAAATCGTAGCAGGGTACAGAATGGTGAGGTCTCTGGTGATTTGCGTAATGGATCTGGCCATACGCGTATGGGGCTAGGCCATACGCGTATGGGAGTGAAGGGAAGGGAGCCTTACGCGTAAGGGGAGCTTGAAGGGAGGGTTTGGCACAACCCTCTGCCCATACTCGTATGGTACGCGTACGATTGGCAAGGCAATACGCGTATGGAGTAGCCATACGCGTATGTAGATCTGAGAGTTGGAAATTGAAGGAAAATGGGCCTCTGCCCATACGCGTATGAAGTTGGGCAATACGCATATGGCAGGGTGAGGCAGGAGGCCTTACGCGTATCAGATGGGGGCATACGCATAAGGAAGGGCGAGGGAGCAAGTCATACGCGTATGACTCAGGTCAATACACGTATGGACAGCAATGGTGCAGAGTTTCATATTTTTGCGATTTCTTTCCCGTTTTCGCATCAGAATTGTTTTCTCTTGGTTTGAGAGGTTGAGAATAGGTGCCAGGTGCTGAGAAATAAGACTTAGGTGATGAAAATATTAATTTTAATAATTTTAATTAATTAATTAATTGGGTGTTTGGTGTGTATGAAGCAAATTGCATGACGATGGTGTTGATGATACGTATGATGTGATCAGGAGGATCGTGTGCATGTATTTACGCCTGTATACATGTTTTGTTGTGCATAGTTGAGTCTTGCATATTCATGGTGATTGGTGGGATGAATCATTGCTCAGGAGGAGTGTATGTGATTCATCCGTACTCCTATATGGAGAATGGTGGGGGATAGATCATTGCCAAGTAGAGGTGTATGTGATCTATCCGGGGTTCGATTGAATGAACCAATGAGTCGGTACCGCATGCATGATGTCTTGTTGCATTACATTATTATTTGATGTTATTGAGGATATTGGACAGTAGGTCGTGTTGGTGTGTTGTTGACTTATATATGTGAATGCTACCTTGTTATCATGTATTTGTTCACCGATAATATTGAATGTGATTTCTCACCCCTTTGTTGTTGTTGTGTCTGTGCTTCTTCGGAAGTACAGATAATCCAGGAACTTAGATAGCTTGGATATTGGTGTTGCTGATCGAGTCCATAGGAGTGCTCTGATACGTAACACGGGATTTTGGGGATTTCATTCATTTTGTTATTTGTTATTCTTTTTGTTACGTATCTTTATTTTTTATGAACATTATGGTGAACCACGATTTTATGTGGAGTTTTGGTGTTATTGGCAGATGGCCGTAAATCGAATAATTGAATAAATTTTCCGCTGTTTAATTTTATTAAAATAAAGGAGATTTGTTTTGTTGGCTCTTAATGTGACATTCCACTTAGTGAAAACTCTGATTTATCTTTAATACTTTGTTTATTTTAAAAATGGGAAAGTGGGGTGTTACATATTACATAAGGAAAACCAAACTAGGGATAAACCCTTAAATTATTCATAACTGAAAACCAAACGTAAGAAGTCATTACATAGAAAAGCTAAATCCTTCTCCTAATCCTTGCCCTAAACTCTTCTACCATCTCACAACAAATTGCAAGAAAATCGGTGATCTCTTTTACTAGATTGAAGATATCAGCCATGTACTCAGCCTCTTTTAAACTTCGAGGGATCTCGTGGATGAGATCCTTGGATAGTAAGATCAACATCTGATACCTTTCTCGATAATATGCCTCATCTCCTTGTAACTTTGCCATGATTCCTCTATCCTCCTCAGCGGTTTGCTCTAATTGTTTGTTATGTTCTTCAATATAGGTGCCCCACTCTCTAAGTTCTTCGTAAGACTCCCCAAGCTCCTCGTATAGTCTTCTAAGCTCTCGGTTTTCTTCCTGAGTTTCCCTCCATTCTCCTAGTTGTAGGGCAAGAAGTTCCTCAGCTGATCTCATTCGCACAGTTGCATCTAAGGCTTGCCTTTTGCTCTCGAGAAGAGCGTTAGCCAAGCTTTGGACTTCAGCTTCTAGGTTGTAGATACGCCTATCACATACCTCCTTGAACTCTCTTTGCGTTGATGTCATCCAAATGTCCCTCCACTCATCCCTTTGACGCCAAGCCCTATATAACTCATCCTTATGAGTCTTGAGACGTGAACTCACAACTTGAAGGTCGGCATAAGCTTGCTCTTTCTTCTCCTATTCCATCTGGGCTATCCCATCCCCTTATTAATCCTTGATTGTTCCATGACTTCATTGAGACTCCTTCTCAATTGACTACTTTCTCCAGTGGCTTGGTAAAATTTACCTTCCCATTCTTCTTTTTCTTTTGTCAATTGTGAAATAGTCTCTTTGAGTCTTTCACTTTTCTCTATGGAGATTGCGGTAGGTGGGGGAACCCTTGGATTAACAGGACAATCCAGAGTAAAAGGAAGCTTCACTATAGTTACCCTTTCTTTCACCCATTGCAGATATGGTACCCTAGATTCTTCCCTTGGTCTTTTAAGACTGCCCTTCCCTTTGATACTTAGCCTCCAAGCTTGAGCAATCTTTAGAACATCGGGATGATTTCCAGTTACATTTTGTAGGACGAAGCCTTCTAATAACCTATCCTCTGGCATGTAGGCCAATGGATGCCCCAATTGCCTCATTGCTAAGACATGATTGTAACTTATGCACCGTCTCGATCCTATCAAGGGAACATTAGGAAAATCCCCACAGCTTAGGATCACGTCGTCTCGATGAAGTATTTGAGGGAACCATAAGATGTCTTTATCAACAAGAGATACCAAATATTGAGACCAAGCATATGCTTTCATTTTTTCCATATCCTTTAAATCCCTCACTAGGTGAGAGCACAACCATTTGTACAATAACTGAGAGCAACATAACATAGCCTCTCCCCTTCTTTCAAATTTTTGGTGATGGATAAGGTATATATCTGCGAGGAGAGCCGATGTAGGATCTTCTTCTCCAATGGTCACAGCCAAGAATAAATTAATGGCAGCGATGTCTACGAAGTTCTTCGCGCTCGGGAATAGAACTAACCAAAAGATGAGGAGTACCATGATAGTGTCCATGGCTGCCAAATTTTTACAAGCAGCAAAACGATTGGCCTTCTTCTCCAAGAACCCTTTAGGGAACCCATGAAAGTCTTCTTGAACCCTTAAATTAACTTGCAAGTCTTCTTCACGGACATGAAAATAACTTGCCATTTCTTTGAAGGTAGAGTGATACCCTAAAGCCTTGAATGAACCTTTGTTGTTCTTGGGGAGACCCAGTATCCTACGAACTTCTTCTAGAGTGGGGGCTATTTGAAAGTCTTGAAACTGGAAGCACCTTAGTTCTGTGTCGTAAAACTGGGCCAAGGTGGTTAGACCCTCTTATTGAATATGAGTAGTGACAAGATCTAATACATCCCCATACTTCCGAATCAGGGGCTTTCTCCTTTCCTGAGGTAACCCCATAACATAAGCTTTTAAGCCCTCTATGTTAGACGTTCTTACTCTGATTGTGATAGTTTTCCTTTTCCCGAATTCCATTGCCTTTGACTTTAACCCTTTTTTGAAAATATTTAAGATTCCTGTGATATGATAATGCAAAAAAGAATTTATGAGGATGATGAATGCAAATTTTATATACTTTGATTAGGGTAAGGTAATATGCAAGCATGCCCTAGTAAAGGTAGGCTCCCTATGATAGGTTAGGTCTATGTTTTGTCTACCCAATCCCCTCACATGTAGGATATAAAGTTCGGACAGCATAACGACCCTGTAATGTACAGACTATACCCTTGTTTTACCATGAGAAGGAGCAAGCCTTCCTATGGTAATCCTTCGAGATAAGTCTCATCTGGGTAGGACCCTAGTAACAGCCCTTGAGGGTTGAATACGTAGGGTCTCCATGAGTTGGTAAGGGGTAGGCTAAAAGTTCTCAGAGTCTCGGACCACATCCAAATCATCCTCTACGTTAGGGGCTAGCCCTTTCATGAGGAAACCTTTGGAAGCATCTATTCTGATTGTGGCATCAATGAATTGTTGGGGATGTCACATTCCCACCAAAAACATTTCCGTTCCACGTCCTAATCTAGGGTTGTACTCCAAGCTTGGGCTTTAGCTTCACACATCATTTGCCCCAATCCAATGCATGATGACAAAATAAAAAAAATAATGGACAAATATAATAAATAAAAACAAATTAAAACATAAAATAAATCATAATAAAAAATAGAAAATAAAAACAATAAACACCCAAAACAAACAAGGACCCTAAAACCTAAGGTTATGAGGGATTCTCTTTAGGGAGGCGTCCCCAGCAGAGTCGTCAGCTGTCGCGGCCGACAAAATTATTCGAGTCGCCATCATATTTTTTCTAAGGAAAATAAATGATAAACCTAGAATCCTAATCCTAAGGGTAGAGATTCCCAAGGTTCGGGAGTCAGTTAAGCGAGAGGAAGGTGTTAGGAACCCCTCACTTCCATTGTACTCAATGAGATCCTCCTTAGATTTTAGCGTATGTTTGTTTGTTGTCTGACTTTTATTTACAAAAGAAACCTAAGTTTTTTATTACTGTACTCGCTAGGGTTTACAACCCTATGCCTACGTACCTTCAATTTTGAAGAATCAGAGTAACCGTAGTTCACCTCCCCTATTCCTACCCCCTAATCCTATTCCCATTTTTAATCCTAAACCTAATCCACTATTGATACTCTTAGATAAAGAGTTATATCCCTTAATCTATTGTTTATACTCCTAGATAAGGAGTTCTATCCCTTAATCTTTTATTTATACTCCTAGACAAGGAGTTCTATCCCTTAATCTATTATTTATACTCCTAGACGAGGAGTTCTATACTCTCGGATGAAGAGTTTTATCCCTTAATCCCTTATCCCTTATTTATACTCTCAGATAGAGAGTTCTATCCCTTAATCTATATTTATACTCTCGGAAGAAGAGTTTTATCCCTTAAATCCTATCCATTATTTATACTCTCGGACGGAGAGTTTTATCCCTTAAATCCTTATCCCTTGGCCTTTATTTATACTCTTTGAACCTAAGAGTTTTATCCCCTATCCCATCCCTTATTTAGGCTCTCGGACCAAGAGCTTTATCCCCAAATTTTAAATCCCTAAAAAAACTTTTTATCTCCCTTAAAATAACTTCCTAATTTCCCCAAGAATAGGAAAAAATAAAGTCCCAAGTGTTATTATGCTAAAAAAGCAAAGTTTATCCCCAAATTATTCAAAAATAAAAAAAAAAACTAATTTCTAAATGCCAAATAGTCCCAAAAAATAAATAAAAATAAGATAAATAAAAATAGAAAAGTATTTTGATCTCAAAAAATAACATTAAATTTACTATAACCCATGTTTATCCTAAAAAATATTATCTTCCTTAAAAAAAAAATCCCAAACCCATATTCACCAAAACATCTTAGCCCTAAAACCCCAAAATTAAATCCCATAAAAATCCTTGTTCAAAAAAGGGAAAAGAATATTTTAATGAACTAAAAAAATAAAATGAAATAAAACCCATAATTATCCCAAAAACCCTAATTACTCATCCTAATAAAAACCTAAAACCCTATTATTTATAAATCCTAATTAATATTAAAATCCTAATTTATTAATTAAATTAAGTAATTAACTTAACTAATAAATAAAAACAAACAGGGGGTGTATTTTATGTTGAATAAGCCACCGTGCTCATTCTGGGGGTATAGTTTGCAGTCCGGGCGCAAGGCCCATCAACCAAAACCCAAATTTGCAAAGGAAGTCCATGTGGAGAGAGTCTGACTTTGACTCTCTCCTGGGCGTCTGATCATGATCCTATGGACCAAGGAGTATCTAATCTCAGCCTTTGGTTTCAATTCTCCAAACCAAGTCATCTGAACGCATGGCTCAGATTCAAAGTTACTGTGTACTTTTAATAAGCGAGCTCGCATGGGAGACCAGTTGACCCCCAACGGTCAACTCGATCTTGTAGTCTGAAAAGCGCCACTTGGCAAAAATCCAAGGTCTCACGGAGGGAGTATATAACTCCAATCTCTCTCAGAATTCCTCTCATTTTCATTTTTCTTTCTCTCTCTACCCTTCTCCTTCTCTCTCTATCTTCTAATGCTGTCACCTCTCTATATTTTCGTCGCCGGTGAGCCTTCCGACCACCGCGCGACACCCTCAAACCACCGCGAATACCAAAATTCGGTTGAGGATTCAACTGGAAGTTTCAAAATAGCAAGAACCCTAACCCCCAACCCAGATCATCTTGGTTCGTTAGGGTTCGCGAGGAACCCTAGGAACCCAAACCCTAAACCCCTATCAAAAACCCAGAATTCAAACAACCCTCAAGAACCCTAAGGGTTCTGGTAAGAACCCTAACCCTAACTTAAAGAACCCTAACCCTACAGATATGAACCCTAACCCCCCAAAATTTCCAGAAACCCAAATAATTTCAAATACACAACCAACAATGATCGAGCTAAGTTTTTTTATTACCTTCCTTGCAGTGAACCTCGTAGTAATTTGTTATCCTATTTCCTCTGTTCTCGCTTCTAATCCCCTTCCTCTTTGATCTTTGCAGGTACCGACGGCTAAGCTCAGAGAGATTGGGGTTCTAATGTTGAACCCTAATTCTCTTGGATGCAAGAGCTTTAGTGAAAGGTTTTGGGGGTCGCAACATTTTTTAGATTTTGGGTCCTCCTTCTTTTAGATTTGTCTTAGGTTTATATAGAGTTAGAATTAGGTCTAGAATTAAGTTAGATTGAATCTGTTTTAGGAACTTTTGATGTAATTCTTATCTGATTTGATTTCATTGTGATTTTCTGTTGGAATTAGGATTTGATTAGTTGTATGTACATATTTGATTGTATTTTGATCCAAAAAAAATTAATGAAATAAGATACGATTTGATCTGTTTCCCTCACCATTTGCGCAGATTAGGGTTTCCCCCTTGGGGAAGAAGACCCTACTCGTGGGTCAACTAACTTTGAACAACAAATAAAAATAAAATAAATAAAACAAATAATAAATATAACAAAAACCATATTAATAAATAAATAAATACAAAATAAATGATAATTAACAACCATAATATTGAATGATCGGTCCACCTCCCAATTAAATTTAAATATCACTAACAACCTTAATTAATGATAAAAGAAAAATGACCCTAAATTAAATAAATAAATAAAATAATAATAAAATATCTAATAATTATAAAGTATATTAATAAATAAATAAAATCCAATACTAATCACTCCTAAACCCTAATTAACGAAAAGATAATTATCCCTATTTAATAACTAACAATATATATTTAACATCTAAATCTTACTTAAAACAAAATTTCTAATTAATTAAAAGAATAATAGAAAGCCCAGCAAAATATAAATTAAATAAAATAAGAGGATACTAATAATATATTTAAACTAATAAAACCTGATTATTTTCTAATTAATCTACAAAAACCCAAAATTTAAAATAATACCCACTTAAATCTATCATAATAAAATCTAGGATAATAAACTCTAAAATATGAGAAATCCCAAATAAAAACCTTTTATTTCTTAATAATTAACCCAAAATTCTAACAAATAATCTAAGACTTTTAGTCCCTAATTAAAAATAATAAATAAATGAAACCTATACATGAACCTCAAACCCCAAAATAAGTCCAAATATACTAGCAGACCCCCCAAAAGCCCCAAATGACACTGAATGACACCCCCCTGGTAGCACAAGAAAAATCCCAAAAGATGAGAAAAACACCGGTCAAAATTTAGGGTACTACAGGTATTATAAAGAGTGAATTTATGAGTGGGTTTTTAATTTGGGTTGAATGGATTTAATGTGAGGTAGAAGAAGTAGTTGGAAGAGTGAAGTAAATGAGAGTTGGAAAATGAAAAGATGAAAAGTACCAATGTAAAGAAGAGTGTTGAATGGAGTTAAAGATGAAGAGTTCCAAGAAAAAAAGTGAAAGTGCTTTTCAAAATAATCACTTATTTGCATGTCACAAACACATAAATAAAATAAATAAAAGAAACAAAACAATTCTGTATTTTAAAGGAAAAAAATTGCATCTGTGTCAGTGGTAATTGATTACCTCAAATAGGGTAATCGATTATTTCAAATAGGGTAATCGATTACATGGTGCTTAACAAGTGAAAAAACATAGGAAATGAACAGGGTAATCGATTATCCATATCTTTGTAATCGATTACCATAAGGCAAAAATAAAATCTTCACAACTCTAAAAGTACATGTTGTTTGCACATTTTTTACATCTTGACATGTTATATCATACTATAATGCAACTTGGGATAGGTTACTCATGTTAAGAAAATTATTTTAACCTCATGAAAAGTGAAGTTATGTAATTTTAATACAAAACACATATTTTAGCAAAAGTTGCAAAATATAAAAAGATTAAAATTTTTTGTACCTTGGATTCATTATAGTTTATAATGAATAAATATTGAAGAATTATACACACCTTCATCTAATATTCCAAGTTCTCGTCGATGTCTGCTAGTTTGTTGTGTGGACCCACAAAGGTGACTTCGACATCCTTTTGAAGTACATGATCACGAAGAAACTGATGTGTATGTCGATGTGCTTGTCCTTGAATGCGTAACTGAATTCTTTGTTATGTTGATCGCACTTGTATTAGAACATCGTAAAGGAACACATCCAAGATTGAGTCCATAGTCTTGTAGTTGTTGCTTGAGCCATGGGATCTGGGCACAACAACTTCCTGCTACAATATATTCTACTTCAGCCGTACTAAGTGCGACACAAGCTTGTTTCTTGCAGGACCATGATACTAACGCATTCCCTAGTATGTGACATGTACCACTTGTGCTTTTGCGATCAATTTACAACCTGCATAATCCGAGTCAGAATAACCTACTAAATTACAAACACTACCTTTTGGATACCATAGCTCAACATTGGTCGTTCCCTTGAGATACTTCATGATTCTTTTAATAGCGGTGAGATGTGACTCCTTCAGATTTGCTTGAAAACGGGCACATAAACACACACTAAACATTATGTCAGGACGGTTTACCGTCAAACATAATAAAGAACTGATCATACCTCTATACTTTGTAACTTCAACTGAAATACCTGATTTGTCTTGATCAACGTAGGTTCCGGATCCCATTGGAGTAGACATAGCTTTGCAACCATCCATGTCGAATCTCTTCAACAACTCTTTGCAATACTTGGATTGGTTGATGAAGATACCATCCTTTAACTGCTTAATTTGTAATCCAAGAAAATAGTTAAAGTAATCCTCCTTTATAAACAATCACCCAACAACTGTGATAAACAGACCAGATGTCTCCCTTTAGAGATGACAATTCTCTCTCACTCAAATCTTTTAGCTTCAATCTTGGGCTTTGAACAAGACACAAATGAATCTTTTAGCTTTAATCTTGGGGTTTGAACAAGACACCAAAATATATTTTTCCTTCCTTAAAATAGGAGGAACTACGGTTGCTCTGATTTCCCTGTTTCGTTTAAACAGAAATACGTAGGCATAAGATTGCAAAATCTTAGCGAGCATACTAATAAAAAACTCTAGGTCCAGTACCTTCACACATCAATCAAAACTTAGGCCCAGTACCTTACCAAAAACATCGAGAATACCCGAACATCAACAAAAACTTACTCTCCCTCTCATATTTCCCAAGAAACTTTCCCAACCCATTAACGGATAAACACCATCAAGTACAAAGCGAAACCTAAAGCTAACATCCTGTGGATAACCACATATAGGATGGGTAATTGACAACTCCCCATTGTATAACCTGACCCCGGACCCCCCAATCTCTTTAAGCGTATGTTCAGTTTAACATTCGCGTGCAAGGTTAGTTTTAGATAGCTTCCCTTTCCCTTTCAGCTTCACGGGATAAATAAGAAATCAGAAAGTAGCACGCCCTCCTCTTCATTGAGGAGAAAACTCAAATTCCGCGATAAGGTGGTCGCGTCACCAACAAAATCGCGTGCTACAGTAAAATGGCGACTCTGTTGGGGATTCATTGTCTGTATAGGACTAGGATTATAGCTCTTAAGAGGTCTAGGATGTTAGTTTTAGGAATAAATATATATATCGCTTTTCCTACTTGACATCCGTGTTTATTTTTCTGCTAATGGGACTACAGGTGATGTCGCATCTGGAAAGTTTGAGTGATACCTAAGATAAGTGATGGCATAGACGAGTGGTCTTACAGGGAGTGATTCCCGAATAAGCGATCCTAGTAGACCATCGAATCAGTGGAGATACCCTTTACGGATTCAATGTCTAGTGACTTCGGTTGCAAAAGCAGATTGTTCGATTGTGGTATCCATGAAAATGAGGATTTAGTAGACTGAGACCATGTGACTATTTTGTAGTGCGGAATCTATCGGAAATAGTTGCCACGCGATACTACCCTCATTTGAGATTACCCTAAGATACTACAGCTCGCTCGGGTGAACCTGCCTGCTGTTGTTATCCATAAGGGGGTCAATGATTTTGAGGACAGGTACAAAAATTTACCATAGTATAACCATTGGGAATGGGTAGAGCCATGACTCCATGCTCCTGACGCTGAACCTTTGAACCCATGTTTTTTCTATGTTTTTGTGTGCCGCATTCATGCATTCATTTCATTAAAAAACTTTAAACAAAGAAAAAATTTTCTCTTCTAGTCTCTCACTTTTTCAAATTAAACTAAGACAATGATTGCAAATATTAAAGAGAGAAAGATTGCATTATGGATTTTGGTAGAAGGAAGACTCACAAGTACACCTTCAAGGTTCCAAAACTAGAGGATTTAAGAGGGTTGACAACGATGATCACCAACCCTGAGGCTTTCAGAGCTAAGTATAGAGGACTGTTGTCTCTGTTAAGGGTCCATGTAATTGAAGGAATCCTATCTACGCTGATTCAGTTCTACGATCCGATTTATCACTGTTTCACATTCCCGGATTATCAACTAGCACCAACACTGGAGGAGTACTCTCACCTGACTGATTTACCCATCACTGACCAAGCTCCCTTTTCTGGACTGGAAGAAATTCCAAAGGATCAGACCATTGCAAGAGCAATCTATTTGGACGAGTGTGAAGTCAGGACTCACATGACCATTAAGGGTGGAATCTAGGGTTTACCAGCCAAGTTTTTGATAGAGAAAGCCCTGTACTTTGCCAGTATAGGAAACATTACTGCTTTCGAGGATATCTTTGTTCTACTCACCTACGGGTTGTTCCTTTTTCCAAACATTGATAACTTCATTGATATCAATGCCATTAAGATATTTCTGATTGGAAACCCTGTACCGACCTTGCTCGTAGATGCTTATCATTCTGTACACTTAAGGAATTTATACAGCAGAGGAATGATCACATGCTATGTACCCCTGCTATACAAATGGTTCACTTCCCATTTACCAAAGTCTGCTGCTTTCTGGGATCATAAGAGTACTCTACGTTGGTCATAGAGAATCATGTCTCTTACCAACTCTGACATAGATTGGTATAATAGGATCTATGACGGGATAAGAATCATTGACCATTGTGGAAACTTCCCTAATGTACACCTCATAGGAACTAAAGGAGGAATCAACTATCATCTAGTTTTAGTTCTTCGTCAATTCGGATACCCGATGAGACATATCCCGCGTAATGTTCATCTGGAAGGTCTTTTCTTCAAGGAAGGAGAAAATGACAGGGCACTAAAGACAGAAATAGTGCATGTTTGGAAACATGTTCACAGCTCAAGAGCCCCGGTCAAAGAAAAGCAAAATACCAGAACCAGCACCTGAGCTCTCCTCAGAGAGGACTCAGGATCCATAAGCTTAGACATTTCCTTTTGCAACACTTTGTAAATTACTGTATTTCCATTTCCGCAATCTTTGAATTCAATAAAATGGGGTTTCCCCAATGTATGATATTTGCAATCCAATTGTTGAAGTTTCTTTTGATTAAAAAAAATAATATAATTATTGCATATCATTCATCATTCTCACATAACGCATTCTTCATACCTACGAATCTCATGTTTGTGTCTCGATTCTAGAGTCAAGTTGTCTCATTCGTATAATACTCGGGTCAATCGACAAAAGAAAATGGATAATCTCGAGGAAGAGAACAAAGAGATGAGAGAAGAAATTGACGCTCTGAAAGAAGATCTGAGAAAACTTCACAGTGACATGCAATCTCTAGAAGCAACCCAGAAACAACAACAAAGGACGGTGATCTCAGAGATCACATCTACGCTCATAGTGGAGAAGTATGATCCTCGGTACAACATGCCTAAAGATCGTCCCTGGGGCATGCCACTCAACTATATCTCGGAAGGATATATTCCGCTGATCACGGAAGATCCGGAAACTGCAACAGGAACCGCTGGGCCTGAAGGTTACAAACTTTGGGAAAGCAAAGATGCAAGGGGCATTACAGCAACTCCTGAAGGTTACAAACTTTGGGATAGGGAAACACCAAGAGTCACTGCCGTAATGACTATACCACCACCCACAGTACACACTGTCCAGGAAGGACAGATTCCACAGATACCTTCTGGTGGAAATGAAAGTATGTACAACATAATGAATGAGTTCCAGGAGCAATTCTTGGAGATCCAGAAGGAACTGCATGCCATTCGCGGTCAGGATCTATTCAGAAAGGACGCCGCAGACCTTTGTTTGGTCCCCAATGTGAAAATTCTGCACAAATTCAAGGTGCCCGAATTTGAAAAATACAGGGGCAACTCTTGCCCTCAAAGTCATTTGGTGATGTACGCTCGGAAGATGTCAACTCAGACAGAGAACCAACAGCTACTGATCCACTATTTCCAAGATAGTTTAACCGGTGCCGCACTCAAATGGTACATGGGTTTAAACCGTACCAAGATCGTCACTTTTAGAGATCTTGGTGCTGCCTTCGTTCAGCAGTATAAGTATAACCTGGACATGGCACCAGACAAAGATCAACTCAGAGCCATGTCGCAGAGGGACAAGGAAACCTTTAAGGAATATGCTCAGAGATGGCGTGAAATTGCCGCCCAGATTTGTCCACCTCTTGAGGAAAAAGAGATGACAAAGATCTTCTTGAAAACCTTAAGCTCATTTTACTACGACCGAATGGTTGCCATTACGCCCAGCGACTTTACCAAGATGGTGAATATGGGAGTACGCCTTGAAGAAGAAGTTCGAGAAGGACATCTGGTCAAAGATGCAGGACCGTCAAGCAGTACCAAAAAATACGGTAGTGCTTTCCCTAAGAAAAAAGAGCAAGATATTGGTAATATCTCTCTCGGAAAGCAAAGGCGACAGTACCAACCAAGAGCAGCTGTAACTCCTGCTATCAACCCTGCACTTATTCCAACGTATCAACCTCAGGTTGCTCAGAGCCAACCGAATCAACAACAATATCAGCAAAGGACACAACAGCCTCTTCAGCTGGCTCGTCCTCAGTACAACAAAAACCGTACAACGCGACCACCAGGATTCGACCATATACCAATGTTGTACGCAGAACTGTTTCCATTACTACTGGTCAAGGGGCACGTTCAAACCAGGGCTCGTCTTACGATACCGGAGAATCCGCCTTTTTGGTTCAAAGCGGATCAGACTTACCCTTACCATCAAGCATGACCAGAGCATAACATAGAAAACTGTCTCAGCTTTAAATCTGATGTGCAAAAGCTTGTCAGGAGCGGGGTCTTATCCTTCAAGGATACAAATTCAAATGATCAGATGAGTCTAAACACAGCTATCAAATTCACGATGTACTCTTATTGGAAACCAACTTGGTCAAAATGTATTGCAGACAGAGCGGGTACGGTCATGTACCATCTCACAACTATCACCAGTGTAATATCTGCTCTAAAAACAATCAAGGGTGTTCTGTGGTGCAATCAGCTCTACAGGAATAGATGGATCTCGGATGGATCCAAGATCACTAAATCGTGAAGTCAACTTGGTGAAGTTCCAACATCATTCAAAACCATGACATCCGTGCAATGAATGTCAACTTGGTGGCAATGCACTCAAGGTAAAGCCAACATCATGATTGGCCACAACCCGATTACAATTCCTGTCTGATCTACTCGATAAATGATCAGGGATGCTCTTTTGTACAAGAGGCCCTCCAGCGTCAGATGAATCTTGGATGGATTCAGGACTACCGTGATAGAAGTCGATGTCGCTCCCAAGATTTTCATCAAAGTACAAACGCGAAAGTGGCGCAGAAATAGAGTCGCTAGCAATGTGTATTTATCCCAAGGGAGGGAAAGGAAACACTGCGTAAACCTGAGGGAAAGGAAAAGCATGGTCTCACGACCAAGAGAAATGGGTAAGGGAGTTGGTTACGCGAGGGGAAGGTGTTATCACCCTCACGCGTCCATCGTACTCGATGGGATCCACGCTTGTTGTCTAATCAAAGGGTGTCGTCATCTGGAGCTTCACTGCTACTGGAAAGGAGAAGGAACGGGAACGGAAAAGATCGAATAAGCGAAGAAGAAAAAAAAAAGTGACTCGATAGGACATCACCGTCCTATGCCTATGTATTCCCTCGTGCAATGGGAAAGTCAGAGTCAACGTAGTCCGGACGACTACGAAATAAGGGGGGAGGTTGCTCGCCAAGACATCGTCTTCTTGTGCCTACGTATCCTCAATCGGACAAGAGAGAGGAAATCAGAGCAGTCGTAGTTCGACCTACGGGTCAGTGAAAAGATCTCGATCGCATTGGGGCGAGAGAAAAAGGTTCGGTTAACAAATCTCGATCACACAGAGGCGAGAGACAAAAAGATGGAAGTTAGTTGTTAGTGTGCTCACCGAGATATCGCATCTCGTGCCTACGTATCTCATCGGAAATGAGAATCAGAGCATCCATAGTTCATAGGACTACGTAAAAAAGGGACCGGTCTCGATTGCGTTGGGGCGAGAGAAAGGATTCGGGATCTGAAGAAATGCTCCTGAAGAAGTGAATTGACTTTGTTTGTGATTTGTATTGCGCTAAAGTCTATGACACCGGAGCGAATGAGTCGCAAATCGTCCCAAGACAGGACGTCCGCTAAACACTCTAGAAAATTGATGGGAAACCCCCCATTCTTCATTTTCCATGTACTTAAGGCTCGTGGCGCATAGTACTCCTCGCCTTTATTAAGTGTCTTGATTATTGTTTTGAGAAAGAAGAGAGAGACGCACGCAAGGTCTAGGGGAAACTGAATCTTACAAGTTAGCATGCTTGGATTGCTAGCCTAATGCCTCTCCTACCTCCAGCTTAATAAAAAATTAAGTGGAGCTAAGAATCCTAAGGGATCATGTGAATACAGAGTAATCAACAAGTAAACACCAGACGACTCAATCAGAAAGGAAAGTAGAATACGAGAACAAGGTTAGGAGAAATTCAAGTACTTAATCAGGAATTAATCAAGATATGCATAAAAAATCAAGATCAAGAATATCCAAGATAAAATAAAGTGCAAATTAAAATCAAGATTAAATTCTAAGGTTAAAAGCTAAAATTAAAGATTAATCAAAAAATTAGTATCTAAACCTAAGATTAATTCAAGTTAAAATCTAATAAAAAATCTTCTAATCTAATTAATCAAAAATAAAATCTAAATTCAATTCAAAAATAAAATTCTAATTAAAAAGTCAAGATTAAAAATTAATATCTAATTAAAAACTAGTTTCAAAATAATAACCAATCTAATCAATTAATTAAAACAAATCAACAAAACAAAATTCTAAACAAAACAATTAAAAAAGAAGCAATTAAAATAAACAAAGAGGGGTGCAATTGATTAGATAGGGTGGTGTAAAGAGCCACAGGTGCTGTTGGGCTTTACATGTTGGGCCCAAGAAATTTCTTCAGTCAAAAAGGGGGGGGGTGCGAAGAGCGATTTGGACAACAGGGTGGTGGGCTAACGGTGCCTCAGGCCCAATGACTTCGTCATGTCCAGGGGGAGGCGTAGTGAGTAACTCGGGTGGTGCAAAAAGGAAAGCAGGTGGGCTTGAAGCTGTTTCACGACCCGGTCCAGAGGTGAAACAAAGGGGATTAAAAAAAACCTAATTAAAAACCCTAATAAAAACTCAACCCTAAATCCAAATTCTCTTCCCTTGTTAGTCGTGACCTACGTTCTTCCTTCTTCTTCTTCATCACTGTGCCATCTTCACCATCATCACCGTCAATCTTCTTTTCCTCACAATGCTTCAACTTCCATCTTCATTGCCGCAACAAAAGCCTCCCTCCGTCTCAACTCAATCCCTCACGATCTCCTTCCTCAAACTTCATCGTCCTCACGCCGTCTTCATCTTCAACATTCGTTCTCCATTAGTTTTCAACGCAACTCACCAACCCCGCCGGGAAAGACGCCGCACTGGAGCCAGATACGTTGTCCTCCATTCAAAACCAACGAGATACGCTCAAATGAAACTAAACAACAAAAGTTTATCGTAACTACAATAACGAGTCGATCAAGAGTAACATCAAAGAATTATGGAACCAGATCGACGTACCTACCGGAGATAGTCCGGTGCTTCTTTGATTGTGAGCGACGAAAAGAAACTCCACGAGGTCTGCTTGTTTTTCCAACTTCTGGTTCCACTTCAATTTCTCGATCTTCTTCTTCGGATCTGATTTCTGCACCTTGCACTTTCTCCGTTTTGCTGCGTGTGTTGTTGTTGTTGTTAAATTCTCTAATCCTTCCCTCTGCGTGCTTTTGTTGCTGTGGATGTGGCTTCGACTCTGCTTTCCAATTGTAGAACTTCAAATAATGACTATATGATGAACGAAGGCCGAACTGCACTTTTCTTGATCTCTGCAGGTGAATGTAATGAAGGTGATGATGATGTTGTTCTTGAATCATAGATGATGAACGATGGATGGACAGTTTGTTGAGCTATTTTACAGGTTATTGATCGATGGGAATTGATGAAGTCTATGGTGAACCAAGCTCTCCCAACGAGCAGAATTTGTGAGAGAAGAAAGAATGAAAACTGCTGTTGATGTGATCAAAGTTGCAGATTTATATCAGAAGTTAGAGAAGGGTAGAATTGGAATCAACACTTGTAATTCTGTTAGGATTTTTTGCGAAACGTGTTTCCACTCTTGAACGACTTCATCGTGTATTTTTCTGTTATGGTCATCACTTCTGCTACGTATCGTGTAGGATGTGGGGCCAACTTGGGTATGAAATTTGTTTGTAGGAGCTATGTATTTTTCTGTTGTGTATTTCACTTTTTAATGCCATGTATACATTTTCTTTTGTGAATTCATTCTGATATGACTTTTTCTTTAATATTTTCTGTTGTAATTCATCTCAATTCCTTGCGCAACAATACGTAACACGGGGCCCTCCTTTTGTCTCTAAGCTGATAACATTTGGATGGACCACTTTCCGTATGATTTTGGTTTTTTTGTATCTATTTTGAACATTATGCAATTTGTGCTGCTGTAACGCAACTTGAAATTCCGACCCAAAGTAATTAAAAATCTTAACTTATGATTTAAAGTTTGTATTGACAAAAACTCCAACTTAAACGTGAATTGGAAAAAACATGAAAATAATCCAACCTTGTCTTGAAACCAGTTAAATGAATCTTAGCCTTACATGCTAGCATCTCAATTGCATTCAACTTTTTCTTTTAGACATCTTGAATTCACACCCATGGTCACTTGAATGAATTGCTCTCTTTTAGTCCCCAATTCCAATCCAACTCAACCTTCAATGATGATACTTTGATACCTTGAGAAATACTTGAAATCCGACTCTTTTCTCTTTTTTGTTTATGAACTTTGATGATGGGCTATGAAAAAAGACATGGAAATGGGCTTGGTTGTAAGTGGACTTGGATATTTTTGTAAGATTTAAAAACATGAGAAATAAATGTGGATAATGAAATGGATATGAAACAGGTTTTGAATTAAATTTGGATATGGATCTAAAGGCAGATTGAAAATGGACTATGGATATGGTAGAAAATGAAAATGGATTTGAATATGGAAAGAAAATTGGTAATGTTGAAATGAATAGAAATTGAATTTTGGGACTCAAATCATCAAACGACCACGTGAATGAATACTCCACCAAACTCCTTAATTCTCAATGAAAATCAAGTTGCATTCTCAATACAAACCTCGACCGCACTTGGCCTTTCCCACCAACATCTAATCTTGGACCAATGCACAACTTGAATTTGAATCCCTAACCATCTGAATAAATTTTAAACCCTGCCCTGATCATTGAATCTGCGCTGAGGAAAATAAATCCACAGCTGAACCACTAATAGAATGATGAACCTATTTTTCTGAACCATTCCTCACACGAACCACTGCTTGATAACCTGATGAAGTCCATAACCCAACCTTGAAAATACACTTCATGATAAGTCAACCACTAAAACAGATAGTTTGTAATTGAAGCCAACTCCTTGATAATTTGACCAAGAGTAGGTCAAACGCCCATCTGAACTGGGTCTTGACTTGAAGCTGAACCCTAATCTTTGAATGCACACTGATACTCCTCTGAATATGAAAGATTCGAACCACATGAGAATGCCTTGATCCCAATGTCTTAGAAGACCAATGCCATGAATGCAGAGTTATGACCTAATGATGCAAATGAAAAAGAAACAAAAGCCAGAAAAAGTTAGAAAAAGGTAGGGCAAATTTTGGGGTGCTACAGCTGCCCGTATTCAACCGACTTGGACCTGAAAGGATGATAACAACGGGTTTCAGACATTCAAGGTAGAAGGTGATTGAATACAAAAGAACCCAAAAATTTGCAAACTGTGGGGAGGGAAATTTAGTGGTGATTTCCAGTCGAAGGCGGACTCGAGTCCACAAGTTAGTATAATCAACAAACCTACAAAGATGACTCCACTGGGGATGCATTGTATGATGTCAAGACTCTGACTGGAACGTCAATTTGATTAACCGGGTGTTTGCAATATCAACGCTGAGGTTGAGACAGAAAATAATGACCATCAACTCTGAGGTTGAAGAAAAAATGGCATCAACTCTGAGGTTTAGAAAATCTAGGGTAAACATCAGCACTGAGGTTGAGGAAAAGGTAGACATTGATTTTGAGACCGGAGATAAAAACATTGACTTCAACTCTGAGCCTGGAAGAAAGGTATCGGTCAACACTGAGGTTGGAGACATGCCACAATATACGACAACTATTAGGTTGGTAAAAAGGGACGTCAACTCTGAGGTTGGGGAGGAAGGGCGTCAACTCTGAGGTTGGACAAACGGGCGTCAACTCTGAGGTTGGGGAGAAAAGGCGTCAACTCTGAGGTTGGAAAGGAAGGGCGTCAACTCTGAGGTTGGACAAACGGACATCAACTCTGAGGTAGGGGCGAAAAGGCGTCAACTATGAGGTTGGAAAGGAAGGGCTTCAACTCTGAGCTTGGAAAAGACAGGGGTCAACTCTGAGGTTGGGGATAAAAGGGTTGTTCATCAACTCTGGGTTTGAGAAAAGGTATACGACAACTCTGAGGTTGGTGAAAAAAAGGGGCCGTGAACTCTGAGGTTGGACAAACGGACGTCAACTCTGTGGTTGGGGAGGAAAGACGTCAACTCTGAGGTTGGAAAGGAAGGGTGTCAGCCCTGAGGTTGGAAAGGAAGGGCGTCAACTCTGAGGTTGGGGAAAGATATGTACGACAACTCTGAGGTTGGAGAAGAAAGGCGTCAACTCTGAGGTTGGGGAAGAAAGTGATATTCATCAACTCTGAGGTCGAGAAAAGGTATACAACAACTTTGAAGTTGGTAAAATGGGCGTCAACTCTAAGGTTGGGGGAAAAAGGAGGTATTCATCAATTCTGAGGTCGAGAAAAGGTATACGACAACTTTGAAGTTAGAGAAAGGCGTTAACTCTAAGGTTGGGGAAGAAAGGGATATTCATCAACTCTGAGGTCGAGAGAAGGTATACAACAACTTTGAAGTTGGTAAAACCGGCATCAACCCGGAGGTTGGGGAGGAAAGGCATCAGCTCTGAGGTTGGGGATCACTGTTTTGATTAAGGGTTGATCTTGGCTTTCATACAAGGTACCAAATCTGGCCTATACTTCGATGCATGTTTGAATTTTCCCATGGCGTAATGCTCCATGCGAAATGGAAATGCTACACGTTTTGAGGATGCAATGCAATGATGATTGCTATATGCAAGAATGAGAGGACCCTCCACCAGCGAATGTGCAGAACAAAACAAGAAAACTTCGCTGAGGAAGGGATCACCAATATCTGACCTCCTGTACCACCAATAACCACTGGTGATGCCAACTCTGTTGGGGAACCGCAAGCTGAATTGCAAACTCTGTAGGGGAGATGCAAGCTGAATTGCGAACTCTGTTGGGGAGATGCTAATGAAGATTGGACTTTGAACTGCTGAGAACGCCAATAACCATTGGACTTTGACTTGTGGGGAAATACCAAATCTGACTTTTGAAGAAGAGAATACTCTGAATTCTCACTGTCTTCAAACTGCTCGAAAATATTCTATCGTCTTACCCTACTAAGAATGAGGAATCCACCTGCATTGCTGGGGGTAAGAAATCCTCATAAAGAACCCATTTTCTTCTCGAGGACGATTCTCTTCTTGGGTAAGAATAGCAATTCCAACGCCTTGATGGAAAAAGATACCTTTTGGCACCTTGCTCGGGGGAGACTTCAGAAGCCTCACATCGGGAACCATTTAGTGCTTCAAGCTTCTGCTGATCAGCTGCATACTGATTATCAAGAGTGAACAACGGTTCCTTTAATTCTTGACTTGCCCCAGACCTCATGGTTTGACTGAAGAAATCATTTCAAGAGGACTTTATAGATGACCGGGCGTTCACACTGCCCCAGGGTCTTCAAACTCTCGGAGAGATTTATTGAATCCCGACGTAACTGCCCCTGACTGTATGACCTATGAAGGAATTCGCCTCGAGAGGATTCGTAGTGACTTGAAATACTCTGCCTCAGTATTTTGAACCTTGAAGAGGTGCTTCTGATTAACCGTCTTTTGGAGAGGATAACTTCTCATGCTCCAGAGGTGGCCTTCCTCAATATGAGCTTTGAAGTGACTTTTCCCCTGATCTTCGAATGAATGCCCCAGAATAACTAAACTTCAAAGAGATTTCTTGATGTGACTGCCCCAGATTGGCTACATATTAACATGACTTACTGGGGAGAGCCCACTCTACACTGAGTCTCTTGGCAGCATGCCCCTTGATATGACTGTCCTTCAAAATTTTCAAGCATCCCAACTCGGCAGGATCAAGCTTCTTGACTGACTTTCACCGTGTAAGCTTCCTTGATGCTTAGGCACATGTATGCAAGCATAACAAGTTTATTATGAGAATGATAATTCAAATGCAACAAACATGTTAAACTTGAAGTTTTTATTGCAAATATGTTGTAAAACCCTGTGAACGAGTCACTAGCTACGACATTGATTTTTGAATGGAAAACAATACGCACATGCAATACCAACAAAAATATTTTTAGCACAACTCATGGGAGTTAGGAACGCTATCTCGTTGAAGTACGCCTTTAGAATAAACCCTATTTCAATTAGGACTTTTAAGGGTTGTAATGTGGCCTGGTTCGCAGTTTTTTAGAAAAAAGGATTTATGGCTCAAAATTTTGTTTGTACCCACCCATTCTCCTTGATATTCTCCAGTCCTACGTTCAGTTAATATGGAACAAGCGCTCATCTCCCGAAAGGATTTTTGTGGGGAGCGATGGTTAAGGAACCCACGAGGTTTTCGAAATGACAGTCACCCCTTTTGTGTCTTTGGTGTTTGTAATCACACGACTTGTTCTTTATCGAGGATTTTTTCTTGATCATTTCTTTTTTGTTTTTCGCACTTTTTATTTCCCTGATTTTGCATGGACTCATTCTTTTTTTTAATCCTTCAATCTTGAAGTCCAGCGGGATACCCTAACTTTTGCCTAAGTCGTTTGTTTTCATGTTTGGACTTAGCGGGCTTTCTTTTTTTTCCTTTTCTTTTGATTTTTTTTTTGAACAAATCGTGTGACACTGGTTGTCTGACTTGTTTGAAAGGGGTGTGACTTCCTCATTCTTCGGTTGGTGAGGGATAACCATAGATGCAGTTGATCCTCGAATGGGACACTCCTTATGAAATTTGAATGCTCGGTCAAATTAACTGACACCTATCCTGCCCCTGGGTTAGATGTGAGGGTTTTTTCGAATGAAAAGAAACTCCTACTTCAAGGCACAAAGGGGTTGACGAGGGTCTATCTCCCTTTTATCTCTAGTGTTTAGGGATTTGAAGCAATGCATGTACATCATCAACAGGGTTTTATCCAAAAGCATATAATAAAATATTTTGCATTTCCATTTCATCATCCTCCCTCCAAGAGTTTAAGCAAGAAAATTGGTATTGCAATACGCAGAAACATTATCTGAGTGAATAAGAATGAACTACTTCAAGGAAAAAAACATATTCATTGCATTAAGATCATCATAAAAAATAAACAAGTCTTTACATGCAAACAATGCTTTAACAAGGAATGAAAAACTACAAATGAAAATGCAGTAAAGAAGCTGAAGATTGCCATCGTTGAGGAAACCTGCCTCCGTCTGGACGTACTTGCCGTCTGAGTGTTCACTTGAGAAAGGAGGCTTCAATTGATGTACATATCATCTGCAGTGGATGCAATGATCTCTGAGTCTACCAGGTCTTGCACCTTGTGCTTGAACACGTTGCAATTTTCAATTGAATGACCCGGTGTGTCTGAGTGATACTCACATCTAGCATCCAGATCATAACCAAGAGGAATAGGGTCGGGAACAGACTTGGCATCTCTTAGTTGAACCAGAGAACCTTCGAGCAAACGAGCAAGAACATGACTGTGAGGAATTGGGAGTGGATCAAACCTTCTCTCAGGCCTTCAGGATCTTTGTTGTCTCTGTTGCTAAGGAGCATAAGGTTGCTGATACTGAGCAGGCTGTCGAACAACAGGAGGAATATACCCATCACTAGTTTCTCCTTCCTTTCTCTTGGAGAACCCAGCATAATGTTTATTTGCACCTTCAGAACAACCAGCAGCAATTTGAATCTTTCCCATTTTGATGCCGTTTTCGACTCTTTCTCCTGTCAATATAAGGTCTGAAAACCCGGCTGTCAAACATCCAACCAATTTCTCATAATATGGCCCCTGAAGCATTTCCATGAACATATCAATGAGTTCTCTTTCCATCATCGAAGGTTGAACCCGGGAAGCTAATTCACGCCACCTCTGGGCGTTCTCTTTGAAGCTTTCGTTTTGTCTCTGAGAAAGACTTTGCAGTTGCATTCTATTGGGCGCTATGTCCGTGTTGTATTGGTAATGCTTAACAAAAGCTTCTGCCAAATCTCTGCAACTTTTAATGTGCGTTCTCTCCAAGCTCATATACTAATCTAAAGATGCCCAACTAGGCTATCCTGAAAGAAATGCATCAGCAACTTCTCATCATCTGAATAGGCAGACATTTTTCTGGAATATGCCCTTATGTGAAACTTGGGGCAGGTGGTTCCATTGTACTTTTCTAAAGCAGGCACCCTAAACTTTGGAGGAATTTTCATACCTAGGACCAACCCTAAGTCAGACATGTCCATTCCCAAAGCATTCTGGCTCTCAAAAGCCTTCAATCTCTCTTCGAGCATACGAAACCTCTTGTCCGTCTCAGTAGGGAAACTCATCTCACCATCGTAAAATTGTTCATCCTGATTATCCACCTCCCGACGAGGAACATAAATCTCAACAACACTTCTTCTAGACCGACTCATAGGAGGGGGTGGAGGAATATTAGTACGTGGAGGGTTCACAACTCCGCCCGGAGTATTACCAACAACATTTTCGTTTCCAGCCTCTGGGATAACAACAGCAACCATGTGAATAACCGCCCTTAATTCCTCTTGATGTTAAGCCATACCTTGCATCACCTCCATGAACTGAGCCATACGAGTCTGGAATTCTGACTACTCTGATCGCATCTTATCCATGATTCTCCTCTGATTTCTCTGAGTTACGTAGTGGTGAGAAGTCAGGTTTGTAGTTCTGAAGAAAATACCAAGTCAGAATAAGAATTCCCAGCTCTGGATACCTGCTATGCATATGAGTATAAGAATGCAAAATGTCATGTGATGCAAATGCAAAGACACGGGATCAAGGTATCCATAAATTCTGAATAGCTGCTGTGCTGATGACTGAATAAGTTTAAAGGTCTGCTCTAAAGAAAATATCGGAATACCAGAATATCCGAATAACCAGAATACCGGAATACCAAGTTGATAAGTCCACACTGATAAGAAGACCAGAAACCAGGTAGGATGAAGGTTACGGTTACCTACAAACTTGTAAACACCCGCCCATTCTCACATGTGGGTGCTAAAAACAAGGATCCTCAGCGTCGGATTCTCGATTTGAGAAGCAATAGTACATTCATCCCTCGGGGTACAATACTATCGCCAAACAAAGAGGTCGTCCATTGATTCCCCCAAAAAATAAGGTCATCCTTTGTAAGTTCCCAGCTTCGGGTCCACGGATCAAGAAGTATAATGGGTTTGCCACTTCTGGTCTGCCATTACTACCTCTTGGGAGGAGTGCTTCTACTGAGTCCTCGGGGAAATGGTCGCCAGAGTCGAAACTCTCTAGATCAACACCCTGAAATGCGTAAGACACGCACGTCAGAATATCTCCCAAGAAAACCTCGTCTGGATGTGAATTTCGTGAACGCCAAACGTACCAAGATGGCGCGTAGGTCCCACTAATTTCCACTCTAGTCTTAGGTGTATACTCAAGCCTGTGTATTGGGCTTATCTCTCGAAGAATCCCAACCCACCCAACAACACAACAGCAGCAGAGCAATATGATAACAGTAATCAAATGCAATAAAATGCAGTAAAATAGTAATATATAACAAAATAAAGCACAGCAGCAAAAACCCAATGAAAATAAACAGACAAGCGCTAGGATTGACTCGCACAGGGGATGGACAAGCAAGAGGTCAACCTTTCCCCAGCAGAGTCGCCATCTGTCGCTCCCAGGATTTTCATCCAAGTACAAACGCGAAAGTGGCGCAAACACAGAGTCGCCAGCAATGTGTATTTATCCCAAGGGAGAGAAAGGAAACACTGCGTAAACCCGAGGGAAAGGAAAAGCATGGTCTCACGACCAAGAGAAACGGGTAAGGGAGTCGGTTACGCGAGGGGAAGGTGTTAGCACCCCCACGCGTCCATCGTACTCGATGGGATCCACGCTTGTTGTCTAATCAAAGGGTGTCGTCATCTGGAGCTTCACTGCTACTGGAAAGGAGAAGGAACGGGAACGGAAAAGAACAAATAAGCGAAGAAGAAAAGAAAAAAAGAAGTGACTCGTGCAATGGGAAAGTCAGAGTCAACGTAGTTCGGACGACTACGAACTAAGGGGGGAGGTTGCTCGCCAAGACATCGCCGTCTTGTGCCTACGTATCCTCTATCGGACAAGATAGAGGAAATCAGAGCAGTCGTAGTTCGACCTAAGGGTCGGTGAAAAGATCTCGATCGCATTGGGGCGAGAGAAAAAGGTTCGGTTAACAAATCTCGATCACACAGAGGCGAGAGACAAAAAGAGGGAAGTTAGTTGTTAGTGTGCTCGCCGAGATATTGCATCTCGTGCCTACGTATCTCATCAGAAATTAGAATCAGAGCATTCGTAGTTCGCCGGACTACGGAAAAAAGGGAACGGTCTCGATCGCGCTGGGCCGAGAGAAAGGATTCGGGATCTGAAGAAACACTCCTGTAGAAGTGATCTGACTTTGTTTGTGATTTGTACTGTGCTAAAGTCTATGACACCGGAGCGAATGAGTCGCAAATCGTCCCAAGATGGGACGTCCGCTAAACACTCTAGAAAAATTATGGGAAACCCCCCATTCTTCATTTTCCATGTACTTAAGGCTCGTGGCTCACAGTACTCCTCGCCTTTATTAATTGTCTTGATTATTGTTTTGAGAAAGAAGAGAGAGACGCACGCAAGGTCTAGGGGAAACTGAATCTTACAAGTTAGCATGCTTGGATTGCTAGCCTAATGCCTCTCCTACCTCCAGCTTAATAAAAAATTAAGTGGATCTAGGAATCCTAGGGATCATGTGAATACAGAGTAATCAACAAGTAAACACCAGACGACTCAATCACAAAGTAAAAGTAGAATACGAGAACAAGGTTAGGAGAAATTCAAGTACATAATCAGGAATTAATCAAGATATGCATCAAAAATCAAGATCAAGAATATCCAAGATAAAATAAAGTGCAAATTAAAATCAAGATTAAATTCTAAGGTTAAAAGCTAAAATTAAAGATTAATCAAAAAATTAGTATCTAAACCTAAATTAATTCAAGTTAAAATCTAATAAAAAACTTCTAATCTGATTAATCAAAAATAAAATCTAAATTTAATTCAAAAATAAAATTCTAATTAAAAAGTCAAGATTAAAAATTAATATCTAATTAAAAACTAGTTTCAAAATAATAACCAATCTAATCAATTAATTAAAACAAATCAACAAAACAAAATTCTAAACAAAACAATTAAAAAAAGAAACAATTAAAATAAACAAAGAGAGGTGCAATTGATCAGATAGGGTGGTGTAAAAAGCCACAGGCGCTGCTGGGCTTTACATGTTGAGCCCAAGAAATTCCTTCAGTCAAAAAGGGGGGTGCGAAGAGCGATTTGGATAGCAGGGTGGTGGACTAACGGTGCCTCAGGCCCAATGACTTCATCATGTCTAGGGGGAAGCGTAGTGAGTAACTCGGGTGGTGCAAAAAGGAAAGCAAGTGGGCTTGAAGCTGTTTCACGACCCAGTCCAGATGTGAAACAAAGGGGATTAAAAGAAAAACCTAATTAAAAACCCTAATCAAAACTCAGCCCTAAATCCAAATTCTCTTCCCCTGTTAGTCGTGACCTACATTCTTCCTTCTTCTTCTTCATCACTGTGTCGTCTTCACCATCATCACAGTCAATCTTCTTTTCCTCACAACGCTTTAACTTTCATCTTCATTGCCGCAACAAAAGCCTCCCTCCGTCTCAACTCAATCCCTCACGATCTCCTTCCTCAAACTTCACCGTCCTCACGCAGTCTTCATCTTCAACCTTCGTTCTCCATTAGTTTGCAACGCAACTCACCAACCCCGCCGGGAACGACGCCGCACTGGAGCCAGATATGTTCTCCTCCATTCAAAACCGACGAGATATGCTCAAATGAAATGAAACAACAAAAATTTATCGCAACTACAATAACGAGTCGATCAAGAGTAACATCAAAGAATTATGGAACCAGATCGACGTACCTACCGGAGATAGTCCGGTGCTTCTTCGATTGTGAGCGCCGAAAAGAAACTCCACGAGGTAAGCTTGTTTTTCCAACTTCCGGTTCCACTTTAATTTCTCAATCTTCTTCTTCGCATCTGATTTATGCACCTTGCACTTTCTCCGTTCTGCTGCGTGTGTTGTTGTTGTTAAATTCTCTACTACTTCCCTCTGCGTGCTTTTGTCGCTGCGGATGTGGCTTCGACTCTGCTTTCCAATTGTAGAACTTCAAATATTGACTATATGATGAACGAAGGCTGAACTGCACTTTTCTTGATCTCTGCAGGTGAATGTAATGAAGGTGATGATGATGTTGTTCTTGAATCACAGATGATAAACGGTGGATGGATTTAGGATGGTCGGTGCCAAAATTTCTGCCTCAAGTTTTGAATCTGAGGAGAGAGTTGATGAAGAATGATACGATCCTGCTCCGCGTATGCGGATTTGACAGTTTGTTGAGCTATTTTGCAGGTTATTGATCGATGGGAATTGATGAAGTCTATGGTGAAACAAACTCTCTCAACGAGCAGAATTTGTGAGAGAAGAAAGAATGAAAACTACTGCTGATGTGATCAAAGTTGCAGATTTATATCAGAATTTAGAGAGGGGTAGAATTGGAATCAACACTTGTAATTCTGTTAGGATTTTTTGTGAAACGTGTTTCCACTCTTGAACGACTTCATTGTGTATTGTTCTGTTATGGTCATCACTTCTGCTACATATCGTGTAGGATGCGGGGCCAACTTGGGTATGAAATTTGTTTGCAGCAACTATGTATTTTTCTGTTGTGTATTTCACTTTTCAATGCCACGTATACATTTTCTTTTGTGAATTCATTCTGATATGACTTTTTCTTTATTATTTTCTGTTGTAATTCATCTCAATTCCTTGCGCAACAATACGTAACACGGGGCCCTCCTTTTGTCCCTAAGCTGATAACATTTGGACGAACCACTTTCCGTATGATTTTGGTTTTTTGTATCTATTATGAACATTGTGCAATTTGTGCTGCTGTAACACAACTTGAAATTCCGACCCAAAGTAATTAAAAATCTTAACTTATGATTTAAAGTTTGTCTTGACAAAAACTCCAACTTAAACGTGAATTGGAAAAAACTTGAAAATAATCCAACCTTATCTTGAAACCACTTAAATGAATCTTGGCCTTACATGCTAGCATCTCAATTGCATTCAACTTTTTCTTTTAGACATCTTGAATTCACACCCATGGTCACTTGAATGAATTGCTCTCTTTTATTCCTCAATTCTAATCCAACTCAACCTTCAATGATGATACTTTGATACCTTGAGCAATACTTGAAATCCGACTCTTTTCTCTTTTTCGTTTATGAACTTTGATGATGGGCTTTGAAAGAAGACATGGAAATGGGCTTGGTTGTAAGTGGACTTGGATATTTTTGTACGATTTAAAAACATGAGAAATAAATGTGGATAATGAAATGGATATGAAATAGGTTTTGAATTAAATTTGGATATGGATCTAAAGGCGGATTGAAAATGGACTATGGATATGGTAGAAAATGAAAATGGATTTGAATGTGCAAAGAAAATTGGTTATGTTGAAATGAATGGAAATCAAATTTTGGGACTCAAATCATCAAACGACCACGTGAATGAATACTCCACCAAACTCCTTAATTCTCAATGAAGATCAAGTTGCATTCTCAATACAAACCTTGACCACACTTGGCCTTTCCCACCAACATCTAATCTTGGACCAATGCACAACTTGAATTTGAATCCCTAACCATCTGAATCAATTTTAAACCCTACCCTGATCATTGAATCCGCGCTGAGGAAAATAAATCCACAGCTGAACCGCTAATAGAATGATGAAACTAATTTTCTGAACCATTCCTCACACGAACCACTGCTTGATAACCTGATGAAGTCCATAACCCAACCTTGAAAATACACTGCCTGAGAAGTCAACCACTAAAACAGATAGTTTGTAATTGAAACCAACTCCTTGATGGTTTGACCAAGAGTAGGTCAAACATCCATCTGAACTGGGTCTTGACTTGAAGATGAACCCTAATCTTTGAATGCACAATGATACTCCTCTGAATACGAAAGATTCAAACCACATGAGAATGCCTTGATCCCAATGTCTTAGAAGACCAATGCCATGAATGCAGAGTTATGACCTAATGATGCAAATGAAAAAGAAACCAAAGCCAGAAAAAGTTAGAAAAAGGTAGGGCAAATTTTGGGGTGCTACAGTCATTATCAAGTTAATATGATTAAAATCTTTGATATTCGCTTGATGAATACCAGCTTGGTGGAATTACACGCTAAGCAAGTCCAACTCAATTTTCTGACTTCGCATGATTATCAGAGCTGTAAAGTATGTCGTGAGAGTGACCAAGGATGTGCACTCATTCAAAGAACATTGCAACACTTGTTGAACCACTGGTGGCTTCCGATCTATCTAGATGAAGACACACAACAAGTCAGTATGATTAACGGGAACCCTACTAGGCATCAAAGTCAGGATGTTCGATCAATGGAAATAGATCTAGTGAGGTTACACTGCATGCAAAGCTGACGTGGTCGGGTGCCACCACACAACTATGAGCGTTGTAGAGTTTGCTCAGAGGATAACCAAGGATGCTACCTCGTGCGAGCAGCCCTTCAAAATCAGTTGGACCACAAAGAGATTCAACCATGCTCAAGCTCTGATTCGATGAACATAATGTCAGACTATCTTCCCAATCGAGGCAAAGAAGTTGTCTTAATCTCTAAACAAGAAGTGGTCAAAGATGTATGCATCATTATCCCTTTACTCCATGAATCGAGAGTTCCTCTTGATAGTCTGTAATTTCCGCATTCATTGTTGTTTTCTCTTTTCGCTTTTTCAGAAAATGGTAATCCTAAAAAACAACTCAAAATAATAAAATAAGCATTTTTCAGAAAATACACTGCACGCACTCTTGCATTCTCTCTATCTCTTCTAAAAACAATCATCACGTCATGCAGATTGCTTGTTTTAAACCCCATTGAAACATACAATCCAATGCCTTCTCCCAACTTTGAATTCCCGGTATTTGAGGCTGAAGAAGAAAATGACGAAGAAATTCCAGAAGAGATCTCCCGATTACTCATACAAGAGGAAAGGTCCATTGAAACTCACAAAGAGCCGTTGGAAACGGTCAACATGGGTACAGAAGAAGAGAGAAAAGAAGTCAAGATTGGGGCACTGCTCAGTCCAACTGTCAAAGAAAGTTTGATAAAGCTTCTCAAAGAATTTCCCGATGTATTCGCTTGGTCTTATCAGGATATTCCAGAGTTGGATACCAGCATCGTGGAACATCATATACCGTTAAGATCAAAATGTCCGCCGGTAAAACAAAGACTAAGACGAACTCATCCAGACATGGCCATCAAAATCAAAGAGGAAGTACAGAAACAGATTGACGCGAGTTTCCTCGCCACATCAGAATATCCTCAATGGTTAGCCAACATAGTACCAGTTCCGAAAAAGGACGAAAAGGTCAGAATGTGTGTAGACTGCAGGGATCTGAACAAGGCCAGTCCAAAGGATGACTTTCCCCTACCACACATTGACATGCTGGTAGACAGTACATCGAAATTCAAAGTATTCTCCTTCATGGATGGATTCTCGGGATATAATCAAATCAAAATGTCTCCGAAAGATATGGAGAAAACTTCATTCATCACCCCATGGGGTACTTTTTGTTACAAGGTAATGCCGTTCGGTTTGAAGAACGCCGAGGCAACCTATCAAAGGGCCATGACTACTCTGTTCCATGACATAATACACAAAGAAATAGAAGTGTGTGTCGATGATATGATTGCCAAATCTAAAATAGAAGATGAGCATGTGGCCCACCTGTCAAAACTATTCCAGCGTTTGAGAAAGTACAAACTCCGCTTGAATCCCAATATGTGCACGTTTATTGTCCGCTCAGGAAAACTGCTAGTGTTCATCGTCAGTTAGAAAGGAATTGAGGTTGACCGTGACAAGGTCAAGGCCATTCAAGAAATGCCTTCTCCAAAAACTGAAAAACAAGTCAGAGGTTTCTTGGGACGTTTGAATTACATTTCCAGATTTATATTTCTCATGACCGCGACATGCGCGCCAATATTCAAATTACTCAAAAAGAATCAGGATTGCATTTGGACAGAAGACTGCCAAACCGCCTTTGACAGTATCAAGGAATACCTCTTAAATCCACCGATTCTATCACCTCCAGTGGAAGGAAGACCACAGATAATCTACCTAACAGTCTTGGAAGACTTAATGGGTTGTGTACTTGGTCAACAAGACGAAACTAAAAGGAAAGAGTCTGCCATCTACTATTTGAGCAAGAAATTTACCGACTGTGAGACTCGGTACACTATGCTTGAGAAAACTTGTTGCGCTCTGGCTTGGGCAGCCAAACGTCTTCGCCAGTATATGATTCGTCACACTACTTGATTAATCTCAGAAATGGATCCAATCAAGTACGTCTTTGAAAAGCCTGCTCTCACGGGAAGGATTGCCCGTTGGCATATGTTGTTATCAGAATACGACATCGAGTACCATGCTCAAAAAGCCGTCAAAGGCAGATGATGTCATATAATTGAAAATGAAAGATTGAGATGAACCACTACCCAGTGAAGGGCCAGAACCAGGTTCCCAATGGGGAATTATCTTTGACGGAGCTATTAATCATTATGTAAACAGAATGGGGTAATCATCATAACACCTCAGGGTACCCACATTCCTTTCACCGCCCGACTGACATTCAAGTGTACAAACGAGGCCGAATACAAAGCCTGCATCATGGGTCTCAAAGAAGCGACCGACTTAACGATCAAGAACTTGGATGTATATGGCGACTTAGCCTGGGTTATCAATCAGATCAAAGGAGATTAGAACACATACCAATCAGGATTGATTCCTTACAAAGACTATGCGAGAAGATTATTACCATTCTTCAACAGAATCGAGTTTCATCATATCCCTCGTGAAGAGAATCACATGGCTGATGCGTTAGCCACTCTCTCTTCCATGATTAGTGTAGGTCAATGGAACGACATACCTAAGATTGACATAATGCGCCTTGAAAGGCCCGCTTACATCTTCACGATTGAAGTAGTCATAGATGACAAACCTTGGTTTTATGATATCAAATGCTTCCTTCAGAAACAAGAGCACCCACCTGGGGCATCCAGAAAAGACAGAAAGACCCTCAGAAGGCTAGCAAGCAGTTTCTTCCTGAGCGGTGATACACTCTATAAAAGAAACTTTGACACGGTCTTGCTCCGTTGTGTAGACAGACAAGAAGCAAACCTGTTGACGAAAGAAATTCACGAAGGATCCTTTGGCACTCATACCAACGGACACACGATGGCAAGAAAAATTCTGAGAGTAGGATATTATTGGCTGACGATGGAATCCGATTGCTATAAGTACATGAGGAGATGTCACAAGTGTTAGATATACTCAGACAAAATCCATGTACTGCCAACACATCTCAGAGTTCTTTCTTCCCCATGGCCTTTTTCCATATGGGGAATCGACATGATTGGCATGATCGAACCCAAAGCTTTGAATGGACATTGGTTCATCCTGGTAGCCATTGATTACTTCACCAAGTGGGTCGAAGCAGCGTCATACGCCAATGTAACCCGACAAGTGGTGATCCGATTTATCAAAAACAATATCATCTACCGTTATAGTGTTCCAAGCCAGATCATTACTGATAATGGATCTAATTTGAACAAAAAGATGATGAAAGAGTTGTTCGCTGAGTTCAAGATTGAACACCATAACTCATCTCCCTACCGACCCAAGATGAACGGAGCGGTAGAAGTACCTAACAAGAACATCAAGAAGATCGTTCAAAAGATGGTTGTAACCTACAAAGACTGGCACGAGATGCTAAACTTTGCTCTTCACGGTTATCGCACATCTGTCTGCACTTCAACAGGGGAAACCCCTTTCTCTCTAATATATGGCATGGAGGCAGTGTTTCCCATAGAAGTCGAGATACCATCGATCGGGTATTGATGGAAGCTAAGCTAACAGAAGCTGAATGGTGTAAAAGTCAACACAACAAACTGAATCTAATCGAATAGAAGCGAATAACGACACTATGCCATGGTCAGTTGTATTAGCAAAGGATGAAGAAGGCGTTTGACAAAAAGGTATGACCCCGTGTCTTCAAGAAAGGATACCTTGTGCTCAAAAAGATACAATCATTTCTCACTGATTCTCGAGGAAAATGGACTCCAAACTATGACAGCCCCTATGTGGTCAAGAAAGCTTTCTCAGGCAGCGCTTTGAGACTCACAACCATGGATGGAGAGGAATTTTCCTACCCCACAAATGTTGACGCAGTCAAGAAATACTTCGCTTAAATAAATAAATAAAAACGTCTCGGTGGATTGTAAACCCGAAAGCGCGGTCCAGGAAAAAATTAGAGACAAAGCCCTGGTTGTAATTAAACCTTTCTGAACAAGACCTGGATATAGCTCAGTGTGGGACATCGGGATAGGATCATTGTTAGCCCTATTACGATTCTAATTTTGTCTAACAGCCTGACGAGGAACTTGTACTGGTTGAGCATTGACAACAGGAGAAAGTGCAGCTACATATGATTGACCATATTGTTGTTGCCTACGATGAGGTTTCCTTTCAACTAAAACAACATGGGTATCACCATCCTTCTTCTTTTGAAAATTCCCAGCGGACTTTCTTACACCATTAAAGGCTTCAGAATTGGCAGTCTTTCCCTTCTTGATACCCTCCTCTAGTCTTTCTCCAATAGTGACTAGGTCAGCAAAACCAGATGATACACTGTCTATCATCTTTTCCCAAAAGAGTGGCTGAAGAGTGTCCATGAACAATCCAGTCAATTCCTTTTCTGCCAAGGGTGGCTTCACCTAAGCAGCTAGCTCTCTCCAGTGCTAAGCGTACTCCTTAAAGAATTCTTTTTCTTTCTGAGACATGTTTTGCAGTTCACGGAGGTCAGGTGTTGATGCGTGTTATCCGCAAGTATACGGATTACGTCAGAGTAATATAAAAGATTTATCGATCACACAGAGACCAATGTCAATCTATCGATTACTATTGTTACGTTGATTATCTAAGGCTAATAAATATCAGAGTAAAAGTTTTCTACAGAACAAAAATAGAAATAAATCAGATAAATACTATACTGGAATGTAATTCACGTCAATCAAACAATACTCCTATCATCTAAATAGTAACACTTATGGGGCAATGTTTTCGTCTTTGAAAAAGAGTTAATTAACAAGGATTTGTCGCGTTAGCGTGATCGGAGCCAGACCTAACCTTTAATCTATACCATCCGCTCACGCTGCACCGGTCGCTCTCGGCGTTAAAGTGATAAACTCCTTTTTTATGTAATTACATCTAAGACTTAGTTAAAAAGTGCTTTCGATTAAAAATATTTTATACCAAAGGGTTTCCGGCATATGCTCGGCCAACCGGATCCTAAATCTATAAACGCGTCCGAAAATAGTTTAAAACCTCTTTCTAATAATATAAAACTTTCTTAGGTAATCAATAAAGTGCTTCCGCTATATTTATCAATTAACAACTAACAAACTCTTTTCTAAAATGTCAGACGACTTTCGATCTTACCCGATCTAGTCACAGTCATTACGCAAACAAAAACACAGTCTCATTTACTTATTGACCAATCAATTGAAGTTCAGAAGAGTTTAACTAAAATAAAAAATAGTCCCTAAAGTATTTCAAAAGAGATGACATGTGGAGTACCGTCGGAACGACGATCCTCACATCCCAGCACAAGGGATTTAGCTGGACATGGTGACTAAAAAAATAACAATAAATTGGTTTACAAACTAAAGCATTTGTAAGATAAAAATGTGTAAAGTGTGAGAGTATACTTTGAGAGAATGAATACAAGTGTCGCGCTTGAGTTTAGTTCCGAAAGATAAACAGATCACACATAAACTTAAAATAACAAAGTAAGGGCAGAGACAGAAAATAAATGAATGTAAAGCAGTGCAGGAAAATAAACGAATATAAAAGCGATGCGGAATATAATAAAATGCAATTTATAAAAGAAACCTGCTCCAAAGCAGACTGAATCTGGTACAGAGCTGGAAAGTAAATTGCGGGAAAGTAAATAACTTGAAATATAAACGCTCCTAACTATGGTTGCTCCAATCTAACTAACAACGATAGTGCAATAATCCCTCGATGTGACAGATTATTGCTTTACAAAATGAACTTTATGCCTAAGGTTGGAAACTAGGATTGGATAATCTAAAAGTGAAAATACAAGTTTTTTGATAGTAGTCATGAAGTTGTAACTGCCTCTCATCATTATGAAAAAACTGCTGAATAATAATTTTCTTCGTGTGTAACTGCTTCTAACGTTTCTGACTATTTTCATGTTACAACGGTCGGCGTCCGCCGACCCCCTCTCAGCGTCCGCCGAGTGTGTCTGTGGAATAAAATGCCTTTTGTGACCGTTGGAATGTGGGCGAAACCTACTACTCGAAAGGCGTCCTCTATGGCGTTCGCTGAGTGAAACAGTTAGTGTACAATTTGCACAGGAAATCTCCGTTTTTGCTCCGTTTTGCGTCGTTTCTTGATTGCAAGCTCAAATCAGGCAATGTATCTGAAAGTAAAACAAAATGCCATAATAACAATGGAAAATTTCAAATAAATAACTAAAAACATGTGCAATCGGGGTCAAATATACAGTGTGATTTATTGTTATCAAATTCTGCCACACTTAAACCTTTGCTTGTCCTCAAGCATACTCTCATAAGCAGAGAAAAACAGCAAACATACATGTATCTTATCTGGCTAAAGACTTAAGTTTGATCAATGATACATCAGTAGGTACTAACTCATGAACTAAGGGTATCGTAATGACACTTTCCGCAATTTGCGGGCATAAGTTCATCTCCTATACAAACCAATCCAAACCGTGAAGTTATACTTAGGCCTATCTTACTCATTCCTTTCTTACCCCTTTTCATTCAGGCGCAATCACATTAAGCCCGTTATCTTTCACTCGCATGGTGAACATAACCTTTGGTAATCCTGATTCTTTTGTTATATCAATGGTTTGATACTTTTTTGCAATTTTTTTCGATATATAATTTTTCTTGCAATTTTTTTTCTTCTAAAGATACTTTAGCATCTTCTTGGATTTTTCTTTTTCTTTTCTTTTTCTTTTACAGGATCTTACCTATTTGCATCGGTTTGTCACTTAGCAATGGCTAAGATGGTGCTGACTGCTAGGATAAAATACTTAAGGGTAAGTGTTGAAGGGTGAGATTTTAAGGCCACCGTATAAAAAAAACTGGATAAGCTCCTATATTTAAGGAACTTATGGTGTAAAAACGATATCGATTTTTAAAAAAGTTTTCCCAAGCCTTTGCAAATGATACTTACTTGTCCTAATAGCCCAAATTTTCAAAATAAATGTTGTTTTCTTTGTTAAAAATTTTTCTTTTTTAGGCTCAAGAATTGTGAAAATAGACAAATTACACAAAATGACTCGTCAAGCACATGTGAAAATTTTTAAAATAAACTAAACAATACTAGAAAGTAATAATAAAATAGAAATAGTAAAGCCAACTAAAAACAGTAAATATCTCCTCCCTCACTTAAACCGAACATTGCCCTTAATGTTTCGATAAAAGTGAGAAAGGGATAGGTGAAACCTGACAATCAAACATGTCGGCCACTGGGGCCATCTCCACCATGCTCCGAACGTCTGGGACGACGGCTCCTACTGCGGTGTCGGGTGGATGTGACAGCTCCATCTGCTCAATCCTCTCTAATAGAGAGGCATTTTGATCTCTAAGTGCTTGGAAGTTCTCAAGAGTGGATTGCTGTGACTCCCGCATAAAATCCATCATCTCCTGCTATTGTTGGTACATGGCATAGAACATGCCATCACGCTCTTCTTCTCTGGCTTGCTGTGCTTTCCACATTTGTTCGGTGATATAAAATCCGGAAGAAGTACCTATAGGATGGTTAGTAATAGGTGGGGTGTGTGCAGGTGATACATGAATGGGAGACTGCTCCATACGGTCATATTCATCATCAGTCTCGTTTCCTTCGTCCTCAGGGATGTTTGGTAATAACGGACCTAAAATAGGAGCAGCCCTCAAATCATAGAGCCGGTTTCCTCTTTTGTGCACATCAGTGCGACTTGAGCAAGGTAAAGCGACACTCGGGATGGCAGCGTTGCGAACCATGAGGGTATAACCTCCTTCCGGTCTCGTTTTGCATAAATGCATATCTCTTAGAAACTTTAAATCAATGGTGCGAGGCGGGAGTGGTTCAAACGTGGCCAACTCAGTGTCTAGGTGGAGGGCTCGTGCAATGAAGGTAATCAATCCTCCAAATGTCACGGTGCTGCCCTTTTTCTCAATAGCCCGCATATGTGCTATCATAAATGGTACATGATTTAATCTTTTTCTATATAAATCAGCCTGCAAAAATATAAATTCTTTGGAATTCATCTTGTTAGAATTTTCACGAGAAAAAATAGTATCAGCTAGTAAAAGGCGGAATACCCGTATGGCTGGGTTGTGGATATCAGAAGCCAAATTTCCGTCAAATAAATAAGTGGTCTAACCTGTTATGTCTCTCCACAGTTGTAACCTCTTCCACTGTAGGGGTCATAAATGAGTGAACTGAGGATCTCTAAGTTTAGATGCTTATAGGTTACATTCATTGCTTCAGAATACTCATCCCACTGGAGCTGGTGACAAAGGTACCTCACACTAGCCTCAATACCTAAGGCTGTTAGACAGTTTGGGTCAGGGTACCTAGTTGGTAGCATCGGTCTCTTGGAAAGGACTACATATTTCTTCCTCTATGCGTCATCTCTGAACACGATGTGCATGTCATCATAGATCTGCATCCTGAAAAGAAAGTTAGTGTAGAATATCTGAGATGATGTGATCTGTAACCTGTTAACATAGAAATTTCATGAGTCAGTCCAGTTAGTAAATAATATAAATAATAAACTTTTTTTCTTCTGAAATCAAGTAAATAATATGCATAAATAATAAAAATACAACCGTGGGTTGCCTCCAACGCAGCGCTTGTTTAACGTCGTTAGCTGGACAAATGTAAAACTTACGTAGTGGATGTTGCTGTATGTGGATCTATCAGAGTGTGACCAGAGTAATAGGTGGGTATGTCACCTCCATAGTAGGGTTTCAATCTTTGTCCATTCACTAGAAAGGGACTACATGAATGATTTTCAATTTCAAATGCTCCAGATTTTAGAACTTTGGTGACCTCATGGGGTCCATTCCACCTCGAGCGTAACTTACCTGGAAACAATCGTAACCTAGAATTGAAAAGTAGTACAGGTTCGCCTACGTTGAATTCCTTTTTGGAAATCCTTTTGTCATGCCATGCTTTGGTTCTTTCTTTATATATTACGGCATTTTCATAAGCATTTCGGTGTAACTCTTCTAATTTGTGGATATCTAGAATACGCTTATCTCCGGCTGTTAAGTAATCCATATTAAGAGCTTTTATGGCCTAGTAGGCCTTATGTTCAAGCTCGAAGGGTAAATAGCAAGATTTTCCGTAGACTAATTGATATGGGGTTGTTCCTATAGGAGTTTTAAAAGTGGTTCTATAAGTCCACAAGGCTTCTTGTAGTCTTAAGGACCAATCTTTTCTAGAAATTGATACGGTTTTCTCTAAGATTAGTTCCCTATTTGATACTTCTACTTGTCCACTAGTCTGCGGGTGATATGGTGTGGCTACTCGGTGTTTAACTCCGTATTTCTTTAAAAGGTTTTCGAATATCCTAGATATGAAGTGCGATCCTCCATCGCTTATTACTAATCAAGGTACTCCAAACCTAGGGAATATATAGTTTTTAAACAGTTTAATGACTACGCGAGTATCGTTGGTGGGTGAAGCTATAGCCTCAATCCATTTGGATACATAATCAACAGCTACTAAGATATACTTTTTTCCCATCGAAGATGGAAAAGGTCCCATAAAATCTATACCCCAAACATCGAAGAGTTCTGCCTCCTGAATATTTCTCAAAGGCATTTCATCTCTTCTTGAGACGTTCCCTGTGCGTTGACATCTGTCACATCTTACAATGTAGGCATGAACATCGCGCCATAAAGTTGGCCAGAAAAGACTTGCTTGAAGTATCTTAGTACATGTTTTGGACGAGCCTAAATGTCCACCGTATGGTGATGAGTGAAAATGTTTAATTATAGTTTCTACTTCTTCTTCAGGGACACAGTGACGGAAAATACCATCTGCGCCTCTCTTGAATAGAAGGGGTTCGTCCCAATAGAAGTGTTTTACATCATGATAAAACTTCTTCTTCGGTTGGTAATTTAGATCAGGGGTATGATATCAGCTGCTAGATAGTTAACAAAATCTGCGTACCAAGGTATGGTTGTCACTACTAATCTATCGTAAGCGAAATCATCATTGATAGGAACAAGATCTAGTTTTAGATATTCAAGCCTTGAAAGGTGGTCAGCAACCACATTTTCAGTGCCTTTCTTATCTCGGATCTCCAAATCAAATTCTTGAAGTAAAAGTATCCAGCGTAGTAATCTAGGCTTAGCATCCTTTTTGCTTAATAGATATCTGATTGCAGCATGATCAGTGTAGACTATGATTTTTGCTCCTACTAAATAGGATCAGAATTTGTCGATTGCAAAGACTACTGCCAGGAGTTCCTTCTCGGTTATGGCATAATTAAGCTGAGCCGCATCTAAAGTCCTACTGGAATAGTAAATTACATGGAGTTTCTTATCCTTCTTTTTTCCTAGAACAGCGCTGATAGCGTAATCGCTAGCATCGCACATAATTTCAAAAGGTTGGTTCCAATCAAGAGGTTGAATGATGGGTGCGAAAATCAGTGCTTGTTTTAAGTATTTAAAGGCTTCAAGACATTTATCATCGAATTTGAATTCGGCGTCTTTCATAAGTAAGTTGGTTAACGGTTTAGTTATTTTGGACAAGTCTTTAATGAAGCGTCGGTAGAAACCGGCGTGTCCAAGGAAACTTCGGATTTCTCTAATGGTTTTGGGTGGTTTGAGGTTTTCTATTACTTCTATTTTAGCTTTATCAACCTCAATGCCTCTTTTGGATACTATGTGTCCTAGTATTACGCCTTCAGTCACCATAAAATGGCATTTTTCCCAGTTTAGAACAAGGTTGACTTCTACGCATCTTTCCAGGATTTTCTCAAGGTTTATTAAACAGTTTTTAAAACTGGATCCACATACCAAGAAATCGTCCATAAATACTTCCATGATCTCATTAAGGAAATCTGCGAAGATTGACATCATACAGCGTTGGAAGGTAGTTGGGGCATTGCATAGCCCAAATAGCATTCGTCTGTAAGCAAATGTTCCATAGGGACATGTAAAGGTTGTTTTCTCCTGATCATCAGGGTGAATAGGTATTTGAAAAAATCCTTAGTATCCATCTAAATATCAAAAGTAAGAATGCCTAGCTAAACGTTCGAGCATTTGGTCTATGAATGGAAGTGGGAAGTGATCTTTCCTAGTTACCTTATTGAGCTTTCTGTAATCAATACACATCCGCCAACCATTTTCTATACGTTTGGCTATTTGTTCTCCTTTTTCGTTTTGTACAGCGGTGACACCTCCTTTCTTGGGTACCACATGTACGGGGCTTACCCATTTATTATCGGATATTTGGTATATTATTCCACCCTCTAACAACTTTAACACTTCCCATTTTGCTACGTCACTCATTATAGGATTTATCCTTCGTTGATGTTCTCTGGAGGGTTTTGTGTCTTCCTCCAGCATAATTCGGTGCATACACACGGAAGGGTTTATTCCTTTGAGATCAGAGATATTATAACCTAGAGTTGAGGGAAATTTTCTTAAAACATCTAACAATTGATTGGTTTCAGGACCATCTAACGTGGCACTGACTATGACTGGGCGGTTTAATTCTTTGTCTAAGAACTCGTATCTTAAATTCTTAGGAAGCTCCTTAAGCTCTATTGAAGGTTTTTTCAAACATGGCATATGATCTGGGGTAAGTGCCAAGCATTCGTAAAGACTGTTATCTATGTAAGGTTCAGATAAGCGTTCAAATCTGTCGTCCTCCATTATGGGGATCGAAGGTAGTTTGATGGTTTCTACTGGATCTTCTTTATCCAGTTCTCTTATGCATTCATCAATTATATCGATGGCATAACATGAGTCATCTATGGCTGGTGCATTTAAGAATTGGGATAATATAAATTCTAGTTTTTCATTACCTACCTCGAATGTCATTTTTCCTTTTTTGACATCTATTATAGCTCCAGCTGTTGATAAGAAGGGTCTACCTAAAAGGATTGGGATCTCATCGTCTTCCTTAATGTCCATTACGACGAAGTCCGTTGGAATATAAAGTTTACCAAGCCTAATTGGGACATCTTCCAAAATACCAATTGGATACTTAACTGATCTGTCGGCTAATTGAAGAGACATCCTAGTTGGTTGCATTTCTCCTAGGTTTAACCTTTTACAAACGGCTAAAGGCATTAAGCTTACACTTTCTCATAAGTCCAGAAGTGCTTTATCAATAACTTGGTTTCCCAAAACACAAGGTATAGAAAAACTTCCTGGGTCTTTCTCTTTCTTAGCAAGCTTATTCTCAGTAATTGAATTACATTCTAAAGGTTTAGGATCATCTAATCTTTATTTGTTGGTTAGAATGTCTTTAAGGAATTTGGCATAAGATGGTATTTGGGTAATAGCTTCTATGAATGGAATCTCTACGTGGAGTTTCTCAATCACTTTTATGAATTTCTTATATTGGTTATCTAATTTGGTTTGTTTAAGTCTTTGTGGGTATGGAATCGGAGGTTTGTACGGAGGAGTTCGTACATAAAATTTTTCATTCTCTTCTCTTTCCTTAACTTCCGTATTCTTAGATTTCTCAGGTTCCACCGATTTCTCAATTTCTTTCTCAGGTGTGGTCACAACCTCTTTCCTAGGAGGTTCTGGATTATTCAACCTAGGGTTTGTAGGCCCATCGTAAGTGGTCTCACTCCTTTGGGCTATAGCATTCACGTGCCCTTTAGGATTAGGTTGAGGTTGTCCAGGGAATTGTCCTCCAGGTGTAGCATGAGTAGATTGTTGTTGTGCTACTTGAGAGATTTGGGTTTCAAGCATTTTGTTATGGGTAATTACAGAATCGAGTTTAGTACCCAACTGGGTAATTAGTCCATTCATATGAATGTTTTGGTTTATGAAATCCTTGTTCTGCTGTAATTGAGTTGAGATGAGTTCGTCCATCTTTTTCTAAAAATTTGATTTCTGGGGGGCATATGGTGCAGATTGATTGGGTCTTTGAGTTTGGAAACCGGGTGGTCTTTGAGGTGTTGAATTTTGAGTAGGGTTATTATTCTTATAGAAAAAATTTGGGTGATTCCTCCATCCAGGGTTGTATGTGTTTGAATAAGGGTTTCCTTGGGTGTAATTAACCTGATCTGTGGTACTCTCGACTAAAAGGTTGCATTCAGCTATAGTATGTCATGAGGTTCCACAGATTTCACATCCGGGTTGTATAGCTGCTATGGTGTTGTGGAGTTGATGGTCAGGTTTTCTACCTTTTGAGCTAGAGCATCCATCTTTGCGTTCATATGGTCAAAACAACTCACTTCATACACACCTCCTTTGGTCTCTTTCTTCTCCACCGGCGCTCGTTCGGTTCCCCATTGGTAATGGTTTTGTGCCATATCCTCAATGAGAGCGCAAGCCTCGGGGTAGGGTTTCTTCATTAGAGCGCCACCAGCGGCAGCGTCTATGGTCATCTTTGTGTTGTACATGAGTCCATTATAAAAGGTATGGATTATAAGCCATTGTTCTAAGCCATGATGTGGACATGCTCTTATTAGTTCCTTATATCTCTCCCAAGCGTTGAAAAGTGATTCTCCCTCGCTTTGGGTAAATTGGGTTATTTAGTTTCGTAGAATGGTAGTTTTACTTGGTGGAAAGTATCTAGCAAGGAATATTTTCTTTAGGTCATTCCAAGTGGTTATAGAGTTGGCTGGAAGGGAATCTAACCATGATCGGGCTCTATCTCTGAGGGAAAATGGGAATAGTCTTAGACGTATTGCCTCAGGAGGAGCTTCGTTCGCTTTTAAGGTATCGGCTAGTTGAATAAAGACTTTAAGATGTTGGTTCGGGTTTTCCGTAGGAAGACCCGCGAACTGGTTCTGTTGTACTAATTGTAACAGAGATGGTTTTAATTCGAAGTTATTGGCTGGTATAGCTGGGTTAACTATACTAGAATGAGGTTCTTCGTTAGAGGGTAGGGCGAAATCTTTAAGAGGTTTAGTGTTTTCTTCGTCTGCCATTGCTCCTTTGAGTTTTCGAAGTAAAAGACGAGCTCGGGCGTAACGTTCAGGTTCTTCTAATGGATCAACTAAGTTTCCAGTACTGCGAGTTCTTCGCATTTACTAGCTAAGGGATGCCTTAGTCTAGACGGTGTAACAACAGGGTACGAAATTTTGACGTAATTGGTCCCCGGCAACGGCGCCAAAAACTTGATGCGTGTTATCCGCAAGTATACGGATTACGTCAGAGTAATATAAAAGATTTATCGATCCCACAGAGACCAATGTCAATCTATTGATTACTATTGTTACGTTAGTTATCTAAGGCTAATAAATATCAGAGTAAAAGTTTTCTACAGAAAGAAAGTAGAAATAAATTAGATAAATACTATACTGGAATGTAATTCACGTCAATCAAACAATACTCCTATGATCTAAATAGTAACACTTATAGGGCAATGTTTTCTTCTTTGAAAAAGAGTTAATTAAAAAGGATCTGTCGCGTTAGCATGATCGGAACCAGACCTAACCTTTAATCTATACCAGCCGCTCACGTTGCACCGGTCGCTCTCTGTGTTAAAGTGATAAAGTCCTTTTTTATGTAATTACCTCTAAGACTTAGTTAAAAACTTCTTTCGATTAAAAATACTTTATACCAAAGGGTTTCCGGCATATACTCGGCTAATCGGATCCTAAATCTATAAACGCGTCCAAAAATAGTGTAAAACCTCTTTCTAATAATATAAAACTTTCTTAGTTAATCAATAAAGTGCTTCCGCTGTATTTATCAATTAACAACTAACAAACTCTTTTCTAAAATGCTGGACGGCTTTCGATTTTACACGATATAGTCACAGTCATTACGCAAACAAAAACACGGTCTCATTTACGTATTGATCGATCAATTGAATTTCAGAAGAGTTTAATTAAAATAAAAAACAACCCCTAAAGTATCTCTAAAGAGATGACATGTGGAGTACCGTCGGAACGACGATCCTCACATCCCAGCACAAGGGATTTAACTGGACATGGTGACTAAAAACATAACAATAAATTGGTTTGCAAAGTAAAGCATTTGTAAGATAAAAATGCGTAAATTGTGAGAGTATACTTTGAGAGAATGAATACAAGTGTCACGCTTGAGTTCAGTTCCGAAAGATAAACAGATCACACATAAACTTAAAATAACAATGTAAGGGCAGAGACAGAAAATAAATGAATGTAAAGCAGTGCAGGAAAATAAATGAATATAAAAGCGATGCGGAATATAATAAAATGCAATTTATAAAAGAAACCTGCTCTTAAGCGGAGACTGAATCTGGTACAGAGCTGGAAAGTAAATTGCGGGAAAGTAAATAACTTCAAATATAAACGCTCCTAACTATGGTTGCTCCAATCTAACTAAAAACGATAGTGCAATAACCCCTCGATGTGACGGATTATTGCTTTACAAAATGAACTTTATGCCTAAGGTTGGAAACTAGGATTGGATAATCTAAATGTGAAAATACAAGTCTTTTTATAGTAGTCATGAAGTTGTAACTGCCTCTTATCATTATGAAAAAACGGCTGAATAATAATCTTCTTCGTGTGTAACTGCTTCTAACGTTTTTGACCATTTTCATGTTACAACGGTCGGCACCTGCCGACCCCCTCTCAGCGTCCGCCGAGTGTGTCTGTGGAATAAAACGCCTTTTGGGACCGTTGGAATGTGGGCGAAACCCACTATTCGAATGGCGTCCTCTATGGTGTTCGCTGAGTGAAACGATTAGTGTACAATTTGCACAGGAAATCTCCATTTTAGCTCTGTTTTGCGTCGTTTCTTCATTGCAAGCTCAAATCAGGCAATGTATCTGAAATAAAACAAAATACCATAATAACAATGGAAAATTTCAAATAAACAACTAAAAACATGTGCAATCGGGGTCAAATATACAATGTGATTTGGTGTTATCAGGTGTCATGTCCAGGTTATACTTATACTACTTCAAGAAAGCACCAGCCAAGTTCTTCCAGCTTTGGATACGGTTCTTCTCTAGTCCTATATACCATTTCAGTGAAGCCCCACTTAAGCTGTCTTGGAAACAGTGAATGAGCAGTTTGTCATTGTTGGTATAGGGAGCCATCTTATGGTAGTACATCACCAAGTGGCGTCTGGGATAGGTGTTCCCCTTGTATTTCTCAAATTGAGGAGTTTTGAACTTGGCAGACATAACCAAGTCTAAAACTAAGCACATGTCCATTGTGGCAGCACCAAAGACATCATTTCCTTCCACGACTCTCAACTTCTTCTCCAGAGTCAAACATTGCTCTCCAACTTAATCAATATACCCAAGTTCTCCCTGACTTTCGGATTATGGACCAGCAGCATGGTACACGAAATGAGGATTCTCAGGAGTAGCTTTAGCAGTAGTATGCACAACAGGCTAAGGTTCAGTGAACAATGGAGCTGAAAATACTGGCAGTACATATGGGCAAGCCATTGGAGTAGTTGCAAAGGGCGGCGAGTAATTCGGAGGTAACCCAAACTCTGGCCAAGTAGTAGTCGGTTGCTGGATTAGTGGAGGGTTAACAACAGCAGTTGATATTTTATAAATCACGGTCCTCTGAGGTGGTTCTCCTCTAGCAATCAGAACTTGCGTCATTTCTGTGAGCTTGGTTATGTCAGCCTTTAACTCATCGATTTCCATTCTGACTTCTACATTGTGTTGTTCTTGATTTTCCATTCTCAATCTGACAGCAGCTCTAGTTTTGTAGTTGTGTTGAGGAAACAGCTTGACGGTTGACAGATAACTGAAGAAGGAGACAGTTGAAATAAGTTTCTTTGGCAACTTGAATGAATGCATACGTATGCTCATGAATGCAAGAGTGCATGGATGTCACAACCACAAACAAGATCACACAAAGCACACGGGTTCAAGGTTCCGAGTCACGAGCATTGAGCCAAGGTTAAGAGCCAACCCACAAAGGTATGTACTAAGGTATATGATAAGTGCACTCAAGTTCAGGTATATGACTTATCTCTCCACACAATATGACCAAGCACCCAATCAGAACAACCAATAACAAACAAATCAAACAAAAAGCGATAAATAAAACAAAGTAGGGTGAACCCACTAAGAACCAGATTTCCCCAGCAGAGTCGCCACTTTTCTATAGCGGTGAAATTTGCCAGTGTAAGCTATTGATTAACTTAACTCATAAACCAAGAGTCGCCGCCGCACTTTTATTTCATCCATAAGGAAAGGAAAAAGAGCGAACAAAACCTAAACAAGTTCTAAAACGAGAACAAATGAATAGAGACTGGGTAAGGGGGTTGGTTACGCTAAGGGAAGGTGTTAGCACCCAAAACGTCTATAGTACTCTATAGGAACCCTTTGAAATATCTACGCTTTTTGTTTGAAAAGGTTTGTATGAAATGAGATTGGGGAGATGAGAAGAGAAATGTTTTTTAAGATTTGTGTGTTTGGAGAGACTTATTGAGCCTTATGCCTACGTACCCACAAAGTGCAATATAGGATCAAAACCTCATAGTTCGTGGTACAAATAACAAAATTGGATTATTTTGATTGATTTTAAAAGTAAAGACAACTTGTAATTTCCAAGCGAATAATTCCGTTTAAAGAGATGACTCATGTCTAAACTTATGAAAAAGTTTTAAGAGAAAAAGTGCACAAGAGCACAAAAGGTTTGGATGAGGTTAAGTGTTTTTTTATGTCTTTTGAAATGGTCAAGTATGATTAACATTGATTGACATTTATTAAAGAAAATGAAGTTTGAAAAATGCACTTGACAAAACTTAAGCTTTTATTATGAAAGAGGTTATAGTTTTGAAAACAAGAAGGTTTTGAAAAAGGGAGAAGATTTGAAAATTGAAGAATGGGTGAAGAAGAAGTGACTACCCTCAAACATAAAATTAAAGCTAAAGTAAGAAAGATCTAACCACATGATAGCAAAATCCATAGCACAAGCAAAAAATCCTTCCACTTTGAGCATAAGCCATAAGTAATCCATAACCAAAAAATCCAAGGTCTCCCATCTCCAAGAGCATAGGGTAAGGATCCTAGATTTAAGTATGAAGTCCAAGGTCCAAGTCCATTCACAAAGTCAAAATAGTCCAAAATTAAGAGAACCAAGTCTTTTAAGTATTTAAGTATTTATTAGTGTCTTAAGAGAGGTATGGTCCAAGTGGACAAAATAAAAAGAGCATAAACATAAACATGTGTCCAAGTGGACAAAGAGTAAATAAGATGATAATATGATAAAAAAGAAAAAAAAGTGCTAAAAGTAAAAGCATGAAAGTAAATGACAAGAAAATAAAGAGCAAAAATTAAATGGTACAAAGTAAAGTTAGTGCAGTTATACAGTTAGTAAGTTAATGTTAGTGAAGGAGAACAATTGGTGGTTTTTCGGAGAATACTCGACTAGTCAACCATAAGCATGAAAACATGAATCCATACATCATTAAGGGAAGGGCGCCAACTCGGATAAAATCGACGAGTATGCCAACTAACTCCCTTAACAATAAAGAGACAATCTATTTCATACCACACTATGGAGAGTAGGAGATTGATAACTCACCTACAAAAACAAAACTGATTTCCGATTTCGGAACAATTTAGTGCTATGTTAAGCAATCGTAATCGGACTTATGTAGAAGCTACGACTATCTGAGGCCGGCCAATAACAATGTTCGTGTTAATACAAGTTAGAGAAATGACATGTAGGTCATTCTCCTAAAACATGCCACACTAAAAGAAAAGAGGTAGTGGTCTCATCTTGATCATAACTTCAAAGATAAGTCTAATGATATGCAAGATTTTCATTGACCAAAAGAAAAAAGAAGAATAAGAGGGGAAGGGAAGCCAAATTTAATTACAATATTTGAATCATTCCATCTTTAAGTTCCATCACTCTTCTTGGTGGATTAAGGTACTAAGCCTATCACTCATTCAAAGCACCTAAAATGAATCCAATTATCCACTTTAAGAACCACGCTCCAAAGATTTGATCTACATAATTTGATGTTGAAGTAGTGTTTTGATGGAGGTTTAGCTCAAAGATTAGTAAGCTTCAAGGAAAAGCTTACTAACTTTAATGGAGGAAGAGCTTTTGGTCAATTTGGTAGTTGAAGAGAATTGAGAGAATTTTTTGCAAGGTGAATTTGGCTATCAAAAACTTGAAGAATGAATGAAATAAGGCCTATATTTATAGAATTTAGGCTTGGGAATTTTGGTGGTTTGGAGCTTGGTTTGGAGCTAAAATTAGGCTTGGAATTTGAATTTAGAGGCAAAATCAAGATCAAGTGGTGATTAATGAGGGTGTATGGTGGGAATTAATTATGATGAGGTAGTGGAATTATTTTTGTGATGATTTTGCATGATCTAGAATATTCCACATGAGGTCACATTTGAAAATTGGTTCCAAAATGCTGCAGAACCTGAAAATTCTATTTTTAGCCAAAAATTGCACGTGTTAATCGATTAACCCATTTTAGGCAAATTTTGGTTAATCGATTAGCACGGTGAAAAATAAGGAAAATGGCTTTTTGTTGTGCTGTCTTGGCTTTGGCTCGATTTTTTATTGACTTGTCAAAGAAGGCATGTAAATAAACACATGAACCTTAGAGTCTCTAGTGTTAGTTTCTTGGATTGGCTGGAATTTTGGTAAAACAAAGTATGTTCAATGTTGATGTCAAGGTGGTGATGTTGCAACATTAAGTCTTAACACTGGGCTGTGTTAAGTGTTTAAATTGCTAAAGTTTGGATGTCTGATGTCACATACGATGTTGTGACATTAGATCTGCAGAATTAATAACATCAGGTTTTGTGATGTTGTTAGGGTTTGCGTGTTAGCTGGAATTGTGGAGAGCAGTTGTCTCATTGGATGCGAATATCTTGGGTTAGATATTCTTCGCTGCATAGGAGATCTGGTGCAGATTTGTAGGAGATTTAAAAGGTTGAAGATTTGAAAAGATTTTAGGAGAAAATCTGTTTTGGATATTCAGTTTTAAATAACAAATCAAGTCAGATATTGTAGTAGTCCAAGCCCAATTCAGGTGGCTATATAAAGCGCACAAGACCAAAGGTAAAGGTACAGAAATACAGAGAGAAGATCAAGAGCATATGCTGAGTGTCTTGAGTATTTTGTACGAGATTTGTATACACCATTCTAGGTCGAATTGGTGAGTCGTTTTCTATCCTCTCTTAGAAGCTGTGAAGTAATAGAGAGTTATAACTTGATCAAAGCTGTGAAGTAAGATCAAGGTTGTTCAAAGAGGGTGTTCCTTGAGTATTGTTTTTAGGGATTGAGTAGTGTTCTCATATCTAAGTGGTTTCTTAGGTAGAAAGTCACTAGTAGGAATTAAGTTTAGGAGATTATCAACTGGGTTGTTGAGTCTGTAAATTAATTCTACAAGTAGTGAATTTCATCCCTGGCTTGGTAGCCCCCAAACCTAGGTAGTTAGACCGAACTGGGTGAACAATTTGGTGTGTTTTTCTGCTGTTTATTTTGTCCATTGTGCAGAGTGTGTTGTTGTGACATCGCACCTTAACATCACACGACTGATACCAGAATTTCAATTGGTATCAGAGCAGGCATCCTGTCTGTCTCTGGGTGAGATCTAGGGAAGTTACTTTCTGGTGTAAAGATGGACAAAGAAGTTGGAGGGTCAACAGACCCCCTATTTTGGATGGATCCAATTATGACTATTGGAAGCCAAGGATGACTACTTTCTTAAAATCCTTGGATAGCAGTGCATGGAAGGCTATTATTAAAGAGTGGAAAGCACCTGTTGTGTGTGAGAAAGATGATGCTGACAAAGATAAAGAAGGCACCTCAACGCCAAAGCCTAAAGAAGAATGGACCAAAGAAGAAGATGAGCTTGCCCTTGGTAATTCCAAAGCTCTAAATGCAATTTTGAATGGAGTGGATAAGAATATTTTCAGGTTAATCAATACCTGCGAAGTTGCTAAGGAAGCGTGGGATATTTTGAAGGCCACTCATGAAGGTACATCTAGAGTTAAAATGTCAAGACTTCAAATTCTAACATCAAAATTTGAAAGTCTGAAGATGAAGGAAGATGAGACTATTCATGACTTCCACATGAATGTTCTGGAGCTGGCTAATGCATCCAGTGCTCTTGGTGAAAAAATGTTAGATGAAAAGCTTGTAAGGAAGATCCTTAGGTCCCTTCCTAAGAAGTATAAGATGAAGGTAACTGCCATTGAAGAATCACAAGACATCAGCAAGATGAGAGTTGATGAGCTCATTGGATCTCTTCAAACTTTTGAGATTGGGTTGAATGGGGAAGAACCAGAAAAGAAGCCAAAGAGTATAGCCTTGGTGTCAAATGATCAAGAAGAAAAAGGAAATAGTTCTGAATCCCAGGAGGATCTATCTCAGGCCATAGTTATGTTGGGAAGACAGTTCAACAAAGTGTTCAAGAGGATGAACAATAACTCCAGGCCTAATGTCAAGAACATATCTTCTGACATCAGCAAGTCAAAAGAGAAGGATGAAGAGAAAACTGCCCAAGATAAAGGAGTTCAGTGCTTTGAGTGTGAAGGGTATGGACATGTCAAGAAAGAGTGTCCCACCTTCTTGAAAAAGCAGAAGAAGGGCATGACAATTTCCTGGTCTGACTCTAATAGTGAAAGTGAAGGTGAGTCAGCAAAGCATGTTAGAGCTTTGACAGGAACTGTTGTCTCTGATAATGATTCTAGTGATGGAGAAATAACCTTTGAGGAACTAGCTTCTACTTATCAAGAGCTTTGCCTAAAGAGTGCTAAAATCTGTCTAGAAAACAAGAGTCAAAAGGAACAGATTGCTCAGCTTGAGACTGCTAAAGCTGATTTGGAAAACGAAGTCTCACTGGTCAAAGCTCATCTTGATAATATGACCAAATCTGTTAGGATGCTGAGCTGTGGTACAGACACACTTGATAAGATCCTTCAGACAGAAAAGGTTGCTGGTGATAAGTCAGGTATAGGATTTGTGGCTGAGAAAAAGGTTTCTGCTGAAGCAAGCACTTCAGGAATAAAGGAGGAGGTGTCCCAACCAATGTCTCAAACAAAGAGACAGGATCCTACCCCTAAGAAGGTTGTTCAGCCTCATAATGTTGAGAAAAAGAATGGTCCCCATCAGAGGAAGATGCAGCCTCAAGTAGCTAGTCAGTATATGCCTCCCTAATATCACAAGAGCATGCAAGCTGCAAGGTTTAAACAGAGCATGTCTCATCAGATGTCTCAACATCAGGAAAACTGGTATGGATATGGATACAACAATGCTGTGCCTCATCACTATGGAAGAAGGAAACCTCATCACCATAGGAGACAGCCTAGGAGACAGCATCCTCAGTACAGAAGAAGACAATTCAACTATGGAAGAAGGAGACAACATTATGGGTGGCAGCCACAACATTATCATCAAAGTGGCAAAAGATTTAACCACTTTAGAGATGACAGAGTAAGATGCTTCTATTGTGGCAGGGTTGGACATATGCAGTCCTCGTGCTTCAAGCTCCATGGTTATCCAAATTCTGTTCCTCAAACCAGACAGAAGGAGATCAGACCCAAATTTGCTAAACAATGGGTTCCTAAAGCTCAGGACAAGTGTCTATTGGCTCATACCTCAGATGAACATTTTACCATGGATGCATGGTACTTTGACAGTGGATGTTCAATGCACATGACTGGATCAAAGGAGCAGTTGGTGGAGTTCAATCCTTGCCATGCAAATGAGGTTGTGTTTGGCAATGGAGAAAAAGGAGTAGTAGAAGGAAGTGGAAGAGTGAAGAATCTTGATGGTCTTACTCTTGATAGTGTGATCCTTGTCCAAGGTTTGAAGGCTAATCTGATTAGCATAAGTCAGTTATGTGATGAAGGTTACAAAGTTAACTACACCAAAGATGAGTGTGTGGTATCTGGTGAGCATAATCAAGTTGTTATGAAGGGTGCCAGAACCAAAGATAACTGCTATCAGTGGATTTCCCTTGAAGTTAATTCAACTAATGATGTTCAGGTTGATGTTATAACATCAGACTATGACATCAGGATGCTGAAAGGTCACTCAGAGTTAATGAGTTCTTATGTGAATTCTTTTAAATTTTTAAAAGGAAAGTCTTTATGGAGGGAGAAAATTAGTGATTGGTCTTTAAGAAATACACAAAATCTGGCGCCTTACCTCAGACCCTCATTTCCTATTATAGCAAAATCACAATCCATCAAAACTCATATCTCCCGTCTGTTCGTCTCCTTCAACAAGAAGAATCATCTCAACCTATACTGCCTCAAAGAAACCATGTCAAAACAGACATCTTCTCCATCAAAAAGTTCATCGCGGAATAGAGCTAGGGTTTCTACAGATGAATACTCTGAAGACGAAGCTCTGAATATACCACCCATCTTTGTAATGCTCCCAGAGTCAGGTAAACCTAGACCTTCTAAACTTGCTTCTAAAAGGGCCGCAACTACCTTTAAAGACACTGAAACAAAGAAGCTTGTTAATAGTATCCTATTTAGTGATAAATCAACACCTAGGTCATCCACGTCTCAAACTGTGGTAGAAAAGTTTGATGTTGACAAGAGTATGGGTAATCTGGCTACCAAAATACTGGACAAAGGTATACCTGTGAAAGGAATTTCTATACCATTGAATCAGATGTCGGCAGAAAATGTAGACATGCAAGGAGTTGAGTCTGATCTTCATAGACTTGCTATGTCTGTCATTGAAGATTCTGAAATAGGAAGGGAAGAAGATGATGTGCAGGAGGACATTAATGTTAGAGCTGCTTCTGGAGAAGAAAATAACGAGGACGTGATCAATGTGGTTGATTTATCTGATAATGAAGTCATTGGAAATGCTGTTCCAAGTATTGCCAAGAGACTAATGACAAGGAAAGGAAAGACTGATGAATCCTCTCCAAAGAAGTCTACTGAAGGCAAGAAGAAAACAGTTGTTGGTCCCACAAAACCTTGGAGCAAGGTTGTTACATCCTCCAAAAAGAGAAAGATTAGAGAAGAATCTGAATCTGAGGATGATGTTGAGGAAGATGTCCATGACATCACACCAGTTAGAAAGACCATTTTAAAAAGAATCTCTGATAAGGTCCCTGAAGTGCCAGTGGACAACATATCCTTTCATTATGCTAGCAGTGCTCCCTTGTGGAAATTTGTATGCCAAAGGAGATTAGCTCTGGAAAGGGAGCTTGGAAAGGATGTCTTGGAGATGAAAGAAATTATGGACCTCATTCATGTTGCTGGACTGTTGGAGACTGTGACCAGATTTTCTAAGTGCTATAGTGGACTTGTTAAGGAATTTGTTGTCAACATCCCCATAGACATTTATGACAATAGAAGTGTAAACTACATGAAGGTGTTTGTTAGGGGTCAGTGTATTGACTTTTCTCCTAGTACCATCAATAAGTATCTGGGAAGAGATGAACAAGAGGGGTGTGAACTGGAAGTGACTGATAATGAAGTGTGTAGAGAAATCACTGCCACTCAAGTAAAGGTGTGGCCACTGAAAAATAAATTGACTGCTAGCAAACTCAGTATCAAGCATGCTATTTTGCACAGAATTGGTGCTGCTAATTGGGTACCTACTAATCACAAAACCACCATAACTGTGGGATTAGGAAGGTTCATTTATGTTGTTGGGAAAAAGATCAAGTTCAACTATGGAACCTATATATTTGATCAAGTTGTAAAGCATGGTGCCACTAATGCTATCAAGATGCCTATATCATTCCCTTCCCTTATCTGTGGAATGATCTTAGATCAACATCCTGGAATCTTAACGAGTACAGAGGTAGCATGTAAGAGGGAGTCAGCTTTATCTTTGCATCCCAAACTGTTTGCTAGGAATCATGTTCCAGACATTGTTACAACATCAAGTTCTAGAGTTAAGAAGGTCAGTATAAAATCTGAGTTGATTGAAGAACTGGAGGAAACCTGCAAGGATCTTGATATGGTTATCAGTACTAGCACTGTTAGGAAAGTGAAGATTGAGCAGATGATCAAAGACTTGGAACAGGGAGAAGATAATGTGAATGGCGATACTGAGGATTCTGGGTCAGATGAAGGTGATGAAGATGTTGATGGTACCAACTCGGATGAAGACTAACTTCCATCTGCTGTTATTAGATAATAGTTTAGTTTTTTTTGTTTTGCACTTGCTATGCCGATTATTTAATTTGAATTTTGTGCTGTTATATGCACCTTTTTTATTTTTCTATTCTATGATTTATTTTTCCTGGTTGCTAACTGTGAGGCTAACAATGAGAGCTAGGGTGTACTAACTATAGTTAATAGGGCTTCTGATTGAAAATTATCTAATTGTGGCTAAAAAGGGGGAGAAGTAGCCAAGAAAAGCCAAGAGTATCCAAATGTCAAATGCTGTCAAAAGAGTTGTTGTGCTGTCAAAGGAATATGTTAGCTATAGGAGTGCAGATATTAAGGGGGAGAAATTGCTGAAATGCTGGCTTTTGCATCCAAATGTCAAATGCTGTCAAAAGAGTTGTTGTGCTGTCAAAGGAATATGTTAGCTATAGGAGTGCAGATATTAAGGGGGAGAAATTGCTGAAATGCTGGCTTTTACATTGAGGGGGAGTGCTCATTGCTGCTAATGTTGAAATATGTGCAGCTGGTTGTAGATTGTAGCTGTTTTGTTGCTGCAGCATAGTGAAGTTTTTATGTATTGAAGATGCTGCTGCTATTACTGCTAATGTTGAAATATGTGCAGCTGGTTGTAGATTGTAGCTGTTTTGTTGCTGCAGCATAGTGAAGTTTTTATGTATTAAAGATGCTGCTGCTGCTGCTTGGAGTTTCAAAATCATTGAAGTTTTTCCGCTGCTGTAGTCTCTGAAGGTACAAAGATTGTTTTAGCCAAAATTAGCCAAATGGGGAGATTGTTAGTTTCTTGGATTGGCTGGAATTTTGGTAAAACAAAGTATGTTCAATGTTGATGTCAAGGTGGTGATGTTGCACCATTGAGTCTTAACACTCGGCTGTGTTAAGTGTTTAAATTGCTGAAGTTTGGATGTCTGATGTCACATGCGATGTTGTGACATTAGATCTGCAGAATTAATAACATCAGGTTTTGTGATGTTGTTAGGGTTTGCGTGTTAGCTGGAATTGTGGAGAGCAGTTGTCTCATTGGATGCGAATATCTTGGGTTAGATATTCTTCGCTGCATAGGAGATCTGGTGCAGATTTGTAGGAGATTTAAAAGGTTGAAGATTTGAAAAGATTTTAGGAGAAAATCTGTTTTGGATATTCAGTTTTAAATAACAAATCAAGTCAGATATTATAGCAGTCCAAGCCCAATTCAGGTGGCTATATAAAGCGCACAAGACCAAAGGTAAAGGTACAGAAATACAGAGAGAAGATCAAGAGCATAGGCTGAGTGTCTTGAGTATTTTGTACGAGATTTGTAAACACCATTCTAGGTCGAATTGGTGAGTCATTTTCTGTCCTCTCTTAGAAGCTGTGAAGTAATAGAGAGTTATAACTTGATCAAAGCTGTGAAGTAAGATCAAGGTTGCTCAAAGAGGGTGTTCCTTGAGTATTGTTTTTAGGGATTGAGTAGTGTTCTCATATCTAAGTGGTTTCTTAGGTAGAAAGTCACTAGTAGGAATTATGTTTAGGAGATTGTCAACTGGGTTGTTGAGTCTGTAAATTAATTCTACAAGTAGTGAATTTCATCCCTGGCTTGGTAGCCCCCAGACCTAGGTAGTTAGACCGAACTGGGTGAACAATTTGGTGTGTTATTCTGCTGTTTATTTTGTCCATTGTGCAGAGTGTGTTGTTGTGACATCGCACCTTAACATCACACGACTGATACCAGAATTTCATCTAGAATAATAATCAATCAATTCTTGGAAACTCTTGACCAGATGATTTTGAATTGTTCGTAGATCAACTTTGACTTTGTTCAGATGAATTTCATTCGAGCTGAGGAATTGTTATATTTGATATTCTTGATCCTAACCTTCTTCTGAAAAAAAGATTTAGTAAAGGAAAAACAAACACATTGTTTTTGGATTATAATTAAGGGTTAGTAAACATAAACATAAACAAATATAAAGCAAACAAGAAAACAAGGGTGTTTGGTGATCTCTGCAAGGTATAAACCCAAAGATGAGGGGGACACAGGAACCAATGCGTGATCTTGTTTGTGATTCGAAGATGCAAATGAGATGTGGGAAATCTTAGGGGTAAAAATTAGTGTACAACATGAAGAACAAGAGATTTCAATCGTTTGATTGAATCTTGTTCATCAAGATTGATTCAGAATTCTCAAAGTTTTGGATTAATTCCAATATCTGGTATCTAAAGCTCCAGTTGTGATTCGTGTAAAGAAAATCAGGATGGCGATGAATCATCCGAATGGGCATTTTCTGGTGAGTCTCCTAATTCTGAAGGGTTGGATATATGAGAATTGGTGCAAGAAGATGAAGGTGGTTTTCTGTTATCAAGATCTTTGGGATCTTGTGAAGGGAGGAGTAACACCGCTTGCAAAAAATGCGACAGATCAAGAAAAGGCTGCATACAAAGAATTAGAGAAGAAAGATTATAATGCTCTCTTTATAATTCATCAATGCGTTGATCTAGACAATTTTGAAAAGGTTAGTGATGTAGAATCAGCAAAAGAAGCATGGGAAATCTTGGAGAAATTGTTTGGAAGCGCAGAGAATGTGAGTTTACAAACTCACAAAAGGATGTATGAATTGCTTCAGATGGAAGAAAGTGAAAGCATAACTAATTTCTTCACCAAGGTTACTAAATTGGTGAATCAAATAAAAGTATGTGGAGAAGTGTTGAGATCAAGATTAGTTGTTGCAAAGATCTTGAGGTCATTGACTCAAAAGTTCGACCATGTGGTAGTAGTCATAGAAGAGTCAAAATATTTGTCAACATTGACAAAGGAAGAGCTTTAAGGGACGCTTGAATCTCATGAACAAAGAATAGGTGAAAGAGTTGCTGAAAAGTTGAAGAGTGATATGGCTTTATAGGCGTAATCAGCAAAAGAAAAGAAAGGAAAAGGAAGATGGAATGGCAACAAAGGCAGAGGAGGCTACAACAATTCGACTGGTCAAAATTAGCAAGAAGGAAACTGATGAATTAGAGAAAACCCTGGAACCAAGGTAACCAAAGAGGTGGTGATGCAGGTAGAGGAAGAGGTGGTGGTCTAAAACCTGACAAAAGTCACATTCAGTATAACAATTGTCAGAAGTATGGTCACTATATTAGTGATTGTCCTGAAAAGCAGAAGAATAAGAAACTGATGCAAAGCTGGAGAAACATGAAGAAGAAGAGAAGTTGCTGATGGTCACAACAAGAGATGAAGAAAGATTCTAGGACTAATGTTATTTGAACTCAGGATGTTCATCACACATGACTGGTAGCAAAATACTGGTTTGTCAACATAAAGCCCTCAATGAAAAACATGGTGAAATTTGCAAATGACAATACTCTAGCATGTAAAGGTATTATTGTTGTTCTGATTATGAGGAAAGAGGGAAATAGGCCAGTAATTTTCAATGTATTGTACATACCAGGCATGAAGATTAATTTTCTCAGCATACGGAAAATGGTTGAAAAGAACTACAAGGTGTCGATCGAAGACACGATGATGAGAGATCTCGACTCAGGAAGAAGGTTAATCTTGAAGGCTCATATGTCTCAAAATAGAACCTTTAAGATTAAACTTAATGTGATGGAGCATAAGTCCCTTGCAACTACAACCAACAGAGATGAATGGATATGGAATTATAGACTTGGCCATCTCAATTTCAAAGACATCAGAGATTTGAAGAGAAGAAATATGGTTTCAGGATTACCAGAAATCGACAATCCAAGTGAAGTGTGTGAAGAATGTGTTCAGGAGAAACAACACAAGAATAGCTTCAGCAAGGATGCAGGAAGCAAGTCGAAGGAAATTCTGGAAGTCCTATACTCTGATGTATGTGGTCCTATCCAGGTGGATTCGCTTGGAGGTAACAGATACTTTGTCATGTTCATAGATGATTTCAGTCAAAAACTATGGACTTACCTAATCAAGAAGAAAAGTGAAGTGATCCAGGTATTTTCCAAATTTAAATTTATGGTCGAAAGGAAAAGTGGTCGAAAGCTAAAGAGTCTGAGGACTGATGATGGTGGAGAGTATGTTTCAAAAGATTTCGATGCATTATATGAGACAAAAAAGGTATGTGCATGAGGTGGTGCCACCCTATACGGCACAACACAATGGAACTGCAGAAAGGAAGAATATAACCATCATGAATATGGTGAGAAACATGTTGAAAGGCAAGCATCTACCCAAAAAATTATGGGGAGAAGCTGTGTCGACAACAACATACATCTTGAATAGATGTCCGGTGAAGAAGTTAGAAGGAATCACGCTAGAAGAATGTTGGTCTAGTGTAAACCCTAGCCTAAGTCATTTGAAGGTGTATCGATCTATAACACATAGACATGTGCTAGATTAATTGAGAAGAAAACTTGATGACAAGTCGAGTCAAATGATCCTAATAGGACATCATTCGACTGGAGGTTACAAGTTTTTTGACCTAGTGAATAAGCAAGTAGTTATCAGTAGGGAAGTGATCATAGATGAGCTTAATGAATGGGATTAGACTGAGGGTCTTAAGAAGGATTCAGTGAGAATCTTAGGTGAAGAACCAGCTAGTGAAGTTGAAAGAGAAGTTTGATAAGAAGAAGTCAGAGGTGAAGCAGGCCCAAGCAGACCTCAACAAACAAGATACATGTCTGCAAGGTAGCAAGAATGTGTGATTACATAAGATGATATGGTCAATGAAGAAGGTGAGCCAGTACATTATGATTTCTATGCAGATGTCGAACCAGTCAATGCAACTAAGACATTGAAAGATTTGAAGTGGGTGAAAGCAATGAATGAGGAACTAGTGTCCATCGATGTCAACAACACTTGGTCACTTGCCAAATTCCTTCAAAACAAGAGAGAAAATGATGTGAAGTGGGTAGACAAGGTGAATTTGAATCCCAAAGGAAAAGTAACTCGACACAAGGCAAGACTTGTAGCAAAAGGATTTCTTCAGAAAGAAGGAATCAACTTCGACGAAGTTTTTTCACCTGTTGCTAGGATCGAAACAATCAGGTTGGTTGTTGGTCTAGCAAACATGAAAAATTGGCACATATGTCAGATGGATGTGAAATGTGCATTCCTGAATAGCCCCTTAGATAAAGAAGTTTATGTCGCACAACCAGCTGGATTTGTGAAACAAGACGAAGAAATAAAGGTGTATAGGCTGCATAAAGCCATGTATGGATTTAAGCAAGCTCCAAGAGCTTGGAATAAGAAGATGAATATCTTTTAAGGGAGAAGGAATTTGTGAAGTGCACGGCTGAGTATGGAGTATATGTAAGAAGAAGTAAGAGTGAATTGCTTATACTATGTCTCTATGTCGATGACCTGTGGATAACACGAAATTGTAAGAAGGAGATCGAAGACTTCAAATATGACCTAAGTGAGGAGTTTGAAATTTCAGATTTGGGAAATCTCTCATACTTCCTTGGTATCAAATTCTACAAGAGCAGTAGAGGTTTGATGATGCATCAAAGAAGATATGCAGGTGAAATACTCAAGAAATTTAAGATGCAAGATTGCAACTCAACTTCGACTCCAACTAAGTCTAGATTGCAACTGTCGAAAGATTCAGATGAAGATGATGTTGACCCTACCCAATATAGAAGACTTATTGGGTCACTAAGATACCTTTGTCACACAAGGTGTGACTTAGCATACAGTGTAGGTATGGTATGTAGAACCATGCAGAAGTCAAAGGTATCACACCTAACAGCGACGAAGAGGATACTAAGGTATCTGAAAGGAATTCTTGACTACGACATTTTATTTTCTACAGCTGATAAAGGAAAATAATTCAAGTTAGTAGGATACACCGACTCAAGTTGGTGTAGTGATGCTAAGGATAGAAAATCCACAGCTGCCAGTTGCTAGGAGGTGCACCAGTTGCTTGGAGTTCGAGAAAGGAGTCAGTAGTGGCATTGTCGCCGTGCGAAGCAGAATACATAGTTGTTTCTCTCTGTGCATGTCAAGCAAAGTGGATGGTGAACCTGGTCGAAGAGATTACAGCAAAGAGTCATGGAGCAATTACCATGAAGATCGACAGCATATCAGCTATCAACCTGAAGAAAAATCCGATAGCACATGGACGAAGCAAGCACATCGAAATGAGGTTCCACTATCTTCGAGAGCAGGTAGCAGAAGGGAAGATGAACTTGGAACATTGCAGAACTGAGAATCAGATTGCAGATATCATGACGAAAGGAGTGCAAGTCAAAGTGTTCAATAAGCAAAGGTCTATGATGAATATAGATAGCTTAGACACAATGAATTAGTTGGTGTGTTGAAAATGTAATTCCTTGTGTCGAAGCAAGTGTAGCTCGACAGAAATAAGGATGTGTCGAAATTAGCCTAGTGTGTGTCGAGTTGTGTTAGATGTTAAAGTGTCGAAGTAAATTGCTTGACACAGAATTTAGACTTAGACTAAAATAAAAATTTTGGGCTTTTGTGTTTTTGGGCTTTACCTTAGGGAGCAAGGTAGCTCAATTATAAATAGAGGGAGTAACCCTTATTCTTGTAATAACTTGAATTCACAGAAATTTGCAGTTGCAAAGTGAATAAGAGAAATTCCACAGTTTGTGGGCAGAAAGAAACTCTGCAGAAAATCACCATCTTCTCCAATTTTTTGTCAAACTCTGACTTTCTTTCTTCTTCCATTAACAATTACTGCGCAGAATCATTCTTGCAATTAAGGTGTGATTGTTTCACTTGAGTGAAGAGTGAAAAATAAACAATTTCGATCAGTTGATTGAATCTTGTTCATCAAGATTGATTCGGAATTCTCAAAGTTTTAGGTTAATTCCAACAATTTTAACACCGGCATATCATCTTCATTTACTTCTTTAGTTTACAAGTTCTTGGTTATTATCAAACCTATATTGTAGTTATATGAAGTTCAAATATATATGAGTTATTAGAGTTACTCTTACTCTCTTTTTATCAATGTGTGTGATATTTATTTTAATTAGAAGTCCCATTTGATATCACAACCTCCTTCCGAGTCAAGATTAAGACAAGCGAGCTCTACTTTCCCTCCAAGTCAATTTGATGATGAAAACTCTTGTGCACAATGAATGGAGATGCGTGAATTCTATTTCATGCAAGATATGTGTGCAAATGAGTGAGTGGTCATCGCTACCCTGACCTAATGCAGGACTTAACCTATGCCTCGTTTTGGATACTAAAATCAACATGGAATAGTGGAATTGATACAGTTGGGATGGGTCCAACAAAAATGAAAGTCCCACTTGGTCTGTGTGCATTTGTATGTGTTACGTTTAAGAAGAGACTATGAAAGAGTAGGTGAATCATTTGAGAACATTTGTATGTGTTACGTTTAAGAAGAGACTATGAAAGAGTAAGTGAATCATTTGAGAACAAGCTACAAGTTGAATTAGAATTAAGTAGGTCAAAACTTTATAAAGTTGTTTGAGGACAAGTAATAAGCTAAATATTAAGTTATGATTAGTCATCATTTAATTAGTTTTATCAATTTATTGTTGAACAATTATTATGCTAATTATTATATTTGTTTTCATATTTGAAATATTTAGAATGAAGTTCATACGTCATGTTTAAATTGAATTATTCAAATACTTTATTATAACCCAACAATTTTGGAGTTGTTTATGCTATTTTAATAATAGAAAAGTATCCAAAGAGTTGATGAAGTAGGACAAATGCCTAAACTATGCACGATGGATTCTAAACAAGTGTATATATATCCAAGATTGCCGTATATACTCCACCTTGCAACATCACTAGCGTATATTCACCCAGAAGTTGCATATATACACCAAGATGTAGGTACTTAAAGGAAAATACTTTCATACAAGGGTTCGAAGGTTTGGATGAATTTTGACACAAATAGAAGTGATAGATCCTTGTATAAGGCATTGAGGAGTCGATATTCAATGAAATATCAGTGTTGAAACTTCTCAATTCATATGTTAATGTGCAATTTCTCTATTTTATCATATTCTATATTCAAGGATAATAGTAGCTATTTTCATTATTGTTAGGGATGATTTCTAAAATCGAACTACTTTGTACTTTGATTTGAGTTAGTCAAATAGCATTTTACCATTAATGTATGGTTTATATCAACTTAACTATAACTATAATGGAATTTGTTAGTTTGTTATTTTTGTTATTAGCAGCTAAGTTAAGTTAGTTACAATATTAGTGGTGTTAGTTAAGTTAGCTGGTTTTTCTCTTTTTGCCCTTGTAATAGTTTGTATATATGGTTGTTTGTCATTGGTTCAGTTAACATAATAGAAAAAATTTTACAGTACGATTGAATCTTCCCTTCTCCAATGAACTACTTTCTCTCTTATCAACATGGTATTATAGCTCAATAAGCTCTGGTGACCGTTCTTCCATCTTTTCTGATTGCTTTCTTGTGCACCAGTTACATCCTCATCAGTTTCTTTCACCGATTCTTCTCCCTGTAACTTCTGCACGTTTTTCCTTCAATCGCATTCACCATGCATCACCAGAGCTTCTCTAATTTCGCGACGAACCCTACAAACCATTATTATCTTCATCTGAATGAAAGTCCGACGCTCATTCTTGTTGCTCCACCATTGGACAACAAAAACTACCACACTTGGTCAAGATCAATGCACATTGCATTGATTTCCAAGAACAAAGAGAAATTCGTTGACGACAGGTTTCCCAAACCACTGGTCTTCAATCCTCTCTATGCGCAATGGATTCACTGCAATACAATGGTACTATCTTGGATTCAGCGATGAATTTCTGAATGGATTGTGAAATTTGTGTTATGGATTGATACAACAGCCAACATTTGGAAGAATTTACGCGTTAGGATTTTACAGAGCGGTGTCTTTTGTATATCGGATATTCAAGAAGATTTGTACCGATTCCGCCAAGGTACTCTCGATGTTTCTAAATATTTTACACAATTGAAAGTATTTTGGGATGAACTGGAAAACTACCGTCCTCTCCCTTGCTGCATATGCGCCATTGTGTGTTTTTGTGGTGCTATTGCATATTCTCAAACCTATCGTGAACAAGATTATGTAATTAGGTTTTTAAAAGGATTGAATGATCATTTTCCCATTCCAAATCTCAAATGATGATGATGAAACCTCTCACTGACATTGATAAGGCATTTTCCTTGGTTATCCAACAAGAGCGTGAACTGAATTCTACTATTCCACTAGATTCTTCTGAAGCCACAGTCACTGCTCTACATGTCAACACTCAAACCAAAGAAATGACATCCAACAAAGGAAAATGATCATATTCCTCAACCAAAGGAGGTAACAGAGTATGCACTCATTGTGGACGAACAAATGACATCGTGGATACCTGTTTTGTGAAACATAGATATCCATCAGGCTATAGACAAAGAGCCAAGTGTAGCTCCGGTTTTGTGACGCGACCACTACCACATTTAGTGCTACTTTCTGATTTCTAATATTTATACTATGATGCTTAAAAGGAAGGGGAAGATATCATAAACTAACCCTGCTCGCAAATGTTTTCCTTACAAATGCTAAGAGATCTGGAATCGGGGGTTGGTTATACTGAGGGAAGCTACTAACACCCTGAGTATCTATAGTAATCTATATGAACCTTTATTTGCATATATTTCTACTGTTGAATTACTTGTTTGCTTAAGTTTGTTTGCTGCTAAATTGGGAAAGTTTCTCCTTTGTGAAAGCTGAGGAAATGTTTTTGTTGTTTTATGGTTTTCTATTGTTTTTGGAAAGGCATTTGACCTAAGGTTTTTTATTAGTGCGCTCACTAAGATTTCGCAATCTTATGCCTACGTATTCCCATAAAGAGATTTAGGGAAATCAGAGCGTTCGTAGTTCCTCCTATTCTATGGGAGGAGGAAGTTTGTTTAGTGCCTTGTTTAAAGCCCAAAATTGAAGCTAAAAGAGTATTTGTGTCTTGATTAAAACCCAAGATTGAAGCTAAAAGTTTGACAGAGAGAATTTGTCATCTCTAAAGGGGGATATCTCACTTATTCATCACAAATACTAAAGAGTAAAATCATAAAGGAAAAAGCTTTAAACTTGGATCTTTGTCATCCTAAGCAATGACACATCTTTCTTTATGGGAAAAGGTGAAATGTCTTGAAGGAAGAAACTTTAAACTTGGATTTTGAAATATTCAGAGTAATGCCACATCTTTCTTCATGAGTTTTATCATAAGGGAAAAATCTTTAAACTTGGATTTTGAAATATCCAGAGCAATGTCACATCCTCCTTTATGTAAAACAGTTTGATTGAAAATTTGATTTAATTTAAAATGTGATGTATTGAAGGGATATCCTCCTACAGAGAGGACTTAGAGTCTCTTCTGTGGGGAAGTTGAATTTAGTGCCTTGATCAATGCCCAAGGCTGAAGCTAAAAGAGTTGACAAGTGACTGAACTGGGGAGTTTTTATCTATCTTGTACAAAGCCCAAGATTGAGGCTGACTGGTTGGAGAATTTATCGGTATAGCCTGAGAGAAGGCTAATAACTGTTGAGGAAGTTTGAAAAGACTGGCTCAATTCTGAAAAAAATTGCGCCATTGCCTTCTTCTTCCTCATGTTCTTCATTAGATTTCCAAAAGCAACTCTATCTCTCTCAATTTGTGATAAAAATAAAAAGTGTAAACATTAAACTTGGTCGTTTTTTAACAACGAACACGATGGTATAAATTAATTGCATCTATTTTAAGTGTAGAGTGAGATAATATATGATGAACAGATTGTAGCTCGCGATTTTTGTCGTTGACGCGACCACCTTATCGCGGAATTTGGGTTTTCTCCTCAATGAAGAGGAGGGGGTTGCTACTTTCTGATTTTTTATTTATCCCGTGAAGCTGAAAGGGAAAGGGAAGCTATCTAAAACTAACCTTGCACGCGAATGTTTAATTGAACGTACGCTTAAAGAGATTGGGGGGTCCGGGGTCAGGTTATACAATGGGGAGTTGTCAATTACCCATCCTATATGTGGTTATCCACAGGATGTTAGCTTTAGGTTTCACTTTGTACTTAATGGTGTTTATCCGTTAAAGGGTTGGGAAAGTTTCTTGGGAAATATGAGAGGGAGAGTGAGTTTTTGTTGATGTTCGGGTTTTCCCGATGTTTTTGGTAAGGTACTGGACCTAAGTTTTGATTGATGTGTGAAGGTACTGGACCTAGAGTTTTTGATTAGTATGCTCGCTAATATTTTGCAATCTTATGCCTACGTATTCCTATTTAAACGAAACAGGGAAATCAGAGCAACTGTAGTTCCTCCTAATCTAAGGGAGGAAAAAGATATTTTGGTGTCTTGTTCAAAGCCCAAGATTGAAGCTAAAAGATTCATTTGTGTCTTGTTCAAATCCCAAGATTAAAGCTAAAAGGTTTGACTGAGAGAGAATTTGCCATCTCTAAAGGGAGACATCTGGTCTGTTTATCACAGTTGTTGGGTGATTGTTTATAAAGGAGGATTACTTTAACTTAGATAGGTGAATCTAGCAATGCCATAATTTCCTTTATAGGGGTGTTATTCTGAAGGAGAAAACTTTAACTCAGTGTAGAGCAATGCCATTTTTCCTTAGGAATTTCTCATGCTAAGAGAGGGACAGTGGCGTGGATGTAAATAATCCAAAGGCTTGCCGCTTACAGCAATTAGATGAAAGAGAGGATTGACCAGGATAAAAGATGGACGGTAGCTTGGATATTTGAATCAACAAGTATGCCTCTTACAACAGTTATCTGGTATTAGGGTTTGTTTTGATTTATCTGTTTTGGTAAGTGATAAACAAAGAAATGACTTCCTACATAAAGATTTTGATTTTCTCTGAGGGGATGTTGATTTCTGTGTGCCTTGACCAAAGCCCAAGGTTGAAGCTAAGAGGTTGATTGACTCCACTAGGGAAGTCATTATACAAAGCCTAAGATGAGGCTAGGAAAGACTGACTCAACGAGAGAGTGTTTATATCGGTGTCTTGTACAAAGCCCAAGATTGAGGCTATAAAAGAGATTGACTTTTTGGGGATATCATTATACAAAGCCTAAGAGGAGGCTGAAAGTTTGACTTTTCCGGGGAAAATGTTCTATCTGTCTTATACAAAGCCCAAGATTGAGGCTAAAAGTGGTTTTGACCCTGTTGGAGAGTATTATTTGTCTTGTACAAAGCCCAAGATTGAGGCTGAAATAAGTTTGACTCTGCTTAGAAAATTATTTCTCAAAGCCTAAAAGAAGGCTTGGAGGAATTGACTCTGTTGGGGAAGATATTTGTCCCAAACTTAAGAGAAGGTTATGAAGATTTATGTCTTGTACAAAGCCCAAGATTGAGGCTGAAAGGGTTTGACTCAACAAGAGACTGCTTTTATTTGTCCTGTACAAAGCCCAAGATCGTGGCTGAACAAGCTAGAGAAATCATTATACAAAGCCTAAGAGGAGGCTAACTATTGCTAGGGGAAATCTTTATATCAAATCTAAGAGGAGGCTGAAAAAAAAGATTGACTCAACAAGAGAGTGGTTTTATCTATCTTGTACAAAGCCCAAGATTGAGGCTAAAAGGGTCGACTCAACAAGAGAGTACTGAAAAGTGATTGACTCAACAAGAGAGTCTGAAAAGTGGTTAACTCAACAAGAGAGTGTGAAAAGTGATTGAGTCAACAAGAGAGTCTGAAAAGGTTAGCTCTGCTGGGGAGAATCATTGTACAAACCCTAAGAGGAGGCTGGTTGTACTGAGGAAAGGAAGGATCATTATACAAAGCCTAAGAGGAGGCAAGCTTCTGTCGGGGATTATTGAGATCTCGAGGCAGGTCCAAATGGGGAATCAACTCTCGTTGAGGGTTACAGAAGAGTTTGGGTATCAGATGCCTTGAGGTTCTGATATTGGTGATAAACTGACCCTGGCTGGGGAACTTTTAGGAGAGAGACTGGGTTTTAGAACCCATGGGTTTTATCTCTACTAGAGATTGATCAAAAATGACCGGGGTTTCTTCCTATGTTTGTAGGGAACTTGAGAATGTCTTTGAGACTCAAGGGGATTTAAACTGTCCAAGTTTACTAGTGTGGAAGAGTTTTATCTTTTGTATGATACCCAAGATGAGGCAGGTGTTTTAAGGGATGAGAATAAACCCTAAATTAGTCTGAGATTTGACACTGGAAAGACTGCGCTAGGAAAGGATGACTAAGTTCTGTCTTATACCTTTAAGAGGTCTTCAGGGTCCTTGTATTAAGCCCAAGAGAAGGCATAAGAACTTCTAAGAAGCCGGAGGGTCCTTGTACAAAGCCCAAGAGGAGGCGGGGATGCTTTTAGGAAGCCCGTGGGTCCCAAACCTAAGAAAAGTTCAAAAATGCTATTCACCGAGAATAGATAATTTAGTGAAAGTTCTGAGGTTTGAAGAAATTCAAGTGATGCTATTCACCGAGAATAGATCACCTCTGGGGAATAGAATTTCTTTGACAATTTCTAATAGTGACTGCCTGAGAAAAGGTTCACCAAGAATACTGCCTTTCTCTTTATTCCATATTGTTTAACCCCAAGAGAAGGCAAGACTGTATCTGGAAGTCCTATGGGGATCTAGTTTTTACTGTATTTAAGAGTGACCAACTGGCTTTACCTAGTTCTAGACCTAGTTGCCGGGGAAAACTCTAAATAGATATACTAGTATATATACAGTCGATATATGACAAGTATTTAAAAGGGTATGAAAGAAGGACTTACAGGGGAGCAGCTTCCCACAATACAGTTATATATATATATATATATATATATGAAAGTGAGTAAATGAAAGCTGTTAAAACTTACAGGTGAGCAAGCTTCCATGCTGTATTGTTAGTTGTTCAAATAAATTAACCAAAGTTTTGATAACAACATGTAATATTTGAATCTAAATCACAAGATAAGTTATTTTTGAAAAGATTGTTGGGGCTTATACTCAAGGAGAGGCCCAAGGTTTAACAGTGATCGCATTGTTGTTTTGAAGATCGTATCGGGACTTATACAACGATTGAGGCCCAAAATTATTTTGGTTAAAAAGGGATTGGGTCTTACACTCTATCAGAGGCCCAAAAGATGTTTTGAAAGAGAAAGATGGGACTTACAACACGAGGGGAGGCCAGATGATTTTGTTTGAAAAGGTGACGACAGCGCCGTGATTTTGAAAATACAGTGGGACTTATACAACATCTGAGGCCCAAAAAGGTTTGTATTTACAAAGGATTGGGTCTTACACTCTATCAGAGGCCCAAAGTGTTTAAAATTTAAAATCAAGAGGAAACCCTAATTTTAAATTAAAGTGTTATTTTTCAAAGGAAATTAAATGTGAAAAAATGATATAAAATACCAAATATATTCAAAAAATAAGTTGTACACCTTGAAAAATATTTTGAAAAATCATGTTTAATTATATGAGAGTTTGAAATTCAATTGGTTTTCAAAGATCAAAGTGGGAATTCCATTTAAAAATGTTTAAAAACAATTAAAATGAAATTAATTACAAAAATTCTAACTATATTAAATAAATAATATAAATTGGATTTTTTTGTAAAATAAAATAATTTAACATTTTTATGAATTTTGAGAAAAAGAATCAATTCAAAAACATAAATATTTAGAGAGAAATTAATTTTTGAATAAATTAACAAAAATAACAAAAATTCAAAAATTTGAATTATGGCGCCAAGAACACTTGGTTCTTGCCCGCGCCCTCTATTTTTTCAAATTTGCATTTTCTCACTTTTCTCCATGATTTCTCAATGGTTTTGCACGATTCAAGTATCAATCTTGTTCGCTTTTGAACAAGGATTACAACCATATAGTTTAATTGCGTTTATTTTGAGTATTGAGTAAGAAATCAGAAGAAAACCTCAAGAACCCTAATTTCAGCATGAACACAATGAAATTCCATATACGAATGATTCATGGCAATTGATTGAGGGTTATCACTCCATATATGATTATGAACATGTGGCAAAATTATTGTGTAGTAAAATATGAATGCATCATGGAGTTTGAAGAGTTCATGCTTACCTCTTGTAGCTGGTGATCGAGTTTGGTGATGGAGGTGTTGTAAGTTGGTTCCAATGATTTGGACAGCTTCCTTAGGTGCCAAGGAGTGTGTCTGAATGCTTGGAGTGGTTTGAATTGAACAGGAACTTGAGATGGTACCCCAACTGTAACTCTGTCAAGAACTTGAGCAGTTGGCGGGTGATTTTGTGAAATTGATGTTCCAGATGTTATGTAAGAGTTTGGATCACTTCTATATGTTATATGTGAGGTGTGTGAACCATTGGTTTGGTTGGAACCACTCTCAAATGCAAAACCCGATAGTGACTTGCAAGAGAAGTTGTTTTGGGAGTGAAAATGGTGATTTTGAGAAAGGCATCTGTTTAGGACCTTTGGTGTGCTCAAACTGATAACAAATTAGGCCTATTTATAGTGTGTCAAGTTTTTTTTCAAGCAACAGTGTGTGGCAACTGCAGCAGGCCTTTGGCTAATTGTGATCAAATGGAATCTCAAGTCTCCTCTAGCCATTGACTTGAGATTAGAGCACAAGCCTATGGTTCTCTGTTGTATGAGCTTATCTTGACTCATTTGGCTGATCATGGACTGATACATGCCAGGTCTATGCATCCATTGAATGCCTCAAAACAAAATCGGAGTCTTGAGGCATCTTTAGCTTTTAGGGATGCCACCCCTATATGTAGTTCCAACGACTTGGGAGGCTTATGGATCACTGTTTGTTCCTCCTTGGTCTCCCCCTGAGGTGTGCAGATGGATAACCATGTTTGTTTTTGCACAATTTGATCAATTCGAGCCCTAATGTACAAATCTACCTTGCAAAATAGTTTACAGCAAGGTATGTTGCAGCTGCCATAACCCTTAGCACAGGTGGAGTTTGATGGAGTTCTTGGTCATTTTGGAAAGCTGATATATCCTATTTAAACATGATGTCCAACTTTAGTTTTGAATCAACCTGAATTACAATGAAAAATGCCTCTACATTTTGGAAAAAATAAGGCAAATTCTGACTTAGTGAAAATTTCACTTAGTGTTGGAAAAATGTCATTTTCATGTTTTTTGTGATTTTGCTCAAACAATAACTCAAAATCCATGATGAATTGGAATGAGGTCTAGTTGACATATTTGAAGTATGTAACATGAACTTCAATTTGAGCTTTGAATGGGAGAAAAAGGCTTTATGGTTTGGGAGATATGGCCTTGCAAAGTTGGTACCCTAGCCACTTTGTTCCATAACTTAGAAAAATTCTAAGTTTTTTATGGTTACCCTTTTACAAGTTATCCAACTTTCTTTGATTTTTCTTGATGAATGATGATTCAAATCACATATTAACATTGTTTGAGGGTTAAGGAACCTTGGTTGACCAAAAATCCAAAAAGTCAAACATGGATTTTTGTACAGTTGACTTTTTCATCAGATGAAATTTTGACTTTGTGATCCTTTTATGAAATCAATCTTTGGGCTCAATTAAATTTCATGGATGGCCTCCAAGGGTATTTAGGAATGTCTTTGACCCCTCCCCAAGGTTTGAGATCAAGGGTAGGCCAACAGTCAAGGGTAGGGTTAACTTTTTCCATCAGAAACCCTAAATTGTGATCAGATGGTTTTGAGTTCTTGTGGCATATGATTTGAGCTCTTTGAGTCAATAAAATCTTGTAGCCATGTCAATATGATGTATTTGAGGTCCTTGAAGTTCATTTTGAAGCTTCAAGCCAGGCCTCACTTCACAAGTTAACTCAAGGGTTGAATTAGGTCAAAACCCTAATTCCTAATTTTTTTATAGATGGACCTTCAAGATGATTTTGCCATTGTGGATGGGCTCTTGAGATTCCTTTGAGCTTAATGGACCAACTATTGAGGCATTGGCTCATGCCTAGATGGAAATTTTCATCTGGAGGCCTTGATCGACAAAAACCCTAATTTGGTGACATTGGCGATCCTGAGGCTTGATCCACTTGGAATGCTGCAATCTTGTGCCTGATTCTGGATGTGGGAGTCCTCTTGATCCATTGTGGGAGTTTAAGAGGCTAGACAAGTTAAAGATAATGTCATTTCTTGATTGATCCTTGTCTAAATGCTCTGAGAGGGCTTAAAACCCTAATCTTTGATTGAAGTGATTGCTTAACAACCCATGAGGAGATTTGATGAGGCATGAAGGTACACCCATATTGTGATGATGATTTGCACAATGATGGGAAATCTTGGTGGTCAAAATTTGGGGTATGACAGATGCCCCTATTTAATCTTCTTGGACCCGAAGGTGTGAATGACGAAGGTATTCGGGCATTCGGGGTGCAATAGGATTAAATATCGGAATACCCAAAATTTTGATTATGGTTATGAATGGCAGGTTGCTCATCCATCTTCTTTTGCTAAGCAATGATACTTAGAAAAGGTAAAAACTTCCCCTCGATCCTGGTCTTCGACCATGGAACTGGTCTCAGTTTCAGATATAAACATCCCCTCGATCCGGGTCTTCATCCACAGAACTGGTCTCAGTATCTTTTGTCCATAAACTTCCCCTCGATCCTGGTCTTTAGCCACAGAACTGTTCTCAGATTCTGAAATAAACTTCCCCTCGATCTTGGTCTTCATCCAAGGAACTGGTCTCAGTTTCTTTTGTCAATAAACTTTTTTGGCAAGGGACGCTATTTGTTAGTGGTTTTCCTCAAACCTCTTGCCGAATTTTCCTGGGGAGATGCCATTTGATGGGAAAAAGTTTTGATGTCAGACTTGCTGGGGAACCCATTTGTCTGAGCTGTAGAGGTGTACAAACTTCTCTGTTGGAGACGCCATTTGTCGACTCTACTGGGGAAAACGAGTCTCTTGAGAGACTGCTTCCTGCTTGGGTATATTACACCATACTTTTCCTCGAGATCTTCTCGGAGAAATGCCATGTGATGTAATCCAATTTTGAGGTGCTGATGACTTCATTGACATTGACTCTCTTGGAGAGAAAAATCAATGTGTTGCTGGGAGTCTTTAGTTGTGAGGCTTCCTCTGGGGATTCTCCTTAATCCGAGAAATCGAATATATCATCTTCAATGGTGAAGAGTGACGTTTGTCGAAGGTCTTCTTGTCTTTTCAGAGGTTCAAGTTATCAAAGTGGTCAAGGGACCAACTCCAATCCAGAAATAAGCTGGAGGAGAGATTGTTCAGACGCAACATTTCCTGACGAGGAAAAAACAAACAACTCGATTGATGAAAGGACTTTTATCACTAGGGTATAAGACCGTCTAGAGTGATAAGGATGCAATATGAATATGTATATGAATCAATAATGCATGATGTACACAATTACAGACTAATAGATGAACACGATTAGATACTTGGCCACTACTGGGAACGAGGAAGTATCATTTGGTCCAAAATAGCAATTCTGCCTTGCTTCAGAGAGATAGTCCCTGTGGGGAACAACCTTGGTCGGACTTAGGAGATAAGAACTCTGTCGGGGATGTCAGATGAAACACGGTCTCTGACACAGTTGATCCTTCATTCAGGCGCACTGGTTTAGAAGGAGTATTTTGATTCTGCACTTTGAAGCTTAATCGCCATTAGAGTAGCGATCGATGTTCTTTTGATGTTCAACAGTCAAAAGAAATTGCCATCTTTATTTTAAAAGCAGAAAAATGTTGACAAGTAAATTCATTTTTGTTTTATTTCAAGAATCGTTAATCAAGTTAAAGTGTCGTTCTGTAAAGCTAAAACAAATAAGAATTGCAAACAAAAGCACTAGGGCTCAAATTTTATTGATAGGATGGAAATTAGCCAAACGCGTGATTCCATGGGGGTATTTACAAAGTTTAGAAAATGGTAATTTAAGGGAAAACGGGCTACATTAAAACATAACAACTGTTATCCTTTTATCAACTTTGAATTTGGACATCCTGAGCTTCTGTCGAAGATGACCTTGACTGGAGTTTTCCTCATGGATGGCATGACTGCTATTAGGGGGATTTGCCCCTTTGTTGGACGTAGTTACTTGCCATGAATCCCTAACTTTTGCCTGGATTGTACTTTGAGGTTTTCAATCCATCGGGATGATTTTTGCTTAAGCTCCTTCTCCAAATCCTCTCCCAGCTAGATATAGAGCTGATCTTCATTGTGAATTCCATCAAGGTGGGGCATGCCATAACTTGGAAGGTTGTTATGCATTGAAGGCTAGAGTACAAGAGCTGATCAAAGACAAGATCCTCACCTTTCATGATACCAATCTCAATGTTGTCAACAATTCTTTGCCAGAGCATGCCAAGTGAAGTTTGAGCCAGTTCGTACAGATCATCTCCTAAAGCCAGTGTTTCAGAAAGGATAACTCATCCTTAGTGCTGATTAACCACTAGGCCTTGTTTCCTTCTGTCTGCATTTTTCTATGATTGTATTGAAGGTTTGCTTTCAAACTTTGTATGTACTTTCATGGCTAATTTTAATGAAATGAGCATTGCAATGTTTTGATTCAATTCATTTGCATCTATTGTGTGCATCTTTATGCTTTCTTTTTCACACAAAAAATTATATATCTCTTGTTCACTTTCTTTATCAAGCTTTTGTTTATGCAAAGATTGAAGGGAGGATAATGAAAATGAAATACCCAAAATTGCTGAATTGTATGCTTTTAATTAAAACTTGGCTGATGATGTACAATCATTTTTTCAACTCCTAAACATTGGATAAATAAGGAAGTTAATCCCTTGTCAACCCCTTTGAGCTTAGAAGTTGGAGTTTCTTTCTGTATGAAAAAACCCATAATCTTAACCTGGGGATGGGTAGTTCTCAATTAATTTGAGTGTGCATTCAAACATAAGAGAATCATTCAAGACACCTTCCAATAAAGGTTGTAATCACAAGCTTTCCTTCGCACACATCAAAGAAGTGTCAAAGATGTCTTTCAAATCAAAAGTCAATGATGGTCTGCCGTAATCATTAAGCCAGGAATTCACTATCTTTATAAAAAAGAATGAAAAAATCAAAAGAAAAGCCCGCTAAGTCAAAACCTATGAAGGAAACTTAGGCAAAAATTGGGGCATCTCACTGACTGTAAGCTCAAATGACACAATTCAGGCAGAAGTTAGGGATAACAATAGAAAAATCAATCAAGAGGTTACCAAAATCCTGAAAGACAAAACGAGTTGACCGAGGTCTTCATCAAAAACAAAAAAAATGTTGTAAGAAAAAGTGCCTGCCGTCTCAAAAATCCCTTGGCTCTTGAGTCATCATCATAACATTGTTGCAGTTCCAAAATCGCTTTGAACCTGAATGCGTAGGTTGAATTAACTGAACATAGAATTGGTGATCATCACGCAAAATGGGTTGGGTATAAATAAACTTTGAGCCTATATCCTTTGTTTCGAAAGCCATGAACTAGACCACGTTACAACCCCCAAAAGACCTAATTGAAGTCATGTTTCTTTTGAAAGCATACTGCAGAAAGGTTGCGTAAACTGACTCCTAAGATTGTTGCCAATCATTTGTTTTGATGTCATACCTTTTCTTTCTCTTTCATTTTGAATGTCTAAACCATCGTGTTTTGACAAGTGATTCATTTGCTATACATCAATAATATCATTTCAAAAATGATTTGATTTCAAAATTGCATAAGTTTTGCATTAAAATTACCATGTTTGAATGAATGATTTTATTCGCAGACAAACTTTCCTCATTAAGGAATTTCAAACAGTTGAGAAACTTGGTCATTGATTCTATCATGGGCACATTACTTCTAGATCCTGTTGTGAATTAGTTCAAGATTTGTTGCTCAGTGCATGTTATTCTCAGAATTGGTTAACCAGAAGATCTCCTTCAAGACCCATACTGAGTTTAGCCTTCTCAACAGTCATTTCAAGAATTAAAGCCATGATCAGTTCATCCCACCAATAGTCAAATTGCAGCCATGATCAGTTTATCCTCACCAGTCAATCAGTCTGGGGCAGTCTTCTTAAAGAATACCCAAGTAGCTCTTCATGTATTTCCTCAAAGGACCATCCGCCTGATACAATTCATAAGTGTGACAGAGATATGTTCAACATCTTCTCTCAAAACATAGTGGGCAGTGTTCCTTGTGTTGAGGAATCAGAGTTCCATTCTTCCCTAACAAAAGAGTCTATCTCAGTTATCCTAATCATCTACATTACATGCATAGATCATTCATATATCATGCATAGAAAAGTTTGCATAACTCGAAGTGTGTTTCTCGCTCATGTGCATTTCCCGAGGTCTTGTTTCTATCAACATCTTACCTTGTGATCAAAGTCCAACTTACTTGGTGCCTACCAAAAACAATTACTTATCTTTTCATTCAATGTTATTCCTGGATGTTGTTGTTTCCCTGTGCATCTAGTGTTGTTGTTGGATGTTTGTCTTCTTTCATTCCAGTATTATTCCTAGATCTTTGTATTCTTTCACTGTAGTGCCATTCCTGGATGTATGTCTCTTTTGATCTCCAGTGCCATTCCTGGATATCTTGTTTCTCTTGTTTCTCCTAATGCTATTCCTGGAAGTCCTGTCTCTCTTATGTAATCCCCAACATATTTTCTTGGATATCTTTCAGTGCCATTCCTAAAAGTTTTATATATTCATTCATTGCCATTCATGGATGAGTTTTCTCCTTTGCATTTTGTGCCATTCCTGGATGTCTTTCTCACTATCATTTAATGCCATTCCTGAATTTAGTGGTTTTCCTTTACTTTCAGTGCCATTCCTGAAAGTCCTTTCTCACTTTATTCAATGTCAGTCTTGGATATCGTGAACTCTTTTTATCCAATGCCATTCTTGGATAATTCTGATGTAATTTCAGATTTGGCCTTATCCCATATCCAATGCCATTTTTGGATGCTTCTGATGTATTTTCCAAAACTTTTCTCACTTTATTCAATGTCATTCTTGGATGTTGTGATTCCTTCTATCCTATGCCATTCTTGGATATCTTTTCCTCAACTGAGTCCAATGTTATTCTTGGATATCTCTGATGTTTACCCTTGTCATCCAATACCATTCTTCGACTTCCCCAGCGAAGTTTTTCAAATGGAAGTTTGTTTCCAACCAATGCTATTCTTGGATGTTGATTGATATATCGTCAGTTGAGTTTGTCTCCGTCCAATGCCATTCTTGGATGTCTCTGATATTTTTTACTGCCCCATTCAATTCCATTCTTGAATGTTGTAGTTCCTTTCATTCAATGTCATTCTTGGATGTCTTATCCCCACAGAGTGTTTTATCCTTTGCATTCATATCATCTTGTGGCATCTTAGGGCTAAAAATATGTTTTTCTGTATTTAAGTATCTTAAATCTTGTCGAGACGAAGTCTTCAACCTTCATATCTCCTGATAGAAGAAACTTAAGTAGGGGCAACTGTTGTACCCTAATTTTTACCCCTAGGATTTCGCACATCTTATTTGCATCTTCGCATCACAAACAAGATCACACATTGGTTCCTATATCCCCCTCATCTTTGGGTTTATACCTTGCAGGGATCACCAAGCACCCTTGTTTTCTTGTTTGTTTTATATTTGTTTATGTTTATGTTTACTAACCCTTAATTAAAATCCAAAAAAAAATGTGTTTGTTTTTCATTTACTAACTCCTTTTTTCAAAAGGAGGTTGGGATCAAGAATATCAAATACCGATTCCTCGGCTCGAATAAAATTCATCTGAACAAAGTCAAAGTTGATCTGCAAACAATTCAAAATTATATGGTCATGAGTTTCCAAGAATTGATTGATTATTATTCATTGTGTTAATCGATTAACCAAAATTTACCTAAAATGGGTTAATCGATTAACACGTGCAATTTTTGGCTAAAAACAGAATTTTCAGGTTCTACAGCATTTTGGAACCAATTTTCAAATGTGACCTCATGTGGAATATTCTAGATCATGCAAAATCATCACAAAAATAATTCCCCTACCTCATCATAATTAATTCCCACCATACACCCTCATTAATCACCACTTGATCTTGATTTTGCCTCCAAATTCAAATTTCAGGCCTAATTTTGGCTCCAAACCAAGCTCCACGCCACAAAAATTCCCAAGACTAAATTCTATAAATAGAGGCCTCATTTCATACATTCTTCAAGCTTTTAATATCCAAATTCACCTTGCAAAAATTTATCTCAATTCTCTTCAACTGCAAATTCACCAAAAGCTCTTCCTCCATTAAAGTTAGTAAGCTTTTCCTTGAAGCTTACTAATCTTTGAGCTAAACCTCCATCAAAACACTTCTTCAACATCAAATTCTTTAGATCAATGCTTTGGAGCGTGGTTCTTAAAGTTGATTTGAAGCATTTTTCAGATTTGGAAGTGGTAAACCATTGATGTGCTTAATTCTCATCTTCTACAATGTGATCTATTGTTGATCTTTGTTGCTTGATTCTTTGAGCAACATTTTATGATTCCATTAGTGTTAATTGCTCTTAATTTGATGGAATTTTCGTGCTCAATTGCATCCATGATCATGATGTGTTTGAAGAAATTATTGAATCATGGAATACATATTTTTTTCTTGTCCTGCCAGTGTTAATCGATTAACCAATTTGTACATGAAATGGTTAATTGATTAACCAGAGTCATAATGTGTTTTTTTTTGCTTGTTTTGGGACTGTTTTGATTTCTTTTCTTTCTTCTTCCACTTCCTTTGATTTTTCCTTGAATTGTAGTGTTTGTTGATCGAATTTCTCTTTAAATTCCATGGACTTTAGGTGTTTGACGAGGTTGGATAAACCTTCATTAGTTCAAATCTATCTTTAAGTTGATCATTGGATTCATTTTAGGTGCTTTGAATTAGTGATAGGTTTAGTACCTTAATCTACTAATAAAAGTTATGGAACTTAATGATGGAATGATTCAAATATCGTATTTCAATTTGGCTTCCCTTCCCCTCTTCTTCTTCTTTTTTCTTTTGGTCAATGAAAATATTACCTATCATTAGACTTCTCTTTGAAGTTATGATCAAGATGAAACCACGGCCTCTTTTCTTTTAGTGTGGTAAGTTTTAGGAGAATGACCTACATGTCATTTCTCTAACTTGTATTAACACGAACATTGTTATTGACTGGCCTCAGATAGTCGTGGCTTCTATATAAGTCAGATTATAATTGCTTAACATAGCGCTAAATTGTCCCGAAATTGGAAATTCATTTTGTTTTTGTAAGTGAGCTATCAATCTCCTACTCTCCATAGTGTGGTGTGAAATAGATTGTCTCCTTGTTGTTAAGGGAGTTAGTTGGCATACTCGTCGATTTTATCTGAGTTGGCGCCCTTCCCTTAATGATGTATGGATTCATGTTTTCATGCTTATGGTTGACTAGTCGAGTATTCTCCAAAAAACCACCAATTGTTCTCCATCACTAACATTAACTTACTAACTATATAATTGCACTAACTTTACTTTGTGCCATTTAATTTTTGCTCTTTATTTTCTTGTCTTTTACTTGCATTTTTTTTAATTTTAGCACTTTTTTTCTTTTTTATCATATTATCATCTTATTCTCTTTGTCCACTTGGACACATGTTTATATTTATGCTCTTTTTATTTTGTCCACTAGGACCATACCTCTATTAAGACACTAATAAATACTTAAACACTTAAAAGACTTGGTTCTCTTAATTTCGGTCTATTTTGACTTTGTGAATGGACTTGGACCTTGGACTTTGGACTTAGATCTAGGATCCTTACCCTATGCCCTTGGAGATGGGAGACCTCAATTTTTTTGGTTATGGCTTACTTATGGCTTATGCTCAAAGTGGAAGGATTTTTTGCTTGTGCTATGGATTTTGCTATCATGTGGTTAGATCTTTCTTAATTTAAATTTTATTTTATGTTTTAGGTTAGTCACTTCTTCTTCACCCATTCTTTAATTTTCAAATCTTCTCCCTTTTTCAAAGCCTTCTTGTTTTCAAAACTATAACCTCTTTCATAATAAAACCTTGACTTTTGTCAAGTGCATTTTTCAAACTGCATTTTCTTTAATAAAGTCAATCAATGTTAATCATACTTGACCATTTCAAAAGACTTAAAAAAACACATAACCTCATTCAAACCTTTTGTGCTCTTGTGCACTTTTTCTCTTAAAACTTTTTCATAAGTTTAGACATGAGTCATCTCTTTAAACGGAATTATTCGCTTGGAAATTACAAGTTGTCTTTACTTTTAAAATCAATCAAAATAAACCAATTTTGTTATTTGTACCACAAACTATGAGGTTTTGATCCTATATTGCACTTTGTGGGTACGTAGGCATGAGGGTCAATAAGTCTCTCCAAACACACAAATCTTAAAAAACATTTCTCTTCTCATCTCCCCAATCTCATTTCATTTAAACCATTTCAAACAAAAAGCGTAGATATTTCAAAGGGTTCCTATAGAGTACTATAGACGTTTTGGGTGCTAACACCTTCCCTTAGCGTAACCAACCCCCTTACCCAGTCTCTATTCATTTGTCTCGTTTTAGAACTTGTTTAGGTTTTGTTCGCTATTTTTCCTTTCCTTATGGATGAAATAAAAGTGCGGCGGCGACTCTTGGTTTATGAGTTAAGTTAATCAATAGCTTACACTGGAAAATTTCCCCTATACACTTCACTCTTCACTCAAGTGAAACAATCACACCTTGATTGCAAGAATGATTATGCGCCACAATTGTTAATGGAAGAAGAAAGAAAATTGAATAAGAAAGAAAGTTAGGGTTTGACAAAAATTGGAGAAGATGGTGATTTTCTGCAGAGTTTCTCTCTACCCATAAACTGTGGAATTTCTCTTATTCACTTTGCAACTGCAAACTTTTGTGAATTCAAGTTATTACATGAATAGGGGTTACTCCCTCTATTTATAATTGAGCTACCTTGCTCCCTAAGGTAAAGCCCAAGAACACAAAAGCCCAAAATTTCTAATTTGGTCAAAGTCAAAATTTTGTGTCAAGCAACCTGCTTTGACACTTCAACATCTAACACAACTCAACACACACACACTAGGCTAATTTCGAAACATCCTTGTTTCTGTCAAGCTCCACTTGCTTCGACATAAGGAATTATATTTTCAACAAAAATTGCTTGCTGGATTCTAATTTTATTTCTTACCAACTAAGTATGAGTTTAATCTTATCTCTTAAGCGTAAGCCACCTCCTCGATATTTTAATTGTCCAATCGTAACTTTTCGTAATCATGAAGAATAATGCCATGTATTTTCTACAACCCTCTTGATTTACTTATTCAACATTTCCTCTTTTCAATCAAGCTCGCATCACTCCAAGCATTTTATTCTACTTGTAAAATAGTTTAATCTTTAATGTTTTATTAAAAATATCTCTAATCATCTGGAAAATACGCAATCACCGCTTCTTTTTCAGCTTTCAACTTTCTTATCTTTTGAAATCGAATACCGATATGCTTTGAACATCCATGAATAACTAGATTCTTATTCAGTGCAATAGTTGACTTGTTGTCACAATATATCTTTGTAGGATAATTTTTCTTCTAATATATCATTTTTAAAGTTCTTCTCATACATACTGTTTGAGTAGTACAACTGGTTGCTACAATATATTTTGCTTTAGTGGTATAAAGCAGAACAACAGGTTGTTTCTTCGAAGACAAAGAAATTGCACCTGTGCCCAAATTAAATACATACCCTGATGTGATTTTTCTTACTTCTATATATGTCTATCCCAATCACTATTTGTGTATCCAACAAGCTCCACTTCATTATTATTAGCATAAAAAATCCTATCAGCCAGTGTACCTTTTATGACAAAAAATCATCTTAACTCCTTTCAAATGGCTAACACATGGTTCTTCCATGAATCTGTTAAGCAAACCAACTCCACAAACTATATCAGGTCTTATCTCAGTCAAATATATCAGACTTATGATCAAACTTTTATATTGGGTTAAGTATACCCTTTTCCCATCATTTTTCATGTCAACTTCATTTTTTCTTCAACAAACGTGTAAATGGCTTTGAATGCTTCATTTTGAGATTCTCCAAAATATCACCTACATACACTACTACAAAATAGATCATTCGTAACACCCATTTTACAACGGTCTTCCCATTAACCGTGGTAATAATTTTTTTGACGCTTTTTTTATATATTTACTAAAAGACATTTCACAACGCTCATAGGTACCAAACGTGGTGAAAAGTGGCGTCTGGTCATGCGTTTGAATTCTAGCACCTACAATTTTATTTTTAAGCCACTTTTCACCACAGTTGGAACTTTCAACCGTGATTAAAAGTGACACCGGGTCATGATCTCAAATCCTAGCACCTATAACTTTATTTTTATTTATTTAATAAAAGACATACAACAACGGTTGTTTAAAGTAATTATTGTGATAAGTTGAGACATACAACAATGGTTGTTTAAAGTAACAGTTGTGATAAGTATAATTTTTTTTTCTTTTATTAAAGTGAGCGTGTTTATTTAGTTTATTCACCGTTCTTAAACAAATCTTTGCTGTCCATTTAGTGAGTATCAACGCTCAAGACATTACCATTAGCGATCCGTGTAAAACCTAAAATTTAGATGAACTTCCAACTTAGACTAACTTCATCTTCTACCTCCAAACATCATCTTCAATTTTCGACACTCTATTTCTCCACTAAACCAAGATCTAAAACAACATTTCTTCCACAAACAAAACTCGAAAACATCATTTCTTTCATTAACAAATTTCAGAACTCCATATCACCTCTTCTCTAACTTGAATGAGACAAAAAAACATGGATTCAAGATAGCAATGTTAGTTTTTTTTTTGTTCTTGTTGTTTTTCTTGTAATTATTTTTGTTGTTTTTATTGTTGTTGTTGTTGTTGTCGTTGTTATTGTTGTTCTTGTTGTTGTTCTTATTGTTGTTCTTGTTCTTGTTATTGTTGTCGTTAATGTTATTCTTGTTGTTCTTCTTCTTGTTGTTATTGTTGTTGTTTTTGTTGTTGTTTTTGTTATTGTTCTTGTTCTTGTTGTTCTTATTGTAGTTATTTTTTTTCTTGTTATTTTTATTTTTGATCTTGTTGTTTTTGTTATTCTACTGCTGCATTTTTTTATTTTATTAAAAGACATACAACAATGGTTGTTTAAAGTAACCGTTGTGACAGGTTGAGACATACAACAACGATTGTTTGAAGTATTCATTGTGGTAGGTATAACACTACTTAACTTATAATTATGGTCGCATGACCGTGGTGGAAAGCATCATACATACAATCACACCTTACCTCACAATGGTTGGTCCAACGTAGTGGTATTCCTTTTCCAACCGTTGTGTTAGGTGTTTTCCGTAGTAGTGATACTTCTTTTGAGAAATAAAAATTCAATCATTTTGTTGAACGAACTCAATGCCAAGGAAATAAGACATTAGGCCTAAAACTTTATTTCAAAAATAACTTACAACATCCTCCCTAAATTCTGTAGACATCGTTGAATTATTGTTGGTAAAAATCAAATCTTCAACATAAAAGAAAATAATAAGAACATCTTCAGGCTCGATGAATTTAATATATAACGTGTGCTCAAATGGACATATATGAAGAAAATAATGCTCAAAATAAGAATCAATCTTTTTATACAAAGCTCTTGGCGATGTTTTCTTAAATTTGTAGACTTTATCCTCCTATTCTTTGACTACATATTCTACAGGTTCCTTAACATACACTTTTTCTTCTAGATCATCTTTAAGAAATGAAAACCTAACATCCATTTGATGTATTTTCCAACTACTTTGAGATGAGATTAAAATAAGCATCCAAATTTTATCCAACCTTGGAACAGGAGCAAATACCTAAAAGTAATCAATGCTTGGTGTTTGTTTGTACCCTTTAACTACAAATCTTGCTTTAAAGCGATCAACTTCACCTTTAGGTTTGTATTTGGTCTTGTACACCAATTTCACTCTTACAGGCCTTTTGTTTGTTGACAAACATGTCAACTATCATGTCTGATTCTTCTCAATTAGATTGATATCTTTATTCATGGCTTTTCTCTAATTTTCATCACTCGAGGTTTCTTCAAAATTTAATGGCTCAAAATCTGAAAATAAAGAAAAGTTGATAATCTCCTCATCAAAAGGGTCATTATCGTTACCCGAAAGATAATCTTGTAGTCTGGCTGGTAATCTACGTGGCCTTTGTTGTCATCTGGATTTTCTGGCTCATCAAGTGTATGATTCTATTCATTTTCCTGTTCATAATCATTTGAAGTCACTATTGGATCCTTTTGTGACTTTGAGGACCAATCTCACATTTCTCCTTGAACAAAAGTCACATCTCAATTGATAGTCACCTTCTTTGTCATTAGGTTGTAGAGCTTATAAGCCTTTGAGTTTGACCTATAACCAACAAAGATGATGGTACATGAGCATATGCAATACATCCAAAAAATAGAAGGTGCTATATTGAAGGTCTTCTTCCACTCCATGCTCCTTCGGGATTCTTTTCTTGAACACTTTTTGTTGTAAATTTGTTCAAAATATAAAATATAGTAGCCACTACTTCTACTAGGGCTGCTAAAAAAAACTGTGAACCAAACCGAACTGCCAAACCGAACTTAACTGAAGTTAAAGTAACCGAACCGTTATGTTTGGTTAATGAAACGAACCAATATTTTACTAACGGTTCTAGAACCAAACCAAATTGCAATAAACCAAACATAAACCAAAACAGAACAATTATTTTTGAAACACAAAACTAAAAAGTGTATTAGCACATAACTGTTATATTGTATTAGCATTGAAATTTCAGTTACTCCATACATTTTTAGTAGGTTTTTTCTTGAATGATTCTGTTACTTTGTAATTACTTCGTGTTTATGAATCGTTGATTAAATATGTTCTTGTTGAATTATTTTAATTGTTAAATCATCCATTGCAAAATGATATCAAAATTTAGAACTGAATCTCAATTAGTAACTACCAAATTAAATTACTTTAAAAGATCTTGTTGCAAAGTTTTGTTTCTTTCTTGTGAATGTTTTATTTTGGTTCATTTTATAATTACATGTATTACTCTCAGTAATGTAATTGTTGAATTATTATTAGTAGTTAAATAGTTTATTAAAAAAAATATAATTGTTTAGTCTATTTTAAAGATTCTATAAATATAAATAAGTCTTTAATTGCAAGTTCGTTCACTTTATAAAAGTGATTTGTTCATCTTTATATGAGTGATTTGTGATTTTTTTAATGGATTTGTGATCTTTTGAATGTCAAAGTAGATGGAAATGATTTTTTAGTAAACAAATCATGTAAAAGAGTATATTAAAAAAGTGTTTGTAAAAAAAAGCTAAAAACAAGTTAAAATGGTTTTTTATTAAAAAAAATTCAAAAACAAGTATAACAATTCGGTTCTTTAAGAAGTGGTTCGGTTTGAGAAAATTTGTCTTCTAATGGTTTGGTACAATTTGGAATTTCGAACCGTTATACCAAACCAATTATTTTGGTTCAGTTCAGTTCTACACAAATTAAAACGGTTCGGTTCGGTTTGGATGCCTTTTTATAATGGTTTAGTTTGGTATGGTTCAGTTTTCTGACCGAACTATACCATGACTGACACTAGTTTCTGCCCAAAATTCTTTTGGCATTTGTTTGGCTTTCAACATGCCTATCACCATATCCATGATTATTCTATTCTTTCTTTCAGCCACCCCATTTTATTGAGGTGTGTATCTAGTTGTTAATTGATGCTCAAATCTATGTTGTTCAAAGAAATTTGTATTGGCGAGGCATTCTTGGCCTCTAACTGTTCTCAATGCTTTAATTTTGCAACCACTTTATTTTTCTACAAATGGCTTGTATGTCTTGAAGGCATCACACACTTCTGATTTTTGTTTTAAGAAATACACCCAAGCCTTTATCCTAAAATCATTAATAAAACTAATAAAGTACTTGCAACCATCACGTGTTGGTATTTCCACTGAACACGAGTCTGGATGAATTATCTGTAGTAGTTTCTTCGCTCTCAAAGACATTCAAGTTGAAAATGAGTCTCTATGCTTCTTTCCAATTTGACAAGTCCCACATACTCCTTTTGGAATATTCACACAAGGAAATTTTGCATGTTTAATTTTCAAATGGAATAGGTGGTTCGGTGTCCTTCTTACCTTTGTGATAAATCTACAATTTATGTAAATCAACGTGCAGAAACCATTGTGAATCTGCATGTTGTAATCTTTCTCTGACAGTTGTCCCATACCCAATAGATTGTGATTAAGACCAGGAACATAGAAAACATCACCAATAAATTTTCGTGATCCATATTTCAACCTGGTAGAAATTAGGCATTTCCCCAAAAGAGGAATATTTGAATTATTTCCAAATTTTACCACTAACTTTGTTGTTTCATCTAGACAAGAAAATAACTCCCTTTTTCCACATATATTATTACTACATCCAGTGTCTAAATACCAAATATTTTCTTTTTCTGAAAAATATATTATTTTCCAAAAATAAATTTTGTGGATTTTCACAGTACTCACCAGCATTTTGATACAAACTTTCTGCACATTTTCCCAATGTTTGTATTTGCAATCAGTTGCTTTGTGTCCAAACTTTTCACAATGATAACAACTATAATTTGTTCTCTCTTGATTTTAGTTACCTCTTTCTCAGCCACGATAGTTAAATCCGAAATTATACCCACATCTTCCTTGACTAGATAGATTGAAATTATTGTTGCTCCATTGGTTGAAGTTTTTACGTCTTCTTCCTCCATTATTTCCTCGGCCTCTTCCTCTATAATTTCCTCTTCCGCTATTATTGTAATTATTTTGGCCCCTTTTAACTATAGTACGACTTGATTTAGAAGTGTTGTTGAAATTTACCTGACTTTTTAGAGCTTATTCTTTTACTACTTTCTTAGTCTTTTCTAATATTCTGTTGACATGACTTTCAATGCTTCCATGTAACTCTGCTACAAACAAAGTGTTTGTGCCGTGGGACGCAATTATTGTAGTCACCACGTGGTCAAACTTCATTGGTATCGTATGCAGAATCGTTTCTACCACTTTGCTATCAGAAATATCTTCTCCATGTATTCTTATCTTGTTGACAAGATTTATAACACGAGAAAAATATTGTTCTACCGTTTTTGAATTAAACATTTCGTACCTTTCATATTCTCTACGCAACGAATGTAATTTGGACTTCTGAGCCTTCTCTACTCCTTTATTTGACAACTTCAATATGTCTCACATTTCATTTGTAGTCTTGGCATTTTCTATTTGTCCAAATATTGAGACATCAATTCCTTGATAAATTTGTGAAAGGACCAACTGATTCCCTCTATGATCGACTTCATTAGCTCCTTGTTATAAACTGGGATCTACAACGCTCCAAAAATTGTGAGATTTCAGATGTGGTGTCATTAAAATTTCCCAGTAACTAAAATTTAATTCCACATCTAATTTTGAATCAAACTAGACAAAATTGTAATTGTTTTCCATTTCTCTCTCCCAGAAAGATACTCACAATAATTTTTGACACAATAAAAACTATTTTATTTGTCACACGCTCAAAATATTTTTGACATGCACTCTAACAGGACCTAAGCTATTCTAATACCAATTTGATGTCAAATAAGACTTCTAAATAAAATAAAAATCACACACGTTGATAAAAAGAGTGGAAAACTAACTATAATAACTCACATATATATATTTGAACTTCATGTCCCTACATCATGACTTTATGTAGGCTAGAAAATAAACTAGAACCTATAAACTAAGGAAGTACATGGCCTTGCTAAAATTGCTAACTGGATTCTAGTTTTATTTCTTACTAACTATGACTTTAATCTTATCTCTTAAGCATAATACACCTCCTCAATATTTTAATTGTCTAATAGTAACCTTTTTTAATCATGAATAGTGCCATGTATTTTCTATAGTTTCCTTGATTTAATTATTCAACAGGTTAGGTGTGCTCCTGTGGTGAATGGTGTTCTTGGGGTGGATGGTACTCTTTCCCCCCTCAAAATTATGATATTTTCAACAATAGACACCATGTTGTTGATCCAGACTGTGTCAATTGGCTTCTTCGGTTGAAGCACTAGTCCTCTGGGCACATCTTCTACACCTGCATATATTCGATCACAAATCAAGAATAAAATAAGCATGACATGATTTTGTTGTTGTCGATCGCATTGTGGCCTCACTGTATTCTGGTATCAGCTCGTTCAAATTAAAATTGTGATCTATAATGATCACTCTCAAAGCAATTGTGCATGAAGTTGTCAGTTCAGAGTTACTAGAGTTCATCTTTACCGTTTGTTGGTAAAAATATGTCCATGATTTCAATAGCAGACTTTGGATACTTCAGAGCCTGGTTTTTTTGTTAGTGATTCAAATCACAATATGGGATGAAATCCATCCATTATGGGCCTGGAAGATGGATCCAAGCATCTCCCTATAGGGAAAGTCCCTACGTATGTTTCTTCTTTCTTGTTTCACTTTACATATTACTATGAATTTTATATGCAATTTGAATTTGATATGCGATACTCTTTCGATGCAACAAAATTCAAATTTCACCTCTTTCCCCAGACCCAGGACACATATTACAGTGGTACGCCCTCTTATACGTAGGCATTTGCAAATAAATCCAACACAACATTAGTTTCTACGGGCCTCATAATGTAGTTAAAATGACTTCGTATTGTTAAATTGTAATTCTTTGTGTCTAAGTGTCGAAGCAAGGGTGTGTCGAAACAGTTGTTTCACAAAGATGTGATTTAGATTTGTTTTAGATTTGATTTGATATAGTTCCAAAAGAGGTATTTTGAGCTTTTAAAGTTTTGGGCTTTAGCTTGGAGAACAAGTAAACCTAAATCTATAAATAGAGAGTAATCCTTATTTTTGTAAAAAATCACAACACATTGTAATTCACGGTTTGCAGTTGCAAGTGAATAGAAAGAGAAAAATCTCACAGTTTGTGGGTAACAACCTTCTTCTCCAAATTCTCATAGAATCCTAATTTCCTTTCTTTCTCTATTTTCTTCTTTTCTTTGGTATTGCTGCGCTAAAAACTCTTCTTGTTTATCAGGATAGGGTCGGAATTCCCATAGGTTTTGGGTTAATTCCAAGTCTGGTATCTAGAGCTCCAGTTGCGATTCAAGGAAGTAAAATCGTGATGGCAAGGAATCATCCGAACGGACACTTTTTGGCGAGTCATCAGATTCTCAAGAAAGATAATTATGAGAATTGGTGCAAGCAGATGAAGGTGATTTTCTGTTATCAAGATCTTTGGGATCTTGTGAAGGAAGGAGTAACACCGTTTGCGGAGAACGCGACGGATTAAGAAAATGCTGCACACAAAGAGTTGAAGAAGAAATATTATAAAGCTCTCTTTATAATCCATCAGTGTGTCGATCCAGATAACTTTGAAAAAGTTGGTGATGTAGAGTCAGCGAAGGAATCGTGGGAGATTCTTGAAAAGTCGTTTGGAGGCGCAGAGAATGTGAAAGAGGTGAGGTTACAAACTCACAAGAAAACCTATGAGTTGCTTCAGATGGAAGACAATGAAAGTATAACAGATTTCTTCACCAAAGTTACAAAGATGGTGAATCAAATCAAGGTATGTGGAAAGGTGTTGACATCAAGATCATTTGTTGCAAAGATCTTGAGGTCATTGGCTCCAAAGTTCGACCACGTGGTAGTAGCCATAGAAGAGTCGAAAGACTTGTCAGTATTGACAAAGGAAGAGCTTCAAGGGACGCTTGAGTCTCATGAACAAAGGATGACTGAAAGAGCTGCAGAAAAGTCGAAGAGCGATATGGCTTTGCAGGCGTAGTCAGAAAAGGTAAGAAAAGGCAAAGGAAGTGGGAATGACAACAAAGGTAGAGGAGGAAACTGGTCAAATCAGAGAAAACCCTGGAACCAAGGCAACCAAAGAGGTGGTGTTGCAGGTAGAGGAAGAGGTGGTGGTCGAAAATCTGACAAGAGTCACATTCAATGTTTCAATTGTCAAAAGTATGGCCACTATTTTAGTGACTGTCCAGAAAAGAAGAAAAATCAAGAAACTGATGCAAAGATGGCGAAACATGGAGAAGAAGAGACGTTGCTGATGGTCACAACAAGAGATGAAGAAAGATTCCAAGATCAGTGGTACTTGGACTCAGGATGCTCGTCACACATTACTGGAAAGAAAGATTTGTTTGTCAACATGAAGCCCTCATCGAAGAACACAGTGAAGTTTGCAAATGACAACACTCTAGCAGTTGAAGGTGTTGGTGATGTTCTGATTATGAGGAAAGATGGCAAGAGGTCAACAATTTCCAATGTGTTGTACATACCAGACATGAAGAGTAATTTGCTCAGTATAGGGCAACTGGTCGAAAAGAACTACAAGGTAGTTGTCGAAGACAAGATGATGAGAGTCCTCGACGCAGGTGGTAAGTTAATCTTGAAGGCTCCAATGTCTCAGAATATGAACTTCAAGATTGAACTCAAGGTGATGGAGCACAAGTGTCTAACAACTGTAGCCAGCAGAGATGAGTGGTTATGGCATTTTCGACTTGGCCATCTCAACTTCAATGACACCAGAGAGTTAAAGACAAGAAATATGGTTTCAGGATTACCAGAAATCGACATTCCAAGTGAAGTCTGTGAAGAGTATGTTCAGTCGAAATAACACAAGAATAGCTTTAGCAAGGATGCATGAAGTAAGTCGAAGGCAATTCTGGAAGTCATATACTCTGATGTATGTGGTCCAATTCAGGTGGATTCGATTGGTGGCAACATATACTTTGTCACGTTCATAAATGATTACAGTCGAAAGTTGTGGACTTACCTCATCAAGAAGAAAAGTGATGTGATCGAGGTATTTGCCAAATTCAAATCCATGGTCGAAAGACAGAATGGTCGAAAGTTGAAAATTATGAGGATTGATGGTGGTGGAGAGTATGTTTCGAAAGAGTTCGATGCATTATGTGAAAAAGAAGGGATTGTGCATGAGGTGGTGCCACCCTATACATAGCAAAATGGAGTTGCAGAACGAAAGAACAGAATCATCATGAACATGGTGAGAAGTATGTTGAATGGAAAGCACTTACCCATAGAATTATGGGGAGAAGCGGTTTCGACAGCAACATATATTTTGAATAGATGTCCGGCGAAGAAGCTTGAAGGAATCACACCAGAAGAATGTTGGTCTGGTGTCAAGCCCAGCCTTAGTCACATGAAGGTGTTTGGATCTATAGCACATAGACATGTGCCAGATCAGTTGAGAAGGAAGCTTGATGGCAAGTCGAATCAGATGATCTTGATAGGATATCATTTGACTGGAGGTTACAAACTGTTCGACCCAGTGAATAAGCAGGTAGTGATCAGCAGGGACGTGATCATAGATGAGCTTAAAGAATGGGACTGGACTGAGAATGCCAAGAAGGATTTAGTGAGAATCTCTTGTGAAGAACCAGACACTGAAGTCGAAAGAGAAGTTCGATAGGAACCAGTCATAGATGAAGCAGGTCCAAGCAGACCTCGACGAACAAGACACATGCCTGCAAGGTTGCAAGAATGTGTAATTACATCAGATGATGTGGTCGATGAAGAGGGTGAGCTGGTACATTATGCTTTCTACGCAGATATCGAACCCGTCAATGTAGCTAAGACATTGAAAAATTTGAAGTGGGTGAAAGCAATGAATGAGGAGTTAGAGTCCATCGAAGTCAACAACACCTGGTCACTTGTTGAATTTCCTTAAGGCAAGAAGGCAATTAATGTGAAGTGGGTTTACAAGGTGAAGGTGAATCCTAGAGGAGAAGTAACTCGACACAAGGCGAGACTTGTGGCGAAAGGATTTCTTCAGAAGGAAAGAATCGACTTCGATGAAGTGTTCGCACTTGTTGCTAGAATCGAAACAATCAGGTTGGTTGTTGGTCTAGCAAATATGAACAATTGGCACACATGTCAGATGGACATGACGTTTGCATTCCTTAATGGCCCCTTAGATGAAGAAGTTTATGTCGCACAACCAGCTGAGTATGTGAAACGAGGAGAAGAAGGGAAGGTGTACAGGCTGCATAAAGCCCTGTATGGACTTAAGCAAACTCCAAGAGCTTGGAATAAGAAAATCGACAGCTTCTTAAGGGAGAAGGAATTTGTGAAGTGTACGACTGAGCATGGAGTGTATGTAAGGAGAAGCAATAATGAATTGCTTGTACTATACCTCTATGTCGATGACCTGTTGATAACAGGGAGTTGCAAGAAGGAGATCGAAGATTTCAAACATGACCTAAGTGAGGAGTTTGAAATTTCTGACTTGGGAAATCTCTCATATTTCCTTAGCATCGAAATCTACAAGACTAGTAGAGATTTGATGGATGCACTAAAGAAGATATGCAGGCGAAATACTCAAGAGATTTGAGATGCAAGATTGCAACCCAACTTCGACTCCAGCTAAGACCATATTGCAACTGTCGAAGGATTCAGATGAAGACGATGTCGACCTAACCCAATACAGAATACTTATTGGGTCACTTAGATACCTTTGGTACACAAGGCCTGACTTAGCATACAGTGTGGGTGTGGTAAGTAGATTTATGCAGAAGCCAAAGGTATCACACCTAGCAGCAACGAAGAGGATACTGAGGTATCTGAAAGGGACTCTCAACTACGACATTTTGTTTCCTGCAGCTGGTGAAGGGAAAGAATGCAAGTTAGTGGGATACACCGACTCTAGCTGGTGTAGTGATGTTGAGGATAAAAAATCCACAGTTGGATATGTGTTTATGTTAGGTGGTGCACCAGTTGCTTGGAGTTTGAGAAAGGAGCCAATAGTAGCATTGTCATTATGCGAAGCAGAATATATAGCTACTTTTCTTTGTGCATGTCAAGCAACCTGGATGGTGAACTTGGTCGAAGAGATTACAGGGAAGAGTCATGGAGCAATTACCATAAAGATCGACATCATGTCAGCTATCAACTTGGCGAAGAATCCAATAGCACACGGTCGAAGCAAGCACATCGAAATGAGGTTCCATTATCTTTGAGAGCAGGTAGCAAAAGGGAAGATGAACTTGGAACATTGCTGAACTGAGAATTAGATTGCAGATATCATGACGAAGGGAGTGTAGGTCGAAGCTTTCAGAAGACTAAGAGCCATGATGAATGTAGACCGTTTAGACACAATGAGTTAGGTGGTGTGTTAAATTGTAATTCCTTGTGTCGAAGTGTCGAAGCAAGGGTGTGTCGAAATAGTTGTTTCACACAGATTTGATTTAGATTTGATTTGATATAGTTCCAAAATAGGTATTTTGGGCTTTTATCGTTTTGGGCTTTGGCTTGGAGAACAAGTAAACCTAAATCTATAAATAGGGAGTAACCCTTATTTTTGTAAAAAATCACAACACATTGTAATTCACGGGTTGCAGTTGCAAGTGAATAGAAAGAGAAAAATCCCACAGTTTGTGGGTAACAACCTTCTTCTCCAAATTCTCTTAGAATCCTAATTTCCTTTCTTTCTCTATTTTCTTCTTTTCTTTGGTATTGCTGCGTTAAGAACCCTTCTTGTTTATCAAGATAGGGTCGGAATTCCCATAGGTGTTGGGTTAATTCCAACACATATTTCTTGTGGATGGAAAAGAATTAATTTAAAGAAATTCATTTTCTTTTAATTCAAATACTCTTTCGGGTAGAAAGCTCCTCTCCTTGGGTTGTTCAAATCTTCCTTCATAGGTCGGAGGCATGAACCTAAAACCCACTCACTACAAAAAAAAATCTTAAATTTTTTAGGTGATAATCACCTCACAATAGTCAAAATCACCTAGCAACGCCTTAAAACAATGAGTTCCATCCACCTCACCAAAACATTAGTCACAACTATTTTGCTGAAAGAAAATCACCTCCCAATGTTGCTAGGTAAAAATTACCTTGTAAATGTTGGAATTCAATCACAACCTATGGAGAATTTCACTCAATCTTGATGAACAAGATTGTTATCAGTCACTAAATGACAATGAAAAGAAAAGATTGAGAAAGAAAGAAAGAAAATAACGGAGAAGAAGAATATTTTCTGCAGAGTTTCTCTCTGCCCACAACTTGTGGAATACTTCTTTATTCACTTGCAACTGCAAATTCTGTGAATACAATGTTATGAGTTATATACAAAAAATAAGGGTTACTCCCTATTTATAGATTTAGGTTAGCTTGCTCCCTAAGCCAAAGGCCAAAACTATAAAAGCCCAAAATATTTAACACTACTAAAATAGGCCTAAGTCGAAATTCTGTGTGAAACAACCTGTTTCGACACTTCGACACACTAATATAACTCGACACATAGATATTTCGACACAAAGAATTACATTCTCAACACACCACCTAATTCATTATGTCTAAACTATCTATATTCATCATGACTCTAAGTCTTCTAAAAACTTCGACCTGCACCCCCTTCGTCATGATATCTGCAATCTGATTTTCAAGTCTGCAGTGTTCCAAGTTCATATTCCCTTTTGCTACCGGCTCTCGAAGATAATGGAACTTTATTTCGATGTGCTTGCTTCGACCATGTGCTATTGGATTCTTCGCTAGATTGATAGCTGACATGCTGTCGATCTTCATGGTAATTGCTCCATGATTCTTCCCAATAATCTCTTCGACCAGGTTCACCATCCATGTTTCTTGACATGCACAGAGAGAAATAGTTATGTACTCTGCTTTGCATGACGATAATGCCACTACTGGCCTCTTTCTCGAACTTCACGCAACTGGTGCACCACCTAACATAAACACATATCCAACTGTGGATTTTCTATCCTCAACATCACAACACCAACTTGAGTCAGTGTATCCCATTAACTTGCATTCTTTTCCTTCATCAGCTGCAGGAAACAAAATGTCGTAGTTGAGATTTCCTTTCAGATAGCTTAGTATCCTCTTCGTCGTTGTTAGGTGTGATACTTTTGGCTTCTACATGAATCTACTTACCATACCCACATTGTATGCTAAATCAGGCCTTGTGTGACAAAGGTATCAAAGTGACCCAATAAGTCTTCTATATTGGGTTGGGTCGACATCATCTTCATCTGAATCTTTCGACAGTTGCAATTTGGTCTCAGCTAGAGTCAAAATTGGATTGCAATCTTGTATCTCAAATCTCTTGAGTATTTCGCCTACATATCTTCTTTGGTACATAATCAAACCTCTATCACTTTTGTAGAATTCAATGCCAATGAAATATGAGAGATTTCCCAAGTCTGACATTTCAAATTCCTCCCTTAGGTCAAGTTTGAAATCTTCGATCTCCTTCTTACAACTTCCTTTTATCAACAGGTCATCGACATAGAGACATAGTCTAAGAAATTCACTATTGCTTCTCCTAATATATACTACATGCTCAGTTGTGCACGTCACAAATTTCGTCTCCTTTAGAAAGTTGTCGTTCTTCTTATTCCAAGCTCTTGGAGCTTGCTTAAGTCCAGTACACCTTTCTTTCTTCGCCTTGTTTCACGAACCCAGCTGGTTGTGCAACATATACTTCTTCGTCTAAGGGGCCATTCAGGAATGCACATTTCACATCCATCTGACATGTGTGCCAAATTGTTCATGTTTACTAGACTAACAACCAATCTGATTGTTTCGATCCTAGCAACAGGTGCAAATACTTCGTCGATGTCGATTCCTTCCTTTTGTAGAAATCCTTTAGGATTCACCTTCACCTTGTAAACCCATTTCACATCAACTTCCTTCTTTCCTTGAGGCAATTTGGCAAGTGACCAAGTGTTGTTGACTTCGATGGACTCTAGTTCCTCATTCATTGCTTTCACCCACTTTGAATATTTCAATCCCTCAGCTACATTGACTGGTTTGACATCTGCATAGAAAGCATAGTGTACCAGCTCACCTTCTTCATCGACCACATCATCTTATGGAAACACACATTCTTGCAACCTTGCAGGCATATGTCTTGTTCGTCGAGCTCTTCTTAGGCCTGCTTCACCTCTGACTTCTTATTGTCAAACTTCTCTTTCAACTTCACTAGCTGGTTCTTCACGTAAAATTCTCATTGAATCCTTCTTAACATTCTCAATCCAATCTCATTCCTTAAGCTCATCTATGATCACGTCCTTGTTGATCACTACTTGCTTGTTCACTGGGTCGAACAGCTTGTATCCTCCAGTCGAATGATATCCTATTAGGATCATTTGACTCGACGTATCATCCAGCTTTCTTCTCAACTGATCTGGCACATGTGTATGTGCTATAAATTCAAACACCTTCAAATGACTTAGGCTAGGCTTGACACCAGACCAACATTCTTCTGGCATGATTCCTTCTAGCTTCTTCGTCGGACATCTATTCAAGATGTATGTTGCAGTCGACACAACTTCTCCCCATAATTCTTTGGGTAGATGTTTGCCTTTCAACATGCTTCTCACCATATTAATGATGGTTCTATTCTTCCTTTCTGTAGTTCCATTCTGCTGTGGAGTGTAGGGTGGCACCACCTCATGCACAATCCCTTCTTTCTCACATAATGCATCGAAATCTTTTGACACATACTCTCCACCACCATCAGTCCTCAGAATCTTTAGCTTTCGACCATTTTGTCTTTCAACCATAGATTTAAATTTGGAAAATACCTCTATTACTTCACTTTTCTTCTTGATCAAGTAAGTCCACAGTTTTTGACTAAAATCATCTATGAACGTGACAAAGTATCTATTACCTCCAATTGAATCCACCTGGATAGGACCACATACATCAGAGTATATGACTTCAAGAATTGCCTTCGGCTTGCTTCCTGCATCCCTGCTGAAGCTATTATTGTGTTGTTTCTCCTAAACACATTCTTCACACACTTCATTTGGAATGTCGATTTTTGGTAATCCTGAAACCATATTTCTTCTCTTTAAATCTCTGATGTTTTTGAAGTTGAGATGGCCAAGTTTAAAATTCCATAACCATTCATCTCTGATGGCTGCAATTCCAAGGAACTTATGCTCCATCACATTAAGTTCAATCTTGAAGGTCCTAATCTGAGACATTGGAGCCTTCAAGATTAACCTACCACCTGAGTTGGAACTCCCATCATCTTGTCTTCGATCGACACCTTGTAGTTATTTTTGACCAGCTGCCCTATACTGAGCAAATTACTCTTCATGCCTGGTATGTACAACACATTGGATATTACTGACCTTTTGCCATCTTTCCTCATAATCAGAACATCACCAATACCTTCAGCTGCTAGAGTATTGTCATTTGCAAATTTCACTATATTCTTCATTGAGGGCTTCATGTTGACAAGCCAATCTTTCCTTCCAGTCATGTGTGATGAGCATCCTGAGTCCAAGTACCACTGATCCTGGAATCTTTCTTCATCTCTTGTTGTGACCATCAGCAACACCTCTTCCTCTACTTGCAGCACCACCTCTTTGCTTGCCTTGGTTCCAGGGTTTTCTTTGATTCGACTAGTTTCCTTCCTGCTGATTTCGACCTGTCAAATTATTGAAGCCTCCGATACCTTTGTTGCCATTCCATCTTTGCATTTCTTTTCTTTTTCTGACTGCGCCTGCAAAGCCATATCACTCTTCGACTTTCCTGCAGCTCTTTCATCCATCCTTTGTTCATGAGACACAAGCGTCCTTTGAAGCTCTTACTTCGTCATTGCTAACAAGTCTTTCGACTCTTTTATGGCTACTACCACATGGCCGAACTTTGGAGCAAATGACATCAAGATCTTTGCAACAACTGATCTTGATGTCAACACTTCTCCATATACCTTGATTTGATTCACCATTTTTGTAACCCTAATGAATAAATTTGTTATGCTTTCATTGTCTTCCATCTGAAGCAATTCATAAGTCCTTTTGTGAGTTTGTAACCTCACCTCTTTCACCTTCTCTGCACCTCCAAATGATTTTTCAAGAATCTCCCTAGCTTCTTTTACTGATTCTACATCACTAACCTTTTCAAAATTATCCGGATCAACACGTTGATGGATTATAAAGAGAGCTTTATAATCTTTCTTCTTTAATTCTTTGTGTGCAGCCTTTTCTTGATCCGTCGTGTTTTCTGTAAGCGGTGTTACTCCTTCCTTCACAAGATCCCAAAGATCTTGATAACAGAAAACCATCTTAATCTGCTTGCACCAATTCTCATAATTATCTTTCTTGAGAATCGGAAGGTTCGTCAAAAAGTGCTTGTTTGGATGATTCATCGCCATCAAACTTTTTCTTCCTTGAATCGCAATCAGAGCTTTAGATACCAGATGTTGGAACTCAACCACAACCTATGGAGAATTTCACTCAATCTTGATGAACAAGATTGTTATCAATCACGCAATGATAATGAAAAGAAAAGGTTGGGAAAGAAAGAAAGAAAATAACGTTGGAGAAGAAAAATATTTTTTGCAGAGTTTCTCTCTGCCCACAAAACGTGGAAAACTTCTTTATTCACTTGCAACTGCAAATTCTGTGAATACAATGTTATGAGTTGTATACAAAAAATAAAAGTTACTCCCGATTTATAAATTTAGGTTAACGTGCTCCCTAAGCCAAAGCCCAAAACTATAAAAGCCCAAAATAGTTAACACTGCTAAAATAGGCCTAAGTCGAAATCCTATGTGAAGCAACCTGCTTTGACACTTCGACATACTAATACAACTCGACACATAGATATTTTGACACAAAGAATTACATTCTCAAAAGTAAAGTTGCTAGGTAAAAATCACCTCGCAAAATTGCTAACTGAATATCACTTTGTAACTCACTTTTGTAAATAGACAACGCATGTATGCAAAGCAAGTGTGTAGTATTTTGCTGTGTGTAATTCACCTCGCAAATCATACATTTGCAGGGTGAAATTCACTTGACAACTAGAAACGTATTTAATAATTTTTTTTTTATATATTTATATATATAAATTTAATAATAATAAATTTGTAATAATATAACATAATATATTTTTATTAAATAATAAAATATTCTTATATATTTATATTATACAAATTTAATTATAATAAATTTGTAATAATATAATATAATAGAACATTTTTTTATTAAATAATATCTAAATTCAGAATTTATTAAAAATAAAAATTCAATAAATAATTAAAATATTATAATTTTTTGTTTGCATGGTTTAGCCAAGTGAAAATTACCCCGCAAGTCAGGCATTTGTCAAGTGTAAATCACCTAGCAACAATTTATATTCCTAGTTATAAAATTCAAAAATTAATATTCATTAATCCTCATCTTCTTCACCGTCCTCTTCTTCTTCCTCATTTTCATTTACCGTTTCACCATCTTCTTCTTCTTCCTCATTCTGGTTTACCGCTTGGCCACCCACCGATTCAAATCCGTCAACCCCGCTATATCCACTGAAACCTTGAGTTCCACCCATAAAACCATAAGTTGGAGAGCAACATAAATTCTTGAATTTGTTGTTGTGTAGCTTACATTTGCTCTTGTGAGACTCTCAATGGTTCCTGCAACTCCAATTGTTTTCTTCTCGTTTCTTCCATTTCAGCCTTTTGCGCAGCTTCACATGTCGCGTCACCTTGAGCTAATTGTCTTATGGTTTCTGCCATTTCAGGGGTTAATACCAGAGGCGTGACGACCCTTCCCCATTGTAGCGGCGCGTTTGTGAGAATCGGAGACCAAGTTATTGGATTAACTTGACTCAAAAATAAAATATTGCCATCGAACTTTAATTTATCCAAGAGAAGGGTAAAGAAAGAATTACCCCATAAATATGCAATGTGAAACAATGAAATAAGAGATCTAAGGTTCGGGGGTTGGTTATACAAAGGAAAGTTACTAGCAACCTAAGTATCTATAGTATTCTATAGGAACCTCTTAAAACATTTGTGTTATTTGCTATTGATTGGGAGAATTGATTGTTTTTGAGTGAGTGATGAAAGTGAGACATGTTTTTGTTGTTTTTGTAATGTATATGAAAAAAGGGGGTGAAAATAAAAAGGTGTGCTCGCTAGAATCCCGCAATCCTCACTACTACGGAAAACCCATTTAACAACGGTTGGGAAAGATATATAATCACGGGGGCGCAAGCGTTGTTATATAGAGTGAGGTTGTATATATGATACTTACAATCATGGCTCAGTAACCGTTGTAATATACTGGAAAGCGCGCACCCTATCACAACGGTTTTCCAGACGACCGTTGTGATAAACATAGCGCGCGAGATATTATAACGGTTATGCTATATAACCATTGTTACATTTTCTGCAGAATTATAGTTCTTATATAATTAATCCCATATTTTATCCTGTATTATTGTGCACCATATCACAGCAGAAAATACAACTCACATTTGTGATAAAGTTATCATAATAATATTAATTGTATCATATTCAATGCACAATCAACCAACATACAAACCTACCTAATTGACTATAACCTATTTCGTCATTGTTGTTTCAAGAAATGCAACGAACACTACAAATAAAAAAATCCAGGTAATCTTCAACTGTTTCTTTAGGATCTTCACCTTTAACTTCAATTCGTCCTCCTTGACTTTGAAGGTCTTAACCATCTCCTTCTCCTCATTCAAGTTCTTTACCAGTGAAGAAATTATTTGTTTTGCCCTAGGATTCATCTCCTCATCCAACCAAGCAAAGTGAGAGCATTTTTTGTATCCTTGAATCTTATACATCCCACAGCCATAGAAACGGCGACCTGGGTTCGAATCGGTCCATGCAGTCATCAACGGAGCGTCGAGACCACACTTGCATGTGTACCCTGAACGACTTGAGGATCTGATTACATGGCTACAACTGGAGTGTTGAGCCATTTTAATGGAATAATTTGATGGAAACTTGATGAAACTGGGTGAGAAGAAGACGAACAGTGACTGGGGGAAAAGAAGACGTGAAAAACAAATCAAAAGGATTTGATGGAAATTATGACTTTCATCTAGTTTATGAAGCTATGAAGAAAAAGTACAAGGTGAATAAAGTTTACACAATAGCTTCATACTTCTTGTATATTTTTTCATAGCTACATAAACCATATGTATCATAGCCAAAGTATGTGCTTTGTTAAGGTGGTGAAGACGAATCTGAAAAAAAAAAGAGAACATTCACCAAATGAAAAAATGAGAACCCATTTTTAACAAGAAACATAAATGAAATCGAAGCATGAGTTAAATGAACAAAACTCAAGTTAGCAATTGGTGAAGAAGAATCTGAAGACGTATCTGAAGGTTGAAGGATGTTAGGTGATAACACTATTTTAGTGTGTTACTTTGACCCATTCTGTGTGATATTTTAGTTTAGGATCCACTGATTTGATGTGAATTTAACTTATTCCAGCATGTTTTAGCTTTAAGCACACTAGGTGCTTCTTTTATGTTTTTCAATGTGTTTTTGTCCTAAAAGGAATCTAGGTGATGACAAGAAAAGGCATGACCCTGGATGACAAACTCTGGAGCAGAATGAGGAGCTATTGGAAAGAAAGTAGTTGATAATTTAATCAATTATTTCATCAAGAGAATTGGAGGAGAAAAGAATAACTAGGGCTCACGTGGCATTGTTTTGAAGAGCATTGGAGCAAAAGGAATGGATAAGATCAAGGAAGCTAGAAGACAAATGGTAGTACGGTGGGGACCACACTGCAAAAGAGCGCCCAACACCAAAACCACCAGCCGTCTGCGCTGCTCCACCACTCTGCCACAGCCGCCTGCAAAAAGTAGCTTTGTCTCCCACCAACATCTGTACCAGATATCTTGCAACAGAAGGATTGAGGGACAGCTGGCCCACATGCGGATTTGAATTGGTTCTAACCTTATTTTCATCAAGAAATCCATGATCCAAGAAAGTAGCAACTCTCACTTCCACTCACCTCTATATAAAGAGGGCTTGCGCATTGAGGAAAGGAGAGCTGGAGATTTTACACACAACAAAATAGTTTATTTCAGTTGTAGTTTTAAGTTTATTTTTATTCCAAGAGTTGGAGCATTAGTAGAGGGTATTTTATTCTCATCCAGTCATGTACACTCTGCTGAAAGCTGTCGTGACTGAAGAGAGTTGTTGTTGTTTACTCAACGCAAGAGATTTCCAAGTTACTATTATGTTGCATTTCTTTACTTCACTTTGTAAGACAATGTTTCCTAGTAGTTTCACTTAAGTAGTTTATACTCAGCTCACTATGAGCTAAACCTTTATTTGATGAGACTAATGAAATTAGTATAAAAGTTGTTTTTATGTTGATATGACGTGTTGAGTAGTGTCTTATTTGTTTATGTGTTTTTATGCTATAAACTTGATTCTTAGAGCGATCAACTAGGAAAAAATTAAAAGCTTGGTGTTGAGAGAGATCCAACAAACAAGTGGATTTCATAACAAAAGTGGTTAATAAAGTAGGATAGAGATATTCACTTAATTCAACTTGCTTAGAGATAAGAAGTTGAGATCATAAAGAATTTCAGAATTAAAACCAGACGTATTTTAGGGTTACAAGTGAGACTTAGAGATTTATTCCCTTGCCCTAGTTATGCATGTTTTTGATATTGTAGAGATACACCACTAGATCACGTTATGACCTTTTGAGGCACGACACTTCACATCATAAATGCATTCCAACAACAACTATACTAATGGATTTAGCTCATCAACTACTCTCTCTCTCTGATATTTTAACTCCTTTTTAGTTATAAATTTTGTCTTAGTTATTTATGTGTTGCGCCTGTTCTTTATTATTATTATTATTCTGTTACCTTGTTCATACTTTCTCTTAAACAAAGAAATCAATACTAGTATTTCAAAGCCTTTATCACTTCCTTGTGGGTTCGACCTTTACTTTATCACTTGCTACATTATCAAGCATGTATACTTGCATGTGACACCATTGCTCTAAACAATTATAAGAAAAGCAATATATATAAAGTAGAGAACAAGTTTTTGGCGCCGTTGCCGGGGAATTGTATAAAGTTTGAAACACAGTATTTATTTTTGTTTAAGATTGTATTTGAGCTTTTAACATTTGCTGTGATTTGGTGACACGACAGGCTTAAGCTATTGCATGCGCAGGTCGTTACAACAAGTTTACAGTGGTTATCCTGAACCTGAAAGAATTCTCAAAGCTCGAAGGATATTTTTACGTACTCAGTAAATATTTGGAGATTCCTCAACTTCAGCTGTGGCTGAACCTAAAGGAATAGTGCACGAGGAGGACACGGACAAAGAAAGTTCATCGGCTTCTTCAAACGAGTCATTGTACGAGACTGTAGCGAGCGATTTTGGACGCGGTTCTTAAGCACTGGTCGCTCTCTGCGGTTTGAGCTTTAAACTACAGGTCGATTCATTTTTTATCCTATTGTGAGCTGAATAAGGAAGGGAAATAGATGTCTCCAATTAACCCTGCTTGCATACTGAGTTTAAACAGCGGTCTGTTAGGTTACGGATGCTATCAATGTGGGGGGGCCTTTGTAGTGGTTATTTGTATTTTCGCCAATACTGTTCTCTTTCTTTTCACCTGGGCAGAAGGTTTCTGGCGGGGAATAAGGATTAGGATGTTAGGACTGATGTTTTTGAATTACTGCTTTTGATTGACGAAGATATGGGATTTGGGTTTTTTGTTGATTGCGCTCGCTAAGATCTTTTCTTTCGACCTTATGCCTACGTATTCCCGTTTACCGAAACAGGGAAATCAGAGCATTCGTAGTTCCTCCTATTCTATGGGAGGAAAGAGGTGTTTTGGTGTCTTGTTCAAAGCCCAAGACATGAAGCGAAAGGTGATTTGTATCTTGTTCAACGCCCAAGATGTGAAGCTAAAAGGTCTATTTGTGTCTTGTTCAAAGCCCAAGACGTGAAGCTGAAAGGCCTCAGCTTTAGAGAGAATTTGTCATCTCTAAAGGGGGGAGAAGGAGAATTACTTTAACTGGGATACGCGGATCCGAGCAATGCCATAATTTCCGAAGAAAGGGTTTTAACCTGAAGGAGAAGACTTTAACTCAGTGTAGAGCAATGCCATCTTTCCTTAGGAATTTCTCATGCTAAAAGAGGGACAGTGGCATGGATGTAGATGATCCAGAGGCTTGCCGCTTACAGCGATTAGACGAAGGGAAAGGAGTTGTTGATGTTTGTGTACTGTGAACGAGGCACAACTTTGATGCTAAAAGGTCGATTGGATCAACCAGTGGTTTTCTTATACAAAGCCTAAGAGGAGGCTAATTTCCGCTAGGAAAATCATTATACAAAGCCTAAGAGGAGGCTATTTGGTGTCTCGTACAAAGCCCGAGAGAGAGGTTAAAAGTTTTTGACCCAGTGGGGCATATCGTTATACAAAGCCTAAGAGGAGGCTAGCAAAGAGTTGACTCAGTTGGAGAATCTTTTATACTCAGTAAGAGAGTGTTTTTGTATCTCGTACAAAGCCCGAGAGAGAGGCGAAAAGGTTGTTTTGACTCCACTGGGGAGAATTTTGGTATCTCGTACGAAGCCCGAGATGGAGGCTATTGTAACTGTTTCAGTTGAGTGACAGATCCAATATACTGATTTAAAAGAGAAAATCAGTTCTTATATGTGTAACACTGTACTCAGGGATTTAATTTGAGGATCAGGGATATTTCCTTCTCTTTGAGGAAACGGGAAATCCAAAGGGTATTGAGACTATCCGAGTCTGTGGGTTTCCTTCTTATTTAACGAAGGGTGTTTGAGAATGTCTTTGAGACTCAAGGAAGTTAGACTGTCCATGTCTAGAGTTTTATCTTTTGTACTATGCTTTGAGAAACAGTAGTAGACTCTATGAAAGGACTGTTCTATGAGGATGACTATGTTCTGTTCCTATACCTCTAGGAGGTCTTTGGGACAATTTGTACGAAGCCCAAGAGGAGGCTGGAAACTTTTAAGAAGCCGACGGGTCCTTGTACAAAGCCCAAGAGGAGGCTATCATTCCCGGAGGAAGAGATTATTATACGAAGCCTAAGAGGAGGCTGTGAATACTTCTAAGAAGCCGTAGTGTCCTTGAATAATGCCCAAGAGGAGGTCGATGCTTTTAAGAAGCACGTGGGTCTATCATCTCCTTTCCATTAGGAGAGATAACTCTTTTAAAGATAAAAACCACTGGTAAACGTGCGAGGCTTACTATCCAGCGACTTTTAGCTTTTAAAGAGGGTTCCTTAGTTAAGGTCCAAGATTATGACCGTAGTGGGTACCCAAACCCCGAGACATTCAAGGCAAGCTATCCACAAGGAATAGATCAAGTCAGGAAAGTTCGAGAATTGGGAAGAAACTCAAAGATGCCATTCACGGAGAATACATTCATCTTGGGGAGTAGAGCTTCTTGACGATTCCTAAGGAGGACAGCCGAAGAGAAGACTGTATCTGGTGCTCCTATTGGGGATCTAGGCGTCTATTTCTACGAATAAGTGAAACGGCGTCACCTAGTTCTAGACGTAGTTGCCGTGGAAACTCGAAATATCTATACTATTATTACACAGTAGATATGAGTTTATGAAAGGAGACTTACAGTGAGCAGCCCGACAATACAGTTTATAATATGAAAGCAGTAAATGAAAGCGATAACCACTTACTCGGCTATAGTGCTTCCATGCTGTTTGGTTAGTTGTTCAACAAAGAAAGATTGAAAACAATAGTATATTCAAAATCAAAGGAGAAAGTGCTTTGAAAAAGAAAGATTTGGGGCTTACAGCTCAAGGAGAGGCCCAGGGTTTTATCAGTTATTGCACTGTTGTTTTTGTACAGAGGGACTTATACAAGTGACTGGGGCCCAAAATGGTTTTCTGTACAAAGGGATGGGTCTTACACTCTCTCAAGAGGCCCAAAAAGGTTTAAAGAAAAGAGTGGGGCTTATAACATGAGGGTAGGCCCAAATGATTTTTCGTTTAAAAATGGCGATCGCGCCGAGGTTTTCTTTTAACGCATAGGGACTTATAGAATAAGTGAGGCCCAAAATGTTTTGGTTAAAAGGGGGATTGGTTCTTACACTCTATTAGAGGCCCAAAGTGTTTTAAAGAAAGATAAATGGGTCTTACTACTCGAGGGTAGGCCCAGATGGTTTTTATTTTTAAACGGGCGACGATCGCGTCGTTTACTTGTACAGAGGGACTTATACAATGAGTGAGGCCCAAAAAGTTTTTGTACAAGGGGAGATGGGTCTTACACTCTCTTAAGAGGCCCAAAGAGTTTTGAAGAAAAATAAATGGGTCTTACTACTCGAGGGTAGGCCCAGATGATTTTTGAAAAGGCGACGATCGCGCCGTTTGTTTTTTGACGGTATCGGGACTTATACAATAAGTGAGGCCCAAAGATGATTTGGTCAAAAAAAGGATTGGGTCTGACACTCTAATAGAGGCCCAAAGTGTTTTGAAAATGATTTATGAGGGTTGAATTAATCCAAAACCCTAATTTGTTTTCAAAATGTATTTAATTGAATAAAAATTCAATTAAAATGATCAAAAATTGTTTAACACATGGAAAACAAATTGTGATCTTGGATTAATGCTTCAAAAATTAAGTATTGACCTACAAAGTAATTAGAAAGCATTAAAAGTTGCAAAATCAATGTAGAAAAAATATTTAAAATGCCAAAAACAATTAAAATATTAATTCTTTACAAAAATATCAATTATATGAAATAAATAATATTTTTGGGATTTTTTGATAAAATAAAATATTTTAACATTTTTGTGAATTATTAAAAAAAGAATCAACTCAAAATCATTAAAACTCAGAGAGAAATTAATTTTTGAATCAATTAAACAAAATCACAAAATTCAAATATTTGAATTTGAAAAAATGGCGCCAAGAACAACTGAAGAACACGCGCGTGTTCTTGGTTTCTCAGATTTGTGTTTTCTATCCAAACTCCAAGAATACGTAATCATATCATGCAATCCACATATCATTATGCTCGTCTCAACCTCACGATCATGTCTATGTACTTTAATTTCATTTAAATTAAACATACAACAAGAAATCACGAAGAAACCTCAAGAACCCTAATTTCTGCATGAAGGCTAGGATTTTTGATACACGATTCAAACAATGCAATTAATTGAGGGAAAACATTCCATGCATGATTATGAACATATGGCCAAATTATTGTGCGAGGAAATATGCATAGATTGAGAGATGACCAAGTATGTGCTTACCTCCAAGTCGTGACAGCAAGAGCAGATGTGATTTTGAGTTGGAGGTGTTACAGACAAGTTGTGATGATCTGGACAGCTTCCCTACACCCTATGGATTGTGTTTGGATGGTTAGACTTGATTGAAATTGGCTGGATCATTTTGTGGTACCTGAGCTGCACCTTGTTTGAAAATTTGAGCAACCAGCTGGTGATTTCATGAAATTGATGTTTCAGAAGTTATGTGAGTGTTTGATCAGCTCATATGTGATGTATGTGAGGTGTGTGAGTGATTGCTACCTTGCTAAGAAAGGCATTTTTGCCAAGAGAAAGAGATTTTGAGGAAAGCATCTGTTAGATGGCTTTGGTGTACTTAAACTGACCATAATTGAGCTCTATTTATAGTAGAGCAAGTTTGTTTTGCAAGGAATAGTGCATGACAGCTGGTAAGTAGGTTTCCTCAATGTTGGCCAATGGAAATGAAAGTCTCCTCTAGCCATTGACTAGAGGTTAGGGCACAGAGCTTTGGTCCCATTGGTCTTGGATAAGTCTTGACTGATTTCAGATGAGAATGGCTCAGTCCATGCCACCTTGATGGTTCCATTGAATGCCTCATTCCAAATTTGAAGTCTTGTCCCTATTTTGGCAACTCTAGGTTCAACATGTTATTCCTTGTTCCTTGGACCTTGGAGGCTTGGCTCAGTGATTGTCCCCTTTAGATTCAATCCTCTGAGGTGTCCAAGTGGATTGGAGCAATTGAATTTGGCTGATTTTGGCAAATCGAGCAAAATTGCAAATTCTGCCTTGCCTTGACAGATTTCAGCAAGGCAACTTGGCAATGTTGTATCTCATGATGTAGGTTGAATTTGGCAATGTTCTTGGCCATTTTGGAAAGCTCTTACATGATACAACAACTGTTTGAACAAGTTTGGTTTTGATCTCTTTTGATTCCAAGTGAAAAATCCCCCTACATTTGGCAAAAAGTGAGGCAAAATCTGACTTAGTGAAAATTTCACTAAGTGTTGGAAAAAGTGACTTTTTCACTTTTCAGCCACTTTGATCACTCCATAACTCAAAATCCTTAATGAATTGGAATGACTTGTAGTTGAAGTTTTTGTAGGTGATAATGAGGGCTACAAATCCATATTTGAATGAGAAAAAATGGCCTTGTGGTTTAGGAGTTATGGTCCTCCAAAGTTGGTACCTTTGCCACTTTATTTTTAACTTGGAAAAATTTCTAAGTTTTATGGTTACCCCTTTTACAAGTTATCTCACTTTTCTTGATTTTTCTTGATGAATGATGATTCAAATCATACATTAACATCATTTTAGGGTTAAAAATCCATTTTGGTGAAAAATCTCAAAAAGTCAAAGTTGACTTTTGTGCACAGTTGACTTTTTATCAGATGAATTCCAAACTGTGCAATTCTTCAGGAAATCATGTCCTTGACCTAAATCAAACTTGATGGACATGTTCCATGGGTGTCATAGGGTATATTCAATCATGTATTAGGGTTTGGGAGCATGTCTTGGTAAAAAGTCAAAGTTACAGTTGACTTTTCCCTTAAAACCCTAATTGTGGTGCAGATGAAAATGAGACTTGTTGCTTAAGCTTCTTGGATCAATCCATTGTTCCAAATGGATCAATATGGTGTATTAGAGACCCTCAAATAATCTCTTGAGGTCTTGGCTCATGGTTTGTCCCAAAAGTCAACTTAGGGGTGAATTAGGTCAAGAAACCCTAATTCCTGATTTTTGATGAATGCATCCCCTGAGGCAAAATTGACTTGATGCATGGGTTCATGAGGTTCCATGAAGTATATTAGGTCATGTTTTGGATCATTGCCTTGTGCCCAGATGAAAATTTCCATCTGGAGACCCTGGTCGACCAAAACCCTAATTTGGTGACACTGTCGATCTTGAGACTTGATCCACCTAGAAGGGAGCAGCCTTGTGCTTAATCCTTGAAGTGGGAGTCTTTTTTGATCCATTGTGGATGTTTGAGAGATTAGACAAGTTGAAGATCATGTCATTTCTTGATTGATCCTTTGTCTAAGCACTCAGAGAGGGCTTGAAACCCTAATTTTGATTGTAGTGGATGCTCACCCATCTTTGGGGAGGCTAATGAAGCATGATGGTTCATCCATATTATGATGATGATTTTCACAATGATGTGAAATCTAAGTGGTCAAAATTTGGGGTATTACAGATGCCCCGATTTAATCTTCTTGGACCCGAAGGTATGAATGACGAAGGGATTCGGGCATTCGGGGTGCAAGAGGATTAAATATCGGAATATCCGAAATTTTGATGGTGGTTATGAATGGTAGCTTACGCATTCATCTTCTTTAGCTAAGCGATGATGCTTAGAAAAGGTAAACTTCCCCTCGATCCTAGTTTCCTACCAAGGAACTGGTCTCAGTCTCTGATTTAAACTTCCCCTCGATCCTGGTTTCCTACCAAGAACTGGTCTTAGTTTCTGATTTAAACTTCCCCTCGATCCTGGTTTCCTACCAAGAACTGGTCTTAGTTTCTGATTTAAACTTCCCCTCGATCCTGGTTTCCTACCAAGAACTGGTCTTAGTTCCTGATTTAAACTTCCCCTCGATCCTGGTTTCCTACCAAGAACTGGTCTTAGTTTCTTTTGTCAATAAACTTTCTTGACAAGGGACGCTATTCATAGCGGCTTTCCTCAAACTTCTCGCCGAATTTTCCTGGGGAGATGCCATTTGAGTGGAAAAAGTTTTGATTTCAGACTTGCTGGGGAACCCATTCGTCTGAGTTGTAGAGGTGCACAAACTTCTCTGTTGGAGACGCCATTTGTTGCATCTATTGGGGAAAGCGAGTCTCTTGAGAGACTATTTTCATTTGGGATCTTTCATCATACTTTTCTCGGGATCTTCCCGGAGAAACGCCATATGATGGGGTCTAATTTTATGGGGCCGATGACCTTTTCATCAGCGGTCCTTTTCGGAGAAAAACTGGCATGCTGCCGAATCTCTGATCACGAGGCTTTCTCTGTGGATTTTCCTTAATCCGGGAAAGCAAGGATATCATATTCAATGGCGAAGAGTGATGTTTATTGAGAGTTTTCTCTAGCTTTTCAGAGGTTCAAGTTATCAAAGTGGCCAAGTGCCGACTCTGATCTAAAGATACACTGGTGGCGAGATTGTGTAGATGCAACACTTCCTGACGAGGAAAGAACTGACAAACTCGATTGAGAAAACTGTTTATCACTAGGGGACAAGACCGACTCAAGTGATAGTGATGCAATACGAAATGCGAACGCAAATAAAATGCATGAAGTATGTATGTATATGCTGACAAAACAGACGCGACATACAGACTAATGGATGAACACAATTGGATACTCGGCCATCGCGGGGCGAAGAAGTACCGTTGATTCAAAATAGCAATTCCACCTTGCTTAGGAGAGATAGTCCCGTTGGGAGCTATGTTGATCGGGCTTAAGAGATGAGAACTCGGCCGAGGATGTCAGACGAAACAAGGTCTCTGACACAGTTGATCCCTTCATTCAGGCATACTGGCTTAGAAGGAGTACTTTGATTATGCACTTTGAAGTTCGCTTACTTCGGGAGAAGCAATCGATGTTCTTCTGATGTTCAACAGTCAAAAGAAATTGCCATCTTTATTTTAAAAGCAGAAAAAGTTTTAACAAGTAAATTCATTTTTGTTTTATTTCAAGAATCGTTGATCGTGTTAAAACGTCATTCTGTAAAGCTAAAACAAATAAGAATTACAAACAAAAGCACAAGGGCTCAAATTTTATTGATAAGATGGAGATCAGCCAAATGCGTGATTCCAAAGAGTATATACAAAGTTTAGAAAATGGTAATTTACAGGGAAAAGGGCTACGTTGAAACATAACGACCACTATCCTTCTACCAACTTTGAATTCGGGGCATCCTGAGCTTCTGTCGAAGATGACCTTGACTGGAGTTTTCCTGACGGATGATGATGCAACTGCTGCTGAGGAACTTGCCTCTGTTGAACATAGTTACTTGCCATTATCCCTAACTTTTGCCTGGATTGTACTATGAGATTTCCAATCCATCGGGATGATTTTTTTTCATGTCTTTAACTTTTGCCTGGACCGCCCTTTCGGGTTTTCAATCCACCAAGACGTTTTTTTTTAGTTTAGGCGAAGTATTTCTTGACTACATCAACATTCGTGGGGTAGGCAAATTCCTCTCCGTCCATGGCTGCAAGTCTCAAGGCACCGCCTGAGAAAGCTTTTGTGACCACACAGGGGCCATCATAATTCGGGGTCCATTTGCCCTGAGAATCAGTGAGAAATGATTGTATCTTCTTGAGCACGAGGTCTCCTTTTCTGAAGACACGAGGCCGGACCTTTTTGTCGAACGCCCTCTTCATTCTTTGTTGATACAACTGACCGTGGCATAGTTCCGTGATTCGCTTTTCTTCGATCAGGTTCAGTTCGTCGTGTCGACTTTGACACCATTCAGCCTCGGTGAGCTTAGCTTCCATCAATACCCGGATTGATGGGATCTCTACTTCTATGGGAAGCACTGCCTCCATGACATATACTAGAGAGAAAGGGGTAGCCCCTGTTGAAGTGCGGACAGATGTGCGATAACCATGAAGAATAAAGGGTAGCATTTCGTGCCAATCTTTATAGGTTACAACCATCTTTTGAATAATCTTCTTGATGTTCTTGTTAGCCGCTTCTACCGCTCCGTTCATCTTGGGTCGGTAGGGAGATGAGTTATGGTGTTCGATCTTGAACTCTGCACACAACTCATTCATCATCTTATTGTTCAAGTTAGATCCATTATCAGTAATGATCTCGCTTGGAACACCATAACGGCAGATGATATTGTTTTTGATAAATCGGACCACCACTTGTCGGGTTACATTGGCGAATGACGCTGCTTCGACCCACTTGGTGAAATAGTCAATGGCTACCAGGATGAACCGATGTCCGTTTAAAGCCTTGGGCTCAATCATACCAATCATATCGATTCCCCATATGGAAAATGGCCATGGGGAAGAAAGAACTTTGAGATGTGATGGCGGTACATGAATTTTGTCGGAGTATATCTGACACTTGTGACACCTCCTCATGTACTTGTAGCAGTCGGATTCCATGGTCAACCAATAGTACCCGGCCCTAAGAATTTTTCTCGCCATTGTGTGTCCGTTGGCATGAGTGCCAAAGGATCCTTCATGAATTTCTTTCATGAGCATGTCTGCTTCTGGTCTGTCGACACATCAGAGCAAGACCATGTCAAAATTTCTCTTATAAAGAGTGTCACCGCCCAGGAAGAAGTTTCCAGCCAATCTTCTGAGGGTTTTCCTGTCTTTTCTGAGTGCCCCAGATGGGTACTCTTGTTTCTGAAGGAAGCATTTGATATCGTGATACCAAGGTCTGTCGTCTATGACCGCTTCAATCGCGAAGATGTAAGCGGGCCTTTCAAGGCGCATTATGTCGATCTTAGGTATGTCATTCCATCGACCTACACTAATCATGGAAGAGATAGTGGCTAATGCATCAGCCATGTGATTCTCATCACGAGGGATGTGATGAAAGTCGACTCTGTTGAAGAAGGGTAACAACCTCCTTGCATAGTCTTTGTAAGGAATCAATCCTGATTGGTATGTGTTCCAATCTCCTTTTATCTGGTTAATAACCAGGGCTGAGTCGCCGTATACGTCCAAGTTCTTGATCCTTAAATCAATCGCTTCTTCGAGACCCATAATACATGCTTCGTATTCGGCCTCGTTGTTCGTACATTTGAACGTAAGTCTGGCAGTGAAAGGAATGTGGGAACCCTGAGGGGTAACAATGATTGCCCCAATTCCATTTCCATAATGATTAACTGCTCCGTCAAAGATGAGTCCCCACTGGGAACCTGGTTCTGGCCCTTCACTGGGTAGCGGTTCATCGCAATCTTTCATTTTTAGATACCTGACATCTTCGTCTGGGAAGTCAAACCCGATTTATTCTTGATAGTCAATCGGTTGATGAGCCAAATGATCGGCTAAAATACTTCCCTTAACGGCTTTCTGAGCGTGGTACTCTATGTCATATTCTGATAGTAACATCTGCCAACGGGGAATCCTTCCCGTGAGAGCAGGTTTTTCAAAAACGTACTTGATTGGATCCATTTCGGAGACCAACCAAGTAGTATGATGAATCATGTACTGGCGAAGACGTTTGGCTGCCCAAGCCAAAGCGCAACAAGTTTTCTCGAGCATCGTGTACCGAGTTTCACAGTCGGTGAATTTCTTGCTTAGATAGTAAATGGCAGACTCTTTCCTTTTAGTTTCGTCTTGTTGGCCAAGTACACATCCCATTGAGTCCTCTAGGACTGTGAGGTAAATGATTAGTGGTCTTCCTTCCACTGGAGGTGATAGAATCGGAGGATTCAACAAATATTCCTTAATACTATCGAAGGCAGTTTGGCAGTCTTCTGACCAAACGCAATCCTGGTTCTTTTTGAGTAATTTGAAAATCGGCGCACAAGTCGCGGTCATAAGGAATATGAATCTGGAGATGTAGTTCAAACGTCCCAGGAATCCTCTGACTTGTTTTTCAGTTTTCGGAGAAGGCATTTCTTGAATGGCCTTGACCTTGTCAGGATCAACCTCAATCCCTTTCTGGCTGACGATGAACCCTAGTAGTTTCCCTGAACGGACACCTAAGGTGCACTTGTTGGGATTCAAGCGGAGCTTGAATTTTCTTAGACGTTCGAACAATTTTGACATATTTTCAACGTGCTCATCCTCTGTTCTTGATTTTGCAATCAAATCATCGACATATACCTCGATTTCTTTGTGTATCATGTCATGAAACAGAGTAGTCATGGCCCTTTGATAGGTTGCCCCGGCATTCTTCAAACCGAACGGCATTGCCTTGTAACAAAAGGTACCCCATGGGGTAATGAATGGAGTTTTCTCCATGTCTTTCGGCGCCATTTTGATCTGGTTATAGCCCGAGAATCCATCCATGAAGGAGAATACTTTGAACTTTGTTGTGCTGTCAACCAACATGTCAATGTGTGGTAAAGAAAAGTCGTCCTTTGGACTTGCCTTGTTCAGATCTCTGTAATCGATACACATTCTAACCTTTCCATCCTCTTTGGGAACGGGTACGATGTTGGCTAACCATTGAGGATATTCAGACGTGGCAAGGAAACCCGCGTCGATCTGTTTCTTTACCTCCTCTTTGATTTTGATGGCCATGTCCGGGTGAGTCCGTCTCAACCTTTGCTTTACTGGCGGACATTCCGATCTCAATGGTAAGTGATGTTCCACGATGCTGGTATCCAACCCTGGCATATCCTGATAGGACCAAGCGAATACATCGGGGAATTCTTTGAGAAGCTTTATCAAACTTTCTTTGACAGTTGGACTGAGCAGTGCTCTGATCCTGATTTCTTTTCTCTCTTTTTCTGAACCCAAGTTTACCGTTTCCAATGGCTCTTTGTGAGGTTCAATGGACCTTTCCTCTTGTCTGAGTAGTCGGGAGATCTCTTCTGGAATTTCGTTGTCATTTTCTTCTTCAGCCTCGAATACCGGGAACTCAAAGTTGGAAGAAGGCATCGGATCGTATGTTTCAACGGGGTATAAAACAAGCAATTTGCATGACGTGATGATTCGTGTTTAGAAGAGATAGAGAAAATGCAAGTGTGTGCAGTGTATTTATTTTACTGCTTGTTTTTATTATCGAATGTTTTTTAGGATTACCATTTTCTGAAAAAGCAAAAAGAGAAAATAGCAATTAATGCGGAAATTACAGAACGACGTTATTTTATTAATGAACAAGTCGACTCTTGAAACTACAGCCCTATAAAACAAAACTCTGTCGCTTTGGGCAAAGCGAAGAGCTAAATTTACAGAAAACGAGCCCTATCAAAATATCCATTTCACCTGGGCAGGGTGAAAGGTTTAAAGATGGCAATTACTTTGACTGATGAATGACCTTCGGAACCTCGACAGCAACCCATTGGCGGCGAACTCCTCGGTGAATCACAAAGTCTGGCACCTTCCTTGATTTGTCTTCAGAAATGACGCTGATTTCTGGTGGAGCAGGATCATTGGAATCTGTCTCCCAAGCAGAATTGTCGTAGGAGGATTCCTCTGTTGCATTTTGCATAGCATTGGTGCTCTCAGCTGTATCTCCCCATCCAGTTGGCTGGATATCTTCGAGCCTGATACGAGAGCTTTCGGGAGCAGTGTACTTGACCATAAAGTCGTATTTTCCACTTGGTTGTCCCAGGGTGTCCCAAACTTCTTTGGAACTGGAGAAGTCATCCCTCTCGATGACGTTGACCTCAGGAAAAGCATAGTTGATGAATTCTAGTCCTGCAAACGTTGCGAATTCATCTTCATGTTGAGTAGTTTCCGAATGACCTGAGTATTGATCCCATGACATGGCGGGGACACAGGTATTCTGTTCAATGATGCTCAGCTGAGTTTCATTATTCGGCTGACTTTCTTGCCCCAAGTTTCCTGGGTAAGGCTGCCACATTGGCAGACCATCCATCGGGCCATAGTAATTGTGATCAAAGTTTTCTTTCATCGGAGTGTTCTCCTCTAATGAATTTGGCGGAGCACGACATCCTTCCGGATCACAATCCCCATAGATCATTTCGACATCTGATCTTGGTATAAATCTCGGACTTTCTGTAGGAAAGAAAAAACGCATAGGCACCTCTTCCTGAGACATATAGCCGTCCTTGTTAAGGTAGAACTTCCATTCTTCATCTGTGTCAGAGGGATCTTCCTCATTGATAGCATGAACTGTCTGAGACACTGGGTGGAGAAAACCTCCACTGTGGAAGAAGTTTTGAAGGGGATGAATACTTTCATCGTTGGCGGCTGTCTGGGTACAGGTTGCAGAAAAACCAAGACCCTTCTTTGTTTTATTGTCAATAGGAATGACAAGCCGTCCCCATCCCGTCGTATCGGTACTCTCGACCGCTTTGATAGCATCTTTGTATGAAGAAATTTAGTTCCTTCTTCGGATTGATCGTTCTTGCTCACCGATAGTGCTTGGAACTGAGTTCCAATAACCTCCTCGGGTTCCACACAAGTAGATGATGATAGGTTACTCACAAGCAAGGCTTGTTCCCCACAGACCGTGACAAGTTGATCGTTCTTGACGAACTTTAGCTTTTGGTGGAGGGTTGAAGTAACCGCTCCAGCCTGATGTATCCAAGGTCTTCCTAATAAACAACTGTATGTTGCCCGGATGTCCATGACCTGGAAAGTGATTTGGAAAGTGTGAGGACCAATAGTTATGGGAAGATCAACTTCGCCGATAACTGTTTTTCAGGATCCGTCGAATGCTTTGACGACGACCTCGCTGGCTCTCATTGGAGGGCCCTTGAATGATAATTGCATAAAAGTGGACTTCGGCATAACATTCAGGGCTGACCCTGTGTCTACCAGTACGTTGGCTAAAGCATCGCCCTGGCAGTTAACTGTAATGTTGAGCGCCATGTTATGACGGCGACCCTCTTCAGGTAATTCCTCATCACTAAATCCCAAATTATTGCAGGAAGTGATGTTAGAGACAATGCTATCGAATTGTCTGATTGTTACATCCTGTTCCACAAAGGCTTGCTCCAAGACTTTCTATAGAGCCTCTCTGTGTGCTTCTGAACTGAGTAACAGTGATAATACTGAGATCTTTGAAGGAGTCTGTAACAGTTGATCTACAATGTTATATTCACTCCTTTGGATGAGCTTTAGCATCTCATCTTTGTCTTTTGAAAAGTCGGGATTACCAGATTGACTGACTGGTGGATCAGGAATTTCTGCCTGAAGTTTCTTTTCTTTGTTGGATTCTCCAACCCCTCGGTTGAAGATTCGAGCGCTCCGTGTTACACGACTGACGTCTGCAATATTCACGACGGAGGGTAATGGAATTTCCTTTCCATTCTCGATTATTGTTGCACCGTATTTGTAAGGGATCGCCTTAGCTGATTCATACGGTAATGGTCCCGGTAGATAGATGACTATGGGAACCTTCTTATTTTTCTGACCATCATAAGTAACCTTGATCCGTTCCCGATTAGGAACTCTAGATTCGTCAAGTAGAGGGACGATGGCAAAAACATCCCTGGTCCTGTGATGACCAGAGATCGTGACAACATCCTCAACTTGATCGGCAAGGTAGTTCGGCGACCAAATGATGGGTCCTGAACCTGGATATGGATGAATTTCTCCATGATCGATCTGACCCTGAAGAGCTGCTCTCACAAGGTAACACCCTTGGTTACTTTCCGAACAGACGCTACAACTGTCATAGTTGTGTGGTGGCACCTGGCCACGCCCACTTTGAATACAATGTAACCTCACTAGGTTACCTTCCATTGATCGGACATCCTAACTTTGACGACGAGTAGGATTCCTGTTATTGATACTAATCTGCTGAGTATCTTCGTCCATACAGATTGGCATCCACCAGTGATTTAACAAGTGCTGAAGTGCCTCCTGGACAAGGGTACAACCTCGATCGTTTTCGCAACCTGCTTTACAGTTTTGATAATCGTGTGATATTAAGAATCCGAGTGGGACCTGCTTAGCATGTAACTCTACCAGATTGGTATTCATCACGCGAATGTCAAAGATCTGAACCATGTTGATTTGATAGGAGTTCCTATCATGGTAGTCTTGGATCCATCCAAGATCCATCTGACGCTGGAGGGCCTCTTGTATGAAAGAGCATCCCTGTTTGTTTACCGAGCAAATCAGACAGGAACTGTAATCGTGCCGCGGCAGATTATGATACTGGCTTTACCTTGAGTGCATCGCCACCAAGTTGACATTCATCACACGGATGTCGTGGTTTTGAATAACGTTAAAATTCGTAGAGACCATGTTAACTCCACGAACTCGGTGCTCCTGGATCCATCCGAGATCCATCTGTTCCTGTAGAGCTGATTGCACCATAGAACATCCTTGGTTATCTTTAGAGCAGATATCACACTGGTGATAATTATGAGGTGGCACATGGCCATATCCACTATGTCCACAATGCATCTTGACCAGATTGGTCCCCAATAAGAGTACATCGTGAATTTGATAGACATTGTTAGTCTCTTTCTCAATCAGATTGACTACAGCCTTCTCATGTTGAGGCAGCGGGTTCGTAAGAACATTAGGATTCGTATCTTTGAAAGATAAGAGCCCGCTCCTAACAAGCTTTTGCACGTCGGATTTGAAATTAAGACAAGTCTCAATGTTATGCCCTGAACCTCCTTGATGATAAGGGCATGTTTGATCCACCTTAAACCAGAAAGGCGGATTTTTCGGAACTGAAAGGGGAGACTTAGTCTGGATGTGCCCCTTGGCTAGCAGTAACGGAAACAGCTCTGCGTACGTTACAGGTATAGGATCAAATCCTGGTGGCCGTGTTGTACGGTTGTTGTTATATGGAGGACGAGCCTGCTGAAGAGGCTGTTGTGTCCTTTGCTGGTCAGGTTGGTTCTGCGCAACCTGAGGTTGATACGTAGGAATAGGCGTAGGGCCGATAGCAGGAGTAACAGCTGCTACTGGCTGATAACGTCGCCTTTGCTTTCCGAGAGAGATATTCCCAATATCTTGCTCTTTTTTCTTAGGGAGAGCACTACCGTATTTTTTAGTACCGCTCGTCGATCCAGTGTCTTTTACCAAACGTCCTTCTCGGACGGCTTCCTCAAGACGTACACCCATGCCAACCATTTCGGTGAAATCACTGGGCGCACTGGCAATCATTCGGTCATAGTAAAATGAGATTAAGGTCTTTAAGAAGATTTTTGTCATCTCTTTTTCCTCAAGAGGTGGACAAACTTGAGCGGCAACTTCACGCCACCTTTGAGCATACTCCTTAAAGGTTTCCTTGTCCTTTTGCGACATTGATCTGAGTTGATCTCTGTCGGGTGCCATGTCCAAATTGTACTTGTATTGTTGGACGAAGGAAGTACCAAGATCTCTGAATGTACTGATCGTAGTATGGTTTAAACCCATGTACCATTTGAGTGCGGCACCGGTTAAACAATCCTGGAAGTAGTGAATCAGCAGGTCCTGATTCTCCGTCTGAGCTGACATCCGCCGAGCGTACATCACCAGATGGCTCTGAGGGAAAGAGTTACCCTTGTATTTTTCAAAGTCGGGCACTTGGAACTTGTGCGGGACTTTCACATTTGGGACCAAGCAGAGGTCTGCGGCGTCCTTTCCAAATAGATCCTGACCGCGAATGGCTTGCAGCTCTTTCTGCATTTCCAAGAACTGCTCCTGGAATTCATCCATTCTGTCGAACATAGTTTCCTTCTTACCAGAAGGTGTCTGTGGAATCTGTCCTTCCGGGACAGTGTGCACCACAGGAGGTGGTACCGTGACTACGGCAGTAAGTCTTGGCGCCTCCCAAAGTTTGTAACCTTCAGGAGTCTTGAGTATGCCCCTGGCATCTTCGCTTTCCCGAAGTTTGTAACCTTCAGGCCTAGCGGCTTCTGTTGCGATTCCCTGATCTTCAGTGATCGGCGGAACATATCCTTCCGGGATATAGTTAACAGGCATGCCCCAAGGACGATCTTTCGGCATCTGATACCTAGGATCATACTTTTCTATGATGGGCGTTGAGGTGATCTCTGAGATCACAATTCTTTGTAGCTGAGCTTCTGCCATGGCTTGCATGTCGTTACGAAGCTTTCTCATATCCTCTCTTAGAGTGTCGATCTCTTCTTTCAACTCTCTATTTTCTTCCTCAAGATCATCCATCTTTTTCTGACGATTGGCCCGAGTATTATACGAATGAGACAGTTTGACTCTAGAATTGAGACACAAACGTGAGATTCGTAGGTAAGGAGAATACGCGATGTGAGAATGATGAATGCAATGATTATATTAATTGTTTTTACGTTTAATTAAAATAAACTTTGACAATTAGATTGCAAATATCAAACAATGGGGAAACCCCTTTTTATTGAATTCCAAAGGATTACAGAAATAGAAATACAGTAGATTACAAAGTGCAGAAACAGAAACCTAAACTAATGGGTCCCGAGTCCTCTTCTTTGACCGGGGCGCTTGGGTCGTTGTCGGGTTGTCATTCCTTTGCCAAGTGAAAGGAGTGAGCAAATTCCTTTGGTCATCTTGATTCTCTACAGCATGCTGCTCCAAAATTTCAATCAGAGCATCTTTCTCTTTTAGTAATTGCTGTATTTGGATACACTCTACGTCGAGGGTGCGGTACTTGTTCTTCCAAGATCTTCTTTCCTTTTGAACTTTGTTGAGAGTAACCTGAAGCCTTTCAGTTTCCGTCATGAAGTACATGACAGTTTCCCTCGGTGGAAGAATTCCGTAACGAGGATAAGGCATTTTTAGCTTGAGAGCTCTGGTTTGTACCCAATGGAGATAAGGCTCCACCGAGACACAGTCCGGTTTTCCCAGAGACTCTCGTCCTTTCTTATGAACCTGTTTCCAAGCATGCACTATTTCCATCTTCAGTGCTCTATCACTTTCTCCTTCTTTGAAGAAAAGACCTTCCAGATGAACACCCAGTGGGATGTGTCTCATCGGGTATCCAAATTGACGAAGAATTAATATCGGATGATAGTTAATTCCTCCTTTAGTTCCTATGAGGGGTACGCTGGGGAAGTTTCCACAACGGTCAATGATTCTGATTCCCTCATAAATCCTATTACACCAATCTATATCAGAGTTGGTGAGAGACATGATCTTCTGCGACCAACGTAAGACACTCTTGCAATCCCAAAAAGCAGCAGACTTGGGCAAGTGTGAGATAAACCATTTATAAAGCAAAGGTACACAGCATGTGATCTCCCCTCCGCTGTACAAATTTCCTAAGTGTACAAAATGATACGCATCTGCGAGCAAAGTCGGCACAGGGTTTCCAATGAGAAAAACCTTAATAGCGTTGATATCGACGAAGTTATTGATGTTGGGAAACAAAAATAACCCCTAGGTGAGCAAGACAAAGATGCTTTCAAAAGCAGTCATGTTCCCTATACTAGTAAAGTACAGAGCTTTCTTGGTCAGGAACTGGGCAGGCAAACCTTGGATGCCACCCTTAGTGGTCATGTGAGTCCTGACCTCAGACTCGTCCAAATGAATTGCTCTTGCAATAGTCTGATTCTTTGGAATTTCTTCCAGTCCAGAAAATGGAGCTCAATCAGTGATATGTAAATCAGTTAGATGAGAATACTCCTCCAGCGTTGGTGCTAGCTGGTAATCCGGGAATGTGAAACAGTGATAAACCGGATCGTAGAATTGAATGAGCACATCCATGATTCCCTCAATCACATGGACTCTTAACAGTGGTAGCAAACCGCTGTGCTTGGCTCTGAAAGCCTCTGGGTTAACGATCATCCTCGCTAACTTTCTCAAATCCCCTAGTTTTGGAACCTTGAAGGTATACTGGCGAGTTCTCCTTCTACCGAAATCCATTAGCGTAATCCTTTTCTCTGATATTTGCAATCACAGTCTTAGATTAATTTGAAAAATAGAGAGACTAGAAGAGAAAGTTTTTTTAATGTTTTAATGTTTTATTAAATGAATGCATGAATGCAGCACATAAAAACATAGAAAAAACATGGGGTCAAAGGGTCGTTGTCATGAAGTCAAGGCTCTACCCATCCCCAAAGGTTTATACTAGAGTGATTTTTGTACCTGTACTCATTATCATCAGCTCCTCCCAGGAAAGAAAAACAACAAGCGGATCGCCAGCGAGTTGTGTGCAATCTTAGAGTAAGTGCTATTCACCGAGAATAGATCACCAGCCTCAAATGAGGGTAGTATCGCGTAACAGCTATTTCCGATAGCTTCCGCACTACAAAAGGGTTTGGCTCCTCAGCTTCTCAGACTTAACAACCGGCCCATTGGCTATAAGAGTGAATGGGTTGCGTTGGTCAGCCTCCACTGAGGTTGATGGTCGACCCCGTCGCCATCACTTATCTTAAGTGTATACTCATTCTCACCACATGCGGCATCACACGCATTCCCAGTAGCAGAAAATAAACATGTATAGAAATTAGGAAAAGCAGTATATATATATTTGTCCTAAACATCCTAGACCTTTAAAGCTATGAATCTTAAGTTCCTGACAGAAATGGGTTCCCCGGCGGAAGCCCCAATCTGTGGTTCCCTGCCTAAGAGATGGACCAGCATAGGTCAATCTTTCTCTTCGGTAGAGTTCCCATTTTCCGTAGAAAATGGGGATGATGCCCTAAGGCAGAAAAGGAGACTCCCCAGTAGAGTCGCCATTTGTGTAATTTTTCACACAAGCGAAGTAAAAAGAAAGGAACGGGCCCCACAGTGGGCGCCACTTTTCTGTAGCGAGCGATTTTGGACGCGGTTCTTAAGCGCTGGTCGCTCTCTGCGGTTTGAGCTTTAAACTACAGGTTGATTCATTTTTTATCCTATTGTGAGCTGAATAAGGAAGGGAAATAGATGTCTCCAATTAACCCTGCTTGCATACTGAGTTTAAACAGCGGTCTGTTAGGTTACGGATGCTATCAATGTGGGGGGGCCTTTGTACTAGTTATATGTATTTTCGCCAATACTGTTCTCTTTCTTTTTACCTGGGCAGAAGGTTTCTGGCGGGGAATAAGGATTAGGATGTTAGGACTGATGTTTTTGAATTACTGCTTTTGATTGACAAAGATATGGGATTTGTGTTTTTTGTTGATTGCGCTCGCTAAGATCTTTTCTTTCGACCTTATGCCTACGTATTCCCGTTTACCGAAACAGGGAAATCAGAGCATTCGTAGTTCCTCCTATTCTATGGGAGGAAAGGGGTGTTTTGGTGTCTTGTTCAAAGCCCAAGACATGAAGCGAAAGGTGATTTGTATCTTGATCAACGCCCAAGATGTGAAGCTAAAATGTCTATTTGTGTCTTGTTCAAAGCCCAAGACGTGAAGCTGAAAGACCTTAGCTTTAGAGAGAATTTGTCATCTCTAAAGGGGGGAGAAGGAGAATTACTTTAACTGGGATACGCGGATCCGAGCAATGCCATAATTTCCGAAGAAAGGGTTTTAACCTGAAGGAGAAGACTTTAACTCAGTGTAGAGCAATGCCATCTTTCCTTAGGAATTTCTCATGCTAAAAGAGGGACAGTGGCATGGATGTAGATGATCCAGAGGCTTGCCGCTTACAGCGATTAGACGAAGGGAAAGGAGTTGTTGATGTTTGTGTACTGTGAACGAGGCACAACTTTGATGCTAAAAGGTCGATTGGATCAACCAGTGGTTTTCTTATACAAAGCCTAAGAGGAGGCTAATTTCCGCTAGGAAAATCATTATACAAAGCCTAAGGGGAGGATATTTTGTGTCTCGTACAAAGCCTGAGAGAGAGGCTAAACGTTTTTGACCCAGTGGGGCATATCGTTATACAGAGCCTAAGAGGAGGCTAGCAAAGAGTTGACTCAGTTGGAGAATCTTTTATACTCAGTAAGAGAGTGTTTTTGTATCTCGTACAAAGCCCGAGAGAGAGGCGAAAAGGTTGTTTTGACTCCACTGGGGAGAATTTTGGTATCTCGTACGAAGCCCGAGATGGAGGCTATTGTAACTGTTTTAGTTGAGTGACAGATCCAATATACTGATTTAAAAGAGAAAATCAGTTCTTATATGAGTAACACTGTACTCCGGGATTTAATTTGAGGATCAGGGATATTTCCTTCTCTTTGAGGAAACGGAAAATCCAAAGGGTATTGAGACTATCCGAGTCTGCGGGTTTCCTTCCTATTTAACGAAGGGTGCTTGAGAATGTCTTTGAGACTCAAGGAAGTTAGACTGTCCATGTCTAGAGTTTTATCTTTTGTACTATGCTTTGAGAAACAGTAGTAGACTCTATAAAAGGACTGTTCTATGAGGATGACTATGTTCTGTTCCTATACCTCTAGGAGGTCGTCGGGACAATTTGTACGAAGCCCAAGAGGAGGCTGGAAACTTTTAAGAAGCCGACGGGTCCTTGTACGAAGCCCAAGAGGAGGCTATCATTCCCGGAGGAAGAGATCATTATACGAAGCCTAAGAGGAGGCTGTGAATACTTCTAAGAAGCCGTAGTGTCCTTGAATAATGCCCAAGAGGAGGCCGATGCTTTTAAGAAGCCCGTGGGTCTATCATCTCCTTTCCATTAGGAGAGATAACTCTTTTAAAGATAAAAACCACTGGTAAACGTGCGAGGCTTACTATCCAGCGACTTTTAGCTTTTAAAGAGGGTTCCTTAGTTAAGGTCCAAGATTATGACCGTAGTGGGTACCCAAACCCCGAGACATTCAAGGCAAGCTATCCACAAGGAATAGATCAAGCCAGGAAAGTTCGAGAATTGGGAAGAAACTCAAAGATGCCATTCACAGAGAATACATTCATCTTGGGGAGTAGAGCTTCTTGACGATTCCTAAGGAGGACAGCCGAAGAGAAGACTGTATCTGGTGCTCCTATTGGGGATCTAGGCGTCTATTTCTACGAATAAGTGAAACGGCGTCACCTAGTTCTAGACGTAGTTGCCGGGGAAACTCGAAATATCTATACTATTATTACACAGTAGATATGAGTTTATGAAAGGAGACTTACAGTGAGCAGCCCCACAATAGAGTTTATAATATGAAAGCAGTAAATGAAAGCGATAACCACTTACTCGGTTGTAGTGCTTCCATGCTGTTTGGTTAGTTGTTCAACAAAGAAAGATTGAAAACAACAGTATATTCAAAATCAAAGGAGAAAGTGCTTTGAAAAAGAAAGATTTGGGGCTTACAGCTCAAGGAGAGGCCCAGGGTTTTATCAGTTATTGCACTGTTGTTTTTGTACAGAGGGACTTATACAAGTGACTGGGGCCCAAAATGGTTTTCTGTACAAAGGGATGGGTCTTACACTCTCTCAAGAGGCCCAAAAAGGTTTAAAGAAAAGAGTGGGGCTTATAACACGAGGGTAGACCCAAATGATTTTTCGTTTAAAAATGGCGATCGCGCCGAGGTTTTCTTTTAACGCAGAGGGACTTATACAATAAGTGAGGCCCAAAATGTTTTGGTTAAAAGGAGAATTGGGTCTTACACTCTATTAGAGGCCCAAAGTTTTTTAAAGAAAGATAAATGGGTCTTACTACTCGAGGGTAGGCCCAGATGGTTTTTATTTTTAAACGGGCGACGATCGTGCCGTTTACTTGTACAGAGGGACTTATACAATGAGTGAGGCCCAAAATGTTTTTGTACAAGGGGAGATGGGTCTTACACTCTCTCAAGAGGCCCAAAGAGTTTTGAAGAAAAATAAATGGGTCTTACTACTCGAGGGTAGGCCCAGATGATTTTTGAAAAGGCGACGATCGCGCCGTTTGTTTTTTGACGGTATCGGGACTTATACAATAAGTGAGGCCCAAAGATGATTTGGTCAAAAAAAGGATTGGGTCTTACACTCTAATAGAGGCCCAAAGTGTTTTGAAAATGATTTATGAGGGTTGAATTAATCCAAAACCCTAATTTGTTTTCAAAATGTATTTAATTGAATAAAAATTCAATTAAAATGATCAAAAATTGTTTAACACATGGAAAACAAATTGTGATCTTGGATTAATGCTTCAAAAATTAAGTATTGACCTACAAAATAATTAGAAAGCATTAAAAGTTGCAAAATCAATGTAGAAAAAATATTTAAAATGCCAAAAACAATTAAAATATTAATTCTTTACAAAAATATCAATTATATGAAATAAATAATATTTTTGGGATTTTTTGATAAAATAAAATATTTTAACATTTTTGTGAATTATTAAAAAAAGAATCAACTCAAAATCATTAAAACTCAGAGAGAAATTAATTTTTGAATCAATTAAACAAAATCACAAAATTCAAATATTTGAATTTGAAAAAATGGCGCCAAGAACAGCTGAAGAACACGCGCGTGTTCTTGGTTTCTCAGATTTGTGTATTCTATCCAATCTCCATGAATACGTAATCATATCGTGCAATCCACATATCATTATGCTCGTCTCAACCTCACGATCATGTCTATGTACTTTAATTTCATTTAAATTAAACATACAACAAGAAATCACGAAGAAACCTCAAGAACCCTAATTTCTGCATGAAGGCTAGGATTTTTGATACACGATTCAAACAATGTAATTAATTGAGGGAAAACATTCCATGCATGATTATGAACATATGGCCAAATTATTGTGCGAGGAAATATGCATAGATTGAGAGATGACCAAGTATGTGCTTACCTCCAAGTCGTGACAGCAATAGCAGATGTGATTTTGAGTTGGAGGTGTTACAGACAAGTTGTGATGATTTGGACAGCTTCCCTACACCCTATGGATTGTGTTTGGATGGTTGGACTTGATTGAAATCGGCTGGATCATTTTGTGGTACCTCAACTGCACCTTGTTTGAAAATTTGAGCAACCAGCTGGTGATTTCATGAAATTGATGTTTCAGAAGTTATGTGAGTGTTTGATCAGCTCATATGTGATGTATGTGAGGTGTGTGAGTGATTGGTTTGTGCAGAATTGCTCTCAAACTCAAAACCCGATAGCTACCTTGCTAAGAAAGGCATTTTTGCCAAGAGAAAGAGATTTTGAGGAAAGCATCTGTTAGATGGCTTTGGTGTACTTAAACTGACCACAATTGAGCTCTATTTATAGTAGAGCAAGTTTGTTTTGCAAGGAATAGTGCATGGCAGCTGGTAAGTAGGTTTCCTCAATGTTGGCCAATGGAAATGAAAGTCTCCTCTAGCTATTGACTAGAGGTTAGGGCACAGAGCTTTGGTCCCCTTGGTCTTAGATAAGTATTGACTGATTTTAGATGAGAATGGCTCAGTCCATGCCACCTTGATGGTTCCATTGAATGCCTCATTCCAAATTTGAAGTCTTGTCCCTATTTTGGCAACTATAGGTTCAACATGTTATTCCTTGTTCCTTGGACCTTGGAGGCTTGGCTCAGTGATTGTCCCCTTTAGATTCAATCCTATGAGGTGTCCAAGTGGATTGGAGCAATTGAATTTGGCTGATTTTGGCAAATCGAGCAAAATTGCAAATTCTGCCTTGCCTTGACAGATTTCAGCAAGGCAACTTGGCAATGTTGTATCTCATGATGTAGGTTGAATTTGGCAATGCTCTTGGCCATTTTGGAAAGCTCTTACATGATACAACAACTGTTTGAACAAGTTTGGTTTTGATCTCTTTTGATTCCAAGTGAAAAATCCCCCTACATTTGGCAAAAAGTGAGGCAAAATCTGACTTAGTGAAAATTTCACTAAGTGTTGGAAAAAGTGACTTTTTCACTTTTCAGCCACTTTGATCACTCCATAACTCAAAATCCTTAATGAATTGGAATGACTTGTAGTTGAAGTTTTTGTAGGTGATAATGAGGGCTACAAATCCATATTTGTATGAGAAAAAATGGCCTTGTGGTTTAGGAGTTATGGTCCTCCAAAGTTGGTACCTTTGCCACTTTATTTTTAACTTAGAAAAATTTCTAAGTTTTATGGTTACCCCTTTTACAAGTTATCTCACTTTTCTTGATTTTTCTTGATGAATGATGATTCAAATCATACATTAACATCATTTTAGGGTTAAAAATCCATTTTGGTGAAAAATCTCAAAAAGTCAAAGTTGACTTTTGTGCACAGTTGACTTTTTATCAGATGAATTCCAAACTGTGCAATTCTTCAGGAAATCATGTCCTTGACCTAAATCAAACTTGATGGATATGTTCCATGGGTGTCATAGGGTATATTCAATCATGTATTAGGGTTTGGGAGCATGTCTTGGTCAAAAGTCAAAGTTACAATTGACTTTTCCCTTAAAACCCTAATTGTGGTGCAGATGAAAATGAGACTTGTTGCTCAAGCTTCTTGGATCAATCCATTGTTCCAAATGGATAAATATGGTGTATTAGAGACCCTCAAATCATCTCTTGAGGTCTTGGCTCATGGTTTGTCCCAAAAGTCAACTTAGGGGTGAATTAGGTCAAGAAACCCTAATTCCTGATTTTTGATGAATGCATCCCCTGAGGCAAAATTGACTTGATGCATGGGTTCATGAGGTTCCATGAAGTATATTAGGTCATGTTTTGGATCATTGCCTTGTGCCCAGATGAAAATTTCCATCTGGAGACCCTGGTCGACCAAAACCCTAATTTGGTGACACTGTCGATCTTGAGACTTGATCCACCTAGAAGGGAGCAGCCTTGTGCTTAATCCTTGAAGTGGGAGTCCTTTTTGATCCATTGTGGATGTTTGAGAGATTAGACAAGTTGAAGATCATGTCATTTCTTGATTGATCCTTTGTCTAAGCACTCAGAGAGGGCTTGAAACCCTAATTTTGATTGTAGTGGATGCTCACCCATCTTTGGGGAGGCTAATGAAGCATGATGGTTCATCCATATTGTGATGATGATTTTCATAATTATGGGAAATCTAAGTGGTCAAAATTTTGGGTATTACAGAGACGAACATGGCGGAGCCAGATATCATTGGCATTGCCAATAACCGAGCACACATCATAAGGGACTATGTTGTGTTTGATCCTAATGCTATGAATACTGGCATTGCTAGGCCAGCTATCACAGCACCACAGTTCGAGTTCAAGCCTATGATGTTCCAAATGTTACAAGCTGCTGGTCAATATTCAGGCTCTCCTCATGTAGATCCACATTTGCAGTTAAAACAATTTCTGGATGTTGCTGACAACTTCAAAATCCTTGACGTGCCAGTGGATACCTTTAGGTTAAGGCTGTTTCCATACTCTCTAAGGGATAGAGCCAAGAGCTGGCTTAATTCTTTGGAACCAAATTCCATTACTACATGGAATGCCTTGGCAGAAAAGTTTCTGGCCAAGTATTTTCCTCCTTCCAAGAATGCAAAAATAAGAAATGAGATCACATCATTTAGGCAAGGAAATGATGAATCGTTGTTTGATGCATGGGAAAGATTTAAGAAGCTGTTGAGACAATGTACTCATCATGGGATTCCCATCTGCATACAACTTGAGACTTTCTATAATGGGTTAATTCCATCCTTAAGGAATATGTTAGATGCATCCAGTGGTGAAGCTCTTTTGTCTAAATCCTATGATGATGGTTACAAGTTGATTGAGAACATTACGGCTAACACTTATCAATGGCCGGTTACAAAGGTCACTGCAAGTTTAACTCAAAAGAAGCCTGCTGGAGTTCATGAAGTCACTGAGACCACATCTCTTGCTGTTCAAGTGGCTCAGATCCACCAAATGATGAAGAATCTGATGAGTCCTGAAGTGACAAAGCCTGAACCTGTTAAGGTGGTTACTGACGCTACTGAGGTTGCCTGTGTTTAGTGTGGAGGACCACATTTATTTGAAAAATGTTCTTCAAATCCTGTTTCTGTTAACTATGTTGGCAATCCCAATAACAACAGCAGATATAATAATCCATACAACAACACTTACAACCCAGGATGGCGCAACCATCCCAATTTTTCTTGGAGTAACAATCAAAGCTAACCAAAACCACAAGGAACAACACCACAAGTTCCACCTGGTTTTTCTAACCCTAACTATGGTGGGGTTAATCAAGGAAACAACCATCTGGAGAATGTTCTTAAATCCTTTATTCAAGAAGAAAATAATCAATTTCAAGCGCAAGGGGTGAGTATCAAGAACTTGGAAAATCAAGTAGGGCAAATTGCCATGGCTCTAAGTTCAAGAAACTTGGGAACTCTCCCTTGCTCAACTGAGACCCCAACTACACAAGCTGGTGAAAAGAATGTTGAAACATGCCAAGCCCTCAAACTCAGAAGTGGTAAAGAAATAGAAGAGGCCGCTCTTCGCTCCCGGGATTTTCATCCAGGTACAAACGCAAAAGTGGCGCGGAAACAAACTCGCCAGTAATGTGTATTTATCCCAAGAGAGGGAAAGGAAACACTGCGTAAACCTGAGGGAAGGGAAAAGCATGGTCTCGCGACCAAGAGAAACGGGTAAGGGAGTTGGTTACACGAGGGGAAGGTATTAGCACCCCCACACGTCCATCGTACTCGATGGGATCCACGCTTATTGTCTCGATCAAAGGGTGTCGTCATCTGGAGCTCCACTGCTACTGGAAAGGAACAGGAATGAGAACGGAAAAGAACGAAGATACGAGGGAGAAAAGAAAAAGAAGTGACTCGATAGGACATCGCTCGTCCTATGCCTACGTATTCCCTCGTGCAACGGGAAAGTCAGAGTCAACGTAGTTCGGACACGAACTAAGGGGGAAGGTTGCTCGCCAAGACATCACTGTCTTGTCCCTACGTATCCTCAATCTAACCAGAAGGAGGAAGTCAGAGCAGTCGTGGTTCGACCTAACGAGGTCGGTGCTTTTTATGAGCGACGTTAAGTCACGTCCGGCAGTTAGGGTCGATGCCTGTTTGCGACGAGACGGAAATAATGTGCCCTCTTCTGAAAATGGTTTAAAACTTAACAATCCCGAAGGAAGAAAAGATTTGAGTTTGTTTCGTGTTTTTTAGACAAGAAATGGATTGAAGTTAGTTCATAACTTGCATTGCAACCAATTCTTCAACATAGGAACGAATGCGTCGCATATCGTCCCCAACAGGACGTACACTAAGCATCCTAGAAGAATGAAGGGAAACCCCTCATTTCTCATTTCCCACATACAAGGCTCATGTGCAATACACGTTAATCTTTATTAAGTGTTTTAGGAATGTTATGAGATGAGAAGAGAAGACTCAAGGAAAAAGAAAACACTAAGGAGAAACTAAATTGTTCCTAATGTTGTCATGCAAAGGATGACCCTAAGGTTGAGGTAAAGGGGAACATCTACCTAAGTTAGCATGGAAAGCGAAAGCTTAATGCTAATCCTACTCCAAGCTTAATCAAAAATTAAGTTGGACTAGGTAGCTCTAAGGGAGAAATCCAAAACTTAAACAAGTCTTGAGATTCATGGGAAGAGAAAGAGTGAAAGAAAAGAAACAAACAACAGCTACAATAGCGCTTCAGCGCCTGCACAGCGATAAAAACCAGCAAACACACCACACCGCATTCAACATATCATATTCAACACAAGGATAGGTGTAAAAAGGCCAAACAGCAATACATATAACAGTACATATGCACATAGACAGCAGTGAAAACAGGGCAGCATGTAATTCATTTGAATATAATTCAATCATGGTATAGCAAACGTGCATCAAGCCTTACACAATTGATCATGATCACAAACACATCATACATCACGTTGAATGAATTTGAAAACATCATGGAAGAAATGCATATCATTTGGCATATGGACAAGTCGTAACAAGCGTGCATCTTAATGAAAGGAAAGTGAACAAGCATGCACATAACAATTCCAGCAACACAAGCATCAATCAATAATTAACATGCTCAAGGAGTGTGTGCTATGTGTTCACCGCATTAAGAACGTAACAACGCAAACATGATCATAAACGATAAAAATCCAAGAGTCGCGTGTCGGAAAATTGTGTGCACACAATGGTGTGAGGTGCAACAACATCAAAACAGTCCTTAGACAAGTATCATATCAATCCATGAAGATTAAAAATGAAACGGGATCGAAACATGATCAAAAATACACAAAAAAACACACTCTGCAACAATGTTAATCGGTTAACCAAGTGTGTTAACCGATTAACAACAAAATACACTGGTTAACCGATTAACCAACTTGTACTGCAATTGGTTAATCGGTTAACCCTGTGTCAGCAACAAAAATTAACTTGAAAAATCACTTCCAGCAGCAAAAATCACTTATGCAAACATCTCCAATGATCATGTAATCAACAATGCACGAAAATTAAACTCAAACACAGTATTCAAACATCAGTTAGATCCAAAAATCATCAACATCAAGAATCCAATTCAAACAAATGGATCAAAATGCATCAAAAGCCATGGATCTACATTGCATAAGTTGAAATTAAGCTAAATCAAGTATAGATCTGAAATTAACCAACCTACAAAGCTGAGATTTGCTTTGGTAAGATTTGTGAATGAAAATTGGTGGATCCAAATGAGAAAACCAGAGATCTATGAAGCTTTACCAAGAACACTTGAAGATCCAAGCAAGAACACCTCAAATAAGAAAAAGCTATTCCAAAAGTGATTCCAACAACTTAATTCCAGATCTAAACTAGTAACTACTGCAGAATTGAACCAAGAATGAGGATGTGATGGAGGTTTAGCTCAAGAATTCACAAATTCCAATGAAGAATTTGTGAATCTATGAATATGGAGCTTTGAGTGTGGTTGAAGATAAAGATGGAGAGTGAAAAAGTGAGAGAGGATTGAGAGTAAATTATGAAAAATGAGAGTGAAAAAATTATCTATGGTCCTTGAGGTTTGGAATGAAATGATTTAAATAACCCCTAGGTTAGGAGTTAAGTTTGGGTTTGGAGTGAGGTTAAGTGGGTGGAATTTGGGGTGAAAAATGAATTAGGAAAGGAAATGAGGAATTGGAGTGGAAAGAATTTAAATTTTTGAATGGAAAATCATACCCTCTAGATCCTTCTACTGATGTGAAAATGAAATTGGTGATTAAAATTTGAATCCAAAAAAGCAGTGCTGAAAAATGAGTTGTTTGGAAAAATTCGCCTTGGTTAATCGGTTAACCAATGTGTTAATCGGTTAACACAAGGAAAATTTGAATTCTTGTTCTTTTTGGAGGGAAACTTGGAGAATGGCTTGGTTCCACCTGTTCTGAGCCACAATAGACCTCTGAAACTTGCCATTGGATGTCATCACCGAAACACTCTCGAAATGTGTTGTGAAATGTGTTTCGCATTCGGAATAAACTGCTGAAAACAACTGTTTGGTGCTGAATAACTTATCAAATGTTGACTGCCGGAGCTTCTGATCATCAAATCATCTAATGAGCAAAATAAATGCTCAAAAAGATTTTGAAAGCTATTTGCTTGGCTCTAAACACTATTGGAATCATACTGGAACTGATGACGCCTTGAGCTGCTGGAAAATCCCTTGATCCCATGCCCGAAAGAAACATGTAAATGCAGAAATGACGATGCAAAAATGAAAATGAAACATAAGCCAATTAGAGTTAAAACAAGGGGGCCAATTTTGAGGTGTTACAGCTGCCCCTATTCAAACTTCTTGGATCCGAGGGTATGATAGCAATGACTTTCAGACAATCAGGATACACAGGGTTTGAATACCAAAATAACCTGGAAATTTGCAACCTATGGGGGTAATGAAATAAGGCAATTACGAGGGCGGCCGAAAGCGAACTCGAAAAGACAGACCGGCCGAAGGCGGATTCTGCGGGGGGACAAGATAATCCGAGGACGGCCGAAGATAATCCGGATTCTGCGGGGGGACAAGATAACAACCGTGGGATATCATTGAGTTTAACCTACTGTTGGAGGAAAGAATTTACCTTGCTGGGGATTAGAGCATGCCGTTGCTGACGAAACTACACTTTCTGACCTCCTGAAGAAAGTGATTACCAGGCTCTGTGGGGAAAATAAAGTCTTTTCAAAGACATCCAACACACCCCTTGCTGGTGACACAACCACATTCACCTCAGAGCGATCCACTTTAAACTGCTTGCTGGGGAAAATGAGTTCTGCTGAGGATGATGAAATTTTAATGTTGAGGAGAATAGCTCTACTGGGGAGAAACCTTGCTACCCTGCAAACAAAATCAACAGTATATGGAAAATGGCTATCTCGATTACCATTACAATGACTGTTACTTGAGCAATACTCACTATTTTTCGATGTGCTTCGCAAAGCTTAACATTTTCGCATGCAATGTTTATCAAAAATATCGGATGTTTTCACAAACAAAACAGTTAAAGTAAAAACACAAATGGAAGGCTCTTTGAGTGAAATGAAAGTTTTATTGAATGAATTAGCCTGTAAATAGGCATTTACATCCGGAAGCAATTCCTGAAAAGAGGTAATTGCATAAAAGAAGTAAAAGAAAATACACATGTCAGCAATGTGGGGAACAGATATCCACCATGGTTCAATTCAGCTATGACCTGATATGGCTCATTTATCCGCAGATGCTTTGACCTTCAAAGAGACTGACTGGACTGATTCCTTTCCTTTGAAATTTCCAAGTATCAAAAGTGCTCACAGATCGAACGCAGATCGTAGCCTCTTGCTTTCAAATCCCTAACTTTTGCCTGGATCGCCCTTTTCGGGTTTTCAATCCACCGGGATACCCATTTTTGCCAAAGTTGGCTTTCCAGGTTTTCAACTTTGCGGGTTTATTCTTTTCTTTTTATCCCTAATTTTTTCCCGAACCCTTTCTTTTTATGGTTCGCCGGGATGCCCTTTTTTGCCTGGATCTTCTTTTTATGTCCAGCGGGTCTATTTTATGCAAAGTATTTTTTGACTACGTCTGCGTTCACAGGGGACGTAAAATCTTCACCATCCATAGTTGAGAGTAATAAGGCTCCGCCAGAGAAAACCTGTCTTATTACATATGGCCCTTCGTAGTTTGGAATCCATTTGCCCCTGTGATCTGTTTGAGGAGAAATGATCCTTTTCAAAACCAATTCACCAGCCTGAAAACACCTAGGACGCACTTTCTGATCAAAGCCTTTCTTCATCCTGCTCTGATACAACCGACCATGTGCAATGGCTGCCAATCTCTTTTCCTCGATAAGCTTCAGCTGATTCAATCTGGAACGCACCCATTCAGCTTCATCAAGCTTCACATCTGCCAGAATTCTCAAAGAAGGAATCTCAACCTTTAATGGTAGAACTGCTTCCATACCATATACCAGTGAGAAAGGAGTTGCCCCAGTTGATGTGCGTACCAAAGTATGATAACCGTGAAAAGCATAAGGCAACATCTCATGCCAGTCTTTATACGTCACCACCATTTTCTGCACAATCTTCTTGATATTCTTATTTGCTGCCTCAACAACCCCATTCATCTTCGTACGATAGGGAGAAGAATTGTGATGTTCAATCTTAAAGCTCTGACATAGCTCCTTCATCATCTTGTTGTTCAAATTTTAACCATTATCAGTAATGATTCTCTCTGGGACTCCATACTGGCAGATGATGTTCTTCTTGATAAACCGGGCTACCACTTGTCTGGTGACGTTGGCATACGAGGCTGCTTCCACCCACTTCGTGAAGTAATCAATGGCAACCAGGATGAAACAATGCCCATTGGAAGCAGTCGGCTCAATCTTTCCGATCATATCAATGCCTCACATGGCAAAGGGCCAAGGTGATGACAACATATTCAGAGGAGTAGGCGGCACATGCACCTTATCTGCATAAATCTGGTATTTGTGACATTTCCGGGCGTATTTGAAGCAATCAGACTCCATAGTCATCCAGTAATACCCTACTCTCAACAGTTTTCTAGCCATAGCGTGCCCATTGGCATGGGTACCGAAATATCCTTCATGAACCTCTTCCATTAACAGGCCCGCCTCGTGTTCATCAACACAACGTAGCAAGACCATGTCAAAGTTCCTCTTGTATAACACATCGTCTTTATTCAAAAAGAAATTCCCGACCAACCTCCTCAGAGTTTTCTTATCCTTGGCAGACGCACCCTCTGGATACTCTTGACTCTTTATAAAAACCTTAATATCATGATACCAAGGTTTTCCATCTGATACACCTTCAACCGCAAACACAAAAGCTAGTCTATCCAGACGCATGATTCTGATTGAGGGAGTCTCATTCCAACGATTCACCTGATACATCGAAGACAACGTTGCCAACGCATCTGCCATCTGATTCTCTAACCGGGGTATATGATGGAAATCAACTCTGTCAAAGAAAGGTAACAACCTTCTGGCATAGTTGTTATAAGGCACCAAATTCGCTTGACGAGTTTCCCATTCACCAGTAATCTGATTAACTACCAACGCGGAATCACCATAAACATCGAGGTTCTTGATTCTCAAATCAATTGCTTCTTCTAACCCCATGATGCATGCTTCATACTCCGCCTCATTGTTGGTGCATACGAACGCTAACCGGGCAGTGAAGGGTATATGAGAACCCTGTGGAGTCATAATGATTGCCCCGATTCCGTTACCGTATGAGTTAACAGCCCCATCAAAAACCAACTTCCATTGGGATCCAATTTCAGGTCCCTCATCAGGTAGCGGCTCTTCACAATCTTTCATCTTCAGAAACATGATATGTTCATCAGGAAATTCAACTTCATTGGTTGATAATCCTCAATTGGTTGTTCAGCCAGATATTCTGACAAAACACTTCCCTTAATGACCTTTTGGGAAACATATTGGATATCGTATTCTGTCAAAACCATCTGCCAACGGGCTATTCTTCCAGATAGCGCCTGCTTTTCGAACACATACTTGATCGGATCCATCTTCGAAATCAAGAGGGTTGTGTGGTTTAACATATACTGCCTCAAACGCTTGGCTACCCAAGCGAGTGCACAACATGTTTTTTCCAGCATCGAGTACCTCGACTCACAATCAGTGAACTTTTTACTTAGGTAGTAAATGGCATGCTCTTTTCTACCTGACTCGTCGCGTTGACCGAGCACACACCCCATTGAATTCTCAAGAACCGTAAGATACATAATCAATGACCTTCCTGGCACTGGCGGCATAAGGACCGGAAGTTCCTGCAAATATTCTTTTATTTTTTTGAACGCCTTTTGACAATTTTCGCTCCACCTGACCTCTTGATCTTTTCTTAACAATTTGAATATTGGTTCACACGTGGCTGTAAGATGAGAGATGAATCTAGCAATGTAGTTCAACCTCCCTAAGAAACCACAAACCTCTTTTTTTGTTCTCAGTTCAGGCATTTCTTGTATGGCTTTTACTTTAGCAGGATCAACCTCGATACTTTTTTCACTGACAATAAACTCCAGTAATTTTCCAGATCTCACCCCGAAGGTGCACTTGTTCGGATTCAACCTCAATCTGAACTTTATCAACCTTTCAAACAGTTTCTGAAGATTCAATAGATGCTTTTCCTCCGTTTATGACTTCGCAATCATGTCATCAACATAGACCTCGATCTCTTTGTGAATGATATCATGAAAGAGAGTCATCATTGCCCGCTGATAGGTTGACCCAGCATTTTTCAATCCAAAGGGCATTACCTTGTAACAGAATGTTCCCCACGGTGTTATGAACGTCATCTTTTCCATGTCCTCTGAGGCCATTTTGATTTGGTTATACCCAGAGAAGCCATTCATGAAGGAAAATATAGAGTATTGAGCAGTGTTGTCCACTAACACGTCAATGTGAGGAAGCGGGAAATCATCTTTCGGGCTTGCTCTATTCAGATCTCTGTAGTCAACACACATCCTGACCTTTCCGTCCTTTTTACGTACAGGCACGATATTAGCAACCCACGGAGGATAATTTGTCACTGCCAGAAATCCAGCATCTATCTGTTTCTGAACCTCTTCTTTAATCTTGATAGACATTTCCGGTTTCGTCCTTCTCAGCTTCTACTTAATCGGAGTACATCCCTCTTTGAGAGGTAGCCGATGTACCATGATGTCAGTGTCAAGCCCAGGCATGTCTTGGTAAGACCAGGCGAAGATATCAACATACTCTCGAAGCATTTCAATCAATCTTCCCTTTACACTGTCTTCCAAAGCACCCCCAATCTTTACTTCTTTCTTTGCGTCCTCGGTTCCCAAGTTAACAATCTCCAATTCCTCCTGATGAGGTAGAATGACCTTTTCCTCATGTTTCAACAGTCTGGCCAATTCCTTGGATAAGTCACAATCTTCATCAGTCTCTTCTTCAGCCTGATAAATGGGATTGTCGAAATCATACCGAGCCATAGCTGAATCATGATTGGTGGTATCTGAACAAGGAAACCTGCATGATTGATGATTTAAGTTTATTATGTATGCAATAAACAAGAACACATTGCCATTTTGATGTGATTTAATGCAAAAACTAAAAACATAAAAACAGGGATCAAAACATTTGAATGTGAAAAATGTCCTTTATTAATGATAAAGAAAACACACAAAATATTCAAGCCCTACAAACAAAAATCACTACGCCTTAGGCATAACGTAGGATTGTCATAACAGGAAAACAAAGGCAATTACACTGGGCCGGTCACTTAAATGGATTTCTCTGATGACCAGTTGCAAAGACTTTGCCCTGGAATGCAGGGGCAGATCCAATTATCCATATCGCAATCGCTATCCCCTTCCTCATCAATAGCATTAACTTTGTCAAAGAACACACCGACACTGGTAAAACGAACCGGACCATAAAACTTGGGAGGATCCTCAGGACGCCTGGGTGGCTTATATCCCAGCCCGTAAGTATTCTGCTTTTTCTGGACCTCGATAACCTGACCCCATCTATGTGAACTGCCGACTTCAACCATAGCCCGTGCATCCTTGAAGGAAGACATGGAGACCTCTGGCTTATATACCACTGCAGGCTTATTTGCCACTTCAGATTGGCTGACTTCTTCGAGAGGCTCCTCAGTGATCTTCACTGCCTCAAAACCCTGACATAAAGTATCATGTATTTCGCCATCTACCTCCACATACTTGAAAGTAGATAAATGACTTATCATGATGTCCTCTTCACCGCAAACCGTCACTACATGTTCGTCCACCATGTACTTCAGCTTCTGATGTAGAGTTGATGTAACTGCCCTAGCACTGTGAATCCATGGACGGCCCAGTAAACAACTGTAAGTATGCTGAATGTCCATGATATAGAAGGTAGCATCAAAAACCTCTGGACCAACCTTAATTGGCAGCACAATTTCCCCGAAGACAGATCTATTGGAACCATCGAAGGGACGCACCACCAAATCACTTGATGTGCATATTAACCCACGAGTGTCCAACTTCATCAGTGCTTTCTTCGGTAAAACGTTCAAATATGACCCAGTGTCAACAAGCACATGCGACATCAAAGATCCTCGGCATTCAACTGAAATATGCAAAGCATTATTATGATTTCTCCCAGCTGGAGTCAAATCAACATCGGTAAATCCCAAACCATTTCCTGCATTAACATGAGCCACTACCCCCTCCAGCTGATTAACTAATATCTCCTGGGGTACATACGCAGTATTCAATACCTTCAAAAGTGCATTATGATGCGCTTTCGAGCACAATAACAACGATAAAATGGATATCTTAGACGGTGTTTGGTGCAATTGATCGATGATTTTGTAATCACTCTTCTGAATTATCCTCATAAACTCTTCCACATTCTCTGAGAATGAGTTGCCATCTGGCTTTGCTGCGGAATCATTCACTACCGGCGTCTGCACAGAATTATCCATAACCTGTTTTCCTTTGTCTGGCCTAGAACCACCAGCCTGATCATCAGATGGGATAAAGACTCTACCACTCCTCATGATAGCTCCTGCTTCATCATTACTTTCAGAACTGGAGTTCATTACCGACGTACCCATCAACTCTTATTTCTGCCCGTTAACAAACACTTCAGCACCATAGTTCCAGGGGACATCTTTTGTGCTCTCATACGGGATGGGCCCAGGAGTGGTGATAATGACCGGCGCTGGTCTCGCCGGCGCTAAAATAGTTATCGTTTTAAAAGGGATAGTAATAGTGGCAACCTCATTCTTTCTGCCAATATTCTTCTGATCGCACCTATCGAACTGTAACCGACCTTCATCAATCAGCTTTTGAATTCTGGATATCAATAGATCACAACCATTAGTTTACAGCATACATTCTGAGCAACTCTTATCACAACTAGTGAATACTCCACCCTTCAGTAGTCTCTCTTTCACTACCAACAACGGAGTCTTCAGTTATTTCACATCCAGAACCAAATTCAAAGATTCATCATCTTTTATAACAACATTAACCCTTGGCCCATCTTGGTCCGGCATTGGGTTTTGGATGACATTCGGCCCGTCGTTTGAGAAATTAATAGCTTTTGAGTCCAAGAAATCCTGAACCTTGTGTTTAAATGCTTTACAATTATCAATGTGATGTCTCGGCGCTCCAGTATGGAAGTCGCAATGAGCATTGGCGTCATAACCGGGAGGTGGCTTACCGGAAAGGGGGGCCAGAGTCCTCTTCTAGACCAACTGTAGTTGTAGCAAATGCTGGAAAAATTGAGAGTAAGGCATGGGTGGTGTTGCAAAATGCCTATCAGCCATTCTCAGTCTAGCTGGGTACTGACGGGGAGCAGTATTTTCTTGTTGTGCTGCCTGTGGCGGAAGTGCTGCAGGAATAGTCACTGAAGCCACCTGCAGATTATAATTCTGACGCTGCTTTCTCTTACTGCGGTATGAAGAAACAGAATACGCCTCCTCCTTTTTCTTGTAATTCACATAAGGTTTCTTCCCTCCTCCAGAAGGCCCATCACTGCCTGACACCTTTCCAGCTTTAATTCCACTTTCCACCATTTCCCCAACCAAGATCAGATCAGCAAACTTTCCTGACATGCAAGGCAGCAGCTTCTCGTAATAATGACCTGGCAAGGTAGCCATGAACATATTCAGCATCTCCTTCTCCAACATGGGAGTTTGTACCCTCGCTGCCAGTTTTCACCACCTTTGGGCGTATTCCTTGAAGCTTTCACTGTTCTTCTGAGACATACTCTACAGCTGAGTCCTATTGGGAGCCATATCAGTGTTATATTGGTAGTTCTTGACAAAAGCCTCTACCATCTCTCTCCAATTATGGACGTGACATCTCTCCAATTGCATATACCACTCCAAGGATGCCCCAGACAGGCTATCTTAGAAGAAATGCATCAGTAATTTTTCATCCCTAGATTATGCAGCCATTTTCCTTGCGTATGCCCGGACATGAGTCTTTGGGCAAGTGGTTCCATTGTATTTCTCAAAGGTAGGAACCTGGAATTTGTACGGAATTACGACACCGGGGACCAGCCCAAGATCATCTAAATCCATACCCACAGAGTTCTGATTCACAACCCCTTTTAGCTGTTCTTCAATCAACCTGATCCGCTGATCATCAACAGTCGGGGTAACACCATCCCCGCCTTGCACAGAAAATATGTCATCCTGTTGGTCATCGAAGTGACGGCCATGAACTGCGCAGACGCCATTTCCTCCTACTACCACAGAAGGAATCACATTGTCTCCTCCGCCCGGAGGAATGACAATACCAGCTACGGGACCACCCTGAATGCCATTACCAATAACACCTCTGCCTGGAGGACCATTCTAAACACCGATACCCACAATACCAATGCCCGGAGGAGCAACATTGTGATGAAGACCGCCATGAAGAACGCCATCCTCGTCAACTCTTGCCACTAAGGGTTGGACAAGGGTCCTCAGCTGCTCTTGCCCTTGTGCAACGCCTTGCATTAATTCCATGAACTGGGCCATGCGAGTCTGCACAGCGGGTATCTCAGCCTGCATCTGTTCCATAGCTCTCTTTTAATTGGATCTGGTAGAATACTGATGAATCTGCCGGTCAGCAATCCTGCCTGTGGAAGAACACGATAAGAAAATCAGAGATAAACTTGCTATGCAAAATGCAAAATGATTATGGTTATGTAAATGCAAACATCATCTTTAAACATTCCCAGGGCGTATCTGCTTTGATTCCAGGCTCTGAAACCGGGCAAAGGATTGGACACAATATCGGAAAATAAATCTAAACCCAGAAATACAGAAGAATCAACACAAAAGAAGCACATCCTTTAAAAAACTGAGAGCCACTGAGACATATATGATTAAACTGAGCATTTTATATCATGTCATAAGAGTTCATACAGACAAGTCTGATACAATCAAAGGTGATTCCATCAACAATCCTGATGGTAATCCCAACAAAACATAACGACAAGATCACTACAAATTAATTCCAAACAAGCTGGCTTCAACTTCCTCAAGAAGATCCACAGTGTTTGGATGTGTAGGTCGCTCTATCAACCCTTTGATCAGTCTATTTCTCTTTTAAATATCTTGATTCAGCCTAGCAATCTGTTCTTCAACATTGTTGCCTCCGCGCCTTGATTTCTTGACTTCGGCTTGCAACTTGAGCTCCTCAATTTCCTTCTGAGCTTCTTTCCACTTACCAGCGAGGTGCTTTTTTTCTGCTTTCACCCTTTGAAGTTCTTCTTTCAATTCCCCATTCTCCACCTGGAGCTTTTCCCACATCTCCTGTTACGTGGCAAGCTTGGCTTCAATCTCGGTCAAGAGCGTCTTGTTTTTCCTATAGGCCTTGCTAGAGGATTCAGCAGCCATACTGACTTTTCTGAAGTGCTGAGCTCTATCAGTGACATCTTTCTCCTTCTCTTCCAGGCGCTCTGTCACATCTTGAACTTTCCATTTCAACTCTCGGTTGTCATGTAAAGCACCTTGCAGCTGACTACTCATACCAGCATTCTCCATCCTCAAATCATGCACCAATTCTCGCTGCTTATCAAATTCTTCAATAGGTACAGTGAACCTCTCCTCCACAGTCTCAGGATACAAGGGAGGCGCCCAGTGAAAAGGCAAGTAGAACTCTTCCACTCTTCTCTTTAACCAATCTACATACGGAGAGAACGCTTGATTGTTGGGTTTACCCAAAGCGGCTTTTCCTTTCTTTTGTCTACTGAGCCATGCTTCGGAAGCCTTCTGCGCCACAGCTAAACCATCGGCTACATGAAAATACAAGGACTCTTTCAAATCTTTTTCATCCGGAGGATCTTTTAGAGCATATCCAAACTTCCTGATAGCCAAAGAAGGATTGTAATTAATACCCCCTTTTCTCCCTATCAATGGTACGTTAGGGTACTCACCACAGCTGTGCAAAATGTCTTTGCCAAGCAATCCTTGATCCACCCAAACAATATCCTTAGCAGTTAGACCCATCAGACGTCTACTCCAATCTAGAGAAGTCCTAGTATCCACAAAAGCGCCTGACCGGGGTAAACGGTTTGCAAACCACTTATAGAAAAGAGATGCACAGCAATGAATTATCCCGCCTCGTCACTTCTCATTCCTGTTGTACAAGGCATAGTGAAGATCTCCTAACAAGGTCGGCACTGGATTCTGAGTTGAAAAGATCTAGATAGCGTCCGTATCAACAAAGTCAGATTCATTAGGAAAAATGACAATGCCATATACACAGAGAGCCAGTATTGCATTGAAAGCTGTCTATTTCTTTTCCTTGGCCGCTTCTTGAGCCTTCTTTACAAAGTACGCTAAGTGATAGCCACGAGACTTCCCCTTGTTGGTAATGTCAGCTTCCAAAGTTGATTTGCTCAAATAAAGAGCCTCATCCACAGCTTTAAAGTCAAGGTCTGCCTTGGAACCATAGAAAGGAACACCTTATTTAATGGAAACCCTCAGGATGTTTGAGTACTCCTCCAGAGTAGGGACCAATACATAGTCTGGCAACACGAAGCATATAAGGGAAGGATTATAGAACTGCATCAAGGTGTGCAAGCCATTGTATTCATACTCACTGATGTTACGAGTGAAAGATAAGATCCAACCATATTTCTCTTTGAACATCCCCAACACTTCCGGACCGGCCATATTCTGTAAGACGCCAATCTGACCAAGAGTGAGCTTCGGGAACTTGTAAACAATGATGTTCTTCTTACTCTTCTGAGTGTCCATCCCGATGACTGCCCGTTGACTGGAATCAAAAGATCAGATACTACCTAGAAATGTAAAAATATGAATGTCAGAAAAATGAAATGCAATGCAAAGCATGGGATCAAGGTATCCACACAAGCTGGCTGCACTGAACAAACTAAATAATCTCAAGGCTTCGCACCAAATACCCAGAACACCAGAGTAACCACACTGATAAGTTACATGCAAACCTGCAAACACCCATCCCCTCTCACATGTGGGTTCTAGAAAACCGAGGATCCTCAATATCACAGACTCTCAGGTCGAGAAATGATGATACGTTCACCATTTCTGGTTTGGCATCATCATCAATCGAGGAGGCCTCAACTGATTCCCCTAAAAAAGGATATCCTATGGCAAGTTCCCAGCATTGGGTCTTCGGATCGAGAAGTGTAATGGGTTTTCCATTTCTGGCCTGCCATTATCACATCCCGGGAGGAGTGCCGTTACTGAGTCCTCGGGAATGGTCACCAGAGTCGACAGTTCCTCAAGAGAATAACTACTGGCCTGTATCAACATACAGTAGCAGATATCTCCGGATAGAACCTCGTCTGGTTGTAGGTCTCGTGAACACCCAACCTAGCCAACACCACGGGAGCGTCACGCCTGCCCACGCTAATACCTATGTGTATGCTCAAGCTTGGGTAGTGGGCTTATCTCTCAGAAATCCCAACCTGACAAACAGAAAATCCAGTACAGCACAACACAGTCCTGCATAATAATGAAATGCAATGCTATAAATGCGGTAAATACAGTAAAACAGTAAAACAGTAATACAGTAATGCACAACAAAAATAAAGCACCATAATAAACATCCAATGAAAATAAACAACCAAGCACTAGGATTGACTCGCATAAGGGATGAACCAGCAATAGGTCAACTGTCCCCAGCAGAGTCGCCAGCTGTCGCTCTCGGAATATTCATCCAAGTACAAACGCAAAAGTGGCGTGAAAACAGAGTCGCCAGCAATGTGTATTTATCCCAAGAGAGGGAAAGGAAACACTGCGTAAACCTGAGGGAAGGAAAAGCATGGTCTCGCGACCAAGAGAAACGGGTAAGGGAGTCGGTTACGCGAAGGGAAGGTATTAGCACCCCCACACGTCCATCGTACTCGATGGGATCCAGACTTGTTATCTCGATCAAAGGGTGTCGTCGTCTGGAGCTCCACTGCTACTGGAAAGGAAAAGGAACGGGAACGTACAAGAACGAAGAAACGAAGAAGAAAAAGAAAAAAAAAGTGACTCGATAGGGCATCGACACCGTACGCCTACGTATTCCCTCGTGCAATGGGAAAGTCAGAGTCAACGTAGTTCGGACATGAACTAAGGGGGGAGGTTGCTCGCCAAGACATCACCGTCTTATGTCTACGTATCCTCAATCTAACTAGAAGGAGGGAATCAGAGCAGTCGTAGTTTTACCTAACGAGGTCGGTGTTTTTTATGAGCGGCGTTAAGTTCGCATTCGGAAGTTAGGGTCGATGCCTGTTTGCGACGAGACGAAAAATAACGTGCTCTTTTCTGAAAATGAGTTCGAAACTTAACAATCCCGAAGGATAAAAAGGTTTGAGTTTGTTTTGTGTTTTTTAGACAAGAAGTGGATTGAAGTTAGTTTGCAACTTGCATTGCACCCAAGCCTACAACATAGGAACGAATACGTCGCGTATCGTCCCCAACAGGATGTACACTAAGTACCCTAGAAGAATGAAGGGAGATCCCCCATACTTCACTTCCCATATATAAGGCTCATGCGTAATACACGTTAACCTTTATTAAGTGTTTTAGAGAAATTATGAGATGAGAAGAGAAGACTCAAAGAAGAAGAAAACACTAAGGGGATTCTCTCCTAAAGTTGTCATGCAAAAGATGGCCTTAAAGTCAAGGTTTAAGAACAACCTAAGTATAAAGAAGAGAGAGGGATAGCACTGCCTAATGCTTATCCTACCTCACCTTAATAAAAAATTAAGGATGAGCTAGGATCCCAAAGGGTGTGAGAAAGTTGTACACAAAGCATTATATCATGCTATTCACAAAAGGAAAAGACAAGGAAGATAGATGAGAGATGAAAGAAGAGATGAACATGGATAACCATCCACATGTTCAAATACCTTACCTCTGCCCCTACATAAAAGGTTAGTACCAAATTATTACAAGTAATGAATACAAGTATCAAAAGTAAACCAAACAAATGCTAGTTGCTTTAAGAAGACAACTTGAAAAGAAAATAAATGCTAAACCAAAAGGGAAGAGTCCTAAGAGTTAAGGAACATCAAAGGTTAGTAGGTACATGTCAATGTATCCTACTAAGGTTAAGGTATCAAACAAAGTCAAACTAGGTTGAAACATGCATCAAAAGGTCATACAATTACAAGTTATGCATTAACTATGCAAGATGAATGCAAATGAATCATGAACATGAATGAATGCGTATGTAAACATCAAAGTCAGAAGTGAATGACATTTAAGAATGCATATGGATGTCAATGAAGGATTATACAACTCATGGATGCAAGCATTAAAGAAATAAAGTAAGCAAAAGTGAAATCAAACTCTATTCAAGTTCATACAAACATGCATACTTGTAATGCAATTAAGAAATGAAGATGTAAGATGAACAATCATGTAACATGAATGCAAGTCAGTAGCATATGATATTGGATATGACATTTAGAAGTCAAGAATGTATGCACAAAGTCCACACAAGTATCATGTTGAAGCACATTGAAGATTAGAAGCAAACAAGGTTCAAACTAGGTCAAACAAGTTCAAACAAACACCCTAAGATTTATGAACTTAAGAGACATGTGAGGTGATGTTAGAAGCCATGGCATAGGGTCAAGAATGATTACAAACAGAAGTGTAATCATGTCAAAGTGAATGTGTAAGATCATACAAGAGTTGATACAAACATGTGCTCAAAGAAGGTCAAGCGAGAATGCACAATTACACAACACATTTCAAGTTAAAACATGTGCATACAAGTCATGTAAGGATGAACTTTGAGTGACCTATAACATGAGAAAGAGGACCTATAATGTTCATACAACATGTGTCAAGAGGTCTCATCAATTACCAAAGAGAAATGCATACAATTCACATCAAAACCCTATCAAATGATCTCTAACATTCACACAACAAAGCATGCTTTTATGGATTCCAAAAGAACATGTTAAGAGGATAAGAAAAAATGGAAAATGCAAGCATATTGAAGTGCAATCAGTGTGAAAACATGCATCAAAAGAATGATTCCAAAATCATTAAGGATCACCCCAAAACATGCTTCACAAGTTCACATGAGTGACACAAACATTAAGCACAAAATAGGACATTCAAACATCAACCAAAAATGCCTTTAAAAATCCACAAAAATTCCATGAGATGCCTCAATATACCATATAATCATGTATCAATTGATATGCAAAAATTCACTTTACAACCATGTCAAACAAATCCAAAGATGGAACATGTATCATGAATAAATGCACATACAAAATAAATTGGAAGAAAATTCATGAAAATATAGCAAAATAATCCAAAATCAGAAATAAAAATGATAAAAAATTATTTAAATGTCTAAGAATGCATCATGAATTTTTTGGGAATTTTATCATGCATAAAAGTATTTTTAAAAAATTAGAAATGAAACAATCATGAAAATAAAATAAAAAAACAAATAGAAATGACCATGAGGGTGCAACGAAAGCAAAAGTCCAGTTCAATTGTGCTTTGGGCTCAGAAGCGTGGGGTGTGAATATCATTATCAGCCCGGTCCAATAACACGTGTTCAGATGAGGCTCATAGCATGTGGATCAGTCAATCCATTGACTCAATCTCATCCCTTGGATGGAGTCAGCACATGATGATTAAAAAAAGTACACGTGCCATGTGGATCATAGTGCATATACATGCTAAACAATCATGAAGCATACACATGGAATCACACAATTTGAATTAAATCAGAAATAGAGGCACGTGTCTCCCACCCTCTCTTATTAAATTTTTTGGCATGATGAGAAGCTGTAGATCAAAAAGATCCAACGGTCCTGTTATAAACTGGAGTCAGGCTAGGGTTCTTTTGGTTTGAAGAACACCACCGGCCGGAGAAGACTCTGGTCATCTTCTCCGGCCACTCTCCACCGTGGCAAAATTCACAGGCAACCAAAAATTAACAAGCAATATACCAAAATGTTCCTTAGGTCATGTAGATCATGGATCTAGCATCAGAAAGGACAAACAACTCACATACAGAGAGAATCGAAGAGAATAAGTTTGCCCTAGAAAATTCCACTAAGCACCTATGGTGCCTATCAACTAGCCAGATTCATCAAACCTCCTATTGAACTCAAAACAAGCAAAAAAAAAAAACAAGTTCAGATTATAGTATAAGAGGAGCAAAAATTTGAAGTGAAACCTGTGCTTTGATGAACTCTTAACTCAAAAGAAATCCAGAGAGGAGGCTCCTTTTGCTCCTTGAACTTCAAACTGGCCAAATAAAGGCTATGAACTTGTGGTGCTTGCAATTCAATGAAGAAGATGAATGAATCCTATGCAATTTGATGCTTCTATGCTCCTTCTCCTTTGAGGTTTCTTGAAGAAGAATCAAAGAGGATTTTGCAGTGGAATTGATGAAGATTAAGACTCGTGAGTGAGAAAACTCAGAGGGAGAGAATGAGAATTTTCAGAGGAGTGAAGAGTGTAGAATGAGCAAAGTTGGTTATGATTTCTGTTAGAAGTTTCTATTATATCTTGAGTTAACTGTTAACCACCTAGTTTAACAGTTAGAACTCTGGTTAATGCAAGGTGTAGTGAGAAATGGAGAGGGTGAGCTGAGAAATAAAGATTGAGTGAAGCTTGTGGAGGAATCCTCGTGTGTGATTTGATTCAATGTGGAGAGGATTATGAAGTGTTGTGGTGAGGTTCCAACTGAATGGTGATGATGATGTATTGAGTTATATCTGCTGCAACTTCTCAAGTAAGTTTCTTTTATTCTCTTTTGGTTTGGACAAAGATGGTATGGATGGTACAAAAGCATGTATGGCATGTAAGAGCTATGTTTGTCTCAAAAAAGCAATGTTTAGTGACATGGGATGAAACATGCGCATGACATTAACAATGTGCACCAAATTCTGTTTACTTGGCATGGAAGAAACAATTGGTATGATGATGAGTTTGAAGCATGATATCTCCATGATCATGGGATGAAATGACATGGTTAATGGCTCTCTGGAAAGAGGACATGGAGTAGAGCAAGATAGGAGTGGAAAACAAATGCAAATGGAACCTCTAACCTGCTTAAAAACCTAATAAAGATGCTTGGTTCTGACTGCATAGGTGTGTCACCAAACCTGCCCTTGACCAGCTCACCTGCGTGGCAGAATAGATCAGCTAGTGTCTCCACTTTGGACCAAAATATCTCTCCAATGATTGATCAAATGAAAAATTGTTCAACATCAAAGTTGAAGAGGAGATGGAGGGGAACAATATTGATGTTGAACATTTTCCAAATTGAAGCCTCCATCAATGAGATATTTTCCCTTGAACTTGGACACAACATGCACACCAAGTGTTTGTGAAAACAACTGCGTGCTGACTGGTCATGACTTGCCATTTTGCCTTGATTCCTCTCCACTTTGATTCATCATATCTCTCTCAATTTTAATCCAATGGAGATATTCTTGGTATGGTTTTGAAGCTTGAAATATGAACTTTTGATAGGCCTGCATAAATTTTCAATTTGGAGCTTGTAACATGGCGAAAGAATAGCTTAAAGTGAGCCCTTCAACTTGCCTACACTTGCCATAAGTGGAAACCCTAAGTTTATAAATTTGGCAACTTTGAATCTTTCTTGATTTTTGATGAAACCCTAGACATTCCTTGATCAAATCTTCTCCAATGAACACATTTGAGACGAGGAACAAGATTTTGACCTCAAAAAGTCAAGAGTTGACCTTTTCCTTTGTACAGTTGACTTTTCCCCAATTCTCCTAATTTTCAGTCAATTGATCAATTGAAACCCTTCCAAACCAAATTGATGGACAATTTTCCAATATTTGAGACTTAAGGACACGAGGAATACCATATAATCAAGTCTTGCCCAAAAAGTCAGAAATAAATTGATTTTATGGCAAACCCTAATTTTGGTGTCTCCAGTCTATGAGGAATCAACACATCTTCCAAATCCAAATTCCTCTGAGTATGATGTGTATCCTCTCAAACAAAGATGAGATGTGCCATTTGGTGATGATAGAAGCTCAAGGATCTTGCCCATTGGGGTGTTATACTCAAGAATTCCAAAGACCCTAATTTTGCACTGGTTAGGAGAATGTGATTCACTTGAGGTCTTTTGACAAGCTTGATCATATGATGAGATGGTAGATCAATTGAGATCTCTTAAGATATCTTGAGGCTCAAGGTTCCCTTGATTGGATTTAGACACCTTGATCCCATGCTAAGGACAATGATATACAAAGATGATAATGCAAGAATGCAATGAAACATAAGTCAGTCAAAGCTAAATCATGGGGGCAAATTTTGAGGTGTTACAGGAGGTTCAAACCCGCGTCCTTCAGAATGACAAACACACAAGTCACGCACCCTTACCACTACACCAGGGCTGGCTTGCCAGTCTTGGTGTGCAACCTGGATAATATATATTAAAATGATATTTAAATTATAAAACACGTGCGCAGACTCTATTGTTGTCTTCAACCTCAAGTTTCACATTTTCAAAATCATGAATTCCTTATTTTTGCACCAAATCAAACATTCTAATATACCATTTTAATCAGAATTTCATGAGGAATTCAAATATGCATTTAGTTTTCATTTATATTGATCACGACTCACGAATTTCAGACATAACCAGATGAACCCTAAAACTTTGAACAAAAATTAAATGACATACACACATGATCAATGGATAAATGCATAGGGCTTACAATCCTTACATTCTAGCAAGAAAATTGGTATCGAGAAATGGTTAAAATGATGCCCACAACATCGAGTTTGAAATGTCAGAAAAGTTACCTATTGGAGAGTGTCCAATGCACCTTTACAGAGCTCCCAGATGATGAATGATGATGCTTACAGCTTCACTAAATCCCCAGGAAGATGTTGAAATGCTTAGCTTGCTTTGAAATGCCTTCAATCTTTCCGCTCAAATCAACTTGCAAAAATGAAATGTGAGTTTGTGATCTTGGTGTTTGAGTCATTACAGATTGGTTTTAATGATTTGGACAAGTTAGGTGAGGTATATGGAAGGTGTTTGAAGTGTGAAAGTGGACGTTAGGTGGCTAAATGGTGAAATTCGATTTTCACTTCAATGAAGCTTGGAACTTTTACTCAAGTGTGCACTCAGGTTTTTGCTAATGTTTTTGTGTGTTTAGAGAAATGCAATGAGGCTGTTATTTATAGGAAAATGATCTGAGGCTTTGAGAAAGGGTTTGAATCAGATGCAAGCATTATTTGATGAATAAAGCAAATTTTCATAAAGTTGGTGGAAGGTACAACATAGCTCTTTGGTACAACTCCTAAGTTGACATTCTGAGAAATCACTATTGGTTCGATAAACTACCTTTGATGTTCAGATGAGCTGCATAACTTGTGGAAAAGGTTTTGATAAAAAATCTAACTTTATGTGATGCACAACACGTAATTCAACATGGATCATTGGAGTGAGCTTTCACACTTTGAATTGAGATCAATCTCCCACAAATTTGGTACCAATCTAAAGATATCATGGGATACTACAAGTTTCATGTTGATCATATGTCTTAGAGATGCTTGGAAACTTAGTGAAAGTGACCTCCAATTCGTGCCAACCAAACTGGTTCATAACTTGGTGAATTTCTGGTTCAGTTTGAACCATGCTGATCATGATGAAATCCTAACTTTGGACAATCATATCTTTCAATTGGTAAGGGATTTTGGACCCATTCTTTCACCAAAATGAAGTATGAAATATGATCTTTAATTGCAGCCATCAAGCATCAAAAGAGGTGGCTTTAATTGTCCACAAAGTCATGCACTTGACAATGTTAAAAACATAGAAAAAATTCTAAGGGTTTTGGATTTTCACACAACTTGAAACCCTAACTTTGGACTTCAATATCTTCCACTCCAAGCATGTTTTTGGCTTGTAATTTTCATCAAATTGTAGTATCAAATTCCATCTTTGAGTGAAGATTTCAATTGTTTCCTCTGGATTCTTGAGGAAGAAGTTACAACTTTGGAAAGTAGGTCACTTGATCATGGAAATTTGATACATAGAAAAAATCAAGAAACCCTAATTTGGCAATTTTGCATCTTTGAATGATTTCTTTGGTTTAGCTTGATCAAACTCAATCATCAATATCTTCCACTCCAAGCATGTTTTTGCATCTTTGAATGATTTCTTTGATTTCACAAAACTTGAAACCCTAACTTTGGACATCAATATCTTTCACTCCAAGCATGTTTTTGGATTGTAATTTTTATCAAATTATAGTAACAAATTCCATCTTTGAGTGAAGCTTTCAATTGTTCCCACTGGATTCTTGAGGAAGAAGTTACAACCTTGGAAAGTAGGTCACTTGATCATGGAAATTTGATACTTATAAAAAATCAAGAAACCCTAATTTGGCAATTTTGCATCTTTGAATGATTTCTTTGGTTTAGTTTGACCAAAAATCCCAAAAGTCAAACTTTGACTATCATCAACAGTTAACTTTTCATCAGTTGACATCCCAATCTTTCAATTGTCAATAAAACAAACTCCTTGAGCTAATCCAAACACGTGAATGTTTTGAGGTATGAGATCATGTCTTCATCAAAAAGTCACCTTCGAGTCGTTTTTGGTCAAAACCCTAATTTGGTATACCAGATGAATTAAAGCTTGATGAAGTTGCATTGATGTAGTATTTAACTTGATTATGGATGAAGGGAAACTCTTGATCATGTTGAATTACTTGGGATTTTAATAAGTTGAGAATCACAAAAATCCTTGATTGATCCTCTACTTGAATTTCTTAATAAAAAAAACAAAGCAAGTAGATGACATATTTGTGTATTTTTCATGAGATTAGTAATGCATAAAAGACACACACATGAGATGCTTTATGGCATTAATGATGAAAATGAGGTGGGAACTTAGGGTTAAAAATTAGGGTATGACACTAAGGTAGACGCAACATTGTAGTGGGAGACTCCTAAGTTGGTTACCAAGATCAAAAATTTTATGGGTTTAGCTGGTTACTATTGAAGGTTTATAGAAGGCTTTTTGAGGTTTCCTTTGCCTTTGAGTCAATTGACCTAGAAAGGACAAGCTTATGTGTGGGATGTTCGGTGTGAAGAAAGTTTCAAAGATCTGAAGAAGAGGTTGACGTCGACGCCAATTTTGATCTTACTATATGCGAGTGAATCTTTTGTTTTGTTTTGTGATGCTTCTAATATGGTTTTAGGTTATGCACTTATGCATAGCAGTCAAGTGGTAGTGTATGCTAAGAGACAAATCATGAATCATAAGAGGAATTATCCTACCCATTATTTGGAGTTAGAACCAATGGTATGTGTGCTTAAAGTTTAGAGACAATACCTGTATAGTTTGAGGTTTGAAGTTTCAGTGATCATAAGAGTATGAAGTATCTGTTTGATCAAAAGAGTTGAATATGAGGCCGAGAAGATGGCTTGAATTTCTGAAGGACTATGACTTTGAGTTAAGTTACCATCTCGATAAGGCTAATGTAGTAGTAGATGCGTTAAGTAGAAAGTCATTGCATATGTTGGCACTAATGGTTAAAGAATGGGTTTGATTGAGTAGTTTAGAGATCTTAAGTTTGGTTTGTGAGATAACTCCACAAAATGTGAAGTTGATTAGTAGGGTACTAGTAGAAACCAAAGAAGGCAAGAAGTTATATTTAGGATTGATTGATCGATTGGTACTAATAAATCAAGGTAAAGAAGTAGACTTCAAGGTAGATGAGAATGGGATTATGAAATTTTGGGATAAAGTTTATGTGTCGGAGTTACCAGAGCTTAAAAAGAGAATTCTAGAAAAAAGTCACAGGTATAGTTTGAGCATTTATCCCGGAGCCATTAAGATGTATCAAGATCTTAAGATGATGTTTTGGTGGACAGGTATGAAGAAGGATGTTGCAGAGTTTGTGTATTCTTATTTGACTTGTCAGAAGTCGAAGATAGGAAATCAGAAGCCATATGGATTGATGCAACCCTTGGGTATTTCTTAGTGGAAGTGGAATAGTATCTCTATGCATTTTTTTGTGGGTTTTCCAAAGACCACAAAAGGAAGTGATTCTATCTGGGTTGTTATGGATTGACTGAATATGTCAGCTTATTTTGTGTTGATAAAGATCAGTTACTCATTGCAGAAGTTAGGAGATATAGACATTAATGAGATTGTGAATCTACATGGAATTCCTTTGAGCATTATTTCATATAGAGATCTGAGGTTCACATCATGGTTTTAAAAGAGTTTTCAATAATCATTTAGAACCAAGTTAAGGCCGAGTTCTAGTTACCATCCATAGAGCAAGGAGGAAATTAAGACAATTATTTTCCACTGATTGAGTTTACCTATAACAATAGTTTCCATTCTAATTGGAATGACTCCTTTTGAAGATTTCTATGGTAGAATATGTAGGACACCTTTGTGTTGGTATATATCAGGTGAAAGTATTGTGCTTGGATTAGAGATTGCTCAACAAACTACTGAGAAGGTTAAGATGATTCAGGAAAAGATGAAAGCATAGAAGAGCAAACAGAAGAATTATAAAGATAAGTGTCATAACCCAAATTTTGATCACTAAGATTTCCCATCATTGTGTAAATCATCATCACAATATGGATGTACCTTTATGCCTCATCAATCTCCTCAAGAATTGTTGAGCATTCCCTAGAATCAAGGATTAGGGTTTCAAGCCCTCTCAAAGCCTTAGACAAAGGATCAATCAAGGAATGACATTATCTTCGACTTTTCTAACCTATCAAACACACATAAATGATCAAGAGGACTCCCACATCAAGAATCAAGCACAATGTTGCAACATTCTAACTGGATTAAGCCTCAAGATCGCCAATGTCACCAAATTAGGGTTTTGGTTGACCAGGGCCTCCAGATGAAAATATTCATCTGGGCAAGAGCCAATGCTTCACAATATAACTCAAGATACTCCAAGGGACCTCATGGACCTAATCATCAAGTCAATTTAGTCTCAGGGGATGCATTCACCAAAAATCAGGAATTAGGGTTTCTTGACCTAATTCACCCCTAAGTTGACTTTTGGGACAAAACATGAGCCAAGACCTCAAGACATGATTTGAGGGTCTCTAATAAACCACATTGATCCATTTGAAAAAATGGATGTATCCTAGAAGCTTGATCTATAAGTTTCAATTTTCTTAGGACCACAATTAAGGTTTCGGGAAAAAAGTCAACTGAACCTTTGACTTTTGACCTGCACATGCTCCCAAACCCCGAGACTTAATTCAATACACCATATAACACCTATGGAAGATATACATTAAGTTTTATTTAGATCAAGGACTTGATTTCACAAAGGATCGCACAGTTTGGAATTCATCTGATAAAAAGTCAACTGTGCACAAAAGTCAAGTTTGACTTTTTGAGATTTTTCACAATTATGGTTCCTCAACCCTAAAACAATGTTAATATGTGATTTAAATCATCATTCATCAAGAAAAATCAAAGAAAATGAGTTAACTTGTAAAAGGGGTAACCATAAAAAACTTAGAATTTTTCTAAGTTTTGGAACAAAGTGGCTAGGGTACCAACTTCCAAGGATCATAACTTGAGATCCAAGCAACCATTTTGGATGGTCCAAAGATGGATTTGTAGCTCTCATGGCATACTTTAAAAGTGTCAACTACACCTCATTCCAATTCCTTGCGGATTTTAAGTTATGAAGTGATCAAAATGGCTGAAAACACAAAAGTGACATTTTTCCAACACTTAGTGCAATTTTCACTAAGTCAGAATCTGCCTTATTTTTTTCCCAAATGTAGAGGCATTTTTCATTGTAATTCAAGTTGGATCAAAACCAAATTTGGACATCATAATGAAATAGGATATACCAGCTTTCCAAAATGTCCAAGAACTCCATAAAATTCCATCTGAGCTAGAAGTTATGACAGCTGCAACGTGCCTTGCTGCAAACTGTTGTGCAAGGAAGATTTGTGCATTAGGGCTTGATTTGATCAATTTTTGCAAACAACAAACAAGTTTATCCATCTGTACACCTCAAGGGGAGACCAAGGAGGAACAAACACTGATCCATAAGCCTCCCAACTCTTTGGAACTACATATAGGTTTAGCACCCCTAAAAGGTAAAGATGCCTCAAGACTCCAATTTTGTTTTGAGGCATTCAATGGATGCTTAGAGGTGGCATGTATCAGAGCAAAGATGAACACTTCAGTCAAGCCTTATCCTTGAATTAGAGAACCATAGGCCTGTGCTCTAATCTCAAGTCAATGGCTAGAGAAAAATTGAGATTGCATTTGATCCACAATGGCCAAAGACCTGCTGCAGTTGCCATTCCCTATTCCTTGCTGTAACAGCCCAAAATTTGCCCTTTTGTTTTGAAGCTAACTGGCTTATGTTTCTTTGCATTTCTTGCATTAGCATTTGTGCATAGCATTGGTTCTTAGCATGGGATCAAGGTACTTGGTTCATATCAAAGGAGTCTCAAGCCTCAAGGTGTTTTGTGGAGGTCATCATATCTTCATAAGATCAAGAATGGCAAAGGATTTCAAGTGAATCTTTCCCTCCTAACCAGAGGGACCAAATTAGGGTTCTTGGGTTCAAAGAGCTTCTTGAGAAAACTTTGTGGATTCAAGCATGCTCTCATGGGTTCCATATGCTCACAAACACTCATAGAGGAAGGCTTGGCTCGTGGTTCATTGTGGAAGATGTTTAGTGGATCAGTTGCTTGTGAACCAAGAAAAGTCAACTGTAAGGAGGAAAGTCAACCATGGAATTTTTAGGTCCTCTTCATGATTTTTAAGGTCTTATGGCCTCATATGGTCCTCAAAGGCTAGGATTCATACCATTCATCAAGAGTCAAGAGTTTGTGCAAAAGTTACTATTTTTGGAAAATGACTTATAATGTGAAACTTCCATTTTTGGCAACTTTTCAAACCATCTTCAACTTGATTTTTCATCATCAAAGAAGCTTCAATTGAATTTTCCTCAAACATGAAAGTTGAAGATCTCTCTCTCCCCTTTCCAAAAAGTACTAGATTATCTCCATACCATTTGTGAAACTCAAGTTATGACCAAAAGAAGGCAAGGTGCTTTTTAGGGTTTTCACATGTATCCATTTTTCCACCTTTTTCATTTTGGTTCAAAATGACTTGTATTTGTTTCTAATGCTTCAAGTAACATTGCCACATCCAAGTACACATCCTAAGGACCATTTTTGACCCTTGAAACACTCCAATCCGTGCCATGTACTTCATGAATTTCACAAAATGCAAATTTGCAAGATGGATTGAATCTCACAAATCAGACCACTACAAAGCCCAAACCCAATTCCATTATGATCAGCAAGTAAAATGGAGATGAATCATTCTTATTTCATGACCCACACGCGTGTGGATTAGTGGTTTCATCACAACTTACATTTTTGCAAATCACTTTGGATAGCCTTAATCAAGGGATTAACCAAACCCTAATCATGCTCAGAGCTCTAATCAAGTGTATATAAGGAGGCTCACACGTTCATTCACACCTCATGCACTCTCATTTGCTCTGAATTTCATTTTTCACTCAAAACTTTCCTTCTTCGAAACTCATTCCTCACAAGGGTTTCTGAAGAACTTTTTCCATATTCCTGATCCACATACTCCATAGAACAAGAATCAACCAATGTTTGAAGCTCTAAGCAAGGTTTTCATCAGATTCGAATTTGAGTTGCTCACTTTCAAACTTCAAGATCCAGCCTGATTCAAGCCTCATATTGCATTTATTTTGCAATCAGAAGTTCCAAGGAGTAGATCTGCAGCTTTCTGAAGGATTTCTTGGTGTATTTTGAGCTCTACAAGTTTCAGGTTAGTGTGATTTTCTTGATCATAGAACTCAGTTTTCTGTGTGCTTAATGATCCTTATGCTTTACTGATCATCCTAGTTTGTTTAGATCTTGATTTGCACGTGCATTATGGTTGTAATGTGGATCAGAAGTTTTTGAGTTCAAACTTTTTGTCTTCGATTTGGTTTATACATGTATGATCTGTTGAAATGAAGGTGATATTCTTGATCCTTGTTAAAATCTGAGTGGAATGGTGCACTTGTTTGTGATTTCTAGGAAATTTTGATGTTGAGGTCGCCGGAGAAGACGACCGGAGCTAGGGCTCCGACGTCTGGTTTGTTTTTAGGCAGGTGCAGGTTTAGAGGAAGAAGATGAAATCTGGACCGTTGGTGGTCTAGATCTGATGGTTCACGTTCAGCCAGATCATTTAAAATCTTCACTTATTTTATTAATTGTGTGTTTTTAATACATGCTTCTTATTATGCACACATGATCTGGACCCTTGATCTTGCATGATTTTGTGATTTGTTGACTTGATCTGGCACGTTGGATTGATCTGATGGTTTATGGCTTGCCAACGCATTAAAATCTCACATGCTTCTCACGTGCCTTTTTTTCCATTTTAATCTGTTTGTGTGCTTCCCTATGTGTGTTGCCATGCGCGTGTGATCTGAGCCTTTAATCATGTGTACCTTTGATTTTGTTGACTGAATGTGGAACGTTTGATTGATCTGATGGCGTACGTGAGTCAATCATGTTGACTGAATTCCATAATTTTTTATGTTGACTTGCGCTGGGTTTGGGTTGGGCCTTTCATTGCTTTTCCCACCCCCTTTATCTGAGCCCATTTATTTGAACTGATTTCGCTTACTTATTGCACCCCTGGCTTCTGCATTTTCTTTTTATTTTATTTAATTGTTTCATTTTCATTTTTTAATTTTTAAAAATAGATTTATGCATCTAAAAATCACCAAAAAAATCATGAAGCATCTTTGGAATTTTATAAAATTTTGTCAAATTTTATTTTTCCATTTTATTTTATTTTGTGCATCTAAATTAATTGTTTGATTAATTTCCTTTGGAATTGTCTCAATTGTGCATACCCTGCCTTGTTGATTTTTGTTCTCATCATTGGTGTATGATTTGCATCCCATTCTTTTTGCATATTTCAGAAGACACCTTGAGGTCCTTAAAAACATTTTTCTCATATTTTTAAACTCATTTCATATTGCATTTGAGTCCCTATATTTGTGCACTATTCTTCTTTGTTCTTATGCAACTTTGAAACATTGTTTGAGGTACTTAACTTGTGAATTATGCATGATCATCTCTTAACCATAATTGCTTTGCCATGCTTGTTTGATTGAGTTCCTTTGTGATTCTTTGCATGAGTATTTGATATGATGTTTACCCCTGGTTGAGGTCCCTTATGACCAAATTTTGCAATTTGTGGATCATGTTTGGGTATGCTTTAAGTTCTTGTACTTTGACTTCCTTTTGTGGACTTTCTTTGGTGCATAATGTTTCATGTTTTGATATTCTCTTGCACATGAGAATTGTTGGTGATGGTATGATCTTGATTCTGACTTGCTTTCATCTTCATCTTATTTTTCTCATTTCATCTTAATATGAAGTTCAATGGTGCTTAATTGTGCATTTCATATAAGGATGATTGCATTCTTTCATGATTACCTTTGCATGCTTACTTGAGATGTTTTGCATGATATTTGAGACTTGTTTATGGATGTAAGTTGGATATACTTGATATGATGTGCTTGCTGCCCTATCTTGTTTCTTATCTCATCCTTCTCTTTCTCATTCTTCTCTTTCACTCTCTTTCTCCCATGAATCTCAAGACTAGTTTAAGTCTTGGATTATCTCCATTTAGAGCTACCTAGTCCAACTTAATTTTTGATTAAACTTGGAGTAGGATTAGCATTAGGTTTTAGGTAGTTGTCCCTCCTAAGCCTCACTAACCTTAGGTCACCCATGCATGATAACATTAGGACTCTTAGTTTCCCTTTAGAGTTTCCTTTGGGTCTTCTCTCTTCTCATCTCAAAACCTCTTGAAAACACTTAATAAAGATAAAGTGTATTGCACACGAGCCTTAAGTGTGGGGAATGAGAAGTGAGGGGCTCCCTCTCATTTTTCTAGAGTGCTTAGCGGGCGTCCTGTCTTGGGACGATTCGTTAAGTATTCGTCCCTGTGCCCTAGACTTTGGTGCAATGCAAGTTATGAACTAACATAAAAAAAAGCACTTCTGTCTAAAAAACACAAAAACAAATTCAAATCTTTTTATCCTTCGGGATTGTTAGGTTTCAAATTTCATTTTCAGAAAAGAGCTCGTCGCTCACGTAAAAAACACTTACCCATCCGTGGTCGTACCCACGAACTACATTAGCTCTGATTCCTCTCTCTCGTCCGATTGAGGATATGTAGGCACAAGACAATGATTGTCTTGGCGAGCAACCTTCCCCCATAGTTCCCGTCCGAACTACGTTGACTCTGACTTTCCCATTGCACTGAGGGAGTTTGTAGGCCTAGGGCATCGAATATGTCCTACCGAGTCCGTCTTAGTCACCCCCATCCCCATTTTCTTTTGCTCAGCCATAGATAGTAGGACAGCTCACCCTCCGTTTAGACAACAAGCGTGGATCCCATCGAGTACGATGGATGCGTAGGGTGCTAACACCTTCCCCTCGCATAACCGACTCCCGAACCTGGACTATGGTTGCGATGAACATGTCTTTCCCCCTTTCTCTTCAGGTTTATGCAGTGTTTCCTTTCCCTCTCTCGGGATAAATACACATTGCTGGCGACTCTGTGTCTTTTGCGCCACTCTCGTGTTTGTACCGTTGGATGCGAATCTTTCGGGAGCGACAGCTGGCGACTCTGTTGGGGACAGGTTGACCTCTTGTTGGTCCATCCCCTCTTGCGAGTCGATCCTAGCGCTTGTTTATTTTTTTTCGTTGGGTGTTTATTTGTTATGCTTTATTATGTTGTATATTACTGTTTTACAGCTTTTATTGCATTGCATTTCATTTTATTACTGTCATACTGGATATTGCTGTGCTATGCTGGCTGGTTTCTGTTTGGCAGGTTGGGTTGTTCTGAGAGATAAGCCCAATACCCAGGCTTGAGTACACCCTAGGACTATAGTGGAGAGTAGTGGGACCTACGTGCCATCTTGGTGCGTTTGTGTGTTCACGAAATTCACAACCAGACGAGGCTATCTTGGGACGCATTCTGACGTGTGTGTCTTGTGCATTTCAGGGTGTCGATCTAGAGAGTTGTCGACTCTGGTGACCGTTTCTCCGATACCTCAGTTGCGCCTCTCCTCCCGACCTGTGATAATGGCAGACCAGAAATGGTAAACCCGTTACACTTGTCAATCCGAGGACCCAATGTTGAGGGACTCGCATAGGATGACCTTATTTTTTAGGGGAATCAGTTGAGGCCTCCTCAATTGATGATGATGCCAAACCAGAAATGGTGAACGTATCATCATTTCTCGACCTGAGAGCCCGTGATATTGAGGATCCTCGCCTTTCTAGAACCCTCATGTGAGAAGGGATGGGTGTTTGCAGGCTTACAGGAAACCGGAACCTTCAACCTACCCGGTTTTCTGGATTTCTCATCAGTGTTTGATTATCTGGGTTTTTGGTTATCTCTGTGGTTCGGTATTCTAGAATTCTAGTTTTCTAGATTGTGGTTCTCGTTCAGTTAACAGTACAACACATCCAGAAGTGATGCCTTGATCCCATGCTTGCATGTGCATATCATTTTTCTTGCATTCTAACATGTTTGACATTTTCCAGGGCTCGCATCTTACTCTTGATTCCGGTTTTCTGAGGTTGCCTTAACATGGATGTCCAGAGAAAGAAGACTGTTGCTTATTCGTTCCCAGACCCGACCTTGACGTTGATTCACAAGCTGATTAGTATGGCTGGTCCCAGAGTTCATATAGAGTTCGGTGGAAAGTATGGGAGACTTCTGAAGTTTGTCTACAGTATCTCCAAGTATGAGAAGGATTCCATTCATACACTTCTTCAGTTCTATGATCCGTCTTTGCGTTGCTTCACTTTCCCAGACTATATCTTGGCTCCAACGTTGGAGGAGTTCTCATTTATTTTGGGAATCCCCATCAGGCATGACATAGTATTCTTTTCTGAAGAACGCCCCGGGATAAAAGAAATGGCCATTACTCTTCATATTGTTGAATCCACTCTGAGCAGTAATATTGTGGAGAAACAAGGAGCTAAGGTTTCTTATTGAAGTTCTTGTTTGATCAAGCTTGCATACATGTTAAGGAGAGGAATTGGACTGCTTTCCAAGCTATTCTGGCTATGTGCATCTATGGGATTGTCCTGTTTCCCAGTATTCCTGATCTGGTGGATATGCATGCTGTCAGAATCTTTATTTCAAAGAATCCTATACCTACCTTGCTAGGTGATGTGTATCACTCTATCCACTACAAGAATGAAAATAGGCGTGGAAAAACTGTGAGTTGCTGTGCACCACTCTTATCTACTTGGTTTCTGAGTCATCTCCCCGAAGCTGGCGCTTTCGTTGATACGAGAGATTCTCTGAAGTGGTCAAAGAGGTTAATGGGCTTGACTGCTGACAACATTGTTTGGTTCAACCATGACTTGCTAGGGATGGAGATTATTTGCAAGTGCGGAGAATTCCCTAATGTACCCTTGATAGGGAGAAGAAGTGGAATTAACTATAATCCTTCCCTTGTTATCAGGCAGTTTGGTTATCCTTTGAGAGGTCCACCTGAAGAGCGAGATATCAGAGAGTCCTTATTCTTCAATGGTACTGGGGATCAAGAGATGATAAGGAAGATTGTGAATGCTTGGAAGCAAGTGACCAAGAAGGGAAAAACTTCATTCGGGAAATGTAATAACCGGACTTTTCCTTCCTATGAAGAGTGGATTAAGAAAAGAGCAGAAGAGGAGCTTCTTCCCTTCTCGGTGGAACCACCTTTGTATCCTTTGATGATCGAGGCTCCGACGACTGTTGATATAGAGAAGTATGATAAGTTATGGGCTGAGAAGGAGAAACTTCGAGAGGAGAATCGTGAGGTGGGCAGAGAGGTTGGTCAGTTGAAGCACGAAAAAGGCGAAGCTATCCATGTTGCCAGGTTGAAATCAGAACTTTTGGTTGTGAAGGAGAAAGAATTGTCTAAAGAAGCCACAGCCAGAGAGAAAGTGGCTCAAGCATTAAAAAGTGTTAGCAAGGTCCTTTCGTCCAAAAAAGAAAGAGTTGGCTTATGCTATGTCAAGTATTCACAGGTTCCGTGACCGTCGGAATACAATAATTACTGCCTACAGGTTGAAAGAGGACAAGTATCTAGAGCAGATTGAAGGTTTGAAGACAAAGCTTCGGAAAAAGGATAAGGAGATTTTATCAGGGATCTTTGAGAGGAGAGCAATTGAGGAAAAGCTCAAGGAAACCATGGCAGATATGGAATAGCTGAAGATCCAAGCCGAAGTGAAAAGAGCCAGAAGCGAAGGTCCAAGTTCAGGTGGAGCTTCTAGAGAAGATGATTGGGAATTGCATAGTCGTTATGTAACAGGAGTCTTGCACAGGAGGGATCTTTTGATTCAGGAGTTAATTCAGATACCAGAGCATCCTAATACCAAGAAGCTTCTCAAGGAAGTGCAGAATTGGTGCAAAAAGAATGACGAATGGGGAATTTTAGCACGGCTGTGTCTTGATGACATGCCTTAGTTCCCTTGCTGCTGTTTTCTTTGTATTTCCGGGATCACCGCCAGGCTTGTTGGTCGGGGTCTTTGTTTATGCTTATTCAGATTTGTGTTGTAACAGATGCTTATTCTCTTTATATGATCAGGAATTCAATTCTCTTCTGTTGTTAAAACTGGAATCAAGGGATATATCGCCTTGATAATGTTCATACATGTTTGCATTTGCATTTGCATAATCATCTCATTTTGCATAGCAGGTTATCTCGGATTCTTTGGATTTCTTATGCTCTCTCTTTTTGACAGTCAGGATTGATCAACCAGCTCATTGGTATTCTACTAGGCTTAATCAAAGTAGAGTGATGGACAAAATTCAGGCAGACATGGCAGCTATGCAAGCTCGCATCGATCAATTCATGGAGATGATGCAGGGTGTGGTGCAGAGCCAGAATGAATTCAGAACTCTAGTTCAGCCTTTGGTGGTGCAGGTTAATGAAAATGGTATCTTACACGGTGGTCTTCTTAATCGTGTTATTCCTCTGGGCGGAGGTGGTGCTGGTACCAACCTTCATATCCCTGGTGCTGGTGGACAGGGTGGGATTCCTTCAGTGGTTGGAGAAGGAAACACTATTCGAGCTATCCATGGCCATCATTTTGATGATCAACAGGATGATGTTTTTTCAGTCAGAATCTTGGACGCTGGCCCTCCTGTGGTCAGTGATGAGAGGATCCGTTTAATCGAGGCGCAACTGAAAGGGGTTGTGAAGCAGGATGATCTGGGAATAGATTTGGACGACCTAGGGTTGGTCCCTGATATTGTCATTCCACACAAGATTCAGATTCCTACACTGGAGAAGTATAATGGTTCTACCTGCCCGAGAACTCATGTAAAGGCGTATACCAGGAAGATGGCTGCCCATGCCAAGGACGAAAAGCTAATGATGCACTTTTTCCAAGACAGCCTGTCCGACGCGTCTTTGGAATGGTATATGGTGCTGGAAAGTAGAGATGTTCGTACTTGGAGAGAGTTAGCTGCAGCTTTTATCAAGCACTACCAATACAACACTGACATGGCTCCCAACAGAACTCAGCTGTTGAGCATGTCCCAGAAAAATGATGAAAGTTTCAAAGAATACGCGCAAAGGTGGCGTGAATTGGCGGCTAGGGTACAGCCACCAATGCTGGAGAAGGAAATGTTGGATATGTTTATGGACACACTGCCTAAGCACTATTATGAAAAGATATTGCCTTGTTCACTAGGCAAGTTTGCAGATGTGATTGCGATCAGACAGAAGGTAGAGGTTGGAATTAAGGCTGGAAAAGTTTCTAGTGGTGACGGATCGTCCTCCGGGCATGGAAATAAGCCATTTGATGGTTATAAGAAGAAAGGAGAGGCCAATGCTGTATCATCTTACAAGAGAAAAGGGAAACAGCTCCAGAACAATAATCAACAAGTAACATCGGTAACTATCCCAGCAACGTTACCTCCACCACAGCAACAAAGGAATAATGCTAATCAGAGCAGGCAGCAGGGCCAGTATCAGAATAGACAAAGAAATGCAGAGAGGTATTTTGAGCAACCACCGATGTGGTATGCACAGTTGTTGCAATATTTGCTGCAGTTGCGTCTAGTTGAGCTCCGTACCCTGGCTCCACCAACAGGGGAACTCCCACGAGGCTACGATGCTAACGCACACTGCGATTTTCACTCTGGTGCTCCGGGGCATACTGTGGAGAAATGTAGGGCATTTCATCACAAGGTGCGAGACCTTGTAGACTCCAAGGCCATCAATTTCTCGAATGATGGGCCCAATGTTATTCAAAACCCGATGCCTGATCACAATGGGCCGAGGGTGAATGCGATAATTGAGGAATGTGAAGCTTTAAATTTGATCATGGATGTTGAGGAGCTGAAGACTCCGCTGGCTGTGGTTAAAAATAGGTTATTGAAGGGTGGCGTCTATCTGGGTTGTGATGAGAACTGTTCAGACTGTTTGACGAAGGATAATGGTTGTGATTCGTTGAAGATGGGTATCCAGAATATGATTAATGAGGGCTGCTTACAGTTTGATAGAGGTAATCAGCAAGAAGAAGTCGTCAGTGAGAAGGTTGCTACCATCACTATTCCGTTCAAAACACTTACTATTTCTGGTCCGACAAGGCCATCTCCAGTCATCATTACAAGGGCAGGACCCATTCCGTATGAAAGTACTAAGGCTATTCCCTGGAATTACGGCGCAGAGGTGTTTGTCAATGGACAAAAGCAGGAATTAATGACTACTCCACCAGTAAGTACTAGTTCAGAAGCTAAAGTTGAGACCGATGTTATAACGAGAAGTGGTAGAGTGCTTACTCCTGTTAATGATCAACCCAGTACTTCTAGGCAAGATAAGGGAAAACAGGTAGCTGATGGTCCTGTGCAGCCTTCAGTGATTATTGATTCTACAGTAAAGCCGGTTGATGATGCTTTTTCTAAAAATGTAGAGGAGTTTATGAGGCTCATCCGGAAAAGTGATTACAAGATTGTGGACCAGTTACATCAGACCCCGTCCAAGATTTCTATTCTGTCATTGCTGTTGAGTTCTGAAGCTCATAGAAATGCTCTTCTGAAAGTTTTGAATACGGCCTATGTTCCTCAAGAGATTTCTGTTAACCAGCTGGAAGGGTTTGTGGCGCACGTGAATGCGGGTAATGGCTTGGGCTTTACAGATCTTGATTTGACTCCCGCTAGGAGGAATCATAACAATGCCCTGCATATTTTGATTGAGTGCCGTGGTTCACTGATGTCACATGTGTTGGTTGATACTGGATCATCGTTGAATGTATTTCCAAAGAAAGAATTAATTAAGTTAGATACCAGGGGACTTATTTGTACACCAAGCGACTTGGTGGTGCAAGCTTTTGATGGCTCGAAGAGATCTGTCTTTGGTAAGATTGTGCTTCCGATCAAGGTTGGGCCGAAAATATTTGATGCAACATTTTATATAATGGATATTCAGCCATCATACAGCTGTCTGTTGGGTCGTCCTTGGATCCATGGTGCAGGCGCTGTAACCTCCACTTTTCATCAAAAGCTGAAATACATGGTTGATGGTCACGTGGTGACAGTGTGCGGAGAGGAGGACATAATGATTAGTCAGCTGTCAACCATTAAATACGTGGAAGTGGATGGTGAAATCCATGAGACGCTATGTCAGGGGTTTGAAAAGGTGAAGGTTTCCGAAGAGGTTGTCCAGTCTGAAGCTATAGAGCAGCCTGCAGGGGAAAATCAGCCTGAGATCTCTATGTCTTCTTTTAAAGACGCCAAAGCTGTGGTTGAGGCTGGTGGCTCACAGAGGTGGGGCCAAGTGGTTGAAGTTCAGGAGAAGAGGAATACTTATGGATTGGGATACAAGCCACCCAGGAGAGCTAGGGATCCTCCCAAATTCTATGGCCCAGTCCGTTTCACCAGTGCCGGTGTTTTCTTCGACAGAGTTAATGCCATTGAGGAAGAAGGGGACAGTGATTATGATATGGATAGCCGGATCCGCCCTTGCGTCCCAGAAGAAAGTCTGTGCAACTGGTCTTCTGAAAAAGTCATTCAAGTGACTAGCTTCGAGTAATTGCTTTGTTTTCCTGCTATGTCAATCCTGCGTTCTGCCCAAGACATAGTGATTTTATTTGTAGGGCTTTTAACTATTGCATGTTTTGCTTTATCATCAATAAAAGACTTTTCACACTCAAATATTTTGATCTCTGTCTTTCTGTTTATTTTTATGCATTAAAAACCCATATCAAAATGGCAATGTGTTTCTTTTGTTGCATACATAATAAAACATACCTCATCAATCATGCAGGTCTCTTTGTTCAGATGACACTGATCAAGACTCAGCTATAGCTCGGTAAGACTTTGACAATCCAATCTATCAGGCTGAAGAAGAGACTGATAAAGATTGTGAACTACCCGAAGAGTTGGCCAGATTGTTAAAGCAAGAGGAGAAGGTCATCCTACCTCATCAGGAGGAAATTGAGATTGTGAATCTGGGAACCGAGGACGCTAGAAAGGAAGTAAGGATAGGGGCTGTATTGGAAGACATTGTCAAGGGAATATTGATTGAAATGCTCCGTGAGTATGTAGACATCTTCGCCTGGTCTTACCAAGACATGCCTGAGCTCGATACTGATATTGTTGTACACCGGCTACCACTTAAAGAAGGTTGTGCTCCGGTCAAACAAAAATTGAGAAGAACTAAACCGGAGATGTCTGTCAAAATCAAGGAAGAGGTTCAGAAACAGCTAGATGCCGGTTTTCTTGCCGTAACAAATTATCCTTCATGGGTTGCTAACGTCGTGCCTGTACCTAAGAAGGATGGGAAGGTCAGGATATGTGTTGATTACAGGGATTTGAACAGAGCAAGCCCAAAGGACGATTTCCCGCTCCCTCACATTGACATGTTAGTTGACAATACTGCTCAGTATTCGGTGTTTTCCTTAATGGATGGCTTCTCTGGGTATAACCAAATCAAGATGGCCCCAGAGGACATGGAGAAAACAATGTTCATAACACCATGGGGAACATTCTGCTACAAAGTGATGCCCTTTGGATTGAAGAATGCAGGGGCAACTTACCAGTGGGCGATGGTGACTCTCTTTCATGATATGATTCACAAAGAGATTGAGGTCTATGTTGATGACATGATTGCCAAGTCACAGACGGAGGAAGAACATCTGGTGAATCTTCAGAAGCTATTTGAAAGATTAAGAAAATTCAGACTGAGGTTGAATCCAAACAAATGCACCTTCAGGGTGAGATCAGGAAAATTGCTGGGGTTTATTGTTAGTGAAAAAGGTATCGAGGTTGATCCTGCAAAGGTAAAAGCCATAAAAGAAATGCCTGTGCCGAAAATAGAAAAAGAGGTTCGCGGTTTCTTGGGAGATTAAACTACATTGCTAGGTTCATCTCGCATCTCACAGCCACGTGTGAACCAATCTTCAAGTTGCTAAGAAAAGATCAAGCGGTCAAGTGGAATGAAAATTGTCAAAAGGCATTTGAAAAGATTAAAGAATACTTGCAGGAACCTCTGGTCCTTATACCACCCGTGCCAGGACGACCTTTGATTATGTATCTCACGGTTCTTGAGAATTCAATGGGTTGTGTGCTCGGTCAACAAGACGAGTCAGGTAGAAAAGAGCACGCCATCTACTACCTGAGTAAAAAGTTTACTGATTGCGAGTCAAGGTACTCGATGCTGGAGAAAACATGTTGTGCACTCGGTTGGGCCACTAAGCGTTTAAGGCAGTATATGTTAAACCATACAACCCTTTTGATTTCAAAGATGGATCCGATCAAGTATGTGTTTGAGAAGCAAGCACTTTCTGGTAGAATAGCCCGTTGGTAGATGGTTCTGACAGGATACGATATTCAGTATGTTTCCCAAAAGACCATTAAGGGAAGTGTTTTGTCAGAATATCTTGCCGAACAGCCAATTGAGGATTATCAACCGATGAAGTTTGAATTTCCAGATGAGCATATCATGTATCTGAAGATGAAAGATTGTGAAGAACCTTTGCCTGATGAAGGACCTGAGATTGGATCTCAGTGGAAGATGGTTTTTGATGGGGCTGTTAATTCATATGGTAACGGAATCGGGGCAATCATTATGACTCCAAAGGGTTCTCATATACCCTTCACTGCCCGATTGGCGTTCGTATGCACCAACAACGAGGCAGAGTATAAAGCATGCATCATGGGGTTAGAAGAAGCAATTAATTTGAGAATCAAGAACCTCGATGTTTATGGTGATTCTGCGTTGGTGGTTAATCAGATTACAGGTGAATGGGAGACTCGTCAAGCGAATCTCGTTCCGTATAACAACTATGCCAGAAGGTTGTTACTTTTCTTTGATAGAGTAGACTTCCATCACATTCCCCGGATAGAGAATCAGATGGATGATGCGTTGGCAACGTTGTCATCGATGTATCAAGTGAATCGTTGGAATGAAACTCCTTCAATCAGAATCATGCGCTTGGACAGACCTGCTTTTGTATTTGCGGTTGAAGGTGTATCAGATGGCAAGCCTTGGTATCATGATATCAAAGTCTTTTTGAAGAGTCAAGAATACCCAGCTGGGGCATCTTCCAAGGATAAGAAGACATTGAGGAGGTTATCAGGAAACTTCTTTTTGAACAAAGATGATGTGTTATACAAGAGAAACTTTGACATGGTCTTGCTACGTTGTGTTGATGAACACGAGGCAGGCCTGTTAATGGAAGAAGTTCACGAAGGTTCCTTTGGTGCTCATGCCATTGGGTATGCTATGTCAAGAAAATTGTTAAGAGCGGGGTATTATTGGATGACTATGGAGTCTGATTGTTTTAAATACGCCCGAAAATGTCATAAATGCCAGATTTATGCTGATAAGTTGCACGTACCGCCTACTCCTCTGAATGTTTTGTTGTCACCTTGGCCTTTTGCCATGTGGGGCATTGACATGATTGGGAATATCGAGCCAACTGCTTCGAATGGACATCATTTTATCCTGGTGGCTATTGATTATTTCATGAAGTGGGTGGAAGCAGCATCGTATGCCAACGTCACCAGACAATTAGTAGCCCGGTTTATTAAGAAGGACATCATCTACAGGTATGGAGTCCCGGAGAGGATCATTACTGACAATGGTTCAAATTTGAACAATAAGATGATGAAGGAGTTATGCCAGAGCTTTAAGATTGAACATCACAATTCTGCTCCCTATCACCCGAAGATGAATGGGGCTGTTGAAGCGGCTAATAAGAACATAAAGAAGATTGTGCAGAAGATGGTAGTGACATACAAGGACTGACATGAGATGTTGCCTTACGCTTTGCACAGATATCGTACTTCGGTACGCACATCAACTGGGGCAACCCCTTTCTCACTGGTGTATGGTATGGAAGCAGTTCTGCCATTAGAAGTTGAGATTCCTTCTTTGAGAATTTTGACAGACGGGAAGCTTGATGAAGCTGAGTGGGTGCGTTCCCGGCTGAATGAACTGAACCTCATTGAAGAGAAGAGATTGAAAGCCATTGTGCATGGCCGGTTGTATCAGAGCAGGATGAAAAAAGCATTTGATCAGAAAGTGCGTCCTCGGTGCTTCCTAACTGGTGAATTAGTCCTAAAAAGGATCACTCCTCCTCAAACAGATCACAGGGGCAAGTGGACTCCAAATTACGAAGGGCCATATGTAGTAAGACAGGTTTTCTCTGGTGGAGCCTTATTACTCTCAACTATGGATGGCGAAGATTTTACGTCCCCTGTGAACGCGGATGTAGTCAAAAAATACTTTGCATAAAAAAGACCCGCTGGACAAAAAAAGAAGGTTCAGGCAAAAATGGGGCATCCTGGCGAACCATAAAAAGAAAAGGTTCGGGAAAAAATTAGGGATAAAAAAGGAAGAAGAAATAAACCCGCAAGGTTCAAAACCTGAAAAGGCAACTTTGGCAAAAATGGGTATTCCGGTGGATTGAAAACCCGAAAAGGGAGATCCAGGCAAAAGTTAGGGATTTAAAAGCAAAGAAATCGATCCGCATTCGATCTGTGATCACTATTCACACTTGGAAAATTCGAAGGAAAGGAATCAGTCCAGTCAGTCATTTTCAAAGGCCAACGCATCTGCGGAAAAATAAGTCATATGGGTTATAGCTGAGTCGAGTCATGGTGGATGTTTGTTCCCTATATTGCCGACATGTGTATTTTCTTTTACTTTTTGCGCAATTACCTCTTTTCAGGAATTGCTTCCAAATGTAAATGCCTATTTACAGGATGATCATTCAATAAAGTTTGCATTTCAGTCAAAGAGCTTTTGTTTTTTGTTTTACCTGTTTTGTTTGTGAAAATGTCCGATATTTTTGATAAACATTACATGCTAAAATGTTGAGATTTGTGAAACAAGTCGAAAAACAGTGGCAATTGCTTAGGCGTCAGTCACTATGATGATAATCAAAGTAATCATTTTGCACATAGACCTTTCTAATGGTTTTGCAGGATAACAGGTTTGTACCTCCCTAGTAGAGTTGCTCTCCTTAACTTTGAAGTCTGATAATCCTCAGTAGTTTGCTGCTCTCCCCAGTCAGAGTATCGAGGATCATCTTCCTCAACAGAGTATAAAGAAGTAATTCCCCAAGCGGAGTCGTTGAGGACCACCCCCCTCAGCAGGATATAAGAGGTTTACCCCCAGCCAGAGTTATGATTTGGCTCATCTTTCCTCAGTAGGTAGCCAGAAATTGTCATTTCTGCAGCCTCTCCAGCAAGAGATTGATGGAGCATCTTCTTTGATCAAAGATGGTGTTTCCCCACAGAATATGGGGCAGTCATTTTTTCCTCAGCTAGTCAGGAAACATTTGTTTATCCCCTAGCAGAGTGGATGTTGACAACCACTATCTTCCAAGCAGATGTGCCGATGATGATCAGTACTCTTCAGCAGAATAAAGGTGCTCATATCCCCAAGCAAAGTCTAGTGGTGATTGGTATCCCCAGCAGGTCTTAAGTCCAATCGTTTTTGGCATGCGTCAAATCCATGTTCTGAAGTATTTGGTGATCCCCAGCGGAGGAGTTTCCATTTTCAGTATTTGGTTTCCATCCCCAAGCAGAGTTTGTTGGCGATTAGTATCCCCAGCAGGTTTTGAATCCAGGTTCTGAAACATTTGGTCATCCCCGGCGGAGGAGTTTCCATCTTCAGTTTTCAGTTCCTCCCCGATTGAGTGGGTTTTCTCTCGGAGATTCATCCATCTCCAGCAGAATTGGTGATTGTGATCTTCCCTAGCAGGTAGAAGTTTTCCTCAGCATGATTTCTTTGGTTTGATGACAATGTAGTTTGTCGTCCTCAGTGGAGCTGCTTCTGTTCTCAGCATTTATTTCGCTGGGACGGTCTTTTGCATTGCATAAGCATTTTTTACATGGCATCCTCCTAAATGTGTAGCATTTCCACTTCGTGTGGAGCATTACGGCAGAATTCAAACATATGCATCCGAAGCATAAGCCAGGTTTCAGTTTCCCTTCGTCAGGAAAACCGGATTTCAGGAAAATATCATTCGACTTTACTCCACAAGTGTTGGGTTTAGTCATTCAAAGCAATATTTGACAGTCCCACGGCAGAGTGTTTTTCCAGGATTGTGAACCCATGATCACTTTTCACCCTTTTCGTCCAGGTGGTCTTTTGATTCATCCCTTCAAGGTTTTTACCTTGACACTCATCCGTGTTTCCTTCGATACCCATCTGTGTTTGAACCTTTGATTTCAATACACGTCCGTATTGACCTGTTGATAACGCCTGTCCGTGTTCAGTTCATCATTTTATTCCCCAATAAGACCAATCCCCAGTAAAGTGAACCTTCTTTACACCCGTCCGTGTATCTTTTCGATACCCGTCCGTATTGAACCCTTTTGCACCCGTCTGTGTATTTTTTCAGTACCCGTCCGTATTGAACCTCTTTACGCCCGTCCGTGTATCTTTTCGATACCCGTCCGTATTGAAACCTTTTACACCCGTCCGTGTATTTTTCGATACCCGTACGTATTGAACCCTTTTACACCCGTCCGTGTATCTTTTTTCGATACCCGTCCGTATTGAACCCTTTTAAACCCGTCCGTGTATCCTTTCGATACCCGTCCGTATTGAACCCTTTTACACCTATCCGTGTATTGTTTTGATACCCGTCCGTATTGAACCTCTTTACACCAGTCCGTGAATTTTTTCGATACCCGTCCATATCTGAACCCTTTTACACCCGTTCGTTTATCTTTTCGATACCCGTCCGTATCTGATATCTTTGATTCCTTGACACTCGTCCGTGTTTATCCCCAGCATAGCTAACACTCGTCCGTGTTGTGACAGTGCAACATTTATTGCTTGTTCCCCAGTGGAGTCGTCCCTCCTTTGAGGATTGCAAATTTCAGGTTTATTTTGTTATTCAATCTCCGTGAATCCTTTGAACGCATGACAGCCGTTGCTATCATACTTTCAGGACCAAGTTAATTAAATAGGGGCAGCTGTAACACCCCAAAATTTGCCCTTTTGTTTTGAAGCTAACTGGCTTATGTTTCTTTGCATTTCTTGCATTAGCATTTGTGCATAGCATTGGTTCTTAGCATGGGATCAAGGTATTGGTTCATCTCAAAGGAGTCTCAAGCCTCAAGGTGTTTTGTGGAGGTCATCATATCTTCATAAGATCAAGAATGGCAAAGGATTTCAAGTGAATCTTTCCCTCCTAACCAGAGGGACCAAATTAGGGTTCTTGGGTTCAAAGAGCTTCTTGAGAAAACTTTGTGGATTCAAGCATGCTCTCATGGGTTCCATATGCTCACAAACACTCATAGAGGAAGGCTTGGCTAGTGATTCATTGTGGAAGATGTTCAGTGGATCAGTTGCTTGTGAACCAAGAAAAGTCAACTATAAGGAGGAAAGTCAACCATGGAATTTTGAGGTCCTCTTCATGATTTTTAAGGTCTTATGCCCTCATATGGTCCTCAAAGGCTAGGATTCATACCATTCATCAAGAGTCAAGAGTTTGTGCAAAAGTTACTATTTTTGGAAAATGACCTATAATGTGAAACTTCCATTTTTGACAACTTTTCAAACCATCTTCAACTTGTTTTTTCATCATCAAAGTTGAAGATCTCTCTCTCCCCTTTCCAAAAAGTACTAGATAATCTCCATACCATTTGTGAAACTCAAGTTATGACCAAAAGAAGGCAAGGTGCTTTTTAGGGTTTTCACATGTATCCATTTTTCCACCTTTTGCATTTTGGTTCAAAATGACTTGTATTTGTTTCTAATGCTTCAAGTCACATTGCCACATCCAAGTACACATCCTAAGGACCATTTTTGACCCTTGAATCACTCCAATCCGTGCCATGTACTTCATGAATTTCACAAAATGCAAATTTGCAAGATGGATTGAATCTCACAAATCAGACCACTACAAAGCCCAAACCCAATTCCATTATGATCAGCAAGTAAAATGGAGATGAATCATCCTTGTATTTTTGCAAATCACTTTGGATAGCCTTAATAAAGGGATTAACCAAACCCTAATCATGCTCAGAGCTCTAACCAAGTGTATATAAGGAGGCTCACACGTTCATTCACACCTCATGCACTCTCATTTTCTCTGAATTTCATTTTTCACTCAAAACTTTCCTTCTTCGAAACTCATTCCTCACAAGGGTTTCTGAAGAACTTTTTCCATATTCCTGATCCACATACTCCATAGAACAAGATCAACCATTGTTTGAAGCTCTAAGCAAGGTTTTCATCAGATTCGAATTTGAGTTGCTCACTTTCAAACTTCAAGATCCAGCCTGATTCAAGCCTCATATTGCATTTATTTTGCAATCAGAAGTTCCAAGGAGTAGATCTGCAGCTTTTTGAAGGATTTCTTGGTGTATTTTGAGCTCTACAAGTTTCAGGTTAGTGTGATTTTCTTGATCATAGAACTCAGTTTTCTTGTGTGCTTAACGATCCTTATGCTTTGCTGATCATCCTGGTGTGTTTAGATCTTGATTTGCACGTGTATTATGGTTGTAATGTGGATCTGAAGTTTTTGAGTTCAAACTTTTTGTCTTCGATTTGGTTTATACATGTATGATCTGTTGAAATGAAGGTGATATTCTTGATCCTTGTTAAAATCTGAGTGGAATGGTGTACTTGTTTGTGATTTCTAGGAAATTTTGATGTTGAGGTCGCCGGAGAAGACGACCGGAGCTAGGGTTCCGGCGTCTGGTTTGTTTTCAGGCAGGTGAAGGTTTAGAGGAAGAAGATGAAATCTGGACCGTTGGTGGTCCAGATCTAATGGTTCACGTTCAGCCAGATCATTTAAAATCTTCACTTATTTTATTAATTGTGTGTTTTTAATCCATGCTTCTTATTGTGCACACACGGATCTGGACCCTTGATCTTGCATGATTTTGTGATTTGTTGACTTGATCTGGCACGTTGGATTGATCTGATGGTTTATGGCTTGCCAACGCATTAAAATTTCACATGCTTTTCACGTGCCTTGTTTTTTTTCCCATTTTAATCTATTTGTGTGCTTCCTATGTGTGTTGCCATGCGCGTGTGATCTGAGCCTTTAATCATGTGTACCTTTGATTTTGTTGACTGATTGTGGAGCGTTTGATTGATCTGATGGCGTACGTGAGTCAATCATGTTGACTGAATTCCACAATTTTTTATGTTGACTTGCGATGGGTTTGGGTTGGGCCTTTCATTGCTTTTCCCACCCCCTTTATCTGAGCCCATTCTATTTGAACTGATTTCGCTTGCTTAATGCACCCCTGGCTTCTGTATTTTCTTTTTATTTTATTTAATTGTTTCATTTTCATTTTTAATTTTTAAAAATAGATTTATGCATCTAAAAATCACCAAAAAAATCATGAAGCATCTTTGGAATTTTATAAAAATTTTCCTAATTTTATTTTTCCATTTTATTTTATTTTGTGCATCTGAATTAATTGTTTGATTAATTTCCTTTGGAATTGTCTCAGTTGTGCACACCCTGCCTTGTTGATTTTTGTTCTCGTCATTGGTGTATGATTTGCATCCCATTATTTTTGCATATTTCATAAGACAACTTGAGGTCCTTAAAAACATTTTTCTCATATTTTTAAACTCATTTCATATTGCATTTTATTCCCTCTATTTGTGCATTGTTCTTCTTTGTTCTTATGCAACTTTGAAACATTGTTTAAGGTACTTAACTTGTGAATTTTTGTGTGGACTTTTGGCATGTTTCTAGCTTCTGACTTAGGTTATTTGGGTTTTAATTCCACAATTTTTGAATGTCATTTGATATATGTTTGATTATTTGTGCTTAAGTCAATTATACATGATCATCTCTTGACATCTCTTAACCCTAATTGCTTTGCCATGCTTGTTTGATTGAGTTCCTTTGTGATTCTTGGCATGAGTATTTGATATGATGTTTACCCCTGGTTGAGGTCCCTTATGACCAAATTTTGCAATTTGTGGATCATGTTTGGGTATGCTTTAAGTGCTTGTACTTTGACTTCCTTTTGTGGACTTTCTTTGGTGCATAATGTTTCATGTTTTGATCTTCTCTTGCACATGAGAATTGTTGGTGATGGTATGATCTTGATTCTGACTTGCTTTCATCTTCATATTATTTTTCTCATTTCATCTTGATATGAAGTTCATTGGTGCTTAATTGTGCATTTCATATAAGGATGATTGCATTCTTTCATGATTACCTTTGCATGCTTACTTGAGATGTTTTGCATGATCTTTGAGACTTATTTATGGATGTAAGTTGGATATACTTGATATGATGTGCTTGCTACCCTATCTTGTTTCTTATCTCATCCTTCTCTTTCTCATTCTTCTCTTTCACTCTCTTTCGCCCATGAATCTCAAGACTTGTTTAAGTCTTGGATTCTCTCCCTTTAGAGCTACCTAGTCCAACTTAATTTTTGATTAAGCTTGGAGTTGGATTAGCATTAGGTTTTAGGTAGTTGTCCCTCCTAAGCCTCACTAACCTTAGGTCACCCATGCATGATAACATTAGGACTCTTAGTTTCCCTTTAGAGTTTCCTTTGGGCCTTCTCTCTTCTCATCTCAAAACCTCTTGAAAACACTTAATAAAGATAAAGTGTATTACGCACGAGCCTTAAGCGTGGGGAATGAGAAATGAGGGGCTTCCTCTCATATTTCTAGAGTACTTAGCGGGCGTCCTGTCTTGGGACGATTCATTAAGTATTCGTCCCTGTGCCCTAGACTTTGGTGCAATGCAAGTTATGAACTAACTTAAAAAAAAGCACTTCTGTCTAAAAAAACACAAAAACAAATTCAAATCTTTTTATCCTTCGGGATTGTTGGGTTTCAAATTTCATTTTCAGAAAAGAGCTCGTCACTCACGTATAAAACACTTACCCATCCGTGGTCGTGCCCACGAACTACATTAGCTCTGATTCCTCTCTCTCGTCCGATTGAGGATATGTTGGCACAAGACAGCGATTGTCTTGGCGAGCAACCTTCCCCCACAGTTCCCGTCCGAACTACGTTGATTCTGACTTTCCCATTGCACTGAGGGAGTACGTAGGCCTAGGGCATCGAATATGTCCTACCGAGTCCATCTTAGTCACCCCCATCACCGTTTTCTTTTACTCAGCCATAGATAGTAGGACAACTCACCCTCCATTTAGACAACAATCGTGGATCCCATCGAGTACGATGGATGCGTGGGGTGCTAACACCTTCCCCTCGTATAACCGACTCCTGAACCTGGACTATGGTTGCGATGACCATGTATTTCCCCCTTTCTCTTCAGGTTTATGCAGTGTTTCCTTTCCCTCTCTCGGGATAAATACACATTGCTGGCGACTCTGTGTCTTCTGCGTCACTCTCGCGTTTGTACCGTTGGATGAGAATCTTTCGGGAGCGACACTTGCAAAACAAACTTGACACACTATAAATAGACCTCATTTCTGATCAGTTTGAGTACACTAAAGGACTATAACACTTGCCTTTCTCAAAATCACACTTACACTTCCAAATTTTCCTTCTAAAGCAAGTCACTATCGGGTTTTGAGTTTGAGAGCAATTCCAACCAAACCAATCACACACACACCTCATAAACATCATATAGAAGTGATCCAAACACTTAAACAACATCTAGAACATCAATTTCGCAAAATCACTAGCCATCTGCACAAGCCTTTGACAGATTTGCAGTTGAGGTGCCAAATCAAGTTCCAGCTAAATTCAATCCACTCGAAGCATTCAGACACACTCCATAGCACCTAGGGAAGTTCTCCACACCATTGGAACCAAGCTGTAACACCTCCAACCTAAAACACGATCACCAGCTGCAAGAGGTAAGCCTCAACTTTGTCATCTCATGATTCATGCATATTTCCTCGCACAATACTTTTGCCATATGTTCATAATCATGTATGGAATGTTTCCCCTCAATTAATTGCTTTGTATGAATCGTGTGTGGAATTTCTGAGCCTTCATGCAGAATTTAGGGTTCTTGAGGTTTCTCTTTGATTTCTTATTCCATGCTTAAAATAAATGAAATTAAAGACCATAGACATGATCGTGAGGTGAAAACGAGTAGATTGATATGTGGATTGTGTGATTTCATCAAGTATTCAGTGAGATTGATGAGAAAATGCAAATATGGGCAAAACTCAGAACACGCGCGTGTTCTTGGTTGTTCTTGGCGCCCTTTTTCAAAATTCAAATATTTGAATTTTTGTGATTTTATTTAATTGATTCAAAAATTAATTTCTCTCTGAATTTTAATGATTTTGAGTTGATTCTTTTTTTAATAATTCACAAAAATGTTAAAATATTTTATTTTACAAAAATTTCCCAAAAATATTATTTATTTCATATACTTGATATTTTTGCAAAGAATTAATTTTTATTTGTTTTTTAACATTTAAAATATTTTTTCCTTCTTGATTTTCCAAACTTAAATGGTTTTTAATCATTTTGTGGATAAAAAAATGATTTTTAAAACATTGATCCAAGATCACCACTCATTTTTCACATGTTTTCAATAATTTTTATTAATTTTTAAACAAAATTAATTTCATTTTAGACAAAATTAGGGTTTTGATTGATTCCACCCTCATCAATCTTTTTCAAACACTCATGGGCCTCTAATAGAGTGTAAGACCCAACCCCTTTGTAAATAATACCTTTTTGGGACTCACACATTGTATAAGTCCCTTTGTACATTTTCAAAAGTTCTGCGCGAACATCGCCTTTTAAACAAAAACAACTGGGCTCTCCTTGAGCTATAAGACCCATCTTTATTCATTTTCAAACCTTTTGGGCCTCTAATAGAGTGTAAGACCTAATCCCTCTTTAAAACCAAAATAGTTTGGGCCTCAGTCATTGTATAAGACCCACGGTGTTTTCAAAAATCTCAGCGTGATCGCCAGTTTAAAATAAAATCATCTGGGCCTACCCTCGTGTTATAAGTCCCATTTCTTTTCTTTAAATACTCTTTGGACCTCTATTAGAGTGTAAGACCCAACCCTTATTGTACATAAAACTTTTTGGGCCTAAGTCGTTGTATAAGTCCCGGTACAATATTCAAAACAACGATGTGATCACTGTTAAACCTTGGGCCTCTCCTTGAGTATAAGCCCCACCAATCTTTTCAAAACAATTCCCTTTTGATTTAGATACAAATATATGTATTGTTATCAAAACTTTATTTAATTTCTTTGAACAACTAACAATACAATATGGAAGCTTGCTCACCTGTAAGTTTTATCCGCTTTCATTTACTTGCTTTAATATATTTATTTGTATTGTGGGAAGCTGCACACTGTGAGTCTTCTTTCATTCTTTTAAATACATGTCAAATATATATAACTGTATTGTGGGAAGCTGCGCATGGTTAGTCTTCTTTCATACCCTTCTAAATACTTGTCATATATCAACTGTATATATACTAGTATAGTTATTTAGAGTTTTCCTCGGCAACTAGGTCTAGAACTAGGTAAAGCCCTGTTGGTCACTCTTAATACAAACAAAACTAGATCCCCATAGGATTTCCAGATACCGTCTTGCCTTCTCTTGGGCTTAAACAATATGGAACAAAGAGAAAGGCAGTATTCCTCGTGAACCTTTTCTCAGACTGTCACCCCTAGAAATTGTCAAAGAAATTCTACTCCCCAGAGTTGATTTATTCTCGGTGAATAGCATCTCTTGAGTTTCTTCAAATCACAAAACTTTCACTAAATGATCTATTCTCGGTGAATAGCATTTCTTGAACTTTTCTTGGATTGAGACCCACAGGCTTCCTAAAAGCATCCCCGCTTCCTCTTGGGCTTTGTATAAGGACCCCCCGGCTTCTTAGAAGTTCTCATGCCTTCCCTTGGGCTTAATACAAGGACCCTGACGACCTCTTAAAAGTATAAGACATAACTTAGTCATCCTTTGCTAGAGCAGTCTTTCCAAAGTCAAACCTCATGCCACTTTAGGGTTGATTCTCATCCCTTAATGCCCTTGTCTCTTCTTGGGCATTATACAACAGATAAAACTCTTCCACACCAGTAGACTGGGATAGTCTAATCCCCTTGAGTCTCAAAGACATTCTCAAGTCCCTTAAACTTATAGGAAAAATGCCGGTGGATCGATCTCCAGCAGAAACCCAGTCTCTCTCATGAGAGTTCCCCGACCAGGGTCAACAATACCTTAAATCAGAACCTCAAGGTATCTGATATCTCAACTCTTTTGTAATCCTCAGCAAGAGTTGATTCCCATACTTGGACCTGCCCGAGGATCTCAATTATCCCCGATAAAAGATAACCTCCTCTTAGGCTTTGTATAAGGACCTTTCCTCAGCAGAAATCTAGCCTCCTCTTAGGCTTTGTATAATGATCCTTCCTCAGCGAAGTCAGCCTCCTCTTGGGCTTTGTACAAATGATTCTCCCCAGTGGAGCTAACCTTTTCAGACTCTCTTGTTGAGTCAATACCTTTTTCAGACTCTCTTGTTGAGTCAATCACTTTTTAGACTCTCTCGTTGAGTCAATCACCTTTTCAGACTCTCTTGTTGAGTCAACCTTTTTTAGCCTCAATCTTGGGTCTTGTACAAGACAGATAAAAATACTCTCTCGTTGAGTCAATCTTTGTCCAAACTTGGTATAAATATTTTCCCTAGCAGGAACTAGCCTCTTCTCAAGTTGTATAGAATAATTTCTCCAGCTTGTCCAGCCTCCATCCTGGGCTTGTTACAGGACAGATAAAAACACTCTCTTGTTGAGTCAAACCACTTTAGCCTCAATCTTGGGCTTTGTACAAGACATAAATCTCCCTCTCTTATGCTTAGGACATATATCTTCTCCAACAGAGTCATTTCCTCCTCGCCTTCCTTTAGGCTTTGGGGAATGATTTTCCCCAAGAAGAGTCAAATTCATTTCAGCCTCCTCTTAGGCTTTGTATAATGATTTTCCTAGTAAGGCCAGCCTCAATCTTGGGCTTTATACAAGACACATAAAAATATCTTCACCAGTTAAAATCTCTTTTAGCATCAATCTTGGGCTTTGTACAAGACAGACAAAATATTTTCCTCGGAAAAGTCAAACTTCTAGCCTCCTCTTAGGCTTTGTATAAGAAATCCCCTAGCCGAGTCAATTAACCTTTTAGCATCAACCTTGTGCTTTGATCTAGGCACACAAAAGTCAACAATCCTTCTTTAGAGATGACAACTTCTCTATCACTCAAAACCTTTTAGCTTCAATCTTGGGCTTTGAACAAGACACCAAAACATATTTTTCCTCCCTTAGAATAGGAGGAACTACGATTGCTCTGATTTCCCTGTTTCGTTTAAACGGGAATACATAGGCATAAGATTGCGAAATCTTAGCGAGCATACAAATAAAAAACCCTAGGTCCAGTACATTACCAAAAACACCCAAACATCAACAAAAACTCACTTACTCACTTAATTTCCCAAGATACTTTCCCAAACCATTAACGGATAAACACCATCAATTATAAAGCGAAACCTAAAGCTAATATCCTATGGATAACCACATATAGGATGGGTAATTGACAACTCTCCATTGTATAACCTGACCCCAACTCCCCGAATCTCTTTAAAGCCTTTGTTCAGTTAAACATTCGCGTGCAAGGTTAGTTTTAGATAGCTTCCCTTTCCCTTCCAGCTTCATGGGATAAATAGGAAATCAGAAAGTAGCACCCCTCCTCCTCATTGCGGTGAGGAAAACCCAGCGATAAGATGGTCGCGTCATCGATAAAAATCGCTCCCTACAGGAAAATGGCGACTCTGCTGGGGACGTCGTTGATCTGTTAGGACTAGGGCTATAGCTCTTAAGAGGTCTAGGATGTTAGTTTTAGGAATAAATATATATATATATATATATATATATATATATATATATATATATATATATATATATATATCGCTTTTCCTAATTGATATTCGTGTTTATTTTTTTGCTAATGGGACTGCGGGTGATGTCGCATCTGGAAAGATTGAGTATACACCTAAGATAAGTGATGGCACTAGACGGGTAATATTATAGGGAGTGACTCCCAAATAAGAGACCCCGGTCGACCATCGAATCAGTGGAGACACCCTTTGCGGATTCAATGCCTATACGATTTCGGTTGTTGAAAGCAGATTGTTCGATTGGGGTTGTCCATGAAACTGAGGATTTAGTAGGCTGAGACCTTGTTACTATTTTTGTAGTGCGGAAGCTATCGGAAATAGTTGTCACACAATACTATCCTCATTTGAGATTACTCTAAGATACTGCAGCTCGCTCGGGTAAACCAGCCTGCTGTTGTTATCCCAAGAGGGGTCAATGATTTTGAGGACAGTTACAAAAAATCACCAATATAACCTTTGGGGATGGGTAGAGCCATGACTTCATGACACGGAACCTTTGACCCCATGTTTTTTCTATGTTTTTGTGTGCTGCATTCATGCATTCATTTCATTAAAAAACATTAATCAAAAGAAAAAAATCTTCTCTTCTAGTCTCTCCTTTTCAAATTAAACTAAGACAATGATTGCAAATATCAGAGAAAGGAGATTGCGTTATGGATTTCGGTAGAAGGAAGACTCACAAGTACACCTTCAAGGTTCCAAAACTAGAGGATTTGAGAGGATTGGCACGGATGACCACCAACCATGATGCTTTCAGAGCCAAATATGGAGGACTGCTGTCTCTGTTAAGGGTCCATGTAATATAAGGAATACTGGCTACGCTCATTCAGTTTTATGATCCGGTCTATCATTGTTTCACATTCTCGAATTATCAACTAGCACCAACACTGGAGGAGTACTCTCACTTGACTGATTTACCCATCACTGACCAAGCTCCCTTTTCTGGACTAGAAGAAATTCCAAAGGATCAAGCCATGGCAAGAGCAATCTATTTAGACGAGTTAGAAGTTAGGACTCACATGACCACTAAGGGTGGAATCCAGGGTTTACCAGCCAAGTTTTTGATAAAGAAGGCTCTGTACTTTGCTAGTATAGGGAACATGACTGCTTTCGAGAGCATCTTAGTCTTACTCACCTACGGGTTATTTCTGTTTCCTAACATTGATGACTTTGTTGATATCAATGCCATTAATATTTTTCTGATTGGAAACCCTGTACCGACCTTGCTCGCAGATGCTTATGATTCTGTACACTTAAGGAATTTGTATAAAGGAGGAATGATCACATGTTGTGTACCTCTGCTATACAAATGGTTTACTTCCCGTTTACCCAAGTCTGCTGCATTTTGGGATCATAAGAGTACTTTATGTTAGTCGTAGAGAATCATGTCTCTTACCAACTCTGACATCCATTGGTACAATCGAATCTATGACGGGATCAGAATCATTGACCGTTGTTGAAACTTCCCTAATGTACCCCTCATAGGAATGAAATGAGGAATTAACTATCATCCAGTTTTAGTTCGTCGTCAATTTGGATACCCGGTGAGACATGTCCCACGTAATGTTCATCTGGAAGGTCTTTTCTTCAAGGAAGGAGAAAATGACAGGGCACTAAAGACAGAAATAGTGCATGTCTGGAAACATGTTCACAGGAAATAAATAGAGTCTCTAGGAAAACCGGACTGTGTCTCTGTAGATCCTTATCTCCACTGGGTACAAACTAGAGCTCTCAAACTGAGGATGCCTTACCCTCGTCAGGAAGTTCTTCCGTTAAAGGAATATGTCCTTTACTTTATGTCAGATACGGAAAAACTTCAGGTTACTCTTAACAAAGTTCAACAGGAGAGGAAGTTTTGGAAGAACAAGTATCGCATTCTCAATGTGGAGTGTAAGAAAATACAACAACTATTAAAAGAAAAAGATGCTCTGATCGAGATTTTAGAGCAACATGCTGTAGAGAATCAAGAAGACCAAAGGAATTTGCTCGCTCCTTTCACTTGGTAAAGGAATCACAACCCGACAACGACTCAAGAGCCCTGGTCAAAGAAAAGGAAAGTACCAGAACTAGCACCTGAGCCCACCTCAGAGAGGACTCAAGATCCATAAGTTTAGACATTTCCTTTTCCCGCACTTTGAAATTACTGTATTTCCATTTCCGCAGCCTTTGAATTCAATAAAATGAGGTCTCACCACTGTATGATATTTGCAATCCAATTTTTGAAGTTTATTTTTATTAAACAAAAAAAATTTAAATAGATATAATCATTGCACATCATTCATCATTCTCACATAACGCCTTCTTCTTCCCTATGAATCTCACGTTTGTGTCTCGATTCTAGAGTCAAACAGTCTCATTCATACAATACTCGGGTCAGTCAACAAAAGAAAATAGATAATCTCGAGGAAGAGAATGGAGAGTTGAGAGAAGAACTCGACGCTCTGAAAGAAGATCTGAGGAAACTTCACAATGACATGCAAGCTCTGGCAGCAGCTCAGATACAAAGGACTGTGATCTCAGAGATCACATCTACGCCCATAGTGGAGAAGTATGATCCTCGATATACCATGCCTAAAGATCGTCCCTGGGGCATGCCACTCAACTATATCCCCAATGTGAAAATTCCGCACAAATTCAAGGTGCCCGAATTTGAAAAGTACAAGGGTAACTCTTGCCCTCAAAGCCATTTGGTGATGTACGCTCGGAGAATGTCAACTCAGACAAAGAACAAATAGCTACTGATCCGCTATTTCCAAGATAGTTTAACCGGTGTCGCACTCAAATGGTACATGGGTTTAAACCGCACTAAGATCGTCACTTTCAAAGATCTTGGCGCTGCCTTCGTTCGACAATATAAGTATAACCTGGACATGGCATCATACATAGATCAACTCAGATCCATGTCGCATAAGGATAAGGAAACATTCAAGGAGTATGCTCAGAGATGGCGTGAAATTGCCGCCCAGATTTGTCAACCTCTTGAGGAAAAAGAGATGACAAGGATCTTCTTGAAAACCTTGAGCTCATTTTACTACGACAGAATGGTCGCCAGTGCGCCCAGCGATTTCACTGAGATGGTAGGCATGGGAGTTCGTCTTGAAGAAGCGGTTCGAGAAGGACGTTTGGTCAAAGATGTCAGGCCATCAAGCAGTACCAAAAGATACGGTAGTGCTCTCCCTAAGAAAAAAGAGCAAGATATTGGTAATATCTCTCTCGAAAAGCAAAGGCGACGTTACCAACCAGTAGCAGCTGTAACTTCTGTTATTAACCCTGCGCCTGTTCCTACATATCAACCTGAGGTTGCTCAAAGCCAACCAAATCAACAACAATTTCAGCAAAGGACACAACAACCTCTTCAGCAGGATCGTCCTCAATACAACAAAAATCGTGCAACACGACCACCAGGGTTCGACCCTATACCCATGTTGTACGCAGAACTATTTCCATTACTACTGGTCAAGGGGCACGTCCAACCTAGGTCTCCTCTTCCAATATGGGAGAATCTGCCCTTTTGGTTCAAAGCGGATCAGACTTGTCCTTACCATCAAGGAGGACCGGGGCATAACATAGAAAACTGCCTCAGCTTCAAATCCAATGTGCAGAAGCTTGTTAGGAGCGGTGTCTTATCCTTCAAGGATACAAATCCTAATGTTCAGACGAACCCGCTGCTTAACCACGAGAAAACTATGGTAAATTTGATAGAAGAAGAGTTTAAGCACAACTATCAAATTCGTGATGTACTCTTATTGGGAACCAACCTGGTCAAGATGCGTTGCAGGAAGAGAGGATATGGTCATGTACCATCTCATAACTATCACCAGTGTGATATCTGCTCTAAAAACAATCAAGGATGTTCTGTGGTGCAATCAGCTCTACAAGAACAGATGGATCTCGGAGGGATCCAGGATCACTGAATCCGTGAAGTCAACATGACTTATACAAATTCCAACATTATTCAAAACCACGACATCCGTGCAATGAATGTCAACTTGGTGGCAATGCACTCAAGGCAAAGCCAACATCATAATCTGCCGCGACACGATTATGATTCCTGTCCTATCTACTCAATAAACGATCAGGGATGCTCTTTTGTACAAGAGGCCCTCCAGCGTCAGATGGATCTTGGATGGATTCAGGATGACCACGATAGAAATCAATATCAAGTGAATATGATTCAAATCTTTGATATTCGCTTGATGAATACCAGCTTCTTAGAGTTACATGCTAAGTAGGTCCAGCTCAGTTTTCTGACTTCGCATAATTATCAGAACTGTAAGGGATGTCGTGAGAGCGACCAAGGATACACTCTCGTTCAAATAACTTTGCAACACTTGTTAAACCACTGGTGGCTTCCGATCTATTTAGACGAGGACACACAACAAGTCAGTATAATTAATAGGAACCTTACTAGGCATTAAAGTCAGGATAATCGATCAATGGAAATAGATTTAGTGAGGTTACACAACATACAGAGTGGACGTGGCTAGGTGCCACCACACAACTACGAGCTCTGTAGAGCCTGCTCGGAGAATAATCAAGGATGTTACCTCGTGCAAGCAGCCCTTCAGAGTCAGTTGGACCACAAAGAGATTCGACCGTGTCCAAGTCCTGGGTCAATCAACTGGATACCCGACTATTTCGCTGATCGAATCAAGGATGTTGTCGTAATCTATGATCATAAGAGGACCAAGGATGTTTGTACCATCATCCCTTTACTTGACGAATCGAAAGTTCCCAACCAGGAACTGATTGAAATTACTTACAATGGTCAGAAGTGTCATACCCCAAATTTTGACCACTAAGATTTCCCATCATTTTGCAAATCATCACCACAATATGGATGAACCATTAAATTCCCCAAAGGTGGGTGAGCCTTCACTACAATCAGAATTAGGGTTTCAAGCCCTCTCTGAGTGCTTAGACAAAGGATCAATCAAGGAATGACATGATCTTTAACTTGTCTAGCCTTTCAAACATCCATAATGGATCTAGAGGACTCCCACATCAAGGATTAAGCACAAGGCTGCAACATTCCAGGTGGATTAAGCCTTAAGATCGCCAGTGTCACCAAATTAAGGTTTTGGTCGACCAGGGCCTCTAGATGGAAATTTTCCTCTGGGCATGAGCCAATGCTTCAAAGCATAACCTATGATGCTCCAAGGGACATCATGGACCCAATCATCAAGTCAATTTAACCTCAGGGGATGCATTCACAAAAAATTAGGAATTAGGGTTTCTTGACCTAATTCATCCCTAAGTTGACTTTTGGGGCAAAGCATGAGCCAAGACCTCAAGACATGATTTGAGGGTCTCTAATAAACCACATTGATCCATTTGCAACAATGGATTGATCCAAGAAGCTTAAGCAGCAAGTTTCAAGTTCATCAGAACCACAGTCAGGGTTTCGCGGAAAAAGTCAACTGTGTCTTTGACTTTTGACCAGGACATACTCCCCAAACCCTAGGACATGATTCAATACACCCTATAACACCTATGAAATCAATCCTTCAAGTTTGATTTAGGTCAAGGACTTGATTTCATAGAGGATCGCATAGTTTGGAATTCATCTGATAAAAAGTCAACTGTGCACAAAAGTCAAACTTTGACTTTTTGAGAATTTTCACAATTATGATTTTTTAACCCTAAAATGATGTTAATGTGTGATTGGAATCATTATTCATCAAGAAAAATCAAGAAAAGTAGGATAACTTGTAAAACGGGTAACCATAAAAACTTAGAAATTTTTCTAAGTTATGGAACAAAGTGGCTAGGGTACCAACTTTGGAGGATCATAACTCCTAAACCATAAGGCCATTTTTCTCATCCAAAGCTGGATTTGTAGCTCTCATGGCACTCTACAAAAGCTTCAAACATAACTCATTCCAATTCCTCATGGATTTTGAGTTATGGAATGATCAAATCACAAAAAGTGAAAATGTCACTTTTTTCCAACACTTAGTGAAATTTTCACTAAGTCAGAATCTGATTACTTTTTTCCAAATGTAGGGGCATTTTTCACTTGGATCCAAAGAGTATCAAAACCAATTATGATCAAACAGTTGTTGTATCATATGAGGGCTTTCCAAAATGGCCAAGAACTCCATCAAAGTCCACTTGAGCCATGAGATATGACAATGCCAATATGCCTTGCTGCAAACTGTCATGGCAAGGCAGATTTTGGAGTTTTGCTCGATTTGCTCAAATTTTGCAAAGGGCAAGCAACTCTATCCATCTGATCCCAAGCCTCCCAAGTCTTTGGAACCAAAAATAGCATGCCAAACCTAGAAATCCTTAAAAGAGGGACAAGACTCCAATTTTGGATTGGAGCATTTAATGGATGCACCAAGGTGGCATGGACTGAGCCTCTTCCAACTAAATTCAGTCAAGACTTATCCAAGACCAAGGGGACCAGCAGCCTGTGCCCTAACCTCTAGTAAATGGCTAGAGGAGACTTGGATTCTCATTGCTCAACATTAGCCGAAACAAGCTTGCTCTACTATAAATAGAGCTCAATTGTGTTCAGTTTGAGTACACCAAAGCACTACAACACTTGCTTTCCTCAAAATCTCAAAGTCACCTCTCAAAACCTCAAAAAAAATGACTTTTGTGCATTTTTCAAGCCATGTGTTGATTCAGTCACTTTCTAAACCAGATAAAACCTCAAACACACTCCAAATATCATCCTTGAACTGTCCCAAATGGTTCCCCCATCTGGAACACCATTTGAGAGAGTTGTTATTTTCGCCACTTTTGCACCTTTTGCAAGAAAGAGCTCAAACATGTTCTTGAGGTTTCTAGCTGATTCCAACCATCCTAAAAGCTTCTAAGAGATCATTTGAGGTTGTTCAAAGCATCAAATAATTTCTGGAACAAGTGGCTTGGCAGATTGCACAAAAGCTCCAAAAAGAGGTAAGCATCACAACTTGAATTCTTTGAATCATGCTTTCTTTTGATGTCCACTGATCATACATCCCTTATACATGTTATATGTGTTGTGTTTGCACCAAATTGTCATGTAATGTATGCTTGTACCAAGAGATGGCACAGAAAATGCAAATCATGGCCTATTTCAAAACCATTATTGGGTTTTTCAATAGGAGCATGATCTGAAAAAAATACCACCACCATTGGATTCCTTGTGAAATTCTAGGCAGGATAGACCTAAATTTTGTCCCAATCCATGGAGAAATAAGAAAGTTATGGCCTTCACGTTTTCAACCAAAATCTTGCCTTGCCTTGCCTTGGGTGTAGCGAGCGATTTTGGACGTGGTTCTTAAGCACTGTCGCTCTTGGGGGGACTACATGTCGATTCATTTTTTATCCTATTGAAGCTGATGAAGGAAGGGAAATAGATGTCTCCAACTAACCCTGCTTGCATACTGAGTTTAAACAGAGGTCTGTTAGGTTACGGATGCTATGTAGAAGTGGGGCCTCTTTCTGCTTATTTTGTTAAGACTGAAATGACGGGACTATGCTATTGGTAGGATGTTAGACCTGATGCTTTTCGATTGATGTGTGAAGGTACGGGATTTTGGGTTTTTTTATTAGTGTGCTCGCTAAGATTTCTCTTTCAATCTTATGCCTACCTATTCCCGTTTACCGAAACAGGGAAATCAGAGCGATAGTAGTTCCTCCTATTCTATGGGAGGAAATGGTGTTTTGGTGTCTTGTTCAAAGCCCAAGACATGAAGCTAAAGGTGGTTTGTATCTTGTTCCAACCCCAATATGTGAAGCTGAAGGGTCTATTTGTATCTTGTTCGAAGCCCAAGATATGAAGCTAAAGGGTTTTGACTTTAGAGAGAATTTGTCATCTCTAAAGAGGGTCTGTTTTTCACAACTGTTGGGTGACTGATAAAAAAGGAGAATTACTTTAACTGGGATATGTGAATCCAGCAATGCCATAATTTCCTTTATAGGGGATTTTTAACATGAAGGAGAAGACTTTAACTCAGTTTAGAGCAATTCCATCTTTCCTTAGGAATTTCTCATGCTAAAAGAGGGACAGTGGCGTGGATGTAAATAATCCATAGGCTTTCCGCTTACAGCAAATATATGAAGGGGAAAGGAGTTGTTGATGTTTGTAGACTATGAACAAGGCACAACTTTGATTCTAAAAGGTTGATTGACTCAACCGGGGTTTTCTTATACAAAGCCTAAGAGGAGGCTATTGGCCCAACAAGAGGGTGTTTTTATGTGTCTCGTACGAAGCCCGAGAGAGAGGCTAAAAGGGTTGACTCAACAAGAGAGTGCTTTTGTATGTGTCTTATACGAAGCCCAAGACGAAGGCTAAAGGTTGTTTGACTCAACAAGAGAGTCTTTTATACTTAACAAGAGAGTGTTTTGGTATCTCGTACGAAGCCCGAGATGGAGGCTGAAGGTGTTTGACTCAACAAGAGAGTCTTTTATACTCAACAAGAGAGTGTTTTGGTATCTCGTACGAAGCCCGAGATGGAGGCTAAAGGTGATCGACTCAACAAGAAAGTCTTTTTATACTCAACAAGCGAGTGATTTTGTATCTCGTACGAAGCCCGAGATGGAGGCTAAAAAGTTTGCCCCGCTGGGGAGAATCATTTGTACAAAGCCCAAGAGGAGGCTAGGGTAACTGTTTCAGTTGAGTGACAGGTCCAACATATTGGTTAAAAGAGAAAATCATTTCTTATATGGGTAATGTTGTACTCATGAATTTGATCTGAGGATCGGGATTATTTCCTGTTCTCTAAGGAAATGGGGAATCCAAAGGAGCTTTAGAGTGTCCGAGACTACGGGTTTTATCTTTTGTACTATGCTTAAGAAACAGTAGTAGTAAGATCTAGACTCTTTGAAAGACTGTTCTGTTAAGATGACTAATTTCTGTTCCTATACCTCTAGGAGGTCGTCGGGGTAATTTGTACGAAGCCCAAGAGGAGGTGAGAGTAACTTTTAAGAAGCCGAGGGACAATTTGTACGAAGCCCAAGAGGAGGCTATCTTCCCGGAGGAAGAATCATTATACGAAGCCTAAGAGGAGGCTGTGAAAACTTCTAAGAAGCCGACGGGTCCTTGTACAACGCCCAAGAGGAGGCGGGGATGCTTTTAGGAAGCCTGTGGGTTCATGCACTAAGCCCAAGAGGAGGCTGATGAATAGTTCCAGAAGGGGTTTCACTTGGAACATTGGCCTTCTGTATATGAAATGTTCAAGGGGGAAGATTTCTTAAATCTAGTTATCGAAAATTGTTGTGAAAGAAAATTCTCATGGTTTAGGTTATGTTGAAATATCCGGGAGAATGTCGGATGTAAAGAGACGAGGTTTTGTCTAGTTCTAGACGTAGTTGTCGGGGAAACTCTAAATATCTATACTATTATTACACAATCGATATGAGTTTATGAAAGAACACTTACAGTGAAACAGCCCCACGGTACAGTTATATACATATGAAAGTGGTAAATGAAAGCGGGTAAACACTTACTCGGTTGTAGAGCTTCCATACTGTTTGGTTAGTTTGTTCAACAAAGAAAGCTTTGATAACAATATTATATTCAAAATCAAAGGAGAAAGTACTTTTGAAAGAAAAATTGGGGCTTACAGCTCAAGGAGAGGCCTAGGGTTTTATCAGTGATCGCACTGTCGTTTTGTACAAGGACTTATACAAATGACTGAGGCCCAAGAAAGGTTTTCTGTACAAAAGGGATGGGTCTTACACTCTCTCAAGAGGCCCAAAAATGATTGAAAGTGAACAAAAATGGGTCTTATAGCTCAAGGAGAAGCCCAATGTGTAATACCCAAAATTTTGACCACTTAGATTTCCCATCATTGTGAAAATCATCATCACAATATGGATGAACCATCATGCTTCATCAGTCTCCCCAAAGATGGGTGAGCATCCAATACAAGCAAAATTAGGGTTTCAAGCCCTCTCTGAGTGCTTAGACAAAGGATCAATCAAGAAATGACATGATCTTCAACTTGTCTAATCTCTTAAACATCCACAATGGATCAAAAAGGACTCCCACTTCAAGGATTAAGCACAAGGCTGCTCCCTTCTAGGTGGATCAAGTCTCAAGATCGACAGTGTCACCAAATTAGGGTTTTGGTCGACCAGGGCCTCCAGATGGAAATTTTCATCTGGGCACAAGGCAATGATCCAAAACATAACCTAATATACTTCATGGAACCTCATGAACCCATGCATCAAGTCAATTTTGCCTCAGGGGATGCATTCATCAAAACTCAGGAATTAGGGTTTCTTGACCTAATTCACCCCTAAGTTGACTTTTGGGACAAACCATGAGCCAAGACCTCAAGAGATGATTTGAGGGTCTCTAATACACCATATTGATCCATTTGGAACAATGGATTGATCCATTTGGAACAATGGATTGATCCAAGAAGCTTGAGCAACAAGTCTCATTTTCATCTGCACCACAATTAGGGTTTTAAGGGAAAAGTCAACTGTAACTTTGACTTTTGACCAAGGCATGCTCCCAAATCCTAATACATGATTGAATATACCCTATGACACCCATGGAACATGTCCATCAAGTTTGATTTAGGTCAAGGACATGATTTCCTGAAGAATTGCACAGTTTGGAATTCATCTGATAAAAAGTCAACTGTGCACAAAAGTCAACTTTGACTTTTTGAGATTTTTCACCAAAATGGATTTTTAACCCTAAAATGATGTTAATGTATGATTTGAATCATCATTCATCAAGAAAAATCAAGAAAAGTGAGATAACTTGTAAAAGGGGTAACCATAAAACTTAGAAATTTTTCTAAGTTAAAAATAAAGTGGCAAAGGTACCAACTTTGGAGGACCATAACTCCTAAACCACAAGGCCATTTTTTCTCATCCAAAGATGGATTTGTAGCCCTCACTATCACCTACAAAAACTTCAACTACAAGTCATTCCAATTCATTAAGGATTTTGAGTTATGGAGTGATCAAAGTGGCTGAAAAGTGAAAAAGTCACTTTTTCCAACACTTAGTGAAGTTTTCACTAAGTCAGAATTCTGCTTCACTTTTTGCCAAATGTAGGGGGATTTTTCACTTGGAATCAAAAGAGATCAAAACCAAACTTTTTCAAACAGTTGTTGTATAATGGTAGGGCTTTTCAAAATGGCCAAGAACATTGCCAAATTCAACCTACATCATGAGATACAACATTGGCAAGTTGCCTTGCTGAAATCTGTCAAGGCAAGGCAGAATTTGCATTTTGGCTCAATTTGCCAAAATCAGCCAATTGCAATTGCTCCAATCCACTTGGACACCTCAGAGGATTGAATCCAAATGGGACAATCACTGAGCCAAGCCTCCAAGGTCCAAGGAACAAGGAATATCATGTTGAACCTAGAGTTGCCAAAGTAGGGACAAGACTTCAAATTTGGAATGAGGCATTCAATGGAACCATCAAGGTGGCGTGGACTGAGCCATTCTCATCTGAAATCAGTCAAGACTTATCCAAGACCAAGGGGACCAAAGCTCTGTGCCTTAACCTCTAGTCAATGGCTAGAGGAGACTTTCATTTCCATTGGCCAACATTGAGGAAACCTACTTACCAGCTGCCATGCACTATTCCTTGCAAAACAAACTTGCTCTACTATAAATAGAGCTCAATTGTGGTCAGTTTAAGTACACCAAAGCCATCTAACAGATGCTTTCCTCAAAATCTCTTTCTCTTGGCAAAAATGCCTTTCTTAGCAAGGTAGCTATCGGGTTTTGAGTTTGAGAGCAATTCTGCACAAACCAATCACTCACACACCTCACATACATCACATATGAGCTGATCAAACACTCACATAACATCTGGAACATCAAAATCTCAAAATCACTTGCCATCCACACAAGTTTGAAGTGAAGTTGCAGCTGAGATGCCATAAACTGATCCAGTCCATTTCAATTCAATCCAAGTGTTCAAACACACTCCATATGGTGTAGGGAAGCTGTTCAGATCATCACAACTCATCTGTAACACCTCCAACCCAGAATTTGATTTGCTCTTGCTGTCACGACTTGGAGGTAAGCCTAAACTTGGTCATCTCTCAATCTATGCATATTTCCTCGCACAATAATTTGGCCATATGTTCATAATCATGCATGGAATGTTTTCCCTCAATTAATTGCATTGTTTGAATCGTGTATCAAAAATCCTAGCCTTCATGTAGAAATTAGGGTTCTTGAGGTCTCTTCGTGATTTCTTGTTGTATGTTTAATTTAAATGAAATTAAAGTACATAGACATGATCGTGAGGTTGAGGCGAGCATAATGATATGTGGATTGCATGATATGGTTACATATTCATGGAGATTGGATAGAAAATGCAAATCTGGGCAAACTGAAAAACGCGCGTGTTCTTGGTGTTGTTCTTGGCGCCATTTTCATATATTTGAATATTTGAATTTTGTGATTTTGTTTAATTGATTCAAAAATTAATTTCTCTCTGAGTTTTAATGATTTTGAGTTGATTCTTTTTTTAATAATTCACAAAAATGTTAAAATATTTTATTTTCACAAAAAATCCCAAAAATATTATTTATTTCATATAATTGATATTTTTGTAAAGAATTAATATTTTGATTGTTTTTGGCATTTTAAATATTTTTTCTACATTGATTTTGCAACTTTTAATGCTTTCTAATTATTTTGTAGGTCAATACTTAATTTTTGAAGCATTAATCCAAGATCACAATTTGTTTTCCATGAGTTAAACAATTTTTGATCATTTTAATTGAATTTTTATTCAATTAAATACATTTTTGAAAACAAATTAGGGTTTTGGATTAATTCAACCCTCATAAATCATTTTCAAAACACTTTGGGCCTCTATTAGAGTGTAAGACCCAATCCTTTTTTTGACCAAATCATCTTTGGGCCTCACTTATTGTATAAGTCCCGATACCGTCAAAAAACAAACGGCGCGATCGCCGCCTTTTCAAAAATCATCTGGGCCTACCCTCGAGTAGTAAGACCCATTTATTTTTCTTTAAACCTTTTTGGGCCTCTTGAGAGAGTGTAAGACCCATCCCCCCTTGTACAAAAACTTTTTGGGCCTCACTCATTGTATAAGTCCCTCTGTACAAGTAAACGGCGCGATCGTCGCCCGTTTAAAATTAAAAACCAACTGGGCCTACCCTCGTGTTATAAGCCCCACTCTTTTCTTTAAACCTTTTTGGGCCTCTTGAGAGAGTGTAAGACCCATCCCTTTGTACAAAAAACCTTTTTGGGCCCCAGTCACTTGTATAAGTCCCGCTGTACAAAGTCAAACAGTGCGCTCACTGATAAAACCCTGGGCCTCTCCTTGAGTTGTAAGCCCCAAATCTTTCTTTTTCAAAGCACTTTCTCCTTTGATTTTTGAATATACTGTTGTTTTTATCTTTCTTTGTTGAACAACTAACCAAACAGCATGGAAGTACTACAACCGAGTAAGTGGTTATCGCTTTCATTTACTGCTTTCATATTATAAACTGTATTGTGGGGCTGCTCACTGTAAGTCTCCTTTCATAAACTCATATCTACTGTGTAATAATAGTATAGATATTTCGAGTTTCCCCGGCTACTACGTCTAGAACTAGGTGACGCCGTTTCACTTATTCGTAGAAATAGACGCCTAGATCCCCAATAGGAACACCAGATACAGTCTTCTCTTCGGCTGTCCTCCTTAGGAATCGTCAAGAAATTCTATTCCCCAGAGATGAATTATTCTCGGTGAAACTTCTCTTGAATTTCTTCAAACCTCCGAACTGTTCAAACTCTCTTGAAAAGATAAAAGTTGCTGGATAGTAAACCTCGCACGTTTACCAGTGGTTTTATATTTAAAAGAGTTTTCTTGAACTTTTTTTTGGTTTGGGACCCACGGGCTTCTTAAAAGCATCGGCCTCCTCTTGGGCATCGTACAAGGACCCACAGGCTTCCTATAAGCAACCCGGCCTCCTCTTGGGCATTATTCAAGGACCCTACGGCTTCTTAGAAGTATTCAGAGCCTCCTCTTAGGCTTCGTATAATGATCTCTTCCTCCGGGAATGATAGCCTCCTCTTGGGCTTCGTACAAGGACCCGTCGGCTTCTTAAAAGATTCCAGCCTCCTCTTGGGCTTCGTACAAACTGTCCCGACGACCTCCCAGAGGTATAGGAACAGAACCTAGTCATCCTCATAGAACAATCCTTTCATAGAGTCTACTACTGTTTCTCGAAGCATAGTACAAAAGATAAAACTCTAGACTTGGACAGTCTAACTTCCTTGAGTCTCAAAGACATTCTCCAGCACCCTTCGTTAAATAGGAAGGAAACCCGCAGACTCGGATAGTCTCAATACCCTTTGGATTTCCCGTTTCCTCAAAGAAAAGGAAATATCCCTGATCCTTAAATTAAATCCCTGTGTACAGTGTTACTCATATAAGAACTGATTTTCTCTTTTAAATCAGTATATTGGATCTGTCACTCAACTGAAACAGTTACAATAGCCTCCATCTCGGGCTTCGTACGAGATACCAAAATTCTCCCCAGTGGAGTCAAAACAACCTTTTAGCCTCTGTCTCAGGCTTTGTATGAGACACAAAAGATTCCCTCGTAGAGTCAATCACCCTTTTTTTTGCCTCCATCTCGGGCCTCGTACGAGATATAAATCCCTTAAGCAAGAGTCAAACTCTTTGCTAGCCTCCTCTTAGGCTTTGTATAACGATATGCCCCACTGGGTCAAAACCTTTTAGCCTCTCTCTCGGGCTTTGTACGAGACACAAAATAGCCTCCTCTTAGGCTTTGTATAATGATTTTCCTAGCGGAAATTAGCCTCCTCTTAGGCTTTGTATAAGAAAACCACTGGTTGATCCAATCAACCTTTTAGCATCAAAGCTGTGCATCGTTCACAGTACACAAACATCAACAACTCCTTTCCTTTCATCTAATCGCTGTAAGCGGTAAGCCTCTGGATCATCTACATCCATGCCACTGTCCCTCTTTTAGCATGAAAGACGGCATTGCTCTACACTGAGTTAAAGTCTTCTCCTTCAGGTTAAAACCCTTTCTTCGGAAATTATGGCATTGCTCGAATCCGCGTATCCCAGTTAAAGTAATTCTCCTTCTCCCCTCTTTAGAGATGACAAATTCTCTCTAAAGTCGAGGTCTTTTAGCTTCACGTCTTGGGATTTGAACAAGACACAAATAGACCTTTCAGCTTCACATCTTGGGCTTTGAACAAGATACAAATCACCTTTCGCTTCACGTCTTGGGCTTTGAACAAGACACCAAAAACCAATTTCCTCCCATAGAATAGGAGGAACTACGAACGCTCTGATTTCCCTGTTTCGGTAAACGAGAATATGTAGGCATAAGATCGAAAGAAAAGATCTTAGCGAGCGCAATCAACAAAAAACCCAAATCCCATATCTCCATCAATTAAAAGCAGTAATTCAAAAGCATCAGTCCTAACATCCTAATCCTTATTCCCCGCCAGAAACCCTTTGCCTAGAAAAAAGAAAGAAAGAACCTGTATTGGCGAAATACGAATAACCAGTACAAAGGCTCCCCACATTGATAGCATCCGTAACCTAACAGACCACTGTTTAAACTCAGTATGCAAGCAGGGTTAATTGGAGACATCTATTTCCCTTCCTTATTCAGCTCACAATAGGATAAAAAATGAATCGACCTGTAGTTTTAAGTTCAACCGCAGAGAGTGACCAGCGCTTAAGAACCGCGTCCAAAATCGCTCGCTACACAATAGTTAATTTTGAAAAAAGGAGACGATCGCCGAGGTTTTGAAAACAGTGTGGATCTTATACAATGACTGAGGCCCAAACTATTTTTGGTTTCAAAAGGGGATTGGGTCTTACACTCTATTAGAGGCCCAAAATGGTTTTGAATTGGTCTTATAGCTCGAGGAGAGGCCCAGATGGTTTATTTTAAAAGGGTGATGATCGCGCCGAACTTTTGAAATACAACGGGACTTATACAATAAGTGAGGCCAAAAATAGGTTTGTATTTACAAAGGATTGGGTCTTACACTCTATTAGAGGCCCAAAAAGTTTTGAAAACGATTGATGAGGTTTGAAATCAAAGAAACCCTAATTTTATTTTCCTTTAAAAGTAAATATTTAAAGAAAATCAATAAAAAATGATAAAAAATACGAAATGAGTTTGAATAAACCACTTGTGATTTTTTTTTTAAGGTTTTAAAAATGAGTTTTTAATTACAAGATGAATTAAAACTCATTTGGTTTTGATTTTCAAGGTAAATATTCACTTTTAAAATGTTTAAAAACAATTAAAAAGGAATGTATTCACAAAAATACTAATTATATTAAATAAATAATATAAACTTGATTTTTTTGTGGAATAAACTATTTCAACATTTTTGTGATTTTTTGCAAAAAGAACCAATAAAAAATAATTAAAATTGAAGGCGTTATTAATTTTCCAATTAATTAATAAAACATGAAAATATTGGAAAAAATAGCAAAATGTGAGAAAACACAAAATGGCATGGGTGGGGTTTGAACCCACGACCTCAAGGTTATAGGGTGCGCGCTTTACCACTGGGGTGGTGATACATCCGTTGATTGAAACAAACCAACAAATATACAAGGCTTGCCTTATTTTCTAGGCCTGGCCAAGGCAAGGCAAGGCAAGTTTTGGTATGAAACGGGAAGGTTCATAACTTTCTCATTTCTCCATGGTTGGGGACAAAATTTATATGCATCTGGCCTAGAATTTCACAAGGAATCCAATGGTGGTGGCATTTTTTTCAGGTCATGCTCCCTCCTCAAAATCCTATAGTGGTTTTGAAATAGGCCTATAATTGCATTTTCTATGCTACACTTTGGTACAGGCATGAATTACATGATGAATTGGTTCAAACACAACATATACAACATGTATGAGATGTGCATGATTAGTGGACTTCAAAGCAATGCATATTTTGGAAAGTTCAAGTCATGATGCTTACCTCTCTTTTGAGCTTTTTGGAGTGTTTGTGCAATCTGCCAAGTTTTTTATTCCAGGAATGGTTTGATGCTTTGGAAACTCTCAAATGACCCCTTAGAAGCTTTTAGGATGAATGGAATCAGCTGGAACCTGCAAAAACACAAGCTGGCCCTTTCTTGCAAAAGGGGTTAAAATGACCAAAATAGCAACTCCCTCAAATGGTGTTCCAGATGGGGGGAACCATTTGGGACAGTTCAAGGATGATATTTGGAGTGTGTTTGAGGTTTTATCTGGTTTGGAAAGTGACTGAATCAAGGCATCGCTTGAAAAATGCACAAAAGTACTATTTTGAGGTTTTGAGATGTGACTTTGTGATTTAAGGATTACAGGTCACTTGTGAGAGTTTGGATAGCTTAGATATGATATATTGGATGTGTTAGGATCATGAGCTATGATGGAAATGCTCTCTAACTCAAAAACTCAGAGTTACCTTGCTAAAGAAGGTATTTTTGCCTAAAGAAAGTGATTTTGAGGAAAGCATCTATTTGATGGCTTTGGTGTACTCAAACTGAGCACAAATGAGCTCTATTTATAGTAGAGCAAGTTTGTTTTAGGATCAATAGTGAATGGCAACCACAACAGAGGTTTGGCCAATGTTGATCAATGGGAAGCCAAGTCTCCTCTAGCCATCTCTAGCCATTGACTAGAGGTTAGAGCACAGGCCTTTGGTTCCCTAGCTGTTGGATCATTCTTGACTGAATTCAGTTGCAAATGGCTCAGTCCATGCCACCTTGGTGTATGCATTGAATGCTCCAATCCAAGATTGGAGTCTTGTCCCTCTTTTAGGGATTTCCAGGTTTGCCATGCTACTTTTTGTTCCAAAGACTTTGGAGGCCTGGATCAGTGTTTGTTCCCTTTATATTTGATCCTCTGATGTGTCCAAAGTGAAGACAAGGCTTGGAATTATTTGATTTTGCCAAATTGAGCAAAAGTTCAAAATTCTGCCTAGCCTTGGCAGTTTTCAGCAAGGCATATTGCCATTGTCATATCTCATGACTCAAGTGGAATTTGGTGATGTTCTTGGCCATTTTGGAAAGCCCTTATATGATACAACAACTGTTTGATCATAATTGGTTTTGATACTTTTTGGATCCAAGTGTAAAATGCCCCTACATTTGGAAAAAAGTAAGGCAGATTCTGACTTAGTGAAAATTTCACTAAGTGTTAGAAAAAGTGACATTTCATGTTTTCAGCCATTTTGATAATTCCATAACTCAAAATACATGATGAATTGGAATGAGGTGTAGTTGAAGATTTTGTAGAGGGCCATCAGGGCTACAAATCCAGCTTTGGATGAGAAAAAATGGCGTTGTGGTTTAGGAGTTATGGTCCTCCAAAGTTGGTACCCTAGCCACTTTGTTTCATAACTTAGAAAATTTTCTAAGTTTTTATGGTTACCCCTTTTACAAGTTATCCCACTTTTCTTGATTTTTCTTGATGAATGATGATTCCAATCACACATTAACATCATTTTAGGGTTAAAATACCATAATTGTGAAAAATCTCAAAAAGTCAAAGTTTAACTTTTGTGCACAGTTGACTTTTTGTCAGATGAATTCCAAACTGTGCGATCCTTTATGAAATCAAGCCCTTGACCTAAATCAAACTTGATGGATTGATTTCATAGGTGTTATAGGGTGTATTGAATCATGTCTTAGGATTTGGGAGCATGTCCTGGTCAAAAGTCAAAGGTACAGTTGACTTTTCCCGCGAAACCCTAATTGTGGTTCAGATGAAATTGAAACTTGTTGATCAAGCTTCTTGGATCAATCCATTGTCGTAAATGGATCAATGTGGTGTATTAGAGACCCTCAAATCATGTCTTGAGGTCTTGGCTCATGCTTTTCGCCAAAAGTCAACTTAGGGGTGAATTAGGTCAAGAAACCCTATTCCTGATTTTTGATGTATGCATCCCCTGTGGCTAAATTGACTTGATGATTGGGTCCATGAGGTTCCATGGAGAATATTAGAATATGCTTTGAAGCATTGGCTCATGCCCAGAGGAAAAATTCCATCTGGGGGCCCTGGTCGACCAAACCCTAATTTGGTGACACTGGCGATCTTGAGGCTTAATCCACTTAGAAGGGAGCAGCCTTGTGCTTAATCCTTGAGGTGGGAGTCCTCTTGATCCCTTGTGGATGTTTAAGAGGTTAGACAAGTTGAAGGTCATGTCATTTCTGGATTGATCCTTTGTCTAAGGCTTAAAGAGGGCTTGAAACCCTAATTTTTGTTTGTAGTGAGTGCTCACCCATCTTTGGGGAGACTAATGAGGCATGATGGTACATTCATGTTGTGATGATTATTTGTACAATGATGGGGAATCTTAGTGGTCAAAATTTGGGGTATGACAGATGCCCATATTTAATCTTCATGGACCCGAAGGTGTGAATGGCGAAGGTATTCGGGCATTCAGGGTGCAAGAGGATTAAATATCAGAATACCCGAAATTTTGATGGTGATTAAGAATGGTAGTTTATGCATCCTTCTTCTTTTGCTAAGCAATGATGCTCAGAAAAGGTAAAAACTTCCCCTCGATCCTGGTCTTCAGCCAAGGAACTGGTCTCAATTTCTGATACAAACTTCCCCTCGATCCTGGTTTCCTACCAAGGAACTGGTCTAAGTCTCTGAAATAAACTTCCCCTCGATCCTGGTTTCCTACCAAGGAACTAGTCTTGGTTTCTGATATAAACCTCCCCTAGATCTTGGTTTCCTACCAAGGAACTGGTCTAATTTTCTGATGCAAACTTCCCCTCGATCCCAGTTTCCTACCAAGGATCTGGTTTTAGTTTCTGATATAAACCTCCCCTCGATCCTAGTTTCCTACCAAGGAACTGGTCTAAGTTTCTGATACAAACTTCCCCTCGATCCCGGTTTCCTACCAAGGATCTGGTCTTAGTTTCTTTTGTCAATAAATTTTATTGACAAGGGACGCTACTTGTAGTGGTTTTCCTCAAACTTCTCACCGAATTTTCCTGGGGGGATGCCATTTGATGGGAAAAATGGTGGGGAAAACGAGTCTCTTGAGAGACTGCTTTCGCTTGGGGTTACCACATCATACTTTTCTCGGGATCTTCTTGGAGAAATGCCATATGATGTGATCCAATTTTGAGGTGCTGGTGACCTTTTCGTCAGCGTATTTTTTCAGAGAAAAACTGCTATACTGCCGAATCTCTGATTAAGAGGCTTTCTCTGGGGATTTTCCTTAATCCGGGAAAGCGAAGATATCATCTTCAATGGCGAAGAGTGATGTTTTTCGGAAGCTTTCTGGCTCTTCCGAGGTTCAAGTTATCAAAGTGGTCAAGGGCCGTCTCTTGTCCAGAGATCAACCGGAGAGAGATTGCTTAAATGATTCACTTCCTGACGAGGAAAGAACTGACAACTCGATTGAGAAGACTTTTATCACTAGGGGACAAGACCAGCTAGAGTGATAGTGATGCAATATGAATATGAATGTAAATCAATAATGCATGATGCATGTATGTGCTGACAAAACTGACGCGACATACAAACTAAAAGATGAACACGACTAGATACTTGGCCACAGTGGGAGATAAAAAGTATCGCTGGTTTAAGATAGCAATTCTGCCTTGCTTAGGAGAAATAGTCCCTGTGGGGACTATGTTAGTCGGGCTTAGGAGATAAGAACTATGCCGGGGGTATCAGATGGGAAAGTCGCATCTGATATAGCTGATCCTTCATTCAGGTGCACTGGTTTAGAAGGAATACTTTGATTTTGTACTTTGAAGCTCGATTACTTTTGGCGAAGCGATCGATGTTCTTTCGATGTTCAACAGTCAAAAGAAATTGCCATCTTTATTTTAAAAGCAGAAAAATTTTATCAAGTAAATTCATTTTTGTTTCGTTTCAAGAATCGTCGATCATGTTTAAATGTCGTTCTGTAAAGCTAAAACAAATAAGAGTTACAAACAAAAGCACAAGGGCTTAAATTTTATTGATAGGATGGAAATCAACCAAACACGTGATTCCAAAGAGTATATACAAAGCTAGAAAATGGTAATTTACAGGGAAAAGGGCTACGTTGAAACATAACGACCACTATCCTTCTACCAACTTTGAATTCCGACCATCCTGAGCTTCCGTCGAAGATGTCCTTGACCGGAGTTTTCCTGATGGATGATGTAACTGCTGAGGAGCTGAACCGATCAGACGTAGTTACTTGCCATTAATCCCTAATTTTTTCCTGGATTGTACTTTGAGATTTCCAATCCATCGGGATAATTTTTTGATTATGTCTCTAATTTTTGCCTGGACCGCCCTTTTGGGTTTTCAATCCACCGAGACGTTTTTTTATTTTTTTATTTAGGCGAAGTATTTCTTGACTATGTCAACATTTGTGGGGTAGGCAAATTCCTCACCATCCATGGTTGCAAGTCTCAAGGCGCCGCCTGAGAAAGCATTCTTGACCACATAGGGGCCGTCATAATTCAGAGTCCACTTGCCCCGAGAATCAGTGAGAAATGATTGTATCTTCTTGAGCACAAGGTCTCCTTTCCTGAAGACCCGAGGTCGGACCTTTTTGTCAAACGCCTTCTTCATTCTTTGCTGATACAACTGACCGTGGCATAGTGCTGTGACTCATTTTTCTTCGATCAGATTGAGTTCGTCGTGTCGATTTTGACACCATTCAGCTTCTATAAGCTTAACTTCCATCAATACCCGGATTGATGGGATCTCTACTTCGATGGGAAGCACTTCTTCCATGCCATATACTAGAGGGAAGGGGGTTGCCCCTGTTGAAGTGCAGACAGATGTGTGATAACCGTGAAGAGCAAAGGGCAGCATTTCGTGCCAGTCTTTATAGGTTACAACCATCTTTTGAACGATCTTCTTCATGTTCTTGTTGGCCGCTTCTACCGCCCCGTTCATCTTGGGTCGGTAGGGAGATAAGTTATGGTGTTCGATTTTGAACTCAGCACACAACTCTTTCATCAGCTTATTATTCAAGTTAGATCCATTATCAGTAATGATCTGGCTCGGAACACCATAACAGCAGATGATATCGTTTTTGATAAATCGGACTACCACTTGTCGTGTTACATTAGCGTATAACGCTGCTTCGACCCACTTGGTGAAGTAATCAATGGCTACCAGGATGAACCGATGTCTGTTCCAAGCCTTAGGTTCAATCATGCCAATCATGTCGATTCCCCATATAGAAAAAGGCCATGGGGAAGAAAGAACTTTGAGATGCGTTCGTGGTACATGGATTTTATCGGAGTATATCTGACACTTGTGACACCTCCTCATGTACTTGTAGTAGTCGGATTCCATTGTCAACCAATAGTACCTTGCTCTTAAAATTTTTCTCGCCATTGTGTGTCCGTTGGCATGAGTGCCAAAGGATCCTTCATGAATTTCTTTCATCAGCAAGTTTGCTTCTAGTCTGTCTACACATCGAAGCAAGACCATGTCAAAGTTCCTCTTATAGAGTGTATCACCGCTCAGAGAGAAGCTGTCTGCTAACCTTCTGAGGGTCTTTCTGTCTTTTCTTAGTGCCCCAAGTGGGTACTCTTGTTTCTGAAGGAAGCATTTGATATCGTGATACCAAGGTTTGTCATCTATGACTGCTTCAATCGTGAAGATGTAAGCGGGCCTTTCAAGGCGCATTATGTCGATCTTTGGTAAGTCATTCCATTGACCTACACTAATCATGGAAGAGAGAGTGGCTAAGGCATTAGCCATGTGATTTTCATCACGAGGGATGTGATGAAACTCGATTCTGTTGAAGAAAGGTAACAACCTTCTTGCATAATCTTTGTAAGGAATCAGTCCTGATTGGTATGTGTTCCAATCTCCTTTGATTTGATTGATGACCATGGCTGAGTCGCCATATACGTCCAAGTTCTTGATCCTCAAATCAATCGCTTCCTCGAGACCCATGATACAAGCTTCGTATTCGGCCTAATTATTTTTGCACTTGAACGTAAGTCTGGCAGTGAAAGGAATGTGGGTACCCTGAGGTGTTTTGATGATTGCCCCAATTCCATTTCCGTAATGATTGACAGCTCTGTCAAAGATTAGTCCCCATTGGGAACCTGGTTCTGGCCCTTCACTGGGTAGTGGTTCATCGCAGTCTTTCATTTTTAGATACATGACATCTTCTTCTGGGAAGTCAAATCCGACTGATTCCTGATCGTCAATCGGTTGATGAGCCAAATGATTGGCTAAAACACTTCCTTTAATGACTTTCTGAGCGTAGTACTCTATGTCATATTCTGATAACAACATCTGCCAACGGGCAATCCTTCCCGTGAGATCAGGCTTTTCAAAGACATACTTGATTGGATCCATTTCAGAGATTAACCAAGTGGTGTGACGAATCATGTACTGGCGAAGAAGTTTGGCTGCCCAAGCCAAAGTGCAGCAAGTTTTCTCAAGCATAGTGTACCAAGTCTCGCAGTCGGTGAATTTCTTGCTCAAATAATAGATGGCAGACTCTTTCCTTCTCGTTTCATCTTGTTGACCAAGTACACAACCCATGGAGTCTTCCAAGATTGTGAGGTAGATGATCAGTGGTCATCCTTCCACTGGAGGTGATAGAATCGGCGGGCTCGACAGGTATTCCTTGATACTGTCGAAGGCGGTTTGGAAGTCTTCTGTCCAAACGTAATCCTAATTCTTTTTGAGTAATTTGAAAATTGGCGCACAGGTCGCGGTCATGAGGAATATGAATCTGGAGATGTAGTTCAAACGTCCCAGGAATACCCTGACTTGTTTTTCAGTCTTTGGAGAAGGCATTTTTTGAATGGCCTTAACCTTGTCAGGATCAACCTCAATTCCTTTCTGGCTGACGATGAACCCTAAGAGTTTCCCTGAACGGACCCCGAAGGTGCACTTGTTGGGATTCAAGCAGAGTTTGTACTTTCTCAACCGCTCAAATAGTTTTGACAGGTGGGTCACATGCTCCTCTTCTGTCTTAGATTTTGCAATCATGTCATCGACATATACCTCAATTTCCTTGTGTATCATGTCATGAAACAGAGTAGTCATGGCCCTTTGATAGGTTGCCCCGGCGTTCTTCAAACCGAACGACATTACCTTGTAACAAAAGGTACCCCATGGGGTAATGAACGAAGTTTTCTCCATGTCTTTCGGCGCCATTTTTATCTGATTATAGCCCGTGAATCCATCCATGAAGGAGAAAACTTTGAACTTTGTTGTACTGTTGTTAGGTGCTAAATTGTGTTAATATTTAGTTTAGTTTTTAGCACCTTTTTGTGATCTTTATTTGATAATCAATGCCTTTCCAATTGTTTCCGGTTAATAACCGTAGTATTGTTAATTACATTATTTAACTTATCTATTTAACTTTTGTGTTTTAATTGAAGGTTTTTACATGGAAATGTGTAGCTTGGAGCAAGGAAGGCCCCCTTGAAGCAGTTTGTAAAGAAAATGATTTTTTGAGCATGCTTGGAGCCCGCTCAGCGCGCTTCTAGCGCGGTCCTGAGCCCGCTAAGCGTGCTTTAGGTCGGTTTGGCAATAAATGAGACCACGCTCAGCTTGGTGCAGCGCGCTTAGCGCACTCTGCGATCCTTTGCCCCCTTATAAATAGACTTTTCTGTATTTTTCTTGGGATCCTTGATACTTTTCAGAGCTAAATACATTGTAAACACTGTAGCATCCTATTTTGGAAGATTGGAAGCTTCATTCGTCGAGAGATTGTCATTGATGCTTGATATTCTTCTTCATCTTCTTGTTTGTTTAGCTCCCATGACAATGGAGAGCTAATTTTCCATTTATGTCAAGTATAGATAGTAGATAAACCTTTCTTTTGCATGTAATTGTATTGACTCTAGCTTGTGAACTCTTGGATGATGAATGTATGATGAAAAACATTGTTTCTATGGTTTACTCTTTGTGTTGGTTCATGATTGAGAAATGTGCTCTTACACTTTACCTAGGTTGTTCATCCATCAATGCACATTGGCTAGAGATAGTAATGAGTGTTGATGTTCATAAATATTGAACTTGAATGTTGTCATTTTGATAGTTTGAGTGAGAGATCATCAAAGGATCAAAAATGGAAAAACTCACAATATGTGTTAGAGATATACATATTGTGAGGATATGTGATTACATTTACCGTCTAAACGAGTTCATTAGCTTTGTCGATTCTATCCGTGCAAATTAGGTTTGTCGAACCCTAATCTTGACATGCTTTTTATAAATCGTTAAAACAAATCTTTTTACCGCTATTACTTAAATTTGAATGCAAACGTTCTGATTAACAACAACCAAAAACCCTTGTTACTTTGAAGTTTAAAACGTATACAACTGTAGAACGGCTGCGATATCTCCGAACAATCTCTGTGGAACGATAACAAAACCCTAACTCTATTTGTATTTCAACAAATTGGCGTCGTTGCCGGGGATTGTTAATTGATATTGCAAGCATTGCAATAGTTGTGAAGTTTTAGACTTGTTAAAAATTTTCTTGTGCTTGTTGATTTGTTTTGTTTAGTGTGCAGACTTTGTTTATGCGAGGGCAACTACCGGTAGACCAACTTCTATTCGATCTCGAGATTGAAAGAACCGCTCGTAGACTCAATAGCAGAACTAGACGGAGGAGGCAACAAGCTAGACAAAGGCAAGAACAAGGAGAAAGTTTGATTTCTACACCACCACCAATTCCACAGTTCACGCCAATCATGGATCCACCACCACCACCACCCGCTTCCACACCATGTGTAAATAGTCCACGTCACACCGCTCAGTTTGCTAACAATAATCAAGGAAGGCAAGCTGAGATGAAAACTGGAACTTTGAACTTATTGTATGGAAGTCCGTTCACGGGAATGGATCAAGAAGACCCTTTTGCTTTTCTCACCAAATTTTATGAGATAGCGTCAACGGCCGGAGTCGATCAAGCGCAAGAGTTACCTTTTTTCAAGAGACTATTTCCTCATGCTTTGCTTGGCAAGGCTAAGGATTGGTATCTTGATCAAACTCCCGCTGTGATGACCGATTGGAATGTTTTGGAGGAAAAATTTATAGAACGGTTATTTTCTCACAACCGTTTTATGGAGTCAAAAACCGCAATTTCTGTGTTCTCTCAGGGCACTAATGAATCTCAGAATGAAGCATGGGAATGATTCAAATCCATGCTTCAAAAATGCAAAGGCCACGGGTTTGACGAGTTAACACAAATTCACATCTTCAAGAATCGTCTCCAACCAAATTGCAAGACATTATTGGATGCCACTTCCGGAGGATCTTTGTTATCAAAGAGTGTCGAAGAAGCTACAAATATCATCAACAGAATGGCTCTCAATGATCTTCAAAGTCAAAGCCATAACAAATCGCAAAAGAAGCCCGGGGTACTTGAATTGGGAACTAATGATGCAATCCTAGCACAAAACAAGCTTATATCTCAACAAGTGGAACTTTTGACTCAACAAATTAAGGAACTGAAGGAACCTAGCAAGAGTAAACAAGTTGCTTGTTGTGAACTTTGCAAAGGCGAGCATGACACCGGATTTTGTCCTCCTCTGGGATTTGAATAAGTGAACTACACGAATAATCAATGAGACTATCAAGGAAAACAACAACAACAACAACCTTATCAACAACAACAACACAATCCTCAACAACATTACCAAGGAAATCAAGGATATCCACTGAGGGGGAACTATCAACATAATCAAGGTTATGGTGGCGGTTCTTCAAGCCGGAAAAATCCTTATCAACCTCCACCACCTCCGGTTGCAAACTCTAAGTTGGAAGACACTTTGGCTCAATTCATGCCAATGTCTATGGCCAACCAAAAAAGTAGTGATGTGGCGATAAAGAATCTAGAAAATCAAGTGGGGCAACTTGCCAAGTAACTTGCCGAGCAACAATCGGGTCCTTCATTCTCCGCAAATACTCAAGTGAATCCTAAGGAGCATTGCAAGGCAATCGTTACTAGAAGTGGGAAGGAGTTGGTAAAAGAAAATGAGAAAAAGGTGGAGCAAGAAAAAATTGATGGTGTTGTGGAGGAGGATAGTGATGAGGAAGTAGTTGAAAATAAAATTGAAAATGAAGGTGTAGTTGAAAAGAAAGATGATGAAATAGTTGAAGTTGAAAATGAAAATGGTGAGGAGGTGAAGAAAAAAGAGAGACATAGGAGAGTGAAGAAGGGAAAGGAAGTAGTGAGAACTATTCCGATCCAACATTTACCGTACCCTCATGCTCCTTCAAAGAAAGAAAATGAACGACATTACGCTCGTTTCATGGATATAATTAAACAATTGCAAATTAACATTCCTTTTGCCGAAGCTTTGGAGCAAATGCCAAAATATGATAAGTTTATGAAAGACATTCTCACAAAGAAGCGGAGGTATTCAGAACCGGAAACTATTATCCTTGACGCAAGTTGTAGTGCCATCATCCAAAGAACTCTTCCGAAAAAAGAAGTTGACCCAGGGCGTGTTACTTTGCCGGTAACCATTGGTGATGTCTATGTTGGCAAAGGCCTAATCGATTTGGGCTCAAGCATTAATCTAATTCCATTTTCCATTGTAAAGAGGCTTGGGAACATTGAGATGAAAGCAATTCGGATGACGTTACAATTGGCCGACAAGTCCACAACTCATCCTCATGGGTTGGCTCAAGATGTCTCGGTAAAAGTTGACAAGTTTTCTTTCCGGTTGATTTTGTTGTTATCGATATGGAGGAAGATGGGGATGCACCTTTAATTCTTAGGCGACTTTTCATGAAAACCGTACGAATGATGATTGATGTGGATGACGGTTTAATGAAAGTAAGGGTTCAAAACGAGGAAGTTTGCTTTAATCTTTTTGAAGCAATGAAACATTCTCAAGACAAGCATGATAGCTTTCGTATCGATGAAATTGAAGAAGCAACTTTTGAGGTTTCAAGGCATGTTCATATCGTATCTCCTTTGGAAATGGCTCTTGATGAATCTTTTGAAGTATTTTCCGATGAAGAAGAAAGAGCTCTTGAAGAATGTTTAAAAGAGCTTGAATCTCTCAAAGAGTTGCAACCGTGGGAAATTGAAAAGGAAGAGTTAAAGAAGGATGTGAAAGATGATAAGTCACCACTTGAATTGAAGGACTTGCCTTCCAATTTAAAATATACGTTTCTTGATGACGGTGGTAACAAGCCGGTTATCATTAGTAACGTTTTGTCCAAAAACGAGGAAGACCGTTTATTTCAAGTTTTGATGAAATATCAAGATGCTATAGGTTGGGTCCTTTCCGATCTAAAAGAATTAGTCCGGCTTATTGCATGCATTGTATCTTGATGGAAGAGGATTTCAAGGCGGTTGCCCAACCACAACGCCGCTTAAATCCAACAATGAAAGAGGAAGTGAGAAAAGAAGTTGTTAAGCTCTTGGATGCCGACATGATTTACCCGATTTCCGATAGTCCTTGGGTAAGTCCGGTCCAAGTTGTACCTAAGAAAGGAGGAATGACCGTGATCCGAAATGAAAAAAATGAGTTGATCCCTACAAGAATGGTAACGGGTTAGAGGATGTGTATAGATTATAGAAGACTAAACACTGCTACAAGGAAAAACCATTTTCCTCTTCCGTTTATGGACCAAATGTTGGAAAGATTGTCGGGACAACAATTCTATTGCTTCTTGGATGGTTACTCCGGTTATAACCAAATTGCGGTTGACCCGGAAGACCATGAGAAGACGGCTTTCACTTGTCCGTTTGGGATTTTTGCATACCGTAAGATGCCTTTTGGTTTATGCAACGCACCGGCGACGTTTCAACGTTGTGTTCAAGCAATTTTCTCCGATCTCATTGAAAAAAACGATGGAGGTGTTCATGGATGACTTCTCCGTTTTCGGAGCATCTTTTGATCTTTGTTTGAGAAATTTGGAGGTCGTTCTTGAACGGTGTGTTGAGACAAACTTAGTTTTGAATTGGGAGAAGTACAATTTTATGGTGACGGAGGGGATTGTGCTTGGCCACAAAGTCTCCTCTAAAGGTCTTGAGGTTGATCTAGCCAAAATTGAAGTGATTGAAAAGTTGCCTCCTCCAACAAATGTCAAAGGCATCCGAAGTTTTCTTGGCCATGCGGGATTCTATCGGAGGTTCATCAAGGACTTCGCCAAAGTTGCAAGGCCATTGAGTAATTTTCTCATTAAAGATAAGTCTTTTGATTTTGATGAGTCTTGTATGGTCGCTTTTAATTATTTAAAGCAAAGTTTGACTACCGCACCCATAATCATCGCGCCCGATTGGAAAATTAATTTTGAACTCATGTGTGACACGAGTGATTATGCGGTCGGTGTGGTATTGGGTCAAAGAAAAACACAAAATTTTCAAGCTATACACTATGCGAGCAAAGTCTTGAACGAATCTCAAGTTAATTATGAAACAACTGAAAAGGAGTTGCTTGCAATAGTGTATGCGTTGGAAAAATTCCGTTCTTATTTGATATGGTCTAGAGTCGTAGTTTATACGGATCACTCGGCGATTAAGTATTTGCTCACCAAGCCAGATTCAAAACAAAGGCTTATTCGTTGGATCCTCTTGTTACAAGAATTTGATCCAGAAATTCGTAACAAGAAAGGATCCGAGAATTTGGTGGCTGATCACTTGTCTCGCCTTGTCAATGCTGAGGTTACAACAGCTGAAAAGGAAATCCGAGAGGAATTTCCCGATGAAAAATTGTTTAAAGTTCAAGTTAGGCCTTGGTTTGCGGATATTGCTAACCACAAAGCATCTGGTTGGGTGCCCCAAGACCTAACTTGGAACCAAAAAAGGAAGTTCCTGTCCGATGTAAATTACTATGTGTGGGATGACCCGTATTTGTTCAAATTAGGAGGTGACAACCTTTTGAGAAGGTGTGTCAGTAGTGAAGAAGCCCAAAGTATTCTCTGAAATTGTCATAACTCGCCTTATGGAGGCCATTTCAATGGTTTGAGGACGGCCACGAAAGTCTTACAATCAGGCTTTTATTGGCCTACTCTATTTAAAGACGCAAATCTCCATGCGCAAAGTTGTGCCACTTGTCAAAGAAGTGGGGGAAATGGAAAAAGAGATGAAATGCCCCTTCAAAATATACAAGAAGTTGAAATTTTCGATTGTTGGGGCATTGATTTTGTTGGTCCATTTCCACCCTCTTTTGGAAATGAGTACATGTTGGTGGCGGTTGACTACGTGTCGAAGTGGGTTGAAGCGATTGCTTCACCTAAGGCTGATGGCAAAACGGTGATCAAATTTTTGAAGAAAAACATCTTTTCCCGTTTTGGCACTCCTCGGGTTCTCATTAGTGATGGCGGGTCACACTTTTGCAATACATCTCTTGAATGTATTTTAAAATATTATGGTGTATCGCATAAAGTGGCGACCCCTTACCACCCGCAGGCGAACGGGAAAGCTGAGGTGTCGAACCGTAAAGTGAAAAGGATTTTAGAAAAAACTGTGTTAAGTTGTCGAAAAGATTGGTCGCAGAAATTGGACGAGGCTTTGTGGGCATATCAGACCGCTTACAAAGCTCCAATTAGCTTAACTCCATTTCAAATGGTTTATGGTAAAACATGCCATTTACCGGTTAAAATGAAGCACAAAGCACTGTGGGCCCTTAAGCTGCTAAATTTTGATACGAACTTGGCCGGAGAAAAGATAAAAATACAACTTTAGGAATTGGAAGAAATGCGGAATGCAGCCTATCATTCCAGTTGGTTGTATAAATAAAAGGTAAAGAATTATCACGACAAGAAGATCTGGCAAAAGGACTTCCATGTCGGCCATTTGGTGCTGCTTTTTAATTCCCAGTTAAAACTTTTTCCGGGAAAATTAAAATCAAAATGGTCTGGACCATTTCGTGTGGAGGAGGTGAAAAGTTACGGAGCGATTGTGATCGAAGATTAAGAGAAAAAAGACTGTTGGACCGTAAATGGTCAACGCTTGAAAATCTACCTTGGTGTTAACTTTGATCGCGACAATTATTCTGTTCTCCTAGACGTTCTTCATTGATCGTCTTGGACCGTCGAGCTTATCCGACGTTAAACAAGCGCTCATTGGGAGGCACCCCAATTTTGTAAGTTTTTATCGTTTTCTAGTCCATTTGCTGTTTTAATCATGTTTTTTGTGAAGTTGATGTTTGATGCTGCTCTAAATGTTGTTTTGAACTGCTGGAAGTTGAATTTGACCTGCTGGAAGGTGTTTGAATTTTGCAGTGCGCGCTTAGCACGCAGTAGCCCGCTCAGCGCGGTTTTAAGAAAAATCACCCTATACTTTCAGTGAGCAGCGCGCTTAGCGCGGTCCTGAGCCCGCTCAGCGCGGTCTGCATTTTTTTGAAAAAAAAATTGACTTTTTCCTGGGCCCACTTATGCTGACCTGGCCCAGCGCGTGTTATGAGTTAGGGTTTCTAAGGTTTCTGCTCATTTCACCCTTTCTCACCCAAAAAGTCTCAATTTCTCTCTTCTCTTTCAAAAATTTTCCAAAGTTCTTTGGATTTTTAGTGTGCCCAACTGCAGTAACTTCATTTTTTTTGCTCAGATTCTTCATCAACAAATTGTAAGTTCTTTAATTTCTTTTTAGTTTTTCATGAACAAAACCCATTTTGGGTTGAACCTTTGAGTTTTATGTTCTTGTTCATTGTGTTTTCTTTTTGTTGTCAAAAATCCATTATTAGTCCTAGAATAGTGAAGTTGCATGTGGTTAGAAACTGTAATTTCAGAATTTAGGGTTTGTGATTTAGAAATTAGGATTTGTGTATACATTAGGGTTTTAATTGTGTGAATTCGTAACTCTGTGCATATCCCTGTGAATAGGGTTGTGTTTAGAAAGTAGGAGAATGTTTGGAAACCTTCTGTTGTAGAGGGGATTTTTTCTGCATTTCGTAGAGCCCGCTGAGCGCGCTCCTGCGCACTTAGCGCGCTCTGAGATTTGCAGAAAAATTTCCCTTTTCTTAATTATGTTTTGTTTTCCTTTGATTATTCTTAGTTTGTGATTTTATTTTCATTAACATGTGTTGCTGTTTTGTGTTTGTTCTGTTTTGTTTTTCTTTTCATATGTCGGGATGCAAGAAGCAACGAGTCGGTGGTTCTTCATCAAACCCATCTAGGCGCCCTCCATTCGGTCAGTTTGAGAACACTAGATTCCTTGGGGTAGAACAACAACAGCGATACCAACAACTTGAACGGAGAACGGTGTGGGCGGACCGAATTATTCTAATTGATCCGGAGGGAAGTTATCGCCGCACCGCTTCTCTTATTTCTTGTGGCGGCTGGGACAAGCTTTTTTCACCCTACCCTGAGTACCATCTTGACATTGTGAGGGAGTTCTACGCTAACGCATTGCCCTCCGATGGTAGGACTTTCGAATTTAAAACTTGGGTTAGGGGGAAGGAAATTGAGTTCTCAAGGGATGTTATAAATGTTTACCTCAATAATCACCTTCAGCTGGCCGAGGATGAATTATGTGATTATGGTAGGATGATGGCTCGGCGTAGTTGGAGTGCCGACCAGTTGAGGGATATGTTATGTGTGAGGGGGCAGACTTACTAGCTGAATGCTAATGGAGCGCCCCTCAAGTTTTTGAGGAGTGTGTTGACTACAGAAACGAAGATTGTGATGGCGGTTGTTTTGCACAACCTTAAGCCACGTAGCCATACCTCCTTCATTCCTATGGATACAGCTGCTCTTATTGCTTGCATCCTTGACGATGAGAAGACCGTGGACTTAGTACGGGTCATTTCCAGTGAGCTTAAGAGGATAGCTGTGAGTGCTACACCATTGGGTGATCGGGTGGCGTGTACCTTGACCTATCCAGGACTTATCATGGCCTTGTGCAATAGGGCACGTGTCACCCTCCCTACTCATGGGAATGTTAAATTGGTTGTGCTGGATGATAACTATATATCTCGTCATTGTTTGCAGGCTTTGAATTTAGATGATGTTGTTCCTGTAGCTGCTGCTGCCCCTGCTGGGCGTTCTCGTGGGCCAAGTGCTGAGGCCAGTTGGGCAATGCACGAGGCTCACCAGCGTGCTTTCTTATTCATGCACGAGTCGATGATGCAGCTACAACTCCAAATCCGGGAGCCACATATTGATCATTCCTTGAGGTCGCGAGAGGACCTCATGGCTTATGCGAGATGGCCTGAGGGCAGGCATGGTTTTTCGGAGGGGGCAGGTTATAGGGCAGGTGTTGATGATGAAGATGGTGATGATGGAGCAGGCGATGGAGCATCTAGCTCTAGTTCTTATTGATGATGGGTTTGATGTGTTTTTTTTTTCTTGAATTTTGTATTTTTCTATGATTAGTATGTTTCTATTATTATCTACTTTGGTTTAGGATTGTTGTATTCTTCATCCGGGCGGATGTTGAGTTTGGATAATTGTTACAATTTTTCTTTGGTTATTAATGAATTTTCCATCCGGGCGGATCATGTTCTATGTTATAATTTTTGGTATAAAATTCTTTTGTTGTTTGTTCTCTATTTTAAGGTAATTAATGGATGAAGTGAGTTAATTTCTTGGTACAAAAGTGATGTGCTTCACCATACATTGATGGTGATGATAAGTTTCTGAATTGATGCATAAAAGGTACTCTGCTTTGTGCTTTGTAGAATGTTAATACGTACATGAACTTTTTGCTTTACATAATTTTAAAGTTTTTCTTCATTTTGCATATTTGTTCATATTGGAATCAATTAGGACATAGCCACAAATGTGAGTTCCCTCCATTGTTTACAAATTATTGAGGGATTTAAGTTATTGTTGCTTACTCAAATTTTTTATGTTTAATCTTACTTTTTGTTTTGAAATTTTGGAAACTTGGAAATGATCAAGGCAATTTTTGAGTACTATGAGTAGAACCACATTTCCATAAATCACTTCAAGTCACCTTGTGAGTGTGTGATCATTAGAAACCTCTCTTGAGCCTAAAACGAAATTTTTTGTATCCGTGAGGCATGAACCCGAACATTAATCGCTTTGAAGAGCATTCTTGAATTAAGTATTATGTATTGTTGAAGTTGGGGAGATTGGTTCATTGTGAAAAGAGAAGAAGGAATTGTGGGCAATGCATTCTCAATTGAAATAAAAAAATAGTTTGAAAAAGAAAGAAAAGGAAAAAAATAAATGAAAAATCGAAAAAGAAAGAAAAAGAAAATTTTAGAAATCAAAAGAGAATAAGATAGAATGCATTGTGAGAATAAATTGAAAGTTTGAGCAAGGATGGTGGTTTAGAAAAGAAAATGCTCTTCATGAATTTAACCCTTTTTTGTTCAAAGGTCGTGTACATATGACCCTTGTTTCTTAACCCCGGCCAAGTTACAACCTATAAAAGTCCTTTTGTGATCTTTGTTTCCATTATTTTCATTAAATTGTGAGATGAGTGCATAAATTGTTTTGGATGTGGCACAATTGCTTATGAGTGTGTTTTGTCCCTTGTATATATTGAGCTTGGCTCATTTGAATAAATTAGGTGATTCCCGTTTGAACATTTGTTTGCTTATGATGAGTGCTTGTTATTTATGTTTAGAAGTTAGTTCATATACATATTTTTATTCTGTCGGAGCTGAGCATTACTTCCAGGCGTATCAATTCAGTTTGAACCATTGATTTTTGTTTATGTTTGCTTATCCGTTTTTCCTCTTGCTTCTAGTCTATTTTACCTTTGTTTGAGGACAAACAAACAAACAAGTGGGGAGAGTTGTTAGGTGCTAAATTGTGTTAATATTTAGTTTAGTTTTTAGCACCTTTTTGTGATCTTTATTTGATAATCATTGCCTTTTCCAATTGTTTCTGGTTAATAACCGTAGTATAGTTAATTACATTATTTAACTTTTGTGTTTTAATTGAAGGTTTTTACATGGAAATGTGTAGCTTGGAGCAAGGAAGGCCTCCTTGAAGCAGTTTGTACAGAAAATGATTTTTTGAGCATGCTTGGAGCCCGCTCAGCGTGCTCCTAGCGCGGTCATGGAGCTAGTTACAAAGAGTAGCACGCTTAGCGCGGTCCTGAGCCCGCTAAGCGTACTTTAGGTCGGTTTGCCAATAAATGAGACCGCGCTCAGCGCGCTCTGTGATCCTCTGCCCCCTTATAAATAGACTTTTATGTATTTGTCTTGGGATCCTTGATACTTTTCAGAGCCAAATACATTGTAAACACTGTAGCATCCTATTTTGAAGATTGGAAGCATCATTCGTCGAGAGATCGTCGTTGATGCTTGATATTCTTCTTCATCTTCTTGTTTGTTTAGCTACCATGACAATGGAGAGCTAATTTTCCTTTTATGTCAAGGTTAGATGGTAGATAAACCTTTCTTTTGCATGTAATTGTATTGACTCTAGCTTATGAACCCTTGGATGATGAATGTATGATGAAAAACTTTGTTTCTATGGTTTACTCTTTGTGTTGGTTCATGATTGATAAATGTGCTCTTACACGTTACCTAGGTTGTTCATCCATCAATGCACATTGGCTAGAGATAGTAATGAGTGTTGATGTTCATAAATATTGAACTTGAATGTTGTCATTTTGATAGTTTGAGTGAGAGATCATCAAAGGATCAAAATGGCAAAACTCACAATATGTGTTAGAGCTAAGCATATTGGGAGGATATGTGATTACATTTACCGTCTAAACGAGTTCATTAGCTTTGTCGATTCTATTCGTGCAAAATAGGTTTGTCGAACCCTAATCTTGACATGCTTTTTATAAATAGTTAAAACAAATCTTTTTACCGCTATTACTTAAATTTGAATGCAAACATTCCGATTAACAACAACCAAAAACCCTTGTTACTTTGAAGTTTAATATGTATACAACTGTAGAACGGCTGCGATATCTCCGAACAATCTCTGTGGAACGATAACAAAACCCTAACTCTATTTGTATTTCAACAACTGTCTACCAGCATGTCAATGTGTGGTAAAGGAAAGCCGTCCTTTGGACTAGCCTTGTTTAGATCTCTGTAATCGACACACATTCTTGCTTTTCCGTCCTTTTTCGGAACGGATACGATGTTGGCTAACCATTGAGGATATTCAGATGTGGCGAGGAAACCCGTGTCAATATGTTTTTGTACTTCCTCTTTGATTTTGATGGCCATGTCCGGGTGAGTCCGTCTCAACGTCTGTTTTACCGGCGGACATTCTGACCGTAACGGTAGATGATGTTCCACGATGCTGGTATCCAACCCTGGTATATCCTGATAGGACCAAGCGAATACATCGGGAAACTCTTTGAGAAGCTTTATCAAACCCTCTTTGACAGTTGGACTAAGCAGTGCCCCAATCTTGATTTCTTTTCTCTCTTCCTATGAACCTAAGTTGACCATTTCCAACGGCTCTTTGTGAGGTTCAATGGACCTTTCCTCTTGTCTGAGTAGTCGGGAGATCTCCTCTGGAATTTCGTCGTCATCTTCTTCTTCAGCCCCAAATACCGGGAGTTCAAAGTTGGGAGAAGGCATCGGATCGTATGTTTCAACTGGGTTTAAAACAAGCAATCTGCATGACGTGATGATTTGTGTTTAGAAGAGATAGAGAGAATGCCAGAGTGTGTGCAGTGTATTTTTCATTTACTGCTTGTTTTTATTATTGAGTTATTTTTTAGGATTACCATTTTTTGAGAAAAGCGAAAAGAGAAAACAACAATTAATGCGAAAATTACAGAACGATGTTATTTTATTAATGAACAAGTCAATTCTTGAAACTACAGCCCTATAAAACAAAACTATGTCGCTTTGGGCAAAACAAAGAGGGAGATTTACAGAAAGTGAGCCCTATCAAAACATCCGTTTCACCTGGGCAGGGTGAAAGTTTAAAGTAAAGATGGCAATTACTTAGACTTATGAATGATCTTTGGAACATCGACAGCAACCCATTGGCGGTGAACTCCTCGGTGAATCCCAAAGTCTAGTACCTTCCTTGATTTGTCTTCAGAATTGACGCTGATTTTTGGTGGAGCAGGATCATTGGAATCTGTCTCCCTAGCAGAGTTGTCGTAGGAGGATTCCTCTGTTGCATTTTCCGTAGTATTTGTACTCTCAGCTGTATCTCCCCATCCAGTCGGCTGGATGTCTTCGAGCCTGATACGAGAGCTTTCAAGAGCGGTGTACTTGACCATGAAGTCAAATTTTGCACTTGGTTGTCCTAAGGTGTCCCATACTTCTTTGGAACTGGAGGAGTCATCCCTTTTGATGACGTTGACCTCAGGAGAAGTGTAGTTGATGAATTCTAGTCCGGAAAGCTTTGCCAATTCATCATCGTATTGGATAAGTTCGGAATTACCTGAGTGTTGATCCCATGACATGGCGGGGACACAGGTATTCTGTTTAATGATGCTCAGCTGATTTTCATTGTTCTGCTGATTTTCTTGCCCCAAGTTTTGGGATACAACTGCCAGATAGACAAGCCATCCATTGGGCCATAATAGTCGTGGTCAAAGTTGTATTTCATCAGAGTGTATTTCTCTAATGAATTTGGCGGAGCACGGCATCCTTCATGGTCACAATCTCCGTATATCATTTCGACATCTGACCTTGGTATAAATCTCGGACTCTGTGCGGGATAGCAAAATGGCATAGGCACCTCTTCCTGAGACAAATAACCGTCCCCGTTAAGATAGGACTTCTATTCCTCATCTGTATCGAAGGAATCTCCCTCATTGATAGTATGCACTTCTTGAGTCACTGGTTGAAGGAAGCCTCCACTGTGGAAGAAGTTTTGAATGGGATGAAGGCTTTCATCATTAGCAGCTGTCTGGGTGCAGGTTGCAGAAAAACCAAGACCCTTCTTTGTTTTGTTATCAGTGGGAATGACAAGTTGTCCTCATCCAGTTGTATTGGTATTCTCGACTGTTTTGATAGCATCTTTGTATGAGGAAATCGAGGTTCCTTTTTTTGATTGATTCTCATTGCTCACTATAAGCGCTTGGAACTGAGTCTCAACAACCTCCTCGGGTTCTACACAAGTAGATGATGATAAGTTGCTTAGGAGCAAGGCCTGTTCTCCACAGACTGTGACGAGTTGCCCGTTTTGGACGAACTTTAGCTTTTGGTGGAGGGTCGAAGTGACCTCCCTAGCCTGATGTATCCAAGGTCTTCCTAACAAACAACTGTATGTTTCCTAGATGTCCATGACCTAGAAAGTATGAGAACCAATAGTTATAGGAAGGTCGACTTCGCCAATAACCGTTTTTCTGGATCCGTCAAATGCTTTGACGATGACCTCGCTAGTTTTCATCGGAGGGCCTTTGAATGATAATCGTATCAAAATGGACTTCGGCATAACATCCAGGGCTGACCCTGTGTCTACCAGTACGCTGGCTAAAGCATCGTCCTGGCAGTTGACTGTAATGTTGAGCGCCATGTTATAACGGCGACCTTCTTTAGGTAATTCCTCATCACTAAATCCCAAGTTATTGCAGGAAGTGATGTTAGAGACAATGCTATCGAACTGTCTGATTGTTACATCCTGCTCTACAATGGCTTGCTCCAAGACTTTCTGTAGAGCCTCCCTGTGCACTTCTGAACTATGTAACAGTGATAATACTGAGATCTTTGAAGGAGTTTGTATCAGCTGATCAACAATGTTGTATTCACTCCTTTGGATGAGCTTCAACATCTCATCATTGTTTTTCGAAAGGTCGAGATTACTGGATTGACCGACTGGTGGATTGGGAACTTCTGTCTGAGGTTCCTTTTCTTTGTTGGGTTCTCCAACTCCTCTGATGAAGATTCTACCACTCTGTGTTACTCGACTGATGTCTGCAATATTCACGACGGAGGGTAACAGAATTTCCTTTCCATTATCAATTGTTGTTGCACCGTATTTGTAAGGGATAACCTTAGTTGATTCATACGGTAGAGGTCTCAGTAGATAGATGACTATGGGAGCCTTCTGATTTTTCTGACCATCGTACGTAATTTCAATCTGTTCCCGATTAGGAACTCTCGATTCGTCAAGTAGAGGGATGATGGCACAAACATCCCTAGCCCTCAGATGATCAGAGATTACGACAACGTCCTCGATTTGATCAGCGAGGTAGTTGACTGATCCAGAACTTGACCATGGTTGAATCTCTTTGCGGTCCAACTGACTTTAAAGGGCTTCTCGCACGAGGTAGCATCCTTGATTATCCATTGAGCAAACTCCACACCGTTCATAGTTGTGTAGTGGCACCTGGCCACATCCACTTTGAATACAGTGTAACCTTACTAAATCTGTTTCCATCGACGGAACATCCTGACTTTGATATCTAGTAGGATTCCCATTAGTGATACTAATTTGCTGGGTGTCCTCATCCATATAGATTGGAAGCCACCAGTGGTTCAACAAGTGCTGAAGTGTTTCCTGGACAAGGGCACAACCCTGATCGTCTTCACAACCCGCTTTACAGCTCTGATAATCATGTGATACCGGGAACCCGAGCCAGACCTGTTTAGCATGTAACTCCACCAGGTTGGTATTCATCAAGCAAATATCAAAGATCTGGATCATGTTGATTTGATAATGATTCCTATCATGGTAGTCTTGAATCCATCCAAGATCCATCTGACGCTGGAGGGCCTCTTGTATGAAAGAGCATCCCTATTTGTTTACCGAGCAAGTCAAACAGGAATTGTAATTGTGCCGCGGCAGATTATGATACTGGCTTTGCCTTGAGTGCATTGCTACCCAGTTGACATTCATCGCATGAATATCGTGGTTTTGAATGATGTTGGAATTCGTATAAACCATGTTAACTCCACGAACTCGGTGCTCTTGGATCCATCCGAGATCCATCTATTTTTGTAGACCTGATTGCACCACAGAACATCCTTGATTGCTTTTAGAGCAGATATTACACTGGTGATAATTATAAGGTGGCACATGGCCATATCCACTCTGTCTACAATGCATCTTGACCAAGTTGGCCTTAAATAAGAGTACATTGTGAATTTGATAGGTGTTGTTAGACTCTCCCTATATCAAATTGACTGTAGCCTTCTCGTGTTGAGGCAGCGGGTTCGTGAGAACATTCGGATTCGTATCTTTGAAAGATAATACCCCGCTCCTAACAAGCTTTTACTCGTTGGATTTGATACTGAGACAGTTCTCTATGTTATGCCCTGGTCCTCCTTGATGGTAAGGGCAAGTCTGGTCCACCTTAAACCAAAAAGGCAAATTTTCCGGTACCGTAATAGGAGCCTTGGTCTGGACATTCCCCTTGGCCAGTAGTAATGGAAATAGTTATGCGTACGATACGGGTATAGGATCAAATCCTGGTGGCCGCTTTGTACGGTTGTTGTTATACGGAGGACGAGCCTATTGAAGAGGCTGTTGTGTCCTTTGTTGATATTGCTGTTGATTAGGTTGGCTCTGCGCAACCTGAGGTTGATACGTAGGTGCGGGGTTGATAGCAGGAGTTACAGCTGCTACTGGTTGGTACCGTCGTCTTTGCTTTTCGAGAGAGATATTCCCAATATCCTGCTCTTTTTTCTTAGGGAGAGCACTACCGTATCGTTTTGTACTACTTGAGGATCCAGTGTCTTTTACTAAACGTCCTTCCCGAACTTCTTCCTCAAGACGAACCCCCATGCCCACCATCTCGATGAAGTCACTGGGCGCACTGGTGACCATTCTGTCGTAGTAAAATGAGCTCAAGGTCTTTAAGAAGATCTTTGTCATCTCTTTTTCCTCAAGAGGTGGACAAATCTGAGCGGAAATTTCATGCCATCTCTGAGCGTACTCCTTAAAGGTTTCCTTGTTCTTTTGTGACATTGATTTGAGTTGATCTATGTCTAGTGCCATGTCCAAATTGTATTTATATTGTTGGACGGAGGCAGTGCCAAGATCTCTGAAAGTGCTAATCGTAGTGCGGTTTAAACCCATGTACCATTTTAATGCGGCACCGGTTAAACTATCCTGAAAGTAGTGAATCAGTAGATCGTGGTTCTCTGTCTGAGCTGACATTCGCCGAGCGTACATCACCAAATGGCTTTGAGGGCAAGAGTTACCCATGTACTTTTCAAAATCGGGTACTTGGAATTTGTGCGAAACTTTCACATTAGGGACCAAACAAAGGTCTGCGGTGTCCTTTCCAAATAAGTCCTGACCGCGAAGGGCTTGCAGTTCTTTCTGCATCTCCAGGAACTGTTCCTGGAACTCATTCATTTTGTCGAACATACTTTCGTTTCCAGCAGAAGGTATAAGTGGAACTTGTCCTTCCGGGACAGTGTGCACCACAGGGAGTGGTACCGTTACTACGGCAGTGAATCTTGGCGTTTCCCGAAGTTTGTAACCTTCAGGAGTCCTCATTATGCCTCTGGCATCCTCGCTTTCCTGAAGTTTGTAACCTTTAGGCCCAACAGCTTCTGCTATGATTCCCTGATCTTCAGTGATCGGCGGAACATATCCTTCCGGGATATAGTTAACAGGCATGCCCCAGGGACGATCTTTCGACATCTGATACCTAGGATCATACTTCTCCACTATGGGCATTGAGGTGATCTCTGAGATCACAGTTCTTTGTAGCTGAGCTTCTGCCATGGCTTGCATGTCATTACGAAGCTTTCTCATATCCTTTCTCAAAGCGTCGATCTCTTCTTTCAACTCTCTGTTCTCTTCCTCGAGATCATCCATCTTTTTCGGACGATTGGCCCGAGTATTGTACGAATGAGACAGTTTGACTCTAGAACCGAGACACAAATGTGAGATTCGTAGGTAAGAAGAATACGTGACGTGAGAATGATGAATGCAATGATTATATTTATTATTTTTTGGTTTAATCAAAATAAACTTCGACAATTAGATTGCAAATATCAAACAGTGGGGAAATCCCCGTTTTATCGAGTTCAAAGGATTGCGGAAATGGAAATATAGTAAATTACAAGGTGCGTAAACAGAAACCTAAGCTAATGGGTGCCGAGTCCTCTCTGAGGAGAACTCGGGTGCTGATTCTGGTATTTTTCTTTTCTTGGACCGGGGCTCTTGGGCCGTTGTCGGGTTGTCATTCCTTTGCCAAGTGAAAGGAGCGAGCAAATTCCTTTGGTCATCCTGATTTTCTACAGCATGTTGCTCCAAAATCTCAATTAGAGCATCCTTATCTTTCAGCAGTTGCTGTATTTTGGTACACTCCACATTGAGAATGCGGTACTTGTTCTTCCAAGACCTCCTCTCCTGTTGAACATTGTTGAGAGTAACCTGAAGTTTTTCCGTTTCAGTCATGAAGTACATGACAGATTCCCTTGGTGGAAGAACTCCATGACGAAGATAAGGCATCCTTAGCTTAAGAGCTCTAGTTTGTACCCAGTGGAGATAAGGCTAAACCGAGACACAGTCTGGTTTTCCTATAGACTCCCGTCCTTTCTTATGAACATGTTTCCAAGCTTGCACTATTTCCGTCTTTAGTGCCTTGTCATTTTCTCCTTCCTTGAAGAAAAGACCTTCCAGATGAGCATTATGCGGGACATGCCTCATCGGGTATCCAAATTGACGAAAAACTAAAACTGGATGGTAATTGATTCCTCCCTTAGTTCCTATAAGGGGTACGTTGGGGAAGTTTCCACAACGGTCAATGATCCTGATCCCGTCATAAATCCTATTGTACCAATCTATGTCAGAGTTGGTAAGAGACATGATTTTCTGCGACCAACGTAAGGCACTCTTATGATCCCAAAAAGCGGCAGACTTAGGCAAATGGGAGATAAACCACTTATATAGCAGGGGTACACAGCATGTGATCATCCCTCCGCAGTATAAATTCCTTAAGTGTATAGAATGATACGCATCTGCGAGTAAGGTTGGTACAGGGTTTCCAATCAGGAAAATCTTAAGGGCGTTGATATTGACGAAGTTATCAATGTTGGGAAACAGAAATAACCCGTAGGTGAGCAAAACAAAGATGCTTTCAAAAGTAGTCACGTTCCCTATACTAGCAAAGTATAGAGCCTTTTTTACCAGAAACTTGGCTGGTAAACCTGGGATTCCTCCTTTGGTGGTCATGTGAGTCTTGACTTCTGACTCATCCAAATAAATTGCTCTTGCAATGGTCTGATCCTTTGGAATTTCTTCCAGTCTAGAAAAGGGAGCTTGATCAGTAATGGGTAGATCAATCAGATGGGAATACTCCTCCAGCGTTTGTGCGAGCTAGTAATCCGGGAATGTGAAACAGTGATAAACCGGATCGTAAAACTGAACGAGTGCCTCCATGATTCTTTCAATTACATGGACCCTTAACAGAGGTAGTAGACTTCCGTACTTGGCTCTGAAAGCGTCAGGGTTAGTGATCATCCTTGCTAATCCTCTTAAATCCTCTAGTTTTGGAACCTTGAAGGTATACTTGTGAGTTTTCCATCTACCGAAATCCATGAGCGCAATCCTTGTTTCTCTGACATTTGCAATCATTGTCTTAATTTAATTTGAAAAAAGAGAGACTAGAAGAGAAAATTTTTCTTTGCTTAATGTTTTTTTTAAATGAATGCATGAATGCAGCACACAAAAACATAGAAAAAACATGGGGTCAAAGGGTCGGCGTCATGAAGTCAAGGCTCTACCCATCCCAAAGGTTTATACTAGTGATTTTTGTTCCTGTCTCTCAAAATCATTAATTCTTGTCGAGATAACATCAGTGGGTCGGGAACCGTGCTAGGTGATGTATTTCGAAGAATCTCAGAAGAGGGTAGTATCGCGTGACAACTATTTCCGATAGCTTCCGCACTACTAAAAGAGGTTTTTCCTAGGTGTATACTCAATCTTTCCACATGCGGCATCACACGCATTCCCATTAGCAGAAAAATAAACACAGATATCAATTAGGAAAAGCAGTATATATATTTGTCCTAATGTCCTAGACTTTTTAAGAGCTATGAATCCTATGATCCTAACAGAAAATGGCTCCCCGACGGAGTCGCCATTCTGTGGCACCTTCCCAATTTAAAGATTTTGACCTAAGATCCTAGTGAGGGCCGATCCTAGCCATAATGACATTCCCCGATGGAACCGTCATGAAAATAAGTTGTCCAAGGTTTTCACCTTAAATTGTAAGAAAGAAAGAAGGGCCCCACGGTGGGCGCCACTTTTCTGTAGCGAGCGATTTTGGACGTGGTTCTTAAGCATTGTCGCTCTTGGGGGGACTACAGGTCGATTCATTTTTTATCCTTTTGAAGCTGATGAAGGAAGGGAAGTAGATGTATCCTACTAACCCTGCTTGCATAATGAGTTTAAACAGCGGTCTGTTAGGTTACAGATGCTATGTAGAAGTGGGGCCTCTTTCTGCTTATTTTGTTAAGACTGAAATGACGGGACTATGCTATTGGTAGGATGTTAGGACTGATGCTTTTCGATTGATGTATGAAGGTACGGGATTTTGGGTTTTTTGATTAGTGTGCTCGCTAAGATTTCTCTTTCAATCTTATGCCTACCTATTCCCGTTTACCGAAACAGGGAAATCAGAGCGATCGTAGTTCCTCCAATGGGAGGAAATGGTGTTTTGGTGTCTTGTTCAAAGCCCAAGACATGAAGCTAAAGGTGGTTTGTATCTTGTTCCAAGCCCAAGATGTGAAGCTGAAGGGTCTATTTGTATCTTGTTCGAAGCCCAAGATATGAAGCTAAAGGGTTTTGACTTTAGAGAGAATTTGTCATCTCTAAAGAGGGTCTGTTTGTCACAACTGTTGGGTGACTGATCATAAAGAAGAATTACTTTAACTGGGATATGTGAATCCAGCAATGCCATAATTTCCTTTATAGGGGATTTTTAACCTGAAGGAGAAGACTTTAACTCAGTTTAGAGCAATGCCATCTTTCCTTAGGATTTTCTCATGCTAAAAGAGGGACAGTGGCGTGGTAGTAAATAATCTAGAGGCTTGCCGCTTACAGCATATAGATGAAGGGGAAAGGAGTTATTGATGTTTGTAGACTGTGAACGAGGCACAACTTTAATGCTAAAAGGTTCATTGAATCAACCGGGGTTTTCTTATACAAAGCCTAAGAGGAGGCTATTGGCCCAACAAGAGGGTGTTTTTATGTGTCTCGTACGAAGCCTGAGAGAGAGACTAAAACGGTTGACTCAACAAGAGAGTGCTTTTTTATGTGTCTTGTACGAAGCCCAAGACGAAGGCTAAAGGTAGTTTAACTCAACAAGAGAGTCTTTTATACTCAACAAGGGAGTGTTTTGGTATCTCGTACGAAGCCCGAGATGGAGGCTGAAGGTGTTTGACTCAACAAGAGAGTCTTTTATACTCAACAAGAGAGTGTTTTGGTTTCTCGTACGAAGCACGAGATGGAGGCTTAAGGTGATCGACTCAACAAGAGAGTCTTTTTATACTCAACAAGAGAGTGATTTTGTATCTCGTACGAAGACCGAGATGGAGGCTAAAAAATTTTGCTCCGCTGGGGAGAATCATTTGTACAAAGCCCAAGAGGAGGCCAGGGTAACTGTTTCAGTTGAGTGACAGGTCCAGCATATTGGTTAAAAGAGAAAATCAGTTCTTATATGGGTAGTGTTGTACTCATGAATTTGATCTGAGGATCGGAATTATTTCCTGTTCTCTAAAGAAACGGGCAATCTAAAGGAGCTTTAGACTGTCCGAGTCTACGGGTTTTATCTTTTGTATTATGCTTAAGAAACAGTAGTAGTAAGATCTAGACTCTTTGAAAGACTGTTCTATTAAGATGACTAATTTCTGTTCCTATATCTCTAGGAGGTCGTAGGGACAATTTGTACGAAGCCCAAGAGGAGGCGAGAGTAACTTTTAAGAAGCCGAGGGACAATTTGTACGAAGCCCAAGAGGAGGCTATCTTCCCGGAGGAAGAATCATTATACGAAGCCTAAGAGGAGGTTGTGAAAACTTCTAAGAAGCCGACGGGTCCTTGTACAACGCTCAAGAGGAGGCGGGGATGCTTTTAGGAAGCCCATGGGTCCTTACACTAAGCCCAAGAGGAGGCTGATGAACAATTCTAGAAGGGGTTTCACTTGGAACATTGGCCTTCTGTATATGAACTGTTCAAGGGGGAGATTTCTTAAATCTAGTTATCTAAAATTATTGTGAAAGAAAATTCTCATGGTTTAGGTTATGTTGAAATATCCGGGAGAATGTCGGATGTAAGGAGACAAGGTTTTGTCTAGTTCTAGACGTAGTTGCCGGGGAAACTCTAAATATCTATACTATTATTACACAGTCGATATGAGTTTATGAAAGAAGACTTACAGTGAAACAACCCCACAGTACAGTTATATACATATGAAAGCGGTAAATGAAAGCGGGTAAACACTTACTCGGTTGTAGAGCTTCCATGCTGTTTGCTTAGTTTGTTCAATAAAGAAAGCTTTGATAACAATATTATATTCAAAATCAAAGGAGAAAGTGCTTTTGAAAGGAAAATTGGGGCTTACAGCTCAAGGAGAGGCCCAGGGTTTTATCAGTGATCGCACTGTCATTTTGTACAGGGACTTATACAAGTGACTGAGGCCCAAGAAAGGTTTTCTGTACAAAAGGGATGGGTCTTATACTCTCTCAAGAGGCCAAAAAATGATTGAAAGTCAACAAAGATGAGAAGCCCAATGGTTAATTTTGAAAAAAGGCGACGATCGCCGAGGTTTTGAAAACACTGTGGGTCTTATACAATGACTGAGGCCCAAACTATTTTTGGTTTCAAAAGGGGATTGGGTCTTACACTCTATTAGAGGCCCAAAATGGTTTTGAATGGGTCTTATAGCTCGAGGAGAGGCCCAGATGGTTTGTTTTAAACGGGCGATGATCGCGCCGAACTTTTGAAATACAACGGGACTTATACAATAAGTGAGGCCCAAAATAGGTTTGTATTTATAAAGGATTGGGTCTTACACTCTATTAGAGGCCCAAAAAGTTTTTAAAATGATTGATGAGGTTTGAAATCAAAGAAACCCTAATTTTATTTTCCTTTAAAAGTAAATTTTTAAAGAAAATCAATAAAAAATGATAAAAAAATGGCAAATGAGTTTGAATAAACCACTTGTGATTTTTGTTTATGGTTTGAAAAATGAGGTTTTAATTACAAGATGAATTAAAACTCATTTGGTTTTGATTTTCAAGGTAAATATTCTCTTTTAAAATGTTTAAAAACAATTAAAAAAGAATTTATTCACAAAAATACTAGTTATATTAAATAAATAATATAAACTTGATTTTTTGTGGAATAAAATATTTCAATATTTTTTTTTTTTATTTTTTGCAAAAAGAACCAATAAAAAATAATTAAAATTGAAGGAGTTATTAATTTTCCAATTAATTAATAAAACATGAAAATATTGGAAAAAATAGCAAAATGTGAGAAAACAGAAAATGGCATGGGTGGGGTTTAAACCCACGACCTCAAGGTTATAGGGCGCGTGCCTTACCACTCGGGTGGTGATACATCCGTTGATTAAAACAAACCAACAAATATACATGGTTTTCCTTGTTTTCTAGGCCTGGCCAAGGCAAGGCAAGACAAGTTTTGGTAAGAAACGGGAAGGTCCATAACTTTCTCATTTCTCCATGGTTGGGGGCAAAATTTATATGCATCTGGCCTAGAATTTCACAAAGAATCCAATGGTGGTGGTATTTTTTTCAGATCATGCTCCCTCCTCAAAATCCGATGGTGGTTTTGAAATTGGCCTATAATTGCATTTTCTATGCTACACTTTGGTACAGGCATGAATTACATGATGAATTGGTTCAAACACAACATATACAACATGTATGAGATGTGCATGATCAGTGCACTTCAAAGCAATGCATATTTTGGAAAGTTCAAGTCATGATGCTTACCTCTCTTTTGAGCTTTTTGGAGTGTTTGTGCAATCTGCCAAGTTTCTTGTTCCATGAATGGTTTGATGCTTTGGACACTCTCAAATGATCCCTTAGAAGCTTTTAGGATGAATGGAATCAACTGGAACCTGCAAAAACACAAGCTGGCCCTTTCTTGCAAAAGAGGTTAAAATGGCGAAAATAGCAACTCCCTCAAATGGTGTTCCAGATGGGGGGAACCATTTGGGACAGTTCAAGGATGATATTTGGAGTGTGTTTGAGGTTTTATCTGGTTTGGAAAGTGACTGAATCAAGGCATGACTTGAAAAATGCACAAAAGTACTATTTTGAGGTTTTGAGAGGTGACTTTGTGATTTAAGGATTACAAGTCACTTGTGAGAGTTTGGATAGCTTAGATATGACATATTGGATGTGTTAGGATCATGAGCTGTGATGGAAATGCTCTCTAACTCAAAAACTCAGAGTTACCTTGCTAAAGAAGGTATTTTTGGCTAAAGAAAGTGATTTTAAGGAAAGCATCTGTTTGATGGCTTTGGTGTACTCAAACTGAGCACAAATGAGCTCTATTTATAGTAGAGCAAGTTTGTTTTGGGATCAATAGTGAATGGCAACCACAGCAGAGGTTTGGCCAATGTTGATCAATGGGAAGCCAAGTCTCGTCTAGCCATTGACTAGAGGTTAGAGCACAGGCCTTTGGTTCCCTAGTTGTTGGATCATTCTTGACTGAATTTAATTTCAAATGGCTCAGTCCATGCCACCTTGGTGTATGCATTGAATGCTCCAATCCAAAATTAGAGTCTTGTCCCTCTTTTAGGGATTTCTAGGTTTTCCATGCTACTTCTTGTTCCAAAGACTTTGGAGGCTTTGATCAGTGTTTGTTCCCTTTAGATTTGATCCTCAGATATGTCCAAAGTGATGACAAGGCTTGGAATTATCTGATTTTTCCAAATCGAGCAAAAGAGCAAAATTCTGCCTAGCCTTGGCAGTTTTCAACAAGGCATATTGCCATTGTCATATCTCATGACTCAAGTGGAATTTGGTGATGTTCTTGGCCATTTTGGAAAGCCCTCATATGATACAACAACTGTTTGATCATAATTGGTTTTGATAATTTTTGGATCCAAGTGTAAAATGCCCCTACATTTGGAAAAAAGTAAGGCAGATTCTGACTTAGTGAAAATTTCACTAAGTGTTAGAAAAAGTGACATTTCATGTTTTCAGCCATTTTGATCATTCCATAACTCAAAATCCATGATGAATTGGAATGAGGTGTAGTTGAAGCTTTTGTAGAGGGCCATGAGGGATACAAATCCAGCTTTGGATGGGAAAAAATGGCTTTGTGGCTTAGGAGTTATGGTCCTCCAAAGTTGGTACCCTAGCCAGCTTACAAGTTATCCCACTTTTCTTGATTTTTCTTGATGAATGATGATTCCAATCACACATTAACATCATTTTAGGGTTAAAAAACCATAATTGTGAAAAATCTCAAAAAGTCAAAGTTTGACTTTTATGCACAGTTGACTTTTTTTCAGATGAATTCCAAACTGTGCGATCCTTTATGAAATCAAGTCCTTGACCTAAATCAAACTTGATGGATTGATTTCATAGGTGTTATAGGGTGTATTGAATCATGTCTTAGGATTTGGGAGCATGTCCTGGTCAAAAGTCAAAGGTACAGTTGACTTTTCCCGAGAAACCCTAATTGTGGTTCAGATGAAATTGAAACTTGTTGATCAAGCTTCTTGGATTAATCCATTGTTGCAAATGGATCAATGTGGTGTATTAGAGACCCTCAAATCATGTCTCGAGGTCTTGGCTCATGCTTTGCCCCAAAAGTAAACTTAAGGGTGAATTAGGTCAAGAAACCCTAATTCCTGATTTTTGATGTATACATCCCCTGAGGCTAAATTGATTTGATGATTGGGTCCATGAGGTTCCATGGAGCATATTAGAATATGCTTTGAAGCATTGGCTCATGCCTAGAGGAAAAATTCCATCTGGAGGCACTGGTCGACAAAACCCTAATTTGGTGACACTGGCGATCTTGAGGCTTAATCCACTTAGAAGGGAGCAGCCTTGTGCTTAATCCTTGAGGTGGGAGTCCTCTTGATCCCTTGTGGATGTTTAAGAGGTTAGACAAGTTGAAGGTTATGTCATTTCTGGATTGATAATTTGTCTAAGGATTAAAGAGGGCTTGAAACCCTAATTTTTGTTTGTAGTGAGTGCTCACCCATCTTTGGGGAGACTAATGAGGCATGATGGTACATCCATATTGTGATGATGATTTGCACAATGATGGGGAATCTTAGTGGTCAAAATTTGGGGTATGACATTAGGCCAGGCCAAAAACAAGGCAAGCCTTGTATATTTGTAGTTATGTTTCTATCAATGGATGTATCACGACCCCAGTGGTAAGGCGCGCGCCCTATACACAAGAGGTCTGGGGTTCGAATCCCCCTCGCCCAGACCCTCTTTTTACTATTTTCTCCACTTTTTTATTTTTTTTTTAATTATTTTTAATGATTTGAAAAATTAATAACTCCCTCAATTTTAATTATTTTTATTGGTTCTTTTTGCAAAAAATTACAAAAATGTTGAAATATTTTATTCCACAAAAAAATTAAATTTATATTAGTTATTTAATATAATTAGTATTTTTGTGAATAAATTCCTTTTAAATTGTTTTTAAACATTTAAAAATGAATATTTACTTTGAAAATCAAAACCAAATGAGTTTTAATTTATCTTGTGATTAAAACCTCATTTTTAAAACCCTCAACAAAAATCACAAGTGGTTTATTCAAACTTATTTGGTATTTTTGTCATTTTTTATTTGATTTTCTTTAAATATTTAATTTTAAAAGAAAACAAATTTAGGGTTTCCTTGATTTTCACTCAAACAAAACTTTAAAATCTCTTGGGCCTCTAATAGAGTGTAAGACCCAATCCTTTGTAAATACAAAACGTTTGGGCCTCAATGTTGTATAAGTCCCGTTGTATTTCAAAAGTTCGGCGCGATCATCGCATGTTTAAAACAAATCATCTGGGCCTCTCCTCGAGCTATAAGACCCATTCAAAATCGTTGGGCCTCAAATAGAGTATAAGACCCAATCCCCCTTTAACCAAAACCTTGTATAAGTCCCTCTACGTTAAAAGAAAATCTCGGCGCGATCGCCAGTTCAAAAATCAAACCCTTGGGCCTACCCTCGTGTTATAAGTCCCATTATTTTTCTTTAAACACCTTTGGGCCTCTTGAGAGAGTGTAAGACCCATCCCTTTGTACAAAAAACCTTTTTTGGGCCTCAGTCACTTGTATAAGTCCCACTGTACAATTTCAAACAACAGTGCAATCACTGATAAAACCTTGGGCCTCTCCTTGAGCTGTAAGCCCCAACAATCTTTTCAAAGCACTTTCTCCTTTGAGTTTGAATATAATATTATTATCAAAGCTTTCTTTGTTGAACAACTAACCAAACAGCATGGAAGCTCTACAACTGAGTAAGTGTTTACCCGCTTTCATATATATAACTGTATTGTGGGGCTGCTCACTATAAGTCTTCTTTCACAAACTTTAATATACTTGTCAAATATCCACTGTGTAATACTAGTATAGCTATTTAGAGTTTTCCCCGGCAACTACGTCTAGCACTAGGTAAAGCCCTGTTGGTCACTCTTAAATACAAATAAAACTAGATCCCCATAGGATTACCAGACACAGTCTTCCCTCCTCTTGGGGTTAAACAATATGCAGACTTGAAAGGCAGCATTCTCGGTGAACCCTTTCTCAGACTGTCACCCTTAGAAATCGTCAAAGAAACTCTACGCCCCAGAGATGATCTTTTCTCCGTGAATGGCATCTCTTGAGTTTCTTCCAAATTCTCGGACTTTCCTGGCTTGATCTATTCTCGGTGAATGGCATGTCTTGAACTTCTCGGGGTCTGGGGAGCCACAGGCTTCCTAAAATCATCCCCGCCTCCTCTTGGGCGTTGTACAAGAACCCTTCGGCTTCTTAAAAGCTCTAATTCCTTCTCTTGGGCTTAGTTCAAGGACCCAGAGACCTCTACAGATATAGGAACAGAACCTAGTCATTAATTTTCTAGAGATGTCTTTCTGAGTCAAGTGTCAGACCGGTTAATGGGTTGACCTTCATCCCTTAACGTACTAGCCTTCTCTTGGGCATTATACAAAGATCGTTCACTACCTCAAAATCGATTTCTCAAAACACCCGTAGACTTGGACAGTCTCAATACCCTTTGGATTTCCCATTTCCTTAAAGAACAGGAAATAACCCTGATCCTCTGATCAATCCCAAAGCACAACAATACATTTAATCGTTCCCTTCATAAGAACTGATTTTCTCTTTTATCCAACATACTGGACCTGTCACTAAACTGAAACAGTCACCAGCATACTAGCCTCCTCTTGGGCTTTGTACAATGATTCTCCCCACACTCTCTTGTTGAGTATAAAAGACTCTATTGTTGAGTCAATCCACCTTTAGCCTCCATCTCGGTCTTCGTACGAGATACTAAAACACACTCTTGTTGAGTCAATAACCCTTTCAGCCTTTATCTCGGGCTTTGTACGAGATCCAAAAACACTCTCTTTTTGAGTATAAAAGACTCTCTTGTTGAGTAAATCTCCTTTTAGCCTCCATCTCGGGCTTCGTACGGGATATAAATCACTCTCTTATTAAGTATAAAAGACTCTCTTGTTGAGTCAAACCTTTAGCCTCCGTATTGGACTTCGTACAAGACACATAAAAATCACTCTCTTGTTGAGTATAAAAGACTCTCTTGTTGAGTCAAACACTTTCAGCCTCCATCTCGGGCTTTGTACGAGATACAAAAACACTCTCTTATTGAGTATAAAAGACTCTCATGTTGAGTCAAAACCTTTAAGCCTCCGTCTTGGGCTTCGTACAAGACACATATAAAAGCACTCTCTTGTTGAGTCAATCACTTGTTAGCACTCTCTTGTTGAGTCAACCCTTTTAGCCTCTCTCTCGGGCTTCGTACGAGACACATAAAAACACCCTCTTGTTGGGTCAATAGCCCCTCTTTGGCTTTGTATAAGGAAACCCCGGTTGAGCCAATCAACCTTTTAGCATCAAAAGTTGTGCCTCGTTCACAGTATACAAACATCAATAACTCCTTTTCCTTCATCTAATTGTTGTAAGCGGCAAGCCTCTGGATTATTTACATCCACGCCACTGTCCCTCTTTTAGCATGAGAAATTCCTAAGGAAAGATGACATTGCTCTAAACTGAGTTAAAGTCTTCTCCTTAAGGTTAAAAAATCCCTATAAAGGAAATTATGGCATTGTTGGATTCACATATCCCAGTTAAAGTAATTCTCCTTTATAATCAGTCACCCAACAGTTGTGGCAAACATACCCTCTTTAGAGATGACAAATTCTCTCTAAAGTCAAAACCCTTTAGCTTCACATCTTGGGCTTCGAACAAGATACAAATAGACCCTTCAGCTTCACATCTTGGGCTTTGAACAAGATACAAACCACCTTTAGCTTCACGTCTTGGGCTTTGAACAAGACACCAAAACAACCTCTTTTCCTCCCATAGAATAGGAGGAACTACGATCGCTCTGATTTCCCAGTTTCGTTAAACGGGAATATGTAGGCATAAGATTGAAAAATCATAGCGAGCACCTTAACCAAAAACCCAAAATCCCGTACCTTCACACATCAATAGAAAAGCATCAGTCCTAACATCCTACCAATAGCATAGTCTCGTCATTTCAATCTTAGCAAAATAAGCAGAGAGAGGCCCACAATCTAAACTGCATCTGTAAACCAACAGTCATCTGTTTAAACTTAGTATGCAAGCAGGGTTTATTGGAAGCATATATTTCCCTTCCTTCATCAGCTTCAATAGGATAAAAAATGAATCGACCTATAGTACCCCAGAGCGACAGCGCTTAAGAACCACGTCCAAAATCGTTCGCTACAAGAAGAATCAGAAGACTCCTATAATTATCTATCTACCGGGACCGTTACCATATAAATCAACTAAGGTTATCCCTTACAAATACGGTGCAACAGCAATTGAGAATGGAAAGGAAATTCCATTACCCTCCGTCGTGAATATTGCAGACATCAGTCGAGTAACACAGAGCGGTCGAATATTCAACCAAGGAGTTGGAGAACCTACCAGAGAAAAGGAACCTCGAACGTAAGTTCCTGATCAACCAATCGCTCAGTCTAGTGATCCCGACCTTTCAAAGAACAGCGATGAGATGCTGAAGCTCATCCAGAAGAGTGAATACAACATTGTGGATCAGCTGTTGAAAACTCCTTCAAAAATCTCAGTGCTATCACTTTTACTCAGTTCCGAATCTCACAGGGAAGCTCTACATAAAGTCTTAGAGCAAGCCTTTGTCGAACAAGATGTGTCAATAAGACAATTTAACAGCATCATCTCCAAATCACTTCCTACAACAACTTGGGATTTAGTGATGAGGAACTGCCGTAAGAGGGCCCAAGTCATAACATGGCACTCAATATTACAGTCAACTGCTAGGATGATGCTTTAGCCGGCGTACTGGTAGACACTGGATCGACTCTAAACGTGGTGCCAAAGTTCACTCTAATGCGACTATCATTCAAAGGATCTCCGATGAGACGCAGTGAGGTCATCATCAAAGCATTTGATGGATCCTGGAAAACAATTATCGGCGAAGTCGACCTTCCCATAACTATCGGTCCCCACACTTTCCGTCACTTTCCAGGTCATGGACATCAGAACAGCATACAACTGTTTGTTAGGAAGACCTTAGATACAGGAGGTCGGGGCAGTCTCTTCGACGCTTGACCGAAAGCTAAAGTTCGTCAAGAATGACCAACTGGTCACAGTCTGCGAAGAGCAAGCCTTGATCGTGAGCAACTTATCGTCGTCCACTTGTGTAGAACCAGAGGAGGTTGTTGGAACTCAGTTCCAAGCACTTTTGGTGAGCAATGACAACCAATTAGAAAGAGGAACGTCGATTTCCTCATACAGAGATGCTCTCGAAGTGATAAAAAATAACAAAGCAAAAGGATGAGGATTTCTTGTCATTCCTACTAACAATAAGAAGAAGAAGGGTCTTGGTTTTTCTTCAAACTGTACCTAGGCAGCTACTAACGATGAAAGTATTCATCCCGTTCACAACTTCTTCCATAGTGGAGGTTTCCTTCACCCAGTGTCTCAAGAAGTGCATACCATCAACGAGGGAGATTCCTCTAACACAGATGATGAGTGGAAATCCTATCTTAACGAGGACGGTTATATGTCTCAGGAAGAGGTGCCTACGCCATTTTTCTATCCTGCACAGAGTCCGAGATTTATACCGAGGTCAGATGTCAAAATGATATATGAAGATTGTGATCCGGAAGGATGCCGTGCTCCACCAAACTCATTAAAGGAGGACACTCTGATGACAGATAACTTTGACCACGACTATTATGGCCCAATGAATGGCCAGCCTATCTGGAAGCCGTACCCAGGAGACTTGGGGCAAGAGAGTCAGCCGAACGATGCATATCAGCTGAGCATTATTGAAAAGAATACTTGCGTCTCCACCATGTCATGGGATCAACACTCAGGGCATTCAAAAAACATCCAGCATGACGATGAATTTGTAAAGCTTGCCGAACTAGAGTTCCTTAATTATTCTTTTCTTGAGGTCAACGCCATCGAGAGGGATGACTTCTCCAGTTCCAAAGAAGTGTGGGACACCTTAGGACAACCGAGTGGCAGGTATGACTACTTGGTCAAGTACACCGCTCTCGAAAGCTCTCGTATCAGGCTCGAATACATTCATCCAACTGGATGGGGAGATCTACCTGGGAGTGCAGACATTGCGCAGAATACAACAGAAGAGCTCTCCTACGACAAATCTGCCTGGGAGATAGATTCCAACTATCATGCTCTACCAGAAATCAGCGTTATTTCTGAAGACAGACCAAGAAAGAAGGTGCTAGAGTTTTGATTCACCGAGGAGTTCGCCGCCAATGGGTTGCTGTCAACGTTCGGAAAGTCGTTCATAAGTCTAAGTAATTGTCGTCTTTATCTTAACCTTTCACCTTGCCCAGGTGAAACTGATGTTTTGATAGTGCTCACTTTCTATAAATGTAACTCTTCGCTTCGCCCAAAGCGACACATTTTTGTTTTATAAGGCTGTAGTTTCAAGAATCGACCAAATTATAAATAAAATAACGTCGTTCTGTAATTTCCGCATTTATTGTTGTTTTCTCTTTTCGCTTTTTCAGAAAATGGTAATCCTAAAAACAACTCAAATAATAAAAACAACCATTTTTAAAAAAAAAATACACTGCACACACTCTTGCATTTCTCTCTATCTCTTCTAAAAACAATCATCACGTCATGCAGATTGCTTGTTTTAAACCCCATTGAAACATACGATCCAATGCCTTCTCGCAACTTTGAATTCCCGGTATTTGAGGTTGAAGAAAAAAATGGCAAAGAAATTCTAGAAGAGATCTCCCGATTACTCAGACAAGAGGAACGATACATTAAACCTCACAAAGAGCCATTGGAAACAGTCAATTTGGGTTTAGAGGAAGAGAGAAGAGAAGTCAAGATTGGGGCGATGCTCAGTCCAACTGTCAAAGAAAGTTTGATAAGGTTTCTTAAAGAGTTTCCCGATGTATTTGCTTGGTTCTACCAGGACATGCCAGGGTTGGATACCAGCATCGTGGAACATCATCTACCGTTAAGATCAGAATCTCCGCCAGTAAAACATAGGTTGAGAAGAACTCATCTAGACATGGCCATCAAAATTAAAGAGGAAGTACAGAAACAGATCGACGCGGGTTTCCTCGCCACATCAGAATATCCTTAATGGCTAGCCAACATAGTACCAATTCTGAAAAAGGACAGAAAGGTCAGAATGTGTGTAGACTACAGGGATCTGAACAAAGCAAGTCCAAAGGACGACTTTTGCTTGCCACACATAGACATGCTGGTTGACAGTACATCAAAGTTCAAAGTCTTCTCCTTCATGGATGGATTTTCGGACAATAATCAGATCAAAATGGCGCCGAAAGACATGGAGAAAACTTCGTTCATCACCCCATGGGGTACCTTTTGTTACAAGGTAATGTCGTTCGATTTGAAGAACGCTGGGGCAACCTATCAAAGGGCCATGACTACTCTGTTTCATGACACGATACACAAAGAAATCGAGGTATGTGTCGATGATATGATTGCCAAATCCAAAATAGAGGAGGAGCATGTGACCCATCTGTCAAAGCTATTTGAGCGTCTGAGAAAGTACAAACTCCGCTTGAATCCCAACAAGTGCACATTCGGTGTCTGCTCAGGGAAACTGCTAGGATTCGTCGTCAGCCAGAAAGGAATTGAGGTTGATCCTGACAAAGTCAAGGCCATTCAAGAAATGCCTTCTCCAAAGACTGAAAAACAAGTCAGGGGATTCCTGGGACGTTTGAACTATATTTCTAGATTTATATTCCTCATGACCGCAACATGTGCGTCGATCTTCAAGTTACTAAAAAAGAATCAGGACTGCGTTTGGACAGAAGATTGCCAAACCGCCTTCGAAAGTATCAAGGAATACCTATTGAACCCACCGATTCTATCACCTCCAGTGGAAGGAAGACTACTGATCATTTACTTAACAGTCTTGGAGGACTCCATGGGTACTTGGCCAACAAGACAAAACAAAAAGGAAAGAGTCTGCCATCTACTATTTGAGCAAGAAATTTATTGACTGCAAGACTCGGTACACTATGCTTGAGAAAACTTGTTGTGCTTTGGCTTGAGCAGCCAAACGTCTTTGCCAGTACATGATTCATCACACTACTTGGTTAATCTCTAAGATGGATCCAATCAAGTACGTCTTTGAAAAGCCTTCTCTCACGGTAAGTGTAACACCCCAATTCCCATCGCGAATAAATAATACATAAATAAATCAGAGTAGATAAAAATTTATTTTTCTGACAGAAACAAGGATGCCACATTTAAATAAATAAAACACAATACCTGCTCATAAATTTGATACATAACACAAACAATTGAATACCCTCAAGGGGAAACTTTTTTGCATATAAAAGGAAAGTTCAGTTATGGAATAAAGCGGAAAGATCCATAACCGACTTGTTTTACAAACTAAATTGTTTTATAACGTCAAAATATTTATACAAAGCTAATACAAAATATATTCAACAAATGTATACATCTATATAATAAAAGCGTTCACCCGACTCCTGTGTTACATATCAGAGCAGACAGGCGACAAAGGACGGAGGACTAATCTTCACAAAAGCCTCCAACACACTAATCTGCAATTGCCTCATAGAGCAACAAACCACAACAGAAGGGTGAGAAATAACAACAAAATCAAGATTGCATAATAATATGCACAACATAAAAATTCACATACACAGTTATTCTCACCACAAGCATCACATATTAATACACATAACATATTTCTAACATTCCAACAACATAGCATATATCAATTATTTCAACATAATCACATATTCACACATAAGGCACACCAAGGCTATGACATATGGAAACACACCACCGCATCACATGTTTTCATACATAGCATATCGTCCATAAACAATGTATTTATCACGTATGCACATCAAATCGCCAATTCAAACATAAATCTCAACACATAATCAATCAATTCGTGATTTTCCACATATAATGCATCCATTCACAATTCTCACACATAATCCATCAATTCATTCATGATTTATGCAAATGTACAGAGACCGACACAATGACTCTATGCAATGCATATTCGGTACCATCCATCCATCATTTCTCAACACTAGTTCACTCAGGAACTCTGCTGGAATCATCGCTTGTTACTTAGTGTAACTCCCCGTCGGGCAAACGATGTTCCCCGTCGCTTTAGGTCCTCTTATTTTTAAGGCGCACGATGTTATAGCGGATTCCCTCTGGAACCAAATCGTTGCTCACACCCACTAGGGCACACAACATCACAAGATGCATATCATGATGCTTAACACACAAGAACTCATGACAATCAAATGCATCTTCAGACATATATGCAACCATAATTATACATATATTTCAACTCATAAATTCCATACATTCACAATTCAACAATATGAATTATCTCATCATCAATATTCATGCATTGGAAGCCAATTCAAACAATGCATTTCATCACAAACCACAACAATCATGCAATCACAATTACTTCCACAAGGAATTCACACCACAAAGGATACTCACAACACATCATAACAACATTTCATCACATATGTGCACATCATACAATAGTACACAAGTCATACGTTATATATCAAAAACATATTGTATGATAACACATCAAATACACACAGTTACGACGGTAAAAGTCGACCAAACGACACGTTTCCAAATTCCCTACATAATTAACTTGACCAATACTTTCAAAACCATTTTAATAAGAAAGAACATTTTATTAGCTTTCCAACGCACCCAACCGCGCCTCAATCCGACTTACGGATCAAAAGTTATGAATTTTGAAAGAAAAGAATTTATTGAGAAACAGCCAGATTCGCCTGGCGACTTAGGATTTCGCCTGGCGAACTAGTGGCGAACCATAAAATTAGAAAAACCATGAGTTACAAAAGCTAACACATTTCTGTCTTTCCGATTTCGCCTGGCGACTTACGATTTCGCCTGGCGAATTACCCTTTGCCAGCACTTCGCCTGGCGAACTAGTGGCAAGACCTAATTCGCCTGGCGAATCGCACCAGACCCAGAATTTCCTGCTGCGGGTTACACGGCTCCAAAACCCCAAAATCCCCATTTTCACCCCAAATCAATTCCAACAGCAAAAACAAGTATCAGCAAATGTTCATATGCATAGAGGGATCTTACAACGCAACTTATAACGATTTTCGACCGTGGAAACATTGGTTTCTATCAATTGTTCGTCAATTTATCAAATGAGAAAATGTTGTAAAACAACCAAAACAATTACCACAAACAACGCATATACATACATAAGCAGGATATAATTAAAACTTCTCACCCTTACCCGATTAATCGCGCTCGAAACGGAGTTTTCCCGATTTTTCCTCTTTCTCCTCTTCTCTCTTTCTTTCCTCTCTTTTTCCTTCTCTTCCTTTTTCTTTCCCTTTCTTTTCTCTCTTTTTCTCTCCACTTTCTATTTATTCAAAATATCCAATCTCCTAAAAAGACTATTTTACCCCTCAACTCAAATATCTCGCAAACGCTTTCAAAACGCGATAAAACATAATAACGATGAAAAATAATATATTGTCAAATAAAAGTCAAAATTAAATAATATAAAACAAAAATAATTAAATCGACTCAATTAAATAAATAAGACAAAACCGGGGCGTTACAACTCTCCCCCGCTTAGACATTTTCGTCCTCGAAAATATACTGAGACGAACAACTCCAGACACGACTCTCGTCACCGACCAACAAACTAACATGCCAACAAAAGCACACCACGAATAATACGAACTGACAAACCACCTCGCTAACAGCAACTACAACAACGACACGACAACGACGACAACTACAACGACAAGATGCAAAGCCCATACAATGCACTTGACGACCAACTCACAACTCAAAGAATAACCAAGGCACAAACACATATGTTCACTCTTGAACCAGAACACAACAAGATCGTTACCATCACCTTAGAAACGAGGCAACCATACACACAAGGACATAAAGTTCCACAACCCAACATCGTTCAACAACCTCAACATAACCATGATACCAACATCCTTGTCACACAACAATATTACAACTATGCTACGATTCCTTAATCGAACATACAACCAAAACCTCCATCTACATAGTAGCCCATGAATAATAGTTAAACCTTTCACCTAACACTTCCATTCTGAAGCGTCCAATGGTCTCATCGCTCCTACATGTTCCCAATGTTCAACCTATGAACTCGTACAAGTCACCCACGCAAATATACGAATTGTGCCGCATCACGCTTCCGTTGCGCACTCTGATTACTCGTAACCATCAAAACTACCAGTCTCACGTCCAAAGTCTAACTCTTTCTCATATTCAGCAAAAAATCACTGTTCACTTTTAATATACCCAACTTCACACTCTACTGTGTTATCTCACACACCAGACACAAGTCTCTGAACTGCTCAAATAATTCTAATTCTCTGACCATCAAAGCAGACATGCATAAAAACTTTCGACTTAACTTTTCAGGCACAACATCAGCTTTTCCCCAATAGGATAATTCGAGCCAAAGCCATAACTCATCCCAAATTCTAACCATTCTCGTTGTCTCATACTCTGTTCCTTCCCACCAAACAAGTACTCTAAACTCTTGCGATTACCAAACACTTCGAACCTAGAACCATAAAGATAATACCTCCAAATATTCCAACACAATACAACCGCGACTAATTCCAAATCCTGAATAGTATAGATCCTTTTATGAATCCTCAATTGTCGTAATCATAAGCCACGAATTAACCATCTTGCATTAACACACTAACTAAACTCATCAAAGGCACAGCACAATACCTCACAAACGGTTTATTGGGATCACACAGAATCAAAATTGGAGCCGTAGACAACTTCTACTTCAGCTCACCAAAACTTACTCACAATGAACATCCAAAACAAACGACTCACCCTTTGCAAGCCAACTGAGATAACAAAAGTACGAACTTAGCAAAGTCTTCCATAGCCTTCAGTAACAACCAACTGAGCCCAAAAGTTTCTAATCTCCTTAACCAACTTCGGAGCCTCTCTTGTAGAACTGCATCTACTTCCGATGGATCCGTACAATACTCTCATCTGAAATAACATATCCAAGGAAACTAACCCTTTCAACCAAAATTCTCACTTGAATAACTTCGCATAAAACTTCGTCTATTTTCGAAACTTGTAATTCAATTCTCAAACACTCTACCTGTTCTTCCTCTGAGTTTATAACAGATCCGAATATCCTTAATCAAAACCATTACGAACTTATCCAATCAAATATGGAAGATACAATTCCTCTACTCCACAAATATTCCTGACGCATTACTAATGCCGAACAACATCATTGTACATTGTAATGCCCAACCAAACCAAACCTCATCCAAACTTATCCAGACTCACATACAAGCTTAATCGAGTAAATAACAGCCTATCCCGATGATCACAACCATAGCCAATCACATCAAATCGATCAAAGCCTTAACTCACACAATTCACCACTCTTATCAAACATTCCATACACTTGCAACTCCACTCAAACTCAACCAAACCCTTCCAGTCATCTGTTGATGAAGGTGGACACTTGTTCTCAATCGTTACCTTATTCAACTGCCAGTAATCCATACACAATTTCTTTGCTTAACAGTCCAAATTCCATAAATTCCAACATGTAGCAACAACCATCCCAAAGGAACTCTCAAATACTACCTCCACACTTAAGGTTTTCTCAAAATTTCCATTAATGCTCTAAAATTCCAAATACTCCAAACCTCCCCAGAACTCTAAGTTTGCTTTCTATAGTCTCAATACCATCATACACATCATGCTTGTTATCCCATTCAATCATCCTTCCTTTTTGTTACTAACCATACTGGAGCTCTCCAAGACGACACACTTGGCCTCACAATTCTCCTTTCCAGTAAATCTTCCAACTGCTCTATCAGTCCGGGTACTTCTAATACCTACATCCAATATTCCATCCGGGAATACATCTGAAAATCACGCACAACTGGCAGCCCATCATTGTGTCATTTCTGCCAATTTCTATAAAACTATCATCACAGACAAAACAAATATCTTAGTCCCATCTACTAAGAGTTTCCTACTTACTTAGCAGACATAAACCTTGACTATTCACCTTCGTCCAATTAAGTTCAATCTTTACTCTCTGAGAAGCATCCCTTAAATAAAACCCAATCATTCTCTCTCAATGACCTCCCAACTTGACCAACATACCACAACCTCTAATCCGCCTCATCTTCCGATATAAGAATCTTCATCGACTCAACCAAACAATCCGTAACCATTTCTGTACTTCCAAACAATTCATCGCACACACTATCAAAGCCGGAAAGACACGTCTATTCCATCCAACATAATTCCCGTCTACTATTAATAAGAGATTAAGGGTGATCAGTTCCTCAATTTGTCAATAGACAGCCGACAATCATGATGGGGCATAAACCGTCTTTACCAAACTATAATAGCATTTCTTGTATCTTATGCACAAAACTACCTAAGGCACCAATCCTTAGTCGACATAAACCTTACCTCCGCATTCCTTCCGCAATCAAGAACAACACTGTCTAAACAACACTTACACTCTTGCAACCAACGGCACACTGAGCCAACGCTCCACACCTAAAGCAACTTGGAGAAGTACCAGCTTCTCCCCCACTTATCTCATTCTCAAACCTGAAGACAAAAGATTAGAAAACCAGAAAGTGGTGACAGTGTTTCACACACCTATCACATACTAAGAGACAACCAACAACGACAGTATTCAACTGTCACACCAACTGACTCAACAACTTGGCCGGACGGACCGACCTGCTCTGATACCACTAATGTAACACCCCAATTCCCATCGCGAATAAATAATACATAAATAAATCAGAGTAGATAAAAATTTATTTTTTCGACAGAAACAAGGATGCCACATTCAAATAAATAAAATACAATACCTGCTCATAAATTTGATACATAACACAAACAATTGAATACCCTCAAGGGGAAACTTTTTTGCATATAAAAGGAAAGTTCAGTTATGGAATAAAGCGGAAAGATCCATGACCGACTTGTTTTACAAACTAAATTCTTTTATAACGTCAAAATATTTATACAAAGCTAATACAAAATATATTCAACAAATGTATACATATATATATTAAAAGCGTTCCCCCGACTCCTGTGTTACATATCAGAGCAGACAGACGACAAAGGACGAAGGACTAATCTTCACAAAAGCCTCCAAGACACTAATCTGCAATTGCCTCATAGAGCAACAAACCACAGCAGAAGGGTGAGAAATAACAACTAAATCAAGATTGCATAATAATATACACAACATAAAAATTCACATACACAGTTATTCTCACCACAAGCATCACATATTAATACACATAACATATTTCTAACATTCCAACAACATAGCATATATCAATTATTTCAACATAATCACATAGTCACACATAAGGCACACCAAGGCTATGACATATGGAAACACACCACCGCATCACATGTTTTCATACATAGCATATCGTCCATAAACAATGTATTTATCACGTATGAACATCAAATCACCAATTCAAACATAAATCTCAACACATAATCAATCAATTCGTGATTTTCCACATATAATGCATCCATTCACAATTCTCACACATAATCAATCAATTCATTCATGATTTATGCAAATGTACAGAGACCGACACATGGACTCTATGCAATGCATATGCGGGTACCATCCATCCATCATTTCTCAACACTAGTTCACTCAGGAACTCTGCTGGAATCATCGCTTGTTACTTAGTGTAACTCCCCGTCGGGCAAACGATGTTCCCCGTCGCTTTAGGTCCTCTTATTTTTAAGTCGCACGATCCGATCCGATCCGATCTAATTGCTTTAGGACCTCTTATTTTTAAGGCTCACGATGTTTATGGATTGCTTTAGGTCCTCTTTGTATAAGGCGCACAATCCGATCGCTTTATGTCCTCTTTGTATAAGGCGCACGATCGTCTATAACCATCGCTTTAAGTCCTCTTATTTTTAAGGCCCACGATCCAATCCGATCGCTTTAAGTCCTCTTATTTTTAAGGCGCACGATGTTATAGCGGATTCCCTCTGGAACCAAATCGTTGCTCACACCCACTAGGGCACACAACATCACAAGATGCATATCATGATGCTTGACACACAAGAACTCATGAAAATCAAATGCGTCTTCACACATATATGCAACCATAATTATACATATATTTCAACTCATCAATTCCATACATTCACAATTCAACAATATGAATTATCTCATCATCAATATTCATGCATTGGAAACCAATTCAAACAATGCATTTCATCACAAACCACAACAATCATGCAATCACAATTACTTCCACAAGGAATTCACACCACAAAGGATACTCACAACACATCATAACAACATTTCATCACATATGTGCACATCATACAACAGTACACAAGTCATACGTTATATATCAAAAACATATTGTATGATAACACATCAAATACACACAGTTACGACGGTAAAGGTCGACCAAACGACACATTTCCAAATTCCCGACATAATTAAATCAGCCAATACTCTCAAAACCATTTTAATAAGAAAGAACATTTTATTAGCTTTCCAACGCACCCAACCGCGCCTCAATCCGACTTACGGATCAAAAGTTATGAATTTTCAAAGAAAAAAATTTATTGAGAAACAGCCAGATTCGCCTGGCGCCTTAGGATTTTGCCAGGCGGATCCCCATTCGCCAGCACTTCGCCTGGCGAACTAGTGGCGAACCACAAAATTAGAAAAAACCATGAGTTACAGAAGCTAACACATTTCTGTCTTTCCGATTTTGCCTGACGACTTATGATTTTGCCTGGCGAATTACCCTTCGTCAGCACTTCGCCTGGCGAACTAGTGGCGAGACCTAATTCACCTGGCGAATTCCGAATTCGCCTGGCGAATCACACCAGACCCAGAATTTCCTACCGCGGGTTACACGGCTCCAAAACCCCAAATTCCCCATTTTTCACCCCAAATCAATTCCAACAGCAAAAACAAGTATCAGCAAATGTTCATATGCATAGAGGGATCATACAACGCAACTTATAACGATTTCCGACCGTGGAAACATCGGTTTCTATCAATTGTTCGTCAATTTATCAAATGAGAAAAAGTTGTAAAACAACCAAAACAATTACCACAAACAACGCATATACATACACAAGCAGGATATAATTAAAACTTCTCACCCTTACCCGATTAATCGCGCTCGAAACGGAGTTTTCTCGATTTTTCCTCTTTCTCCTCTTCTCTCTTTCTTTCCTCTCTTTTTCCTTCTCTTCCTTTTTCTTTCCCTTTCTTTTCTCTCTTTTTCTCTCCACTTTCTATTTATTCAAAATATCTAATCTCCTAAAAAGACTATTTTACCCCTCAACTCAAATATCTCGCAAACGCTTTCAAAACGCGATAAAACATAATAACGATGAAAAATAATATATTGTCAAATTAAAGTCTAAAATAAAATAATATAAAACAAAAATAATTAAATCGACTCAATTAAATAAATAAGACAAAACCGGGGCGTTACAGGAAGGATTGCCCGTTGGCAGATGTTGTTATCAGAATACGACATCGAGTACCACGCTCAGAAAGTCATTAAGGGAAGTGTTTTAGCCGATCATTTGGTTCATCAACCGATTGACGATCAAGAATCGGCCGGGTTTGACTTTCCAGACGAAGATGTCATGTATTTGAAAATGAAAGATTGCGATGAACCGCTACCAAGTGAAGGGCCAGAACCAAGTTCCCAATGGGGACTTATCTTTGACGGAGCTGTCAATCATTATGGAAATGGAATTGGGGCAATCATCATAACACCTCAGGGTACCCACATTCCTTTCACTGCCCGACTAACATTAAAGTGTACAAACAACGAGGCCGAATACGAAGCTTGTATCATGGGTCTCGAAGAAGCGATCGACTTAAGGATCAAGAACTTGGATGTATACGGCGACTCAGCCCTGGTTATCAATCAGATCAAAGGAGATTGGATCACATACCAATCAGGACTGATTCCTTACAAAGATTACGCAAGAAGGTTGTTACCATTCTTCAACAGAATCGAGATTCATCATATCCCTCGTGAAGAGAATCACATGGTTGATACATTAGCCACTCTCTCTTCCATGATTAGTGTAGGTTAATGGAATGACATACCTAAGATCTACATAATGCGCCTAGAATGGCCCGCTTACATCTTCACGATTGAAGCAGTCATAGACGATAAACCTTGGTATCACGATATCAAATGCTTCCTTCAGAAATAAGAGTACCCACCTGGGGCATCCAGAAAAGACAGAAAGACCCTCAGAAGACTGGCAGGAAACTTCTTCTTGAGCGGTGATACACTCTATAAGAGAAATTTTGACATGGTTTTGCTCCGATGCGTAAACAGACCAGAAGCAAACCTGCTGATAAAAGAAATTCATAAGGGATCCTTTGGCACTCATGCCAACGGACACATAATGGCGAGAAAAATTCTAAGAGCAGGGTATTATTGGTTAACAATGGAATTTGATTGCTACAAGTACATAAAGAGGTGTCACAAGTGTCAGATATACTCAGACATAATCCATGTACCTCCAACACATGTCAAAGTTCTTTCTTCCCCATGGCCTTTTTCCATCACTGAATTTAAAAAGAAAATATCAAACTCTTGTCTTGTATCTAAGCTTGAACCAAGGATAAGTCCTATTATTCAAGAAAATAAGATCTTATATTGCATCATTGGAACAAGTGTTTAAGGTGCATTCTACTTTCACATCACTAATTTCATGATGAAAGAATTTTACAATGCTGATGGATGTGCTTTTGGGAAGATTGCTGAAGTTGAATATAGTGAAACAAGAAGAGGTTGCTCTCAACTAGTGTGGATGATATAGATGTTGAAGGAATATAATGTCAAGCAGGATTTCATGACATTACATTGTGAATATCTGAATGTTATCAGATATCTCATTCAACATGGCTGGGACAAGAACCTTGGTAGTCATAATCAACTAATCAGGAATCTTGCTGAAGGCAAGGTTGTTATTTTGGAGCATGTGGACACTAAGGAACAACTGACTATTATGTTTACTAAAGCCTTATATTCGAATCAATTTGAGAACATAAGCAGTGGGCTAGGCACTTTCCCTATTAAGGATTTATAGCAATTACAGGTGTGGAGGAATGCAACAAATATTGTATCTTTCCTCTATTCTCTGAGGTATGATAAGCAAGTTGCCATTGTTAAGGGATGGAACAAAAGATCTTTGCAAGATAGAATGGCTGGTTTGTAGAAGACATGTTTTAAGGTTGTGGCAAGGAAGTTTAGTGTCAACACTCCAAAAACATGTGACAGCAACAAGAAGTGCAGAAGGGTCTTTGATAGGGGCAAGAGGTGGAAGATCACCTGATGATGATCAAGAATGTTTGTTTCCACCAAGTTATGTGTGTTTCCATTTGATTTTTGTTTGTTTCCAACTGCATTTTGTGCTTCCATTTGTGTGTTTCCATTACTTTGTTTATGCTTGAATGCATTGTGTTTTGTGATGTCAGACAAGATGTCTTGACATTGTTTTTGTGGTATTTGATGTTTGGTTTATATTTTTTGATTTCGCTGTGTGTGCTTATGATTTGGTCTAAGGATGTTTCTTCATTGAGAAACAATCTTGTCTCTTGGATCATCAATTATATTTTATGCATACTGGTCTTTCTCTAAGACTAAGTACAATGTTGTGGAAGGTGTTTCTTTCAGTTTAGATGGATGCTAAAAGAATACAATCGCAAACAGAATGTCAAGACATTGTACTGTGACAAGCTAGTTACAATCAAGATAGTCAAGGAATTCATTCTGGTCAGCAGGACAAGGTCATTATGACTGGTCATCATTTTGTCAGGGGTGTTTAAGGAATTTATACTGCTGAATAATCATAGCCTTTACAGAATGAGAGGCGTGTAATCAATGTTTTTCTTCCATCTAGTAGTGCATGCGTATTAAGGGAAAACATTTTTCAATGACATGTAGAATATCATTTCAAATGTTACAGTCAAAGCTTGGAAAGCGAGAAAGAGGAACAATAGAATGCCTCTCTCCTATAGTTAGTGGTGCTCTGTTAACAAGGATAATTTCACTTCTTTCAACAATTATATCCTTGACTAACCGATCGATACAAGCAGGGTCATTTTTTTCTATTAAAATCTAAAACTTTACTGCTTCTTCCTACTACCAAGCTGTGTTTCATCATGAGCCAGTCCTCCAAAAATGTTGCTGCTAAGAGGGTTCATTTACTAGAAGCCAAGAAGGATGAGAGTACTGATCCAAAGAAGGTTGAGTCCAAAGTTGGGACATCTGTTGGATCATCTACTAGAGCATCTAGGACAGGGAAAAAGTCTATGACAAAGATGAAGTCCTTCAAGAAAAGTCATGCTCAATTACATGACTTTGATGCAGATGCTGATGAAGATTGGGTTAATTTCATTACCTCAGGTGGCTGGAATGGGTAGCTGGCTTCAAACATGATGACTCTCTATTTGTTGTTTTTGTTGGTTGGGTTTGTTTTGCTGTTTTTGTTGCAATAATTTCCTAACATTGTTTGCTTCCATCAGTTACTTTGTGTTTTCGTTTGTTTCCATTTGAACTGTTTGTTTCCAATGCTAGTGTGGGATTCCAACTTGTTGTGTACATTTACTCTAATTTTTTTTGTCACTTTTTGGCTAAAAAGGGGGAGTAAAGTGTTGAGGTTATTTCTGTTTGTCCTGATGTCATGTCATTTGTCTTGACATGTTGACTAACATTGTGATAGGACTGTACTACTATTCATGGAAAAGTAGACTATTGGTGTTGACTGTACTACTGTTCAGGGAAAAGTAGTCTATTGGTGTTGCTTGCTATATGCAACTTTTTAGGGGGAGCATGACAATCTATCATGCTTATGCTGCTGCAATTAATGTAATGTAAGTGTGCAATGATGTGTAACCGCATGTTCTGACATGATGAGTTTATGGGGAACATTGGTTACTCTATGCTAATCTATTATTCTAGTTCTCTGAGTTACTAGTGAGGCTCTTGCTGCATGTGCTTCTAATGTTTCTTTGTCTTGTGATTTGGGTTTTCCCCTTGAGAGGGATGTGTGAACTTGGATCAGTCATGGTTTGGATTTTATGGTGATTTGGATTTTCCCTTGAGGGGAAGTATTGGTTATGTGTGACAGGGGGAGTAATGGCCCTTGAGGGAGAGTATTGGTTATGTGTGACAGAGGGAGTAATGGACCTGTCTGAGGCTGTTGTGTTAGAGCTGTGTTGATCTGATGTCAGAACACATGTCTTGACATCTGATCTCTAAAGATTTTTGGAGTTTGAGGAAGTTGTAATCTTTGATTATCTCTAGCTATATCTTATCTCTGATATCTTTTTGTTTGCAGTTTGTACAAACTATACATGTTTTCATGTAGCTTGTGTTTTGTGTTTGTGGTGTTATTCTTCTTCTTTAGAATTATTGAAGGTTGTTTTAGCCAAAATTTTCCAAAGGGGGAGATTGTTAGGTCTGTGATTTTATGATTGGAAAAAATTTTGGTAAAACATGTTTCATTTAGAGAATATGTATCACAGACAGATGTTGAGCAAGATGTCATGACATCTTGACCAACTGGTACAACAAAGTCTGCTGTTACTTTTCTTGATAAATGTTCTGACATGTTATACCAGAACATCAGAACAATTCTAGATTTTAAATCATTGAAGATTTGATTTTAAAATATGAGATTCTAGATGTTTTTAGTTCTCATACAGGCGCAGCTAAGAAATGATATTTTAGGAACATTGAAGATTTGATTTGGTTTCATAAAAAGGATCTTGGAGACTTTCTAGGAAACTTTGAAGATTTGTTCCTATTTTTGGGGAAATGATTTTGCAATTGATTTACACGTGGAATATTGGATTTGATTGAAGATTCAGAGCCCATACTGCAAGAGTCTATATCAAGAGACTTACTAATCCTAGAAACTCAAGAATTATCAATGAAGAAACCGGGTGTGCACAAATAAGGGTTTACGGTTTAAGAGTTCTTTTAGTGTGTTGTGTTTTTTGTATGTTATTCTTGTATCAGTTTTGATGTATTGAGTTAACTGATTGTTAATTGTTAATTGTTCACTCATAAGCTTTTAAGAAACAATGTATTGTTCTTAGTTGAAGCTTTTAATCAAAACTAAGTATTGTCTTGGAAGTGTGTCACTTCTATTTTGGTGTTGTTGAATTTTCACTAGTTTGTGACTGGGAGGAAGTGAGAGGGGTTTCTCATATCTAGGAGTTCCTAGGTAGAAGTTAGCACAGTTAGTGATTAAGTGATAAGTTCTAAACAGGGGAGTTTAGCTTTGAACTAATACTATTATAGTGGATTTCCTTCCTGGCTTGGTAGCCCGAAGATGTAGGTGAGTTACACCGAACTTGGTTAACAATTAATTGTGTTATTTTTTTTCTACAATCTACCTTATGCATTTAATTTTTTTCTATCAACAGATGATGTCTTAACTTCTATCTTGACATTGTTTTCTGGTGTTGGGACATCTGTCTTAAAGTTCCAAAATTTCACCAATGGTTTCTGATGTTCAATCTTCAACTTATGACAAGTCAAGCAAGCGTAAAAAAAATCAGTTATTTCCCTCTTCATTCATGTCCACTAAAACATCTTCTTCAAATCATGATACATCTTAGTGGCTTTGAGATGGATACTCATACCACTTCTGTGACCTTTTTCAAGAATACTCTTCTTAAGCTCTTGCACATCAGGTATGCATACTCTGTCTCTGAATCTAAACACACCATTCTCATCTATCTGGAAATCACCTACTTTATCTTGATTGATTAACACAAGTCGGTCAACCAAAAACAAATCTACTTTAAGACCTTCTAGAGAATCTTCAAGGATACCGCTAGTCAGCCTCAACATACCCAACTTCACATTGTTAGGAATCCTTTCATACAACAGACTCAGATCTCTAAATTACTCAAGATCAACGAGGAGTTATCAGTTGATATTTTGCAATTTGCTGAGGATGCCATTATCATAGGGGATGGTGGAAGCGATGATATTTGGAGCATCGAGGCCATCTTAAGAAGTTTCAAGTTGATCTCCGGGATACACGTGAACTTCAATAAAAGCAATATTTATGGTATCAATGTGAGAAGATGGTGCTTAGAGGCTGCTTCTTCATTTCTTTCGTGCAGGGTCGATATTCTTCCATTCAAATTTTTAGGAAATTGGCTGGGAATCAGCCCTAGAAGACTTTTGCTACGGAAAGAACTATTGAGCAACATAAGGAACATATTATCTTCTTGGAAAGGGAGATTCCACTCCTTGGGTGGTAGAGTTGTATTGATTAATGCAGTCTTGAGCTCTCTACCTGTCGCACCCTAATTTTTAACCCTAAGATTCCACCTCATTTTCATCATTTTTTGACCTTAATCATCTTATGTGTGTGTTTTTTGTGCATCAATAACCCTTTTGGATACAAGGACGTGTGTTTTAGTTTTGCTCTAATCATAGCTAGGTTTTGCTCTCAAGAAACACAAGAGTTGACCAATCAGAGGATTATGTGTAACACCCCCAGTCTATACCCCCAATTAAATAAAGCGATAACAAATACTCAGAGTATAATTAAAACATTCATTGCATAGACGGAGGCGTCACATCAATTGAGACAAACCACAATAAACCTGCTTATAAAGATATGCAACAATCAGGTAGCAAATAACAGAGGAACTTAGTTCCTACTACCCACAATTCAGATACAGAATAAAAGCGGAAAATCTGCAACTGAATCTCATATATATATAACATAAAAAGTTTGTCTGTCATATACCGAGTCATACATGTACAATCCAATAGATATATATACATATACACATAAATCACAACGATCTCCCCGACTACCCGATGCTACATATCAGAGCCGACCGACAAAAGAATGAAGACCTAAGCTTCACAAAAAGACCTCCAGCATCTAATCTGCAATGCCTCATAGAGCATTCAAAATAGCAGAAGGGTGAGAAACACAATCATAATATAATTGCATACAATTATATAATAACACAAAAATACACATGTAAAATATTCTCACCACAACTTACACCATAATTCAAACACAAAACAACATAATGCATATCTCATATATCCATCACAAAGGCATATCAATCATGGACAATACATTTATCACCAATATATATATATATATATATATATATATATATATATATATATATATATCAACTCATCAATTTCATTCACAATGCCACACAAAATCAATCCATTCAATATTTATGCAAATGCAAAGAGACCGACACAACGACTCTATGCAAATGCAATGCGGTACCATTCCATCCATCATTCTCATCACTAGTTCACTCAAGAACTATTGGAATCATCGCTTGTTACTTAGTGTAACTCCCCGTTGGGCAAACGATGTTCCCCGTCGCTCACACCTCTTTGTATAAGGCACGCGACGTTTATGGATCGCTCACACCTCTTTGTATAAGGCACACGACCCGATCGCTCACACCTCTTTGTATAAGGCACACGATCATCTATAATCATTCACACCTCTTTGTATAAGGCACACGATGTTATAGCGGATTCCCTCTGGAATCGATTCGTCACTCACACCCACTAGGGCACACGACATCACAAGAATGCAAATCATGATGCTTGGCATACAATGACTCATGACATTCAAATGCACACATATACACATCCATAATCATGCATATATAATCAAATACAACACAATGCATTTACTTGCCCTTAGGCCACAAACCATCATCACAACCTTCCATCACATGCATTTTCATCACACAACAGCACACAAGTCATATGATATCCATATCAACAGCACATTGCATGATACACATCAATTACACACAATTACAACGGTAAAAGTCGACAAAATGACACATTTCCAAATTCCCGACATAATTAAATCGGCCAACAATCTTAAAACCATATTAATAGGAAAGTACATCTCAATAGCTTTCCAACGATACCAAGAATGTTCAAAACGGGTAATTGGAGCACAAGTTATGGAATCAAAACAAAAAGGAATCGCGAAAAGACAACATTCAGCACCCTCGCTGGCTATACACGTATTTCCCTGAGCCATACCAGTATTGCCCAGTCTCATACGCGTTTCAGCAGATGGCCGAGAAAAATGGAATTCATTACGCGTATTGCCCTCAATTGCACCTGCCATACGCGTATTGCCCAACCCAATACGCGTATTGCCCTGCGTGTTACGCGTATGGGCAGAGGAAACCCAAAATTTTTCTGCAGAATTTCTGCTGCGAAATTCTACCACTTCCACTCCCAAATCTCACCTAAACACCAGAAAATTACGAATAGATTGCACAACAACATATATCTAACATGTATCAACAATAAGGAACCTGAAAACATGATTTCCGACACAATTTAATCGAATTCTAACAATCTCAACATATTATGGTTTTTGTTCTACATCCAATTTCAACTCAAAAATAACCAAATACATACATACATAATCATACACAAGTATAAGATAATCGAGTTTCGCACCCTTACCCAATTTAATCGTGTTTGAAAAGTCGGTTGATTAGATTTCTTCATTTCCAAGTTTTTCTCTCTTTTCTTCTTTCTTTCTCTTTTCTTTCCCTTTTCCTTCTTCTCTTTTTCTTTCTCTCTATTTTTCTCTCTTTCTATTTTTATGAAAAATATAACTAACCAAGCCAAAAGACCAAAATACCCCTACACTAAAATATCTCGCAAACGCTCTCAAAACGCGATAAAACATAATCACGAAGAAAAATAATATACTTCCAAATAAAAGTAAAAAATAAAATAATAAAATAATAAAAATAATTAAATCGACTCGATTAAATAAATCTAACAAAACTGGGGCGTTACAACTCTCCCCCACTTAGAAATTTTCGTCCTCGAAAATATTACCTGAGATGAACAACTCCGGATTCGACTCCCGCATCTGACTCTCCAACTCCCAAGTCAAGTTGCCCTCAGCAGCGCCTCCCCACGCTACTTTCACAAGCGCAATATCCTTGCCTCTTAACCGCTTCAACTCGCGATCCAAAATTTTCACCGGTAATGCCTCAACCGTAAGGTTCTCCCTTACCACAACTTCATCCATCGGAATCACATGCAATGGATCCGGAATGTACTTCCGATGCTGTGAAACATGGAACACATCATGCAAATTCGAAAGACTCGGTGGAAACGCCACCCGATAAGCCACAGCACCCACTCTAGCGGATATCTGGTAAGGACCAATAAACCGAGAAGTAAGCTTCTTCGACTTCAATGCACGACCAACACCCGTCACCGGTGTAACTCTCAAAAATACATGATCGCCCTCTTGAAACTCAAGATCTTTCCTCCTTCGATCATGATAACTCTTTTGCCTACTCTGAGAAGCCTTCATTTTCTCACGAATAAGTTTCACCTTGTCCGTAGTCTGTTGCACTAACTCCGGTCCAACCACCGAACTCTCACCAGATTCATGCCAACACAAAGGTGTTCGACATCTTCTTCCATACAATGCTTCAAAAGGTGCCATTCCAATACTTGAATGGAAACTTTTGTTATACGTGAATTCAACCAACACAAGATAACTATCCCAAGCACCACCTTGCTCAAGAACACAAGCCCTCAGCAAATCTTCCAATGACTGAATAGTTCTCTCGGTCTGACCATCTGTCTGAGGATGATAAGCAGAACTCAATCTCAACTTGGAACCTAACGCCTTTTGCAAACTTTCCCAAAATCTGGAAGTAAATCTCGGATCTCGATCTGAAACAATACTCAACGGAACACCATGTAGCTTCACAATCACACTGATATAAATCTCAGCCAACCTCTCCAAAGAAAAATTGATGTCAATCGGAATAAAATGCGCCGATTTAGTCAGCCTATCCACAGCTAACCAAATGGCATTATGTCCCCTCTGTGTATTCGGCAACCCTGTCACAAACTCCATAGAAATGATGTCCCATTTCCACTCGGGAATATCCAACGGTTGCAACAATCCACTAGGCTTCTGATGTTCTACCTTAGACTTCTGACACGTCAAACACGCATAAACAAACTGAGCCACATCCCTCTTCAATCCAGACCACCAAAAGATCTTCTTCAAATCTTGATACATCTTATTATCTCTCGGATGTATACTCAAATTACTCTGGTGTCCTTCCTCTAAAATCATCTTTTTCAAGTCTGAATCATCAGGAATACAAATTCTACCACGAAATCTCAAAACACCCTTATCATCCACTTTAAAGTCACCATTCACACTTTGATCTCCAACCATCAACAAATCAACAAATTTCACATCCAACTTCTATTTCTCGCTAACGGTTAACAGAAAATCATTAGTGACCTTTAACATATCAAGCCTCACGCTGTCAGATGTCAATTCACACACCAAACTCAAATCTCTAAATGCTTCCAAAAGTTCCCACTCTTTAACCATCAAAACAGACATATGCAAAGACTTCTGGCTCAACGCATCGGCTACCACATTAGCTTTACCAGGATGGTAATTCAAGCTAAAATTGTAGTCCTTCAAAAATTCCAACCATCTCCGTTGCCTCATATTCAACTCTTTCTGATCAAACAAGTATTTCAAACTTTTATGATCACTAAAGACTTCGAATCTTGCACCATAGAGATAATGCCTCCAAATTTTCAACACAAAAACCACAGTCGCTAATTCCAAATCATGAGTAGGGTAATTTTTCTCATGAATCCTTAATTGCCTCGAAGCATAAGCCACAACCTTACCTTCTTGCATCAACACTCCACCTAAACCAATCAAAGACGCATCACAATACACCACAAACGGTTCAGTAGGATTCGATAAGATCAAAATCGGAGCTGTAGTCAATCTTCTCTTCAGCTCACTAAAACTTTCCTCACACTAAATATCCCAAATGAACGCTTTACCTTTACAAGTCAACTGGGTCAAAGGAAGTGCTAACTTGGAAAAGCCTTCAATGAATCTTCGATAATATCCAGCTAAACCCAAAAAGCTTCTAATTTCAGTAACAGATCTAGGAGCCTCCCATTGTATAACTGCATCTACTTTAGATGGATTCACAGCAATACCATTACCTGAAATCACATGCCCAAGAAAACTCACTTCTGACAACCAGAACTCACACTTGGACAACTTGGCAAAAAGTCTCCTTTCCTTCAAAATTTGCATCACAACACACAAATGTTCCGCATGCTCCTCCCGAGACTTAGAATAAATCAAGATGTCATCAATAAACACAACAACAAATCGATCCAAATGCTTATGGAAAATAAGATTCATATACTCCATAAACACACCCGGCGCATTAGAAACCCCGAACGGCATCACAGAATATTCGTAATGACCGTATCGTGTCCTAAAAGTCATCTTCTGAATATCTTCCTCTTTCACTCTAATCTGATGATACCCTGACCTCAAATCAATCTTACTAAACACACAAGCACCTACCAACTGGTCCATCAAATCATCAATTCTCAGAAGAGGATACTTATTCTTAATTTTCACCTTATTCAGCTGGTGATAATCAATACATAATCGCATACTTCCATCTTTCTTTTTCACCAATAAAACTGGAGCACCCCAAGGCGATACACTCAGTCTCACAAACCTCTTCTCTAACAATTCATTCAACTGCTTCTTTAACTCAACCAACTCAGATGCTGGCATACGATAAGGTGCAATAGATACAGGTCTAGTACCAGGAACTAGATCTATAGAAAACTCCACCTCTCTTTCTGGTGGCACATCTGAAATATCCTCTGGAAACACCTCTGGAAAGTCACACACAACTGGAAACACATCAAGTGCAACTTGACTATCCACAGTCAACGATGTAAACAACCCGAACAACTGAGCTTCATCCGCCAAAAGTTTCTTCAACTCTTTGGTAGATAAGAAACTCGATTCCTCATCTTCCTCAAGAGAACGAAATCTTACCAGCTTATGATAACAATCAATATGAACCCGATTGAACTGCAACCAATTCATTCCCAGAACCACATATAAACCCTCCAACGGCAAACACACCAAATCCATCTCAAAATCTTTACCATAAATGGTTAAAGGACAACTTAAACAAACCAAAGAAGTAGATACTGACCCCATTGTTGGAGTATCAACAACCATCTCTCCACCCATCGAAGACAACAAAAGATTCAAACGCTTCGCGCACTCAGACGAAATAAACGAATGAGTCGCTCCGGTATCAATAATAGCAACTAAAGGTGTACTATTAATAAAACAAGTACCTCTGATCAGACGGTCTGCACTTGTAGTCTGAGTTCCTGCCAATGCAAATACTTTCCCTCCAGTCTGAGCTTGCTTTGGTTTCGGACACTTCGTGCTAATATGACCAGGTTCACCACAATTGAAACACTTCACCATATTCTTCTTACAATCAGCTGCAACATGTCCTAAACCTCCACCATTGGAACACTTCCTCATATCTTTTCTACATTCAAACTGACGATGTCCTAAGTCACCACACCTAAAACATCTCAGAGGATTAGACATACCTCCCCCACTTGGCCTTTTCTAAAAACTACCTCTTTGCTTACCCTTGTCAGCTGGTGTCACATTAGGACCACCACGAAACGGTTGCTTCCCTTTCCTTTCATTCACACTCTTATACTGAGTAGAACGAGCTTTGCTATCCTCCTCATAAATTCTACAACAATCCACCAAATCTGAAAACCTTCTAATCCTTTGATAACCAATGGCCTGCTTGATCTCAGGACGCAATCCGTTCTCAAACTTCACACACTTGGAAAACTCCGCAGTCGCTTCAGCATAATGTGGATAAAATTGAACAAGCTCCACAAACCTAGCAGTGTAATCAACAACAGACATATTACCTTGTTTCAACTCCAAGAACTCTATCTCTTTCTTCCCTCTTACATCTTCAGAAAAATACTTCCTAAAAAACTCCCTGCTAAACAAAGCCCAAGTGACCACCTCACCTGTAGCTTCCCAAACATGACGCGCACTAACCCACTAATCATCAGCAACCTCCTGCAACATGTGAGTACCCAGTCTCACCTTATGTTCTTCAGCACAGTCCATTACTCGAAAGATTCTTTCAATCTCGTTAAGCCAAATATTTGCACCATCAAGATCATGTCTCCCTTTGAAGACAGGTGGTTTGTTCTTCCTGAACTCATCATTCCCACCAGCATTAGGTGCACACTGCACAACCCGAGCCATAGCTTGCATAGCAGCAGCCAAAACAGCGTCATTTCTACCAGCCATATTCTGTTCATATCCAATAACAGCAACTATGGTTAAACAAACAGCTCACCCAAACACAACGGCCAACAAGGTCTGACACCAACTAACACAAACTGACACGGACTGGCTCTAATACCACTTAATGTAACACCCCCAGTCTATACCCCCAATTAAATAAAGCGATAACAAATAATCAGAGTATAATTAAAACATTCATGGCATAGACGGAGGCGTCACATCAATTGAGACAAAACACAATAAACCTGCTCATAAAGATATGCAACAATCAGGTAGCAAATAACAGAGGAACTTAGTTCCTACTACCCACAATTCAGATACAGAATAAAAGCGGAAAATCTGCAACTAAATCTCATATATATATAACATAAAAAGTTTGTCTGTCATATACCGAGTCATACATGTACAATCCAAAAGATATATATACATATAAACATAAATCACAACGATCTCCCCGACTACCCGGTGCTACATATCAGAGCCGACCGACAAAAGAATGAAGACCTAAGCTTCACAAAAAGACCTCCAGCATCTAATCTGCAATTCCTCATAGAGCATTCAAAATAGCAGAAGGGTGAGAAACACAATCATAATATAATTGCATACAATTATATAATAACACAAAAATACACATGTAAAATATTCTCACCACAACTTACACCATAATTCAAACACAAAACAACACAATGCATATCTCATATATCCATCACAAAGGCATATCAATCATGCACAATACATTTATCACCAATATATATAGATATAGATCAACTCATCAATTCCATTCACAATTCCACACAAAATCAATCCATTCATGAATTATGCAAATGCAAAGAGACCGACACAACGACTCTATGCAAATGCAATGCGGTACCGTTCCATCCATCATTCTCATCACTAGTTCACTCAAGAACTATTGGAATCATCGATTATTACTTAGTGTAACTCCCCGTCGGGCAAACGATGTTCCCCATCGCTCACACCTCTTTATATAAGGCACACGACGTTTATGGATCGCTCACACCTCTTTGTTTAAGGCACACGACCCGATCGCTCATAATTATTTGTATAAGGCACGCGATCATCTATAATCATCGCTCACACCTCTTTGTATGAGGCACACGATGTTATAGCGAATTCCCTCTAGAATCGATTCATTGCTCACACCCACTAGGGCACACGACATCACAAGAATGCATATAATGATGCTTGGCATACAATGACTCATGACATTCAAATTCACACATATACACATCCATAATCATGCATATATAATCAAATATAACACAATGCATTTACTTGCCCATAGGCCACAAACCATCATCACAGCCTTCCATCACATGCATTTTCATCACACAACAGCACACAAGTCATACGATATCCATATCAACAGCACATTGCATGATACACATCAATTACAACGGTAAAAGTTGACAAAATGACACATTTCCAAATTCCCGACATAATTAAATCGGCCAACAATCTCAAAACCATTTTAATAAGAAAGTACATCTCAATAGCTTTCCAACGATACCTAGAATGTTCAAAACGGATAATCGGAGCACAAGTTATGGAATCAAAACGAAAAGGAATCGCGAAAAGACAACATTCTGCACCCTCGCTGGCCATACGCGTATTGCCCTGAGCCATACGCGTATTGCCCAGCCTCATATGCATACCATTATGCGTTTAAGCAGATGGCCGAGAAAAATGGAATTCATTACGCGTATTGCCCTCAATTGCACCTGCCATACGTGTATTGCCCAACCCAATACGCGTATTGGCCTGCGTGTTACGCGTATGGACAGAGGAAACCCAGAATTTTTTTGTAGAATTTCTGCTGCAAAATTCTACCACTTCTACTCCCAAATCTCACCTAAACACCAGAAAATTAGCAATAGATTGCACAACAACATATATCTAACATGTATCAACAATAAGGAACCTGAAAACATGATTTCCGACACAATTTAATCGAATTCTAACAATCTCAGCATATTATGGTTTTTGTTCTACAACCAATTTCAACCCAAAAACAACCAAATACATACATACATAATCATACACAAGTATAAGATAATCGAGTTTCGCACCCTTACCCGATTTAATCGTGTTTGAAAAGTCGGTTGATTAGATTTCTTCCTTTCCAAGTTTTTCTCTCTTTTCTTCTTTCTTTCTCTTTTCTTTCCCTTTTCCTTCTTCTCTTTTTCTTTCTCTCTATTTTTCTCTCTTTCTATTTTTATGAAAAACATAACTAACCAAGCCAAAAGACCAAAATACCCCTACACTCAAATATCTCGCAAACGCTCTCAAAACGCGATAAAACATAATCACGATGAAAAATAATATATTACCAAATAAAAGTCAAAATTAAAATAATATAATAATAAAAATAATTAAATCGACTCGATTAAATAAATCTAACAAAACTGGGGCGTTACATTATGGGTTTTCGACCAAATTCTTGCATTGAATCAAGATCAACAAGCCCTAAGTCATTAGATGAACCAAATTAGGGTTTTTGACCTAATTCACCAAAGGTTTGACTTTTGAAGCAAGGCATGAGCCAATAACTCAAGATATGTTTCAAGGACCTAAAATGTATCATATTAGTCCATTCATATGATTGGATTGACCCAAGAAATGTGATTCATGAGCAGTTGAAGAAAATCAGTTTCATTTGGAAAAAGTCAACTGTGATCAAAACCAAGTTTGACTTTTGAGATTTTGGGTCAAACATGGACTCTTCAAGACAAGGATCATGAAAATATGTGAGTTGGATCGCGATCAATCAAGAAAATCAAGGAAAACATCCAAAGATCATGATTTGAAAAAATTAGGGTTTCTTGATTTTTTTCTAAGTTATGAAACTCTATGATTTTTGCCCTACATTCCAAGCTCATAACTTTCTCCTCAAGCAACCAATGAAGACACTTGAGGACACATTTTAAAGGTGGTATTGCATAGTTCATTTTGGTGAAATAATGGACTCAATATCATCTACCAATTGAAAGTTATGGGTGTCCAAAGTTGAGGTTTTACAAGTTATCAAAAAGTCCAATAATTAGAAAATTTTCTAAGTGTAAATCAGTGAAAAGTTCAATCTTGGTAGCCATTTTTCTCCATGATCCAAATTTATTCTTTCCAAGTGATCAACATCAAAGTTGTAGTGCTTGATCCCATCTTTCCAATGGTACCAAGAACAAGAAAAGATCTTACTTGAGCATGAAGTTATGATTTTCCAAAGTGGCCATGTTAGGCAGTTTTGGTCTATGGCAGAATTGTGCACTATGATTTCACACGAGTTCAAGGAATATTTTCCCTTTTTCCAAGAATTTTCTAAACAAGCTGCCAAGTTGAAACTTGTTCCTTGACACAAAACTCTTCCAATGACACTAAGTTCAGAAAAATTTGATCTTGATTCACCATGGAAAAGTATCAACCAACATGATACTTGTTTTGACTTTTGGATATTAGAAAAAAAGCCACTTTATGCTTCCAACCTCTTTCCATGATTCAAGGAAAGCTTCAATCTGAACCAAAACCATTTGTACAAGCTATGCAACTCAGAAACATTGAGAGGAAGAGTCAGCTTGCAAAAGTAAAAGCCTACTTGTACTTGAAGTTACGTTATGTAAAGTGAAATTATCCAATGGATCATGCCTCCCTCTTTGCCAAAGTCTTGGCCACTTGATCATAAGCTTATCCCTATAAATACCACTGCATTTCACAGCAAAGATACACAACAATCAGAGCTAGAAACATCCTCAAACCACAACATCTTGCATTGAAGTATCATTGTTCTTCACTTTGAATCCAAACCACCAAACTCCTCAAAACTTCATACAGTCAAAAACAACTCCAACAACCATTGTAACACATCAGAAATCATCTATAGCAATTGTCTAAACCCTCCATAACCGCAGAAAACTCTTAAACTAGAAAGTCAACTCCCATTTTCTCATTTTGTTAACTTTTGAGCCAAAACACCCAAACTCATCATCCATACCATTTCAAATCAATTTGATCATTCAAACACCTTCTATAAACTTCATACAAAGTGTACAAACCCTTAAATTGCATATGTAACACCATTTTCATCAAGTTCACATTCTAACTTTTTCACTTTGCAAGAGGAACCGTGTTGGAAGGTGAAAGTTGTTTCAACACAAACCAAGCATCCTAAAAGCATCCTAGAGGTCCATAGAAGCTATTTTCATCATCATCCACCTTCTGGCAGCTTGATTGAAGAGGCATTGGAACTACTCCAATAGGTAAGTCCATACACTTCTGAAACTATGTGATCCTTGCATCATTTTCATTCATTTGTGTTACCAAATTACTTGCCACAATGTAGAGAGTAAAACCCCTAAGCTAATTGGACTGAATCATTCATGTATGGCATTTCATATTGAATTTAGGTTTTAGGGTTCATACTGGTTCGTGGTTGATTGTTTGAAATATATTAAAATTTGATAAAATTAAATGATGCCATTGTGTTCCTTATTAAATTCTGAGCATGTTTGATTTTTACATTTTCGAAATTCATTGAGAAACGAAGAAGTTATGTTGCTTTGAAAACCAAGAATGAAGGTTGAATGGTGGAGGAAGAAGATGATGATGATAGCGCGTTTTGTTCATTCAAATATCTTGCTTAATATTTATTTCATGTTTGCCATTATATAACTGAATTGGCATCACGCCCTAGCGGAAACACTAGTATCTGTGTGTTTGTGTGTGAGCACGAAGTCTGGGGTTCGAATCCCCCTCGCCGCAGACTTTTGGTTTTATTTTTTTAGTCATTTTCATAATGAAGTTTCATATATTATGTCACACGTGTATCACATATCACGTTGCAACAATTGGCCTAGTGGTAAGACTTTTAGGCAGTATACATGAGGGCGTAGTTTCAAGCCTTGGTAGCAATATTCCCCTTCTTTTTAATACCATTTCCTCTTGTTTTTTCTCTTTAACTTATTTTCTATTAATTATTTTTATCCTATTTAATTTCTTTCCTTTTATTTTTTTATACATAAAAAATACCAAAAAACATCTTTATCCACCCTTTTATTTTTCTTCACCAATATTAAATTTTATTTACATTATGTCATTATTTTAGTCATTTACTTTAAAAATCAATCTTTAAAAAAATCACAAAAATATTTTCATGTCTTTTCTCTTTTATTTCTCCCTTTAAAAATGACCAAAAACATTTGTCTTGAATTATAGTATGCCTAATTCCATGCTCACATGTTTCTCTTTCGCCTTTCATTACTTGTTAAAGTCTTTTAAGTTGTTAAAATGTGAGATTCATGCTTTTGATTAGGGTTTGGTGTAGTTTATTCTTGATTGACCTTCTTTGACCTAAGACCATATGTTATCATATCTAATTTTGTTGATTTTAGCCATGATAACATGCTTGTGCTAAAAGGCCATCTTTGCTTTGCTTGAATACCTTGAATGATTGGCTTTGTTCATGATTATTTCAAGTATGTACATATGCTTTGAACTTGTTTTGTTTGACCTAAAACATGTGGAAACTATGCCTTAATTTTTATCCATGTCTCTTTATCCATGTCTATGTTTTGTTGATCCATAATTAAGCATGTTTATACCATGTTTCCTTGTTTATCTCCTTTGTTGAATAATGGTGTGTACTTGTTTACTCACGTTTCCTAATTCCAAGGGAGGGACTTGCTTGTTGACATCTTTGTCAATTGCATCTTTATTTTCTTGTACATATGTCTCTGAACTTGCAATTCTAGAACTTGATATCCCTTATGAAGTCTCCCTTAGGATTACCTTCATCTTAGACATTCAATTAGGGTTTCCCCATCTCTCAAACTCAAAACCACTTTTAATAAAAAAAAACCTTTACTTTAGGTCATTGATCTTTTCAACTCTCTTAACAAAATGCTTCAAAACATCTTAAGCAAATTCAAAATTCTTTCACATAGACTAAAAGACACAAACTTCAATTCAAACCTTTTTCCACTTTGGCTTTTCAAATTAAACCCTTTTCAATATATTAGACATTAGTCATCCTTAGTTGAGATATATTTCTCCGACCCGATAACATTGTTGAGAAAAAAGTTGACTCTTTTCCACTTGAGAGAGGTATGTGGCATACTTGTTGATTCTATATCCAAGTTGGATCCCTTCTCTCAATGTGAAGTAAAGATCATTCTTTCACATGTTTGTGGTGGTTTAAGTTGAGTATTCTCCTTAAGATGACAAATTGTCTATTCTTCAATAAAATCCACCATAACAAACCCTTTTCAATTTATACCCCGAACTACGAGGTTTTGATCCTTTATTGGTACGTAGGCACAAGATTTTATGTCTTGCCAAACACATAAAACAATAAAAAAACATGTCTCTTCTCATCTCCCCAATCAATCCAAAAAAGCAAACAACTCAACAATAACACAATACAACAAGAGGTTCCTATAGAGTACGATAGATAATTAGGGTGCTAATACCTTCCCTTAGTATAACCAACCCCCAAACCTTAGATCTTTATTGCTTTATTTTTTGCATTGCATATATATGGGTTATTCTTTCTTTACCCCTTCCCTTGGACAAATTAAAGATCGGTGGTGATATCTTAAGTCTTGTGAAGCCTAACTAACTCTATAGCTATGGTCTCCAATTCTCACTGCGACAGAAATGACGACTTCACTGGGGATATCTCCCTAAGAGGGTTTAAAGCTATCTTGTTGATTTGTGTCATTTGTATATATTTGTATATATTTGTTTGCTATGTGTTTCGGTTCTTTGGGTGATCCAATTGTGGTGAGATAAGTCTTAACCCAGACTTGAGAATGTAAATAAGATAGGAAGGGTGGTATCGTCAAGGAGGCTTTGAAGGAGTAATCCTGAAAAAGTTGACTTGAGATCCCCCGCCCAGTGGAGGCCCTATTGAGGGTAGTATTTGTTGAACGAGCAATCGTGAAAACATTTGCTACTTTCAACCTAGGAGCCAAAGAAGGTGAGGACCTTATTTACCTCTTACCCCACTTGGGCTAATTAGGATGTAGTACGATGGCTATGATGGTGTAAACCTGAAATAGTTGATACGCGATACTACACTCAAATGAGATTCTCTTGAGAAATATTATTCATGACCGAGTAATTAGTGTGTTAATAATATCCCAAAGATGGATCAATGACTTTGGAAAATTTTTAGAACCTTGTCTTGCAAGTACATAAAACCCTTAGTACATACCCTTTGGGATGGTTAGACCATGGCTCCATGCTTGTGATGTCAAACCCTAAACCCCATATGTTTGTATATATGTGTATATGTGTGTTTGTGCATTAATCCATTCGTGCATTCATGCACCATTTTCTAACTCTTCAAGGAACTTAGAGTTATTTTGCAAACACCAATAGGTTTTATCATGGATTTTGGAAGAATAAGAACCCAAAAGTAAACTTTCAAAAGTTCTAAGCTGAAAGATTTGAGGAAACTAGGAGGATTGATCACATACCCATTGGCTTTCAAGGAAAAGTATGGAAGGCTCTTATCTCTGTTGAAACTTAACATGTTGGGTGGACTTCTTGCTACTTTGGTGCAGTTTTATGATCCCTTATACCATTGCTTCACATTCCCTAATTATCAGCTTATGCCTACATTGGAGGAATACCCTTGCTTACTTGGACTGCCTATCTCTAATCAAGACCCATTCTCAGGAATGGAGGAGACCCCTAAGCCTCAAGACATTGCAGAAGCCACTCACTTGAGGATGTCAGAAATCAAAGTTCACATGACTACTAAGGGAGGAATTCTTTGGTTGCCCGCACAATTTTTGATGGATAGAGCTCAGTATTTTTCCGACATGAAGAGTATGGATACCTTTGAGGCTATTCTTTCTTTGATTATCTATGGACTATTCTTCTTCCCTAATGTTGACAAATTTGTTGACATTAACGCTATCAAAATCTTCTTAATTGGAAATCCAGTTCCAACCTTGCTTGCATATGCCTACCATTCTGTTCATATTAGGAACTCTCATGGTGGAGGAATGATTACCTGTTGTGCCTCATTTCTCTACAAGTGGTTTATTTCGCATTTGCCTCAGTCTGCTGCCTTTTGGGATCTCAAAGATGGTCTTTTGTGGTCACAGAAGATTATGTCACTCAATCATTCTGACATTGAGTGGTATAATCTTGCTTATGGTGGAGTGGCAATTATTGATAGTTGTGGTGAGTTTTCTAAGGTACCTCTTCTTGGTACAAAAGGAGGCATCAGTTACAACCCAGTCTTAGCCTGTCGTCAGCTTGGTTATCCTATGAAGGACAAGCCAAGTACCATTCATTTGGATGGTCTTTTCTTCAAGGAATGTGAAGACAAAGTGCTTAAGGAGAAGATCGTGCACGCTTGGCATCATGTTCATAGGAAAGGGAGAACAGTGTTAGGGAAACCCGATTGTGTCTCTTTGGAGCCTTATCTCCAATGGGTGCAAGTTAGGGCCATCAAGCTAAAGATGCCTTATCCCCATCACGAACCTCTACCTATAGCTGCTAGAGAGTCCACCATGATCTTCATGAGTGATGCAGAGAAGTTGAAGATCTCCCTGACCAAAGTGCAATGAGAAAGAGACGCCTAGAAGAACATGTACCAAGTTGTCAACAATGAGAATGAAGAACTTAATAAGCTTTTGAAGTAAAAGGGTGAGGAAGACTCTACCAAGAAGGGGAAGGTGCAAGAGGATTTATTTTCCTCTGGCATTCCATTTGCTCCCGCTATTCAGAGTTCAGACACTCCTCTATCAGTTGCGTGGGAGTTGGTCGCCGACAAGCTCATACTTGAGAAGGTTGAGATGAAGGAGAAGTTAAAAAAGCTTACTAGAAGGCTGCAAGGAGAGGCTGGATTTTCCCATCAGATTGCTTAGGACTTCTAGTTTCCATTTGCTTGTATTGTCCACTTTGTTAGGACTTTTGAAAGTTTGTACTCCATTTTGTAATCCTTCAAAATTTATTAATCAAATGAGATTTTTAGTTATCTAAAAGTATTTTCTATTCTATGATGTTTTCTAATATAACTGTTAAGTTCCTTGAATTTCATTTCTTGCATAACATACATGTGAGATATTGGATCGAACTCTAGTAAGCATGTCGTCGAAGTCTGTTCACATGCTGTTGTCGAAGACCTACATGCTGTACTCTAAGTGTGTTCTAGTATGTAGTTGTCAAATTAGGCCTTGTGTTAAGGATCCAATTATTTAAGTTAGCTTGTACCCTAAGTTAGCTTGTAATGGGTAATTGTTAAAAGGCCCATTAGTTTAGTATGTTAGGTTTTATTATAAATAGCATACTAGTCTCTCATCTTGGTGTGTGACAAAATCCTAATTAGGGTGAGAGGGTTATTTGTTATTCTTGAGTACTTGTAATATGTTTTATAGAGAAAGTAAAGAATAGCGGTTATAACCAATCCTTGTTGTTTTTCCTTGTTAACCCTAACTCTTGTGTGTTTCTTGCCTATAAAGAAACCTATTATACTTTGTTTAAAGGCATTCTAATTCACAAAAAATTGGTACGGTGAGCATGGAGAAAGATGCCTTCAACAAAGTATGAGATTGAAAAGTTCACCAGAGTGAACGACTTCGGTCTGTGGCGCTTGAAGATGAAAGCCCTACTGGTTTAGCAGGGTTGTTTGGAAGCATTGAAGGGAGAGGCAGCCATGGACGCTACATTAACGTAAAATGAAAAGACGGCCATGATAGACAAATCCCACAACGCAATATTGTTGAGCCTTGGTGATAAGGTTCTTCGACAGGTATCAAAGGAGACTACGACATCGGGGTTATGGTTGAAACTTGAAAGTTTGTACATGACCAAATCTCTAGTGAATCGACTCTACCTGAAACAAGCTTTGTATTCAGTCAAGATGACTGAAGACAAAGTGTTGGCTGAGCAGTTGGATATGTTCAACAAGTTGATTCTTGATCTTGAAAATATTTATGTCAAGATCGATGATGAAGATCAAGCACTATTGTTGTTGTACACTTTGCCCAGAACACATGCTCACATCAAAGAAACTCTCTTGTATGGACGGGAGTCCCTGAGCTTTGAAGAAGTTCAATCAGCCTTGTATTCTAAGGACTTGAACGAACGAAATGAGCATAAACCTTTGACGGTTGGTGGAGGTTTGGTCGTTAAGGGAAAATTCTTGCGAAAGGATGGTAAGTTCGACAAGAAGAAAGGTAAAAGTGAGCAGAAGTCTTATAGTGGCAAAGCATCTGGTATTCGATTCTATCACTGTAAGAAGGAGGGTCACATAAGAAAGGTGTGCCCTAAACGCCTGAAAAATCATGGAGATAAAGATAATGGCAACGTAGACATTGTTCAAGATGACTTCGAATCATCTGATGTTCTTGTGGTTTTAAGAAGTGACTCAAGAAAAGTGTGGATTATGGATTCAGGTTGCACTTGGCACATGACTCCAAACAAAGAAATCAAGATGGTGGATCAGTGCGGCTAGGAAACAACAAAGCTTGCAAAATTGCTGGCATTGGATCTATGAGATTCAAGCTCCATGATGAGTTAATAAGGTTATTAACTGAAGTCAGGTATGTACCTGATTTGAAGAGAAATTTGATTTCTCTTGGTGAATTCGACAGGAAGGGATATGTTTTTCAAGGAGAGAAAAGTATCCTAAGAGTCTTGAATTGGTCGAAGGAAGTCTTGAGAGGCGTGAAGAAACAAGCTTGTATACCCTTGAGGCTGAAGTTGTATCTGGTTCGACAAATGTTGCATCCACGAAAACGTTGTCGAAAACAGAAATTTAGCACATGAGATTGGGCCATGTTAGTGAAAGGGGTCTGGTCGAATTAGGGAAACAAAATCTGCTTGGTGGAGACAAAGTCGAAAAACTGAAATTTAGGGAACCCAATGTACTTGGAAAATCTTGCAGAGTGAAGTTTAACAAAGGCAAACGAAGAACTCATGGATCCCTTGATTACATCCATGCTGATCTTTGGGGGCCTGTAAGGTGTCCATCACATTCAGGAGCAACGTATTTTCTATCCATAGTCAATGATTATTCCAGAAAGTTATGGGCCTTCATCCAGAAGACTAAAGATGAAACTTTTGAGAATTTCAAAGGTTGGAAGACTCTGGTTGAAAATCAGATTGGCAGAAAGGTCAAGAGGTTGAGAATCGATAATGGCCTTGAATTTTGCAATGAGGTGTTCGACAGTTTTTGTGACGCCTCAGGTATTGCAAGGCACAAAACTACTGCAGGTACTGCATAAATAAATGGTTTGGCAGAAAGGTTTAATCGAACTATTTTGGAAAGAGTTAGATGCATGCTGACTACTGATGGGTTAAAAAAGGTGTTTTAGGCTAAGGTTGTTTCGACAACAACATATCTGATAAACAGATGTCCTTCGACTGCGTTAGATATGAAGACACCTGAAGAAGTTTGGTCGGGACATCCACCTAGTCTCGATAGACTGAGAGTATTTGGCTGCGTGGCCTATGCTCACATTAGCCAACACAAGGTCAAAACTAGAGCTCTGAAATGCAAGTTCATGGGATACCCTGAAGGAGTCAAAGCTTATAGGCTATGGTTCCTAGAGCCAGGTCACAGAAGGTGTATAACCAGTCGAGATGTAGTTTTCAATGAAGTTTAGATGACTTTCAAGAAATCTGATGATGCTGACGAAGAGCTGGAACAGAGAGAGATTCCTGTTGAGGTGGAGCATGCTGATGCTGAATTACGTATCCCAGATGAAGTCGAAGATGAAGCAGAAGATGCTGTCAAAGATGACGAGACTGATAATGACTAACTGCTAGTAAGAGACAGGTCGAGGAGAGTCATCAAGATACCTCAGAGACTTGGGTATGCAGATCTTATAGCTTATGCCTTAATCTCTGCAAGTGAGGTTCTAGACGAAGAGCCTAGAGACTATAAGGAAGTTATGAGGAGTTGAAAGATGACTAAATGGCTGAAGGCCATGGATGACGAGATGAAATCTCTTCATGATAACAACACATGAGAACTGATCAAGAAACCTGCTGGAGCCAAGCGTCGAAGAGATACAAGGTAAGATTGGTTGCTAGGGGATTCACTCAGAAAGAAGGTGTCGACTTCAATGATGTGTTTTCTCCTGTTGTGAAGCATAGGTCCATTCAAATGTTGCTTGCCGCAGTGGCACAGTTCGACCTTGAACTGGAACAGATGGATGTGAAGACTACATTCTTGTATGGTGATCTAGATGAAACAATCCTGATGAGGCAACTTGAAGGGTATGTTGAAAAGGGGAAGGAATAATATGTGTGCAAGCTGAAGAGATCTTTATATGGACTGAAACAATCTCCTCAACAGTGGAATGGGAGATTCAACAAGTTCATGGCACACATAAGTTTCATTAGAAGTCAGTTCGACCGCTGTGTTTACTTCAGATTTTGACCTGGTAATTCATTTGTTATTTTGTTGCTATATGTGGACGATATTCTAATAACAAGCAACAATGTCGAAGACGTAATGAGGGTGAAGGCTGAACTCAATAAGGTGTTCAACATGAAGGATTTGAGAGTCGTGTCCAGGATTCTTGTGATTGACATCTGAAGAGATAGAAAGTAGTCGAAATTATGTTTATCTCAAGAGGCATACCTACAGAAGATTCTTGAAAAGTATAGTATGTCGAATTCAAAGCCTATTGTAACTCTGACAAACCCTCAATTCAAGATGAGTATAAATCAGTGTCCCAGTACTGATGCCGAAAGAGCTTATATGAATAGCATTCCATATGCTAATACACATGTCGAAGAATTCAGCCTATCATGAGCGAACCAAGCACATTGATGTGAGGATGCATTTCGTTAGAGGGGTAATCGAACGTGGAGAAGTCCAAGTGTTGAAGGTTTTGACATATCATAATGCTGCTGATATGATCACCAAGACGTTGACCAGTTGCAAATTGTTCCACTGTATGCAGTTGATAAAACTGCATGAAGAAAACTAGTTTGTTTCTTGATGTTAAAGTTAGATCCAAGGTGGAGATTTGTGAGATATTGGATTGAACTCTAGTTAGCATGCCGTCGAAGTATGCTCACATGCTGTTTTCGAAGACTTACATGCTGTAGTCGAAGTGTGTTCTAGTATGTAGTTGTCGAATATTCGGGCCTTGTGTTAAGGATCTAATTATTTAAGTTAGCTTGTACCCTAATTTAGCTTGTAATGGGTAATTGTTAAATGGCCCATTAGTTTAGTATGTTAGGTTTTATTATAATAACATACTAGTCTCTCATCTTGGTGTGTGACAAAATCCTAATTAGGGTGAGAGGGTTATTTGTTATTCTTGAGTACTTGTAATATGTTTTATAGAGAAAGTAAAGAATAGCAGTTATAACCAATCCTTGTTGTTTTTCCTTGTTAACCCTAACTCTTGTGTGTTTCTTGCCTATAAAGAAAACTACTATACTTTGTTTAAAGGCATTCTAATTCAAAACAATACATCATATGGCATTGCATTTTTTCATTCCAGGTGCTCACTCTTGTCTCTTTCTCCAATAGACAAGTTGAATCATCAGTATAATATTCGAGCTGGTCAGAAAAGAAAAATGGATCAGTTAGAGCAGGTAAACAAAGAGCTGAGAGAGGAATTCACTACTCTCAAAGACAGCTTGGGAAGACTCACCAGCATGATGGAAGCTATGGCGGCTGATCAGAATCAGTCACCTAATTCTCAAGAAACTGCTCAAAGGACCGTGATTTTTGAAATTGTCTCCGCGCCCATCTCTGTAGCTCCGGTCAGTGATCCTCAGTAAACCATGCCTCCCAGCTTCCCTTGGGGCATGCCTTCTCACTTTATGCCAGCAGGATTTCTCCCTCAAGCTACTGAAGCTCCGACCATTACCGCTGTGATGTCTATACCACCTCATGTGGTACATGTTAACCCTTATCATGAAGTGCCCGTTGTTATACCCTAATTTTTACCCCTTAGATCCCACATGTCATTGCATTTTTGCATACCACAAACAAGATCACATATTGGTTCCCTCTTTGATAGGTTTGTGCCTTGCAGGGATCTTTGAGTTTGTGTACGTTTGATTTGTTTAATTTGTTTGTATTGTACTAACCATTAATTAAAATCCAAAAATATTTTGTTTCCTTTCACTAACATTTTCAGGGGAAGAACAGGTTAAAAATGCCAAAAAAATATCAGTCCCGCAACTCGAATGAATTCCATCTGAATAAAGTTAATGTTGATCCGCAATTAATTCAAAAAATTACTTGATCAAGAGTTTCCAAGATTTAATTGATTTTTATTCAAGAGACTCCAAGGTTCATGTGTTTATTTCCATGCCTTCTTTGACAAGCAAGAGAATCGAGTCGGAACCACAACAGTGCAACAAAATGCTCATTTTTAACAAATTTTTCACTGAGTAACCGGTTAGCAGATATGCTGTAACCGGTTACCATCGTGAAAATTTGAAAAATGGTGGCAAATTCAAATTCAGCAATTGGCACCAATCTCAGCCCTTGATCACATTTGGAATATTCTAGGCCACTTCATTTTAATTCCCCTACATCACTTTGATCATTTTCCACCATGCACCTTCACTAATCACCACTCTTTTGATAATTCCCTCCAAATTTGAATTCCAATCCTAATTTTGATCATCCAAGCCTAATTCCAAACCACCAATTTTCCCAAGCCTAAATTCTATAAATAGAGGCTTCATTTCATTCATTTGACAAGCTTTTGATTGCCAACAAACCCCTTGCAATTTCCCTCTCCAAACCACAAATTCACCAAAGCTCTTCTTTCTTCTTTTGAAAGTTAGTAAGAATTCACATTGATTCTTGCTTAACTTTGAGTTAAACCTTCATCCTTTCTTGTTTTTGTTCATCAATCATAGTAGATCAAGGTTTTGGAGTATAGATCTTGCTGCAATTGGAAGGAATTTTCTGATTTGGAGTGGTAATTCACTTTTCACCATTGTTGAAGCTTCATCTTCATCTTCCATAATGTAGATCCTTTGTTGATCTTGTTTGCTTGATCTTTGAATCTTGCAATTTGTGTTGATTGTTGATTTTTGCTGCCGTTTTACTCCAAAATTCGTGCACAATTGAATCCTTGATCCTAAGATGTTTGAAGAAACGCGTGATCAAGGATTTGGCAATTTTCAAACTGATTTTCTGTTGTATTCACAGTGTTAATCGATTAACCAAAACATGTACAATTAGGTTAATCGATTAACAGCTTGTTTTTACGCAAAAAATTAGAAGTTTACACTGGTTAATCGATTAACATAATTACACTGTGAGTTGGTTAATCGATTAACCAGCATCCAGAATGTGAAAAATGCTTGTTTTTGGGACTGTTTTGGTTCTTTTGCAGTTTTCTTCCCTTTCCTTTGTTCTTAGCCTTAGATCACATATTTGTGTGGTTTAATTTGGGCTTCTTTTCATCTATTTCTCTTTTCCTTTGATCGATGAAAGTCTAAAAGATCTTGGAATTCTTTTGTTGAGTTTCGATCGAGACGAGATCGCTACCACTTTTCTTTTCGTGCGGTAGTGCTTTCGGATGACGATCTATATATCATTCATCTAGCCTACATTAGCACATAGAGCTATTGACCGACCTCATTGTAGGGTAATTACTCCGTAAATTACTCGACGATTGTTTAACATATCGCAATATTTGTCCCGTATCGAAAAACTATCAAGAATGGTTGATTATTTATCTTATGGTTCAAAACTCAAGAAACTTGTTGTTAGGAGGCTTTGGTCTTATCAATTCTCTAATGAGTTTCATCAACCTTGACCTAAGTGCGATTATTCAATTATTATTGATCACTAACACTAACAACTAATCACTAACTTACTAACAATATTTTGTATTAATTTTGTTTATGTTTCCTTCTCACTCCCTATCTCTTTTATTTTTTTATGCTTCATTTCATATCATGTTTATGCTTCCACAATTTTTCCTTTGTCCGTTGGACACATGTTTATGCTTCCGCAATTTTTCCTTTGTCTGTTGGACACATGTTTATGCTTATGCCTTTTTTCTCTTTGTCCATTTGGACTCCAAAACATTAATAAAGGCTTAAACCATAAAAAAAACTTAATTCTCCTCATCTTGGACTATTGGTTACTATCCTATGCTTTGGAGTGATCTCTTTATGGACCTCTTTTGAAGTAAAATTGGACTTATGGACCTAGAATAAGGACTTCTTATCCCTTTGCTTGGAGTATTGATTGAAGACTTGCCTTTATTGGCCAATTTACTTAAGGATGGAATTCTTTTAATATTGCTTTGAAGTGGCTCCATTTTGGTTCGATCCTTTTTTTCCCTAGCTTTTATTTTAAGCACTAGGATAGTCACTTCTTCTCCTCCCCATTATTAAATTTTCAAAATCCTCTCCCTTTTTCAAAACCTTCTTGTTTTCATCTTAAAACCACTTTTATAATAAAACCTTGACTTTTGTCAAGTGACTTTTAAAATTTTCTTTTCTTTAATAAATGTCAATCTATCTTAACCATACTTTGACCGTTTCATGAAAACATAAAAAATATGAAACTCACTCAAATCTTTTGTGCTTTTATGCACCTTTTTTTTCTTTTAAACTCTTTTTCATAAGTTTAGACATGATTCATTTCTTTAAGCGAAATTATTCGCTTAGAAATGACGTCTTGTCTTTACACTTAAAAATCAATCAAAACCAACAAATTTTAGTTATTTGTACCACGAACTACGAGGTTTTGATCCTACATTGCACATCGTGGGTACGTGGCATGAGGCGATAAGTCTCTCCAAATACAAAAAATCTTAAAAAATAATTCTCCTCTCATCTCCTCAATCTCTTTACAAACAAACCATTTTCAAACCAAAAAGCGGTAGATATTTCAAAGGGTTCCTATAGGGTACTATAGATGTTTTGGGTGCTAACACCTTCCCATTGCGTAACCAACTGTAGCACGAATTTTTGGACATGGTTGCGAAGTACTATGGCTTTGGGGTACTACAGTTCGATTCATTTTTTATCCTATTGAAGCTGATGAAGGAAGGGAAATAGATGTCTCCAATTAACCCTGCTTGCAAACTGAGTTTGAACAGATGACTGTTGGTTTACAGATGCTACAAAGATTGTGGTTCTCTCTTAGGTTATTTTGTTGAAATAGTGCCTCGGCGATTGGTGGGAGTTAGGACTGATGCTTTCGATTGATATGTGAAGGTACGCGATTTTGGGTTTTTGTTGAGTGTGCTCGCTAAGATTTTTCTTTCAATCTTATGCCTACGTATTCCCGTTTACCTAAATAGGGAAATCAGAGCGATTGTAGTTCCTCCTATTCTATGGGAGGAAAAAGATGTTTTGGTGTCTTGTTCAAAGCCCAAGACATGAAGCTAAAGGTGGTTTGTATCTTGTTCAAAGCCCAAGATGTCAAGCTGAAGGGTTTATTTGTATCTTGTTCGAAGCCCAAGATGTGAAGCTAAAGGGTGTTGTCTTTAGAGAGAATTCGTCATCTCTAAAGAGGTATGTTTGTCACAACTGTTGGGTGACTGACTATAAAGGAGGATTACTTTAACCGGGATATGCGAATCCTAGCAATGCCATAATTTCCTTTATAGGGGGTTTTAACCTGAAGGAGAAGACTTTAACTCAGTGTAGAGCAATGCCATCTTTCCTTAGGAATTTCTCATGCTAAAAGAAGGACAGTGGCATGGATGTAAATAATCCAGAGGCTTGCCGCTTACAGCAATTAGATGAAGGAGTTGTTGATGTTTGTTTACTGTGAACGAGGCACAGTTTTGATGCTAAAAGGTTGATTGACTCAACCAGGGTTTTTCTTATACAAAGCCTAAGAGGAGGCTATCGACCCAACAAGAGGGTGACTTTTGTGTGTCTCGTACGAAGCCCGAGAGAGAGGATGAAAGGGTTGACTCTGCAGGAGAATCTTTTATATGTGTCTTGTACGAAGCCCAAGACGGAGGCTAAAGGTTAGACTCAACGAGAGGGTCTTTATACTCAACAAGGAAGCGGTTTTGTATCTCGTACGAAGCCCGAGATGGAGGCTAAAAGGGAAGTGACTCCGCAAGAAAGTCTTTTATACTCAACAAGAGAGTGTTTTATATCTCGTACGAAGCCCGAGGTGGAGGCTAAAAAGGTTAGCTCCGCTGGGGAGAATCATTGTACAAACCCCAAGAGGAGGCTATTGTAACTGTTTCAGTGTAGTGACAGGTCCAGTATGTTGGATAAAGAGAAAATCAGTTCTTATATAAGTACTTTTTGCGCTCAGGGATTTGATTCGAGGATCAGGGTTATTTCCTATTCTTTAAGGAAATGGGAAATCCAAAGGGGATTGAGACTGTCTGAGTCTACGACTCCATCTCCTAGTTTCGAAAGGAGCTTGAGATTGTCTTTGAGACTTGAGGGAATTAGACTGTCCAAGTCTAGAGTTTCATCTTTTGTACTACATTTAAGAAATAGCAGTAGCATGATCTAGACCTTTTGAAAGACTGTTCTATTAAGATGAATAATTTCTGTTCCTATACCTCTAGGAGGTCGTCGGGACAATTTGTACGAAGCCCAAGAGGAGGCTATCATTCTCGGAGGAAGAAATCATTTATACGAAGCCTAAGAGGAGGCTGTGAATACTTCTAAGAAGCCTACGGGTCCTTGTACAACTCCCAAGAGGAGGCGAGGATGCTTTTAAGAAGCCCTTGGGTCCCCAAACCCCGAGAAATTCAAGACAGGCTATTCACAGAGAATAGATCAAGCCAGGAAAGTTCGAGAATTTGGAAGAATGCTGCCTTTCATGTCTCCATATTGTTTAACCCCAAGAGGAGGGAAGACTGTGTCTGGTAATCCTATGGGGGATCTAGTTTTGTCTATTTCTAAGAGTGATCAACGACTTAGTACTAGAAGTAGTTGCCGGGGAAACTCTAAATATCTATACTATTATTACACAGTTGATATGAGTTTATGAAAGAAGACTTACAGCGAAACAGCCCCACAATACAGTTATATACGCTTCCATGCTGTTTGGTTAGTGGTTCAACAAAGAAAGCTTTGATAACAATATTATATACAAAATAAAAGGAGAAAGTGCTTTGAAAATAAAAATTGGGGCTTACAGCTCAAGGAGAGGCCCAAGGTTTTATCAGTGATCGCACTATGAGTTTGAATTTGTACAGGGACTTATACAAGTGATTGAGGCCCAAGAAACATTTTCTGTACAAAAGGATGGGTCTTACACTCTCTCAAGAGGCCCAAAGGGTTTTAAAAAGAACGGGGCTTATAACACGGGGTAGGCCCAGATGTTTTTTCAATTTGAAATGGCGATCGCGCCGAGATTTTCTTTTAACACAGAGGGACTTATACAATATCTGAGGCCCAAATTTGCTTTGGTTAAAAGGGGATTGGGTCTTACACTCTAATAGAGGCCCAAAAAGTTTTGAATGGGTCTTATAGCTCGAGGAGAGGCCCAAGGTTTGTTTTTTCAACGGACGATGATCGCGTCGAGCTTTTGGAAATACAACGGGACTTATACCATAAGTGAGGCCCAAAAAGTTTGTGTATTTTCAAAAGGGGTTGGGTCTTACACTCTATTAGAGGCCCAAAGTGTTTAAAAAAAGAAAAATGGGTCTTACTACTCGAGGGTAGGCCCAAAGTTATTTGTTTGAAAGCGATGATCTCGCCGAAGTTTTTGAAAATACACAGAGGGACTTATACAATAAGTGAGGCCCAATATAGGTTATTTTACAGAAAGGCTTGGGTCTTACACTCTATTAGAGGCCCAAAGAGTTTTAAAAATGATTTGTGAGGGTTGAATTAATCAAAACCCTAATTTGTTTCCAAAATGTATTTTAATTGAATAAAAAATTCAATTAAAATGATCAAAATTGTTTAACATGTGAAAAACAAATTGTGATCTTGGATTAATGTTTCAAAAATCATGTTTTGACCTACAAAATGATTAGAAGTCATTAAAATTTGCAAAATCAAGAGGGAAAAAATATTTTAAATGTAAAAAACAATTAAAATATTAATTCTTTGTAAAAATATCAATTATATGAAATAAATAATATTTTTGGGTTTTTTTGATAAAATAAAATATTTTAACATTTTTGTGAATTATTAAAAAAAGAATCAACTCAAAATCATTAAAACTCAGAGAGAAATTAATTTTTGAATCAATTAAATAAAATCACAAAATTCAAATATTTGAATTTTCAAAAAAAGGCGCCAAGAACACGCGCGTGTTCTGGGTCTTGCCCAGATTTGCATTTTCTCTCCTATCTCCCTGAATACTTGATTATATCATGCAAACCACCTATCAATCTGCTCGTTTCAACCTCACAATCATGTCTATAGTCTTTAATTTCATTTATTTTTAACATGGAATAAGAAATCAAGACAAAACCTCAAGAACCCTAAAATTTGCATGAAGGCTGAGAATTTTGATACACGATTCAAACAAAGCAATTAATTGAGGGGAAACATTCTATGCATGATTATGAACATTTGGCAAAAGTATTGTGCGAGGAAATATGCATAGATTAAGAGATGACCAAGTTTAGGCTTACTTGAAGGTCGTGACAGCAAGATCAATTTGATTTTTGAGTTGGAGGTGTTACAGATGGGTTGTGATGATCTGAACAGCTTCAATGGATGTTGTGGAGTGTGTTGCAAGCTTTGGAACACTTTGGAAGTCTTTGGATCAAGCTGGAGCACTCCAACTGCATAATTGAAGCATAATGGCTAGGTTGATGGGTGATTTTGAGCTGGGGGTGTTACAGATGGTGTTTAAGCATTTGGACACCTCAAATACATCATATGTGATGTGTCTGGGCAATTGGAATGGATTGTTTATGGCTGCAACTCAAAATCCGATAGTGGTTGCTCAAAAACAAGAAAACTTGGCACTTAAGAGAGAATGAGAGAAAGCAGTGATATAACTGGCTTTGATGTGAGTTGAATGATCCATTGGAACCTCTATTTATAGGGGATCAACTCTTGTCTTGGATGAATAGTGAATGGCTGCTGGATCAGATCACATTCGCATGGATTGGCTTGGAGGGTTTCTTCTCATGCAAGGCAAACTAGCTCTTCCCAAGAGCAGGGCTATACCTTGACCAAATTCACATTCTTCAGATGTTTTTATTGTTGTTTAATCAGAGAACTTGACTAAGTAGAGTGGCTACCTTGACAATGCACTATTCCACATTAATGCCCTTTGAATTCAAGGCAAAATGTGCCAAAATGCATGCACTTCAAGTTGGAAGATTCCTTGGCTTTTTGACTCAGCTTTATCAGTTAGATCAGTTGCATTGTAATTGGTTTGAGTACAGGTGGCATAGTGATCCTTGGTCTTTGGCTCAAAATCGTGTGTGGCAAGCAAACATGCAAACTGATTTTTCCAAATCAGCTTGCAGCAACATGACTTTGGGTATGGATTTCTCTTGGCTCAAGATGAATCAGTTCATGCTAGTGAGATCTTTGGATTCTTGGTAATATTTGCAACAACATTGATGTTTATCTTTGGAACTGATTCAGCTTGCATCTATGTGAAAAAATCCCACAAGTAGTGTTTCAGCACAAAATCTGCCTTGCCCAGAATTTTTCTAAGTGTTGGAAAATGTTGTACTTTCATGTTTTTAGTGATTTTGATCCAACCATAACTCAAAATCCAAAAGGAATTTGGAGGGGGGGGTCAGTTTTTAGCTTTTGTAGAGGGCCATGAGATCTACAAATCAAGCTTTGGATGGGGAATGTGGCTTTGTGGTTTAGGAGTTATGATCCTCCAAAGTTGGTACCCTTGCCACTTTATTTCCTAACTTAGAAAATTTTCTAAGTTTTTATGGTTACCGCTTTTACAAGTTATCCAACTTTTCTTGATTTTTCTTGATGAATGATGATTCAAATCATATATTAACATCATTTTAGGGTTAAAAAACCATTTTTGTGAAAAATCTCAAAAAGTCAAAGTTGACTTTTGTGCACAGTTGACTTTTTGTCAGATGAATTCCAAACTGTGCGATCCTTTATGAAATCAAGTCCTTGACCTAAATCAAACTTGATGGATTGATATCATAGGTGTTATAGGGTGTATTGAATCATGTCCTAGGGTTTGGGAGCATGTCCTGGTCAAAAGTCAAAGCTACAGTTGACTTTTTCCTCAAAACCCTAACTGTTGTACTGATGAAATTGAGACTTGCTGCTCAAGCTTCCTGGATCAATCCATTGTTACAAATGGATCAATGTGGTATGCTGGAGACCCTCAAATCATGCCTTGAGGTCTTGTCTCATGATTTGTCCCAAAAGTCAACTTAGGGGTGAATTAGGTCAAGAAACCCTAATTCCTGATTCTTGATGTATGCATCCCTTGAGGTCAAATTGACTTGATGCTTGGGCCCATGAGGTTCCATGGAGTATTTTAGGTTATTCTTTGAAGCATTGGCTCATGGCCAAAGGAAAATTTTCATCTAGAGGCCCTGGTCGACCAAACCCTAATTTGGTGACACTGGCAATCTTGAGGCTTGATCCACTTAGAAGGGAGCCGCCTTGTGTTTAATCCTTAAAGTGGGAGTCCTCTTGATCCATTGTGGATGTTTGAGAGGTTAGACAAGTTGAAGATCATGTCATTCCTTGATTGATCCTTTGTCTAAGAACTCTAAGAGGGCTTGAAACCCTAATTTGATTGTAGTAAGTGTTCACCCATCTTTGGGGAGACTAATGAGGCATGATGGTCCATCCATATTGTGATGATGATTTTCACAATGATGGGGAATCTTAGTGGTCAAAATTTGGGGTATGACAGATGCTCCTATTTAATCTTCTTGGACCCGAAGGTGCAAATGACGAAGGTGTTCGTGCATTCGGGGTGCAAGAGAATTAAATATCAGAATACCCGAAATTTTGATAGTGGTTATGAATGGTAGCTTACACATTCATCTTCTTTTTCTAAGCAATGATTCTTAGAAAAGGTAAAACTTCCCCTTGATCCTGGTTGTCTACCAAGGAACTGGTCTAAGTTGGTGAATTGAACTTCCCCTCGTTCTTAATTTCTACCAAGGAACTGGTCTCAGTTTCTGAAATAAACTTCCCCTCATTCTTGGTTTCCTACCAATGAACTGGTCTAAGTTTCTGAAATAAACTTCCCCTCGATCCTGGTTTCCTACCAAGGAACTGGTCTTAGTTTCTTTTATCAATAAACTTTCTTGACAAGGGACGCTATTTATAGCGGTTTTGCTCAAACTTCTCGCCGAATTTTCCTGGTGAGATGCCATTTGATGGAAAAAGAATGATGTCAGACTTGCTGGGGAACCCAATCGTCTGAGTTGTAGAGGTGCACAAACTTCTCTGTTGGAGACACCATTTCTTTCTACTGGGGAAGCAGGTCTCTTGAGAGACTGTTTCCACGCTTGGGGATATTACATCATACTTTTCTCGGGATCTTCCCGGAGAAACGCCATATGATGTGATCCAATTTTGAGGTGCCGATGACCTTTTCATCAGTGGTTTTTCGGAGCAAAACTGTTGTATTGCTGAATATCTGATAAGAGGCTTTCTCTGGGGATTTTCCTTAATCCGGGAAAGTGAAAATATCATCTTCAATGGCGAAGAGTGACATCGGCTTGAAGGTTCTCTGGTCTTTCAGAGGTTCAAGTTATCAAAGTGATCAAGGACCTAACTTTAATCCAGAAATAAACTGGAGGAGAGAGATTGTTCAGACACAATGTTTCCTGACGAGGAAAGAACTGACAACTCGATTGAGAGGACTGTTATCACTAGGGGATAAGACCGACTAGAGTGATAATGATGCAATATGAAATGTGTATGCAAATCAATAATGCAAGATGTATGTATGTATATGCTGACAAAACTGACGCGACATACAAACTAGTGGATGAACACGATTGGATACTCGGCCACTGCAGGGGATATAAAGTATCGCTGGTTCAAAAGTAACAATTTTGCCTTGCTTAGGAGAGATAGTCCCTTTCGGGAGCTATGTTGGTCGGGCTTAGGAAATAAGAACTTGGTCGGGGGTGTCAGACGAAACACGGTCTCTGACACAGTTGATCATTCGTTCAGACGTGCTGGTTTAGAAGGAGTACTTTGATTCTGCACTTTAAGGTTCGATTACTTCTGGAGAAGCGACCGATGTTCTTCTAATGTTCAACAGTCAAAAGAAATTGCCGACTTTATTTTAAAAGCAGAAAAGTTTTAACAAGTAAATTAATTTTTGTTTCGTTTCAAGAATCTTTAATCATATTAAAATGTCGTTCTGTAAAGCTAAAACAATTAAGAATTGCAAACAAAAGCACAAGGGCTCAAATTTTATTGATAGGATGGAAATCAGCTAAACGCGTGATTCCATAGAGCATTTACAAAGTTAGAAAATGGTAATTTACAGGGAAAAGGGCTACGTTGAAACATAACGACCACTATCCTTCTACCAACTTTGAATTCGGGACATCCTGAGCTTCTGTCGAAGATGACCTTGACTGGAGTTTTCCTGACGGATGATGTAACTGCTGCTGAGGGACTTGCCCCTTTGTTGAACATAGTTACTTTCCATTATCCCTAACTTTTACCTGGATTGTACTGCGATGTTCCAATCCACCGGGATGATTTTTGATCATGTCTCTAATTTTTTCCTGGACCGCCCTTTCGGGTTTTCAATCCACCGAGATGTTTTTTTAGGTGAAGTATTTCATGACTACATCAACATTTGTGGGGTAGGCAAATTCATCTCCGTCCATAGTTGCAAGTCTCAAGGCGCAGTCTGAGAAAGCTTTTGTGACTACATAGGGGCCATCATAATTCGGAGTCCACTTGCCTCGAGAATCAGTGAGAAATGATTGTATTTTCTTGAGCACAAGGTCTCCTTTCCTGAAGATGCGAGGTCGGACCTTTTTGTCAAACGCCCTCCTCATTCTTTGCTGATACAACTGACTGTGGCATAGAGTTGTTATTCTCTTTTCTTCAATCAGATTTAATTTGTCATGTCTGCTTTGACACCATTCAGCTTCTGTAAGCTTAGCTTCCATCAATACCCTGATTGATGGGATCTCTACTTCGATGGGGAGCACTGCCTCCATGCCATATACTAGAGAGAAAGGGGTTGCCCCTGTTGAAGTGCGGACGGATGTGCGATAACCGTGAAGATCAAAGGGTAGCATCTCATGCCAATCTTTGTAGGTTACAACCATCTTTTGAACAATTTTCTTGATGTTCTTGTTAGCCGCTTCTACTGCTCCGCTCATCTTGGGGCGGTAGGGAGATGAGTTATGGTGTTCGATCTTGAATTCTGTGCACAACTCTTTCATCATCTTATTGTTCAAGTTAGATCCATTATCCATAATGATCTGGCTTGGAACACCATAACGACAGATGATATTGTTTTTGATAAATCGGACCACCACTTGTCGGGTTACATTAGCGTACGACGCTGCTTCGACCCATTTGGTGAAGTAATCAATGGCTACTAGGATGAACCGATGTCTGTTTGTAGCTTTGGGCTTAATCAAGCCAATCATGTCGATTCCCCATATGGAAAAAGGGCATGGGGAAGAAAGAACTTTGAGATGCGTTGGCAGTACATGAATTTTGTCGGAGTATATCTGACACTTGTGACACTTCCTCATGTACTTGTAGCAGTCAGATTCCATTGTCAACCAATAGTACCCTGCACTTAGAATTTTTCTCACCATTGTGTGTCCATTGGCATGAGTGCCAAAGGACCCTTCGTGAATTTCTTTTATCAGCATGTCTGCTTCTGGTCTGTCTACGCATCGGAGCAAGACCATGTCAAAGTTTCTCTTATAAAGTGTATCACCGCTCAGGAAGAAGCTGACAGCCAGTCTTCTGAGGGTTTTTCTATCCTTCCTTAGTGCCCCAGGTGGGTACTCTTATTTCTGAAGGAAGCATTTGATATCGTGATACCAAGGTTTGTCGTCTATGACTGCATCAATCGTGAAGATGTAAGCGGGCCGTTCAAGGCGCATTATGTCAATCTTAGGTAGGTCGTTCCATTGACCTACACTAATCATGGAAGAAAGAGTGGCTAATGCATCGGCCATGTGATTCTCTTCACGAGGGATGTGATGAAACTCAATTCTGTTAAAGAATGGTAACAACCTTCTCGCGTAATCTTTGTAAGGAATCAGTCCTAATTGGTATGTGTTCCAATCTCCTTTGATCTGATTGATAACCAGGGTTGAGTTGCCGTATACATCCAAGTTCTTGATCCTTAAATCAATTGCTTCCTCGAGACCCATGATACAAAGCTTCGTATTCGGCCTCGTTGTTTGTATATTTGAACGTCAGTCGGGTAGTGAAAGGAATGTGGGTATCCTGAGGGGTGACAATGATTGCCCCAATTCCGTTTCCGTAATGATTGACAGCTCCGTCAAAGATAAGTCCCCATTGGGAATCTGGTTCTGGCCCTTCACTGGGTAGCGGTTCATCGCAGTCTTTCATTTTCAGATACATGACATCTTCGTCTGGGAAGTCGAACCCGATAGATTCTTGATCGTCAATCGGTTGATGAGCCAAATGATCGGCTAAAACACATCCTTTAACGACTTTTTGAGCATGGTACTCTATATCATATTCTAACAGCAACATCTGCCAACGGGCGATTCTTCCCGTGCGAGCAGGTTTTTCAAAGACATACTTGATTGGATCCATTTCGGAGATTAACCAAGTAGTGTGACGAATCATGTACTGGCGAAGACGTTTGGCTGCCCGAGCCAAAGCGCAGCAAGTTTTTTCAAGCATAGTATACCGAGTCTCGCAGTCGGTGAATTTCTTGCTCAAATAGTAGATGGCAGACTCTTTCCGTTTGGTTTCGTCTTGTTGGCCAAGTACACAGCCCACAGAGTCTTCCAAGAAAGTGAGGTAGATGATTAGTGGTCTTCCTTCCACTGGAGGTGATAGAATCGACGGGTTCAATAGGTATTCCTTGATACTGTCGAAGGAGGTTTGGAAATCTTCTATCCAAACGCAGTCCTGGTTCTATTTTAACAGTTTGAAAATCGGCGCACATGTCGCGGTCATGAGGAATATGAATCTGGAGATGTAGTTCAAACGTCCCAGGAATCCCCTGACTTGTTTTTCAGTTTTCAGAGAAGGCATTTCTTGAATGGCCTTGACCTTGTCAGGGTCAACCTCAATCCCTTTCTGGCTGACGGAGAACCCTAGTAGTTTCCCTGAACGGACACCGAAGGTGCACTTGCTGGATTCAAGTGGAGTTTGTACTTTCTCAACCGCTCGAATAGCTTTGACAGGTGGGTCACATGCTCCTCTTCTGTCTTAGATTTTGAAATCATATCATCGACATATACCTCGATTTCTTTGTGTATCATGTCATGAAACAGAGTAGTCATGGCCCTTTGATAGGTTTCCCCGGCGTTCTTCAAACCGAACGGAATTACCTTGTAACAAAAGGTACCCCATGGGGTAATGAACGAAGTTTTCTCCATGTCCCTCGGCGCCATTTTGATTTGGTTATAGCCCGAGAATCCATCCATGAAGGAGAAAACTTTGAACTTTGCTGTACTGTCCACCAGCATGTCAATGTGTGGTAAAGGAAAGTCGTCCTTTGGACTAGCCTTGTTTAGGTCTCTGTAGTCGACACACATTCTGACTTTTCTGTCCTTCTTGGGAACGGGTACGATGTTGGCTAACCATTGAGGATATTCTGATGTAACGAGGAAACCTGCGTCAATCTGTTTATGTACCTCCTCTTTGATTTTGATGGCCATGTCTGGATGAGTCCGTCTCAACCTCTATTTTTCTGGCGGACATTCCGATCTCAACGGTAAATGATGTTCCACGATGCTGGTATCCAACCCTGGCATGTCCTGATAATACCAAGCGAATACATCGGGAAACTCTTTGAGAAGCTTTATCAAACTCTCTTTAGCAGTTGGATTGAGTAGTGCCCCAATCTTGATTTCTTTTTTCTCTTCTTCTGAACCCACGTTGATCGTTTCCAACGGCTCTTTCTGAGGTTCAATGGACCTTTCCTCTTGTCTGAGTAATCGGGAGATCTCTTCTGGAATTTCGTTGTCAACTTCTTCTTCAGCCCCAAATACCGGGAACTCAAAGTCGGGAGAAGGCATCAAATCGTATGTTTCAACTGGGTTTAAAACAAGCAATCTGCATGACATGATGATTCGTGTTTAGAAGAGATAGAGAAAATGCAAGTGTGTGCAGTGTATTTCTTTTACTGCTTGTTTTTTTTTTTTTGAATTGTTTTTTAGGATTACCATTTTCTGAGAAAAGCGAAAAAGAGAAAACAACAATAAATGCGCAAATTACAGAACGACGTTATTTTATTAATGAACAAGTCGATTCTTGAAACTACAACCCTATAAAACAAAACTCTGTCGCTTTGGGTAAAACGAAGAGGGATATTTACAGAAAGTGAGCCCTATCAAAACATCTGTTTCACCTAGGCAGAGTGAAAGGCTAAATATGGCAATTACTTTGTCTTATGAACAATCTTCGGAACACCGACAACAACCCATTGGCGGCGAACTCCTCGGTGAATCACAAAGTCTGGTACCTTCCTTGATTTGTCTTCAGAAATGATGCTGATTTCTGGTGGAGCAGGATCATTGGAATCTGTCTCCCAGGCAGAATTGTCATAGGAGGATTCCTCTGTTGCCTTTTGCATAGCATTTGTGCTCTCAGGTAGATCTCCCCATCCAGTTGGCTGGATGTCTTCAAACCTGATACGAGAGCTTTCTGGAGCGGTGTACTTGACCATATAGTCAAATTTTCCACTTGGTTGCCCCAGGGTGTCCCACACCTCCTCTGAACTAGAGAAGTCATTTCTCTCGACGACGTTGACCTCGGGAAAAGCATAGTTGATGAATTCAAGTCCTGCAAACGTTTCGAATTCATCGTCATGTTGAGTAGTTTCTGAATGACCTGAGTGTTGATCCCATGACATGGTGGGGACGCAGGCATTCTTTTCAATGATGCTCAGCTGATTTTCGTTGTTCGGCTGACTCTCTTGCCCCAAGTCTCCTGAGTAAGGCTGCCACATTGGCAGACCATCCATCGGGCCATAGTAGTCATGGTCAAAGCTGTCCTTCATCAGAGTGTTTTCCTCTAATGAGTTTGGTGGAGCAGGGCATCCTTCCGGATCACACCCTCCATATATCATTTTGACGTCTGACCTGGGTATAAATCTCAGGCTCTGTGCGGGATAGCAAAATGGCGTAGGCACCTCTTCCTGAGACATATTGTAACGCCCCGGTCAGTTTTGTCAGTTTTGTCTTTTTAATTAATTGAGTCATTTTGAGTATTTTATTATTATATTATTTTATTTCTGACTTTTATGTGAAAATATGTTATTTTTCATCGTGAATATATTTTGTCGCGTTTTGGGAACATTTGCGAGATGTTTGAGTGTAGGGGTATTTTGGGCATTTTGATTTATTTTGTTAAGTTAGAATATAATAGAATAGAAAGAGAGAAAATAGTAAGGAAAAGAAGAAAAAGAGAAAAGAAGAAAAGAAGAAGAGGAGAAAGAAAAAGAGATAGAGAAAAACTTGGGAATCAATCAACCGACTTTCTAGAACACGATTAAATCGGGTAAGGGTGCGAAACTCGATTATACTATGTTTGTGTATGATTATGTATGTGTTTGCTTGGATGTTTCTTGTCTTTCCATGGCTTTTGAGTTCTAGGTTGAAATGAGAGATATGTGGAGGAATCGATGTTTTCGCAGTTGGAAATCGATGTAAATGCGGTAGAATACTTGTTACCATGATTAGACTAGGTTCTGATTGTCATATGTTGGTTTGGAAATGTTCGGTTTGAGAAAATCTCATTTTTGGGTGATCTGGTGCGCTGCTGGGTTTTGCTGAAATCGCAAGTTCGCATTGCGAATGGCCAGCGAATGGGTGGCGAGCGTCTGCGTGTGGTTCGCACTGCGAACGTTGTATTATTTTTCATTCTGCCACTGTTCGCTGGAGGATTCGCATTGCGAATGGGGTAGCGAGCATTCGCTGGATGGTTCGCACTGCGAACGTTGGGAATTTTCTAGGCTATTTTGCTCCTGCCACTGTTCGCTGGGACATTCACACTGCGAATGAGGGAGCGAAGGACTCGCTAGGAGCTTCGCACTGCGAACATGACAGTTTTCCCAATTTGTTTTCTTTGTAACTTTTGATCCGTGGTTCGGTTTGAGGCGTGGTTGGATGCGTTAGAAAGCTTATAAAATGTCCTTTCTTATGATGATGGTTTGGAGATTTTTGGCCGATTAAATTATGTCGAGATTTAGAAAATGTGTTGTTTTGTTGTCGACTTTTTCCGTTTAATTGTGTGAACTTGATGTGTATGTGCAATATGTTGTTGGTGTGGATATTGTATGACTTGTGTACTGTGAGTGATGAAATTACATGAAATGCATATTGTGATGATGGTTGGTGGTCTTACGGCAAGAAAATGAATGTGTGGTAATTGTTGATACATGCATGATTATGTAATGTGTATATGTGTGCATATTAACTGTCATGAGTCATTGTATGCCAAGCATCATGATATGCATTATTGTGACGTCCGGAGTGACAAATTGATTCCAGAGGGAATCTGCTATAACATCGTGCGCCTTAAAAATAAGAGGACCTAAAGCGATTTGATATATCGTGCGCCTTAAAAATAAGAGGACCTAAAGCGATGATTATAGACCATCGTGTGCCCATGTGGGGTGTGAGCGATCGGATTGTGCGCTTTATGCAAAGAGGACCTAAAGCAATCCATAAACGTCGTGCGCCTTATACCAAGAGGACCTAAAGTGACGGGGAACATCGTAGGCCTGACGGGGTGTTACTTGAGTGATCCTCAGTAACGAGCGATGATTCCAGCAGAGTTCCTGAGTGAACTAGTGATGAGAAATATTGGAAGTCGGTACCGCATGTGCATTGCATATAGTCGTTGTGTCGGTCTCTGTGCATTTGCATAAATCATGGATTAATTGTGTATGGAATTGTGAATGTGATGGATGAGATGGAATATGTATACTTGTATTGATGACGAGTGTATGGTGCATGACTGATGTGCATTGGTATTCGATACTTGAGAATTGTACTGTGTTGTGTTGTATGTGATTGTGGTGCATTTGTGGTGAGAATATTTTACTTGTGCATTTCTGTGTTAATATATAATTATATGCAACTGTATTATGATTGTGTTTCTCACCCTTCTGCTGTTTTATAATGCTCTATGAGGCATTGCAGATTAGAGTTGCTGGAGGTCTTTTTGTGAAGCTTTGCGTCTTCATTCTTTTGTCGGTCGGCTCTGATATGTGACACGGGTAGTTAGGGAGGCCGTTTGTGATTATTTTGTATTATGTATATGTATCTTTTGGATTGTACATGTATGGTTGTATATGACAAACAAACTTTCACGATATATATATATATATATATATATATATATATATATATATGTGTGTGTGTGGATATTCAGTTACGGATTTTCCGCTTTTATTCTGTAATTGGATTGTGGGTGTATTACTACCTGAATTGTTGCATATCTTTATGAGCAGGTTTATTGTGTTTGTTTCAAATTGATGTGGCGTCTCCAGTCTATGTCGTGCATGTTTTAAATATACTCTGATGAAATTTTGAATTTTATTTATTGCTTTAATAGCCTGGGGGTATAGACTTTAGGGGGTTACATTAAGTGGTATCAGAGCCAGTCCGTGTCAGTTCGTGTCTGGTTGTGTCAGTCCTTGTTGGTGTTGGCGTGTGGAGTGATCCGCTTGTTTAACCATAGTTGCAGTTATTGGAAATGAACAGAATATGGCTGGTAGGAACGATGCTGCTTTGGCTGCTGCGATGCAAGCTATGGCTCGGGCTGTGCAGGGTGCACCTAATGCTGCTGGTAATGATGAGTTCAGGAAGAACAAACCGCCTGTCTTCAAAGGGAGACATGATCCTGATGGTGCACAGATTTGGTTGAAAGAGATTGAAAGGATTTTTCGAGTTATGGATTGTGCGGAGGACAGTAAGGTGAGACTGAGTACTCACATGTTACAGGAAGAAGCTGATGACTGGTGGGTTAGTACTCGTCAGGTGTTGCAAGCTGGGGATGAAGAAGTTACTTGGGAATTATTTAGCCAGGAGTTTCTGAGGAAGTATTTTCCCGAGGATGTTAGAGGAAAGAAGGAGATTGAGTTCTTGGAACTGAAACAAGGTAATATGACTGTTGTTGATGATACTGCTAAGTTTGTGGAGCTTGTGCAGTTTTATCCTCATTATGCTGAAGCGACTGCAGAATTTTCTAAGTGTGTGAAGTACGAGAGTGGATTGCATCTTGAGATTAAGCAAGCAATCAGTTATCAAAGGATTAAAAGGTTTTCTGATTTGGTGGAATGTTGTAGGATTTATGAAGAGGATAGTAAGGCTCGTTCTACTCACTACAAGAGTGTGAGTGATAGAAAAGGGAAGTAACAGTTCTGTGGTGGTCCGTATGTAACACCAGCTGATAAAGGTAAGCAAAGGGGTACTTTTGATCGAAGGTCAGGTGCAGGAGGTATGTCTAATTCTCCGAGATGTTTTAAGTGTGGTGAACTAGGACATCGTCAATTTGAATGTAGAAAAGATGTGAGAAAGTGTACTAATTGTGGAGGTGTCGGACATGTTGTAGCGGATTGTAAAAGGAAAAATATGGTGAAGTGTTTCAACTGTGGTGAACCTAGTCATATTAGTACAAAGTGTTAGAAACCGAAGCAATCTCCAGCTAGTGGGAAGGTGTTTGCATTGGCGGGGACTCAGACTTCAAATGCAGATCGTCTGATAAGAAGTACTTATTTTATTAATAGTACGCCTTTAGTTGCTATTATTAATACTGGAGCGACTCATTCGTTTATTTCGTCTGAGTGCGCGAAGCGTTTGAATCTTGTGTTGTCTTCGATGGGTGGTGAGATGGTTATTGATACTCCAACAATGGGGTCAGTAACTACTTCTTTGGTTTGTCTAAGTTGTCCTTTGACCATTTATGGTAAAGACTTTGAAATTGATTTGGTGTGTTTGTCGTTGGAGGGTTTAGATGTGGTTCTGGGAATGAATTGGTTGCAATTCAATCGGGTTCATATTGATTGTTATCATAAGCTGGTAAGGTTTCCTTCTCTTGAGGAAGACGAAGACTCAAGTTTCTTATCTACCAAAGAGTTGAAGAGACTTTTGGCGGAGGAAGCTCAGTTGTTTGGGTTGTTTGCGTCGTTGACTGTGGATAGTCGAGTTTCACTTAATGTGTTTCCTGTTGTGTGTGATTTTCCGGAAGTGTTTCCTGAGGATATTTCAGATGTACCGCCAGAGAGAGAGGTGGAGTTTTCGATAGATCTAGTCCCTGGTACTAGACCTGTTTCTATGGCACCTTATCGTATGTCGGCATCTGAGTTGGTTGAGTTAAAGAAGTAGTTAAATGAATTGTTAGAGAAGAGGTTTGTGAGACCAAGCGTTTCTCCTTGGGGTGCTCCAGTTTTATTGGTGAAAAAGAAAGATGGAAGTATGCGATTGTGTATTGATTATCGCCAGTTGAATAAGGTGACGATTAAGAATAAGTATCCTCTTCTGAGAATTGATGATCTGATGGATCAGTTGGTGGGTGCTTGTGTGTTCAGTAAGATTGACCTGAGGTCGGGATATCATCAGATTAGGGTGAAAGAGGAAGACATTCAGAAGACGGCTTTTAGGACACGTTACGGTCATTATGAATATTCTGTGATGCCGTTCGGGGTTTCTAATGCGCCAGGTGTGTTTATGGAGTACATGAATCGTATTTTCCACGAGCATTTGGATCGATTTTTTGTTGTGTTTATTGACGACATTTTGATTTATTTTAAGTCTCGGGAGGAGCATGCGGAGCATTTGCGTATTGTTTTGCAGGTTTTGAAAGAAAGAAAGCTTTTTGCCAAGTTGTCCAAGTGTGAGTTTTGGTTGTCGGAGGTGAGTTTTCTTGGGCACGTGATTTCAGGCAATGGGATTTCTGTGGATCCATCTAAAGTAGAAGCAGTTCTACAATGGGAGGCTCCGAGATCTGTTACTGAAATTCGAAGCTTTTTGGGTTTGGCCGGTCATTATCGAAGGTTTATTGAAGGTTTTTCTAAGCTAGCACTTCCTTTGACCCAGTTGACTTGTAAAGGGCAAGCGTTCATTTGGGATATTCGGTGCGAGGAAAGTTTTAATGAGCTGAAGAGAAGATTGACGACAGCTCCGATTTTGATTTTACCGAATCCTAACAAACCGTTTGTGGTGTATTGTGATGCGTCTTTGATTGGTCTAGGTGGTGTGCTAATGCAAGACGGTAAGGTCGTGGCGTATGCTTCAAGGCAATTAAGAGTGCATGAGAAAAATTATCCTACTCATGATCTTGAATTAGCGGCTGTGGTTTTTGTGTTAAAGATTTGGAGGCATTATCTTTTTGGTGCGAGGTTTGAAGTCTTTAGAGATCATAAAAGTTTGAAATATCTGTTTGATCAGAAGGAATTGAATATGAGACAACGAAGATGGTTGGAATTTTTGAAGGACTACGACTTTGGCTTGAATTACCATCCTGGTAAAGCTAATGTGGTAGCCGACGCATTGAGCCGGAAATCGTTGTATATGGCCGCTTTAATGGTTAAGGCGTGGGAAATTTTGGAATCGTTTAGAGATTTGAGTTTGGTATGTGAAGTGTCGTCGGATAGTGTGAGGTTGGGTATGTTGAAGGTTACTAATGATTTTCTGATGACGGTAAGTGAGAAGCAGAAGTTGGACGTGAAATTAGTGGATTTGATGTTGATTGACGGAAAAGATGTGAGGGGTGATTTTCAAGTGGATGTTAATGGTGTGTTGAGGTTCCACGGACGAATTTGTATTCCGGACGATTCGGATTTGAAACGGATGATTTTGGAGGAAGGACACTGGAGTAATTTGAGTATACATCCGGGAGCGAATAAGATGTACCAAGATTTGAAAAAGATTTTCTGGTGGTCGGGATTGAAAAGAGATGTGGCTCAGTTTGTGTATGCTTGTTTGACGTGCCAGAAGTCGAAAGTGGAACATCAGAGACCGAGTGGTTTGTTGCAACCATTGGATATTCCTGAATGGTAATGGGATATCATTTCTATGGATTTTGTAACGGGGTTGTCGAGAACTCAGCGAGGGCATAATGCTATTTGGGTGGTTGTTGATAGGCTGATTAAATCGGCTCATTTCATTCCGATTGACATCAGTTTTTCTTTGGAGAGGTTGGCTGAGATTTATATCAGTGTGATTGTGAAGTTGCATGGGGTTCCATTGAGTATTGTTTCGGATCGAGATCCAAGGTTTACCTCGAGATTTTGGGAAAGTTTGCAGAAGGCATTGGGTTCTAAATTAAGATTGAGTTCGGCTTATCATCCGCAGACGGATGGGCAGTCGGAGAGAACGATTCAGTCATTGGAAGATTTGTTGAGGGCTTGTGTTTTGGAACAAGGTGGTGCGTGGGATAGTTATCTTGCGTTGATTGAATTCACGTATAATAATATTTTACATCTGAGTATAGGGATGGCACCGTTTGAAGCACTGTATGTACGAAGATGTCGAACACCATTGTGTTGGCACGAATCTGGTGAGAGTGCGGCGGTTGGACCAGAGTTGGTGCAACAGACTACGGAAAAAGTGAAGTTTATTCGTGAGAAAATGAAGGCTTCTCAGAGTAGACAAAAGAGTTATCATGATCGGAGAAGAAAAGATCTTGAGTTCTAAGAGGGCGATCATGTATTTTTGAGAGTTACGCTGGTAACGGGTGTTGGTAGGGCATTGAAGTCGAAGAAACTTACTTCTCGGTTTATTGGTTCTTACCAGATATCCGCGAGAGTGGGTGTTGTGGCTTACAGGGTGGCGTTGCCGCCGAATCTGTTGAATTTGCATGATGTGTTCCATGTTTCACAGCTTTGGAAGTATGTTCCGGATCCGTCGCATGTGATTCCGATGGATGAGGTTGAGGTAAGGGAGAACCTTACAATTGAGGCTTTGCCGGTGAGTATTTTGGATCGCGAGGTGAAGCGGTTGAGAGGCAAGGATATTACACTTGTGAAAGTGGCGTGGGGAGGCGCTGCTGAGGGCAATTTGACTTGGGAGTTAAAGAGTCGGATGCGGGAGTCGTATCCAGAGTTGTTCGTCTCAGGTATATTTTCGAGGACGAAAATTTCTAAGTGGGGGAGAGTTGTAACGCCCTGGTCAGTTTTGTTAGTTTTGTCTTTTTAATTAATTGAGTGGTTTTGAGTATTTTATTATTATTTTATTTTATTTCTGACTTTTATGTGAAAATATGTTATTTTTCATCGTGAATATATTTTGTCGCGTTTTGGGAACATTTGCGAGATATTTGAGTGTAGGGGTATTTTGGGCATTTTGATTTATTTTGTTAAGTTAGAATATAATAGAATAGAAAGAGAGAAAATAGTAAGGAAAAGAAGAAAAAGAGAAAATAAGAAAAGAAGAAGAGGAGAAAGAAAAAGAGATAGAGAAAAACTTGGGAATCAATCAACCGACGTTCTAGAACACGATTAAATCGGGTAAGGGTGCGAAACTGGATTATACTATGTTTGTGTATGATTATGTATGTGTTTGCTTGGATGTTTCTTGTCTTTCCATGGCTTTTGAGTTCTAGGTTGAAATGCGAGATATGTGGAGGAATCGATGTTTTCGCGGTTGGAAATCGATGTAAATGCGGTAGAATACTTGTTACCATGATTAGACTAGGTTCTGATTGTCATATGTTGGTTTGGAAATGTTTGGTTTGAGAAAATCTCATTTTTGGGTGATCTGGTGCGCTGCTGGGTTTTGCTGAAATCGCAGGTTCGCACTGCGAATGGCCAGCGAATGGGTGGCGAGCATTCGCGTGTGGTTCGCACTGCGAACGTTGTATTATTTTTCATTCTGCCACTGTTCGCTGGAGGATTCACATTGCGAATGGGGTAGCGAGCATTCGCTGGATGGTTCACACTGCGAACGTTGGGAATTTTCTAGGCTATTTTGCTTCTGCCACTGTTCGCTGGGACATTCCCACTGCGAATAAGGGAGCGAAGGACTCGCTAGGAGCTTCGTACTGCGAACATGACAGTTTTCCCAATTTGTTTTCTTTGTAACTTTTGATTCGTGGTTCGGTTTGAGGCGTGGTTGGATGCGTTAGAAAGCTTATAAAATGTTCTTGCTTATAATGATGGTTTTGGAGATTGTTGGCCGATTAAATTATGTAGAGATTTAGATAATGTGTTGTTTTGTTGTTAACTTTTGCTGTTTAATTGTGTGAACTTGATGTGTATGTGCAATATGCTGTTGGTGTGGATATTGTATGACTTGTGTACTGTTGAGTGATGAAATTGCATGAAATGCATATTGTGATGATGGTTGGTGGTCTTACGGCAAGAAAATGAATGTGTGGTAATTGTTGATACATGCATGATTATGTAATGTGTATATGTGTGCATATTAACTGTCATGAGTCATTGTATGCCAAGCTTCATGATATGCATTATTGTGACGTCCTGAGTGACGGATTGATTCCAGAGGGAATCTGCTATAACATCGTGCGCCTTAAAAATAAGAGGACCTAAAGCGATTTGATATATCGTGCGCCTTAAAAATAAGAGGACCTAAAGCGATGATTATAGACGATCGTGTGCCCATGTGGGGTGTGAGCGATCGGATTGTGCGCCTTATGCAAAGAGGACCTAAAGTAATCCATAAACGTCGTGCGCCTTATACCAAGAGGACCTAAAGCGACGGGGAACATCGTAGGCCCAACGGGGTGTTACTTGAGTGATCCTCAGTAACGAGCGATGATTCCAGCAGAGTTCCTTAGTGAACTAGTGATGAGAAATATTGGAAGTCGGTACCGCATGTGCATTGCATAGAGTCGTTGTGTCGGTCTCTGTGCATTTGCATAAATCATGGATTAATTGTGTATGGAATTGTGAATGTGATGGATGAGATGGAATATGTATACTTGTATTGATGACGAGTGTATGGTGCATGACTGATGTGCATTGGTATTCGATACTTGAGAATTGTACTGTGTTGTGTTGTATGTGATTGTGGTGCATTTGTGGTGAGAATATTTTACTTGTGCATTTCTGTGTTAATATATAATTATATGCAACTGTATTATGATTGTGTTTCTCACCCTTCTGCTATTTTATAATGCTCTATGAGGCATTGCAGATTAGAGTTGCTGGAGGTCTTTTTGTGCAGCTTTGCGTCTTCATTCTTTTGTCTGTCGGCTCTGATATGTGACACCAGGTAGTTAGGGAGGCCGTTTGTGATTATTTTGTATTATGTATATGTATCTTTTGGATTGTACATGTATGGTTGTATATGACAAACAAAATTTCACGATATATATATGTGGATATTCATTTACGGATTTTCCGCTTTTATTCTGTAATTGGATTGTGGGTGTATTACTACCTGAATTGTTGCATATCTTTATGAGCAGGTTTATTGTGTTTGTTTCAAATTGATGTGGCGTCTCCAGTCTATGCCGTGCATGTTTTAAATATACTCTGATGAAATTTTGAATTTTATTTATTGCTTTAATAGCCTGGGGGTATAGACTTGGGATGTTACAGATATAACCGTCCTCGTTGAGGTAGGACTTCCATTCCACATCTGTGTCAGAGGGATCCTCCCCATTGATAGTGTGTACTTTTTGAGTCACTGGTTGAAGGAAACCTCCACTGTGGAAGAAATTTTGAATGGGATGAAGACTTTCATCGCTGGCAGCTGTCTGAGTACAGGTTGTAGAAAAACCAAGACACTACTTTGCTTTATTGTCAGTAGGAATGACAAGATGTCCCCATCCTGTTGTGTTGGTACTTTCGACCGCTTTGATAGCGTCTTTGTATGAGGAAATTGAGGTTCCTCCTTTGGATTGATCGCCTCTATGTAGCGAAAGTGTTTGGAACTGAGTTCCAATTATCCCTTCCGGTTCCACATAAGTGGCTGATGATAAATTGCTTACGAGCAAAGCATGTTCCCCACAGACCGTGACGAGTTGACCGTTTTGAACGAACTTTAGCTTTTGGTGGAGGGTCGAGGTGACCGCCCCAGCCTGATGTATCCAAGGTCTTCCTAATAAACAAATGTACATTGCCCGGATGTCCATGACCTGGAAAGCGACTTGGAAAGTGTGAGGACTAATAGTTATAGGAAGATCAACTTCGCCGATAACCGTTTTTTTGGACCCGTCGAATGCTTTGACGAAGACCTCACTGGTTCTCATTAGGGGTCCTTTGAAGGATAATTGCGTCAAGGTGGACTTTGGCATAACATTCAGGGCTGACCCTATGTCTACCAGTACGCTGGCTAAAGCATCGCACTGGCAGTTGATCGTGATATTGAGCGCCATGTTATGACGGCGACCCTCTTCAGGTAATTCCTCATCACTAAATCCCAAATTATTGCAGGAAGTGATGTTAGAGACAATGTTATCGAACTGTCTGATTGTTACATCCTGTTCCACAAAGGCTTGCTCCAAGACTTTCTGTATAGCCTCCCTATGTGTTTCTAAACTGCGTAAAAGTGACAGCACAGAGATCTTTGAAGGAGTTTGTAATAGCTGATCAACAATGTTGTATTCACTCCTTTGGATGAGCTTCAGTATCTCATCATTATTTTTCGAAAGGTCGGGATTACTGGATTGACCGACTGGTGGATTGGGAACTTCTGTCTGAGATTCCTTTTCTTTGATAGGTTCTCCAACCCCTCTGTTGAAGATTCTACCACTCCGTGTTACTTGACTGATGTCTGTAATATTCACGACGGAAGGTAATGGAATTTCCTTTCCATTCTCGACTGTTGTTGCACCATATTTGTAAGGGATAGCCTTAGCTGATTCATACGGTAGTGGTCCCGGTAGATAGATGACTATGGGAGTCTTCTGATTTTTCTGACCATCGTAAGTAATCTCAATCCGTTCCTGGTTAGGAACTCTTGATTCGTCAAGTAGAGGGATGATGGTGAAAACATCCCTAATCCTCTGATGATCAGAGATTACGACAACATCCTCGATTTGATTGGCAAGGTAGCTTGGCGTCCAGCTGATTGGTCCGGAACCCGGATATGGACGAATTTCTCTACGATCCACCTGACCCTGAAGAGCTGCTCGCACAAGGTAGCATCCTTGGTTACTTTCTGAACAGACTCCACAGTATTCATAGTTGTGTGGTGGCACCTGGCCACGCCCGCTTTGAATGGAATGTAACCTCACTAGGTTAGTTTCTACAGACCGGACATCCTGACTTTGACGCCGAGTAGGGTTCTTGTCATTGATACTAATCTGCTGAGTGTCTTCATCCATATAGATGGGAAGCCACCAATGATTTAGCAAGTGCTGAAGTGCCTCCTGGACAAGGGAACAACCTTGATCGTTTTCGCAACCCGCCGTACAGCTTTGATAGTTATGTGAAATCAGGAACCCGAGTCAGACCTGCTCAGCATGTAACTCTACCAGGTTGGTATTCATCAAGCGAATATCAAAGATTTGAATCATGTTGATCTGATAGGGATTCCTATCATGGTAGCGCTGGATCCATCTGACGCTGGAGGGCCTCTTGTACAAAAGAGCATCCCTGTTTGTTTACCGAGCAAGTCAGACAAGAACTGTAATCGTGCCGCGGCAGATTATGATATTGGCTTTGCCTTGAGTGCATTGCCACCAATTTGACATTCATCGTACGGATGTCGTGGTTTTGAAGGACGTTGGAATTCGTATAGACCATGTTAACTCCACGAACTCGGTGTTCTTGGATCCATCCGAGATCCATCTGTTCCTGTAGAGCTGATTGCACCATAGAACATCCTTGATTGCTTTTAGAGCAGATATCACACTGGTGATAATTATGAGGTGGTATATCCCCATATCCACTCTATCTACATTGCATCTTGACCAGATTGGTCCTTAACAAGAGTACATCGTGAATTTGATAGACATTGTTAGACTCTCCTTCTATCAGATTGACTGCAGCTTTCTCATGTTGAGGCAGCGGGTTCGTGAGAACATTCGGATTCGTATCTTTGAAAGATAAAACCCCGCTCCTAACAAGCTTTTGCACGATTTGAAACTGAGATAATTCTTTATGTTATGCCCTGATCCTCCTTGATGATAAGGGCATGTCTGGTCCACCTTAAACCAAAAAGGCGGATTTTTCGGTACTGCAAGAGGGGACTTAGTCTGAATGTGCCCCTTGGCTAATAGTAACGGAAATAGTTCTGCGTACGATACGGGTATAGGATCAAATCCTGGTGGCCACGTTGTATGGTTGTTATTGTATGGAGGACGAGCCTATTGAAGAGGCTGTTGTGTCCTTTGCTGATTAGGTTGGCTTTGCGTAACCTAAGGCTGATACGTAGGAGCAGGCACAGGGTTGATAGCAGGAGTCACAGCTGCTACTGGTTGATAACGTCGTCTTTGCTTTCTGATAGAGTTATTCCCAATATCTTGCTCTTTTTTCTTAGGGAGAGCACTACCATATCACTTTGTACTACACGATGATCCAGCGTCTTTTACTAAACGTCCTTCCCGGACGGCTTCCTCAAGACGAACACCCATACCGACCATTTCGGTGAAATCACTGGACGCACTGGCAACCATTCTGTCCTAGTAAAATGAGCTTAAGGTCTTTAAGAAGATCTTTGTCATCACTTTTTCCTCAAGAGGTGGACAAATTTGGGCGGCGATCTCACGCCATCTCTGAGCGTACTCCTTAAAGGTTTCCTTGTCCTTTTGTGACATTGTTCTGAGTTGATCTCTATCGGGTGCCATGTCCAGATTGTATTTATATTGTTGGACGAAGGCAGTGCCAAGATCTCTGAAAGTGCTGATCGTGGCGCGGTTTAAACCCATGTACCATTTTAAGGCGGCACCGGTTAAACTATCCTGAAAGTAGTGAATCAATAGGTCCTGATTCTCTGTCTGAGCTGACATTCGTCGAGCGTACATTACCAAGTGACTCTGAGGGCAAGAGTTACCCTTGTACTTTTCAAAGTCGGGCACTTGGAACTTGTGCAGAACTTTCACATTGGGGACCAAGCAGAGGTCTGTGACGTCCTTTCCAAATAAATCTTGACCGTGAATGGCTTGCAGTTCCTTCTGCATTTCCAGGAACTGTTCCGGGAACTCATTCATTCTTTCAAACATGTTGTCGTTTCCACCAGAAGGTATCTGCGGAATCTGTCCTTCTGGGACAGTGTGCACCACAGGGGGTGGTACCGTGACTATGACAGTAAATCTTGGCATTTCTCGAAGTTTGTAACCTTCAGGAGTCCTCAGTATGCCTCTGGAATCTTCGCTTTCCCGAAGTTTGTAACCTTCAGGCCCAGCGGCTTCTGTTGTGATTCCTTGATCTTCAGCGATCGGCGGAATATATCCTTCCGGGATATAATTAACAGGCATGCCCCAAGGACGATCTTTCCACATTTGATACCTAGGATCATACTTTTCCACTATGGGCGTTGTGGGTCTCTCTTAGGTTATTTTGTTGAAATAATGCCCAGGCGATTGATGGGAGTTAGGACTGATGCTTTCGATTGATATGTGAAGGTATGGGATTTTGGGTTTTTGTTGAGTGTGCTCGCTAAGATTTTTCTTTCAATCTTATGCCTACGTATTCCCGTTTACCGAAACAAGGAAATCAGAGTGATCGTAGTTCCTCCTATTCTATGGGAGGAAAAAGATGTTTTGGTGTCTTGTTCAAAGCCCAAGACGTGAAGCTAAAGGTGGTTTGTATCTTGCTCAAATCCCAAGATGTGAAGCTGAAGGGTCTATTTGTATCTTGTTCGAAGCCCAAGATGTGAAGCTAAAGGGTGTTGTCTTCAGAGAGAATTTGTCATCTCTAAAGGGGTCTGTTTGTCACAATTGTTGGGTGACTGACTATAAAGGAGGATTACTTTAACCGGGATATGCGAATCCTAGCAATGCCATAATTTCCTTTATAGGGGGTTTTAACCTGAAGGAGAAGACTTTAACTCAATGTAGAGAAATTCCTTCTTTCCTTAGGAATTTCTCATGCTAAAAGAAGGACAGTGGCATGGATATAAATAATCCAGAGGCTTGCCGCTTACAGCAATTAGATGAAGGAGTTGTTGATGTTTGTTTACTGTGAACGAGGCACATTTTTGATGCTAAAAGGTTGATTGACTCAACCAGGGTTTTTCTTATACAAAGCCTAAGAGGAGGCTATCGACCCAACAAGAGGGTGACTTTTGTGTGTCTCGTACGAAGCCCGAGAGAGAGGCTGAAAGGGTTGACTCTGCAGGAGAATCTTTTATATGTGTCTTGTACGAAGCCCAAGACGGAGGCTAAAGGTTGGACTCAACAAGAGCGTCTTTATACTCAAAAAGAAAGTGTTTTTGTATCTAGTACGAAGCCCGAGATGGAGGCTAAAAGGGAAGTGACTCCGTAAGAGAGTCTTTTATACTCAAAAAGAGAGTGTTTTATATCTCGTATGAAGCTCGAGGTGGAGGCTAAAAAGGTTAGCTCTGCTGGGGAGAATCATTGTACAAAGCCCAAGAGGAGGCTATTGTAATTGTTTCAGTTTAGTGACGGGTCCAGTATGTTGGATAAAGAGAAAATCAGTTCTTATATGAGTACTGTTTGCGCTCAGGGATTTGATTCGAGGATCAGGGTTATTTCCTGTTCTTTAAGGAAATGGGAAATCCAAAGGGGATTGAGACTGTCCGAGTCTACGACTCCATCTCCTAGTTTCGAAAGGAGTTTGAGAATGTCTTTGAGACTTGAGAGAATTAGACTGTCCAAGTCTAGAGTTTCATCTTTTGTACTACGTTTAAGAAACAGCAGTAGCAAGATCTAGACCTTTTGAAAGACTGTTCTATTAAGATGACTAATTTCTGTTCCTATACCTCTAGGAGGTCATCGGGACAATTTGTACGAAGCCCAAGACGGAGGCTAAAGGTTGGACTCAACAAGAGGGTCTTTATACTCAACAAGAAAGCGTTTTTGTATCTCGTACGAAGCCCGAGATGGAGGCTAAAAGGGAAGTGACTCCGTAAGAGAGTCCTTTATACTAAAAAAGAGAGTGTTTTATATCTCGTACGAAGCCCGAGGTGGAGGCTAAAAAGGTTAGCTCTGCTGGGGAGAATCATTGTACAAAGCCCAATAGGAGGCTATTGTAACTGTTTCAGTTTAGTGACGGGTCCAGTATGTTGGATAAAGAGAAAATCAGTTCTTATATGAGTACTGTTTGCGCTCAGGGATTTGATTCGAGGATCAGGGTTATTTCCTGTTCTTTAAGGAAATGGGAAATCCAATGGGGATTGAGACTGTTCGAGTCTACGACTCCATCTCCTAGTTTCGAAAGGAGTTTGAGAATGTCTTTGAGACTTGAGATAATTAGACTGTCCAAATCTAGAGTTTCATCTTTTGTACTACGTTTAAGAAACAGCAGTAGCAAGATCTAGACCTTTTGAAAGACTGTTCTATTAAGATGACTAATTTCTGTTCCTATACCTCTAGGAGGTCGTCGGGACAATTTGTACGAAGCCCAAGAGGAGGCTGGAAACTTTTAAGAAGTCGAGGGACAATTTGTACGAAGCCCAAGAGGAGGCTATCATTCCCGGAGGAAGAAATCATTTATACGAAGCCTAAGAGGAGACTGTGAATACTTCTAAGAAGCCGACAGGTCCTTGTACAACACCCAAGACGAGGCGAGGATGCTTTTAAGAAGCCTGTGGGTCCCCAAACCCCGAGAAATTCAAGACAGGCTATTCAAAGAGAATAGATCAAGCCAGGAAAGTTCGAGAATTTGTAAGAAACTCAAGAGATGCCATTCACGGAGAAAGGATCATCTCTGGGGAATAGAGTTTCTTTGACGATTTCTAAAGGTGACAGTCTGTGAAAGGGTTCACCGAGAATGCTGCCTTTCACGTCTCCATATTGTTTAACCCCAAGAGGAGGGAAGACTATGTCTGGTAATCCTATGGGGGATCTAGTTTTGTCTATTTCTAAGAGTGATCAACAGCTTAGTACTAGACGTAGTTGTCGTGGAAACTCTAAATATCTATACTATTATTACACAGTTGATATGAGTTTATGAAAGAAGACTTATAGCGAAACAACCCCACAGTACAGTTATATACATATGAAAGCGGTAAATGAAAGCGGGTAAACACTTACTCGGTTATAGAGCTTCCATGCTGTTTGGTTAGTGGTTCAACAAAGAAAGCTTTGATAACAATATTATATACAAAATCAAAGGGGAAAGTGCTTTGAAAATAAAAATTGGGGCTTACAGCTCAAGGAGAGGCCCAAGGTTTTATCAGTGATCGCATTGTGAGTTTGAATTTGTACAGGGACTTATACAAGTGACTGAGGCCCAAGAAACATTTTCTGTACAAAAGGATGAGTCTTACACTCTCTCAAGAGGCCCAAAGAGTTTTAAAAAGAATGGGGCTTATAACACGAGGGTAGGCCCAGATGTTTTTTCGTTTTGAAATGGCGATCGCGCCGAGATTTTCTTTTAACACAGAGGGACTTATACAATATCTGAGGCCCAAATTTCTTTTGGTTAAAAGGGGATTGGGTCTTACACTCTAATAGAGGCCCAAAAAGTTTTGAATGGGTCTTATAGCTCGAGGAGAGGCCCAAGATTGGTTTTTTCAACGGACGATGATCGCGTCGAACTTTTGGAAATACAAGGGGACTTATACCATAAGTGAGGCCCAAAAAGTTTGTGTATTTTCAAAAGGGGTTGGGTCTTACACTCTATTAGAGGCCCAAAGTGTTTAAAAAAGAAGAATGAGTCTTACTACTCGAGGGTAGACCCAAAGTTATTTGTTTGAAAGCGACGATCTCGCCGAAGTTTTTGAAAATACACAGAGGGACTTATACAATAAGTGAGGCCCAATATAGGTTATTTTACAAAAAGGCTTGGGTCTTACACTCTATTAGAGGCCCAAAGAGTTTTAAAAATGATTTGTGAGGGTTAAATTAATCAAAACCCTAATTTGTTTCCAAAATGTATTTTAATTGAATAAAAAATTCAATTAAAATGATCAAAATTGTTTAACATGTGGAAAACAAATTGTGATCTTGGATTAATGTTTCAAAAATCATGTTTTGACCTACAAAATGATTAGAAGTTATTAAAATTTGCAAAATCAAGAAGGAAAAAATATTTTAAATGTCAAAAACAATTAAAATATTAATTCTTTGTAAAAATATCAATTATATGAAATAAATAATATTTTTGGGATTTTTTGATAAAATAAAGTATTTTAACATTTTTGTGAATTATTAAAAAAAGAATCAACTCAAAATCATTAAAACTCGGAGAGAAATTAATTTTTGAATCAATTAAATAAAACCACAAAATTCAAATATTTGAATTTTCAAAAAAAGGCGCCAAGAACACGCGCGTGTTCTGGGTCTTGCCCAGATTTGCATTTTCTCTCCTATCTCCCTGAATACTTGATTATATCATGCAAACCACCTATCAATCTGCTCGTTTCAACCTCACGATCATATCTATAGTCTTTAATTTCATTTATTTTTAACATGGAATAAGAAATCAAGACAAAACCTCAAGAACCCTAAAATTTGTATGAAGGCTAAGAATTTTGAAACACGATTCAAACAAAGCAATTAATTGAGGGGAAACATTCTATGCATGATTATGAACATTTGGAAAAAGTATTGTGTGAGGAAATTTGCATAGATTAAGAGATGACCAAGTTTAGGCTTACTTGAAGGTCATGAAAGCAAGAGAAATTTGATTTTTGAGTTGGAGGTGTTACAGATGGGTTGTGATGATCTGAACAGCTTCAATGGATGTTGTGGAGTGTGTTGCAAGCTTTGGAACACTTTGGAAGTCTTTGGATCAAGCTGGAACACTCCAACTGCATAATTGAAGCATAATGGCTAGGTTGATGGGTGATTTTGAGCTGGGGGTGTTACAGATGGTGTTTAAGCATTTGGACACCTCAAATACATCATATGTGATGTGTTTGGGTAATTTGAATGGATTGTTTATGGCTGCAACTCAAAACCTGATAGTGGTTGCTCAAAAACAAGAAAACTTGGCACTTAAGAGAGAATGAGAGAAAGCAGTTCTATAACTGGCTTTGGTGTGAGTTGAATGATCCATTGGAACCTCTATTTATAGGGGATCAACTCTTGTCTTGGATAAATAGTGAATGTCTACTGGATCAGATCACATTCGCATGGATTGGCTTGGAGGATTTCTTCTCATGCAAGACAAACTAGCCCTTCCCAAGAGCAGGGCTATACCTTGACCAAATTCACATTCTTCAGATGTTTTTATTGTTGTTTAATCAGATAACTTGACTGAGTAGAGTGGCTACCTTGACAATGCACTATTCCACATAAATGCCCTTTGAATTCAAGGCAAAATGTGCCAAAATGCATGCACTTCAAGTTGGAAGATTCCTTGGCTTTTTGACTCAGCTTTATCAGTTGGATCATTTGCATTGTAATTGGTTTGAGTACAGGTGGCATTGTGATCCTTGGTCTTTGGCTCAAAATCGTGTGTGGCAAGCAAACATGCAAACTGATTTTTCCAAATCAGCTTGCAGCAACATGACTTTGGGCATGGATTTCTCTTGGCTCAAAATGAATCAGTTCATGCTAGTGAGCTCTTTGGATTCTTGGTAATATTTGCAACAACATTGATGTTTATCTTTGGAACTAATTCAGCTTGCATCTATGTGAAAAAATCCCACAAGTTTTGGTGTTTCAACACAAAATCTGCCTTGCCCAGAATTTTTCTAAGTGTTGGAAAATGTTGTACTTTCATGTTTTTAGTGATTTTGATCCAACCATAACTCAAAATCCAAAAGGAATTTGGAGGGGGGGGGGGGGTCAGTTTTTAGCTTTTGTAGAGGGCCATGAGATCTACAAATCAAGCTTTGGATGGGGAAAAATGGCTTTGTGGTTTAGAAGTTATGATCCTCCAAAGTTGGTACCCTTGCCACTTTATTTCCTAACAATTTTCTAAGTTATTATGGTTACCCCTCTTACAAGTTATCCCACTTTTCTTGATTTTTCTTGATGAATGATGATTTAAATCTTATATTAACATCATTTTAGGGTTAAAAAACCATTTTTGTGAAAAATCTCAAAAAGTCAAAGTTGACTTTTGTGCACAGTTGACTTTTTGTCAGATGAATTCCAAACTGTGCGATCCTTTATGAAATCAAGTCCTTGACCTAAATCAAACTTGATGGATTGATTTCATAGGTGTTATAGGGTGTATTGAATCATGTCTTAGGGTTTGGGAGCATGTCCTGGTCAAAAGTCAAAGCTACAGTTGACTTTTTCCTCAAAACCCTAACTGTGGTACTGATGAAATTGAGACTTGCTGCTCAAGCTTCCTGGATCAATCCATTGTTACAAATGGATCAATGTGGTATGTTGGAGACCCTTAAATCATGCCTTGAGGACTTGGCTCATTATTTGTCACAAAAGTCAACTTAGGGGTGAATTAGGTCAAGAAACCCTAATTCCTGATTCTTGATGTATGCATCCCTTGAGGTCAAATTGACTTGATGCTTGGGCCCATGAGGTTCCATGGAGTATTTTAGGTTATGCTTTGAAGCATTGGCTCATGCCCAGAGGAAAATTTCCATCTGGAGGCCCTGGTCGACCAAACCCTAATTTGGTGACACTGACGATTTTGAGGCTTGATCCACTTGGAAGGGAGCAGCCTTGTGCTTAATCCTTAAAGTGGGAGTCCTCTTGATCCATTGTTGATGTTTGAGAGGTTAGACAAGTTGAAGATCATGTCATTCCTTGATTGATCCTTTTTCTAAGAACTCTGAGAGGGCTTGAAACCCTAATTTGATTGTAGTAAGTGTTCACCCATCTTTGGGGAGACTAATGAGGCATGATGGTCCATCCATATTGTGATGATGATTTTCACAATGATGGGGAATCTTAGTGGTCAAAATTTGGGGTATGACACCAACCCCCTTACCCATTCTCTGTTTGTTCTTGTCTTTTTAGAACTCTTTAGGTTTTGTTCGCTCTTTTTCCTTTCCCTTTGTGGATAAAATAAAAGTGCGGTGGTGACTCTTGCTTATTTTTTAGTTAAGTTAATCAATAGATTACACTCACAAATTTCCCCGCTACAGAAAAGTGGCGACTCTGCTGGGGAAAGATTGACCTCTTGCTGGTCCATCCCTTGAGGGGTTTAGCCTCCTTTGATTTATTTATCGCTTTTTGTCTGACTTGCTTGTTGTTTGTTTGTTCTGGTTGGTATGTTCTGAGAGATAAGCCCAATACACAGGCTTGAGTATACACCTAAGAATAGGGTGGAAAGTAGTGTGACTTGTGTGGCATTTGGCCAGACTTAGTATACACGAAAACTCCACATCCGGACGAGGTTTTCTTTGGTAATGTTCTATCTAGCGCATTTGGTGCAGATGATGGAATGTAACTAGGAAAACTGTCGACTCTGGCGACCATTCTCGAGAACATAGTAACGCCTCTCCTCCCGACGTGTGATAATGGCAGACCAGAAATGGCAAACCCATTACACTTGTCGATCCGAGGACCCAATGCTGGGAACTTGCTATAGGATATCCTTTTTTGGGGAATCAGTGGATGACCTATTTGTTTGGCGATAGTATTGTACCCCGAGGGATGAATGTACTATTGTTTCTCAAATCGAGAATCTGAAACTGAGGATCCCGGCTTTTTAGTACCCACATGTGAGAATGGGCGGGTGTTTACAGGTTTGCAGGAAACCCTGACTTTCAGCATGCCCGGTTCTTTGGATTTCTTATCAGTGTAGACTTATCGACCTGGTATTCCGGTATTCTCTTCAGAGCGGACCTTTGAGCTCATCCAGTCATCAGCGCAGCAGTTATTCAGAATTTATGGAAGCTTTGATCCTATGTCTGCTGCATTCATATTGCATTGCATTTGCATCAAGCATTATTCTGCATTTGTTTCTTGCCTTTTCCAGGTGTCTTATTGTTTTCCTTTGGTCTTCGTTCAGCCAAGTTATCGCACTAGTATAATACTCGGGCTAATCGGAGAAAGAAGAGGATTTAGCTGATTTTCCGGAATTCGTACCAAGTTTGAAGTAGTTACTGAAGGAACATGGAGAGAACAAAAGATGATGATCTCATGTCAGGCTTTACAGTGATGACCAATCCGATGTATGATTCTCCTCTAGACGACGATATTCCACAAGTGGATGTTCCTACTCGATCCCGACCTGTGCAAAATGATCTGGTTGGTCAAGTTGTTGAAAAAGATTCTCGATTTTTGAGGTATATGCCAAATCCTCACAATGTCCACCCTGTGACAGAGATGATTGATCTTAAAGTTGTGGAAATGAAAGAAGGACTTCGTGATCTCAGTGAGGAATTGAAAATGTTGACAAGACCCGATACATCTAGTTTTAAGGCTCACGACTTGTGCCTGATTCCAGATGTGGTTATTCCTCCGAAGTTCAAAATGCATGTCTTTGAAATATACAAGGGTATTAGCTGTCCAAGACACCATTTGACGATATTCTGTCGAAAGATGACCGCTCGTTTCGACAATGATAAGTTGATGATTCACTGCTTTCAAGAAAGGTTATATGGGGGATCCTTGATGTGGTATATGAATCTAGAAAGGGACCATATTCAGTCTTGGGAAGACCTAGCTGACGCTTTTGTGAAACAATATGACTACAATTTGGACATGGCTCCAGATAGTGATGAATTGATAAGTATGAGTCAGAAGGACAGCGAATCCTTCAGAGAGTATGCACAAAGGTGGAAAGAATTAGCAGCTCAAATTCATCCACCACTCTTAGAGAAGGAATTGTCCAAAATGTTTCTAAGAACGCTGTCAGACTCTTATTATGTCAGGATGGTAGGCGTTGTGCCTTTAGAGTTCTCCAAAATTGTTGAAGTCGGAATAAACCTCAAAAATGCATTTAAATGTGGAAGGATCCGAGATGTTCCAGATGACCATGCAAGTGAAGAGAAATCTGTATGTGATTCCCAAGAGGAAGAAAATGTTGAAGTTGATGCAATTCATGATTCTCCTCAGATTCTGTAAGCTCTAGTTCCGGTGCCTTATCACCAACAGTTCCAGAAGCAGCAGAGACCTCTGAATAATTCAGAAAGAGAGACTCTCCAGTTTGATTCAATTCCAATGACTTACAGTCAATTGTGGTCTTATTTTTCCCGAAACTCAGTGATGACACCTAGAAAAACCAGAGCTATGAAGTCTCGCCCTCCTTGGTACAACCCAAATACCAGTTGTGAATTTCATGATGGAGTAATGGGACATCCAATTGAGGAGTGCAAGGTTTTCCAGGAAAAGGTTCAAGAGATGATTGACGATGAGGTATTGACCTTCAAGGAAGGAAGCGCATTTGTGAATGGAACGCCTTTATGATGATATCAGTAGAGTGACCCCTGGTGGTTGTATGTTTGCTTCTGTGTCTCCCAAGAAAGTTGATAATGTCCTTTCAAGCTCAACCTGACACAGTTTCCTCAGATCTTTAGTTCATTTACTACATTTTCATTTGTAATCTTTTATGATTGTTATTGCTTTGTTTGCATGTAGAACCTTGTTTGTTTTGAATATTAATCTTAATGCAATGAGTATGTTTATCTTGAAGTGATCCATTCACATTCGCTCATAAATTGTTTTCCTACATTTGCAATACCAACTTCTTGTTTAAACTCTTGGAGGGAGGATGATGAAGTGAAAACGCAAAATTTCTGGTTGTGTGTTTTTGAATGAGACCCTACTGATGATGTAAGGCATTGTTTCAAATTCCCAAACACCGGAGATATAAGGAAGATAATCCCTCGTTAACCCCTTTGAGCCGTGAAGTAGGAGTTTATTTTCTAATTGAAAAAACCCTCACATTTAACCTTGGGGCAGGGTAGTCTTCAGTTAATTTGACCAAGTGTCCAAATTTTAAAAGGAGTGTGCGTCTAAGGAAACCACAATGGTTATCCCCCATTCCAAAGGGAAGAGGCAGTCACAACCTTTTCAAACAAGTCAAACAAGCCAATGTCACATGATTTGTTAAAAAAAAGGGGAAAGAAAGAAAAAGCCCGCTAAGTCGAAAAATTGAAAACAAGTGACTTAGGCAAAAATTGGGGCATCCCGCTGGACATCAAAAAAATTCAAAAGAATCAGTCCAGGAAAAAGTTAGGGAAAAAAATAAAAAGAATGAAAATGTGAAAAGTAAGAATAAAAGAAAAATTGTCATCAAAAGAACAAATCATTGTGTGGCTACAAACCCAAAAGACAAAAAGGGTGACTGTTATCCCCGAGGTTCTTAAACCATCAGCTTCAGTAATCTTTTTTAAGATTGAACATTCGTGTCAAATTAACTTAATATAGGACTGAAGAACATCACGGAGATTGGGTGGCTACAAATAAATTTTGAGCCTAAAAATCCTTTTTTCTGAAAACCGTGAACCAAGCCAAGTTATAACCCTCAAAAGACTTAATTGAAGTAGGGTTTATTTTGAGAGCATACTCCAAACAAGATAGCGTTCCTGACTCCCATGAGTTGTGCTAAAAGATCTTTGTTGGTATTGCATGTGCATTCAAAAATAAATGTTGTATCTTAACTAGTGATTCATTCACAAGGTTTGCGACGTCTTTTCAGTAAAAACTTCAATATTAACATGTCTGTTGCAATAGAATTATCGTTATTCAGAATTAACATTTTCTGCTTGCATACATTTGTTTGACATCATGGAAGCTTACATTTGAGCATCAGTGATGAGCTTAATCTTTTGAGGCCTGAAACTCTAATGAGTAATTGGCAAATCATTTCAAGGATGATCCTATCCAGGGGCATGTTGCTTGAAGGCTTTGTTGAGTATGAGCAAACTTGTTTTCCCAGTTGATGCTTTCGCATGGGGCAAAGCTGGAAGACTTTATTGATTAAAGAGTATGCCAAGTTCAGTAAATCTGGGGCAGTTACGTCGAGATTCGACGAATCTCTCCAAGAGTTTGAAGACACTGGGATAGATTATCTCAAGTCATTATGGTACAAAGTTTCCTTTTGGTGTAAAATCCCTTGTAGACCATGCAGTCTGGGGAAAAAGTTAAATTGTGAACTCAACGCTCTCCTATGCAGAGTTTGTTCTTATGGATGTAATCAAGTTGTTAATAAGATGATGGATTCCCTCAAGATTGTTGTATGGTGTTGGACTCTTGAAATCCATTATTCCCTAATTGAGCGCTAGTTTAGGTATTTCCCGTCCAAGTACTATTTTGGGTATTCCTCCGGCTAAGTCCTGATTCAGAATTCCCCAGCTGAGTCTGATTCTATTCTCCAGCCAAGTTATGATTAAGCATTTGTGGAGCTTTGAGGTGTTGTTTCCCCTTGATGTGGAATCCTCGCATAAAGTTTTACCTCTTGTTGTGATTGCTTTGATCACTCCCCAAGCAAAGAGTAATGTTGACTTCTTATTCCCCCAATTGGTTGATATCCCCTCTAGGTTTGGCTTTGTACTCCTTTAGAGGATCTTTTTTGGTATCTCTATCTTGTTGAGATTAGCCGAGTATTCAGCTATGCTGTGGTGTTTATTCATCCTCTGTTCATCCGTGTGTCTGTTTTGTCAGCATATTCATACTCATACGCATTGCATGTGCATTCATTTGTTGTGCATAGCATATTGTTGTGGCATTGTGCATTTTGCATCTGTGTTGGTGCTTTTCGGCTCTCTGGTGTGGTTTCCTCTGCAGAGTGTGTGTGTGTCCTCTCTCCAATAGAGTGTCGACCTTAAGCAGAAAGCGTTTATCCTTCCTAATTCCCCACTGAGTTTATTCCTCGTGGAAAATTTTGTTTTAGTTTTCCGTTCCAGTTCATTATCTGGATGGAATTAATCCCCAGTTGAGATATTTCCTCCTTGGGATGAGTCTTGTTTGACCATTTCTCTCCAATTGCTTCCTGGATTGAATTTTGGTCTCCGACGGTGACTATTTTGAAACTCTCTAGGCTGTGAAACCTAGATGATTGGGAGTGCATTTATTTTTGCACCTTTGAAGATTTTGTATTACTCAACAGATGATCTGTTTGTGATTACCATCAGATGATGAAGATTTTGATTCTCCAGCAGGGTTGTGACAACACTCTTTTAGAATTTATTACGTGACAACAAGCAGTATCCTCGTTATTTGAGAAACTTGTGTGTCTCCAGTTATCAGACATTATCTTTTCCATCAAATGGTATCTCTCAGGTTGCGACTGTCAGAGAAGTTTGTTGTGAATTTCCAACAGATGGTTGTCTCTTTATTTGAGAAGTCTGTTGCGTGATCTAACTTGCCCATATCTCCTGTGAAGATCCCTGGTAGAGTTATTGATTCCTAGTTCCTGGCAAGTCTCGGCAGAAGATTTCGAGTTAACCTCGGCAGAAGGTATTTTCCTTCCAAGAATCTCGGCAGTAGATTTTTTGGATATTTTCAAAAGATTTCCAGCAAACCTCGGCAGAAGGTGGCTTTATTTTAAATTTCTTTGGTTGATCTCGGCAGTAGATTCTCCAGTGAGTTTTAAAATAGAATTCTCAACAAGCCTCGGCAGAAGGTATTTTCTTTTTAGGATCTCGGCAATAGAATCCTTAAAAGATCTTTCAGGAGAGTCTCGGCAGCAGGCATGTTTTCGATTATTCCTCGGCAGTAGGAATTACATATAAAATCTCGGCAGAAGGTGTTTCATTTGAAGGTTCTCTGGTTGATCTTGGCAATAGATTCCCCAGTAAATTTTTTATGGTTGACACATTTCTAAAAAAAAATAATAATAATAAAAAAATAATAATAATAATAAAAAATCATGGTAGAAAGTACTCCGATGAATGGTAAGTCTCTTCGGTTTGATGGGACAGTTCATTGTTGAGATTTTGTGACTCCGATGAATGATAAGTTTCTTCGGTTTGATGGGACAGTTCGTTGTTGAGATTTGTTACTCCGATGAATGGCAAGTCTCTTCGGTTTGATGGGACAGTTCGTTGTTGATATTTGTTACTCCGATGAATGGTAAGTCTCTTCGGTTTGATGGGACAGTTCGTTGTTGAGATTTTGTTACTCCGATGAATGGTAAGTCTCCTCGGTTTGATGGGACAGTTCGTCGTTGAGATTTTGTGACTCCGATGAATGGTAAGTCTCTTTGGTTTGATGGGACAGTTCGTTGTTGAGATTTGTTACTCCGATGAATGGTAAGTCTCTTCGGTTTGATGTGACAGTTCGTTGTTGAGGTTTTGTGACTCCGATGAATGGTATGTCTCTTCGGTTTGACGGGACAGTTCGTTGTTGAGATTTTGTGACTCCGATGAATGGTAAGTCTCTTCGGTTTGATGGGACAGTTCGTTGTTGAGATTTGTTACTCCGATGAATGGTAAGTCTCCTCGGTTTGATGGGACAGTTCGTTGTTTAGATTTTGTGACTCTGATGAATGGTAAGTCTCTTCGGTTTGATGGGACAGTTCGTTGTTGAGATTTGTTACTCCGATGAATGGTAAGTCTCTTCGGTTTGATGGGACAGTTCGTTGTTGAGGTTTTGTGACTCTGATGAATGGTAAGTCTCTTCGGTTTGACGGCACAGTTCGTTGTTGAGATTTTGTGACTCCGATGAATGGTAAGTCTCTTCGGTTTGATGGGACACTTCGTTGTTGAGATTTGTTACTCCGATGAATGGTAAGTCTCTTCGGTTTGACGGGACAGTTCGTTGTTGAGGTTTTCTACTCCGATGGATGATTAGTCTCTTCAGTATGCTAGAGACAGTTCATTGTTGAGGTCTTGTTTTTCCCAGTGGAGCCTTGTTGTGCTAAGTCTTCCCTGTTGGGTTTTATCCTTGTTGTGATGTGGTTTATTTCCACATACACTTACCCCCAGTTTATCTCCTCCCTTTGTTGGGATGTGTTTTCCCCCTGCGGAGTCTTTTCTCTTTTCTTTTGCTCCCCAATTTTTGTTTATCTCCTGTGGCATATTCTCCCCACAGTGGTCTTGTGTTTGCATGTCATTTGCATGATCATATCATCTTGTGGTCTCTTAGGGCCAAAAATTGGGTTGTTGTTTTATTTAAGTCTCTTCTATCTCGTCAAGACAAAGATGCTCATCTTCGTATCTCCGGATAGAAGAAACTTAAATAGGGGCAGCTGTAATACCCTAATTTTTATCCCTAAGATCCCATATGTCATTTGCATTTTTGCATACCACAAACAAGATCACATATTGGTTCCCTCTTTGATAGGTTTGTGCCTTGAAGGGATCTTTGAGTTTGTGTACGTTTAATTTGTTTAATTTGTTTGTATTGTACTAACCATTAATTAAAATCCAAAAATATTTTGTTTCCTTTCACTAACATTTTCAGGGGAAGAACAGGTTAAAAATACCAAAAAAAAATCAGTCCCGCAGCTCGAATGAATTTCATCTGAATAAAGTCAATGTTGATCCGCAATTAATTCAAAAAATTACTTGATCAAGAGTTTCCAAGATTTAATTGATTTTTATTCAAGAGACTCCAAGGTTCATGTGTTTATTTCCATTCCTTCTTTGACAAGCAAGAGAATCGAGCCGAAACCACAACAGTGCAACAAAATGCTCATTTTTCACAAATTTTGCACTGAGTAACCGGTTAGCAGATATACTGTAACCGGTTACCATCGTGAAAATTTGAAAAATGGTGGCAAATTCAAATTCAGCAATTGGCACCAATCTCAGCCCTTGATCACATTTGGAATATTCTAGGACACTTCATTTTAATTCCCCTACATCACTTTGATCATTTTCCACCATGCACCTTCACTAATCACCACTCTTTTGATAATTCCCTCCAAATTTGAATTCCAATCCTAATTTTGATAATCCAAGCCTAATTCCAAACCACCAATTTTCCCAAGCCTAAATTCTATAAATAGAGGCTTCATTTCATTCATTTGACAAGCTTTTGATAGCCAACAAACCCCTTGCAATTTCTCTCCCCAAACCACAAATTCACCAAAGTTCTTCTTTCTTCTTTTGAAAGTTAGTAAGAATTCACATTGATTCTTGCTTAACTTTGAGTTAAACCTTCATCCATTCTTGTTTTAGTTCATCAATCATAGTAGATCAAGGTTTTGGAGTGTAGATCTTGCTGCAATTGGAAGGAATTTTCTGATTTGGAGTGGTAATTCACTTTTCACCATTGTTGAAGCTTCATCTTCATCTTCCATAATGTAGATCCTTTGTTGATCTTGTTTGCTTGATCTTTGGATCTTGCAATTTGTGTTGATTGCTGGTTTTTGCTACTGTTTTACTCCAAAATTCGTGCACAACTGAATCCTTGATCCTAAGATGTTTGAAGAAATGAGTGATCAAGGATTTGGCAATTTTCAAACTGATTTTCTGCTGTTTTCACAGTGTTAATTGATTAACCAAAACATGTACAATTAGGTTAATCGATTAACATTTTGTTTTTGCGTAAAAAATTGGAAGTTTACACTGGTTAATCGATTAACATAATTACACTGTGAGTTGGTTAATCGATTAACCAGCATCCAGAATGTGAAAAATGCTTGTTTTTAGGACTGTTTTGGTTCTTTTGCCGTTTTCTTCCCTTTCCTTTGTTCTTAGCCTTATATCACATATTTGTGTGGTTTAATTTGGCCTTATTTTCATCTATTTCTCTTTTCTTTTGATCGATGAAAGTCTAAAAGATCTTGGAATTCTTTTGTTGAAATTCGATCGAGACGAGATCGCTACCACTTTTCTTTTCGTGCGGTAGTGCTTTCGGATGACGATCTATATATCGTTCATCTAGCCTACATTAGCACAAAGAGCTATTGACCGACCTAATTGTAGGGTAATTACTCCGCAAATTACTCAGCGATTGCTTAACATAGCGCAATATTTGTCCCGTATCGGAAAACTATCAAGAATGGTTGATTATTTGTCTTATGGTTCAAAACTCATGAAACTTGTTGTTATGAGGCTTTGGTCTTATCAATCCTCTAATGAGTTTCATCAACCTTGACCTAAGTGCGATTATTCAATTGTTATTGATCACTAACACTAACAATTAATCACTAACTTACTAACAATATTTTGTATAAATTTTGTTTATGTTTCCTTCTCGCTCCGTATCTCTTTTATTTTTTTATGCTTCATTTCATATCATGTTTATGCTTCCGCAATTTTTCCTTTGTCCGTTGGACACATGTTTATGCTTCCGCAATTTTTCCTTTGTCTGTTGGACACATGTTTATGCTTCCGCAATTTTTCCTTTGTCAGTTGGACACATGTTTATGCTTATGCCTTTTTTCTCTTTGTCCATTTGGACTCCAAAACATTAATAAAGGCTTAAACCATAAGAAAACTTAATTCTCCTCATCTTAGACTATCGGTTACTATCGTATGCTTTGGAGTGATCTCTTTATGGACCTCTTTTGAAGTAATATTGGACTTATGGACCTAGAATTTGGACTTCTTATCCCTTTGCTTGGAGTATTGATTGAAGACTTGCCTTTATTGGCCAATTTGCTTAAGGATGGAATTCTTTTAATATTGCTTTGAAGTGGCTCCATTTTGGTTAGATCCTTCTTTTCCCTAGCTTTTATTTTATGCACTAGGATAGTCACTTCTTCTCCTCCCCATTCTTAAATTTTCAAAATCTTCTCCCTTTTTCAAAACCTTCGTGTTTTCAACTTAAAACCGCTTTCATAATAAAACCTTGACTTTTGTCAAGTGACTTTTAAAATTTTCTTTTCTTTAATAAATGTCAATCTATCTTAACCATACTTTGACCGTTTCATGAAAATATAAAAAATATGAAACTCACTCAAATCTTTTGTGCTTTTATGCACCTTTTTTTTTCTTTTAAACTCTTTTTCATAATTTTAGACATGATTCATTTCTTTAAGCGAAATTATTCGCTTAGAAATTACGACTTTTCTTTACACTTAAAAATCAATCAAAACTAACAAATTTTTGTTCTTTGTACCACGAACTACGAGGTTTTGATCCTACATTGCACATCGTGAATACGTAGGCATGAGGCGATAAGTCTCTCCAAACACAAAAAATCTTAAAAAATAATTCTCCTCTCATCTCCTCAATCTCTTTACAAGCAAACCATTTTCAAACCAAAACGCGGTAGATATTTCAAAGGGTTCCTATAGGGTATTATAGACGTTTTGGGTGCTAACACCTTACCATTGCGTAAACAACCCCCTTACCCATTCTCTGTTTGTTCTTGTTTTTTTAGAACTCTTTAGGTTTTGTTCGCTCTTTTTCCTTTCCCTTTGTGGATAAAATAAAAGTGTGGTGGCGACTCTTGCTTATTTTTGAGTTAAGTTAATCAATAGCTTACCCTCACAAATTTCCCCGCTACACCCGTGTTTTATACCGCTCCGAGTGAGAGTGTGGGAGTGGATGAAAGGCTAGATGAGTTCCAAGATCAATTTCTTGAGATGCAGAAATAGATTAAGGCCCTCCAAGGAAAGGACTTATTTGGGAAATGCTTCCGACCTTTGCTTGATTCCTAATGTTAAAATTCCTCCTAAATTCAAGGTTCCCGACTTCGAGAAATATAAAGGAAATTCTTGCCTTCAAAGCCATCTTGTGATGTATGCGAGGAAGATGTCTACTCAGAGAGATAATCATCAGTTTCTTATTCATTTTTTTCAAGATAGTATGACAGGTGCTGCCCTCAAGTGGTATATGGGTCTAGACAGTGCAAAGATTTGAACTTTCAATGATCTCGGCGAGGCTTTCATTAGACCGTATAAATACAATGTCGATATGGCTTCAAAGAGTATGCGCAATGGTGGCCCGAGGTGGCTGCTCAAATCTGCCCACCTTTAGAGGAAAAAGAAATGACCAAAATCTTTTTGAAGACGATGAGTTCATTATTCTACGAGAGAATAATCGCCAGTGCGCCTAGTGATTTTACTGAAATGGTAAATATGGGGATGCGGTTGGAAGAAGGGGTTCGTGAGGGCAGGTCGGCCAAGGAAGGAAGTACTTCTAGTAGCTTCACAAAGAAGTAGGAGCAAGATGTGAGTGTTGTACATTAGGGCCGGCCAATAAGAAGATACCAACAACAACATGATGCAGCTATCTCTCCGGTCATCAACACTCTAGCTTATCAACCGCAGTTCACTCAACCGCGTGTCCAACCACAACAATATCAACCACCACAACAGGTTCAACAACAACAACATCATCACCAACAAAATCAACTGTCTTTCTAACAGGCTCGTCTATCATTCAACAATCAAAACCGTTTGCAGAGGAAACCGAGTTATGATCTGATTCCTATGTCTTACGCAGAGTTATTCCCAACCTTGTTACAAAAAGGGCATATTCATACCAAGTTTCCTCCAGCAGTTTCCAAGGAGATTCCTTACTGGTATAAAGCGGATCAATTTTGTCTATACCATCAAGGTGCTCCAAGTCACGCCATAAAAAATTGCTTTGGGCTAAAGGCAGACGTCCAAAGACTGATTAAGTCCGGGATTTTGTCCTTCAAAGACACTAACCTAAACGTTCAAGCTAATCCTCTTCCACAACAAGGAGAAGCAACTTGGTGAGAATGCACGAGGGGACGGTCAGACATGGTCGTTTACAACCACATGATTATGCCGCCTGTACAGTTTGCACCAGAAGTCCAAGACAGGGTTGTCGCCTCTGAAATGGAAGTGGAGGGTTATCGATGACACTTTCCCTATTTGGAGAGGTCTGATCAATCTAGATACGAGAATCCGGCAGTGAAGATGTTTATTGGTGATAATTGTGCGATTAACTGTGGCGACTCTATTTGGTGGAGATATTTGATTATGATATATTCTTTAGGGTATGGCAAAAACAATTGTTTTTCTTCCAATACTTTTGTAGGGTCAAAAACGGAAACAACACTTCGTTTTAGTTTAGCAAGTGTGCTGGTAATTAATCATTGAAGAAAGCGTTCCCGGAGTTGTTTACTTTTGCTACAGACCCAACTTGTAGTGTTGCAGAAGCAGGTCTGTGGCATAATGGTGTTTGTTTATGGAAGTGGCAGGAACGGGTTGCGTCGCGGTTTGAGAATGAAGGTTGGCTAGGGGATGAGTTACAGGCTATAGTTGAGAATATTTCTTTAGTGAAGGATGAATGTGATGCTTTTGAGTGGATTCCTAAGAAGCATGTTGTATTCTCTGTCAATTCTGGCCATGAGGTTTTGAAATCAAGCACTGATGCATCTATGTTCCTGGCTCGACTGTGTAATGCAGTTAACTTTGTGTGGAATATTACTGCTCCGATGAATGTGTTGATGTTCGGTTGACGATGGATCCTTGATAGACTTCCTACTAGAGATCAATTGATCAAAAGAAGGATTATTTTTTATGATAGGATTAAGTGTTATGCGTTATGTTTTACGGTCGATGAGTCGAGAAACTATGTCTTTAACAGCTGTGCTTTTAGCAGGAGAACCTGGACAGCTTTGGTCAAGTGGATTGGTACAAATTTAGGTCTTTCAGCGGAGGAACTCTCTTTTTTTCCGGTCAAGTTCTCGAAGGTGAAGGATAAGGAGGTTTGTAGAATTATTAGTGTCATTTGGTTGGCAGTTTTATGGAACATTTGGTTATTATGTAATTATGTAATGCAGTCTTGTTTAATGATTCTATACCGAATTTTGAGGTGTGTTGGTCGAACATCAAACTCAAAGCTTGAGAATGGTTAAAAGTAGCTTCAAATTATAATTATCCTTATAGTTTTTCTGATTGGTTTATCTCCCCTCTGTTTCGTCTAATTAAGTCATTTGTTGCGGTTTTTATTGTAAGGGTTTCGAGTACCTTTTGTACTGGTTACCTTTATCTGAATCTATTGCTTATTAAAAAAACTATAACCTCGCATATAAGACAAATACAATAACCAATATTTCTGCATTCATGGACTGAAATAATCTTTGGTTTGATAAGTAGTAAATTTATCTTCATGGACTGAAATAATCTTAGGTTTGATAAGTAGTAAATTTATCTTCTAAAACTTTTATGTTTATTTCTACCTAATACAGCATTTTGATCGCTTTAGAATTCTTAGAAATCAATACCACAAGAGTGGAGGTAATCCTTTCCCTATAAAGCTGTAAGAAGTTTATTCATAAAAAATGCTGTAAGAAGTTTTTGATTAGTAAACAATTATTGATTAGTAAACAATTATTAACTGACAGAGTTCTGATTCTATTTTCACATTCTCACACTCCAATATAAATATGTATATACATGTACTTGCGTTGCGGCTATATTTATATAAGGTTGCAGCAGATAATAATCAAACAAAACGGATTTGGTTAATGCTAGTTCATTCGTATAAGATGCTGAATGGAATCTCATTTTTCAGATGAATAATAATTCATAATACTTTAATAAATAAATAAATAAAAAACTACATTAACTATTAGTTTTTTTTAATGTATATATCAAGTGGTTCCAATCTCCTCCAAATTACAGTTCAAAAAATGAAGCCGCAGTTCACCTTATTAGATCCAACGCCAATCACCACTAAAGCACTTATACGTTCGTACATTAATTATAGCTTTACATCTAGTGTTACTAATAATACGTGATCTCATTGAATAATGATGTTTAAAATAGCAATTTTTATAAGAGAAATAATGAACATTGTAGGCCATTAAGGGAACAAAATGTTATTGATTATTCATTATTCTAATCAACCATTCCTCTTTCTCTCGTGTATATAAAGATGTTAATAATGATCACAAAAACAAACCTCTCAAACATCAAGTTATAGTCTTATTAATTAATTAACATGGCTGGTTCTAGTTCTGTTTCTGGTTCTCCTTGTGGAGCCTGCAAATTCTTGAGAAGAAAATGTATTAGAGGTTGTGTTTTTGCACCTTATTTTAGTCATGAACAAGGTGCTACACATTTTGCAGCCATTCATAAGGTTTTTGGTGCAAGCAATGTCTCAAAGCTTCTTGCTCAACTTCCTATAAGCGATCGTTGTGAAGCCGCGGTTACAATCTCTTATGAAGCTCAAGCTAGACTTCAAGATCCTATTTATGGATGTGTTTCTCATATCTTTGCCCTCCAACAACAGGTTTCTTAACTTCCTTCTAATCAATATATTTTTAAAATCAAAATAATGTGTTCTAAAGAATATCATCATTTATGCAAACTTTTTTTATCATGAAAAATGTTGTCTGACGCAAAAACCTAAATATATTTATAATGGGACCACATAGCACAGAATATCTGTTGCAGACCGCAGTTTAAAACCATGACACTGATCCAATACGAAGTAAAAGGTGTAACTATTTTTTTGATTTTGTAGGTGGTTAACTTACAAACACAACTGGCTTATCTCAAAGAACAAGCAGCACAAACATGTCTGAATAATTCATCTACCAATGAAAACACTAATGAAAAGTCAACTCCGCATACTGTCCCTCAAGATCTTCAAAGTTGGTTCCAAGTTCAAAACTCCAATAATTACCTGCACGGACAAGAATTCCTTGCCAATAACCTGTCTAATATTTCCTTAACAACACAATGTTATGGTAACAATAACCACATGGATCTAAACCCTATGAGGAACTATGAAAATTCAAGAGCCATGGAAGAAAACAGTTCATCATTTTCTAGCTTTGAGGAGAGTACTTCTAATTGTATATCTCATGACATGCAAACAAATAGGAGGACATGGGGTTTTGATGATGTTGAGGATCTACATTCAGTTGCTTTTGGATATAGTTGATTAGATTTATGAAGTTTATCGATTTTGAAAAACCGATCGCTAAATCGGAACAAGTCTCTTTATAAAGAATTTTCAGTTTCATATCTTAAATACAATAGGTTTTGCTCTGAAATATTTGGAATATTACTGAGAGATGAGAATCCCAGAGTAACAGAATGTGTCACTAAGAATCTAACAGAAAATTATTTTAACCCTACTCTTGTTTATGTTAAATAAATTATGGCTTAAGAAGAAAACGAAGATAAAGGAGGAGTACATAGTTGGCACACAGATAGATTTCTCTGAAAGTTATTCTGACAAAGCTAACTTTGTTGCTCAATGATAATACATATTTGGTCTGCACGTGTAATACATAATGTTATTGATAAAGAATTATATGAAACCTTTTAGAAGTATTATCAATATTTTGTAATTTTTAAAAAGGCAAAGTTATTTTAAAATATCAAGTTACTCCTTTAAGTTTTTTTTAACGCTTTGGTCTTTTATGTTAAGTAACGTTTGTGTCATTGATTTTTTTAAAAATCTCTGTTACAATAAATTGCAAACTCATATAATAGTTGAACTGATTTTTCGCGCTGATCACGAATATGCAATCAAATTTATCAAACAAGTTACGGTTCATAAGAATCAGAGAAAAAAATAGACAAATATATAATGAAAAATCGTTCAATCCGATCAAAATACACAATCAAGCGCAAAACTAATTACATATTCGTGGTCAGCGCGAAAAACCAGTTCAAATAGTATATGAGTTTGCAATTTATTGTAACAGAGATTTTTAAAAAGGTAAACGACGCAAACGTTACTTAACATAAATGACCAAAACGTTTAAAAAAAAATTTAAAAGACTAACTTAATATTTTAAAATAACTTAAAGGATTAAAACAATATTTTTACCTTTTAAAAGTGTATTAAGTTAACCAGGACAACCTTAATATTTTTAAAATTTTCTAGTTACATGAAGTAAATTATCTTAAAATTTTGAGTTTTTTTTATATTAAATGTATTTATTTTTATTTTTGTATTGTAAAATTTTACCGGACTGTAAAGTTAAGTTAGTTAAAAAACAATCATCTTTAATTACTTTTGAGAATAACAAAGAATCATGGATTATCATGTTTTTTATCCTAACTATTTGGCTCTAGGAGACCTCATATTTTCGAGACTATACATCATTATATCTTTTTTTAACCGCACATATCTTGTGTTCGAAGGCTTTTACATATCTTATGTTCGAGGGACTGTGCATTGTCATATTAAAATTCAAGTCCATTACATTCAGTTCGGTCCATCAATGACCAATCTCATAATAGAACAAAAAGGTCTAAAAGGATAACAAGCAAGGTCAAATGTGAGCAAGACGTGAAAGCAAGCTCGCCACATCATCCTACAAGTTTGGGGACAACTCGTCAAACACATTCCCATCATTAACCAACCTACCATAAGGGAAGTCAAATAGTTACAAGTCTCATTGATTGATTAAAGCCATGTCTCATATATTAAAGGAGTTAGTCATCCACCACACGCTTCATCATAGTTCAAATTAGGCTCTATATGTATGTGTTTATAGGAAAAAATATTGCATCCCTCAAGGAAGGACCGATGCTATATATATCACTCCAAAGAGCTAGGTCAAGGGACATCACTTTTTACATATCAAAATCCTAAAGCCTTCATGCATGTCTTATCGTAGGTGGGATAACCTCTATTGCACTCACAACAAGTATAGTTGTTGTACACTGCGAGCTCTGGTAATACTGACCTATACCACTCTGTTTCCTTAAATTTTTAGCTTAACTCATCAACCTTTCTCAGTGGTCCCACGAGAAATTAATACATTCAATTCAAGCAATGGCGAGGTCCTAGCAAGGATACATGCAACGGTGAACGAGCTATACCGCTAGAATCAAGCCCCACAAACTAGTTTTCAGATCATACAACAACAACATCTAGATGACAATGAACAAAAAGGCCCATCAGATGTCACTCATTGCAGTCCATCAATGACCCATCTTGTAAATGGAACAGAAAGGTCTAAAAGGATAACATGCAATGTCAAATGTGAGCCAAAATTGGGAGAAAGCTCGCCACACCATCCTACATGTATGGAGATATTCTCAAAACACTTGCTTTGATCATTGTAATTGATATTCACCATCATTGTACATTCTTAGATCAGAGACTTCATACATATTGTAAATTTGAAAGTATGCTCTTTTATTTGCATAACTTCATTGATGATCTTTAAAGCTTTGAGCTGCAAAGCATAACTGCAAAACACTAGGGTTTCCCATTTGGTATCCAAATTTTCTTGGGTCCAGGTTTGTTAGTTTTTCCAGACGGTCTACGATTATTACCTTTAGACCTTTTCAAATTTTCAAAACATAAAGACTCTAAATGGCCTAATCTATTTCAACGTGTGAATTTTTAAAATAGACGATTCTTTTTTTTGATGATTTAAATCATTGCTAGGTTTTCTATCCTTTTGAAGTAACAAAAAATATTTTCTATCATTTTTGAATTCTAGTCCGTTATTAAAAGAAGGGCTTTGACTTGATGGGATAAGGTCAAACTTTTATTTTCTTTCGGTAAACTTACCTAGGGTTTCATGCAAGTCAATTAATTTCTTTTTCAAAGAGATACATGTCTCACGTGTTTCAGTTGAGTTTCTAATCTTGGTTATTTCTAATTTAAGTGATTTATTGCTTTCTACAAGAAACCCTAAATACTATTTAAGGTCTAGGTTGTATTTTCCAAGTTTATCATTCTCTTCAACCAACCTAGAACTCATTCTAAACAATAGTTTGCAATATGGTTTAGTTACCTCAATATTATCTTCCTCATAGGACGCCTTTAAGAAAAATCCATCTTCTTCGTTGGAAGAAGATTCTTTTATAGTTCTCCTTGAGGTTAGCGCCTCTCTTCCTTTTCTTCTTTCAGAGATTCCACGTAAAGATACATCTTCTTCACATCTTCTTACACGCGAGGTTCCTTTATTCGATGTTGAACCTTCCAAAGATCGTTCATCTACTAAGTATATTCTATTGAAGGAATTCATTAGATTTGTTTGATAGGATTTTTATCAAGTTTATGATTCTTTAGTTTTTGAGCTTGCACTTTCATCTTTAAGTAATTAAACTAGTTCGTTCAATTTTTCTATAATTTCCTTCTTCATTTATTTTTCCTAAAATTTATGAAGGCTCCTATCTTTAGATTTAAGGATTAGGTTAAACATCTAATTCTTAACGCTTAGATATTAGTTAGTGAGAAACATTCCAATATAATTTCTAATATTTCTAAGTTCTGAAAAACATTTGAAAGTAACATTTTCATCTTCTTCGCCTAGTGTGTTCACCTCTTCTTTCTCGATACTTGTAGAGACTCCATATATCATTTCAAGAGTATCACACATTTCCTTGGTTATTTTGCAATTGTGAACATAAAAGAATTTATTATCATCTAGAAACTTTACTATAAAACTTTTGTTTTTGAAATCTATTTCAAAATTTCGCTTTTCTTCTTCGGTCCAAAGGAAATCGGATTTATCCATTACTTTTCCATTTACTTGGTAATATGGAATATACTAACAATTTATTATAGTTTACAACAATTCACAATTGAGACTTTGAATAAATATCCTAAACCTAACTTTCCACAATTCAAACTTAATACTATTAAAAGGTGGTGGTGTATTTAGAAAGGATCTCTTGTTGGAAATCATCTTCCTCTTGAGACGATTAGTCCTTAAATAGGAGTTAGGCTCTAATGTCACTTGTTGGACTTGTGACTTCACATACAAGAGGGGTGGTGAGTTTTGTATTTCATGAAAACTTATGTTTGAAAAACTTTTTGGATCAAGGTCAGAGTTTAAAAGCATTTTAGAAAAGTTTTGAAAGTAAGCAGCGGAAAATAAAATTGAGAAAGTAAAATTTAAGGGATGAGAGAAAACACTATAATTTATAGAGGTTCGGTCAAAAGAAAAATACCTAATCCTCTACCTAAGATTTGTTCTAGAGAGTATTCAATAATTCTTTAGAGCTTTTAGTAAGTTGAACTCTCAAACCCCCTTATACATGGATAATGAAGTTTGTGGCTAACTTCCAACCTAATAGAAAACATTGAGAAAAGTGGTTAGTCTTCTTTCCATACTATGGATTGAAGCAGTTAGTCTTCTTTCCACAAGAAACTTGGAGCGATTCAAGCTTCAAACCAAGACTTTACACTGGCTAGTCTTTGTTGGACATGTGACTTCCCACACAAGATAAGAGGGATGAATTGCGTGGTTCCGAAAAACATGGTTTTAAAAAACTTTTTAGTTTAGATTTAGAGTGTAAAAACATTTTAATATTCAAGCAGCGGAAAATAAATTGTAGAAAATTAAAGAATTAAGGTAAGAGAGTAACACCAAGAGTTATACAGGTTCAATCAAAAAATGACTTAGTTTTGTCCCCAAAAAATGATCTTTAGAGTATCCAATAAACTTGAGAGATTTTCGTAGGTTATACTCATGAACCCTCCTTATACAAGGAAAAATGAATTTTAAGGTTGACTTCCAAATAAACAGTAACTAACAGAGTGAAGCGGTGAGTCTTCCTTCCAAACGGTGAATCGAAGCAGTTAGTATTATTTCCACACAGTAGATCAATGTGGTTAGTCTTATTTCCACAATAATCTTGGAGCGGTTAATATTCAATTTTCTAAACAAACTTTGCAAGCTTTTATCACCAGACTGAGCTCACGATCCTTAAACCTTGATTTTACTACAGGTTAACCAATAACAAGAAATATTTTAACACTGGACTAATCTCAAACCTTAGCAAGCTTTTAATATCGGGCCAAGATTTAACCTTAACATGGTTTTACCACGGGATGACCAATAACCTATGAAAGCTTTTATCACATGCTGACATTTCGAACCTTAACAAGGGTTTTATCACACAATCCCCAAACCAAAGCTTTTGCGGGTTTAGCTTCTAACAAAAACAATTGCTAATTTAATAAAATGTGCTTCCAAGGTATAAGCGAAATTCCCTTGGTGAACTTACAATACTACCCTTCCATAAATAAAACTTCTAACTTTCAAAAGGATTTTCTCGAAAAGCACTACGACTAAAGACTTAGTGAGAGAAAGATAAAGAAAAATTTGAGAGAGAGAGAGGGAGAGAGAGAGAGAGAGAGAGAGAGAGAGAGAGAGATACAGAGAGAGACAGTGAAATATGAAATGAAACCCGGTTCTGGATTATTTGAAATGAGGGAAGGGATCTCTATTTATAGGCTAGAGTTTGGCTTAAAACAAAAATTGTTTTAAAGGATTTTTATGACATGCGAATTGATTGGTTTGCTCCTTTACAATTGATTGCCAAGCTAAAAATAGAAAGAAAATATATCTAGTCATTACCCATCATTAAGATGTTGTCCTAATAACTTATGATTCAGGTTTTAAATCTCCCAATCGATTGGGAGAAGGTGCCAATAGTTTGGCCAAGACAAAAACTTGCTCATATCACTTCAAATAGCTTCCAACTCGTCTGGTACGATTACAAGATAATTTTCAAGGTATCTCAAAGAGAAAAATCATTTTTAAGAAATGTTTTCATGTGTGTGTGTGATTAAACATGTACTTTTATGAAAACACCCTTATTCATTTCATAGATTTTAGTCATGCTACTTAGAGCTTTCTTACACTTCAAGACTTTTTCATATACTTTCTTTCTTGTTGACACTTGCTTGTCTTGAGATGAGGCTTGAGATAACTTTTATTTGGTTGCTATCATCGGATAATCAAGTACAACAAACCCTAATTACTTTGTTTTCATATTTAATCGCTTAACCACATATGCTTGACTTGTCATCATCAGCTTTCATCTTTAGAAAAAGGTTGTCATCATCAAAAGTAAAATAGTTGTCTTTGTTCAAAGCATATCACCTACAAAACAAGATTCCACATTCTCCCCATTTTTTATGATGACAATGCCTCTCTCAGGGGATGTAGTAAAGAAAATAACACATATGTGTTTGGAGTAATCAAACTCCATCTGAGTTAAATAAAGAGTATACTCCACTCCCTCTGAGAGTATACTTCTTCCCATTTGTCGAAATCAGAGCTCGAGCAATTTTTTATTAATAAGAATATTTAAGGATCTAGGCTATTGCACTAGATTTGAAGATGGAGTGTTAAAGATCTCGCATGGTTAAGTGATCATAAATGATGGGTCTAAAATATGTGGTTTACATATTTTAGAAGGTTTCTATGTTGTTGTTCTTTCATTTTCACCTAGTGAAGAATTTCATGACAAGTGAAATTTTGTTCCACAGGGACAGATGTTAGAGCAAATGTTAAGAAAACTTGTCCAACTTCTTAAACCAGAATGAAAATAATAAGACAATAATAAAACAATAAAAAAGACAATGAAATAACACAAGAGATTGGTAACCCAGTTCGATGAAACCACACCTATGTCTATGGGGCACTCTACCCAAGAAAGGAAATTCACTTCTCTAAATTAGTACAATTAGCTTACAAGAACCAACAAACCTTATGTTGATCAAAGCCTATTCCTAATCTTAGTAACTTTCTATTTAAGGAATCCCCTTAAATTTGAGAACCTACTCACTTTCTTCTCAATCACACATCCCCGTGATTAGTCAACTCAATGAATAATGTTCAATATTACAACTCAACTAAGAGAAACCTTTTATGTCAAGTTACTGAAACATAGAGGTGTGCAGAAACATTCAAGCCTAATCCGATGATGGCATTAGCATGAAATACAAGTATCAAAGACTCAATCCCTAACACAAAGAACCCAGTTCTTGTGTACCAGAACTCTTATAAGATAATTAGAATTGAGTCTCCTTATATAATAATTTCTTATTGGCTTTTAATCCATGTGAATCTGCATTTAATTCGTTCAGGAAATAGATGAATCAGTTGGATATGATGTTCTCCTCAAATCTCTCCAAAAGATATGATTTGCTTATATTTTAAATTCAAATTAAATCACATTTAAATCTAAGATGAGTTATTCATTCATGTACACATAGGTTAGTAGATAGTAGCTAAATATCAGACGCGACTACTAATACACATAATTCAGTTCACATAAGGGCCCGATGCTTCAGCATGTGAGCATAAAAATAGTTAGTACTAGAGATTACTAAACACACCTGAGATTAGCATATCAGCTCATCACAATCAGCTGTTAGTATACAGACAAACTACCCCTACATACCATTACTCCCCCTTTTTACCATAATTTGGGAAAGGTATTCCTCAGCAAGACCAGTCAGTAAGTCAGCTCAAAGGCCAGTGTGTTAGCATATACACATAATATAGGAGTAAGCAAAAAAAATAATAGCACAAATGTTGTACATGATGCTAAAGCATCATGATAATTATTGGTAAACAGTTTCTAAAGGCTTATCATGCCATTGCAAACCCAAGACAAGGAAACAAATCATTCCCAAATACATGGGTCAAAATAAAACTATTCAACAAAAACGTTTGGAATCAAGAGTCTTCATACTTATTGCTCAATTTATCCTCTGCAGTTCATGTAGGTTACCCAGTCTTCATCAGCCTCTGAGTCAGATTCATAAGTTTGTACCGGTCTCTTCTTCATGGACTTCATCTTGGTCATAGATGTCTTCCCAAACACAGATTTTTCACCTGATGATCTAGCATTAATCTTCACACCATTTTTAAAAGAGTTAGAACTCATTCCCTTGTTCTTATTATTCTCAGCCTCATGAAATTTGTCAATAGCCTTCATGATAGAGATTCCCTTGTTAGAGGATCACTTCTTTGGATTCTCCGACATTTAGAAAGAGATAAACAATTGTGGAAAAGAAGAGAAGACAATTTTCTAAGAGCCAGATAAAAATAATTGGTAGTTCTTGCTAGTAAAAAAGGTCTATATAAAAGGAGGTGTGGAAACAAGGTAAATCAGTTTTGTTTCATGTGTTTCACAAACCAAAGAGAAAGAGTCTCTCATGCTCGCCTCCTAGCCTTTGGCTGCTATTGATTCTCACAAATGTAGACACCTAGTGCACCCCTTAACATTTCAAAGTCGATTGTATCTAATGCCTTAGTGCAAATGTCAGCCAACTATTTTTCAGTTGCCACATGTTCACGAGCTATCAATTTATTCAACAAATTCCATGATAAAGTGATGATGAATGTCAATATGCTTTGGTCTACTATGTTGAACATGATTCTTTGAAATGTTGACATCACTTAAGTTGTCACAGAACAATGTCATTACATCTTGTCCCATATTGCATTCCTTCAACATTTGTTTCATCCAGAGAAATTGAGAACAACTGCTCATTGCAATAGTATACTCAACTTCAGCAGTAGATAAAGAGACACAATTTTGCTTCTTACTAAACCAAGAAATTAGACTGTTTCCAAGAAAGAAGCATCCACTAGATGTGTTATTTCTATCATCAATGCAACACCCCACTTTCCCATTTAAAATAAAATACAAATAATAATGAAAAATCAGAGTTTTTAACAACTCAGTGGGATATCACATCATCGAAAACAACAAGGTCTCTTCATAATAATATTTCCAAAGGAACAGTGGAAGAATTTAATTAGTTTTGAAATCACGGCCATCCGCCAATTTACACCAAAAAAATATCCTTAAGGTAAGGTTCACCATAAAATATTTTCACCAAAAATAATACGTAACAAGGAAATGAAAAGAAATCCAAAACAACTACGAAAACATCCCGACATCCCGTGTTACGTATCAGAGCACTCCTATAGACTCGACCAAGCAACACGAACATCCAAGCTATCTAAGTACCTGGATTATCTGTACTTCCGAAGAAGCACAGACACAACAACAACAAAGGGGTGAGAAATCACATTCAATATAAAAAGGTGAATAATACATATCAGAGGGTAATATTCACACATAAGTCAACAACACACAAACACGACCTACTGTCAAATATTATTATCAAACATCAAATAATAAAGTAATGCAACACGACACAATGCATGCGGTACCGACTCATTGGTTCATTCAATCGAACCTGGATAGATCACATACACCTCTACTTGGCAATGATCTATCCCCCACAATTCTCCACATAGGAGAATGAATGAATCACATACACTCATCCTGAGCAATGATTCATCCCACCAATCACCATGAAAATGCATGACACAGAATGCATATTGAAACACATGTATAATACATAGATACATGCTCACGATCCTCCTGATCACACCATCAACCACAAAATCATCATCCAACCACATAAGATTATTTTATATCACATAACACACATATATCACATTAGACAACTCATTTCACGATCCTCCTGATCATAACAATTATACACGAAGTACTCATGTATTACAAAGGTCATACTTATTTACGATCCTCCTGATCACACCTTAACATAACATTCACACCATCATCACACAGTTGATTCATGCACACCAAACACCTAAATTATTAATCAATTCCTTAAAATTATTAAAATTATTGTTTCCATAACCAATGTATTATTTTCCAGCACCTGGCACCTATTCTCTACTTCTCAAACCAAGGGAAACCGATTCCGATGCCAAAACGGGAGAGAAATCGTAAAACGGTGAAAATCTGCACTTAGACTGTCCATACGCGTATTGACCTATGTCATACGCGTATGACTTGCTTCCTCGCCCTGCCTTACGCGTATACCCCTATCTGATACGCGTAAGGCCTCCTGACTCGCCCTGCCGTACGCGTATTGCCCAACTTCATACGCGTATGGGCAGAGACCCATTTTCCTCCAATTTCCAACTTTCCGATCTCCCTACGCGTAAGGCTACTCCATACGCGTATTGCCATGCCACCATACGCGTACCATACGCGTATGGGCAGAGGACCATATCAAAACCTTCTTCCTCAGCCACCCTTACGCATAACACCCTTCCTCCTTCACTCTCATACGCGTATGGCATTGCCCAATACGCGTATGGCCAGATCTGTTACGCAAACGACTAGAGACCTCACCATTCTACACTCTGCAATGAATTTCATACTTTTTCACCCCCAACCAGCCCTAGAATTATTCCTACATTGATTTTAAGTCCTAATTCTCATCTTTTCTCTTGCACCTAAGATTACTAGTTCAACATTACGAGTTCTGGGTTTCAATTTCGTATCCCTAATCTGTATCAGAATTAGGTCTATGACAGACAACATCATACAACAATCATCAATATCAAGACATCAGAATTCAACATGCAATGCAACTATTCACAATTCACAGACATTACAATGCAGATCCATATACATGCATTCAAATCAACATTCAGCACATGTTCATATAAATTCCTACGGTGTTAAGGAATCCCCACTACCCTCATATGAAAAGATTCACCAAATATTAAACAGTTCCCCCCCCCCCCTTACCTCGAATCTCTACAGAAAATCTGGAATTTGGGAAGGAAGATCAAGCCCTAGCACTCCTTGTTGTTCTTATTCTTCCTTTCTCTCAACCTTGGTTTACGTGCAAACTGACTAACTTTCCCCTAAACCCCTCAATCCCCTAATAATCTGATTTTTTTTATTAATTTAATAAAATAATAATATTAATTCTAATAATAATATTAATAATAATAATAGTAATAATAAAATTATTATTATTCTCCCATTTAGTTAATATTACTAAACACCTCTAATCACCCATTTAACCTCATAATTCTACTCTACAAAATACCCTCCAAACTAAGGACAACTTCATATGCTCTCAAACACTCCCACATAAAGCCAAACAATCAGACATAACACACGACGATTAAATAATTCAAATTGGGGTGTTACAACTCTCACCCACTTAAATTATTTTCGTCCTCGAAAATATAACGGATATGAATCACTCCGAGTACAACTCTCGCATTTGACAACCAACAATCATGCCAACAAAAAGGTACACCATGAATAATACAAACTGACAAACCGCCTTGCTAACAACAACCACATCAACGACAAGATGCAATGCTCATACAATGCACTTGTCTTCTAACTCACGACTCAAAGATTACTCAAGTTACAAACACACACAAAGATCGTTACCCTCACCATAGGTAACTCTCTCCTAATTCCCCACCATAGGAATTAGTCAACCGCACTCGATCCATCACCATAGATAACGAGGTAACAACAAAACAAGAACATAAGGTTCTACAACACAACATCGTTTTCAACAACATCTACATATTCATAATACCAACATCCTTGTCACACAACATTATCATAACAGTGCTACGATTCACCGATAGACATATAACCAAAGCATCCATCTACCCAGCAGCCCATGAATAATATTTAAACCTTCCACCTAACACTTCCATTCCGAAATGTCCAATGGTCTCATCATTCTTACATGTTTCCACTGTTCAACTTATGAACTCTTATAACTTACACACGCTTATACGAGAGATACCATATCACGCTTTTGATGCGCACTCTGATTACTCGTAACAATCCAATCCACCAATGTCATATCCAACTCCTGAATCGCTCCATCATTCACCAGAAAAAAAAATCATAATTCATTACTAATATACCCAACCTCACACTCTACTGGGTGATATCACACACCAGACACAAGTCTCTGAACTGTCCAAATAATTCTAATCCGTCTGACCATCAAAATAGACGTGTATAAAAAAACTACCGATTTAACTCATTTGGCACGACATTAACTTCTCCCATAGGATAATTCCAGCTGAAGTCATAAATCATCCGGAACCCAACCATCCTCGTTGCCTCATACTCTATTATTTCCGACCAAACAGGTACTCAATATTCCCGTGATTACTAAACACTTTGAACTCAAAACCATAAAAATAATACCTCCAGGTTCTCAACACAACAGTAACCGCGACCATCTTGAAATCATGAATTCTCAATCGTCGTAGAGCATAAGCCACGACTTTACCATCCTGCATTAGTTCACTGACCAAACTCATCATAGAGGCATCCCAATACCTCACAACGGTTTATTAGGATTACGCAGATTCAATTGAAGCCATAGACAAATTCCACCTTACCCTTCTCAACTCCCTCGTAATGAACATTCAATGCAACAACTTACCCTTTGCAAGTTCACTGCAATACCAAAAATGCTAACTTGGAAAAACCTCCCACAACCTCCGGTAATAACTAATTAAAGTCTAAAAAGCTGCTCATCACCTTAACCGACTTCGGAGCCTCTCATTATAGTACTGCCTCTACATTCCGATGGATTCATAACCATACCATTATCATAAATAACATATCCAATAAAATTAACCTTTTCCCACCAAAATTCTCACCTGAATAATTTAGCATAAAAGAAAGCCCTTTCGTTTCGACACTTGCAACTGGATTCTCAAACACCATACGAACTCTCCTTCTAATTTTTTTTATAATAGATCTGAATATCCCTAACAAACACCACTCTGTACTTATTTAATTAAGTTTGGAAGATACAATTCAAATACTACACAAACATTCCAGACGTCTTATTAACACTGTACGACATCACTGTACATTGTAACGCTCAACCTCATTCCAAAGTATACAAATTCTTAAAGTCTCGCACAATCCTTCATTGGGTAATTCTAATGCTAACATCTCATACTCTACCCAGATACACATCTGGTAATCACGTGCAACTGGCAGCCACTCACCATAGCTTCTCTACCCATTCCAGAACACTATTATCACAACCATAACAAACATCTTACTCTCATCTCCTAAGAGTTTCCTGCTTACTTAGCAGATATAACCTCAACCATTCGCTTTCATCCAATTTAGTTCACTTTCGACTTTCCGAGGATAAACTAATACTCTTACCAAAACAACTTGCTCCAATAAACTCACCATTTGCAACTAAAAACTCCTAATTCGAAACTTGTGAACAATTCATTAACCTTCTGCATCTACAATGCAATTCTCATATGCTCTGCATGATCTCTCTCCGTTTCGGAATACTCAATTATCATCAACAAGCTCTGACTGTATAATTCATATATTCCATACATACACCCTGCATCTACTTTTCGTACGGAGTCATTGACATCATACTCGTACCAAGTGTTGGGTCAATAGCCACTTCTACCTTATTAACACGTCCATGCTCCACTTATCTCGCCTAAAATAAATCCAAAAATCCACAAACAACCGGTAACTAAACCCACGTCACTTCACCACTAGCTCGTCACAACACGAACATTAATACACTGAGGCTTCGCCCAATAGATATCTACCCATTTTCTCAGTACACAACAATGTCAGTTCCCTACCATTGACCGACTCGGACCCACATCTCGGAAAGACATCAAGGATTACCAATCACTGGCATATCTCTAGCCATCACCTTGTCCTCTACTCACTGAAATGCAATCACTAACCATACATGATTGTCCTACTTCGGAGGCATCCTCCAAATTGACCGACCGACAAGTACCTCTCTTCGACATCCCCTTCATATAATGACGATCTCTACCGACTCAACACAATCATTTTCCACATCACATGCTATCTTAACCGTCTATGTGCATCTATACGTTCATCCCGATTCCCGACTACTATTAACAAGAGATTGAGGGTGATCAGTTCCCCAATTTGTTCATAGACAGCCAATCATCCTGATGAAGTATAAACCCTTCCTTACCAACTATGATAGCACTCCATTACTCACCAATCCATCCTTCCATAGTGGAAGCATCCTGGGGAGGCACCAACTTCTCCCCCACTTATTTCATTCTCAACTCCTGCAAACAACAGTTAGAAAACAAACACGTACCGACTGTGTTCTACACACGAGTCGTATACAAAGACACAAACTATACTCGACAACCTGGCCGGACGGACCGACCTGCTCTGATACCAATTGTAACACCCCACTTTCCAATTTAAAATAAAATACAAATAATAATGAAAAATCAGAGTTTTTAACAACTCAGTGGGATATCACATCATCGAAAACAACAAGGTCTCTTCATAATAAAATTTCCAAAGGAACAACGGAAGAATTTAATTAGTTTCGAAATCATGGCCATCCACCAATTTACACCAAAAAAATATCCTTAAGGTAAGGTTCACCATAAAATATTTTCACCAAAAAGAATACGTAACAAGGAAATGAAAAGAAATCCAAAACAACTACGAAAACATCCCGACATCCCGTGTTACGTATCAGAGCACTCCTTTAGACTCGACCAAGCAACACGAACATCCAAGCTATCTAAGTACCTGGATTATCTGTACTTCCGAAGAAGCACAGACACAACAACAACAAAGGGGTGAGAAATCACATTCAATATAAAAAGGTGAATAATACATATCAGAGGGTAATATTCACACATAAGTCAACAACACACAAACACGACCTACTGTCAAATATTATTATCAAACATTAAATAAAAAAGTAATACAACACGACACAATGCATGCGGTACCGACTCATTGGTTCATTCAATCGAACCCGGATAGATCACATACACCTCTACTTGGCAATGATCTATCCCCCACCATTCTCCACATAGGAGTACGGATGAATCACATACACTCCTCCTGAGCAATGATTCATCCCACCAATCACCGTGAAAATGCATGACACGTAATGCATATTGAAACACATGTATAATACATAGATACATGCTCACGATCCTCCTGATCACACCATCAACCACAAAATCATCATCCAACCACATAAGATTATTTTATATCACATAACACACATATATCACATTAGACAACTCAATTCACGATCCTCCTGATCATAACAATTATACACGTAGTACTAGTACTCATGTATTACAAAGGTCATACTTATTTACGATCCTCCTGATCACACCTTAACATAGCATTCACACCATCATCACACAGTTGATTCATGCACACCAAACACCTAAATTATTAATCAATTCCTTAAAATTATTAAAATTATTGTTTCCATCACCAATGTTTTATTTTCCAGCACCTGGCACCTATTCTCTACTTCTCAAACCAAGGGAAACTGATTGCGATGCAAAAACGGGAGAGAAATCGCAAAACGGTGAAAATCTGCACTCAGACTATCCATACGCGTATTGACCTGTGTCATACGCATATGACTTGCTTCCTCGCCCTGCCTTACGTGTATACCCCTATTTGATACGCGTAAGGCCTCCTGCCTCGCCCTGTCGTACGCGTATTGCCCAACTTCATACGCGTATGGGCAGAGACCCATTTTCCTCCAATTTCAAACTTTCAGATCTCCCTACGCGTAAGGCTACTCCATACGCGTATGGGCAGAGGGCCATATCAAAACCTTCTCCCTCAGCCACCCTTACGCGTAACACCCTTCCTCCTTCACTCTCATACGCGTATGGCCTTGCCCAATACGCGTATGGCCAGATCTGTTACGCAAACGACCAGAGACCTCACCATTCTACACTCTGCTACGAATTTCATACTTCTTCACCCCCAACCAGTCCTAGAATTATTCCTACATTGATTTTAGTTCCTAATTCTCATCTTTTCTCTTGCACCTAAGATTACTAGTTCAACATTACGAGTTCTGGGTTTCAATTTCGTATCCCTAATCAGTATCAGAATTAGGTCTATGACAGACAACATCATACAACAATCATCAACATCAAGACATCAGAATTCAACATGCAATGCAACTATTAATAATTCACAGACATTACAATGCAGATCCACATACATGCATTCAAATCAACATTCAGCACATGTTCATATAAATTCTTACGGGGTTAAGGAATCCCCACTACCCTCATATGAAAAGATTCACCAAATATTAAACAGTTCCCCCCCCCCTCACCACAAATCTCTACAGAAAATCTGGAATTTGGGAAAGAAGATCAATCCCTAGCACTCCTTGTTGTTCTTGTTCTTCCTTTCTCTCAACCTTGGTTTACGTGCAAACTGACTAACTTTCCCCTAAACCCCTCAATCCCCTAATAATCTGATTTTTTTTATTAATTTAATAAAATAATAATATTAATTCTAATAATAATAATAGTAATAATAAAATTATTATTATTCTCCCATTTAGTTAATATTACTAAACACCTCTAATCACCCATTTAACCTCATAATTCTACTCTACAAAATACCCTCCAAACTAAGGACAACTTCATCTGCTCTCAAACACTCCCACACAAAGCCAAAGAATTATACATAACACACGACGATTAAATAATTCAAATTGGGGTGTTACAACTCTCACCCACTTAAATTATTTTCGTCCTCGAAAATATAACGGATATGAATCACTCCGAGTACAACTCTCACATTTGACAACCAACAATCATGCCAACAAAAAGGTACACCATGAATAATACAAACTGACAAACCTCCTTGCTAACAACAACCACATCAACGACAAGATGCAATGCTCATACAATGCACTTGTCTTCTAACTCACGACTCAAAGAATACTCAAGTTACGAACACACACAAAGATCGTTACCCTCACCATAGGTAACTCTCTCCTAATTCCCCACCATAGGAATTAGTCAACCGCACTCGAGCCATCACCATAGATAACGAGGCAACAACAAAACAAGAACATAAGGTTCTACGACACAACATCGTTTTCAACAACATCTACATATTCATAATACCAACATCCTTGTCACACAACATTATCATAACAATGCTACGATTCACCGATAGACATATAACCAAAGCATCCATCTACCTAGCAGCCCATGAATAATATTTAAACCTTCCACCTAACACTTCCATTCCGAAATGTCCAATGGTATCATCATTCTTACATGTTTCCACTGTTCAACTTATGAACTCTTACAAGTTACGCACGCTTATACGAGAGACACCATATCACGCTTTCGATGCGGACTCTGATTACTCGTAACAATCCAATCCACCAATGTCATATGCAACTTCTGAATCGCTCCATCATTCACCAGAAAAAAAAATCATAATTCATTACTAATATACCCAACCTCACACTCTACTGTGTGATCTCACACACCAGACACAAGTCTCTGAACTGTCCAAATAATTCTAATCCGTCTGACCATCAAAACAGACGTGTATAAAAAAACTGCCGATTTAACTCATTTGGCACGACATTAACTTCTCCCATAGGATAATTCTAGCTGAAGTCATAATTCATCCGAAACCCAACCATCCTCGTTGCCTCATACTCTATTATTTCCGACCAAACAGGTACTCAATATTCCCGTGATTACTAAACACTTTGAACTCAAAAACATAAAAATAATACCTTCAGGTTCTCAACACAACAGTAACTGCGACCATCTTGAAATCATGAATTCTCAATCGTCGTAGAGCATAAGCCACGACTTTACCATCCTGCATTAGTTCACTAACCAAACTCATCATAGAGGCATCCCAATACCTCACAACGGTTTATTAGGATTACGCAGATTCAATTGAAGCCATAGACAAATTCCACCTTACCCTTCTCAACTCCCTCGTAATGAACATTCAAGGCAACAACTTACCCTTTGCAAGTTCACTGCAATACCAAAAATGCTAACTTGGAAAAACCTCCCATAACCTCCGGTAATAACTAATTAAAGTCTAAAAAGCTGCTCATCACCTTAACCGACTTCGGAGCCTCTCATTATAGTACTGCCTCTACATTCCGATGGATTCATAACCATACCATTATCATAAATAACATATCCAAGAAAACTAACCTTTTCCCACCAAAATTCTCACCTGAATAATTTAGCATAAAAGAAAGCCCATTTCGTTTCGACACTTGCAACTGGATTCTCAAACACCATACGAACTCTCCTTCTAATTTTTTTTATAATAGATCTGAATATCCCTAACGAACACCACTCTGAACTTATCCAATTAAGTATGGAAGATACAATTCAAATACTACACAAACATTCCAGACGTCTTATTAACACTGTACGACATCACTGTACATTGTAACGCTCAACCTCATTCCAAAGTATACAAATTCTTAAAGTCTCGTACAATCTTTCATTAGGTAATTCTAATGCTACCAACTCATACTCTTCCCGGATACACATCTGGTAATCACGTACAACTGGCAGCCACTCACCATAGCTTCTCTACCCATTCCAGAACACTATTATCACAACCATAACAAACATCTTACTCTCATCTCCTAAGAGTTTCCTGCTTACTTAGCAGATATAACCTCAACCATTCGCTTTCATCCAATTTAGTTCACTTTCGACTTTCCGAGGATAAACTAATACTCTTACCAAAACAACTTGCTCCAATAAACTCACCATTTGCAACTAAAAACTCCTAATTCGAAACTTGTGAACAATTCATTAACCTTCTGCATCTGCATCTGCAATGCAATTCTCATATGCTCTGCGTGATCTCTCTCCGTTTCGGAATACTAAATTATCATTAATAAGCTCTGACTGTATAATTCATATATTCCATACATACACCCTGCATCTACTTTCCGTACGGAGTCATTGACATCATACTCGTACCAAGTGTTGGGTCAATAGCCACTTCTACCTTATTAACACGTCCATGCTCCACTTATCTCGCCTAAAATAAATCCAAAAATCCACAAACAACCGGTAACTCAACCCACGTCACTTCACCACTAGCTCGTCACAACACGAACATTAATACACTGAGGCTTCGCCCAATAGATATCTACCCATTTGCTCAGCACACAACAATGTCAGTTCCCTACCATTGACCGACTCGGACCCACATCTCGGAAAAACATCAAGGATTACCAATCACTGGCATATCTCTTGCCATCACCTTGTCCTCTACTCACTGAAACGCAATCACTAACCATACATGATTGTCCTACTTCGAAGGCATCCTCCAAATTGACCGACCGACAAGTACCTCTCTTCTACATCCCCTTCATATAATGACGTTCTCTACCGACTCAACACAATCATTTTCCACATCACATGCTATCTTAACCGTCAATGTGCATCTATACGTTCATCCCGATTTCCGAAGACTATTAACAAGAGATTGAGGGTGATCAGTTCCCCAATTTGTTCATAGACAGCCAGTCATCCTGATGAAGTATAAACCCTTCCGTACCAACTATGATAGCACTCCATTACTCACCAATCCATCCTTCCATAGTGGAAGCATCCTGGGGAGGCACCAACTTCTCCCCCACTTATTTCATTCTCAACTCCTGTAAACAACTGTTTGAAAACAAACACGTACCGACCGTGTTCTACACACGGGTCGTATACAAAGACACAAACTATACTCGACAACTTGGCCGGACGGACCGACCTGCTCTAATACCAATTTTAACACCCCACTTTCCCATTTAAAATAAAATACAAATAATAATGAAAAATCAGAGTTTTTAACAACTCAGTGGGATATCACATCATCGAAAACAACAAGGTCTCTTCATAATAAAATTTCCAAAGGAACGGCGGAAGAATTTAATTAGTTTCGAAATCACGACCATCCGCCAATTTACACCAAAAAAATATCCTTAAGGTAAGGTTCACCATAAAATATTTTCACCAAAAAGAATACGTAACAAGGAAATGAAAAGAAATCCAAAAAACTACGAAAACATCCCGACATCCTGTGTTACGTATCAGAGCACTCCTATAGATTCGACCAAGCAACATGAACATCCAAGCTATCTAAGTACCTGGATTATCTGTACTTCCGAAGAAGCACAGACACAACAACAACAAAGGGGTGAGAAATCACATTCAATATAAAAAGGTGAATAATACATATCAGAGGGTAATATTCACACATAAGTCAACAACATACAATAACGACCTACTGTCAAATATTATTATCAAACATCAAATAATAAAGTAATGTAACACGACACAATGCATGCGGTACCGACTCATTGGTTCATTCAATCGAACCTGGATAGATCACATACACCTCTACTTGGCAATGATCTATCCCCCACCATTCTCCACATAGGAGTACGGATGAATCACATACACTCCTCCTGAGCAATGATTCATCCCACCAATCACCATGAAAATGCATGACACATAATGCATATTGAAACACATGTATAATACATAGATACATGCTCATGATCCTCCTGATCACACCATCAACCACAAAATCATCATCCAACCACATAAGATTATTTTATATCACATAACACACATATATCACATTAGACAACTCAATTCACAATCCTCCTGATCATAACAATTATACACGTAACACCTAAATTATTAATCAATTCCTTAAAATTATTAAAATTATTGTTTCCATCACCAATGTTTTATTTTCCAGCACCTGGCACCTATTCTCTACTTCTCAAACCAAGGGAAACCGATTGCGATGCCAAAACGGGAGAGAAATCGCAAAACGGTGAAAATCTGCACTCAAACTATCCATACGCGTATTGACCTGTGTCATACGCATATGACTTGCTTCCTCGCCCTGCCTTACGCGTATACCCCTATCTGATACGCGTAAGGCCTCCTGCCTCGCCCTGCCGTACGCGTATTGCCCAACTTCATACGCGTATGGGCAGAGACCCATTTTCCTCCAATTTCAAACTTTCAGATCTCCCTACACGTAAGGCTACTCCATACGCGTATTGCCATGCCACCATACACGTACCATACGCGTATGGGCAGAGGGCCGTATCAAAACCTTCTCCCTCAGCCACCCTTACGCGTAACACCCTTCCTCCTTCACTCTCATACGCGTATGGCCTTGCCCAATACGCGTATGGCCAGATCTGTTACGCAAACGACCAGAGACCTCACCATTCTACACTCTGCTACGAGTTTCATACTTCTTCACCCCCAATCAGTCCTAGAATTATTCCTACATTGATTTTAGGTCCTAATTCTCATCTTTTCTCTAGCACCTAATATTACTAGTTCAACATTACGAGTTCTAGGTTTCAATTTCGTATCCCTAATCTGTATCAGAATTAGGTCTATGACAGACAACATCATACAACAATCATCAACATCAAGACATCAGAATTCAACATGCAATGCAACTATTCACAATTCACATACATTACAATGCAGATCCACATACATGCATTCAAATCAACATTCAGTACATGTTCATATAAATTCTTACGGGGTTAAGGAATCCCCACTACCCTCATATGAAAAGATTCACCAAATATTAAACAGTTTCCCCCCTTACCTCGAATCTCTACAGAAAATCTGGAATTTGGGAAAGAAGATCAATCCCTAGCACTCCTTGTTGTTCTTGTTCTTCCTTTCTCTCAACCTTGGTTTACGTGCAAACTGACTAACTTTCCCTTAAACCTCTCAATCCCCTAATAATCTGATTTTTTTTATTAATTTAATAAAATAATAATATTAATTCTAATAATAATATTAATAATAATAATAGTAATAATAAAATTATTATTATTCTCCCATTTAGTTAATATTACTAAACACCTCTAATCACCCATTTAACCTCATAATTCTACTCTACAAAATACCCTCCAAACTAAGGACAACTTCATCTGCTCTCAAACACTCCCACACAAAGCCAAACAATCAGACATAACACACGACGATTAAATAATTCAAATTGGGGTGTTACAATCAACACTTCCAACCCAAACAGCATCATAATATCCTACCATGATAGGATTAGTGTCATGTGAGTAAAGAATACCACATTCACATGTTCCATTAACATATTTCAAAATTGTCTTTACTTGAGCAAGGTGGCTGGACTTGGGTTTTGCTTGATATCAAGCACACACACCAATAGAGAAAGTGATCTCATGTCTGCTTTTTGTAAGGTGGAGCGTACTTCCAACCATGCTTCTGTATAGGCTTTGATCTACATCAACTCCATTTTCATCCTTGGTCACTTTCACATGCGTAGCAGTAGGAGTTCTTTTATCACAAGCATTGTCAAGGCTAAACTTCTTCACTATACTCTTACCATACTTGCTTTGAGAAACAAATATATTGTCTTCCATTTGTTTAACCACGAATTTCCCTTAACTATCTTCAAACATAAAGTTTTATCTATTCCTTCTCCCTTGTAGCCATTGCTGATAAGAAACTCAGTCAATCTTTCATACCAAGCTCTTAGAGCTTACTATAACCCATAAAGAGCTTTCTTCAACCATAACACATGGTCTTGAAAACTATGATCAATGAACCCCTTTGGTTGCTCTATATAGATTTCTTCATTGAGATAACTATTTAGAAAAGCACTTTTGACATCCATTTCAAACAATCTGAATTTCATCATGCATGAAATTCCTAGTAGTAATCTAATGGACTCGAGTATAACAGCATGAGTAAAGATATCATCAAAGTTCACTCCTTATATTTGAGTGTGTCCTTGAGCCACTAACCTTGCCCTGTTTCTTGTAACATTACCACTTTGATCAAATTTGTTCTTGAAAATCCAATTAGCACCAATGATATTGACATCTTCAAGTCTAGGTACTAAATCCCACACTACATTTCTTCAGTTGACACAGTTCCTCTTGCATGGCATTTATCCAGAACTCATAAGTTAGAGCTTCTTTGACATTCTTAGGTTCAATCTGGGAGATGAAGCAAGAGTTAGAAATCATATTTCTGGATCTAGTAATGACTCATTCATTCAGATTACCTATGACATCATCAATAGGAAGATCCTTCTGAACTATGATGGAAGGTCCCTTGTTGATATTGGTTTCTTCAGAATTTGCACTTTCAATCTCAATGTCAGACGCCTTGTCTAGAACATTTGTTTGGACATATATTGGTTGAAGGATAATATCATCTTCATCCTCAACAACTTCTTTATCTTTATGGTTACCATAATAATAACATTAATGGATTCCATCATAGTCTTTGTACGAGAGATGAAGACCTTGTAAGCCTTTCTATTTATAGAGTAACCAAGGAATACCCCTTCTTCACTCTTTGGATCCATTTCTCTACTTTGTTCATGATCTTCCAAAATGTAACAGTTACTATCAAAGACACAGAAATACTTAACGTTTTTTTTTCTTCCTTTCCAAAGTTCATACAATGTAGCTTTGGTTCCATATCTATGGTCACTCTATTGTGAATATAGTATGCAGTGTTCATGGCTTCATCCCGAAAACGATAAGACGATTTCTTAGAATGCAACATGACTCTAAAAGCTTCTTGCAAGGTTCTATTCTTGCACTCTACCACTCCTTTTTGTTAAGGTGTGATAAGTGTTGAGGATTCATGACTGATCCCTCTAATAGAGCAAAAATCAGAGAACTTGGAGTTATTTCACCCCCCCTTCCTTTGGGATATGAAGGCATAGATCTTTGAACACGTCAAAAGTATCATATTTTTCTCTAATGAAGTTAACCCATGTATATCTTGAAAAATCATCCACACATACAAAGACATATCTCTTTCCACCAAGACTTTTAACTTGCATGGATACCATGATATCCATATAAAGTAACTCACGAACCTTTGATGTGTTAGATGTTGGAGCTTCTTGTGGGACATCTTGATTTACTTGCCTATTTGGAAACATCCGCTGATTTTTCCTTCTTCAATCTTCAAGTTTAGCAAACCTTTTATGGCTTCAGCAGATATGGCCTTCTTCATCCTAGAGAGATTGGGATGTCCAAGTATTTGTATTTGAATCTTAACCCCTTAATGAGAACTTCTTGATCTTTTTTGTTGACAACATATTTGGATTTGTTGAAGTTTACATTCAACCATTGATCACACAACTAACTAAATCTCATCAATTTTGCATTTAACCTTTCTACCAACAATACAATGCTAAGACAAGGAAGACCAAGGTTAACCATTATGCCCATTCCTTTTATTCATCCCTTAGATCCATCACTAAAAGTGACATAACTGTTGGAGAAAGGTTTCAACTCCTTAAGATATGTCATTTCTCCAGTCATGTGCTAGGAACACCTACTATAAAAATATTAATCTTCTCTTGAGGAAACTCTGAGAGAAGTATGAGCTATTAGACATATGAATTTTCCTTTGGGTTTCCATACCTTCGTAGCTTGAGATTTCTTCCCTTTCTTTATTTTAGGCCTAGGTTGACTATAAAATGGAGGATAAACATATAATTTATAAGAAAAGGTCTTAAATGACCATATCTACAACAGTGATGACATTTCTTGGCAACTTTCTTGTAGCCTCTACGTTGAGGGTACACGTGTTGAGCATGATGTCGAGACATGTGATCCATTTGCTTCTTTGGTAGGACATCCTTCTTAATGTGCTTCTTTGGTAGGACATCTCAAACAACCAAGAAAATGCAAGAAAATCAAGTTCTGCTTCAGTGGTAATCGGTTACAGTATAACTGCTAACCGGTTACACAGTTCAAAATTGCAAAAATTACGCAGAAAAAAACAGGGTAACCGGTTAACAGATATGCTGTAACCGGTTACACAGCAGCAGAATTAAAAAATAAGTGTTCAGAATCACTTTTCAGCAGATTATCACTTCTCCAATCACCTGCATGTTAGGGCATCTCAATATGCACGAAAATTACATCTCAAAACCAGTAAACACACATCAATCAACCAGCAACAACAATCAAATCCACAATCCAAAGGATCAAACACAACAAATTCAAGATCTACATCATGAACAAGCAAAATAAGCTAAAATAAAAAGTAGATCTAAAATTCACCAACCTACAAAGCTGAGAATTGCTTTGGTGAATGTTGATAAGCTGCAATTGATGAATCTAAGCAAGAAATTCAGAGAGCCAATGTAATCTTCAAGAGAAAATGCAAAATAAATGCAATGGGATGAACTTGCTTCAAGCTTCTCCAAAATCACTTCCAAGAACTTAAATCCAAAACCAAAACAGTAGCAAAATCAGAATTCCTTCAAGAATTAGTGAATGGATGAAGGTTTAGTTCCAAGATCAACAAATTTCAATGCAAAATTTGTTAAACTTTGATGGTGGAAATTTGAGTGAGGGTTTTGGAATGAGAGAGAAGTTGAGAGAAAATTGGAGTGAAATGTGTAGAAAATTCAGAAAATGGATCGAAGTTATGTGAGGTTTGGAATGAATTGATTTAAAATAGAAGCTAGGTTAGGAATTCAAATGTGGTTTAGAGTGAGGTTTAGTGGGTGGAAATTGGGGGGAAAAGTGGATTAGGAAAGGAAATGAGGAATTAGAGTGGAAAATGTTGGAAGGAATTTGAATTTTGGATGGAAAATGATGAAAATATCAATTCTAGATCCTTCCCACACGTGCACATGCCAAGCACATGATCACAAATGATGCAAACTAAAATTTTCAAATTTTGCCCAGAGTAACCAGTTACAGCATATCTGCTAACCGGTTACTCAGTTCAAAAACTGAAGAAATACGCAGAAAAACCAAAAGGTAACCGGTTATCAGATACGCTGTAACCGGTTACACAGTGCAAATTTTGAATTTTGGCGCCTTTTGGAGGTAAACTTGGAAAACTGACCTTTGACCGCTGTTTTGAAGCCCGTTAAGCCTCCGAAACTCAAAACTTGATATTGCTACTGAGTAACACCTGAAAAGGAACACGAATTCTTGCTGACACCTCAAAGTATCCTGCTGAATTAATAAGGTCTGATACCGGATCACTTGATCAAAAATTGACTGCCAGGGTTTCTGATCATCAAATCATCTAATGAGCAAAATAAATGCTCAAAATGACTTTGAAAGCTATCTGCTTGGCTCTGAACACCATTGAAAATCATACTGGAACTGACAACGCCATGAGCCGCTGGAACATACCTTGATCCCATGCTAAGAACCAATGATATGCAAAGATGATAATGCAAGAATGAAACGAAACATAAGCCGGTTAGAGGTTGGAAAAAGAAAGGGCAAATTTTGAGGTGTTACAGCTGCCCCTATTCAAACTTCTTGGATCCGAGGGTATGGAAGCAAAGACTTTCAGACAATCGGGATACACGGAGATTGAATACCAAAATAACCTGGAAATTTACAACCTGCGGGGGGGTCATACCCCAAAACTTTCCCTCTCATTTCTTCATATCATTTAGCATGAGCTTTCATTTCATTGCATTACATTCAAGCATAGAAAAACAAAACATCAAGCATTTGCATGGCATCTTGCATAAGGGCATGGGATAAGTTGTTTCTCAGAAGTTGATCATCCAAAGCAAAGGAAATAAGAACCAAGGGTCTCCCACAAGCTTAAAAGGTCGCATACATCATATGTCATCTCAATTGATCCCACAAGGCATTGGAAGAGGAGAACTCATCAAGAAGATTGGGCAGTGCACCATCTCCTATACAAGGCAGTCTAGAATTGGGATCTGATTCTCAAATGGGCAAGCTCTTTGAGTTTTTATCATCTTCAAATGGCATATCTCATCATTGTTTGAGAGGATACACATCATATTCAGAGGAATTTGGATTTGGAGGATGTGCTATTTCCTCCTAACCAGAGGGTGCCAAAATTAGGGTTTGACCTGAAATCAGTTTGTCTCTGATTTTTTTGGCAAAACTTGATCTCATGGTTTTCCTTATGTTCTTAAGTGTATATGGATGGAAAGTTGCTCATCAATTGGTTTCAGAAGGGTCTCAATTGATCAGTTGCTTGATAATCAAGAAATTGGGGAAAAAGTAAATTGTGCAGTGAGAAAAGTCAACTCCTGACTTTTTGAGGTCAAATTCATGAAATTCATGTTATATATGTTCAATGGAAAAAATTTGATCAAGAAATGATGGCGGAATAATGAAAAATCAAGAAATCCCAAAACTGCCAAAAATAGAAACTTTAGGGTTGCCAAAAATAGTAAGTTTGGACCATCTTGCACCCTACTTTGAGGCTCTCTTTCTCCAAGATAAAAGCTCCAAACCTCAGGCCCAAGTTGAGCCAATTAAAGTTCATGTTCTAAGCTTCAAATCCATATAAAGAACTCCTTCATTGGATAAAAATTGAGTGAGTTATGGTTGATCAAAGTTTGATGAAACTAGGTCCGAAACTAAGTCATGACCAAGCATGCCCAGGCCCACGCGCCATAATTTTGACAAACACTTGGTGTGCCAAATGTCAAGCTGAGTTTCTTCAAGATAAAAGCCCCAAATGAAAAACTTTTCAACATCAAAGTTATTCCTTGCCATGCCCTCTTCAATGTTGATGTTGGACAAATTTTGATTTGATCAAGTTATAATCGAGATATATTGGTCCCAAGTAGGTATGTTCATGCTGAAATCTCATGCACCAAGTCGCCTTGCCAACCAACCACTTGCCATGTCCACAAATCAGTTCCAAACCTTGGTGTTCCAAGCTATTTTTCACCAACTTCCAAGCCTTAATTCAATCCAAAATCAACATCAATCATGTTCTATGATGTTCTATCCTTCATTTGACACCAAAAAACTCACCAAATTATCCACCATACGTGGATAAATTCATCATCAAACATCCATGTTACCTTTGATCTCAAGATGTTACAAGATTAGAAGGAAATGAGTTGTTGTTGTTGTTGTTGTCATGTTCATTCCACACGCATACACACCAGTCACTTCTTTTCCTCTTACAGCCAAACATTTTCCTTACCTGCACGTGTCATCCATGCTTATCGTACATGAAAATGGAAAGAATAAAAACTTGTGGAACAAGTTTCTTTGCTACAGCTCATCTCCATCACACGAGTTCATCACCACTGATTCACCTCCACCTCACCATAACATCCTAAACATACTACACCATAATACAGCCAAGCCAACTCGCCCTAACTAACTTGGCTCAGTTAGTTAGAGGCCACTCATTTAACCAAGCATTGACTCACTTAACTGACTCATTTGACCATGAGTTAACATATTAAACTCAACATATAAATCAAAGTTTCACTCACAAATTGGATTCAACTTTCATTTCTCACTCTTCCTCTCAAACATTGCAAGTTTTCTCTCAAAAAATTTCTCTCTGAGTTTTCCAGTCTCTCTCTGAGTTCACACGAAACTTTCTATAACCTTTCATCTCCATCATCATCTTTGTTCCATTTTTGATCAAGAACAAGAGTAAACAGATTCAAATCATCAAGTTTAACTTCCATACAGTTGGATTCGCTTCAAGATTTCAAGCTCCAAAGCCTTTATTTGGCCAGTTAAAGCTAAAGGAAGAAGCATATTCTCTGGTGTTCTTGTAGGATCCAAAGTTTCATCACATTTCAGGTTCCATTTCTCAACTTTTTTTCTACTATATTCAGCTTGCTTCATGTTGTTTAGAGCTTATTAGAGGCTATGCGTGAGTCCTGGCTAGTTGATAGGCTCTTTAGGAGCTTAGGTGTGATTTTAGGGCAAATTGCTTTGGCTCGGTTTGTGTTGTATGTGCATGATCTATGATATATAATTGTGTATTCTTGATCTCCATTACTTCCTCTTTATTTTGGTATGAGAGTTGTGCATTTCTGCGAAAATTGAGGTTGCAGGTGGTGGTTGCTCGCCGGAGAAGATGACCGGAGGTCCTTCTCCAGCCGGTGAGTTTTAATTTTAGGGTTTTTGCATGTTTGAATTGTGACCGTTGGATATGTGCATCATGTGGTTGATACGTTGCCAACACATTAAAATCAAGTTATAACATGAGTCCTTGAGTGTATGCGTTCTATGGTTATTATCGTGTGTATTCAATCTGATCTGTTTATCATGTATGATTTATTCTCATAAGATTAATCCAACGCTTTGTATGTTGCCAGCGCAATAATGAACCATGTGGATCACGCGTGGAATTTATTTTCAATATGAGTATTCTGGTGAGTGCATGTGCATGGTTGCTTTGGTGCGCGTGATATGTGGTGCGTTGGATCATGTGATTTGATTCGTTGTATGGATATGATTGCATCCTCATGTTGAATGAGTGTACACTGCATCACACGCGCACATGTTTTTAATTGGATTGGGCTCAAATTAATATCTGCACCTCCATTCTGAGCCCATTGTGACTTTTGAATGTGAAAATTACTCTGAATACACCCCTTCTCATTTCTTTTATTCTTTTAATTTCTTTTTCACATCTGTTTGGATTTTGTTTTTTTAAAAATAGTAAATGACTTCTAAAAATCATAATAAAGTTCATGAATCATCTTCATAGTTTTATAAAAATTTTGAAAATTTTATTTTTTATTTTTCTTTTAGTTTTTGCCTCCGAATTAATTGTTGCTTGAATTTCTTTTTGAAGTGGTTCATTTGTGCACACTAGATCTTGTTGATTTTATTTCTCATCATTGGTACATATTTTGATCCTCATTCTTTTTGTATATTTTAAAGGATACTTTGAAGCATTTAAAAACATTTTTGTCATATTTTGAAAAAAACATCTTTGCATCATTTTGAGTCATTTCTTTGCGCATGATCATGCGGAACCTTATTGACTCTACCATGCTTGTTTGATTGAGTTTCTTTGTGTTGCTTTGCATGAGTTTTTGGTATGATAGTTGACTCTCGTTGAGGTCTCTTGGGACCTAATTTGATGATTTTTAAATCATGTTTGGTATTTGTTTGTTGACTCTCATTTGGGGTGCTCTTTTGTGAACATCTTTGACCATGTTTGTTTGCTTGCCTAAGAAGGCACTTGTGTCATTGTATGATATCATTTCTTCTTGACTTATTGAGCCATGTTTAGATCATTATAGGTCTTGTGAGTGAAATTATGGGTCCTTGGTTTTAAGTTAACATCTTTTTATGTACATGTTCAATACTTGTTTCACATGTTTCCTTTTGACTTAATTTCTCATCCTTTTTCATCTAAGTTCCAACTTGAAGTGTAATTGGTTTGTTTATGCCATGGCATACTATCCATTTGCATTTCATATGAAGTATGCCTCTGACTTTGAAGTATTGCATTCATTCCATATGCCATTTATGTCTAACTTTGCATACTTGAACATGTTGCATCCAAATGCATGCTTTTTTTTTCCTCTAACTTCTAAATGACTTGTAATTGTTTGAATGTGATTGTCTTGTGCATCTTATGTTCATATTAACATGTCATACCACTTCTGATTGTGATACTTAAGTTTCATCTTGAACTTTTTTAGGTTTGACTTATGCCTTAAGTAATTTCTTTCCATGATAAATCCATGTTCATATCTTCTCACTTATTCTCCTAGTCACTCTTAAGGCTTGGATGCTTGATTGTAGGCCTCATATAACATTTGTATATCATGTTTAGGCACATGTTTAGGTCATCCTCATTCTGACTTTGACATTACTTGAAGCATTATTGCATGACCACTTTGCATATCCATTCATTCTTCATCCAATTCTTTCATAATGCATTTCTTTGTGATTTAAGGAAGTGTATGTGTGCATTTGATTTGTGTTTGCTCTCATATTATTGGAGAACATTTTTATGATGTGCATTCTGACCTTGTGCCTCCCTTAACCTTTAAGATGCTTTTAATTTGATTCTTGATTTGTGTAAGTCTCATTTGTTCATCTTAACTTGTTTCTTCACTTGTAGATAATTGTACTAACCATTTCAGGGGCTAATGGTAAGTCACTTGAGTGTGGAAATACACCCACATTCTATTTTCTTTCTTCATCTTTTAATCATTCAATTTGTGTTGTTTAAGCATTTAATAATGCTATGTTTTCACAATTTTCTTTCTTCCCTCTTAGAAATAACTTAACTTCCATCTTGGAAGTAAGTTGCTTTCTACCTACTTCTATTCTCCTTTCTCTTAGGATTAGGTTTCTTAAACCTCACTAAACCTTAGGATCACCATGCATGATAACATTAAGATTGAGTCTTAGTCTCCCCTTTTAGTTTTTACCTTTACTCCGCTTTTGAGTCTCTTCTTCTCATCTTCAAACAAAAGTAAAAACACTTAATAAAGGCAAAACAAATATTGTATTTAAGCCTTTCATGTGAGAATGAGATAGTGAAGGATCTTCTCTCATTTTCTTAGAATGTTTAGCGTACGTCCCATCTCGGGTCGATATGCGAGGCATTCGATCTTACATGAGGGACTTAAATACAATATGCGTTGTAAACACAAAAACAACTACAAAAACACTTCTTCTTAAAAGACGAAAACAAACAATAACGTCTTTCCTTCAGGAATTCTTTTCTCATCTCACTCATTCTCAGCGTACGAACGTGCTTCTCCTCGTTCTCTTGCAAGACGGTAACGCCTAAGTCTCCATACAGCGAGCTGCAACACCTGAGCTAGAACATCATCCATTCCCTAAAAAACACAAACAACTTTCCCTTAGTTGAGGGGAACTACGTCGCTCTGATTCTCATGTTCCTGATGAGATACGTAGGCAGTGGGGTAGGGCCCATTCGAGCACTTTTATTTTCCCTACATTTGTTTATCTTTCTCTCCTTTCCTTTTCCAGTTCTCCAGCTAGCATTTCCTTTTCCAGTATCCTTTCCTTACACCCTTTGATTGAAGCAGCAAACGTGGATCCCATCGGGTACGATGGACGTGAGGGGGTGCTAATACCTTCCTCTCGCGTAACCGACTCCCGAACCCGGTTCTTTTGGTCGCAAGACCTTGCTCTTTCCTTTCCTTTAGGTTTACGCAGTGTTTCCTTTCCCTCTCTTGGGATAAATACACATTGCTGGCGACTCTGTTTTCGTGCCACTTTCGCATTTGTACTAGGATGAAAATCCCGGGAGCGACAGCTGGCGACTCTGCTGGGGAATACCACTTCCAGAATCTCTGGTTCCCTTAGCGAGTCAATCTTAGTGTTTGTCTGTTTTTCTTTCATTGGGTGTTTACTGCTGTACTGTATTGCTATTTACTGTATTACTGCTTTACTATATTTTACTATATTACTGTATTTACCGTATTTTAGAATTTTTATTTCATATGCTATATTGTGCTATATTGTTGTGCTGTTTGCTGTTTGGCGGGATGGGGTATTCTGAGAGATAGGCCCAATACACAGGCCTGAGTGCACTTATGTTTAGTGTGTCTCATGTCCTCTCGCGTTCCATCTCGGTTCGAGGAGGGAGTATGAAACACAATCTGGATGTGGTTCTCTCTAGAGAATTCTGCGTTGTGGATCTTCCACGATGGTAGAGCTATCTGGAAGAGCTGTTAAGTCTGGATGACCTTTTAGGATGACCCCTCTTCATTTTGAGGTGAATCAGAGGACGATCTCTTTGTTTGGCGACAACATTGTATCCTTCGGGCTGAATGTGCTATTGCTTCTCATTCCGAGATTCGAATTTGAGGATCCTCACTTTCTAGTACATACATGTGAGATGGGGGGATTGTTTACAGGTGTGCAGGAACCCTTGACTTTCAGAATACCCGGGTTTTCTTATGAGTTCTGGATTTGTTACTGAATCTTTGGTTCTGATCAGTTCACATTTGTCCTAGATTTGTTATTGGACTTCTTATCCTGGTGTTGTATATCTCACCGAATTCAGATTGCAATACAGTGGATTCAGCTTTATTTGTGCGTCACTGATCACATGCTCTTGCATACATATCATCATTAGAATTCTTGCATTTGACCTTCATGTTTATTCATTTGCAGGGTATACTTCCTTTCGATTCCAGTTGACAGTTCCCTTTCGCAGCTATGGAGATTCCCAAGAAGAACAATGTGCATTATACTTTCTTTGACACAAAGGTGGGACAGTTACGAAAGATGGTTTCTCTTATTACTCCAGACCATGTGGGTATGTTCCGAAAGGCTTATGGGGAGATCATGACTGTGGTTGTTGACTTGAATGCTTCAGAAAGGAGTGCCATCCATACGTGCTTAAAGTTTTATGACCCACAGCTAAGGTGCTTCACTTTCTCGGATTTTCAGTTAGCCCCGATGCTAGAAGAGTATGCCCTGCTTCTAGGTGTGCCTCTCAAGTACCAGATTCCTTTCAACTCTGACATGCGCCCTCCAAAGCCTGAAGAGATAGCTAAGGCCCTCCATCTGAGCGTACCTGTGGTAGCAGATAACATCGCCACCAAAGGAGGTTTATCTGGTTTTCATTTGGACTTCTTGGTTGCCAAAGCTGAAGAATGTGCTGCTAAGTCTCAGTGGGAAACCATTTGTGCAATCCTGGCTTTGAGCATCTATGGAATTATGCTGTTTGCTGATGAACCTAAGTTTGTGGACATGAGTGCAATCCATATCTTTGTGCTGAAGAATCCTATACCTACACTCCTGGGTGATTTGTACTATTTTGTGCATTTTAAAAATGAGAAGAAACGAGAAGGTTTGGTTAGATGTTGCACACCTCTGTTCCATAAGTGGCTCATGAGTCATTTACCAAATTCAGAGGCCTTTTTGGATCCTCATCCTGCAAAGAATTGGGCTAAGAGGATGATTCAGTTGATAGCAAAGGACATTCGTTGGTTCAATCAAAGGACGATGGGTGGAGATTTTGTCAGTAGTTGTGGAAGACATCCTAATGTGCCACTCTTGGGAGTAAAGGGTTGCATCAATTATAACCCTATTATTCTCAGGAGACAGTTAGGATTTGCCTTAATAGAGCCTCCGAGGGACAGTGATTTGGAAGAATCTTTCTTTTTCCCTGTGAAGGATAATCTTTTGTTGGTAAGGCAAGCGGCTGGAGCTTGGGGCAATTTGCAAACGAAGGGTAAAGTTGTCTTCGGAAAGTGTAACAATGTGTCTTCTTTTCAATTTGATGCCTGGGTGAAAAGAAGAGTTCAGATCACTCTTTTGCCGTTTTCTCAGGAAAGACCGTCAGATCCTGTTGCTGTAGAACCGGTGACCATGATAAGTGTTGCTGAATATAACAAGCTTAAAGCGGAGATGGATAAGACAGTCAAAATGAATGAGAAGTTAAGCGAAGGACTCAGAAAGACGCTTTGTGAAAAGCGTAATGTTGAATATGAATTGCAAAAGCTGACTAAGCGTCATGAGGCGAATGAGAAAAGAATGGCTGAAGACACCATCTATATTCGCAAGGTCAAACAGAATGAAATGCACTAAAAGAGGTGTGCAAGCGCATTAATGAGCAGTTGACCAAGTCTGAGAATGCCCTTGCCAAAGGACAACAGAGATGGGATGAGTTTTCCGAATGTCGGAGGGAGATCGAGGCGAGAATCAGGGCTGAAAACGACGAGTTGAGGAAAATTTTGAAGAGCAAAGGAAGTGAATTTCTCCAGCAACTAGGTGCAGCTAATCAAGAAATTGAAGATCTGAAGATCCACGCTGGAATAAAGAGAGCCAAAGAGCTAGATGTTAAAGATCAAATCTGAAAGCTAGAAGAAGCTGTCAAGTTAAGGAGTCAGCTGATCAGAAGTCTTACCGAGCGACCAAATGATCCAGTTACTGAAGCGCTTCTCAAGGAGGTCCGTGAAGATTTGTATGGGCTCAGTGTTTGAGTTGTGTTGTTGTTATTTTGGGGGAATCACCATCAGGCTTGTTGATGGGTTTTCTTTTGTTTGTATTCATGCTATTCAGTTGTGTTTGTTCAGGAACAATTTGTATTTGACTGTTCCACACCTGGCTGTGGGTTTTTCCATTTATGCTATTGGCTTTGTTTGGTATTATTGAGGTGGATTCTTCGTCAAATTATACAATGATTCACACACTCACTGGGCCGTATGACGGGTATTCTGAATTATTAATATGCACCTTTGATGTTCTGTCACTGTTAGCAATTGCAGGAGTATGCACTGTTCCCTTCGGTCAAACTGGAATTGAAGGAAGGAATGCCTCAAAATGAATAAACATTGCATTGCATTACATATCATTTTGCATTTTGTTGCTTGCTTTGTAGGTACTTGTTGTAGGAGATCTCTAACCTTTATTTGGTTTCAGGCATTATAGCTGAGAATCACGTACACCGATACTCAACTCGAAGAAATCAAGCAAGGATTATGGATCAAATGCAGAATGATTTGGCTAAAATGAGGGCACGCATGGACCAGTTCATGACTCTCATGACTGGTATGGCACAAACTCAAGAGAGATTGAGGCTTCTGGTCGAGCGTCCAGAGACTACGCCAGGAGGTAATCAGGTTGATAATTCACAGACTCATGGCACTCCTCCTCCAGTCGGCAATCCTCCTCCTGTTGGTAATCTGGGTAATGGAAATATCATAAATGTTGGTGTTGTTCAGGAAGATGCACAGGAAGACCAGTTCACCCTAGTGGATGCTAAGATGAGTAATCCTAATGACAAAAGGTATGATGAGTTGGCTGAGAAGATACGGGCTATGGAATGCAAAAATTCTATGGGTATTGATGTTACCAGTCTGGGTCTAGTACCGGGAGTCAGATTTCCTCACAAATTCAAGCCGCCCACTTTTGACAAATATCATGGCAATACGTGTCCCCAGACACATATTCAGGCTTATTTTGGGAAGATCTCAGCCCATACTGATGATGAGAAGCTTTGGATGCATTATTTTCAGGACAGTTTGGCTGGAGCATCGTTGACCTGGTATATGAAATTGAACAGAGCTACTGTGAGAAGTTGGAAGGATCTGGCAGAAGCATTCCTAAAGTAATATCAGTACAATATCGACATGGCGCCCAACCGCACTCAACTACAAGGGTTGTCACAGAATTCTAAGGAAAGTTTCAAGGAATACGCTCAAAGGTGGAGAGAGATGGCTGCACAGGTTCAACCTCCTTTGTTGGATAGAGAAATGGCAGATATGTTTATGGTGTTGTTCAGGAAGATGCACAGGAAGACCAGTTCACCCTAGTGGATGCTGAGATGAGTAATCCTAATGACAAAAGGTATGATGAGTTGGCTGAGAAGATACGGGCTATGGAATGCAAAAATTCTATGGGTATTGATGTTACCAGTCTGGGTCTAGTACCGGGAGTCAGAATTCCTCACAAATTCAAGCCGCCCACTTTTGACAAATATCATGGCAATACGTGTCCCCAGACACATATTCAGGCTTATTTTGGGAAGATCTCAGCCCATACCGATGATGAGAAGCTATGGATGCACTATTTTCAGGATAGTTTGGCTGGAGCATCATTGACCTGGTATATGAAATTAAACAGAGCTGCTGTGAGAAGTTGGAAGGATCTGGCAGAAGCATTCCTAAAGCAATATCAGTACAATATCGACATGGCACCCAACCGCACTCAACTGCAAGGGTTGTCACAGAATGCTAAGGAAAGTTTCAAAGAATACGCTCAAAGGTGGAGAGAGATGGCTGCACAGGTTCAACCTCCTTTGTTGGATAGAGAAATGGCAGATATGTTTATGGGCACCCTGCAAGGGGCATTCCTTGATAGATTGGCTGCCTGTCCATCAACAGGATTTTCTGACATTGTGATTGCGGGAGAAAGGATCGAGAGTCTGTTAAAGCTTGGAAAGATTCAAGATGTAAGTGGTGCTGGTTCATCTGGAACGAAGAAACCCTTTGCTAGTGGTCAGAAAAGAAGAGAAGGTGATACAAACGCTGTATATAGAGGACGAGGAAGAGGCCGTTCTCAGGCTTACCATCAAGTAGGCACAGTGACGATCCCAGCACCATTTGTTCAGCAGCAGCAACCCCAACAACAGGTTCAGCAGCAGCAGCAACCTCCTTTCCAGTAAAGATCTAGGCAGAGGGATCGCAAGATTGACCCTCTCCCTATGACTTATACATCATTGTTACCCCAGTTGCTCAAATTAAAGTTGGTTGAGCTTCATACTATGAAAGCTCCTGCTGTTGGGAACTTGCCACCTAATTTTGATGTCAACACTCGCTGTGAGTTCCACTCAGGTGCTCAGGGGCATACCACTGAGAAGTGTTGGACGTTTCAGAACAAGGTGCAAGACTTGATTGATGCTAAGGCAATCAATTTCTATCTGCCTCCTAACGTTCTCCAGAACCCCATGCCTGATCATGGTGTGGCAGATATGCATGCTATTGAAGATGGAAAGAGGTTAAATTTGGTAACAGACATCAGTCAGGTGAAGACTCCGTTGCTAGTGGTGAAGGATCGTTTGTTGAAGGGACAGGTGTTCCCAAGTTGTGATCAAGATTGTTCTGAATGTATGAGTCAAAAGAATGGCTGTGATAAGTTGAGATTTGGTTTGCAGATTCTGATTGATGAGGGACGTCTACAGTTTGACCAAGCCATGAAAGAAACTGATGAGGTGTCAACTGTGACCATCTATTATACTCCTGTAGAAATTCAGGTGCCTGCAAGTACAACTCCTGTAGCAAGTGTTGTGCTAGAAATACTTAGTCCTGTTACCATCCCGGTGCCAGGACCAGTTCCGTTTATATCTACGAAGGCAATCCCATGGCACTATGGGGCAGACGTGTATTACGAAGGGAAAAAGCAGGAAGTCGGGACATCAGCCAGTTCAAATATTGATAATGTGGGTGGTGTAGGAGGCTTTACAAGAAGCGGAAGATTGTTTGCTCCCCAAACTTTGCGCAGTGATAAAGAAGCTGAGGCTGCAGCAAAAGCTAAAGGAAAACAGGTGGTTGAGAGTGTGCCTGTACCTGAAACAGAGACAAAGATTACCTTTGACAACGAGGTAGAAGAGTTTATGAGGATAATAAAGAAAAGTGATTATAAGATTGTCGATCAACTGAGCCAGACGCCCCTGAAAATGTCAATCTTGTCATTGCTGATGTGTTCTGACGCGCACCGAGAGGCTTTGTTGAAAGTATTGAAGAGAGCCTATGTTCCACATGAAATCACCATTAATCAGCTTGAAGGTGTGATCTCTAATGTCAATGTCAGCCACGGATTAGGGTTCACGAGCAAAGATTTGACATCTGAAAGAAGAAACCACAATAAAGCTTTGCACATCACAATGGAGTGCAGGGGTGCAGTGTTGTCTCACGTGCTGGTAGACACTGGTTCCTCGCTCAATTTCTTGCCTAAGAAGGCGCTAATGAAGCTAGAAGTTGATGGTTTGATCTTAAGGCCAAGTGAGTTGGTTGTCCGAGCATTCGATGGAACAAAAAGATCTGTGTTTGGTGAAGTGGAATTGCCCGTACAAATTGGACCGCAGGTGTTCAAATCTACATTCCATGTTATAGATATACAGCCGGCGTACAGCTGCTTATTAGGTCGCCCTTGGATTCATGCGGCCGGGGCTGTTACATCCACCTTACACCAAAAGCTGAAGTATGAGTTCGAGGGACAAGTTGTAACAGTGTGTGGTGAAGAAGACATCTTTGTTAGTCATTTGTCCACGTTTAAGTATGTTGAGATGAATGGGGAAATTCATGAGATGCTCAGCCAGTCATTTGAGGCCGTGAACATTGATCAGGTGACTGAATCTTCCTCTGCACCAGATAGAGCTGGTACATCCATTTCGTCCTATAAGCAAGTTGTCGAGGTTGTCAGAGCAGGCAACGCCCAGGGCTGGGGCAAGCTGATAGAGACATCAATGAAGGAGGAAAAATTTGGTATTGGTTATCGGCCATCTATGACTTCAGTTGCAGAGAACAGTGGACCCATCACTTTCAGCAGTGGGGGAATTATCTACCCAGATCAGTCTTGTGCGGCTACAGAAGATGGTGTTGACAGTAACTGTGACTTATACAACTGGGTACGCCCACGCGCTCTGGGACAGCTGTTGCAGAATTGGTCCGCTGAAGAAGTCATCCGAGTTACTCTTCAAACAGAGTAGTTTTCTTTATTTTTCTAACCATAATGCATGTTAAAATCTTGCGCTCTGCCCAAGGTGTATAAATTCATTTGTAGGGCCACCTGTTTGCATTTTCAATTTCAATCATCAATAAAAGACGTTTTGCACTCAAATTTGGTTCTCTGTCTTTCATTTTTATTTTTGCACAAAAAATAACAAAATGGCAATGTTTCTTTTCTTTCTTTTTGGTTTTAAATAAATTCTAAAATAAAGCATGAACCTGTTCATGCAGACTTGATTCTCCGGATTCCATTGATAACGGTTCTGCTATGGCTACGTATGACTTTGACAAACCGATTTATCAAGCCGAAGAAAGGGATGAGAAAGGCTGTGAACCCCCTGAGGAACTGGCCAGATTGTTAAAACAAGAGGAAAGGACCATCCAGCCTCATCAAGACACCATAGAGATCATCAATATTGGTACCGAGGATGCTAAGAAGGAGATCAAGATTGGCACCAACTTAAAAGCAGATGTGAAGAAAGCTTTGACTGAGATGTTGTGTGAATATGTTGATATCTTCGCCTGGTCGTATCAAGACATGCCAGGGTTGGATACTGATATTGTTGTACACAGGCTGCCATTGAGAGAAGAATGCCCGTCGGTCAAGCAGAAACTTCGTCGGACTCATCCCGATATGGCCATAAAGATCAAAGAAGAAGTTCAGAAGCAGTGGGACGCTGGGTTTCTTGCTGTGACTAACTATCCTCCCTGGGTTGCCAACATCATGCCAGTGCCAAAGAAATACGAAAAGGTGAGAATGTGTGTGGATTATCGAGATCTTAACAAAGCTAGCCCAAAAGATGATTTTCCACTACCCCACATCGATGTACTGGTTGACAATACAGCTCAGTTTTCAGTGTTCTCGTTTATAGACGGTTTCTCCGGGTACAACCAGATTAAGATGGCGCCTGAGGATATGGAGAAGACCACATTCATTACTTCGTGGGGTACATACTGTTATAAAGCGATGCCTTTTGGGTTGAAAAATGCAGGGGCAACGTATCAGCGAGCAATGGTAACTTTGTTTCACGACTTGATCCACAAAGAGATCGAATGTTATGTGGATGACATGATTGCCAAGTCACGAACGGAAGAAGAACATTTGATTAACTTGAAAAAGTTGTTTGAAAGGTTGAGAAAGTTCCGTTTGAGATTAAATCCAAACAAGTGCACTTTCGGGGTGCGTTCTGGAAAGCTGCTGGGTTCATTGTGAGCGAAAAAGGGATTGAGGTTGATCCTGCCAAAGTGAAAGCAATACAAGATATGCCTGAACCGAGAACAGAAAAAGAGGTTCGTGGTTTTCTGGGTAGATTGAACTACATTGCAAGGTTCATATCTCACCTAACAGCCACATGCGAACCAATATTCAAACTGCTAAGAAAATATCAAACGGTCAGGTGGAATGATGATTGCCAATTGGCATTCGATAAGATAAAAGAATATTTGTAGGAATCTCCAATTCTCATGCCTCCAGTTTCAGGAAGGCCCTTGATAATGTATTTGACAGTGCTTGAAGGTTCTATGGGTTGTGTTCTCGCTCAACACGACGAGACAGGTAGGAAAGAGCATGCTATTTATTACCTAAGCAAAAAGTTCAATGACTGTGAGTCCCGGTACTCAATGCTTGAAAAGACATGTTGTGCACTTGCATGGGCCGCTAAGCGATTGAGGCAGTATATGATCAGGCACACAACCTTGTTAATTTCCAAAATGGATCCTATCAAATACATTTTCGAGAAACCAGCGCTAACAGGCAGAGTTGCACGGTGGAAAATGGTTTTGACAGAATATAATATCCAGTATACTTCTCAGAAGGCCATCAAAGGAAGTATCTTGTCAGACTATCTTGCGCAACAGCCGATTGATGATTACCAACCCATGAAATTTGATTTCCCTGATGAGGATATCATGTTTCTCAAAGCTAAAGACTGTGAGGAACCACTCCTGGAGGAGGGGCCAGACCCTGAATCCAAATGGAGTTTGATGTTTGATGGGGCCGTCAATATGAATGGGTGCGGAGTTGGAGCAGTTCTTATCACGCCGGAAGGTGTTCACATTCCTTTCACTGCCCGAATAACTTTCGGATGCACCAACAATGAAGCAGAGTATGAAGCTTGTATAATGGGGATTGAGGAGGCGATTAATCTATAAATTAAGACCCTTGATATCTTTGGTGATTCAGCTTTGGTAATCAATCAAGTGAAAGGGAGTTGGTACACGCACCAAGCAAATCTGCTTCCGTATAGAGATTATACAAGGAGATTGCTGACATTTTTCACAACAGTGAAGCTGTACCATATTCCTCGAGATGAGAATAGGTTTGCTGATGCCTTGGCTACTTTGTCTTCTATGATTAAAGTGCAAAGATGGAACCATGTACCTAAGATTGAAGTATCTCGTCGTGACAGACCTGCATTTGTGTTTGCTGTTGATGCAACGTCTGATGACAAGCCATGGTTTCATGACATCAAGTGTTTCTTGAAAATTCAAGAGTACCCGCCTGGGGTATCTACTAAAGATAAGAAGACGTTGAGAAGGTTATCTGGTATCTTCTTCTTGAATCAAGATGACGTGCTGTACAAACGGAATTTTGACATGGTTCTGCTCAGATGTGTGGATAGACATGAGGCAGACTTGTTAATGCAGGAAGTACATGAAGGCTCTTTCAGTACCCATGTTGGAGGACATGCAATGGCTAAGAAACTATTGAGGTCAGGGTATTATTGATTGACAATGGAAGCGGATTGTTGCAAGTACGCCCACAAGTGTCACAAATGCCAAATTTATGCAGACAAAGTGCATGTACCTCCAAATCCGTTGAGTGTTATGTCCTCTCCTTGGCCCTTTGCAATGTGGGGCATTGATATGATCAAGAAGATTGAGCCTACTGCTTCAAACAAACATCGTTTCATCTTGGTCGCCATTGACTATTTCACTAAATGGGTTGAAGCAACATCTTATGCCAATGTCACTAAGCAGGTGGTAGCTCGTTTCCTGAAACGGGATATAATTTGTCGCTATGGAGTGCCCGAGAGAATCATTACTGATAATGGTTCCAATTTGAACAACAAAATGATGGCTGAGCTGTGCCGGGACTTCAAAATTGAACACCACAATTCTTCTCCGTATCGCCCGAAGATGAATGGCGCTGTGGAGGCGGCCAACAAGAATATTAAGAAGATTGTGCAGAAAATGGATATCACCTACAAAGATTGGCATGAGATGCTACCATTTGCTTTGCACGGGTACCGAACGTCAGTACGCACGTCCACTGGGGCAACGTCATTCTCCCTTGTATACAGTATGGAGGCGGTACTACCGGTTGAAGTGGAGATTCCATCCCTTAGAGTCATGATGGATGTCAAGTTAGACGAAGCTGAGTGGGTTCGCGCCAGATTTAATCAGTCGAGCCTTATTGAGGAGAAACGACTAGCAGCTGTGTGTCATGGGCAGTTATACCAGCGGAGGATGAAGCAAGCATTCGACCAAAAGGTGCGTCCTCGGGTTTACAAAGTGGGAGATGTGGTACTCAAAAGGATCCTTCCTCCTAGTACAAATCACAGGGGCAAATGGACTCCCAACTATGAAGGTCCATTTGTGGTTAAGAAGGTCTTCTCGGGCGGAGCCTTATTACTTACAACCATGGATGGCGAAGACTTTTCATCCCCTGTCAACTCAGACGTTGTCAAAAAATACTTCGCATAAATAGACCCGCTGGTCAAAAACAGAAAAGTCCAGGCAAAAAAGGGCATCCCGGCGAACCACAAAAATAGAATAGAAAGGTTCGGGCAAAAATTAGGGATATAAAATAAAAAATTGTACACCCGGTGAGTTGAAAATACGCAAGGACAACTCAGGCAAAAAAGGGTATCCCCGTGGATTGAAAACCCGAAAGGGCGGTCCACGCAAAAGAGGGATTTAAGCGAATGACTACGGTCTGAGTTATCTGTACTCCATCACCGTTTTAGCAACTGACATTCCAAAGGGTAGGAATCAGTCTGATCATTCCTCAGAAGGCAAAGTCGGGGAGTCTTGAAGATATACTGGCCATAGCAGAATTGAAACTCAGTGGAATGCGTTTTCACATTTCCATTAGGATAGTTTCTTTTCTCAATTTTCAGCGATCACCTCTTTCCAGGGATTGCTTCCTGATGTAATTGTCTATTCTGGGATTTTCTTCAATAAATCGGATTTCAGTAAAAAGCTTCTTATTTTGTTTTACTGCTTCGTTTGCAAAAACGTCCGAATTTTTGATAAAACGTTGCATTTGAAAACATGGTGGCTTTACAATAACATGCGCAGAAAAACATTAAAATTACTTTGAATGTGGGATAATCCTGGATGGTGGATTCAAACCACGCAATATCCTGGGGCACGTGTGCATATTCTTTTGTTGCAGGTAACAGATCCAGATGATTTCAAGCACAAGAGGCTTTTCTCCTAGACGAGTAGTCACTTATTCCCACGCAGAAGATTGGGGAAATCATATTCAGGGAAGGATTCTCTTGTCACCCTTTTGTCGTAACGTTTACTAATTGAGTCCATCATCCGGACGACGGTCGGTCACGACGTTTCGATATCGGTAGTTGGAGTTCAACTGTATAGTGTTGTATCTTATTAAGTCGATTCTCTCATTCAGTACTTCCAACAGCTACAAGCTTTTCAGTGTCGATAACGGTTGCAAATTCTCCAGCAGAGTTGCTTCGCAGACACCGAAGTTAATGATCAATCCCTAGTGAAGTCGCCAGGAGTTTGAAGATGCTTAATCTTCTGTAAAATCCTCTTATGACATTTTCTTCAGATCAATCTCGTATCATGGGGCAAAAGCAAGTCGTTGATCCTCTCAAACATGGGCCATATTGAATTTCCCCAGCAAAAGATGTTCCAAATCTATTATCCCCAGTAGAGTTTGAAGATGTTGGGTCTTCTGTAAAATCCTCTTAAGAGGCATTCCCCAGCATGAGACGCTTTGGAGCGATTCTCCCCAGCAGAGTTTGTGGTAAGCTCAGTATCCCCAGTGGAGTCGTCAAGAGGAAAGTTCGCCTAACGTGGGGCATTGTGGCACTTATCCTAAGCTTGACAGTTTTGTTCCTCAGTAGACTACCGTGGAAGTTGTTTTGTGTTTCCCCAGCAGATCTCTAAGGACTCTCTCCCAACATATTGCAACAGAACGTCTTCTAACCAGGAATTGTGTATCCCCGACGGAGTAGCCTTGATCCCCAGCAAGATCGTATCTTTTGTAGTGGTATCCCCACAGAGTTCAGCATTGAATCTTGTCAGCAATACTCCCCAGCTGGGTTGTTTTATCCCCGCAGAGGTTTATCAACATAAGCTCTTCCTTAGCAAAGTGGTAGTACATTCTTTCCCCAGCTGAGTTAGAAGGTTGATGATCCCCGCAAAGGATCTCGAGTTGGGTAGACCCCCAAGCAGAGTTTTAATGACTTCTCCCCCAGCAGGACGTCATTCAAAAATTCCTATCCCCAGCGGAGTTGCTGTGACCAGAATTCATCCCCAAGTAGATGAAGTAATTCCTGGAAGAATCCCCACTCCCCTCATATCCCAAAGTCCAATTTATTTTTGGCAAGCGTGACAATTCGAAGCAAGCAAATTGTTCATTCATTCTCCAGCAAATATACCATCCTTGCAGGAGTCTCTAATGGCAACCCATTGATTGTTGTTCCTCAGCAGAGTCAGCAGAGATGTCTGACATACATGCCGAGTGTAATCCAGTATTGGAATCCTCAAAGTCCAACAGCAGATTGGCAAAAGTCTGTCTTCGGGTGGCAAATACTTAAAGTCCAACAGCAGATTGGCAAAAGTCTGTCTTCGGGTGGCAAATCAGCAAAGTCCAACAGTAGATTGGCAAAAGCGCGTCTTCGGGTGGCAAATACTCAAAGTCCAACAGCAGATTGGCAAAAGTCCGTCTTCGGGTGGAAAATACTCAAAGTCTAACTGCAGATTGGAAAAAGTCCGTCTTCGGGTGGCAAATCAGCATAGTCCAACAGTAGATTGGAAAAAGTCCGTCTTCGGGTGGCAAATACTCAAAGTCCAACAGCAGATTGGCAAAAGTCCGTCTTCGGGTGGCAAATCAGCAAAGTCCACCAGCAGCGTGGCAAGCCAGTAGTCGTCTGGCGTCGTTCCAAAAGACATCAGTAAAGTCCACCAGCAGCGTGGCAAGCCAGTAGGCGTCTGGCGTAGTTCCAAAAGACATTATTGAAGTCCACCAGCAGCGTGGCGAGCCAGTAGTCATCTGGCGTCGTGCAAAAAGACATTATTGAAGTCCACCAGCAGCGTGGCGAGCCAGTAGTCGTCTGGCGTCATGTAAAAAGACATTATTGAAGTCCACCAGTAGCGTGGCGAGCCAGTATTCGTCTGGCGTCGTGCAAAAAGACGTTATTGAAGTCCACCAGCAGCGTGGCGAGCCAGTAGTCGTCTGGCGTCGTTCCAAAAGGCAGCTCTTCAGTTTATTCTTTTCATCAGAGTTTCATACAAGCATAATTCATTTGGTGGGGTTTATATCCCTTTTCTTCTTCTCCACAGAGTGCAAATTTTCAGGTTATTCTTCGGTATTCAATCCCTCAATACCTTGAACGTCTGAAAGCAATCGCTATCATCCATTCAGGTCTACAGTGATTGAATAGGGGCAGCTGTCATACCCCAAAATTTGCCCTCTCATTTCTTCATATCATTTAGCATGAGCTTTCATTTCATTGCATTACATTCAAGCATAGAAAAACAAAACATCAAGCATTTGCATGGCATCTTGCATAAGGGCATGGGATCAGTTGTTTCTCAGAAGTTGATCATCCAAAGCAAAGGAAATAAGAACCAAGGGTCTCCCACAAGCTTAATAGGTCTCATACATTATATGTCATCTCAGTTGATCCCACAAGGCATTGGAAGAGGATAACTCATCAAGAAGATTGGGCAGTGCACCATCTCCTATACAAGGCAGTCTAGAATTGGGATCTGATTCTCAAATGGGCAAGCTCTTTGAGTTTTTATCATCTTCAAATGGCATATCTCATCATTGTTTGAGAGGATACACATCATATTCAGAGGAATTTGGATTTGAAGGATGTGTTATTTCCTCCTAACCAGAGGGTTCCAAAATTAGGGTTTGACCTGAAATCAGTTTGTCCCTGATTTTTTGGGTAAAACTTGATCTCATGGTTTTCCTTATGTTCTTAAGTGTATATGGATGGAAAGTTGCTCATCAATTGGTTTCAGAAGGGTCTCAATTGATTAGTTGCTTGATAATCAAGAAATTGGGGAAAAAAGTCAATTGTGCAGTGAGAAAAGTCAACTCCTGACTTTTTGAGGTCAAATTCATGAAATTCATGTTATATATGTTCAATGGACAAAATTTGATCAAGAAATGATGGAGGAATAATGAAAAATCAAGAAATCCCAAAACTGCCAAAAATAGAAACTTTAGGGTTGCCAAAAATAGTAAGTTTGGACCATCTTGCACCCTACTTTGAGGCTCTCTTTCTCCAAGATAAAAGCTCCAAACCTCAGGCCCAAGTTGAGCCAATTAAATTTCATGTTCTTAGCTTCAAATCCATATAAATAACTCCTCCATTGGATAAAAATTGAGTGAGTTATGGTTGATCAAAGTTTGATGAAACTAGGTCCAAAACTAAGTCATGACCAAGCATGCCCAGGCCCACGCGCCATAATTTTGACAAACACTTGGTGTGCCAAATGTTAAGCTTAGTTTCTTCAAGATAAAAGCCCCAAATGAAAAACTTTTCAACATCAAAGTTATTCCTTGCCATGCCCTCTTCAATGTTGATGTTGGACAAACTTTGATTTGATCAAGTTATGATGGAGATATATTGGTCCCAAGTAGGTATGTTCATGCTGAAATCTCATGCACCAAGTTGCCTTGCCAACCAACCACTTGCCACGCCCATAAATCAGTTCCAAACCTTGGTGTTCCAAGCTATTTTTCACCAACTTCCAAGCCTTAATTCAATCCAAAATCAACATCAATCATGTTCTATGATGTTCTATCCTTCATTTGACACCAAAAACTCACCAAATTATCCACCATACATGGAGAAATTCATCATCAAACATCCATGTTACCTTTTATGTCAAGCTGTTACAAGATTAGAGGAAATGAGTTGTTGTTGTTGTTGTCATGTTTATTCCACACGCATACACACCAGTCACTTCTTTTCCTCTTACAGCCAAACATTTTCCTTACCTGCACGTGCCATCCATGCTTACCGTACATGAAAATGGAAAGAATAAAAACTTGTGGAACAAGTTTCTTTGCTGCAGCTCATCTCCATCACACGAGTTCATCACCACTGATTCACCTCCATCCCACCATAACATCCTAAACATACTACACCATATCACAACCAAACCAACTCGCCCTAACTAACTTGGCTCAGTTAGTTAGAGGCCACTCATTTAACCAAGCATTGACTCACTTAACTGACTCACTTGACCATGAGTTAAAATATTAAACTCAACATATAAATCAAAGTTTCACTCACAAATTGGATTCAACTTTCATTTCTCACTCTTCCTCTCAAACATTGCAAGTTTTCTCTCAAAAAATTTCTCTCTGAGTTTTCCACTCTCTCTCTGAGTTCACACGAAACTTTCTATAACCTTTCATCTCCATCATCATCTTTGTTCCATTTTTGATCAAGAACAAGAGTAAACAGATTCAAATCATCAAGTTCAGCTTCCATACAGTTGGATTTTCAGTTGGATTCGCTTCAAGATTTCAAGCTCTAAAGCCTTTATTTGGCCAGTTAAAGCTAAAGGAAGAAGCATATTCTCTGGTGTTCTTGTAGGATCCAAAGTTTCATCACATTTCAGGTTCCATTTCTCAACTTTTTTTCTACTATATTCAGCTTGCTTCATGTTGTTTAGAGCTTATTAGAAGCTATGTGTGAGTCATGGCTAGTTGATAGGCTCTTTAGGAGCTTAGGTGTGATTTTACGGCAAATTGCTTTGGCTCGGTTTGTGTTGTATGTGCATGATCGATGAGAAATAATTGTGTATTCTTGATCTCCATTACTTCCTCTTTATTTTGGTATGAGAGTTGTGCATTTCTGTGAAAATTGAGGTTGCAGGTGGTGGTTGCTCGCCGGAGAAGATGACCGGAGGTCCTTCTCCGGCCGGTGAGTTTTAATTATAGAGTTTTTGCATGTTTGAATTGTGACCGTTGGATCTGTGCATCTTGTGGTTGATACGTTGCCAACACATTAAAATCATGTTATAACCTGAGTGCTTGAGTGTATGTGTTCTATGGTTATTATCGTGTGTATTCAATCTGATATGTTCATCATGTATGATTGATTCTCATAAGATTAATCCAACGCTTTGTATGTTGCCAGTGCAATAATGAACCATGTGCATCACGCGTGTGATTTATTTTCAATATGAGTATTCTGGTGAGTGCATGTGCATGGTTGCTTTGGTGCGCGTGATATGTGGTGCGTTGGATCATGTGATTTGATTCGTTGTATGGATATGATTGCATCCTCATGGTGAATGAGTGTACACTGCATCACACGCGCACATGTTTTTAATTGGATTGGGCTCAAATTAATATCTGCACCTTCATTCTGAGCCCATTGTGACTTTTGAACGTGAAAATTACTCTGAATACACCCCTTCTCATTTCTTTTATTCTTTTAATTTCTTTTTCACATCTGTTTGGATTTTTTTTTTAAAATAGTAAATGACTTCTAAAAATCATAATAAAATTCATGAATCATCTTCATAGTTTCATAAAATTTTTACAAATTTTATTTTTTATTTTTCTTTTATTTTTTGCCTCAGAATTAATTGTTGCTTGAATTTCTTTTTGAAGTGGTTCATTTGTGCACACTAGATCTTGTTGATTTTATTTCTCATCATTGATACATATTTTGATCCTCATTCTTTTTGTATATTTTAAAGGATACTTTGAAGCATTTAAAAACATTTTTGTCATATTTTAAAAAAAAACATCTTTGCATCATTTTGAGTCATTTCTTTGTGCATGATCATGTGGAACCTTATTGACTCTACCATGCTTGTTTGATTGAGTTTCTTTGTGTTGCTTTACATGAGTTTTTGGTATGATAGTTGATTCTGGTTGAGGTCTCTTGGGACCTAATTGATGATTTTTAAATCATGTTTGGTATTTGTTTGTTGACTCTCATTTGGGGTGCTCTTTTGTGAACTTCTTTGACCATGTTTGTTTGCTTGCCTAAGAAGGCACTTGTGCCATTGTATGATATCATTTCTTCTTGACTTCTTGAGCCATGTTTATATCATTATAGGTCTTGTGAGTGAAATTATGGGTCCTTGGTTTTAAGTTAATATCTTTTTATGTACATGTTCAATACTTGTTTCACATGTTTCCTTTTGACTTAATTTCTCATCATTTTTCATCTAAGTTCCAACTTGAAGTGTAATTGGTTTGTTTATGCCATGGCATACTATCCATTTGCATTTCATATGAAGTATGCCTCTGACTTTGAAGTATTTCATTCATTCCATATGCCATTTATGTCTAACTTTGCATACTTGAACATGTTGCATCCAAATGCATGTTTTTTTCCTCTAACTTCTAAATGACTTGTAATTGTTTGAATGTGATTGTCTTGTGCATATTATGTTCATATTAACATGTCATACCACTTCTGATTGTGATACTTGAGTTTCATCTTGAACTTTTTTAAGTTTAACTTATGCCTTAAGTAATTTCTTTCCATGATAAATCCATGTTCATATCTTCTCACTTATTCTCATAGTCACTCTTAAGGCTTGGATGCTTGATTGTAGGCCTCATATGACATTTGTATATCATGTTTAGGCACATGTTTAGGTCATCCTCATTCTGAATTTGACATTACTTGAAGCATTATTGCATGACCACTTTGCATATCCATTCATTCTTCATCCAATTCTTTCATAATGCATTTCTTTGTGATTTAAGGAAGTGTATGTGTGCATTTGATTTGTGTTTGCTCTCATATTATTGGAGAACATTTTTATGATGTGCATTCTGACCTTGTGCCTCCCTTAACCTTTAAGATGCTTTTACTTTGATTCTTGATTTGTGTAAGTCTCATTTGTTCATCTTAACTTGTTTCTTCACTTGTAGATAATTGTACTAACCATTTCAGGGGCTAATGGTAAGTCACTTGAGTGTGGAAATACACCCACATTCTACTTTCTTTCTTCATCTTTTAATCATTCAATTTGTGTTGTTTAAGCATTTATTAATGCTATGTTTTCACAATTTTCTTTCTTCCCTCTTAGAAATAACTTAACTTCCATCTTGGAAGTAAGTTGCTTTCTACCTACTTCTATTCTCCTTTCTCTTAGGACTAGGTTTCTTAAACCTCACTAAACCTTAGGATCACCATGCATGATAACATTAAGATTGAGTCTTAGTCTCCCCTTTTAGTTTTTACCTTTACTCCGCTTTTGAGTCTCTTCTTCTCATCTTCAAACAAAAGTAAAAACACTTAATAAAGGCAAAACAAATATTGTATTTAAGCCTTTCATGTGAGAATGAGATAGTGAGGGATCTTCTCTCATTTTCTTAGAATGTTTAACGTACGTCCCATCTCGGGTCAATATGCGAGGCATTCGATCTTACATGAGGGACTTAAATACAATATACGTTGTAAACACAAAAACAACTACAAAAACACTTCTTCTTAAAAGACGAAAACAAACAATAACGTCTTTCCTTCGGGAATTCTTTTCTCATCTCACTCATTCTCAGCGTACGAACGTGCTTCTCCTCGTTCTCTTGCAAGACGGTAACGCCTAAGTCTCCATACAGCGAGCTACAACACCTGAGCTAGAACATCAGTCGTTCCCTAAAAAACACAAACAACTTTCCCTTAGTTGAGGGGAACTACGTCGCTCTGATTCTCATGTTCCTGATGAGATACGTAGGCAGTGGGGTAGGGCCCATTCGAGCACTTCTTTTATTTTCCCTACATTTGTTTCTCTTTCTCTCCTTTCCTTTTCCAGTTCTCCAGCTAGCATTTCCTTTTCCAGTATCCTTTCCTTACACCCTTTGATTGAAGCAGCAAGCGTGGATCCCATCGGGTACGATGGACGTGAGGGGGTGCTAATACCTTCCTCTCGCGTAACCGACTCCCGAACCCGGTTCTTTTGGTCGCAAGACCTTGCTCTTTCCTTTCCTTCAGGTTTATACAGTGTTTCCTTTCTCTCTCTTGGGATAAATACACATTGTTGGCGACTCTGTTTTCGTGCCACTTTCGCGTTTGTACTAAGATGAAAATCCTGGGAGCGACAGCTGGCAACTCTGCTGGGGAATACCACTTCCAGAATCTCTGGTTCCCTTAGCGAGTCAATCCTAGCATTTGTCTGTTTTTCTTTCATTGGGTGTTTACTGCTGTACTGTATTGCTATTTACTGTATTACTGCTTTACTATATTTTATTGTATTACTGTATTTACCGCATTTTAGCATTTTTATTTCATATGCTATATTGTGCTATATTGCTGTGCTGTTTTCTGTTTGGCGGGATGGGGTATTCTGAGAGATAGGCCCAATACACAGGCCTGAGTGCACTTATGTTTAGCGTATCTCATGTCCTCTCGCGTTCCATCTCGATTCGAGGAGGGAGTATGAAACACAATCTGGATGTGGTTCTCTCTAGAGAATTCTGCGTTGTGGATCTTCCACGATGGTAGAGCTATCTGGAAGAGCTGTTAAGTCTGGATGACCTTTTAGGATGACCCCTCTTCATTTTGAGGTGAATCAGAGGACGATCTCTTTGTTTGGCGACAACATTGTATCCTTCGGGCTGAATGTGCTATTGCTTCTCATTCCGAGATTCGAATTTGAGGATCCTCACTTTCTAGTACATACATGTGAGATGGGGGGATTGTTTACAGGTGTGCAGGAACCCTTGACTTTCAGAATACCCGGGTTTTCTTATGAGTTCTGGATTTGTTACTGAATCTTTGGTTCTGATCAGTTCACATTTGTCCTAGATTTGTTATTGGACTTCTTATCCTGGTGTTGTATATCTCACCGAATTCAGATTGCAGTACAGTGGATTCAGCTTTATTTGTGCGGCACTGCTCACATGCTCTTGCATACATATCATCATTAGCATTCTTGCATTTGACCTTCATGTTTATTCATTTGCAGGGTATACTTCCTTTCGATTCTAGTTGACAGTTCCCTTTCGCAGCTATGGAGATTCCTTTGCATTATACTTTGTTTGACACAAAGGTGGGACAGTTACGAAAGATGGTTTCTCTTATTACTCCAGACCATGTGGGTATGTTCCGAAAGGCTTATGGGGAGATCATGACTTTGGTTGTTGACTTGAATGCTTCAGAAAGGAGTGCCATCCATACGTGCTTAAATTTTTATGACCCACAGCTAAGGTGTTTCACTTTCTCGGATTTTCAGTTAGCCCCGATGCTAGAAGAGTATGCCCTGCTTCTAGGTGTGCCTCTCAAGTACCAGATTCCTTTCAACTCTGACATGCGCCTTCCAAAGCCTGAAGAGATAGCTAAGGCCCTCCATCTGAGCGTACCTGTAGTAGCAGATAACATCGCCACCAAAGGAGGTTTATCTGGTTTTCATTTGGACTTCTTGGTTGCCAAAGCTGAAGAATGTGCTACTAAGTCTCAGTGGGAAACCGTTTGTGCAATCCTGGCTTTGAGCATCTATGGAATTATGTTGTTTGCTGATGAACCTAAGTTTGTGGACATAACTGCAATCCATATCTTTGTGCTGAAGAATCCTATACCTACACTCCTGGGTGATTTTTACTATTTTGTGCATTTTAAAAATGAGAAGAAACGAGGAGGTTTGGTTAGATGTTGCGCACCTCTGTTCCATAAGTGGCTCATGAGTCATTTACCAAATTCAGAGGCCTTTTTGGATCCTCATCCTGCAAAGAATTAGGCTAAGAGGATGATTCAGTTGATAGCAAAGGACATTCGTTGGTTCAATCAAAGGACGATGGGTGGAGATTTTGTCAGTAGCTGTGGAAGACATCCTAATGTGCCACTCTTGGGAGTAAAGGGTTGCATCAATTATAACCCTATCATTCTCAGGAGACAGCTAGGATTTGCCTTAATAGAGCCTCCGAGGGACAGTGATTTGGAAGAATCTTTCTTTTTCCCTGTGAAGGATAATCTTTTGTTGGTAAGGCAAGCGGCTGGAGCTTGGGGCAATTTGCAAACGAAGGGTAAAGTTGTCTTCGGAAAGTGTAACAATGTGTCTTCTTCTCAATATGATGCCTGGGTGAAAAGAAGAGTTCAGATCACTCTTTTGCCGTTTTCTCAGGAAAGACCGTCAGATCCAGTTGTTGTAGAACCGGTGACCATGATAAGCGTTGCTGAATATAACAAGCTTAAAGCGGAGATGGATAAGACAGTCAAAATGAATGAGAAGTTAAGCGAAGGACTCAGAAAGACGCTTTGTGAAAAGCGTAATGTTGAATATGAACTGCAAAAGCTGACTGAGCGTCATGAGGCGAATGAGAAAAGAATGGCTGAAGACACCATCTATATTCGCAAGGTCAAACAGAATGAAATGACACTAAAAGAGGCGTGGAAGCGCCTTAATGAGTAGTTGACCAAGTCTGAGAATACCCTTGCCAAAGGACAACAGATATGGGATGAGTTTTCCGAATGTCGGAGGGAGATCGAGGCGAGAATCAGGGCTGAAAACGACGAGTTGAGGAAAAATTTGAAGAGCAAAGGAAGTGAATTTCTCCAGCAACTAGGTGCAGCTAATCAAGAGATCGAAGATCTGAAGATCCGCGCTGGAATAAAGAGAGCCAAAGAGCTAGCTGTTAAAGATCAAATCCGAAAGCTAGAAGAAGCTGTCAAGTTAAGGAGTCAACTGATCAGAAGTCTTACCGAGCGACCAAATGATCCAGTTACTGAAGCGCTTCTCAAGGAGGTCCGGGAAGATTTGTATGGGCTCAGTGTTTGAGTTGTGTTGTTGTTATTTTGGGGGAATCACCATCAGGCTTGTTGATGGGTTTTCTTTTGTTTGTATTCATGCTATTCAGTTGTGTTTGTTCAGGAACAATTTGTATTTGATTGTTCCACACCTGGCTGTGGGTTTTTTCATTTATGCTATTGGCTTTGTTTGGTATTATTGAGGTGGATTCTTCGTCAAATTATACAATGATTCACACACTCACTGGGCCGTATGACGGGAATTCTGAATTATTAATATGCACCTTTGATGTTCTGTCACTGTTAGCAATTGCAGGAGTATGCACTATTCCCTTCGGTCAAACTGGAATCGAAGGAAGGAATGCCTCAAAATGAATAAACATTGCATTGCATTGCATATCATTTTGCATTTTGTTGCTTGCTTTGTAGGTACTTGTTGCAGGAGATCTCTAACCTTTATTTGGTTTCAGCCATTATAGCTGAGAATCACGTACACCGATACTCAACTCGAAGAAATCAAGCAAGGATTATGGATCAAATGCAGAATGATTTGGCTGAAATGAGGGCACGCATGGACCAGTTCATGACTCTCATGACTGGTATGGCATAAACTCAAGAGAGATTGAGGCTTCTGGTCGAGCGTCCAGAGACTACGCCAGGAGGTAATCAGGTTGATAATTCACAGACTCATGGCACTCCTCCACCAGTCGGCAATCCTCCTCCTGTTGGTAATCTGGGTAATGGAAATGTCATAAATGTTGGTGTTGTTCAGGAAGTTGCACAGGAAGACTAGTTCACCCTAGTGGATGCTGAGATGAGTAATCCTAATGACAAAAGGTATGATGAGTTGGCTGAGAAGATACGGTCTATGGAATGCAAAAATTCTATGGGTATTGATGTTACCAGTCTGGATCTAGTACCGGGAGTTAGAATTCCTCACAAATTCAAGCCGTCCACTTTTGACAAATATCATGGCAATACGTGTCCCCAGACACATATTCAGGCTTATTTTGGGAAGATCTCAGCCCATACTGATGATGAGAAGCTATGGATGCATTATTTTCAGGACAGTTTGGCTGGAGCATCGTTGACCTGGTATATGAAATTGAACAGAGCTGCTGTGAGAAGTTGGAAGGATCTGGCAGAAGCATTCCTAAAGCAATATCAGTACAATATCGACATGGCGCCCAAACGCACTCAACTGCAAGGGTTGTCACAGAATGCTAAGGAAAGTTTCAAGGAATACGCTCAAAGGTGGAGAGAGATAGCTGCACAGGTTCAACCTCCTTTGTTGGATAGAGAAATGGCAGATGTGTTTATGGGCACCCTGCAAGGGGCATTCCTTGATAGATTGGCTGCCTGTCCATCAACAGGATTTTCTGACTTTGTGATTGCGGGAGAAAGGATCGAGAGTATGTTAAAGCTTGGAAAGATTCAAGACGTAAGTGGTGCTGGTTCCTCTGGAACGAAGAAACCGTTTGCTAGTGGTCAGAAAAGAAGAGAAGGTGATACAAATGTTGTATATAGAGGACGAGGAAGAGGCCGTTCACAGGCTTACCATCAAGTAGGCGCAGTGACGATCCCAGCACCATCTGTTCAGCAGCAGCAACCCCAACAACAGGTTCAGCAGCAGCAGCAACCTCCTTTCAAGCAAAGATCTAGGCAGAGGGATCGCAAGATTGACCCTCTCCATATGACTTATTCAGCATTGTTACCCCAGTTGCTCAAATTAAAGTTGGTTGAGCTTTATACTATGAAAGCTCATGCTGTTGGGAACTTGCCACCTAATTTTGATGTCAACGCTCGCTGTGAGTTCCACTCAGGTGCTCAGGGGCATACCACTGAGAAGTGTTGGGCGTTTCGGAACAAGGTGCAAGACTTTATTGATGCTAAGGAAATCAATTTCTATCTGCCTCCTAACGTTCTCCAAAACCCCATGCCTGATCATGGTGTGGCAGATATGCATGCTATTGAAGATGGAAAGAGGTTAAATTTGGTAACAAACATCATTCAGGTGAAGACTACGTTGCTAGTGGTGAAGGATCGTTTGTTGAAGGGACAGGTGTTCCCGGGTTGTGATCAAGATTGTTCTGAATGTATGAGTCAAAAGAATGGCTGTGATAAGTTGAGATTTGGTTTGCAGATTCTGATTGACGAGGGACGTCTACAGTTTGACCAAGCCGTGAAAGAAACTGATGAGGTGTCAATTGTGACCATCTATTATACTCCTGCGAAAATTCAGGTGCCTGCAAGTACAGCTCCTGTAGCAAGTGTTGTGCTAGAAATACCTAGTCCTGTTACCATCACGGTGCCAGGACCAGTTCCGTTTATATCTACGAAGGCAATCCCATGGCACTATGGGGCAGACATGTATTACGAAGGGAAAAAGCAGGAAGTCGGGACATCAGCCAGTTCAAATATTGATAATGTGGGTGGTGTAGGAGGCTTTACAAGAACGGGAAGATTGTTTGCTCCCCAAACTTTGCGCAGTGATAAAGAAGCTGAAGCTGCAGCAAAAGCTAAAGGAAAATAGGTGGTTGAGAGTGTGCCTGTGCCTGAAACAGAGACAAAGATTACCTTTGACAACGAGGTAGAAGAGTTTATGAGGATAATAAAGAAAAGTGATTATAAGATTGTCGATCAACTAAGCCAGACGCCCCCGAAAATCTTAATCTTGTCATTGCTGATGTGTTCTGACGCGCACCGAGAGGCTTTGTTGAAAGTATTGAAGAGAGCCTATGTTCCACAGGAAATCACCGTTAATCAGCTTGAAGGTGTGATCTCTAATGTCAATGTCAGCCACTAATTGGGGTTCACAAGCAAAGATTTGACGTCTGAAAGAAGAAACCACAATAAAGCTTTGCACATCACAATGGAGTGCAGGGGTGCAGTGTTGTCTCACGTGCTGGTAGACACTGGTTCCTCGCTCAATTTCTTACCTAAGAAGGCGCTAATGAAGCTAGAAGTTGATGGTTTGATCTTAAGGCCAAGTGAGTTGGTTGTCCGAGCGTTCGATGGAACAAAAAGATCTGTGTTTGGTGAAGTGGAATTGCCCGTGCAAATTGGACCGCAGGTGTTCAAATCTACATTCCATGTGATAGATATACAGCCGGCGTATAGCTGCTTATTAGCTCGCCCTTGGATTCATGCGGTCGGGGCTGTTACATCCACCTTACACCAAAAGCTGAAGTATGAGTTCGAGGGACAAGTTGTAATAGTGTGTGGTGAAGAAGACATCTTTGTTAGTCATTTGTCCACGTTTAAGTATGTTGAGATGGATGGGGAAATTCACGAGATGCTCTGCCAGTCATTTGAGGCCGTGAACATTGATCAGGTGACTGAATCTTCCCCTGTACCAGATAGAGCTGGTACATCCATTTCGTCCTATAAGCAAGCTGTCGAGGTTGTCAGAGCAGGCAACGCCCAAGGCTGGGGCAAGCTGATAGAGACATCAATGAAGGAGGACAAATTTGGTATTGGTTATCGGCCATCTATGACTTCAGTTGTAGAGAACAGTGGACCCATCACTTTCAGCAGTGGGGGAATTATCTACCCAGATCAGTCTTGTGCGGCTACAGAAGATGGTGTTGACAGTAACTATGACTTAGACAACTGGGTACGCCCACGCGCTCCGGGACAGCTGTTGTAGAATTGGTCCGCTGAAGAAGTCATCCGAGTTACTCTTTAAACAGAGTAATTTTCTTTGTTTTTCTAACCATAATGCATGTTAAAATCTTGCGCTCTGCCTAAGGCGTATAGATTCATTTGTAGGGCCACCTGTTTGCATTTGCAATTTCAATCATCAATAAAAGACGTTTTGCACTCAAATTTGGTTCTCTGTCTTTCATTTTTATTTTTGCACAAAAAATAACAAAATGGCAATGTTTATTTTCTTTCTTTTTGCTTTGAAATAAATTATAAAATAAAGCATGAACCTGTTCATGCAGACTTGATTCTCTGGATTCCATTGATAACGGTTTTGCTATGGCTATGTATGACTTTGACAAACCGATTTATCAAGCCGAAGAAGGGGATGAGAAAGGCTGTGAACCCCCTGAGGAACTGGCCAGATTGTTAAAACAAGAGGAAAGGACCATCCAGCCTCATCAAGACACCATAGAGATCATCAATATTTGTACCGAGTGTAATACCCCAAAATTTGCTCTCCCCATTTTGCATCTTAGCATAGCACTATCATCTATCATATCATATCCATCTCATTAGCATTGCATTGCATTTAACATAGAAAAATGAAGCATAGCATTCCTCTCACCATCAAGGCATGTGATCAGGGGGATGATGGACAATCAAGGGATCATTCAAAGCACAAAAAGGTCAATCAAGTTGCCTCCAGGCAAGCCAAGAGTCTCTCATGTCTCATACCATCTCAATTGATCATCCACAATCTCAAGGAAGTGAGATCCAATGGGAGATTGAAGCAATACATACTTCAACATGCAAGAGGTTCATAATTGAAAGAAAAACCCTCAAAAGAGATAGCTCATTGATCCAAAATCATCCTCAAATGGTATATCCCATCATCCTTTAAGAGGATACACAACATACTCTGAGGAATTTGAAATTGAAGACTGCACATTTTTCTCCTAGGAGGTGGGCACCAAAACTAGGGTTTCCCATTAAATCAGAGAATCTTTGATTTTTTGGACAAAACTTGATGTCATGGTATTCTACATGTTCTTAAGTGTATGTGTATGGAAAATTGCCTCTCAATTGGTTTCAGAAGTGGTTCAATTGGAAGAAAGATAAAAAATCAGGGAAATTGGGGCCAAGTCAAATAATCAGAGGAAAAAGTCAATTCTTGACTTTTTGAGGCCAAATTCATGAAATTCATGTTATATGTGACCAATGTGCAAAATTTGATCAAGAAACTCCAAAGGAATCATAAAAAATCAAGAGGTGGAAAGTTGCCATTTTTGGATGAAGAAGGGTTACTAAAAATAGCAAGTTTTGGGCCATTTTGCATCAGAGTTTGAACCAAGGCCATTTAAAATTGAAGTATCAAATGAAAATTCCACTCGGCCATAACAAAAGGTCTTGCTTTAAGCTTCAAATCCATATGTGGAACATCTCTATTGGATAAAAATTGAGTGAGATATGGATGATCAAAGTTGGGGAAAACTAGGGCAAAATGCAAGTCAGCTTGGTCAATTTTCAGGTCACGCGCGTGTCATTTTCCCAAACACATGGTGGGCCAAATGTTTAGATCAATTACTCATGGCTAGAGGCCTCAAATGAAAAATCTTTCAACATGAAAGTTGTTCCTCTACGTGAGATCTTTAAGATTGGTGTTCATGGTTTTTTCATGTGATCAAAGGTTAAGAAGTTATGTTGAGTCCAAGTTGGGGTGATGTTGCTGAAAATCCATGTCATGCTTGCCTTGTCAACCAACCTCATTGCCACGCCTTTGTATCAGTTCCAAATGTGGATGTTCTAAGTCATTTTACAACCTCTTCCAAACATCATTTCAACTCATTTTTCACACCAAACATGTTCTCCAATATCTCTTCTTTCCAATGAATCCAAGAACTCACTAAACCATCCATTGAGTAGAGAGAAAAACATCACCAATTCACCCTGTCTCCATTGTTCTCAGCTGCCATGAAAAATCAGAAACAAAACCAATGTTGTTGATGTTGTTGTTACAAGCTTGCACGTGCATTATTCATACCAGCTATCCTTTGCCTTTTTAAACCAAACACTCTTCATACACACCATAGCACGTGCCTCATTATGCATGAAAGTAGAAATGACAAGCTTGCTGAACAAGTTTTGTATTACACAGCCTTGCTATTTCACTTCTCTTCACCTCCACCTTAGTTTATTGTGAGTTGCCATCACCATACCATTGCTCTCCCTAACTAACTTGACTCAGTTAGTTAGGGACGACTCAGTTAACCATGATAACTCACCCTAACTCAACTCATTAAACTATAGTTAGCTCACATTATAAATAGAAAACTCCTTCACAAATTCAGGGGGCAACTTCATTTTCTCACATTCAACTCAGAAACTCTCTCCATTCTCTCTCAATTTCTCCACATTGCAACTGATTTGCGAGCTCCATTTCATTCATCTTCTTCATCTTCATATCAGAATCTCTCTGATTCTCTCTCCATATTCATCACATTGCCACTATTTTGAAGCTTGGATCTCAGCTCTCCTTCACTGAGGCATCATCCATTCTTTGCATCTAAGCCTTTATTTGGCCAAAAGAAGCTCAAAGAGGAAGCAACACCTCTGGTTTTCCGAAGAACACATCAAGATCATAAATCTTCAGGTACGAATTTCTTCCATTATAGACATAATGTGAAGATGTTATCAGGTTCTTGAGGCTTCATATAAGCTCAAGAACTTGTCTGGCTAGTTGATAGGCCTTTAGAGGCATAGTTGAAATGTTAGGGCAAATCTTCATCTGCTCGATTCTCTCATTTCATGAACTTTTTGTATGTTTTGTCACTGGATTCATGCTCTACATTACTTCCTCTTCATTTTGGTATACTGTTTGTAAGATTCTGGGAAAATTGAAGTTGCAGACGGTGGCGTGTGACCGGAGAAGGTGACCGGAGGTCCCTCTCCGGCCGGTGGTTGGTTAGGGTTTTGTTTGCAGTTTAAATCATAGCCGTTGATGTGTTCCAATCGTGTGGTGAGGAGCGTGCCAACACATTAAATTGCACATGCACCTCACGTGCCTTATTTTTGAATTCAATTAATCAACGTGTGGTGCAGTGTATGGTAGTGTGCGTGGACATTCATGTGAGTGCGTTGGATCCAAATACTTTGACTTACTGGTTGACTTGACCTGATCCAATGGTGATCATTTGTTTGACTTATGTTGACTGAGTGTACATGTTAATTAATGTGGATTGCGCAGACTTGGACCTAGACCAATTGATATTCACACCTCCATTTTCTAAAGCCCAAACGTATTGAACTGTGGATTTGCTATGTTTGCACCTCCCCTTCCCTTTACATTTCATTTTTTTTTCCACTTTTTAGGCACGTTTACTTTTTAATTTTTAAAAATACCAAATATCATCATAAAATTCCACAAAAATTCATGAGTATTATTAAAACATTTAGGAAATTTTCTATGATTTTATTTCTTGATTTTATGACCTTTTTGCCCCTGTTCCTCATTTTTCTTTGAATTTCTTTGGTGTGCATGCTTAATGTGATACATAAATTTGTGCATTTTTGTTCTCAATCATTAAAAGTTGTTTTGATGCTCTTCTTTTTGTATTGAGTCATTAGAATCTTGAGGTATGTTAAGTGATTTCTATTTGATTTTTTTAGGTCATTTTATGGCATGTTTGGTGTTCATTGTTGTGTTACTTGGTATGATGTGTATACTTGACCTAAGTGCATTGTTTGACATCATTTTGTTTTGGTTTCTTGCATGATATTTTGGTATATGATTCACCTCTGATTTGTGTACCTTTAAACCATATTTGTTTAATTTCCATGAGGTCATTTGATTTTTGTTTAATACTTTTCATTTGAAGCATTACAACATGTCACATCCTTGTAATCTTTGTGCATGTTTACATGATTTCCTTTATGTATACTTGCATGATCATTTGCATACTTTAGTGAGCTATTCACTTGACATTATAGGTCATTGGTACATATCATATGTCATCCTTGCATATTGAATTTCATTTGAACCTTATTCACCTTTAACATGTGGTGTTTGTACTTGTGTTTTCTTTTGAACTTCCATTTCAATTCTACTTCATCTATCACTTCTTAAATGTTTTGATGTGCTTCATAAATACTTGTGAGATGCTTGTGAATCATTTTTCATTTCATTTCAATTCTGATCCTTGGATTACATGTTCCATTTAGGCATGTTTCTTCCATTTCTTTTCATCTTTCATTCTCCCCTTTCTTATGGTAGCATGTTCTAATGTCATGGATGATGTTTGTTGCCTATCCACTTGGACTTGCATGATAATAATCATTTGTTTTCCATATGATGCACATGCTGGTTGTGACCAATAGGATTTGATTTCTTATCTAATTCTTTTGAGTTTTATGGTGCATTAAATGTTCTTTTACTTCTTATACTTCTTGTACATGTTTACTAACCATGCAGGGGCTTTGGTAAGTTGCAATTGAGTGTGGATAAGGAATCCACATTCAAATTTCTTTCCTTTCATCTCTTTTACAATTCCATTTTTGTGTTTTGTTAAGCACTTAGGTGCTTTCTTTTAATAACTCATCACTTCCCCTTTTTGAATTACAATTCATCTTCTACTTTAGAAGTGAATTGTTTAATTCTTTCTTTCTTTAGACTTTAGGTTGAAACCTCACAAACCTTTAGGATCACTCCCTTAACTAATCAATTAGGATTGAGTCTTAGTTCATATAGATTTTACCTTTTCTCCTCTCTTGAGTCTCTCTTCTCATCTCAAAGAAAATTCAAAATATCTAATAAAGGTAGGCACTTATTGCATTTAGGCCTTTCATATAAAGAAAAGATTACAAGGGGTCTTCTCTCATAATCTTAGAATGTGTAGCATATAGCCCATCTTGGGTCAATGTGTTAAACATTTGATCTTGTATGAGGGACTTAAATGCAATACTTGTTGGAGGTAAATAAAAAAACACTTCTTCATTTCTTAATCAACAAAAACACTTAATAAACACAAGTATGCTAGTGTGTTTGAACCTTGACAATTGGAACTAAGTGTGGGGATCTTCTTCACTCTTAGTGTGCTTTCTTACCCATTCCATCTTGGAATGTGAGAACGTACACATTCCAATGACTAAGATTCAGATACACTATCATATGCAAACAAATGAAAAAACTCTTAAAAGACAAAAACAAACAATAACGTCTTTCCTTCGGGAATTCTTTCCTCATCTCATTCACTCTTTCCTTAAGGATGCGTCATTTCCGTTCTACCGCAAACAGGTAACGCCTAAGTCTCCCTACAGCGAGCTGCAACACCTAAACTGCTAGGACGCGAACGTTGATGTATTCCACTAAAAAACACAAACAACTTTCCCTTAGGTGAGGGGAACTACGTCGCTCTGATTCTCATGCTCCCGATGAGATACGTAGGCAGTGGGGTAGGGCCCATGCAAGCACTTCTTTTATTTTCCCTACATTTGTTTCTCTTTCTCTTTCCATTCCTTTTCTAGTTCCTCTTCCGGTATTATTTTCTATCACCCTTTGATCGAGATAAGCAAGCGTGGATCCCATCGGGTACGATGGACGCGAGGGGGTGCTAATACCTTCCTCTCGCGTAACCGACTCCCGAATCCAGTTCTCTTGGTCGCAAGACCATGCTCTATCCTTTCCTTCGGGTTTATGCGGTGTTTCCTTTCCCTCTCATGGGATAAATACACATTGCTGGCGACTCTGTTTGGTGCCACTTTCGCGTTTGTACTAGGATGAAAATCCCGGGAGCGACAGCTGGCGACTCTGCTGGGGAGAACAGGTTGACCTATTGCTGGTCCATCCTAAGCGAGTCAATCCTAGCGCTTGTTTGCTTTTCTTTCATTGGGTGTTTACTATTATCTTGTATTTGCTGTTTACTGTATTTTATTACTTGTATCATATTTACAGCATTGTAGCATTTATATTTCATATATTATACTGTGTTGCACTGTTTTGTCTGTTTGGCGGGATGGGATTTCTGAGAGATGAGCTCAGTACACAGGCTCGAGTATACACTTAGACTTAGAGTGGAGAGTAGTGGGACCTACGTGCCATCTGTGTACGTGGGTAATCACGAAATTCATAGCTAGACGAGGCTATCTTGGGACCCATCATGGCGTGCGCATCTTGCGTATTCCAGGATGTCGATCTAGAGAGCTGTCGACTCTAGTGACCGATCATGAGGACCTTAGTGGAAACATCTCTCTTTAGCGGTGACAGTGGCAGACCACATTCTGTGGCAAACCCACTCGCACCCGAGAGCCCACTTTGGTACTTGCATAGGATGACCTTTATTTTCTAAGGCGAGTCAGTGGACGACCTCTTTGATTGGCATAGCATTGTATCCTACGGGCTGAATGTGCTATCGCTTCTCAAACCTCCAAAGCTGACAAGCCTTATTTTCTAGGAACCACATGTGAGTATGGGTGGGATGTTTACAGGTTTGCAGGTAACCCAGCTTCCTACATACCGTACTTGTGATTCTCTGATTATTACAGACAGTGTATCCTATGACAGTGGTTTGAGTATTCGTCTCAGATATATTACCAGATTCAGTACAGAGACACAGTGCACACAGTTCAACACAGACACCGACACCTGGATACCTGATCACATGCCTTTTGCATTTGCATAATCATATCATAACAGGTTATGTTTGTCATTTTCAGGTACTTACCATATTGTCTGATTCCAATCATGAGTTCCCAAGATGCTGAGGTTAGAAGGAAGAATAATGTGTCATACAAATTCCCTGATCCTAAGCTGGGTGTATTGAACAAGATGATAGGTATGGCTGGTTCTGATGTTCTCAGCACTTTTCAGAAGGAGTACGGAGAGCTGATTAAGATGGTCTGTGCATTCACAAAGTACGAGAAGGATGGGTTGCATACCTTCTTACAGTTCTATGAGCCATCAATGAGATGTTTCCTATTCCCTGACTACATTCTGATGCCCACTCTGGAGGAATTCTCATTTATTTTGGGAATTCCGATCACGTCTGCTATACCGTATTTTTCTGAAGGTGCTCTTGCCCCTGAAGTAATCGCTGTTGTCCTGCATCTGGACTTGTTTGTTGTGAAAAGTGGCCTAAGCAGGCTCAAGGAAGATGAAGGATTTCACTTGGAGTTCCTTTTTCGACAAGCTCAGGAAGCTGCCAAGGCTAACAATTGGACTACTTACAACGTTGTGTTAGCTCTTTGTATCTATGGCTTGGTGCTTTTCCCCGGTCAGCCTGATTTTGTTGATATGCAGGCATTGAAAGTGTTTGTCTCGAAGAATCCGATTCCTACCCTGCTAGGGGATTTTTATCACTCCGTACACTACAAAAATGAGAAGGCAAGAGGGAGTTTGGTTACTTGTTGCACCCAATTGTTATGCCATTGGCTCTTCAAACATTTACCCCGGACTGGTGCGTTTGTAGAAACTGCTGAGACGATGAAGTGGTCCAAGAGACTGATAGGTTTGACTGCCAATAATATTATTTGGTTTGATCCCAAACTACTGACAATAGAGCTTACTGTCAAATGTGGAAGTTTTCCTAATGTACCTCTACTTGGAAGAAGAGGTGGGATTAATTACAACCCAGTGTTGGCAGTTAGGCAATTTGGTTATGCCTCGAGACATCCTCCTGCTGATGAAGAGATTAACGCTTCTCTGTTTTTCGTGGGGACCAAGAACGAAAGAGTGCCGGAAGTAATAAATGCTTGGAAATTTAGGCAAAGAGAGGGAAAATTGACTTTCGGCAAAGGAGACTGCAGATCATACCCTGACTACGATGCCTAGGTTGAGATGAAGGTCAAAAAGCTGTTGTTACCCTTTTCCCGAGAAGTTCTTTTATGTCCTGATCAGCATTCCACGGTACCGGCCGAGGAGCACGAGAAATTGAAGAAAATGGTTAGAGATCTGCAGATAGAGAACTCTGGAATGAGCAGATGTCTTCAGAAAGCTCTAGCTGACAACAAAGAGTTGGAAAAGAGAGCGTTGAAAGCAGAAAAAACCCTGGCGGACAAAGAAGAAGATTTTGATGAGAGAGCTCGATACTTCCGGAAGCTTACCTTGGGAGCCGATGATACTAGTCAGGCTCATAAGGCAACGAAGCAGGCGCTGGCCCGAAGCAAGGATTCGTTAGCTAAACTCCGTCAAGCCTGGGATGAGGTCAGAATTGAAAACTCCGAATTGCAGGCCCAGCTAAAAGATAAAGATGAAGAGCTGAAGAAAGCGCACGTGGAGAGAAGAAAGTATCGAGAAGATCTTGGAAAAAGTCAAGAACAAGTGAGCAATGCTGAAGGTAAGCTGAAAATCACCAACAAGGAGCTTGGAGAGGTCACAGCAGAGCTGAAACTGGTTAAAATTCAAGCCGGAATCAAAAGGCGCAAAGGAGCCAATGAAGATGAAGCCTTGCTGATGCACGTGGGGTCATTAGAGGATGCATTGGAAAAAAGGGACGCAATGATTAAAGCACTGATTGAGAAGCCGCATCATCAGCGTACCCGCATCCTGTTTGAAGAGATTAAGTACTCCAGTCAGAAGCTGAAAGATGTAGAGCTGTCGGATTAGTGATTTTTATCATTTCTTTGTAATTTGTAATGGTTACCATCAGAATTGTTGATGGATCCATTTGATTGCCTGTTTTCTATTTTGTTGCTGAAACTACGACAAACGTACTTGAGAAGTTTTGGGAATTTGTATAAAATGGGTTACTTCTGTTCACAATTTCTGATCTTCAGATATATGTGATGTGATATCTGCACACTAGCACACTACAAAATCACTATTTTTGGTCTTCAGACATCCGTGATCGATGTATATGAATATCTCTTCATGGCAAAACTCTGTAATCATGATCGGTCAAAGGGGAAGGATGGAACAGTTCATGAACCTCATGTAGGGGATTGCTCAAGGTCAGCAAGAGCTGAGGACCGGTCAAGAAAACATGAGGATTGGACAAGAAGCTATGAGAACCACTATCCAGAGGCTGGAAACTGAAATCCCAAATCGCAACGTGCGCACTCCTCCTGTTGGCACAATCCCTGCTGGTGGGGTACATCTGGGACTTGATAACAATGAGGATGGTCAGGAGGACCAGTTCACTGCATTCAACAAAGACATGGGTTTCTACAATGACACCGGAAGTATGAGGGGCTGGATGAAAGGCTCAAGGCTATTGAGAGCCAAAATCCTCTTGGAATTGATGTAGAAGACATGGGTCTCGTGCAGGGTGTGTAATTCCCCCCAAGTTCAAGCTTCCTGCTTTAGATAAGTACAACGGCAGTACCTGTCCCAAAACACATTTGCAAGCTTACAATCGCAAGATTGCCGCTTACACCGAGGACCAAAAGCTCTGGATGTATTTTTTCCAGGATAGCCTGTCAGGCGCTTCCCTGGAATGGTACATTAAGCTGGACAGGGTTCATATAAGGAGTTGGAAAGATTTGTGCGCTGCTTTTCTGAAGCAGTATCAATATAACCTGGACATGGCACCTAATCGTACTCAATTGCAGAGTATGACTCAGGATAACAAGGAGGGCTTTAAGCAGTACGCACAGAGATAGAGAGAATTGGCTGCTCGAGTTCAACCACCTTTGGGTGATCGTGAGATGGCTGATATGTTCATGAGTACACTTCAAGGGACATATTTGGATAGACTTGCTGCATGTCCTTCCACCGGGTTTGCCGACATTGTCGTTGCTGGGGAACGAATAGAAAGTCTGTTGAAATTGGGTAAGATTCAAGATGTTGCTTCAAATTCAAAGAAACCCTTTGCCAATGGACCAAGGAAAAGAGAAGGGGAGTCCAGTGCTGTGTATAGAGGAGGGGGCAGAGGAAGGAATCAGTCTTATCATCAGGTAGATGCGGTAACCATTCCGGTTCCAGCTGGACAGCAAACACCAGATCAGCAAGGTAGACCCCGATTTCAGAACAATAGACAAAGGGACCGTAAGTTTGATCCCTTGCCTATGACATATGCTGCTTTGTTGCCACAACTGCTTAAAGAGAAGTTGGTGGAACTTTGGACTATGAAGCCGCTGGATTCCGGAAGGTTGCCTCAAGGGTACGATGCTAATGTTCGATGTGAATTTCATTCTGGCGCGCCAGGTCATTCAATAGAAAAGTGCTGGACCTTTCAACATAAGGTTCAAGATCTGATCGACGCAAAAGCTATCAACTTCTCTAGGCCGCCGAATGTTCGTGACAACCCAATGCCTCATCATGGAGGTGCAGGCACAAATGCCATTTTTGATGGCGAGAGGTTGAATTTGATTACTGATGTTAATTTGGTGAAGACTCCGCTGTTGATTGTAAAAGAACGTCTGTTAAAAGGAAAGGTATTTCCTGGATGCGCCTCTGATTGCGAGGATTGTTTAAAGCAGGTTAATGGATGCAGTAAGTTGAGAGTTGGATTGCAGGATCTTATGGATGAGGGAAGTCTTCAGTTTGATAAAGTAGAGAAAGAACAGGATGTTTCTGCCGTTACCATTTACTATAATCCAGTCGAGATACAGGTGCCTGTTGCAGAGCCTGTTGCTATCATCGTGCCCGAGAGGCCGAGACCAGTTACGATTATAGTTCCTGAATCGGCTGCTTATGTGTCTAATAGGGCAGTTTCGTGGCAGTATGGAACTGATACTCGTCAAGGAGGAAGTCGGCAGAAGGCAGAGGCCGTTGGTACTAGCATTGAGAATGTCAGTGGACCAAGTGGTTTCACCAGGAGCGGTCGACTATTTGCTCCCCAGACTCTAAGGAATGATAAAGAGGCTGAAGCCGCTGCAAGAGCGAAAGGAAAGCAGGTTGTTGATGACAAGGTGCCTGCTCAGGAAGAGGACCCTAAAGTCAATTTTGATAATGATGTTGAGGAATTTATGAGGGTTATCAAAAAGAGTGATTACAAGATCATTGATCAACTTAATCAGACACCCTCTAAAATTTCGATATTATCCCTGTTAATGAGTTCAGACGCACATCGGGCTGCCTTGTTGAAAGTTCTGAATATGGCATACGTTCCCCAAGAGATTACAGTGAATCAGTTAGAGGGGGTAATTTCTAATGTGAATGTGAGCCACGGGTTGGGATTTACGAACAGGGATTTGACACCAGATGGACGTAACCACAACAAAGCACTGCACATCACACTTGAATGCAAAGGAGCAGTTTTGTCGCATGTGCTAGTTGACACAGGTTCTTCCTTAAATTTGTTACCCAAAAAGGCCCTGATGAAAATCGAAGTAGATGGATTGGTTCTGAGACCCAGCGATCTGATTGTGAGAGCTTTCGATGGATCCCAAAGATCGGTGTTTGGGGAGGTTGAATTACCAATACAGGTTGGTCCACAGATATTCAAGACGACCTTTCATGTTATGGACATTCAGCCTGCTTATAGCTGTTTGTTGGGCCGACCGTGGATTCACGCAGTAGGCGCAGTTACCTCCACACTTCATCAGAAGCTCAAGTATGTGTTTGAGGGTCAAGTGGTTACTGTTTGCGGCGAGGAGGATATATTCGTGAGTCATTTATCCACTTTTAAATATGTGGAAATGGATGGAGAAATTCATGAAACATTGTGCCAATCTTTTGAAGCCCTGAATATTAATAACTTACCAGAATCTACTTCAGCAGCGGTGGTGTCGAGTGTGCCAAGTGGGCCGAGTGCATCAATTGCGTCATACAAGCAGGCCAGAGAAGTGGTCGAAAGCGGGAATGCCCAAGGCTGGGGCAAAGCTATAGATGTGTTCGTAAAAGAAGATAAGTTTGGCATTGGATATCAGCCGGGCCGGACGCCAGTTCCCCGATTCTGTGGGCCAATCAACTTCAACAGTGGAGGAATTATCAATCACAACCAGTCCTGCTCAGCAATAGAAGATGACGCTGAAAGCTCAGATTATCTGGACAGATGGGTATATGCACTGGCTCCAGGCGAGGCGTTGCAAAATTGGTCTAGTGAAGAAATCGTTCATGTTGTTCATCATTCAGAGTAATAATTCTTGTCTTTCATAATGCATGAAATCCCACACTCTGCCCAAGGTGTGAGGATCCATTTGTAGGGCCACCATATTTTCTCATATAATGTTCAAATATCAATAAAAGGACGTTTTTGTTTACAAATTTGTGTTCCTTTATTCTTTCTTTATTTTTATTTTTGCACAAAGAAAATTAAAAATGATAATGCACTTTCTTTTCTTTTGTTTTCAAGCAAAAATAATCTAAAATAAAGCATAAACCCAATCATGCAGACTCGATTCTGTGGATTTCTCTGAAAATGATTATGTTATGCCCACGTATGATTTCGACAATCCGATCTATCAAGCTGAGGAAGAAAGTGATGAAGACTATGAACTCCCGGAAGAGTTGGCTAGGTTGTTGAAACAGGAAGAGAGGACCATTCAGCCTCATCAGGAAGCTCTTGAGATCATCAATATTGGGTCAGAGGAAAGCAAGAAAGAGATCAAGATTGGTGCGAGTCTGCGGGCTGATGTAAAGCAAGAGCTGATAGTCATGCTACGAGAATACGTTGACATCTTTGCTTGGTCATACCAAGATATGCCAGGTTTAGATACAGACATAGTTGTGCATAGACTACCATTGAAAGAGGGCTGCCCACCGGTCAAGCAGAAGCTGCGCAGGACAAAACCCGAAATGGCTTTGAAGATCAAGGAAGAAGTACAGAAACAGTTGGGTGCAGGCTTTCTGGCGGTAACTAACTATCCTCCCTGGGTGGCCAATATAGTACCGGTGCCGAAGAAAGATGACAAAGTCAGAATGTGTGTGGATTACAGAGATCTCAACAGGGCGAGCCCTAAAGACGATTTTCCACTCCCTCATATTGATGTGCTGGTTGATAATACCGCTCAGTTTTCAGTGTTCTCATTTATGGATGGATTCTCCGGGTACAATCAGATAATGATGGCGCCTGAAGACATGGAGAAGACAACATTCATTACCCCGTGGGGTACCTTTTGTTACAAAGTAATGCCTTTTGGGTTGAAGAACGCAGGGGCAACTTATCAAAGAGCAATGGTGACGTTATTCCACGATCTAATTCATAAAGAGATCGAGTGCAATGTGGATGACATGATTGCTAAATCAAAGACAGAAGAGGAACATCTGATCAACTTGAAGAAGTTATTTGAGAGGCTGAGGAAATTCAGGTTGAGACTGAATCCTAATAAGTGTACTTTTGGCGTGCGGTCCGGAAAATTGCTTGGTTTCATTGTCAGTGAAAAAGGGATAGAGGTTGATCCTGCTAAAGTGAAAGCTATACAAGATATGCCTGTACCGAGAACTGAAAAAGAAGTTCGCGGCTTTCTAGGAAGATTGAACTACATTTCAAGGTTCATATCGCACCTAACTGCCACTTGCGAACCAATATTCAAAATGCTAAGAAAAGATCAAACGGTCAGGTGGAATGATGATTGTCAAAATGCATTTGATAAAATAAAAAGATATTTGCAGGAACCTCCAATTCTGATACCTCCAGTTCAAGGGAGACCACTGATTATGTACTTGACAGTGCTCGAAGGATCCATGGGTTGTGTTCTCGGTCAACATGACGAGACAGGTAGGAAAGAACATGCTATCTACTACCTGAGCAAGAAATTTACAGATTGTGAATCACGTTATTCAATGCTTGAGAAGACATGTTGTGCACTCGCATGGGCCGCCAAGCGATTGAGACAATACATGCTCACACATACAACCCTGTTGATCTCTAAATTGGATCCTGTCAAGTATATTTTTGAGAAACCAGCACTTACAGGCAGAGTTGCATGGTGGCAGATGGTACTGACAGAGTACGATATTCAATTTACTTCGCAAAAGGCAATCAAAGGAAGTATACTGTCAGATTATCTTACGCAACAGCCTCTTGATGATTACCAGCCCATGAGATTTGATTTCCCTGATGAGGAAATCATGTTTCTCAAAGCGAAAGACTGCGAGGAACCACTTCTGGAGGAGGGGCCTGATCCTGAGTCCAAATGGAGTTTGATGTTTGATGGGGCAGTTAATATGAATGGGTGCGGAGTTGGTGCAGTCCTTATTACGCCAGAAGGTGTTCACATGCCCTTCACTGCCCGAGTAACTTTCGGGTGTACAAACAATGAAGCAGAATACGAAGCTTGCATATTAGGGATCGAGGAAGCTATTGATTTACGAATCAAGACCCTCGATATCTTTGGTGATTCAGCACTGGTAATCAATCAAGTAAAGGGAACTTGGCACACACATCAGCAGAATTTGATTCTGTATAGAGATTATACGAGGAGATTGCTGACCTTCTTTACAACTGTCAAGTTGTACCATGTTCCTAGAGATGAAAACAAGTTTGCAGATGCCTTGGCCACTATCTCTTCGATGATCAAAGTGCATGGTTGGAACTTTGTGCCCAGGATTGATGTATCTCGTCTTGATAGGCCTGCTTTTGTGTTTGAGGTTGATGCAATGTCTGACGATAAGCCTTGGTACCATGACATCAAATGCTTCTTAAAAAATCAAGAATACCCGCCTGGGGCATCTTCCAATGACAAGAAGACATTAAGAAGGCTAGCTGGTAATTTCTTCTTGAACAAAGATGGTGTGCTGTATAAAAGAAATTTTGACACGGTTTTGCTCAGATGTGTGGATAGACACGAGGCAGACCTGTTGATGATTGAAGTGCATGAAGGCTCTTTCGGTACCCATGCCGGAGGACATGCGATGGCTAAGAAATTGTTGAGATTAGGATATTATTGGCTGACCATGGAGTCAGATTGCTGCAAGTATGCTCGCAAGTGTCACAAATGCCAGATCTATGCAGACAAAGTGCACGTTCCTCCCAATCCGTTGAGTATCATGTCCTCTCCGTGGCCATTTGCAATGTGGGGCATTGATATGATCGGGAAAATTGAGCCTACTGCTTCAAACGGCCATCGTTTCATCTTGGTCACCATTGATTACTTCACTAAATGGGTTGAAGCAGCATCTTACGCCAATGTCACTAAGCAAGTAGTGGCTCGTTTCTTGAAGCGAGATATCATTTGTCGATATGGAGTGCCCGAAAGAATCATTACTGATAATGGTTCTAATTTGAACAACAAGATGATGGCTGAGCTATGCCGAGACTTCAAGATCGAGCACCACAATTCTTCTCCGTACCGCCCGAAGATGAACGGCGCGGTCGAAGCGGCCAACAAAAATATCAAGAAGATTGTGCAGAAGATGGTTGTCACGTACAAAGATTGGCATGAGATGTTACCACTGGCTTTGCATGGGTATCGAACATCAGTCCGCACGTCCACTGGGGCAACACCATACTCGCTTGTATATGGTATGGAGGCAGTTCTACTGATAGAAGTTGAGATCCCCTCTCTCCGAGTATTGATGGATGTTAAGCTAGATGAAGCTGAATGGGTACGAGCCAGATTTGATCAGCTGAACCTTATTGAAGAAAAGCGTTTAGCAGCGGTATGCCATGGCCAGTTATATCAGCGCAGAATGAAGAGGGCATTCGATCAAAAGGTTCAACCTCAAGTCTACAAAGTCGGGGATGTGGTAATCAAGAGAATACTTCCTCCGAGTACAGATCATAGGGGCAAATGGACTCCTAACTATGAAGGTCCGTTCGTGGTAAAAAAGGTTTTCTCAGGAGGAGCCTTGTTGCTGACAACCATGGATGGTGAAGATTTTTCGTCCCCTGTTAATTCAGATGCAGTTAAAAAATACTTCGTAAAAAGAGACCCGCTGGATAAAAAAAAAAAGAAGAAGAAGAATCCAGGCAAAAAAGGGCATCCCGGCGAACCAAAAACAGAATAAAGGTTCGGGCAAAAATTAGGGATATAATTGAAAAGAATTGTACACCCGGTAAGTTGAAAACCCGAAAGGGCAACTTAGGCAAAAAAGGGTATCCCGGTGGATTGAAAACCTGAAAAGGCGATCCACACAAAAGAGGGATTAAAGCGAATGACTGCAGTCTAAATTAATCTGTACGTTTTCTACTCTTCAGCAAACTGGCAAAATTCCAAAGGAGGAATTGGTCCGATCATGAGCTTCTGAAGGCAAAGATAATCAGGAGAGTTGGAATACATACTGGCTATAACAAGATCAGAAATCAGTTGGAAACCAATTTCCGCATTATCATTAGGATAGATTTATTTTCTCAATTTTATGGCAATCGCCTCTTTCAGGGGTTTGCTTCTGATTGTAAATTCGCCAATTTTTGGCATTTCATCAATAAAATTGAATATTCAGTCACGAGCTTTTATTTTCATTTTACTGTTTTGTTTGCAAAAACGTCCAATTCTTGATAATAAAACATTACTTTGAAAATATATTGGCCTTGCAAAAGCATGCACAAAAAGACGATTATAATTACTTTGCTTGTTGGACAACCTTGGATGGTGGACTCAAAAGACCACGCAATATCCTGGGGCATGTGCATATTCTTTTTCTGTTACAGGTAATGAGCGCGATTGATCCAAGCAGCATGATCGTAACCACGAGTAGATATTTGCTATGACTTGATATTGTTGTATCTTATTAAGTCGATTCTTCCATTCAAGAGATCCCACCGAGTTTCGTGACGGCAACGGTATTCGAAGATGGATTTCTTCTGTGTTGATAACGGTTATTAATGCAGTGAAGACTCCGGGTCAATAACGAGTGCCAATCCTCCGGTACCTTGCAGACGATGTGAAAGGTAGTTCAAGGCAGAGTGTTTGTCTAGGAGTTTGAAAACGTTTGGTTTTTCTATAAAATCCTCTTAAGAGACGAAACTTGTAGTACCAACATCCCTTTTGGAGTTTACTCTTGGCAGGATGTACCAGCAGGTGGTAGTATCATATATCCCGCAGGTTTCAGCATGTGAAATTTGTCAAAGAATAATCCCCAGCGGAGTTATTGACCCTCCCAAGCCTGGGGCATGTTATTTCCCCGGCAGAAGATGTTCCAGATCTAATATCCCCAGTAGAGTTTGGAGACACTTGGTCTTCTGTAAAATCCTCTTAAAAGGGAATTCCTCAGCACGAGACGCTTTAAAGCAGCTTTCTCTAGCAGAATGTGTGTAAACTCATTATCCCCCAGCGGAGTCGTCAAAAGGAAAGTTTGCCCAACATGGGGCATTATGACATTTATCCTAAACTCGACAGTCATCTTCCTCAGCAGTTTACCGAGGAATTACTTTGGGTTCCCCTAACAGATCTTTAGGGACCCTCTCTCAGCATGTTGCAACGGATTGTCTCTCAACCAAGATTTGCATATCCCCGGCAGAGTAGCCCTGATCCCCAGCAAGATCGCATCTCCGGTAATGGTACCCTCACAAAGTTCAGCATTGAATCTTGTCTGCTATACTCCCCAGCCGAGTCGCGGTAGGTTCCCCAGCAGGGTTTAAAGAGATCGACAGAATCTCTCCTTCAGCAAGGTGTCAATGTATGATATTACCCAGCAAGTGGTGTAATTCTCAACAATGCTCATTTACAATCCAAAAGTCCAATTTATTTTTGGCATGTGTACAGTTTGGTCATGTTATTCCAGCAGGTGGAGTGATCATCTGACAATTTTAAGCTTCCAACGACAGTTGGGTAAGCACTAAAGTCCACCAGCAGTGTGGCAAGCCAGTAGTCGTCTGGCGTCGTACAAAAGACATTATTAAAGTCCACCAGCAGTGTGGCAAGCCAGTAGTCGTCTGGCGTCGTACAAAAGACATTATTAAAGTCCACCAGCAGTGTGGCAAGCTAGTAGTCGTCTGGCGTCGTACAAAAGACATTATTAAAGTCCACCAGCAGTGTGGCAAGCCAGTAGTCGTCTGGCGTCGTACAAAAGACATTATTAAAGTCCACCAGCAGTGTGGCAAGCCAGTAGTCATCTGGCGTCGTACAAAAGACATTATTAAAGTCCACCAGCAGTGTGGCAAGCCAGTAGTCGTCTGGCGTCGTACAAAAGACATTATTAAAGTCCACCAGTAGTGTGGTAAGCCAGTAGTCGTCTGGCGTCGTACAAAAGACGTTATTAAAGTCCACCAGCAGTGTGGCAAGCCAGTAGTCGTCTGGCGTCGTACAAAAGACGTTATTAAAGTCCACCAGCAGTGTGGCAAGCCAGTAGTCATCTGGCGTCGTACAAAAGACGTTATTAAAGTCCACCAGCAGTGTGGCAAGCCAGTAGTCGTCTGGCGTCGTACAAAAGACGTTATTAAAGTCCACCAGCAGTGTGGCAAGCCAGTAGTCGTCTGGCGTCGTACAAAAGACGTTATTAAAGTCCACCGGCAGTATGGCAAGCCAGTAGTCGCCTGGTATCGTTCAAAAGACAGATCTCTCTGACAATGTTCATTTGAAGATTCAATCCAACAATCGCATTGGGTTTATATCCCTTTTCTTTTTCATTATCCAGAGCAAATTTTTGGTTATATTTGGTATTCAATCACTATATACCTTGAAAGTCTGAAAGCATTCGCTTTCAGGCATTCAGGTCTACAGTGTTTGAATAGGGGCAGCTGTAATACCCCAAAATTTGCTCTCCCCTTTTTGCATCTTAGCATAGCACTATCATCTATCATATCATATCCATCTCATTAGCATTGCATTGCATTTAACATAGAAAAATGAAGCATAGCATTCCTCTCACCATCAAGGCATGTGATCAGGGGGATGATGGACAATCAAGGGATCATTCAAAGCACAAAAAGGTCAATCAAGTTGCCTCCAGGCAAGCCAAGAGTCTCTCATGTCTCATACCATCTCAATTGATCATCCACAATCTCAAGGAAGTGAGATCCAATGGGAGATTGAAGCAATACATACTTCAACATGCAAGAGGTTCATAATTGAAAGAAAAACCCTCAAAAGAGATAGCTCATTGATCCAAAATCATCCTCAAATGGTATATCCCATCATCCTTTAAGAGGATACACAACATACTCTGAGGAATTTGAAATTGAAGACTGCACATTTTTCTCCTAGGAGGTGGGCACCAAAACTAGGGTTTCCCATTAAATCAGAGAATCTTTGATTTTTTGGACAAAACTTGATGTCATGGTATTCTACATGTTCTTAAGTGTATGTGTATGGAAAATTGCCTCTCAATTGGTTTCAGAAGTGGTTCAATTGGAAGAAAGATAAAAAATCAGGGAAATTGGGGCCAAGTCAAATAATCAGAGGAAAAAGTCAACTCTTGACTTTTTGAGGCCAAATTCATGAAATTCATGTTATATGTGACCAATGTGCAAAATTTGATCAAGAAACTCCAAAGGAATCATAAAAAATCAAGAGGTGGAAAGTTGCCATTTTTGGATGAAGAAGGGTTACTAAAAATAGCAAGTTTTGGGCCATTTTGCATCAGAGTTTGAACCAAGGCCATTTAAAATTGAAGCATCAAATGAAAATTCCACTTGGCCATAACAAAAGGTCTTGCTTTAAGCTTCAAATCCATATGTGGAACATCTCTATTGGATAAAAATTGAGTGAGATATGGATGATCAAAGTTGGGGAAAACTAGGGCAAAATGCAAGTCAGCTTGGTCAATTTTCAGGTCACGCGCGTGTCATTTTCCCAAACACATGGTGGGCCAAATGTTTAGATCAATTACTCATGGCTAGAGGCCTCAAATGAAAAATCTTTCAACATGAAAGTTGTTCCTCTACGTGAGATCTTTAAGATTGGTGTTCATGGTTTTTTCATGTGATCAAAGGTTAAGAAGTTATGTTGAGTCCAAGTTGGGGTGATGTTGCTAAAAATCCATGTCATGCTTGCCTTGTCAACCAACCTCATTGCCACGCCTTTGTATCAGTTCCAAATGTGGATGTTCTAAGTCATTTTGCAACCTCTTCCAAACATCATTTCAACTCATTTTTCACACCAAACATGTTCTCCAATATCTCTTCTTTCCAATGAATCCAAGAACTCACTAAACCATCCATTGAGTAGAGAGAAAAACATCACCAATTCACCCTGTCTCCATTGTTCTCAGCTGCCATGAAAAATCAGAAACAAAACCAATGTTGTTGATGTTGTTGTTACAAGCTTGCACGTGCATTATTCATACCAGCTATCCTTTGCCTTTTTAAACCAAACACTCTTCATACACACCATAGCACGTGCCTCATTATGCATGAAAGTAGAAATGACAAGCTTGCTGAACAAGTTTTGTATTACACAGCCTTGCTATTTCACTTCTCTTCACCTCCACCTTAGTTTATTGTGAGTTGCCATCACCATACCATTGCTCTCCCTAACTAACTTGACTCAGTTAGTTAGGGACGACTCAGTTAACCATGATAACTCACCCTAACTCAACTCATTAAACTATAGTTAGCTCACATTATAAATAGAAAACTCCTTCACAAATTCAGGGGGCAACTTCATTTTCTCACATTCAACTCAGAAACTCTCTCCATTCTCTCTCAATTTCTCCACATTGCAACTGATTTGCGAGCTCCATTTCATTCATCTTCTTCATCTTCATATCAGAATCTCTCTGATTCTCTCTCCATATTCATCACATTGCCACTGTTTTGAAGCTTGGATCTCAGCTCTCCTTCACTGAGGCATCATCCATTCTTTGCATCTAAGCCTTTATTTGGCCAAAAGAAGCTCAAAGAGGAAGCAACACCTCTGGTTTTCCGAAGAACACATCAAGATCATAAATCTTCAGGTACGAATTTCTTCCATTATAGACATAATGTGAAGATGTTATCAGGTTCTTGAGGCTTCATATAAGCTCAAGAACTTGTCTGGCTAGTTGATAGGCCTTTAGAGGCATAGTTGAAATGTTAGGGCAAATCTTCATCTGCTCGATTCTCTCATTTCATGAACTTTTTGTATGTTTTGTCACTAGATTCATGCTCTACATTACTTCCTCTTCATTTTGGTATACTGTTTGTAAGATTCTGGGAAAATTGAAGTTGCAGACGGTGGCGTGTGACCGGAGAAGGTGACCGGAGGTCCCTCTCCGGCCGGTGGTTGGTTAGGGTTTTGTTTGCAGTTTAAATCATAGCCGTTGATGTGTTCCAATCGTGTGGTGAGGAGCGTGCCAACACATTAAATTGCACATGCACCTCACGTGCCTTATTTCTGAATTCAATTAATCAACGTGTGGTGCAGTGCATGGTAGTGTGCGTGGACATTCATGTGAGTGCGTTGGATCCAAATACTTTGACTTGCTGGTTGACTTGACCTGATCCAATGGTGATCATTTGTTTGACTTATGTTGACTGAGTGTACATGTTAATTAATGTGGATTGCACAGACTTGGACCTAGACCAATTGATATTCACACCTCCATTTTCTAAAGCCCAAACGTATTGAACTGTGGATTTGCTATGTTTGCACCTCCCCTTCCCTTTACATTTCATTTTTTTTTCCACTTTTTAGGCACGTTTACTTTTTAATTTTTAAAAATACCAAATATCATCATAAAATTCCACAAAAATTCATGAGTATTACTAAAACATTTAGGAAATTTTCTATGATTTTATTTCTTGATTTTATGACCTTTTTGCCCCTGTTCCTCATTTTTCTTTGAATTTCTTTGGTGTGTATGCTTAATGTGATACATAAATTTGTGCATTTTTGTTCTCAATCATTAAAAGTTGTTTTGATGCTCTTCTTTTTGTATTGAGTCATTAGAATATTGAGGTATGTTAAGTGATTTCTATTTGATTTTTTTAGGTCATTTTATGGCATGTTTGGTGTTCATTGTTGTGTTACTTGGTATGATGTGTATACTTGACCTAAGTGCATTGTTTGACATCATTTTGTTTTGGTTTCTTGCATGATATTTTGGTATATGATTCACCTCTGATTTGTGTACCTTTAAACCATATTTGTTTAATTTCCATGAGGTCATTTGATTTTTGTTTAATACTTTTCATTTGAAGCATTACAACATGTCACATCCTTGTAATCTTTGTGCATGTTTACATGATTTCCTTTGTGTATACTTGCATGATCATTTGCATACTTTAGTGAGCTATTCACTTGACATTATAGGTCATTGGTACATATCATATGTCATCCTTGCATATTGAATTTCATTTGAACCTTATTCACCTTTAACATGTGGTGTTTGTACTTGTGTTTTCTTTTGAACTTCCATTTCAATTCTACTTCATCTATCACTTCTTAAATGTTTTGATGTGCTTTATAAATACTTGTGAGATGCTTGTGAATCATTTTTAATTTCATTTCAATTCTGATCCTTGGATTACATGTTCCATTTAGGCATGTTTCTTCCATTTCTTTTCATCTTTCATTCTCCCTTTTCTTATGGTAGCATGTTCTAATGTCATGGATGATGTTTGTTGCCTATCCACTTGGACTTGCATGATAATAATCATTTGTTTTCCATATGATGCACATGCTGGTTGTGACCAATAGGATTTGATTTCTCATCTAATTCTTTTGAGTTTTATGGTGCATTAAATGTTCTTTTACTTCTTATACTTCTTGTACATGTTTACTAACCATGCAGGGGCTTTGGTAAGTTGCAATTGAGTGTGGATAAGGAATCCACATTCAAATTTCTTTCCTTTCATCTCTTTTACAATTCCATTTTTGTGTTTTGTTAAGCACTTAGGTGCTTTCTTTTAATAACTCATCACTTCCCCTTTTTGAATTACAATTCATCTTCTACTTTAGAAGTGAATTGTTTAATTCTTTCTTTCTTTAGACTTTAGGTTGAAACCTCACAAACCTTTAGGATCACTCCCTTAACTAATCAATTAGGATTGAGTCTTAGTTCATATAGATTTTACCTTTTCTCCTCTCTTGAGTCTCTCTTCTCATCTCAAAGAAAATTCAAAATATCTAATAAAGGTAGGCACTTATTGCATTTAGGCCTTTCATATAAAGAAAAGATTACAAGGGGTCTTCTCTCATAATCTTAGAATGTGTAGCATATAGCCCATCTTGGGTCAATGTGTTAAACATTTGATCTTGTATGAGGGACTTAAATGCAATACTTGTTGGAGGTAAATAAAAAAACACTTCTTCATTTCTTAATCAACAAAAACACTTAACAAACACAAGTATGCTAGTGTGTTTGAACCTTGACAATTGGAACTAAGTGTGGGGATCTTCTTCACTCTTAGTGTGCTTTCTTACCCATTCCATCTTGGAATGTGAGAACGTACACATTCCAATGACTAAGATTCAGATACACTATCATATGCAAACAAATGAAAAAACTCTTAAAAGACAAAAACAAACAATAACGTCTTTCCTTCGGGAATTCTTTCCTCATCTCATTCACTCTTTCCTTAAGGATGCGTCATTTCTGTTCTACCGCAAACAGGTAACGCCTAAGTCTCCCTACAGCGAGCTGCAACACCTAAACTGCTAGGATGCGAACGTTGATGTATTCCACTAAAAAACACAAACAACTTTCCCTTAGGTGAGGGGAACTACGTCGCTCTGATTCTCATGCTCCCGATGAGATACGTAGGCAGTGGGGTAGGGCCCATGCGAGCACTTCTTTTATTTTCCCTACATTTGTTTCTCTTTCTCTTTCCATTCCTTTTCTAGTTTCTCTTCCGGTATTCTTTTCTATCACCCTTTGATCGAGATAAGCAAGCGTGGATCCCATCGGGTACGATGGACGCGAGGGGGTGCTAATACCTTCCTCTCGCGTAACCGACTCCCGAATCCAGTTCTCTTGGTCGCAAGACCATGCTCTATCCTTTCCTTCAGGTTTATGCGGTGTTTCCTTTCCCTCTCATGGGATAAATACACATTGCTGGCGACTCTGTTTGGTGCCACTTTCGCGTTTGTACTAGGATGAAAATCCCGGGAGCGACACCGAGGATGCTAATAAGGAGATCAAGATTGGCGCCAGGTTAAAACCAGATGTGAAGAAAGCTTTGACTGAGATGTTGTGTGAATATGTTGATATCTTCGCTTGGTCGTATCAAGACATGCCAGGGTTGGATACTGATATTGTTGTACACAGGCTGCCATTGAGAGAAGAATGCCCGCCGGTCAAGCAGAAACTTTGTCGGACTCATCCCGATATGGCCATAAAGATCAAAGAAGAAGTTCAGAAGCAGTGGGACGCTGGGTTTCTTGCTGTGACTAACTATCCTCCCTGGGTTGCCAACATCATGCCAGTGCCAAAGAAAGACGGAAAGGTGAGAATGTGTGTGGATTATTGAGATCTTAATAAAGCTAGCCCAAAAGATGATTTTCCACTACCCCACATCGATGTACTGGTTGACAATACAGCTCAGTTTTCAGTGTTCTCGTTTATAGACGATTTCTCCAGGTACAACCAGATTAAGATGGCGCCTGAGGATATGGAGAAGACCACATTCATTACTCCGTGGGGTACATACTATTATAAAGGGATGCCTTTTGGGTTGAAAAATGCAGGGGCAACGTATCAACGAGGAATGGTAACTTTTTTTCACGACTTGACCCACAAAGAGATCGAATGTTATGTGGATGACATGATTGCCAAGTCACGAACGGAAGAAGAGCATTTGATTAACTTGAAAAAGTTGTTTGAAAGGTTGAGAAAGTTCCGTTTGAGATTAAATCCAAACAAGTGCACTTTCGGGGTGCATTCTGGAAAGCTGCTGGGTTTCATTGTGAGCGAAAAAGGGATTGAGGTTGATCCTGCCAAAGTGAAAGCAATACAAGATATGCCTGAACCGAGAACAGAAAAAGAGGTTCGTGGTTTTCTGGGTAGATTGAACTATATTGCAAGGTTCATATCTCACCTAACAGCCACATGCGAACCAATATTTAAACTGCTAAGAAAATATCAAACGGTCAGGTGGAATGATGATTGCCAATTGGCATTCGATAAGATAAAAGAATATTTGCAGGAACCTCCAATTCTCATACAGCCAGTTTCAGGAAGGCCCTTGATAATGTATTTGACAGTGCTTGAAGGTTCTATGGGTTGTGTTCTCGCTCAACACGACGAGACAGGTAGGAAAGAGCATGATATTTATTACCTAAGCAAAAAGTTCAATGACTGTGAGTCCCGGTACTCAATGCTTGAAAACACATGCTGTTTACTTGCATGGGCCGCTAAGCGATTGAGGTAGTATATGATCAGGCACACAACCTTGTTAATTTCCAAAATGGATCCTATCAAATACATTTTCGAGAAACCAGCGCTAACAGGCAGAGTTGCACGGTGGCAAATGGTTTTGACAGAATATGATATCCAGTATACTTCTCAGAAGGCCATCAAAGGAAGTATCTTGTCAGACTATCTTGCGCAACAGCCGATTGATGATTACCAACCCATGAAATTTGATTTCCCTGATGAGGATATCATGTTTCTCAAAGCTAAAGACTGCGAGGAACCAATCCCGGAGGAGGGGCCAGACCCTGAATCCAAATGGAGTTTGATGTTTGATGGGGCCGTCAATATGAATGGGTGCGGAGTTGGAGCAGTTCTTATCACGTCGGAAGGTGTTCACATTCCTTTCACTGCCCGAATAACTTTCGGATGCACCAACAATGAAGCAGAATATGAAGCTTGTATAATGGGGATTGAGGAGGCGATTAATTTACAAATTAAGACCCTTGATATCTTTGGTGATTCAGCTTTGGTAATCAATCAAGTGAAAGGGAGTTGGTACACGCACCAAGCAAATCTGGTTCCGTATAGAGATTATACAAGGAGATTGCTGACATTTTTCACAATAGTGAAGCTGTACCATATTCCTCGAGATGAGAATAGGTTTGCTGATGCCTTGGCTACTTTGTCTTCTATGATTAAAGTGCAAAGATGGAACCATGTACCTAAGATTGAAGTATCTCGTCTTGACAGACCTGCATTTGTGTTTGCTGTTGATGCAACGTCTGATGACAAGCCATGGTTTCATGACATCAAGTGTTTCTTGAAAAGTCAAGAGTACCCTCCTGGGGTATCTACTAAAGATAAGAAGACGTTGAGAAGGTTATCTGGTAGCTTCTTCTTGAATCAAGATGTCGTGCTGTACAAACGGAATTTTGACATGGTTTTGCTCAGATGTGTGGATAGACATGTGGCAGACTTGTTAATGCAGGAAGTACATGAAGGCTCTTTCGGTACCCATGTCGGAGGACATGCAATGGCTAAGAAACTATTGAGGTCAGGGTATTATTGGTTGACAATGGAAGCGGATTGTTGCAAGTACGCCCACAAGTGTCACAAATGCCAAATTTATGCAGACAAAGTGCATGTACCTCCAAATCCATTGAGTGTTATGTCCTCTCCTTGGCCCTTTGCAACGTGGGGCATTGATATGATCAGGAAGATTGAGCCTACTACTTCAAACGGACATCGTTTCATCTTGGTCGCCATTGACTATTTCACTAAATGGGTTGAAGCAACATCTTATGCCAATGTCACTAAGCAGGTGATAGCTCGTTTCCTGAAACGGGATATCATTTATCGCTATGGAGTGCCCGAGAGAATCATTACTGATAATGGTTCTAATTTGAACAACAAAATGATGGTTGAGCTGTGCCGGGACTTCAAAATTGAACACCACAATTCTTCTCCGTATCGCCCGAAGATGAATGGCGATGTGGAGGCGGCCAACAAGAATATTAAGAAGATTGTGCAGAAAATGGTTATCACCTACAAAGATTGGCATGAGATGCTACCATTTGGTTTGCACGGGTACCGAACGTCAGTACGCACGTCCACTGGGGCAACGCCATTCTCCCTTGTATACGGTATAGAGGCGGTACTACCGGTTGAAGTGGAGATTCCATCCCTCGGAGTCATGATGGATGTCAAGTTAGACGAAGCTGAGTGGGTTCACGCCAGATTTAATCAGTTGAGCCTTATTGAGGAGAAACGACTGGCAGCTGTGTGTCATAGGCAGTTATACCAGCGGAGGATGAAGCAAGCATTCGACCAAAAGGTGCGTCCTCAGGTTTACAAAGTGGGAGATGTGGTACTCAAAAAGATCCTTCCTCCTAGTACAAATCACAGGGGCAAATGGACTCCCAACTATGAAGGTCCATTCGTGGTTACGAAGGTCTTCTCGGGCGAAGCCTTATTACTTACAACCATGGACGGTGAAGACTTTTCATCCCCTGTTAACTCAGACGTAGTCAAAAAATACTTCGCATAAATAGACCCGTTGGACAAAAACAGAAAAGTCCAGGCCAAAAAGGGCATCCCGGCGAACCACAAAAACAGAATAGAAAGGTTCGGGCAAAAATTAGGGATATAAAATAAAAAATTGTACACCCGGTGAGTTGAAAATCCACAAGGACAACTCAGGCAAAAAAGGGTATCCCCGTGTATTGAAAACCCGAAAGGGCGGTCCACGCAAAAGAGGGATTTAAGCGAATGACTACGGTCTGAGTTATCTGTACTCCATCACCGTTTCAGCAACTGACATTCCAAAGGGTAGGAATCAGTCTGATCATTCCTCAGAAGGCAAGGTCGGGGAGTCTTGAAGATATACTGGCCATAGCAGAATTGAAACTCAGTGGAATGCGTTTTCACATTGCCATTAGGATAGTTTCTTTTCTCAATTTTTAGCGATCACCTCTTTCCAGGGATTGCTTCCTGATGTAATTGCCTATTCTGGGCTTTTCTTCAATAAATCGGATTTCAGTAAAAAGCTTCTTATTTTGTTTTACTGCTTTGTTTGCAAAAACGTCCGAATTTTTGATAAAACGTTGCATTTGAAAACATGGTGGCTTTACAATAACATGCGCAGAAAAACATTTAAAATTACTTTGAATGTGGGATAATCCTGGATGGTGGATTCAAACCACGCAATATCCTGGGGCACGTGTGCATATTCTTTTGTTGCAGGTAACAAATCCAGATGATTTCAAGCACAAGAGGCTTTTCTCCTAGACGAGTAGTCACTTATTCCCACGCAGAAGATTGGGGCAATCATATTCAGGGAAGGATTCTCTTGTCACCCTTTTGTCGTAACGTTTACTAATTGAGTCCATCATCCGGACGACGGTCGGTCACGACGTTTCGATATCGGTAGTTGGAGTTCAACTGGATAGTGTTGTATCTTATTAAGTCGATTCTCTCATTCAGTACTTCCAACAGCTACAAGCTTTTCTGTGTCAATAACGGTTGCAAATTCTCCAGCAGAGTTGCTTCGCAGACACTGAAGTTAATGGTCAATCCCCAGTGAAGTCGCCAGGAGTTTGAAGATGCTTAATCTTCTGTAAAATCCTCTTATGACGTTTTCTTCAGATCAGTCTCGTATCATGGGGCAAAAGCAAGTCGTTGATCCTCTCAAACGTGGGGCATATTGAATTTCCCCAGCAAAAGATGTTCCAAATTTATTATCCCCAGTAGAGTTTGAAGATGTTGGGTCTTCTGTAAAATCCTCTTAAGAGGCATTCCCCAGCACGAGACGCTTTGAAGCGATTCTCCCCAGCAGAGTTTATGGTAAGCTCAGTATCCCCAGTGGAGTCGTCAAGAGGAAAGTTCGCCTAACGTGGGGCATTGTGGCACTTATCCTAAGCTTGACAGTTTTGTTCCTCAGCAGATTACCGTGGAAGTTGTTTTGTGTTTCCCCAGCAGATCTCTAAGGACTCTCTCCCAGCGTGTTGCAACAGAACGTCTTCTAACCAGGAATTGTGTATCCCCGACGGAGTAGCCTTGATCCCCAGCAAGATCGCATCTTTGGTAGTGGTATCCCCACAGAGTTCAGCATTGAATCTTGTTAGCAATACTCCCCAGCTGGGTTATTTTATCCCCGCAGAGGTTTATCAACAGAAGCTCTTCCTTAGCAAAGTGGTAGTACATTCTTTCCCCGGCTGAGTTAGAAGGTTGATGATCCCCACAAAGGGTCTCGAGTTGGGTAGACCCCAAGCAGAGTTTTAATGACTTCTCCCCCAGCAGGACGTCATTAAAAAATTCTCATCCCCAGCGGAGTTGCTGTGACCAAAATTCATCCCCAAGTAGATGAAGTAATTCCTGGAAGAATCCCCACTCCCCTCATATCCCAAAGTCCAATTTATTTTTGGCAAGTGTGACAATTCGAAGCAAGCAGATTGTTCATTCATTCTCCAGCAAAGATACCATCCTTGCAGGAGTCTCTAATGGCAACCCATTGATCGTTGTTCCTCAGCAGAGTCAGCAGAGATGTCTGACATACATGCAGAGTGTAATCCAGTATTGGAATCGTCAAAGTCCAACAGCAGATTGGCAAAAGTCCGTCTTCGGGTGGCAAATACTCAAAGTCTAACAGCAGATTGGCAAAAGTTTGTCTTCGGGTGGCAAATCAGCAAAGTCCAATAGTGGATTGGCAAAAGCCCGTCTTCGGGTGGCAAATACTCAAAGTCCAACAGCAGATTGGCAAAAGTCCGTCTTCGGGTGACAAATACTCAAAGTCTAACTGCATATTGGCAAAAGTCCGTCTTCGGGTGGCAAATCAGCAAAGTCCAACAGTAGATTGGCAAAAGTCCGTCTTCGGGTGGCAAATTCTCAAAGTCCAACAGCAGATTGGCAAAAGTCCGTCTTCGGGTGGCAAATGAGCAAAGTCCACCAGTAGCGTGGCAAGCCAGTAGTCGTCTGGCGTCATTCCAAAAGACATCAGTAAAGTCCACCAGCAGCGTGGCAATCCAGTAGTCGTCTGGCGTAGTTCCAAAAGACATTATTGAAGTCCACCAGCAACGTGGCGAGCCAGTAGTCATCTGGCGTCGTGCAAAAGGACATTATTGAAGTCCACCAGCAGCGTGGCAAGCCAGTAGTCGTCTGGCGTTGTGCAAAAAGACATTATTGAAGTCCACCAGTAGCATGGCGAGCCAGTATTCATCTGGCGTCATGCAAAAAGACGTTATTGAAGTCCACCAGCAGCGTGGCGAGCCAGTAGTCGTCTGGCGTCTTTCGAAAAGGCAGCTCTTCAGTTTATTTTTTTCATCAGAGTTTCATACAAGCAGAATTCATTTGGTGGGGTTTATATCCCTTTTCTTCTTCTCCACAGAGTGCAAATTTTCGGGTTATTCTTCGGTATTCAATCCCTCCATACCTTGAACGTCTGAAAGTAATCGCTATCATCCATTCAGGTCTACAGTGATTGAATAGGGGCAGCTGTTATACCCCAAAATTTTCCCTCTCATTTCTTCATATCATTTAGCATGGGCTTTCATTTCATTGCATTACATTCAAGCATAGAAAAACAAAACATCAAGCATTTGCATGGCATCTTGCATAAGGGCATGGGATCAGTTGTTTCTCAGAAGTTGATCATCCAAAGCAAAGGAAATAAGAACCAAGGGTCTCCCACAAGCTTAAAAGGTCTCATACATCATATGTCATCTCAGTTGATCCCGCAAGGCATTGGAAGAGGAGAACTCATCAAGAAGATTGGGCAGTGCACCATCTCCTATACAAGGCAGTCTAGAATTGGGATCTGATTCTCAAATGGGCAAGCTCTTTGAGTTTTTATTATCTTCAAATGGCATATCTCATCATTGTTTGAGAGGATACACATCATATTCAGAGGAATTTGGATTTGAAGGATGTGTTATTTCCTCCTAACCAGAGGGTGCCAAAATTAGGGTTTGACCTGAAATCAGTTTGTCCCTGATTTTTTGGGAAAAACTTGATCTCATGGTTTTCCTTGTGTTCTTAAGTGTATATGGATAGAAAGTTGCTCATCAATTGGTTTTAGAAGGGTCTCAATTGATCAGTTGCTTGATAATCAAGAAATTGGGGAAAAAGTCAATTGTGCAGTGAGAAAAGTCAACTACTGACTTTTTGAGGTCAAATTCATGAAATTTATGTTATATATGTTCAATGGAAAAAATTTGATCAAGAAATGATGGAAGAATAATGAAAAATCAAGAAATCCCAAAACTGCGAAAAATAGAAACTTTAGGGATGCCAAAAATAGTAAGTTTGGACCATCTTGCACCCTACTTTGAGGCTCTCTTTCTCCAAGATAAAAGCTCCAAACCTCAGGCCTAAGTTTAACCAATTAAAGTTCATGTTCTAAGCTTCAAATCCATATAAAAAACTCCTCCATTGGATAAAAATTGAGTGAGTTATGGTTGATCAAAGTTTGATGAAACTAGGTCCAAAACCAAGTCATGACCAAGCATGCCCAGACCCACGCGCCATAATTTTGACAAACACTTGGTGTACCAAATGTCAAGCTGAGTTTCTTCAAGATAAAAGCCCCAAATGAAAACTTTTCAACATCAAAGTTATTCCTTGCCATGCCCTCTTCAATGTTGATGTTGGACAAATTTTGATTTGATCAAGTTATGATGTAAATATATTGGTTCCAAGTACGTATGTTCATGCTGAAATCTCATGCACCAAGTTGCCTTGCCAACCAATCACTTGCCACGCCCACAAATCAGTTCCAAACCTTGGTGTTCCAAGCTATTTTTCACCAACTTCCAAGCCTTAATTCAATCCAAAATCAACATCAATCATGTTCTATGATGTTCTATCCTTCATTTGACACCAAAAACTCACCAAATTATCCACCATACGTGGAGAAATTCATCATCACACATCCATGTTACCTTTGATGTCAAGCTGTTACAAGATTAGAAGGAAATGAGTTGTTGTTGTTATTGTTGTCATGTTCATTCCACACGCATACACACCAGCCACTTCTTTTCCTCTTACAGCCAAACATTTTCCTTACCTGCACGTGCCATCCATGCTTACCGTACATGAAAATGGAAAGAATAAAAACTTGTGGAACAAGTTTCTTTGCTACAGCTCATCTCCATCACACGAGTTCATCACCACTGATTCACCTCCACCCCACCATAACATCCTAAACATACTACACCATTTCACATCCAAGCCAACTCGCCCTAACTAACTTGGCTCAGTTAGTTAGAGGCCACTCATTTAACCAAGCATTGACTCACTTAACTGACTCACTTGACCATGAGTTAACATATTAAACTCAACATATAAATCAAAGTTTCACTCACAAATTGGATTCAACTTTCATTTCTCACTCTTCCTCTCAAACATTGCAAGTTTTCTCTCAAAAAATTTCTCTCTGAGTTTTCCACTCTCTCTCTGAGTTCACACGAAACTTTCTATCACCTTTCATCTCCATCATCATCTTTGTTCCATTTTTGATCAAGAACAAGAGTAAACAGATTCAAATCATCAAGTTCAGCTTCCATACAGTTGGATTTTCAGTTGGATTCGCTTCAAGATTTCAAGCTCCAAAGCCTTTATTTGGCCAGTTAAAGCTAAAGGAAGAAGCATATTCTCTGGTGTTCTTGTAGGATCCAATGTTTCATCACATTTCAGGTTCCATTTCTCAACATTTTTTCTACTAGATTCAACTTGTTTCATGTTGTTTAGAGCTTATTAGAAGCTATGCGTGAGTCTTGGCTAGTTGATAGGCTCTTTAGGAGCTTAGGTGTGATTTTAGGGAAAATTGCTTTGGCTCGGTTTGTGTTGTATGTGCATGATCTATGAGAAATAATTGTGTATTCTTGATCTCCATTACTTCCTCTTCATTTTGGTATGAGATTTGTGCATTTCTGTGAAAATTGAGGTTGCAGGTGGTGGTTGCTCGCTGGAGAAGATGACCGGAGGTCCTTCTCCGGCCAGTGAGTTTTAATTTTAGGGTTTTCGCATGTTTGAATTGTGACCGTTGGATATGTGCATTGTGTGGTTGATATGTTGCCAACACATTAAAATCATGTTATAACCTGAGTGCTTGAGTGTATGTGTTCTATGGTTATTATCGTGTGTATTCAATCTGATCCGTTCATCATGTATGATTGATTCTCATAAGATTAATCCAACGCTTTGTATGTTGCCAGCGCAATAATGAACCATGTGCATCACGCGTACAATTTATTTTCAATATGAGTATTCTGGTGAGTGCATGTGCATGGTTGCTTTGGTGCGCGTGATATGTGGTGCCTTGGATCATGTGATTTGATTCGTTGTATGGATATGATTGCATCCTCATGGTGAATGAGTGTACACTGCATCACACGCGCACATGTTTTTAATTGGATTGGGCTCAAATTAATATATGCACCTCCATTCTGAGCCCATTGTGACTTTTGAACGTGAAAATTACTCTGAATACACCCCTTCTCATTTCTTTTATTCTTTTAATTTCTTTTTCACATCTGTTTGGATTTTGTTTTTTTAAAAATAGTAAATGACTTCTAAAAATCATAATAAAATTCATGAATCATCTTCATAGTTTTATAAAATTTTTACAAATTTTATTTTGTATTTTTCTTTTATTTTTTTCCTCCGAATTAATTTTTGCTTGAATTTCTTTTTGAAGTGGTTCATTTGTGCACACTAGATCTTGTTGATTTTATTTCTCATCATTGGTACATAGTTTGATCCTCATTCTTTTTGTATATTTTAAAGGACACTTTGAAACATTTAAAAACATTTTTTTCATATTTTTCAAAAAACATCTTTGCATCATTTTGAGTCATTTCTTTGTGCATGATCATGTGGAACCTTATTGACTCTACCATGCTTGTTTGATTGAGTTTATTTGTGTTGCTTTGCATGAGTTTTTGGTATGATAGTTGATTCTGGTTGAGGTTTCTTGGGACCTAATTTGATGATTTTTAAATCATGTTTGGTATTTGTTTGTTGACTCTCATTTGGGGTGCTCTTTTGTGAACTTCTTTGACCATGTTTGTTTGCTTGCCTAAGAAGGCACTTGTGCCATTGTATGATATCATTTATTCTTGACTTCTTGAGCCATGTTTAGATCATTATAGGTCTTGTGAGTGAAATTATGGGTCCTTGGTTTTAAGTTAATATCTTTTTATGTACATGTTCAATACTTGTTTCACATGTTTCCTTTTGACTTAATTTCTCATCCTTTTTCTTCTAAGTTCCAACTTGAAGTGTAATTGGTTTGTTTATGCCATGCCATACTATCCATTTGCATTTCATATGAAGTATTCCTCTAACTTTGAAGTATTGCATTCATTCCATATGCCATTTATGTCTTACTTTGCATACTTAAACATGTTGCATCCAAATGCATGTTTTTTTCCTCTAACTTCTAAATGACTTGTAATTGTTTGAATGTGATTGTCTTGTGCATCTTATGTTCATATTAACATGTCATACCACTTCTGATTGTGATACTTGGGTTTCATCTTGAACTTTTTTAGGTTTGACTTATGCCTTAAGTAATTTCTTTCCATGATAAATCCATGTTCATATCTTCTCGCTTATTCTCCTAGTCACTCTTAAGGCTTGGATGCTTGATTGTAGGCCTTATATGACATTTGTATATCATGTTTAGGCACATGTTTAGGTCATCCTCATTCTGACTTTGTCATTACTTGAAGCATTATTGCATGACCACTTTGCATATCCATTCATTCTTCATCCAATTCTTTCATAATACGTTTCTTTGTGATTTAAGGAAGTGTATGTGTGCATTTGATTTGTGTTTGCTCTCATATTATTGGAGAACATTTTTATGATGTGCATTCTGACCTTGTGCCTCCCTTAACCTTTTAGATGCTTTTACTTTGATTCTTGATTTGTGTAAGTCTCATTTGTTCATCATAACTTGTTTCTTCACTTGTAGATAATTGTACTAACCATTTCAGGGGCTAATGGTAAGTCACTTGAGTGTGGAAATACACCCACATTCTATTTTCTTCCTTTATCTTTTAATCATTCAATTTGTGTTGTTTAAGCATTTAATAATGCTCTGTTTTCACAATTTTCTTTCTTCCCTCTTAGAAATAACTTAACTTCCATCTTGGAAGTAAGTTGCTTTCTACCTTCTTCTATTCTCCTTTCTCTTAGGATTAGGTTTCTTAAACCTCACTAAACCTTAGGATCACCATGCATGATAACATTAAGATTGAGTCTTAGTCTCCCCTTTTAGTTTTTACCTTTACTCCGCTTTTGAGTCTCTTCTTCTCATCTTCAAACAAAAGTAAAAACACTTAATAAAGGAAAAACAAATATTGTATTTAAGCCTTTCATGTGAGAATGAGATAGTGAGGGATCTTCTCTCATTTTCTTAGAATGTTTAGCGTATGTCCCATCTTGGGTCGATATGCGAGGCATTCGATCTTACATGAGGGACTTAAATACAATATGCGTTGTAAACACAAAAACAACTACAAAAACACTTCTTTTTAAAAGACGAAAACAAACAATAACGTTTTTCCTTCGGGAATTCTTTTCTCATCTCACTCATTCTCAACGTACGAACGTGCGTCTCCTCGTTCTCTTGCAAGACGGTAACGCCTAAGTCTCCATACAGCGAGCTGCAACACCTGAGCTAGAACATCATCCGTTCCTTAAAAAACACAAACAACTTTCCCTTAGTTGAGGGGAACTACGTCGCTCTGATTCTCATGTTCCTGATGAGATACGTAGGAAGTGGGGTAGGGCCCATTCGAGCACTTCTTTTATTTTTCCTACATTTGTTTCTCTTTCTCTCCTTTCCTTTTCCATTTCGCCAGCTAGCATTTCCTTTTCCAATATCCTTTCCTTACACCCTTTGATTGAAGCAGCAAGCGTGGATCCCATCGGGTACGATGGACGTGAGGGGGTGTTAATACCTTCCTCTCGCATAACCGACTTCTGAACCCGGTTCTTTTGGTCGCAAGACCTTTCTCTTTCCTTTCCTTCAGGTTTACGCAGTGTTTCCTTTCCCTCTCTTTGGATAAATACACATTGTTGGCGACTCTGTTTCCGTGCCACTTTCGCATTTGTACTAGGATGAAAATCTCGGGAACGACAAGGGGTAGTAAATAGAATGAATATGAGAACGGCCGAAGGCGGACTCGGGATAAAAGAATGAACGAGTACTACCAAAAGCGGACTCGAAAAGAATAAATGAGTACGGCCGAAAGCAGACTCGAAAAGAATAAACGAGTACGACCGAAAGCGGACTCGAAAAGAAAGACCGACCGAAAACGGAGTTTCAACAACAAACGAGTACGACCGAAAGCGGACTCAAAAAGAATAAACGAGTACGACCGAAAGAGGACTCAGAAAGAAAGACCGGCCGAAAACGGACTTTCAACAACAAACGAGTACGACCGAAAGCGGACTCGAAAAGAAAGACCGGTCGAAAACGGACTTTCAACAACAAACGAGTACGACCGAAAGCGGACTCGGAAAGAATAAACGAGTACGACCGAAAACGGACTCGAAAAGACAGACCGACCGAAAACGGACTGTCAACAACAAATAAGTACGACCGAAAGCGGACTCGAGAAGAATAAACGAGTACGACCGAAAGCGGACTCGAAAAGAAAGACTGGCCGAAAACGCTCTGTCAACAACAAACGAGTACGACCGAAAGCGGGCTCGAAAAGAACAAACGAGTACAACCGAAAGCGGACTCGAAAAGAATAAAAGAGTACGACCGAAAGCAGACTCGAAAAGAACAAACGAGAATGACCGAAAGCAGACTCGAAAAGAAAGACCGGCCAAAAATGCTCTTTTAACAAGGGTTATACCATATAGGATAACTCTACTAGGGATAACGAAATAACAAAGAGTGCGAGGACGACCGAAAGCGAACTCGAAAAGAAAGACCCAGCCGAAGATGGACTTTCCAACCCAAGAAAAGTATAATCAACGGATCTACAAAGATGACTCCGCTAGGGAAGAGAGAAATCTAAACAAACAACTCTGCGGGGGAGTGTAGGAAGGACCAACAAGAAGGACGAATCCACTGGTTGCGGTGTGATGTTAAACAACATCTTCTGAATCTTGTTACTTTCTGCTGGGGAAAGAAACCGGTAAAGGATATCAAACCTGGCTTATGCTTTGAATGCATATGTTTGAATTTTCTATGGCGTAATGCTCCATACAAAACGGAAATGCTACGCGTTTGGGAGGATGCCATGCAAGAATGCTTATGCAATGCAAAAGAAACGTCTCAGCAAAATAAATGCTGAAGACAAAGGCAACTCCACCGAGGATGATAAACTAAATTGTCCTCTGAAATAAGAGACCCTGCTGAGAAAGACTTCACTCTGCTGAGGAAGACACTGATCACAAACTCTGCTGGAGATGAAAACTCCGAGAGACTACCCACTATGTTGGGGATGGATAAAAACGAATATTGAAGATGGAACCCAAAGAGAAATTCTCTCCACTGGGGATTACTAATGACTACCATCGAAGACAGAACTCAACACCTGGATTTGAAATATGCCAATTACCATTGGACTTAAGACTTGCTGGGGATATCAACTGCTGTTGAACAAACCACTGAGAGGATCACCACCAAACTCTGCTTGGGGAAACAAGTCAATAACTCCGAACCTGCTTGGGGAGTATCTGCCATTACTAGCAATCTGCTTGGAAGACGGTAATTGAAGGTATCGACTCTGCTAGAGGACAACATCCAACTTACTCATCTGTGGGGATTAAATCAAACCGTTGCTGATGAGAAAAATATCTCCTGACTGGCTGAGGAGAATGGGTGTTCAGAACCTGTGGGGAAAATAACATCTTTGTCCCAAGAAGATATTCCCTAAGTCTCCTACTGGGGATGCAACAGCGTCAAATTCTGATTGTTTACTGAGAAAGTGATAAATCAATCACGACTATAGCTGGGGAATTAATCTTCTGTACTCTGCTGAAGAAGATAATCCTCGAAACCCTGGCTGGGGAAAATAACAACCTGCTGAGGAGGATGAACTTTTCAATGTCGAGGAGAGTAGCTCTACTGGGGAAGAACAAACTTGTTGCCCTGCAAACAAAATCAACAGAAAGTTCTATATGCAAAAAGGCTACTTCTATTACCATCACAACGACCGTTGCCTAAGCAATTTCCACTGTTTTGTGATATGCTTCGCAAAGCTTAACATTTTCGCATGCAATATTTTATCAAAACATCGGACGTTTTCACAAACAAAATACCAAAAGTAAAAACACAAAGGGAAAGCTTTTGAGTGAAATGAAAATTTTATTGAATGAATTGGCCTGTAAATAGGCATTTACATTCGGAAGCAAGTCCTGAAAAGAGGTAATTGCACCAAAAATAAAAGAAAATACACATGTCAGAAATGTGGGGAATAGATATCCACCATGATTCGATTCAGCTATGACCCAATATGCCTCGCTTATCCGCAGATGTTTTGGCTTTCGAAAAGACTGACTGGACTAATTCCTTTCCTTCGAAATTTCCACGTATCCAAGAATGCTCACAGATCGAACGCAGATCATAGCCTTTTGCTTTTAAATCCCTAACTTTTGCCTGGATCGCCCTTTTTGGGTTTTTAATCCACCAGGATACCCATTTTTGCCAAAGTTGCCTTTTCAGGTTTTCAACTTTGCGGGTTTATTCTTTTTTCTTTTTATCCATAACTTTTGCCTTAACCCTTTTCTTTTTATAGTTCGTCGGGATGCCCATTTTTTCCTGGACTTTCTTTTTGTGTCCAGCGGGTCTCTTTTATGAAAAGTATTTTTTGACTACGTCTGCGTTCACATGGGACGTAAAATCCTCGCCATCCATAGTTGAGAGTAATCAGGCTCCACCAGAGAAAACCTGTCTTACTACATATGGCCCTTCGTAGTTTGGAGTCCATTTGCCCCTGTGATATGTCTGAGGAGGAAGAATCCTTTTCAAAACCAGTTCACAAGCCTGAAAACACCTAGGACGCACTTTCTGATCAAAGGCTCTCTTCATCCTACTCTGGTACAACCGACCATGTGCAATGGCTGCCAATCTTTTCTCTTTAATAAGGATCAGCTGATTCAGTCTGGAACGCACCCACTCAGCTTCATCAAGCTTCACGTCTGCCAGAATTCTCAAAGAAGGAATCTCAACCTCCAATGGTAGAACTGCTTCCATACCATATACCGGTGAGAAAGGAGTTTCCCCGGTCGATGTGCGTACCGAAGTACGATAACCGTGTAAAGCATAAGGTAACATCTCATGCCAGTCTTTATAGGTCACTACCATTTTCTGCACAATCTTCTTGATGTTCTTATTTGCTGCTTCAACAGCCCCATTCATCTTCGGACAATAGGGAGAAGAATTGTGATGTTTAATCTTAAAGCTCTGACATAGCTCCTTCATCAACTTGTTATTCAAATTTGAACCATTATCAGTAATGATTCTTTCAGGGATTCCATATGGCAAATGATGTCCTTCTTGATAAATCTGGCTACCACTTTTCTGGTGACGTTGGCAAAGGAGGTTGCTTCCACCCATTTCGTGAAATAATCGATGGCAACCAAAATGAAACGATGCCCATTAGAGGCAGTGGGCTCAATCTTCCCGATCATATCAATGCCCCACTTAGCAAAAGGCCAAGGTGATGAGAATACATTCAGAGGAGTAGGCGGTACATGCGCCTTATCAGCATATATATGGAATTTATGACATTTCCGGGCGTATTTGAAACAATCAGATTCCATAGTCATCCAATAATACCCCGCTCTCAGCAGTTTTCTGGCCATAGCATGCCCATTGGCATGGGTACCGAAAGAACCCTCATGAACTTCTTCCATTAACAGGCTTGCTTCGTGTTCATCAACACAACGTAGCAAGACCATGTCAAAGTTTCTCTTGTACAACACGTCATCTTTGTTCAGAAAGAAATTTCCTGCTAACCTCCTCAGAGTTTTCTTGTCTTTAGAAGACGCACCTTCTGGATACTCTTGACTTTTCAGAAAAACCTTAATATCATGATACCAAGGTTTGCCATCAGATACCCCTTCAACTGCAAACACAAAAGCTGGTCTATCCAGACGCATGATTCTGATCGAGGGAGTTTCATTCCAACGATTCACCTGATACATCAAAGACAACATTGCCAACGCATCTGCCATCTGATTCTCCAACTGGGGTATATGATGGAAATCGACTCTGTCAAAGAAAGGTAACAACCTTCTGGCATAGTTGTTATAAGGCACCAAATTCGCTTGACGAGTTTCCCATTCACCTGTGATCTGATTAACTACCAACGCGGAATCACCATAAACATTGAGGTTCTTGATTCTCAAATCAATTGCTTCTTCTAACCCCATGATGCATGCTTCATACTCCGCCTCATTGTTGGTGCATACGAATGCTAACCGGGCAGTAAAAGGTATATGAGAACCTTTTGGAGTCGTAATGATCGCCCCGATTCTATTACCGTATGAATTAACAGCCCCATCGAAGACCAGCTTCCACTAGGATCCAATTTATGGCCCTTCATCAGGTAGAGGCTCTTCATACATAATGTGCTCGTCAAGAAATTCAAACTTCATTGGTTGATAATCCTCAATTGGTTGTTCCGCGAGATATTCTGACAAAACACTTCCCTTGATGGCTTTTTGGGAAACATATTGAATATCGTATTCGGTCAGAACCATCTGCCAACGGGATATCCTTCCAGAAAGTGCCTGCTTTTCAAACACATACTTGATCGGATCCATCTTCGAAATCAAGAGGGTTGTGTGGTTTAACATATACTGCCTTAAACGCTTAGCTGCCCAAGCGAGTGAACAACATGTTTTCTCCAGCATCGAGTACCTTGACTCATAATCAGTAAATTTCTTACTCAGGTAGTAGATGGCATGCTCTTTTCTACCTGACTCGTCATGTTGACCGAGCACACACCCCATTGAATTCTCAAGAACCGTAAGATACATAATCAATGGCCTTCCTGGCACTGGCGGCATAAGGACCAGAGCTTCCTGGAAATATTCTTTTATTTTTTCGAACGCCTTTTGACAGTCTTTGTTCCACCTGACCGCTTGATCTTTTCTTAGCAACTTGAATATCGGTTCACACGTGGCTGTAAGATGAGAGATGAATCTAGCAATGTAGTTCAACCTTCCTAGGAAACCACGAACCTCTCTTTCTGTTCTTGGCTCAAGCATTTCTTGAATGGCTTTTACTTTAGCAGGATCAACCTCGATACCTTTTTCGCTGTTAATAAAATCCAGTAACTTTCCAAATCTCACCCCGAAGGTGAACTTGTTCAGATTCAACCTCAGTCTGAACTTTCTCAACCTCTCAAACAGTTTCTAAAGGTTCACCAGATGCTCTTCCTCCATTTGTGACTTCGCAATCATGTCATCAACATAGACCTCGATCTCTTTGTGAATCATATCATGAAAGAGAGTCACCATCGCCCGCTGATAGGTTGCCCCAGCATTTTTCAATCCAAAGGGCATCACCTTGTAATAGAAAGTCCCCCACAGTGTTATAAATGTCGTCTTCTCCGTGTCCTCTGGGGCCATCTTGATTTGGTTATACCCAGAGAAGCCATCCATGAAGGAAAACACAGAATATTGAGCAGTGTTGTCCACTAACACATCAATGTGACGAAGCGGGAAATTGTCTTTTGGGCTTGCTCTATTCAGATCTCTGTAATCAACACACATCCTGACCTTTCCATCTTTCTTAGGTACAGGTACAATATTAGCAACCCACAGAGGATAATTCGTTACAGCAAGAAACCCAGCATCTAACTGTTTCTGAACCTCTTCTTTAATCTTGACAGCCATATCCGGTTTCGTCCTTCTCAGCTTCTGCTTAACCAGAGCACATCCTTCTTTGAGCGGCAGCCGGTGTACCACAATGTCAGTGTCGAGCCCAGGCATGTCTTGGTAAGACCAGGCGAAGATATCCACATACTCTCGGAGCATTTCAATCAATCTTCCCTTGACAGTGTCTTCCAAAGCAGTCCCAATCCGTACTTCTTTCTTTGCGTCCTCGGTTCCCAAGTTAACAACCTCAATTTCCTCCTGATGAGGCAGAATGACCTTTTCCTCCTGTTTTAACAGCCTGGCCAATTCCTCTGGTAAGGCGCAATCTTCATCAGTCCCCTCTTCAGCCTGATATATGGGATTATCGAAGTCATATCGAGCCATAGCTGAATCATGATGGGTGGAATTTGAACAAGAAAACCTGCATGATTGATGATTTATGTTTATTATGAATGCATCAAACAAAAACACATTGCCATTTTGCTGTGGTTTTAATGCAAAAAATAAAAAATAAACAGAAAAACAGGGATCAAAACATTTGAATGCGAAAACGTCCTTCATTAATGATAAAGAAAAAGCATACAAAAACATTCAAGCCCTACAAACAAGAATCACTACGTCTTAGGCAGAACGTAGGATTAACATAGATGACAAACAGGAGCAATTACTCTAGTACGGTCACTTGAATGGCTCTCTCTGACGACCAGTTGCGAAGACTTTGGCCTGGAACACAAGGGCGGATCCAATTACCCATATCACAATCACTATCCCCATCCTCATCAATAGCATTGATTCTATCAAAGAACACACCGACACTGGTGAAACGAACTGGACCATAGAACTTGGGAGGCTCTTCAGGACGCCTGGGTGGCTTATAACCCAGTCCATGAGTAATCCGCTTTTCCTGGACATCAATAATCTGACACCACTTTTGTGAACTGCCGGCTTCAACCACGGCCCGTGCATCCTTGAAGGAAGACATAGAAATCTTCGACTGACGTACCACTACAGGCAGCTCTACCACTTCAGGTTGGCTAATTTCCTTGAGAGATTCCTCAGGGATCTTTACTGCTTCAAAAGCCTGACATAAAGTTTCATGTATTTCGCCATCTACCTCCACATACTTGAAAGTAGATAGCTGGCTTATCATGATATCCTCTTCTCCGCAAACCGTCACCACATATCCGTCTACCATCTACTTTAACTTCTAATGCAATGTAGACGTCACATCCCCAGCACTGTGAATCCGTGGATGACCCAACAGATAGCTGTAAGCAGGCTGGATGTCCATAATATAGAAGGTAGCATCGAAAACCCCTGGCCCAACCTTAATTGGTAGTACAATCTCTCCAAAAACAGATCTCTTCGAGCCGTCGAAAGTGTGCACCACCAAATCACTTGGTGTGCATATCAACCCATAATTGTCCAGTTTCATCAAGGCTTTCTTAGGCAGAACATTCAAAGAGGATCCAGTATCCACAAGCACATGAGACATCAACGATTCATGGCACTCAACTGAAATATGCAAGGTATTATTATGGTTTCTCCCAGCTGGAGTTAAGTCAACGTCAGTAAAACCTAAACCATTGCCTACATTAACATGGGTCACTACCCCCTCCAACTGATTAACCAAGATCTCCTGGGGTACGTAAGCAGCATTCAGTACTTTTAGCAGTGCGTTTTGGTGTGCCTCGGAACACAATAACAGGGACAGGATAGAAATCTTGGACGGAGTCTGATGCAATTGATCCACAATTTTATAATCACTTGTCTGAATCAGTCTCATAAAATCTTCTACATTCTCGGAGAAAGAATTATCAATTGGTTTTGCCATGGAATCATCCACTACTGGCGCTAGCACAAAATTATTCATAACCTGCTTTCCTTTGTCTTGTCTAGAACTACCAGCTTGATCATCAGAAGGAATAAAGACCCTACCACTTATCGTGATAGCCCCTGCCTCATCACTGTTTTCAACACAAGAGTTCACTACAGAAGTTCCCACCAGTTCTTGTTTCTGTCCCTTAACAAACACTTCGGCTCCATAGTTCCAAGGAATGGCCTTGGTACTCTCATATGGCACGGGTCCGGGAGCTGTAATAATAACCGGTGCTGGTCTTACCGGGCCTGAAATAGTGATTTTTTTGAAAGGGATAGTAATGGTAGCAACCTCATTTTTTCTGCTAACAATTTCTTTCTGTTGGTCACACCGGTCAAACTGCAATCGACCTTCATCTATCAACTTTTGAATTCCTGACTTCAACAAACTACACCCATTCATTTGCGACATACAATCTGAATAATTCTCATCACATCCGGGGGACACCCCACCCCTCAATAACCTCTCCTTTACCACCATCAAAGGAGTCTTTAATTCATTAACATCCATAACCAGATTCAAAGATTCATTCTCCTCTAACACAACATTAACCCTTCGCCCACCGTGGTTCGACATTGGGTTTTGTATGATATTTGGCACATCATTTGAAAAGTTAATGGCCTTTGAATCCACCAAGTCTTGGACTATATGCTTAAAAGCTTTGCAGTCCTCAATATAGTGTCCGGGTGCCCCAGAATGAAAGTCACAGTGGGCGTTAGGATTATAACCCGGAGGTGGATTACCGGTGGGAGGAGCTAGAGTCCTTTTCTGGATTAACTGCAACTGTAGCAAATGCTGAAACAACTGTGAATACGGCAACAGCGGAGTATCGAAATGTCAGTTCTGTTTAGGCGTAAATTGTTGCTGGCGCGGAGCATGATTTTGTCGCTGCTGAGGTGGAAGCGCTGCAGGGATTGTCACCGAAGCTACTTGTTGGTTATAACTCTGATGCTGCTTTCCTTTACTTCGGTAAGATGACACAGAATTTGTTTCCTCCTTCTTCTTATAATTCACATAGGGTTTCTTCCCCTGACCAGAAGACGACCCATCATTACCTGGTACTTTCCCAGCTTTGATTCCACTTTCTAACATCTCCCTAACCATGATCAAATCAGCAAACTTGCCTGACATGCAAGGTAACAATTTCTTATAATAACGTCCCGGCAAAGTATCCATAAACAGGTTCAACATCTCCTTCTCCAACAAGGGTGGTTGCACCCTTGCCGCTAGTTCACGCCATCTCTGCGCGTATTCCTTAAAGCTTTCGTTATTCTTCTGAGACATATTCTATAGCGTGGTCCTGTTGGGAGCCATATCAGTGTTATATTGGTAGTGCTTGATAAAGGCCTCGACCAACTCTCTCCAATTACGGACATGGCATCTCTCTAATTACATATACCATTCCAAGGATGCCCCAGACAGGCTGTCCTGGAAGAAATGCATCTGCAATTTCTCATCTTTAGAGTACGCGGCCATCTTCCTCGCGTATGCCCTGACATGCGTCTTGGGACAAGTTGTACCATTGTATTTCTTAAAAGTGGGCACCTGAAATTTGTACGGAATTATAACACCGGGAACCAGCCCCAAATCCTCCAGATCCATTCCTACAGAATTCTGATTCACCACTCCCTTTAGTTGTTCTTCAATGAGTCTGAACCTTTGATCATTATCCACCTGAGGAATAGCATCAACACCTTGCATAAAAAAAATGTCGTCCTGTTGGTCATCATAACGACGGCCATGAACAGCGCAAACACTATTTCCTCCCCCGACAACAGAGGGAATCACAAGCTGCTCTCCTCCGCCCGAAGGGATCACAACACCAGGAATAGGGATCTCTACGCCCGCAGGACCTCCCTGAGCACCGTTATCAACAACGCCATTATCGACTCCGCCATGAAGAACCTCGTCTTCATCCACTCTTGCCACTAAGGGTTGGACCAGAGTCCTCAATTGCTCTTGCCCTTGGGCAACACCGTGCATCAATTCCATGAACTGGGCCATGCGAGCTTGCATGGCGGCCATTTCTGCTTGCATTTGCTCCATAATTCTCCTCTGATTTGATCTAGTAGAATACTGGTGAATTGGCTGGTTATCAATCCTGCCTGCAACCAAATAAAGGTTAGAAAAACCCGGGACGAGCACATGCTATGCAAAAAAATAATTATGATTATGCAAATACAAATGAACATGTTTGAATATTTGCAGGGCGATCCACCCCTTGATTCCAGTTTAAAGACAAGATAGAATAAAACTTCTGCTCATATATCAGAGAAAATCACTGTCAGAGATTACAACCCAAGATAACATAATAAGTCCGAAGCAAGATGAACAAAGATCCCAGCCAACAATTCTGGTGGTGACCCAAAATACAACAAAGAAAGAAAACTACAGAGTATCATCAATGCGCGAGTTCTTCTCAAACATCATGGTCTTGCACCATTTGATAACCACTGCCCGAGCTAGAGCCTTCACCCCTAGGCCTCTTCACTTCAGCTCTTCTATGGTTGCTATGGCCTCATTCAGTCGCTCCTCAACTGCGTGTCTCTGGAATGTTCCCGATAAGATCTCCTCGTCTTTCTTCCTGAGCTTCAACTTCAGACTCTCAATCTGCTCCAAATACTTATCCTCTTTTTGCTTGTTAGCTGCGATTGCTGTATTCCGACAAGCATTGAACCTGTGAATTCTTAGTGAAGCTTTGGCCAAGTCTTCCTTTTTTGACTTCAAAACCCTCATAACACCCTTTAAGGTTTGTCCTACCTTCTGCCTAGCTGTGATTTCATCAGCCAACTCCTTTTCTTTCTCAGCAAGCAACTCTGTTTTCAACTTGGCAACATGAACAACTTCACCTCGCTCATGTTTCAACTGGTAAATTTCTTTGTGTAGCTCGTTGTTCTCCTCTCACAGCTTCTCTTTTTCAGCCTACAATTTGTTATACTTCTCTATCTTCACCGTGGTTGGTGGCTCAATCAACAAAGGGTACAAAGGCGGCTCTATTGGGAAAGGAAGAAGCTCCTCTTCTGCCCTTTTCTGGACCCACTCCACATACGGAGAGAAAGCTTGGTTGCTACACTTCCCAAAGAAAGTCTTTCCTCTCTTAAAAAGTTGCTTCCAAGCGTTCACGACTTTCCTTACCATCTCTTGGTCTGCAGTGCCATTGAAAAACAAGGATTCTCCGATATCTTGTTCCTCAGGGGGAGTCTTCAATGCATACCCAAATTGTCTGATAGCAAGGGAAGGGTTATAATTAATTCCACCTTTCCTCCCTATTAAGGGTACATTTGGGAATCCTCCGCAGTTGAAAATGAGCTCAATCCCTAGCAAAATGTGATTAAACCAAACGATGTTGTCAGCAGTCAATCCCATCAACCTTTTAGACCACTTCATAGAATCCCTTGCATCAACAAAAGCCCCAGCTTTAAGGAGATGACTAAAAAACCATGTAGATAGGAGCGGCGCGCAACAACTTACAGTCCTTCCTCATCTTTTTTCGTTCTTGTAGTGGACTGAATGATACACGTCCCCAAGAAGGGTAGGCACGGGGTTTTTTAAGATGAAAATCCGAATTGCATACATGTCAACAAACTCCGGGATGTTGGGGAATAGGACAATCCCATAAATGCAAAGAGCTAAAATAACATTGAAAGCAGACCAATTTCTCTCCTTAGCATATGAGCTGGCTTGGTCAAACAAAAACTTCAAAGGGAGGCCTTTAAACCCTTGCTTGTCAATAACATTGTTACTCAGAATGGATTCCCCCATGTGAATAGCAGCCGCCATGTCTTCCAGTCCGGGCTGTTCTTTAGAGAAGAAAGGTATCCTCGGCTCGACAGAGATTCCCAAAATAAATGAGAACTCCTCTAAGGTTGGAGCCAATACATAATCTGGAAAAGTGAAACAACGTAAAGGAGGGTCACAGAATTGAAGGAGCGTGCGAATGGCATCGTGCTCTTCTTGTGAAATATTTCGGACAACCTTCAATATCTTCCCATATTCCTCCTTGAACTTGGCGCGGATCTCAGGATCAGTCATACTAATCATCTTGTGAATCAACTTCAAAGTCGGATCTGGGAACGTGTATGCTACATTCTTCTTCCTCTGAGCTTCCATGACGAGAACACCTCAATAACCGGAATCAAGGGTAAGATGCAAGTCCTGAAAAATGTCAAACATGTTAGAATGCAAGAAATGATGCTAATGCAAACATGGGATCAAGGTATCACTGTTCTGGATATGTGTTGTGTTGTTAACTGAATAAGAACCACAACCTAGAAAACCAGAATTCCAGAACATCGGACCACTGAGATAACCAGAAAACCAGGTAATTAACTATACACTGTCGAGAAATCTAGAAAACCGGGTAGGTTGAAGGTTTCGGTTACCTGCAGACCTGTAAACACCCGCCCATCTCACATGTGGGTACTAGAAAACCGAGGATCCTCAATATCACGGGCTCTCAGGTCGAGAAATGATGATATGTTCACCATTTCTGGTTTGGCATCATCATCAATCGAGGAGGCCTCAACTGATTCCCCTAAAAAATAAGGTCATCCTATGCAAGTTCCCAGCATTGGGTCCTCGGATCGACAAGTGTAATGGGTTTGCCATTTCTGGTCTTCCATTATCACATGTCGGGAGGAGAGGCGTTGCTGAGTCCTCGGAGAAACGGTCGCCAGAGTCGACAGCTCTCTAGATCAACATTCTGAAATGCGCAAGACACGCACGTCAGAATATCTCCCAAGATAGCCTCGTATGGATGTGAATTTCATGAACACCAAATGCACCAAGACGGCGCGTAGGTCCCACTACTTTCCACTCTAGTCCTAAGTGTATGCTCAAGCCTGTGTATTGGGCTTATCTCTCAAAGAATCCCAACCTGCCAAACAGAAAACCAGCACAACACAGTACAGTCCAACATAATTATGAAATGCAATGCAATAAATATGGTAAATACAGTAAAATAGTAAAACGGTAATGCAGTAAAATAAAGCACAACAGTAAACACCCAATGAAAATAAACAAACAAGCGCTAGGATTGACTCGCAAAAGGGGATGGACCAGCAAGAGGTTAACCACTCCCCAGCAGAGTCGCCAGCTGTCGCTCCCGAGGATTTGCATCCATGGTACAAATGCGAAAGTGGCGCGGAAAACAGAGTCGCCAGCAATGTGTATTTATCCCAAGAGAGGGAAAGGAAACACTGCGTAAACCTGAAGGGAAGGGAAAGAGCATGGTCTCACGACCACGAGAAACGGGTAAGGGAGTCGGTTACGCGAAGGGAAGGTGTTAGCACCCCCACGCGTCCATCGTACTCGACGGGATCCACGCTTGTTGTCTCGATCAAAGGGTGTCGTCATCTGGGGCTCCACTGCTACTGGAAACGAGGAGGAACGAGAACCTAAAGGAACGAAGAAGCGAAGAAGAAAAGAAAAAGAAGTGACTTGATAGGACATCGCTCGTCCTATGCCTACGTATTCCCTCGTGCAATGGGAAAGTCAGAGTCAACGTAGTTCGGACACAAATTAAGGGGGAGGTTGCTCGCCAAGACATCGTCGTCTTGTGCCTACGTATCCTCAATCGGACGAGAAAGAGGAAATCAGAGCAGTCGTAGTTCGACCTAACGAGGTCGGTTAGTGTTTTTTATGAGCGACGTTAGATTCGCGTCCGGCAGTTAGGGTCGATTCCTGTTTGCGACGAGACGGAAGTAACGTGCCCTTTTCTGAAAATGATCTGAACCTGAACGATCCCGAAGGATGAAAAAGGTTTGAGTTTGTTTTTGTGTTTTTTAGACAGAAGTGGATTGAAGTTAGTTCGTAACTTGCATTGCACCGAAGTCTATGAGGTAGGAACGAATGTTTAGCAAATCGTTCCAAGATGGAACCTCCACCAAACACTCTAGAAAAATGAGAGGAACCCCCTCATTCCTCATTTCCCACATACAAGGCTCATGATCAATACATGTTAACTTTATTAAGTGTCTTAGAATTGTCATGAGATGAGAAGAGAAGACTCAAGTCGTAAAGAAAACACTAAGGGGAAACTAAATGTTCCTAATGTTGTCATGCAAAGGTGGCCATATAGTTGAGTTTGAAAGGGGAAACATCTACCTAAGTTAGCATGCAAAGGGAAGCCTAATGCTAATCCTACTCCAAGCTTAATCAAAAATTTAGTTGGACTAGGTAGCCCTAAGGGAGTAAATCCAAGACTTAAACAAGTCTTGAGATTCAAGGGAGGAGAAGGAGTGGAAAAGAAAAAAAAACAAACAGCGGCTACAACAGCGCTTCCGCACCAGTACAACAGTAAAATCCAGCAAACACACCAAACAACATTCAGCAGCTCATATTCAGCACATAAATGGGTGTAGAAAGCAACAACACATACAACAACACATATGCACATAGACAGCAGAAGAAACAAGGCAGCATGCAATACATTTGAAGATGATTCAATCATGACATAATGAGCAAACATCAAACATCATACACTTTTTGATCAATCATGATCACAATCACACCACACACCATAGTAAGCAATGCTTGAAAACATCATGGAAGAATACACCACATCATGAAAGAATGCACAACATTTAGCACATGAACAAGTCCAATCACATATACATTTCATGAGGTTAGATACAAGCACACATGTACATCACAACAACTCCTGCAACACCAGCAATAATTCACAATTAACATGCTCAAGGAGTGTGTGCAAAGTGTTCGCCACATTAAGAAAACATCCATGCAAACATGAACATTTAACAATACAAATCCAAGAATCGCGTGTCAGAAAATTGTGTTCATGCAATAATGTGAGGTGCAACAGCTCAAGAATGATCCACAAATCATCATCATATCAATACATAAAGTTTAGACATGAAAAGGATCTTAAACAACCAAGAAAATGCAAGAAAATCAAGTTCTGCTTCGGTGGTAACCGGTTACAACATAACTGCTAACCGGTTACACAGTTAAAAATTGCAAAAATTACGCAGAAAACAACAGGGTAACCGGTTAGCAGATATGCTGTAACCGGTTACACAGCAGCAGAATTCAAAAATAAATGTTCAGAATCACTTTTCAGCAGCTTATCACTTCTCCAATCACCTGCATGTTAGGGCATCTCAATATGCACGAAAATTACATCTCAAAACCAGCAAACACACATCAATCAACCAACAACAACAATCAAATCCACAATCCAAAGGATCAAACACAACAAATTCAAGATCTACATCATGAACAAGTAAAATAAGCTAAAATGAAAAGTAGATCTAAAATTCACCAACCTACAAAGCTGAGAATTGCTTTGGTGAATGTTGATAAGCTGCAATTGATGAATCTAAGCAAGAAATTCAGAGATCCAATGCAATCTTCAAGAGAAAATGTAAAATAAATGCAATGTGATGAACTTGCTTCAAGCTTCTCCAAAATCACTTCCAAGAACTTAGATCCAAAAGAAAAACAGTAGCAAAATCAGAATTCCTTCAAGAATTAGTGAATGGATGAAGGTTTAGTTCCAAGATCAACAAATTTCAATGCAAAATTTGTTGAATGTTGATGGTGGAAATTTGAGTAAGGGTTTTGGAATGAGAGAGAAGTTGAGAGAAAATTGGAGTGAAATGTGTAGAAAATTCAGAAAATGGATCAATGTTATGTGAGGTTTGGAATGAATTAATTTAAATAGAAGCTAGGTTAGGAATTCAAATGTGGTTTGGAGTGAGTTTTAGTGGGTGGAAATTGGGGTGAAAATTGGATTAGGAAAGGAAATAAGGAATTAGAGTGGAAAATGTTGGAAGGAATTTGAATTTTGGGTAGAAAATGATGAAAATATCAATTCTAGATCCTTCCCACACGTGCACATGCCAACCACATGATCACAAATGATTCAAACTAATATTTTCAAATTTTGCCCAGAGTAACCGGTTACAGCATATCTGCTAACCGGTTACTCAGTTCAAAAACTGAAGAAATGCGCAGAAAAACCAAAGGGTAACCGGTTATCAGATACACTGTAACCGGTTACACAGTGCAAATTTTGAATTTTGGCGCCTTTTGGAGGGAAACTTGGAAAAGTGACCTCTGACCGCTGTTTTGAAGCCTGTTAAGCCTCCGAAACTCAAAACTTGATATTGCTACTGAGTAACACCTGAAAAGGAACACGAATTCTTGCTGACACCTCAAAGTATCCTGTTGAATTAATAAGGTCTGATACCGGATCGCTTGATCAAAAATTGACTGACAGGGTTTCTGATCATCAAATCATCTAATGAGCAAAATAAATGCTCAAAAAGACTTTGAAAGTTATCTGCTTGGTTCTGAACACCATTGAAAATCATACTGGAATTGACAACGCCATGAGCCGCTGAAACATAACTTGATCCCATGTTAAGAACCAATGATATGCAAAGATGATAATGCAAGAATGAAACGAAACATAAGCCGGTTAGAGGTTGGAAAAAGAAAGAGAAAATTTTGAGGTGTTACAGTAGTGACCTTAGAATTATAGAGATTAAAGTGTTGGGGGTGTGTGACCAATTATGTAGAACTTGGTGGTGTGAAGAGTCGTACTAATTAAATTATATTAGTAATATTTGGTTGATCATAAAATGAGTTAAATAATATTAAATTAATTAAAATATTGATTATTATTATTATTTTAATAATTGGATATTAGTAGTAATAATAATAATAATATAATATAATAACAAGAAAAGGGAAATAGGAGAGGAGAAGTTGTTAGTATGTAAAAAACAGGGAAAGGGAGAAGAAGAGCTTGGGTAATGAAGAGGAATTAGGAGGAATCTCCATTGCTAAGGGTTGAGGTTCTTGGAAGATCTCTAAGGTAAGGGTAAGGTTCTAACTCTAAGGGTTAACATGATGATTGATGGGTAGGATATGACATGTAAGGTTTTTGAATTTCTTCTCTTATTTCATGATTATGATGATTTGATGATTGATTAAATTCTTGATGATTCGTGGATTGAATATTGTTGTGATTGTTGTTAGAATTATGCTTCATTGCAATTGTTGTTGTTGAAATTGCATGATTGAGAGGTGCATGATATGGATGTTGATTATTGTGTGTGTGATTGCGAGTCAGAGTCAGAACAAGGTTATGAATAGTTTTGGGAAAGAAAACTTGTGTTTCTGAAATTTTGAAAAGTGTATTTTTGTCGAAAAAAGTGTTTTGAGCGAATGCTAAGAAAATCTAGTTTTTGAAACAACTTAAAAAAATAAGTTCTGGTGTGAAAATATAGCAGAATTACAGTTCGCAGGGATTCACCGGGCGAATGACCCGTTCCGCCAGGTGAAGAGATCTCGCTTGGAGGTCACCGGGCGAAACTGAGAGGCGAGCAAAGGGTAGAAAATAGGTGCTACTGGAATTTGTATGGGGGAGGAAATTCGCTTCTGCTTCGTCGGGCGAGCATTGGGCGAAAGAGGAATTTCGCTGGGCGAATGGGGGGTTTCGCAGGGCGAAGGTGTGTCTCTGGCGTCTTGCTGGGAGAACATCAGGCGAGCAGAAACGGTGTTTGGCTGCCACTTGAATGAACAAAATTTTCTGAAACTTTAAAAATTCATATCTTTTGATCTGTAGGTCCGTTTCAGTCGCCGTTCGAATGTTGGAAAGCTGGTTTCATGTACTTTCTGTTAAAATTATTTTCAATACCAGAATTCCAAATATTCGACATGTTAATTGTATTTCCGTGTACGTGGTGATGTATCGAACGTTGAAATGTTGAGTATGGTTGTGCGGATGTGTGTTGTAGCTGTGGATTGCAATTGTTTCATGTTTTTTCAGGTATGTGCTATGTGTTGGACAGTTGTGGTGTGATATATTGGCTATATGATAGTCATATGCATTGGTCGTCATTGTATGTTGTCGTTGATGCATAGCATGTTTGCATAAGTTGTATTATAAGTCGTGTGCCCATGTGGGGTGTGAGTACCTTATCCAGATTCTTTGAAATAGAATCATATTGTTGTTGTTGTTGTTGAGGTAATTGTGTGCCCATGTGGGGTGTGAGCGATTACGGGTGTTCATGTGTCCATGTGGGGTGTGAGCGATTACAGGTGTTTGTGTGCCCATGTAGGGTGTGAGCGATCACGGATGTCGTGTGCCCATGTGCTGTTTGAGAAACTTATATGGAAATTTCGACGGGAATTATGATCATGAAAAAGGGATCGAATTGGTACCACATGCATTGAGTCGAGTTGTGAGTCTCATTGCATTGCATTGTAGTTGTGATCGTTGTTGTGTTTTGTTGATGGATATTGAATGCGTGGATGTATGTGTTGAATGGGTGACTTATGCATGAAATGAACTGTGCTTGCTAATTATGAGGTTTTCATTTATCTAGTTATGATATCTCACCCCTTCTGTTTGAATGTGGCCTCTACGTGGGTAACGTGCAGATAATCCACAGTAGGAGATTCGATGTGAGTGGAATATGGAGTCTTCCATTTATGCTTTTAGAGTCTGCGTCTGCTCTGATATGTAGCACCAGGGAATGGAACATTTTTAAGTCATTTATGTTTGTTAGATATTGTTTGGATATCTTTTCATATGATGTTTCTTACAATTAGTTTAAAACATGATTATGCTTTGAATCATTAAACTGTCTAGTTGTTGATATTCCGCTGCAATAAGAGTTGAATTTTCAGACATGTTTTATTATTATTATATTATTACTGTCAGTAATTTTTAATAGGTGACATGTGTTACATATCATAATGTATGAGCAGGTTTATGGTGAATGTGACATCCTAAATGTTTATGTTTTAAATTTACTCTGATAATTATTATAATTTAACGCAAGGGTTTTAGGGTGTTACATAGTGGTATCAGAGCAGGTCGGTCTGTCTGGCCAAGTTGTCGAGTCGTTGTTGTGTGATAGTTGATTACCGTCGATGTCGTTTCCTAAACCATTGTGTTCCGTTGTTAATGCGTAACAGATTTAGAATGGCTGGAAGGAACGATGCTGCTATTGTTGCTGCTTTGTAGGCTGTTGCTCAGGCGGTACAGACCCTGCCTCCTGCTGGTGAGAATGATGAGTTTCGGAAGAATAGACCGCCTATCTTCAAAGAAAGATATGATCCGAGTGGAGCGCAGGCTTGGCTCAAGGAGATCGAGAGAGTCTTCCACGTTATGGAATGTTCTGAGGCACAGAAGGTGCGGTTAGGTACTCACATGCTGGCTGAGGAGGCCGATGACTGGTGGGGTAACACTCGTCAATTATTGGGGGCAGCAGGAGAGGTAACCAATTGGGATGTGTTCAGTAGGGAGTTCTTGAGGAAGTATTTTCCTGAAGACATCCGAGGAAAGAAAGAGATTGAGTTTCTGGAATTGAAGCAAGGTAACATGTCGGTTACGGAGTATGCTGTAAAATTATCGGATCTGACTAAGTTTTACCCTCACTACAGTGCGGCAACTGCTGAGTTCTCAATGTGTGTCAAGTTTGAGAATGGATTGAGACCTGAGATCAAGCAGGCGATTGGTTATCAGCGAATCAGAGGTTTCCAGATTTGGTGGATTGTTGTAGGATCTTTGAGGAAGATAACAAGGCTCGATCGGTTCACTTTAAAGGGTTAGCCGAGAGAAGTGGAAAAAAACCGATGAACCGTGGAAAGTTTTATGCAGCTCCTACTGAGAAGGGTAAACAGAAATATAATGATGGCAAGAAGCCGAGTGGAGGAGGTACCCCTACTGCTCTTAAGTGTTACAGGTGTGGTGAGCTAGGTCATCGTGTCAGTGAGTGCGGGAGTGATGTGAAGAAATGCTTCAAGTTTTGACAGGAAGGACATCTGATTGCTGACTGCAAGGTTAAGGTGGTGACTTGTTACAACTTTGGAGAACATGTCCATATTAGTACTCATTGCCAGAAGCCGAAGCAAGCTTCAGCTGGAGGAAAGGTGTTCACTTTGACAGGGACTCAGACTTCTAGTGAGGACAGACTGATTAGAGGTATATGTTATATTCATAATACGCCTTTGATTGCTATTATTGATACTGGTGCTACTAATTCTTTTATTGCTGCTGATTGTGTGAGAAGGCTAGGTGTAACACCCCATTTTAAATTATTTGGTCGTCAGTGCTATTTTGTTGTTTGGCCTTGTTAAGGGAGTGTGTGGTTGAGCGTGTAGGCGTAGTGTCCTTAGCGGAACCGGTAAATGGAGATGTCGGGATAACGATAATGTAATGTTGGGTTATGTGTGGGCATAGTTAATAACGATAGTAAGGTGAATATTATTATTATTAATATGGCTAAGATGATTATTATTATTATTACTATTATTTTTATTATGGTTATTATTATTATTAATATTATTAGTGAATTAAAATCTGATTTTTTAATTAATTTGATAATGGGCTAGTGGATGAATTAAGGGCAGTTTAGTAATTAAGCTAAGATTAATGAGGGTTAGTGGGAGAGTTAGCCATAATCAAAATTGGAAAAGAGAAAGAGGAACAATGGAAGAACAAGGAGGAGCTAGGGCACTCATCTTCATTATTTTCGCAGGAATTTGATCAGGAAATTCGAGGTAAGGGGGGAGAATGGGTTCAATACAGGTGATAATAACATGAAAGGGTAGTGAGGGGTCCTTTCCCTCGCAGGATTTTCGTATGCTTATTGGTTGATAAAATTCTGAGTATGATATGAATGTTTGATGTCTGGTATGTATTGAATCGTTGATGATAGTATGGTTTTCGTGTATAAATTATATTGTTACTGCTGTATGAATGCATTTGGTTGCAGATATGTTTTGATGCAGGTTGAGGGCACGAAATTAGATCTAAGACTGTATTTTCGATTAGTCTTAATAGGTAAAATATGTATGGTGAAATTGTAGGTCATAAACCTGATGTAGAACTAATTTTAGGACTGAATTAGAGTGGAAAAGTGAGGATCCCGTAGCAAAACCCAGACTGGTGTGGTGAAACTGAGTTTGCGTAATAAATCTGGCCATACGCGTATCAGGTAAGGTAATACGCGTACGGCTATGGTCATTACGCGTATGGGAGGTCCAAAAGGAGGATTGGCACGACCCTCTGCCCGTACGTGTAATGGCACATGTATGGAGCTTGGGCATTACGTGTAAGGGAGAGGCATTACGCGTATGAGAAGGGGATACATATATTGGATCTGAGAATGGGCTTTTTTGTAACACCCCAAAATTTGCCCTCTCATTTTTCATATCATTTAGCATGTGCTTTCATTGCATTACATTGCATTCAAGTCATAGAAAAATAAAGCATTCATCTTTGCATTCAGCATAGGGCATGTGATCAGTGGTTTTCAGAGTATTGATCATCCAAGGCAAGAGAGCTAGAGTCAAGGGTCTCCCAACAAGCCTCAAAGGTTTCTTATATCATATAACATCTCATTTGATCCCACAAGTCATTGGAAGAGGAGAATTCACCAAAAAGTTGGACAGTTCATCACCTCCTATCAAAAGAAGTCAAAATTAGGGTTTATGATTCAAGCAGTCTCTTGATGAAATTTTGGTTCAAGTCTCGGAATTTGCTTAAGAGTTTGAAGATGCTCGGTCTTCTATAAAATCCTCTTAAGAGACATTCCCCAGCACGAGACGCTTTGAAGCGGTTTTCCCCAGCAGAGTTTGTTGTAAACTCATTATCCCTAGTGGAGTCGTCAAACGGAAAGTTCTCCTAACATGGGGCATTGTGGAACTTATCCTAAGCTCGACAGTTTTGTTCCTCAACAGATTACTGTGGATTTACTTTGGGTTTTCCCAGCAGATCTCTAGGGACTCTTTCTCAGCATGTTGCAACGGAATGTCTTCCAACCAGGAATTGCGTACCCCCGACGGAGTAGTTCCAATCCTCAGTAAGATCGTAGTTCCGGCAGTTGTATCCCCACAGAGTTCAGCATTGAATCTTGTCAGCAATACTCCCCAGCTGAGTTGTTTTTTCTCCCCACAGAGGTTTAGAAGATCAGCAGAATATCATCCTCAGCAGAGTGTTAGTACATCCTTTCCCCAGTCAACTGACTTCATCCAAAAGGCATCTTTCAAAAGTCCACCCGCAGCATGGCCCGTCGACATTTGTCCGGTTTTATTCAAAAGACAAAGCAAAGTCCAATCGCAGATTGGCAAAAGTCCATCTTAGGGTGGCAAATCAGCAAAGTCCAACCACAGATTGGCAAAAGTCCATCTTAGGGTGGCAAATCAGCAAAGTCCAACCGCAGATTGGCAAAAGTCCATCTTAGGGTGGAAATCAGCAAAGTCCAACCGCAGATTAGCAAAAGTCCATCTTAGGGTGGAAAAGTAGGGTAAAGACCAACCGTAGATTGGCGAAAGTCCACCCGCAGTGTGGCAAGTCAGTAGTCATTTGACTCCATTTAAAAGACAGTTTCAAGACCAACCGCAGATTGGCGAAAGTCCACCCGTAGTGTGGTAAGCCAGTAGTCGTCTGGCGTCGTACAAAAGACGTTCTTAAAGTCTACCCGCAGTGTGGCAAGCCAGTAGTCATCTGGCATCGTTCCAAAAGACTTTCTTAAAGTCCACTCACAGTGTGGCAAGCCAGTAGTCGTCTGGCGTCATTCCAAAAGACATTCTCAAAGTCCACCAGCAGTGTGGCAGGCTAGTAGTCGTCTGGCGTCGTACAAAAGACGTTGTTAAAGTCCACCCGCAGTGTGGCAAGCCAGTAGTCGTATGGCGTCGTATAAAAGACGTTGTTAAAGTCCACCCGCAGTGTGGCAGGCCAGTAGTCGTCTGGCATCGTACAAAAGACGTTCTTAAAGTCCATCCGCAGTATGGCAAGCCAGTAGTCGTCTGGCGTCGTTCAAAAAACATCTCTCCAGTGCTATTCTTCCTATCATAGTTTTATCCGAGCAGAGTTCATTTGGTTGGGTTTATATCCCTTTTCTTCTTCTCCACAAAGTGCAAATTTTCTGGTTATTCTTGGTATTCAATCCCTCCATACCTTGAAAGTCTGAAAGCAACTGATATCATCCATTCAGGTCTACAGTGATTGAATAGGGGTAGATGTAACACCCCAAAATTTGCCCTCTCATTTTTCATATCATTTAGCATGTGCTTTCATTGCATTACATTGCATTCAAGTCATAGAAAAATAAAGCATTCATCTTTGCATTCAGCATAGGGCATGTGATCAGTGGTTTTCAGAGTATTGATCATCCAAGGCAAGAGAGCTAGAGTCAAGGGTCTCCCAACAAGCCTCAAAGGTATCTTATATCATATAACATCCCATTTGATCCCACAAGTCATTGGAAGAGGATAATTCACCAAAAAGTTGGACAGTTCATCACCTCTTATCAAAAGCAGTCAAAATTAGGGTTTATGATTTAAGCAGTCTCTTGATGAAATTTTGGTTCAAACTTGATCTCAATGCTTTCTACATGATGTCAAGTATCTAAGGATGGAATATTGCCCATTGGTTCATTTTAGAAGAGATTCAATTGGTCAGTTGCTTAAGAATCAAGATATTTGGGGAAAAGTCAACTGTGCAAAGGAAAAAGTCAACTCCTGACTTTTTAAGGTCAAATTCATGAAATTCAAGTTACATATGTGTAATACCCCAAAATTTGCTCTCCCCTTTTTGCATCTTAGCATAGCACTATCATCTATCATATCATATCCATCTCATTAGCATTGCATTGCATTTAACATAGAAAAATGAAGCATAGCATTCCTCTCACCATCAAGGCATGTGATCAGGGGGATGATGGACAATCAAGGGATCATTCAAAGCACAAAAAGGTCAATCAAGTTGCCTCCAGGCAAGCCAAGAGTCTCTCATGTCTCATACCATCTCAATTGATCATCCACAATCTCAAGGAAGTGAGATCCAATGGGAGATTGAAGCAATACATACTTCAACATGCAAGAGGTTCATAATTGAAAGAAAAACCCTCAAAAGAGATAGCTCATTGATCCAAAATCATCCTCAAATGGTATATCCCATCATCCTTTAAGAGGATACACAACATACTCTGAGGAATTTGAAATTGAATACTGCACATTTTTCTCCTAGGAGGTGGGCACCAAAACTAGGGTTTCCCATTAAATCAGAGAATCTTTGATTTTTTGGACAAAACTTGATGTCATGGTATTCTACATGTTCTTAAGTGTATGTGTATGGAAAATTGCCTCTCAATTGGTTTCAGAAGTGGTTCAATTGGAAGAAAGATCAAAAATCAGGGAAATTGGGGCCAAGTCAAATAATCAGAGGAAAAAGTCAACTCTTGACTTTTTGAGGCCAAATTCATGAAATTCATGTTATATGTGACCAATGTGCAAAATTTGATCAAGAAACTCCAAAGGAATCATAAAAAATCAAGAGGTGGAAAGTTGCCATTTTTGGATGAAGAAGGGTTACTAAAAATAGCAAGTTTTGGGCCATTTTGCATCAGAGTTTGAACCAAGACCATTTAAAATTGAAGCATCAAATGAAAATTCCACTCGGCCATAACAAAAGGTCTTGCTTTAAGCTTCAAATCCATATGTGGAACATCTCTATTGGATAAAAATTGAGTGAGATATGGATGATCAAAGTTGGGGAAAACTAGGGCAAAATGCAAGTCAGCTTGGTCAATTTTCAGGTCACGCGCGTGTCATTTTCCCAAACACATGGTGGGCCAAATGTTTAGATCAATTACTCATGGCTAGAGGCCTCAAATGAAAAATCTTTCAACATGAAAGTTGTTCCTCTACGTGAGATCTTTAAGATTGGTGTTCATGGTTTTTTCATGTGATCAAAGGTTAAGAAGTTATGTTGAGTCCAAGTTGGGGTGATGTTGCTGAAAATCCATGTCATGCTTGCCTTGTCAACCAACCTCATTGCCACGCCTTTGTATCAGTTCCAAATGTGGATGTTCTAAGTCATTTTGCAACCTCTTCCAAACATCATTTCAACTCATTTTTCACACCAAACATGTTCTCCAATATCTCTTCTTTCCAATGAATCCAAGAACTCACTAAACCATCCATTGAGTAGAGAGAAAAACATCACCAATTCACCCTGTCTCCATTGTTCTCAGCTGCCATGAAAAATCAGAAACAAAACCAATGTTGTTGATGTTGTTGTTACAAGCTTGCACGTGCATTATTCATACCAGCTATCCTTTGCCTTTTTAAACCAAACACTCTTCATACACACCATAGCACGTGCCTCATTATGCATGAAAGTAGAAATGACAAGCTTGCTGAACAAGTTTTGTATTACACAGCCTTGCTATTTCACTTCTCTTCACCTCCACCTTAGTTTATTGTGAGTTGCCATCACCATACCATTGCTCTCCCTAACTAACTTGACTCAGTTAGTTAGGGACGACTCAGTTAACCATGATAACTCACCCTAACTCAACTCATTAAACTATAGTTAGCTCACATTATAAATAGAAAACTCCTTCACAAATTCAGGGGGCAACTTCATTTTCTCACATTCAACTCAGAAACTCTCTCCATTCTCTCTCAATTTCTCCACATTGCAACTGATTTGCGAGCTCCATTTCATTCATCTTCTTCATCTTCATATCAGAATCTCTCTGATTCTCTCTCCATATTCATCACATTGCCACTGTTTTGAAGCTTGGATCTCAGCTCTCCTTCACTGAGGCATCATCCATTCTTTGCGTCTAAGCCTTTATTTGGCCAAAAGAAGCTCAAAGAGGAAGCAACACCTCTGGTTTTCCGAAGAACGCATCAAGATCATAAATCTTCAGGTACGAATTTCTTCCATTATAGACATAATGTGAAGATGTTATCAGGTTCTTGAGGCTTCATATAAGCTCAAGAACTTGTCTGGCTAGTTGATAGGCCTTTAGAGGCATAGTTGAAATGTTAGGGCAAATCTTCATCTGCTCGATTCTCTCATTTCATGAACTTTTTGTATGTTTTGTCACTGGATTCATGCTCTACATTACTTCCTCTTCATTTTGGTATACTGTTTGTAAGATTCTGGGAAAATTGAAGTTGCAGACGGTGGCGTGTGACCGGAGAAGGTGACCGGAGGTCCCTCTCCGGCCGGTGGTTGGTTAGGGTTTTGTTTGCAGTTTAAATCATAGTCGTTGATGTGTTCCAATCGTGTGGTGAGGAGCGTGCCAACACATTAAATTGCACATGCACCTCACGTGCCTTATTTCTGAATTCAATTAATCAACGTGTGGTGCAGTGCATGGTAGTGTGCGTGGACATTCATGTGAGTGCGTTGGATCCAAATACTTTGACTTGCTGGTTGACTTGACCTGATCCAATGGTGATCATTTGTTTGACTTATGTTGACTGAGTGTACATGTTAATTAATGTGGATTGCACAGACTTGGACCTAGACCAATTGATATTCACACCTCCATTTTCTAAAGCCCAAACGTATTGAACTGTGGATTTGCTATGTTTGCACCTCCCCTTCCCTTTACATTTCATTTTTTTTTCCACTTTTTAGGCACGTTTACTTTTTAATTTTTAAAAATACCAAATATCATCATAAAATTCCACAAAAATTCATGAGTATTATTAAAACATTTAGGAAATTTTCTATGATTTTATTTCTTGATTTTATGACCTTTTTACCCCTGTTCCTCATTTTTCTTTGAATTTCTTTGGTGTGCATGCTTAATGTGATACATAAATTTGTGCATTTTTGTTCTCAATCATTAAAAGTTGTTTTGATGCTCTTGTTTTTGAATTGAGTCATTAGCATCTTGAGGTATGTTAAGTGATTTCTATTTGATTTTTTTAGGTCATTTTATGGCATGTTTGGTGTTCATTGTTGTGTTACTTGGTATGATGTGTATACTTGACCTAAGTGCATTGTTTGACATCATTTTGTTTTGGTTTCTTGCATGATATTTTGGTATATGATTCACCTCTGATTTGTGTACCTTTAAACCATATTTTTTTAATTTCCATGAGGTCATTTGATTTTTGTTTAATACTTTTCATTTGAAACATTACAACATGTCACATCCTTGTAATCTTTGTGCATGTTTACATGATTTCCTTTGTGTATACTTGCATGATCATTTGCATACTTTAGTGAGCTATTCACTTGACATTATAGGTCATTGGTACATATCATATGTCATCCTTGCATATTGAATTTCATTTGAACCTTATTCACCTTTAACATGTGGTGTTTGTACTTGTGTTTTCTTTTGAACTTCCATTTCAATTCTACTTCATCTATCACTTCTTAAATGTTTTGATGTGCTTCATAAATACTTGTGAGATGCTTGTGAATCATTTTTCATTTCATTTCAATTCTGATCCTTGGATTACATGTTCCATTTAGGCATGTTTCTTCCATTTCTTTTCATCTTGCATTCTCCCTTTTCTTATGGTAGCATGTTCTAATGTCATGGATGATGTTTGTTGCCTATCCACTTGGACTTGCATGATAATAATCATTTGTTTTCCATATGATGCACATGCTGGTTGTGACCAATAGGATTTGATTTCTCATCTAATTCTTTTGAGTTTTATGGTGCATTAAATGTTCTTTTACTTCTAATACTTCTTGTACATGTTTACTAACCATGCAGGGGCTTTGGTAAGTTGCAATTGAGTGTGGATAAGGAATCCACATTCAAATTTCTTTCCTTTCATCTCTTTTACAATTCCATTTTTGTGTTTTGTTAAGCACTTAGGTGCTTTCTTTTAATAACTCATCACTTCCCCTTTTTGAATTACAATTCATCTTCTACTTTAGAAGTGAATTGTTTAATTCTTTCTTTCTTTAGACTTTAGGTTGAAACCTCACAAACCTTTAGGATCACTCCCTTAACTAATCAATTAGGATTGAGTCTTAGTTCATATAGATTTTACCTTTTCTCCTCTCTTGAGTCTCTCTTCTCATCTCAAAGAAAATTCAAAATATCTAATAAAGGTAGGCACTTATTGCATTTAGGCTTTTCATATAAAGAAAAGATTACAAGGGGTCTTCTCTCATAATCTTAGAATGTGTAGCATATAGCCCATCTTGGGTCAATGTGTTAAACATTTGATCTTGTATGAGGGACTTAAATGCAATACTTGTTGGAGGTAAATAAAAAAACACTTCTTCATTTCTTAATCAACAAAAACACTTAATAAACACAAGTATGCTAGTGTGTTTGAACCTTGACAATTGGAACTAAGTGTGGGGATCTTATTCACTCTTAGTGTGCTTTCCTACCCATTCCATCTTGGAATGTGAGAACGTACACATTCCAATGACTAAGATTCAGATACACTATCATATGCAAACAAATGAAAAAACTCTTAAAAGACAAAAACAAACAATAACGTCTTTCCTTCGGGAATTCATTCCTCATCTCATTCACTCTTTCCTTAAGGATGCGTCATTTCCGTTCTACCGCAAACAGGTAACGCCTAAGTCTCCCTACAACGAGCTGCAACACCTAAACTGCTAGGACGCGAACGTTGATGTATTCCACTAAAAAACACAAACAACTTTCCCTTAGGTGAGGGGAACTACGTCGCTCTGATTCTCATGCTCCCGATGAGATACGTAGGCAGTGGGGTAGGGCCCATGCAAGCACTTCTTTTATTTTCCCTACATTTGTTTCTCTTTCTCTTTCCATTCCTTTTCTAGTCCCTCTTCCGGTATTCTTTTCTATCACCCTTTGATCGAGACAAGCAAGCGTGGATCCCATCGGGTACGATGGACGCGAGGGGGTGCTAATACCTTCCTCTCGCGTAACCGACTCCCGAATCCAGTTCTCTTGGTCGCGAGACCATGCTCTATCCTTTCCTTCAGGTTTATGCGGTGTTTCCTTTCCCTCTCATGGGATAAATACACATTGCTGGTGACTCTATTTGGTGCCACTTTCGCGTTTGTACTAGGATGAAAATCCCGGGAGCGACAATATGTTCATTGGACAAGATTTGATCAATAAATGATGGAGGAATCATCAAAAATCAAGAAATGTACAAAGTTTCCATTTTTAGAAACTTAGGGTTTCCAAAAATGGCAAGTTTGGACCATTTTGCACTACACTTCAAGGCATTCTTTCTTCACGATAAAAGCTTCAAACTTCAGGCCCAAGTTGATACAATTAAAGCTCATATTCCAAGCTTCAAATCCATACCAAGAACTCTTCCATTGGATCAAAATTGAGGGAGTTATGATCAATCAAAGTTTGGTAAAATCAAGGCAAATTTCAAGTCATGGCAAGGCAAGTTCAGGCCCCCAGGCCATAATTTCATCAAACACTTGGTGTGCCAAATGTCAAGCCAATTTTCTCCATCAAGAAGGCTTCAAATGGAAAATTGTTGAACATCAAAGTTATTCATTTCCATGTCCTCTTCAACTTCGATGTTGGACATTTTTTCATTTGAACAAGTTATAAGGGTCATATGAGGGTTCAAAGAGGGACGCTCATAACTGAAAACATGCCCAAGAATGCTTGCCCCATGGCCGCATTCTCTTGCCCACCAAAGCCAGTTTTGCACACTTAATTTCTAAGCCATTTTTGCTCATCTTCCATGCCCTCATTCAATCCAATTTCAACACCAAACATGTTCTACCATGTTCCCTCTTTCCATAGCCATCAAAAACTCACCACTCCATCCACCATACACAAAGAAATCCCTCTTCAAACATCAACATTTCCATTGTTTTATGGTGCTGCCAAGAATGAGATGTTTGCCATTGTTTGTTGTTGTTTCCATCAGTTCCCACGCGTGCACCTCTCGCACCATTCACATTGCCTCATTTGAACACACACATGCTCTTACACATACATGCCATACTTGCTCCATACATCAAAAGCGAAATAAAAGAACAAACTTGCCCAACAAGCATGCTGCAGCAACACATAACATCACCATCATCATTTCATGTTCTCACCATACATAATCAACACAACACACGAGCTCTCTTTCCTCTCATTTTCAAATTGCTATCTTCACCCATCCTTTGCTTCTAACACCACAATTAACCTAACTCAGGTTCTAACCATCAACTGAGTTAGTTAAGTCTTAACTCAACATATATAAGCTTCACTCTAACTGTTTTTGGGAAGGAAACTCTCATTTCTCACATTTTCACAAACTCACTCTCAAATTTCTCTCTGAACTCTCTCTCTCTCTCTCTCTCTCTCTCTCTCTCTCTTCGCGAATTCAACTTCATCTTCACTCATTGTTCATCTTTTGGTGTTTCTAGATCAAGAACAAGCTAAAGTAAGATCAAATTCTCAATTGTAGCAACATCTCCAATTCGAATCTCAATCTGTTTTCTTCATGATCCAAGGATTCAGAGAATTTATTTTGCTCTTAGGAAGCTCAAGATCAAGTTCTCCCCTTTGGTTTCCATTTCATTCAAGTTCTTCAGATTTCCAGGTTTGAGATTCTTCAACTGGTTTTGCTTCGATTTCAACTGTTTATGCTTTGTTTCACTTGACTAATGTTTAATGAACCATCAATGAACTGGCTGGATAGCTTAGACCTCCTAGAGGTGTGATTTCAGTTTGTTAGGGCAATATGTTTGCTATCTTTTCTCTTTGTTCATGCATTGTTTGAGAAATCTATTGTTGGATTCGTGATCTGTGTGAACTCAGCTTTCTTTTGATGTACTCTTTGTGAATTTCTAGACATGTGAACGCTTACAGTCGCCGGAGGTGGCCGGAGAAGATGACCGGAGGTCCTTCTCCGGCCGGTGAGGTTTTGGCTAGGGTTTAATGTAACTTTAAAACGCATCCATTAGATGAACTTTGATCCGACGCTTCCTAGTTTGCCAGCACATTAATGAACATGTGCCTCACGCGTGCTCTTTTTTTCCTCTCAGCTTGGTTGCATGTGTGTGCGTGCGTGTTAATTACCATGTGCATGCTTTGTGAAACGTTTGATTGAATTACTTTTGATGATTGATCTATTTGATTGCATCTAATGGTCGTGAGTGAGTCAAACATTTGACTGATGTACAACTTAACCACACATACACACACGTGCTCTATTGGACTCAGGCTTCAATTGCTATCCACACACCTCTTTTTAAGCCCAAACGCAATTTAAACTGAAAACTTGCTATCTCTGCACCCCCTGCCTTATTTCCTTTTGCATTTTATTTCATTTTTACACATGTTCTCTTTTCTTTTGTTAAAAATACTAATTCAACTCTAAAAATTCCAAATAAATTCACATGTTATCTTAATACTCAAAAGTAATTTTCTATAATTTTTAATTCTAATTTTATTAATTCATGCTTATATTTTCAGAATTTCTTTTTAATTTCCTTTTAAATGATGTCCTTCATTGATACTTGACCTTTCCTATTTTATTTCTCTTAACTCAAACAATCTTTTGCACTCATTCTTTTTGTCATATTTGGGTAATATCTTGAGGCATTTAAAACCATTTTTCTCATATTTTTAAAATCATTTTTGCATAGCTTTTGAACCATATCATTGTGCATTATTCATTTTTGACCTAATGTGAATTTGATGACTTGTTTGGATTGGTTTCTTCTTGAGTTTTGCCTTGAGCTTTTGACAGGTCTTTAGCTTCTGACTTAGGCTAGTCGAGATCTAGTTTCATTTTTTTCCTCATGTGATTTCGCAATTGTTTGATACCTTGCATTTGAAGCAACATGTGTGCATATTCTTCTACTTCCATCTAACATGATTTTGATTAGGCGCTTGTGCCACCTTATTATGCTTGCTTAGTGTGAAATTATAGGGTTTTCTAGAGGATTATAGGTCCTTCTTGATTCATTATAGGTCCTTTTGATTTGTGTATACCTTTGATGTGTGTTTGTGCATTTTAACTTGCATTTTTGACCTAATTCCACATCTCATTTCTTCTTGTGCTCTATATGATTTGTGTTTGCATTGTGTATGCCATTTCATTCATACCATTTGCATATCATCAATTGTATGCTACTGGTATATATGCACTCATACCCATTTCATATGTCATGCATCTTCAACATGTAAATTTGTGCATCTAATTGAAACTTGTTTCGCATTATGAGACATTCATAAATAATGTATACTTCTGACCTTGACATTTCATCAAGCATAAATACATGTCCATTTTGCATTTTTTTTCATCTTTCATCAATTACTTTCATGGTACATTTCTTTGATGTTTAAGGCATTGTTGGTGCAAAGTTTGCTTGTGTTTGGCACCTTAACCTTAGAGGACTTTCTTAGAGTATAAGTTCTGACCTTGAGTACTTCTCAACCTTTAGGACCTTTCTTCTTTAGTTCTTAACTTGTTTGATCTTTACTTGTCATTCCTTCTTTATTTCTTTACTTGCAAATTGTTTTTGCTAACATTTTCAGGGGCTAATGGTAAGTCAAGTGTATGGGTGTGCACCCACATACAACCTCTTCTCTTATCTCTTTAAGTTTTCAAGTTGTGATTGTGATAAGCATCTTCTGCTTTCTTTGTTCAATCTCTTTCATCCCCTTTGAGTTCTTAACTTAGCTTCCATCTTTGAAGTAAGTTAGAACTCACTCTTCTTCTCTTTTGTTTTAGAGTTAGGTTGCTAAACCACACTTAACCATTAGGAACATCCATGTATGATAACTTTAGGGTTTGAGTCTTAGTCCCCCTCATTAGATTTTACCTTTCTTAACCTTTGAGTCTCTCTTCTTCTCATCTCAAAACAAAAAGCAAAAACACTTAATAAAGGCATAACATATATTGTATTTGAGCCTTTCATGTGAGAATAAGATAGTGAGGGGTCTTCTCTCACTTTCCTAGAATGTTTAGCATACGTCCCGTCTTGGGTCGATATGCGAGGCATTCGATCCTACGTGAAAGACTTAAATACAATATGCGTTGTATACACACCAATAATCCAATTACTTCTTTTCAAAATACAAAAACAAATAAACAATTATCTTCTCATCTCCTTCATTCTATTCCTTAAGGATTCGTCACGTCCGTTCTACCGCAAACAGGTAACGCCTAAGTCTCCATACAGCGAGCTGCAACACCTAATTGCTAGGACGCGCACTCCGACGTTTCCATTAAGAAACACAAACAAAGCAACCCTTGTTGAGCTGAACTACGTTTTCTCCGATTCTTCTTTCTCGTCTGATTGAAGATACGTAGGCACGAGATGCGATATCTCGACGAGCAACCTTTCCCCGTAGTCCGTCGAACTACGTTGACTCTGACTTTCCCATTGCACTGAGGGAATACGTAGGCCTAGGACAGCGATAAAGTCCTATCGAGTTAGCAGTTCTTTTCCAGTTTCCATTTCTCCAGTTAGCAGTTCTTTTCCAGTTTCCGACACCCTTTGATCGAAGCAGCAAGCGTGGATCCCATCGGATACGATGGACGCGTGGGGGTGCTAATACTTTCCTCTCGCGTAACCGACTCCCGAACCCAGTTCTCTTGGTTGTAAGACCATGCTCTTTCCTTCCCTCAGGTTTATGCAGTGTTTCTTTTCCCTCTCTTGGGATAAATACACATTGCAGGCGACTCTGTTTCCGTGCGAATTTCGCGTTTGTACTTGGATGAAAATCCCGGGAGCTACAACGGGCGACTCTGCTGGGGAAAAGTTGACCTCTTGTTGGTCCATCCCCTTTTGCGAGTCAATCCTAGCGCTTGTTTGTTTTTCGTTCATTGGGTGTTTACTATGATGTTGTTTTGCTGTTTACTGTCTTACTGCTTTACTGTACATTACTGTATTTACCTCATTTTAGCATTTTCATTTCATATATTGTATTATACTGGACTGTGCTATTTCAGTTTGGTGGGATGGGGAATCTGAGAGATAGGCCCAGTACACATGCCTGAGTGCACTTATGTTTAGTGTATTTCATATCCTCTCACGCTCCATTTCGGTGCGAGGAGGGAATATGAAACACAATCTGGATGTGGTTCTCTCTAGAGAATTCTGCGTTGTGGGTCTGCCATAATGGTAGAGCTATCTGGAAGAACTATCAAGTCTGGATGACCTTTTAGGATGACCCCTCTTTATTTTGAGGTGAATCATATGACGATCTCTTTGTATGGCGGTAGCATTGTATCCTTCGGGCTGAATGTGCTATTGCCTCTCATTTCGAGATCTGAATTTGAGAATCCTCACTTTCTAGTACATGCATGTGAGATTGGGGGGATTGTTTACAGATGTGCAGGAACCATTGACCTTCATCATACCTGGTTTTCTTGTTGTTCTGGATTTGTTACTGAACCTTTGATCCTGACTGGTTCCTATTTGTTCTGGATTTGTTACTGGACCTTTGATCCTGGTTTTGTGTATCTCACCAAATTCAGACAACAGTACAGTGGGTTCAGTAGTATATGTTCAACATTGATCACGTGCCCTTGAATACATATCATCATTCGCATTTTTGCATTTAACACTCATGTTTATTCATTTGCAGGGTATACTTCCTTTCGATTCTGGTTGACAGTTCCCTTTGTAGCTATGGATGTTCCAAGAAAGAATAATGTGCATTACACGTTCTTTGACACCAGGGTGGGTCAATTACAAAAGATGGTATCTCTTATTACTCCAGATTATGTGGTATGTTCTGAAAGGCTCATGGAGAGATTCTGACTATGGTTGATGATTTGAATACTTCAGAGAGGAGTGTTATTCATACTTGCTTACAGTTTTATGACCCACAGTTAAGGTGCTTCACTTTTTCAGACTTTCAGTTGGCTCCGATGCTAGAAGAGTATGCCTTTCTTCTAGGTGTGCCTCTCAAACACCAGATTCCTTTTAACTCTGATATGCGTCCCCCGAAGCATGAGGAGGTAGCTAAGGCTCTCCATCTGAGTGTACCTGTGGTAAAAGATAACCTCGCCAAAGATGAAGAGTGTGCTGCTAAGGCTCAATGGGAAACAGTTTGTGCTATTCTGGCCTTGAGCATTTATGGGATTATGTTGTTTGCTGATGAGGCCAAGTTTGTAGAAATGAGAGCCATCCATATCTTTGTGTTGAGGAATCCCATACCTACACTCTTGGGTGATTTGTATTATTCTATGCATTATAAGAATGAGAAGAAACGAGGGGGATTGGTTCGATGTTGTGCACCTTTGTTTCATAAATGGATCATGAGACACTTACCGAATTCCGAGGCTTTCTTGAATCCTCATCCTTCAATGAATTGGGCTAAAAGGCTGATTAAGTTGACGGAAAAAGATATTCGTTGGTTTGATCAAAGAACGATGGGTGGGAATTTTATCAGTAGTTGTGGAAGACATCCAAATGTGCCACTCTTGGGAATAAAGGGTTGCATCAATTACAATCCTGTTATCTTAAGGAGACAGTTGGGATTTTCTTTAATAGATCCTTCGAAGGATAGCGAATTGGAAGAATCCTTCTTTTTCCCTGTGAAAGATAATCTTTTGTTGGTAAGGCAGGCGGCCGGAGCCTGGGGCAATTTGCAAACCAAAGGTAAAGTTGTCTTTGGCAAGTGCAATAACGTGTCTTCTCCTCAGTATGATGCATGGTTGAAAAAAAGAGTTCAGATCACTCTCTTGCCATTCTCTATGGAAGGTCCGTCAGATCCAGTTGATGTGGAACCTGTGACCATGATAAGTGTTATTAAATACAACAAGCTTAAGGCGGAAAAGGACAAGGCAGTTAAGATGAATGAGAAGCTAAGCGAAGGACTCCGAAAGACGCTTTGTGAAAAGCGTAAGGTTAAGCATGAAGTCCAAGAGTTAACCGAGCATCATGAGAAAAATGAGAAAAGAATTGCTGAGGAAACTGTCTATATTCGCAACATTAAACAAAATGAGATGGCATTAAACGAGGCGTGCAAGAGTATCAACGAGCAGTTGGCAAAGTCTGAAAATGCACTTGCTAAAGGGCAGCAGAGATGGGATGAGTTCTCCGAGTGCCGGAGGAAGATTGAAGCAGGAATCAGGGTTGAAAATGATGAGTTGAAAAAGAATTTGAAGAGTAAAGAAAGCGAATTTCTCAAGAAACTTAGTTCATCTAACCGAGAGATAGAAGAGCTGAAAGTCCGCGCTGGAGTAAAGAAAGTAAAAGATTTAGTTGTTAAAGGTCAAATCAGGAAGATGGAGGAAGCTGTCAAGATAAGGAGTCAGTTGATCAGGAGTCTTACAGAGCGCCCTAATGATCCAGTTACCGAAGCACTTCTCAAGGTGGTTCGGGAAGACTTGTATGGGCTTAGTGTCTGAAGCATTTTCGTTGTTGTTCCGAGAACTCACCAACAGGCTTGTTGATGGGTTTTCTTTTGTTTGTATTCATGCTTTCAGTTGTATTTGTTCAGAACAAATTTGTATTTGACAGTTCCACACCTGGTTGTGGGTTTTCATTTATGCTATGGGTATTTCGTTTTGGTATTCTTGATTCTATGAGGTGGATTCTTCGTCAAATTATACAATGGTTCACACACTCACTGGGCCGTATATGATGGATGTTCTGATTCATTACTGTGCACCTCTGATGTTCTATCAATATTAGCAATTGCAGGTGTATGCATTATTCCATTTCGGTCAAGACTGGAATCGAAGGAAGGAATGCCTCAAAATGAATAAACATGACATTGCATAGGATATATCATTTTGCATTTTGTTGCTTGCTTTTCAGATACTGGGATGTGGATTTATGATCTTTCTACAATTTTGAGGCACTATAGCTGGTAGACACGTTCACCGATATCCAATCAGGGAAAACAGACCGAAGATCATGGAGCAGATGCAAACTGAATTGACTAAGATGAAGTTCCAGCTAGGGCATTTTATGATGGACATTCAGGCGTTGTCCCGAGGTCAGGAACTGTTAAGGGAAGAAGTCAATCGGATGAAGACTCATATGGGCCGAGTTACAGAAATTCTGAATGCAGTGTTAAAAAAAGGAAAACAATCATGTACCCGCTTCTACAGCTGATGTTCTCATTTCTCCTATCTCTTTGGGGTCTCCTCTAGACCATGATTGCCTCGTGAATCTCCTTCGCTACCAAAATTTTCCTATAGGCAATCACTTCCTGTTCTCCAAGAGGATCCTAATCCAGAAAAGCTTGAAAAGAAGTTTGATCCGATTCCGATGCCATACGATCAGTTGCTTCAGCACTTGCTCAAGTTTCAGCTAATTGAATTGATTGATGTGGGACCTCCACACACCAAGTTTCGTATGGGTTCCAATGTCCATGATAGGTGTGAATTCCATTCAAGGGTACCTAGTCATAATGTTGAAAATTGTAAGATGCTCAAGTATAAGGTCCAAGAGCTTATTGATTTAGGGGCAATCGAGTTCGCGCCCATCAGCACTGTCAAGCGAAGAGATATTCCTCCAACTGCTGCTAAAGAGGTGGATATTCCTCCCTCCTCTCAGGGACCTTCCTCAAGCCATAAACATTGGGTTCCGAAACTACGACATCAGCAAATTACAGCTGGGACCCTCCCGGTTGCATCTTTTCATCATCAACAGAAGCAAGAAAGGGTTTTTGATCCTCTACCGATGTGTCATACCGAATTACTTCAGCAACTGGTTCAGTTAAGATTGATTGAGCTCCAGAAGTTGACTCCTCCTGCAAAGCTTCCAAAAGGATGGGATGCCAAGGCTTATTGGGATTTTCACTCTGGGACACCAGGCCATGATATTGAGGGGTGTAGAGCATTCCAGCACCAAGTACAAGACTTGATTGACTCTAAAGAAATCGAGTTTGGACCAGCAGGATTGAAGGTATCAGGTGATCTTATGCTAGTAGCTGCAAAGGAAGTGAGTATTCCTTCCCCTTCTCTAGGGTCTACCTCAGGTCACGGGTGTATTCCTCAGCTTCAGGTTTCAAAGTCATCACGTCAGTAACCTTTGTTTGTTTCTCGGCCAAATGTGGAAAGAAAAGTACAGGGGCAGACTAGGCACCATCATCAACATTGGCAGCAAAACCGTCAGCAACAGAGCCAACGAGGACTTAGGAGGTCTGAGAGAGTGTCTGCTCCAGTTCCTATTTCTCAAAGCCAGCTTCTTGCTCGCCTTCTCCAAGGCTCTTTGATTCAGCTGGGCAAGGTAGTGCCAGTGCCGTTTCCTTTTCCTCCAGATTATGACATGAATGCCAGGTGCGAGTTTCACTCGGGAACGTTTGGACATACAATTGACAATTGTAGAGTGTTCAAACTTAAGGTGCAAGACTTGATTGATTCAAAAGTTATCACACCAGACGGGTGGCCCATAAATTGAAGTTTCTTCATCAGATTGAGCACCCAGTTTGCAAAGACATCTTCATAATCAATAAGTCCAGACGGAGTCAAGTCTCCTCAACAAGGACAATCATTTAGCTCCTTTACTGCATTCTCATGTGTAGCTTTTTATGTTTGTCAAAACATTTGTATGCATGCATGAAATCAGTTTTTCTTTTTATGTTAATCCTAATAAAGCGCGCATGTTTTTCCTGACGTAATCCATTCGTATTCACTCATAAGTTTGTATATGTGCATTGCAATACCAACTGTCGTGCTTAAACTCTTGAAGGAGGATGATGAGTTGAAAACTCAAAAATCTCTAATTGTGTGCTTTTGGATAAAACCCTGTTGACGATGTGTAAAGGCATTGTTTCAAATCCCAAACACTGGAGATATAAGGGAGATAGACCCTCGCCCAAATAGGAGCCCTAAAGTAGGAGTTTCTTTTAGTAAAAAAAACCCTAACATTTAACCCCAGGGCAGGGTAGGCGTCAATTAGTTTGACCAAGCGTTCAAACCTCAAAAGGAGTGTGCATCTGAGGATCCATCACTTTTCACTCCACCGCATCAAGAGGACCAAAGAGCGGAAACCACAATGGTTATCCCTCATCAACTGAGAGGTGAAACAGTCACAACCCTTCCAAAGAAATCAAGACAGCCGGTGTCACACGACGTGTTCAAGAGAAAAAAAAAAGAAGAGAAATAAAAAAAAGAAATGAAAAAGCCCGCTAAGTTGAAACTTGAAAACAAGCAACTTAGGCAAAAGTTAGGGCATCCCGCTGGACTCCAAAATCAAAGATTCAAAAGAATCTATCCAGGCAAAAGTTAGGGATAAGCAAAAGAATGTGAAAGCGAAATGTGAAAAGAATTACCCAAGAAAGATCCTCAAAAGAAAGAACAAAGTCGTGTGACACAGCCACAAAGACGAAAAGGGATGGTTGTTACTCCAACAACCTGATTGGTGCTTAAACAGTTAAAAAGTCAATGGTTCCTCAACCATCACAAAGGTTTGTTTTGAGAGGTGAACGCTAGTTCCGAACTAACTGAATGTAGGACTGGAGGACATCACGAAGAGTGGGTGGGCACTAATAAATTTTGAGCCTTATATCCTTGTTCAATAACCGTGAACCAGGCCCCGTTACAAAACCGAAAGTCCTCAATTGAAACAGGGTTATTTCGAAAGCGTACTACCAAGAGATAGCGTTCCTGACTCCTGTGAGTTGTGCTAAAAGATCTTTGTTGGTGTTGCATGTGCATTGCATTCTTTCGTTCAAAAATTAATGTCGTATTCTAATCCGTGATTCGCTCACAAAGGGTTTGCGACATCTTTTCAGTAAAACTTCAAGATTAACATGTGTGTTGCTTTAGAATTTTCATTCTCAGACTAAAACTTTTTCTACTTGCATACATTTGTTAGACATTAAAAGAAGTTTACATATGGAAATTCAATCCAGAAATTTAATCTTGCCGAGTTGAGAATCCTGACACTCCCGAAGGACAGCCACATCCAGTGGTACTTCCTCAGGAAACTTTGTTGAGCGGGAGCTTTCCCATCAAGTTGTGTTAAGACGTAGCCGATCTGGGGCAATCACGTCAAATCATCTCTTTAAGGTGTAGCCAATCTAGGCCAATCATGTCGAGAAATCTCTTCAGAGTTCAGCCAAACTGGGGCAATTACTTCGAGATTCAAATCTCTCCAAAGGCATGTATTCTGGGTCTTCCTTCGAAGATCAGTAGTTAAGGGCAAAACCACTTCAAGGTTCGTACTGGGGCAGGCCATCCCAAGAGCATGAGAAGTTAGTCCATCTAGACGACTGATCATCCTATCCAGGGTTCAGAATACTGGGGCAGAATATCTCACGGTGATATGAGATTATTCATGAATCTTCTTGAGGCGAATTCCTCTGTAGACTATACAGTCTGAGGCGGTTACTTCGAGATCTGACGAATCTCTCCAAGAGTTTGAAGAAATTGAGGCGTTCGGATGTCAAGTCTTCTGTAAAATCCTCTTGAGACAATTTCTTTTGGTGGGCCATGTTGGTCTGGGGCAAGTGAAGAAAAAACTGTTGTTCACGCATATGCAGTCAATCAGCCAAAAGGCTTGAAACAAAGAGGCACTCCAACCCAAGGCATTTGTGGTCCCCTGTCTTCAGCAGGCTTCATTAATCATGTTCCTAGCAAGAGATGCATTAAAACCTTTCTCTCCAACAAGTGGTGGTTCAGAGTGGGATTTTCTCAGTTGCAGAAGTCATATCCAGCACGGGGCATACGTGCATATCCTTTTGCTTGCAGTTAGCAACCTCATACTAGGCTCAAAAACAGGTACAAGCCTTTTCAAGAGCATGGGTCATTTCTTCCAGTCAAGTAATCACTTACCCTTAAGTCAGAATATCGGGGCAACCATATTCAGGAAAGGGTTCCCATGTCACCCCTTTGTTGCAACTTTTACTGATTGAGTTTACCGTGTGATCGACGGCCGATTACAGCAAGATGAGATCAACGAGGCAAAGCTAATAAGGGATCATTGGATCTTATTAAGTCGATTCTCCCATTCAGAACTTCCAACAACTACAAGCTCTTCTGTGTCGATAACGGTTGCAAATTCACCAGTAGAGTTACTTCGCAGACCTCGCAGTTAATGTTCAAGACTCAGTGAGTGTCCAGGAGTTTGAAGATGCCAAATCTTCTGTAAAATTCTCTTGGGACGATTTCTTCAGATCAGCCGCGTAATCTGGGGCAAAAGCGAGTTTGTGACCCTCCCAAGCATGGGGCATCATGAAATCCCTCCGGCAGGATGTGTTCCAGATCTATTATCTCCAGTAGAGTGACCTCTCAATTATTGTACTCTTAGCTCAAGTCTCGGCATTTGCTTAAGAGTTTGAAGATGCTCGGTCTTCTATAAAATCCTCTTAAGAGACATTCCCCAGCACGAAAGGCTTTGAAGCGGTTTTCCCCAGCAGAGTTTGTTGTAAACTCATTATCCCCAGTGGAGTCGTCAAACGGAAAGTTCGCCTAACATGGGGCATCGTGGCACCTATCCTAAGCTCGACAGTTTTGTTCCTCAACAGATTACCGTGGATTTCCTTTGTGTTTTCCCAACAGATCTCTAGGGACTCTTTCTCAGCATGTTGCAACGTAATGTCTTCCAACTAGGATTTGCGTACCCCTGACAGAGTAGTTCCGATCCTCAGCAAGATCGTATTTTCGGCAGTTGTATCCCCACAGAGTTCAGCATTGAATCCTGTCAGTAATACTCCCCAGCTGAGTTATTTTTCTCCCCACAGAGGTTTAGCAGATCAGCAGAATATCATCCTCAACAGAGTGTTAGTACATTATTTCCCCAGCCAAATCGGAAAGTTGTCATTCCTCCAGCGGAGTTGCTATGACCGAAATTCATTCCCCAGACAGATGAAATAATTCCTGGCAGAGTCATCATTTCACTATATCTCAAAGTCCAATTTATTTTTGGCAAGCGTGGCAATTTGGAATAGATGGATTGTTCACTCATTCTCCAGCAAAGATATTATCCTTTTAGGAGCTTCTGAGGTCAAATCATTGATCATTGTTCCTCAACAGAGTCAGCAGGGATGTCTGATATGTATGCGGAGCGTAATCCAGTGTTGAATTTTTGCAAAAGTCCACCCGTAGTGTGGCCAATCAGTAAGTCAACTGACTTCATCCAAAAGGCATCTTTCAAAAGTCCACCCGCAGCGTGGCCCGTCGGCATTTGTCCGGCTTTATTCGAAAGACAAAGCAAAGTCCAATCGCAGATTGGCAAAAGTCCATCTTAGGGTGGCAAATTAGCAAAGTCCAACCACAGATTGGCAAAAGTCCATCTTAGGGTGGCAAATCAGCAAAGTCCAACCGCAGATTGGCAAAAGTCCATCTTAGGGTGGCAAATCAGCAAGTCCAACCGCAGATTGGCAAAAGTCCATCTTAGGGTGGCAAAGCAGGGTAAAGACCAACCGTAGATTGGCGAAAGTCCACCCGCAGTGTGGCAAGCCAGTAGTCGTCTGGTGTCGTACAAAAGACATTCTTAAAGTCCACCCGTAGTGTGGCAGGCCAGTAGTCGTCTGGTGTCGTACAAAAGATGTTCTTAAAGTCCACCCGCAGTGTGGCAAGCTAGTAGTCGTGTGGCGTCGTTCCAAAAGACATTCTTAAAGTCCACCCGCAGTGTGGCAAGCCAGTAGTCGTCTGGCGTCGTTCCAAAAGACATTCTCAAAGTCCACCGGCAGTGTGGCAAGCCAGTAGTCGTCTGGCGTCGTACAAAAGACGTTGTTAAAGTCCACCCACAGTGTTGCAAGCCAGTAGTCGTATGGCGTCGTACAAAAGGCGTTGTTAAAGTCCACCCGCAGTATGGCAGGCCAGTAGTCGTCTGGCGTCGTACAAAAGACGTTCTTAAAGTCCATCCGCAGTATGGCAAGCCAGTAGTCGTCTGGCTTCGTTCAAAAGGCATCTCTCCAGTGCTATTCTTTCTATCAGAGTTTTATCCGAGCAGAGTTCATTTGGTTGGGTTTATATCCCTTTTCTTCTTCTCCACAGAGTGCAAATTTTCTGGTTATTCTTGGTATTCAATCCCTCCATACCATGAAAGTCTGAAAGCAACCACTATCATCCATTCAGGTCTACAGTGATTGAAAAGGGGCAGCTGTAACACCCCAAAATTTTCCCTCTCATTTTTCATATCATTTAGCATGTGCTTTCATTGCATTACATTGCATTCAAGTCATAGAAAAATAAAGCATTCATCTTTGCATTCAGCATAGGGCATGTGATCAGTGGTTTTCAGAGTATTGATCATCCAAGGCAAGAGAGCTAGAGTCAAGGGTATCCCAACAAGCCTCAAAGTTCTCTTATATCATATAACATCCCATTTGATCCCACAAGTCATTGGAAGAGGAGAATTCACCAAAAAGTTGGACAGTTCATCACCTCCTATCAAAAGCAGTCAAAATTAGGGTTTATGATTCAAGCTGTCTCTTGATGAAATTTGGTTCAAACTTGATCTCAATGCTTTCTACATGATGTCAAGTATCTAAGGATGGAAGATTGCCCATTGGTTCATTTTAGAAGAGTTTCAATTGGTCAGTTGCTTGAGAATCAAGATATTTGGGGAAAAGTCAACTGTGCAAAGGAAAAAGTCAACTCCTGACTTTTTAAGGTCAAATTCATGAAATTCAAGTTACATATGTTCATTGGACAAGATTTGATCAAGAAATGATGGAGGAATCATCAAAAATCAAGAAATGTACAAAGTTTCCATTTTTAGAAACTTAGGGTTTCTAAAAATGGCAAGTTTGGACCATTTTGCACTACACTTCAAGGCATTCTTTCTTCAAGATAAAAGTTTCAAACTTCAGGCCCAAGTTGAGCCAATTAAAGATCACATTCCAAGCTTCAAATCCATACCAAGAACTCTTCCATTGGATCAAAATTGAGGGAGTTATGATCAATCAAAGTTTGGTAAAATCAAGGCAAATTTCAAGTCATGGCAAGGCAAGTTCAGGCCCCCAGGCCATAATTTCATCAAACACTTGGTGTTCCAAATGTCAAGCCAATTTTCTCCATCAATAACGCTTCAAATGGAAAATTGTTGAACATCAAAGTTGTTCATTTCCATGTCCTCTTCAACTTTGATGTTGGACATTTTTTCATTTGAACAAGTTATAAGGGTCAGATGAGGGTTCAAAGAGGGATACTCATAACTGAAAACATGCCCAAGAATGCTTGTCCCATGGGCGCATTCTCTTGCCAACCAAAGCCAGTTTTGCACACTTGATTTCTAAGCCATTTTTGCTCATCTTCCAAGCCCTCATTCAATCCAATTTCAACACCAAACATGTTCTACCATGTTCCCTCTTTCCATAGCCATCAAAAACTCACCACTCCATCCACCATACATAAAGAAATCCCTCTTCAAACATCAACATTTCCATTGTTTTGTGGTGCTGCCAAGAATGTGATGTTTGGCATTGTTTGTTGTTGTTTCCATCAGTTCCCACGCGTGCACCTCTCACACCATTCACATTGCCTCATTTGAACACACACATGCTCTTACACATACATGCCATACTTACTCCATACATCAAAAGAGAAATTAAAGAACAAACTTGCCCAACAAGCATGCTGCAGCAACACATAACATCACCATCATCATTTCATGTTCTCACCATACATAATCAACACAACACACGAGCTTTCTTTCCTCTCATTTAAAAATTGCTATCTTCACCCTTCCTTTGCTTCTAACACCATAATTAACCTAACTCAGGTTCTAACCATCAACTGAGTTGGTTAAGTCTTAACTCAACATATATAAGCTTCACTCTAACTGTTTTTTGGAAGGAAACTCTCATTTCTCACATTTTCACAAACTCACTCTCAAATTTCTCTCTGAACTCGCTCTCTCTCTCTCTCTCTTCGCGAATTCAACTTCATCTTCACTCATTGTTCATCTTTTGGTGTTTCTGGATCAAGAACAAGCTAAAGTAAGATCAAATTCTCAATTGTAGCAACATCTCCAATTCGAATCTCAATCTGTTTTCTTCAAGATCCAAGGATTCAGAGCATTTATTTTGCTCTTAGGAAGCTCAAGATCAAGTTATCCCCTCTGGTTTTCCATTTGATTCAAGTTCTTCAGATTTCCAGGTTTGAGATTCTTCAACTAGTTTTGCTTCGATTTCAACTGTTTATGCTTTGTTTCACTTGACTAATGTTTAATGAACCATCAATGAACTGGCTGGATAGCTTAGACCTCCTAGAGGTGTGATTTCAGTTTGTTAGGGCAATATGTTTGCTATCGTTTCTCTTTGTTCATGCATTGTTTGAGAAATTTATTGTTGGATTCGTGATCTGTGTGAACTCAGCTTTCTTTTGATGTACTCTTTGTGAATTTCCGGACATGTGAATGCTTACAGTCACCGGAGGTGGCCGGAGAAGATGACCGGAGGTCCTTCTCCGGCTGGTGAGGTTTTGGCTAGGGTTTAATGTAACTTTAAAACGCGTCAGTTAGATGAACTTTTATCCAAAGCTTCCAGGTTTGCCAGCACATTAATGAACATGTGCCTCACGCGTGCTCTTTTTTTCCTCTCATCTTGGTTGCATGTGTGTGCGTGCGTGTTAATTACCATGTGCATGCTTTGTGAAACGTTGGATTGAATTACTTTTGATGATTGATCTATTTGACTGCATCTAATGGCTGTGAGTGAGTCAAACATTTGACTGATGTACACCTTAACCACACACACACACGCGCTCTATTGGACTCAGGCCTCAATTGCTATCCACACACCTCTTTTTAAGCCCAAACGCATTTTAAACTGAAAACTTGCTATCTCTGCACCCCCTGCCTTATTTCCTTTTGCATTTTATTTCATTTTTATACATGTTCTATTTTCTTTTGTTAAAAATACTAATTCAACTCTAAAAATTCCAAATAAATTCACATGTTATCTTGATACTCAAAAAAAAATTTCTATAATTTTTAATTCTGATTTTATTAATTCTTGCTTATAGTTTCAGAATTTCTTTTTAATTTCCTTTTAAATGATGTCCTTCATTGATACTTAACCTTTCCCATTTTATTTCTCTTAACTCACACAATCTTTTACACTCATTCTTTTCGTCATATTTGGGTAATATCTTGAGGCATTTAAAACCATTTTTCTCATATTTTTAAAATCATTTTTGCATAGCTTTTGAACCATATCGTTATGCATTCTTCATTGTTGACCTAATGTGACTTTGATGACTTGTTTGGATTGGTTTCTTCTTGAGTTTTGCCATGAGCTTTTAACATGTCTTTAGCTTTTGACTTAGGCTGGTTGAGATCTAGTTTCATTTTTTTCCTCATGTGATTTGGTAATTGTTTGATACCTTGCATTTGAAGCAACATGTGTGCATATTCTTCTACTTCCATCTAACATGATTTTGATGAGGCACTTGTGCCACCTTATTATGCTTGCTTAGTGTGAAATTATAGGGTTGTCTAGAGGATTATAGGTCCTTCTTGATTCATTATAGGTCCTTTTGATTTGTGTATACCTTTGATGTGTGTTTGTGCATTTTAACATGCATTTTTGACCTAATTCAACATCTCATTTCTTCTTGTGCTCTATATGATTTGTGTTTGCATTGTGTATGCCATTTCATTCATACCATTTGCATATCATCAATTCTATGCTACTGGTATATATGCACTCATACCTATTTCATATGTCATGCATCTTCAACATGTAAATTTGTGCATCTAATTGAAACTTGTTTCTCTCCTTTTCATTTCTTCTTCATCTATTTTCTTCTACTTGAATCATTTCATCGATGACTTGTATGATTGTTCGTATGCATTATGAGACATTCATAAATAATGTATAATTCTGACCTTGACATTTCATCAAGCATCAATACATGTCCATTTTGCATTTTTTTTCATCTTTCATCAATTACTTTCATGGTACATTTCTTTGATGTTTAAGGCATTGTTTATGCAAAGTTTGCTTGTGTTTGGTACCTTAACCTTAGAGGACTTTCTTAGAGTATAAGTTCTGACCTTGAGTACTTCTCAACCTTTAGGACCTTTCTTCTTTAGTTCTTAACTTGTTTGATCTTTACTTGTCATTCCTTCTTTATTTCTTTACTTGCAAATTGTTTTTGCTAACATTTTCAGGGGCTAATGGTAAGTCAGGTGTGTGGGTGTGCACCCACATACAACCTCTTCTCTTATCTCTTTAAGTTTTCAAGTTGTGATTGTGATAAGCATCTTATGCTTTCTTTGTTCAATCTCTTTCATCCCCTTTGAGTTCTTAACTTAGCTTCCATCTTTGAAGTAAGTTAGAACTCACTCTTCTTCTCTTTTGTTTTAGAGTTAGGTTGCTAAACCACACTTAACCATTAGGAACATCAATGTATGATAACTTTAGGGTTTGAGTCTTAGTCCCCCTCATTAGATTTTACCTTTCTTAACCTTTGAGTCTCTCTTCTTCTCATCTCAAAACAAAAAGCAAAAACACTTAATAAAGGCAAAACATATATTGTATTTGAGCCTTTCATGTGAGAATAAGATAGTGAGGGGTCTTCTCTCACTTTCTTTGAATGTTTAGCATACGTCCCGACTTGGGTCGATATGCGAGGCATTCGATCCTACGTGAAAGAATTAAATACAATATGCGTTGTATACACACCAATAATCCAAATACTTCTTTTCAAAATACAAAAACAAACAAAAAAATTCTCTTCTCATCTCCTTCATTCTATTCCTTAAGGATTCGTCACGTCCGTTCTACCGCAAACAGGTAAAGCCTAAGTCTCCATACAGCGAGCTGCAACACCTAACTGCTAGGACGCGCACTCCGACGTTTCCATTAAAAAACACAAACAAAGCAACCCTTGTTGAACTGAACTACATTTGCTCTGATTCTTCTTTCTCGTCTGATTGAAGATACGTGGGCACGAGATGCGATATCTCGATGAGCAACCTTTCTTCGTAGTCCGTCGAACTACGTTGACTCTGACTTTCCCATTGCACTGAGGGAATACGTAGGCCTAGGACAACGATAATGTCCTATCGAGTCACTTCTTTCCTTTTTCCCCTTCTCATTTCTACCTTTCGTTTCCATTTCTCCAGTTAGCAGTTCTTTTCCAGTTTCCGACACCCTTTGATCGAAGCAGCAAGCATGGATCCCATCGGGTACGATGGACGCGTGGGGGTGCTAATACCTTCCTCTCGCGTAACCGACTCCCGAACCCAGTTCTCTTGGTCGCAATACCATGCTCTTTCCTTCCCTCAGGTTTATTCAGTGTTTCCTTTCCCTCTCTTGGGATAAATACACATTGTTGGCGACTCTGTTTCCGTGCCACTTTCGCGTTTGTACTTGGATGAAAGTCCCGGGAGCGACATTTTTGATGGAAAACAGGTCTCTGCCCATACGCGTAATAGGTAGGGCAATACGCGTATGGAAGGGCGGGAGGAGAGGTTGTACGCATAGGATACGCGTAGGGATGGGCGAGCGAGTTGGGCAATACACGTATGGCACAAGGCAATACGCGTATGTCCAGCGAGGGTGCAGAATTTTTCCGTTTCGCGATTTCTTTCCCATTTTCGCATCCGAAGTGGTTTCTTTTGGTTTGAGAGGTTGGGGATAGATGTCAGACCTTAAGAAATGTAGGATTGGTGATAAAAATTATTTATTTAGTAGTTTTGGTGAATTATTTAGTAATTAGCTAATTAGTGGACGAGTGCCTTGTGAGGCGTGTAGAATGTGTTGTGTAGCACTATTTGTGCGAGGTGCGAGCTGTCTTGGGGTAGCAGAGGTAATTCTTGGTGAATTGCGTTGAGCGCATGACCCACTTGGGATCAATGAGGATCGTGTATTTTACTTGAGGATAGTCTCGTGTGCGTAATTTGTGTGTGAGGATGTTGTGTTGTAGGTGAGGTAATTTCGGTGAGAATTACGGTAAGCGTATGGCTTACTCGTGATCAGGAGGATTGGGTAAATGTATAACTGATTATTATACATGTGTTTTGTGTGTAAATTGTGTTGTGGTGAATGACTATTTTATGTGTGATCAGGAGGATCGCGAGAATGTGTAATTTTATTATGCAGGTGTGTTGTGTGAATATTCGTTATTGTGCATTTCATGGTGTCGGTGGTGATGAATCATTGCTCAGGAGGAGTATATGTGATTCATCCGAACTCCAATGTGGAGTGTGGTGGGATAAATCATTGCCAAGTAGGGGTGTATGTGATTTATCCGGGTTCGATTGAATGAACCATTGTGATTTTGGTACCACGTGCATTGTGTCTGTTGTTGAGTCGCATTGCATTATTATTATATGTTGATTGAGTTATGATTGCGAGTGACAAGTAGGTTGTGATTATGTGATTCTATGATTGGGTGTGAGTAACTACCCTTAATATGTATTATTCACCGTTTATTATTGAATGTAGTTCTCACCCCTTTGTTGTTGTTGTGTCTGTGCTTCTTCGGAAGTACAGATAATCCAGGTACTTGAGTTGCTTGGAGTGTGTGTTGCCTGTTCGAGTCGTAGGAGTCGCTCTGATACGTAACACGGGAATTTTGGGGATTTTATTAATTGTTATTTTGTAATGAATTTTGTTACGTATCTCTTTTAAATTCAATAATTTTGAGGACCACGAGTTTAATGTGGAGTTTTGGAGTATGTTGGCAAGTGTGTCGTGAACTTATGAAATGATTATATCCGCTGTTTTATTTCACTTAATGAAAAGAAGTTTTGATGCTGATTTTATTGGTGTAGCATCCTACTTGTAAAAGTTGAAAACTCTGATTTTATCTGTAATATTCTTAGATTTTATAAAATGGGAAAGTGGGGTGTTACAATTGGTATCGGAGCAGGTCGGTCCGTCCGGCCAGGTTGTCTAGTATGAGTTGTGTCGTGGTATGCGACATGTGTGTAGAACACTGTTGGTACGTGCTGGTTTTCTAACCATTTGGTTGCAGGAGTTGGGGTTGAGATAAGTGGGGGAGAAGCTGGTGCTTCTCCAGGATGCTTCCACTCTAGGGGAACGGATTGGTAAGTAATGGAGTGTTATCATAGTTGGTAAGGAAGGGTCTATACATCATCAGGATAATCGGCTGTCTATGAACAAATTGGGGAACTGATCACCCTCAATCTCTTATTGATAGTAGTCGAAAATCAAGATTAATGGATAGATGCGCCTTGACAGTCAAGATAGCATGTGATGTGGAAGATGGTTGTGTTGGATCGGTATAGATCTTTATTATCTGAAGAAGATGTAGAAGAGAAGTACTTGTCGGTCGATCAAGTTGAAGGATGTCTCCGAGGGAGGACAATCAGGTATTGTTGGTGATCGCTTTTCAGTGAGTAGAGGACAAGTGATGGCTAGAGATATCCCAGTGTTGGGTAATCCCTGATGTCTTTCTGAGGGTGGATTCGAGTTGGGTAATGGTAGAGAACTGGTATCGTTGTGTGATGAGCGAATGGGTGGACATCTATTGGGCGAAGCCTCGATGTATTAACGTTCGCGTTGTGGCGAGTTAGTAGTGAAGTTACATGTGTTGAGTTACCTGTTGTTTGCGAATTTTTGAATTTATTTTCAGGCGAGATAAGGGGATCACAAGCGTATTAATGAGGTAGAGGTGGCTATTAATTCAGCACTTGATACGAGTCTGATGTCAATGACTCCGTACAGAAAGTGAACTTAAATTGGACGAAGGTGAATAGTTGAGATTTTTATCTGCTAAGTAAGTGGAAGAACTATTAGGAGATGAGACTAAGATATTTGTTATGTCTGCGTTAATAGTGTACTGGAATTGACAAGAAAGCCACAGTGAAGGGCTTCCAGTTGTGCATGATTTCCAGATGTGTTTCCGGATGGAATAACAAACATGATGTGTATAAGGGTATGAAGGCTATGGAAAGCAAAACTTAGAGTTTTGATGAGTTTTGGAGTTCTTAGAGTTTTAGGGCATTAATGGAAATTTTGAGAAAACCCTTGGGTGTGGATGTAATATTGAGATTGAGAGTTCTTTTTGGTTGATTGTTGATATATGTCGGAATTTGTGGAATTTGGAGTGTCTAGAGAATGAAATTGTGCATGGATTACTGACAGTTGAATACGGTAACGATTGAGAATAAGTGTCCACTTTCAAGAAAAGATGATTAGAATGGTTTGGTTGAGTTTGTTTGGAATTACAATTGTTTGGAATGTTTGATAAGAGTGGTGAATTTGTGTGAGTTGAGGCTTGGATCGATTTCATGTGACTGGTTATGTTTCTTATCATCGGAATAGGTTGTTATTTACTCGATTAAGCTTGTATGTGAGTCTGGACAAGATTGGATAAGTTCGGATTGGTGTTCAACAGGGATATTCAGATCTATTATAAATTCAGATGGAGACTATGTAGGGTGTTTGAGAATCGAGTTGAAAGTGTTGAAAAGAAAGAAATTTTTATGCTAAATTATTCAAGTGAGAATTTTGGTTGAAAAAGGTTAGTTTTCTCGGATGTGTTATTGTTGATGATGGTATTGTTATGGATCCATCGGAGGTAGATGCAGCTCTACGATGAGAGGCTCCGAAGTCGGTTAAGGTGATTAGAAACTTTTTGGACTTTAGTTGGTTATTACCGGAGGTTATGGACGGCTTTTCCAAGTTAGCATTTTCGTTACTTCAGTTGACTTGCAAAGGGTAAGTCGTTTACTTTGGATGTCCATTGTGGGGAAAGTTTGAGAGGGCTAAAGTAGAATTTGTCTACGGCTCAAGTTTTGATTCTGCGTGATCCTAATAAACCAGTTGTGAGGTATTGGGATACGTCTATGATGAGTTTAATCCGTGTGGTGATGCAAGATGGTAAGGTCGTGGCTTATGCTTTACGACAATTGAGGATTCGTGATTTCAAGATGGCTACGGTTACTTTTGTGTTGAGGATCTGGAGGTATTATTTTTATGGTTTTGAGTTCGAAGTGTTTAGTAATTACAAGGATATTGAATACCTGTTTAGTAGCAAATAATAGAGTATGAGACAACGAGGATGGTTGGGATTCCTGATGAGTTATGACTTTAGCTAGAATTATCCTATTGGTGGAATTAATATCGTGTCTGATGAGTTAAGTCGAAAGTTTTATACATGTCTGTTTGGATGGTCAGCGAATTAGAATTATTTGAGTAGTTCAAAGACTTGTGTATGGTTTGTGAGAACACAGTAGAGTGTGAGGTTAGGTATATTAGAAATGAACTATGACCCTTCTGGTGAATATTAAAGAGAGTCAGGAGTTGGATATAAAATTGGTAGAGTTGATTGTGGCGAGTAATCAGAGTGCGCATCGAAAGCGTGATGTGGTACATTTCGCTTATGCATGTGTGACTTGTGAGGGTTCATAGGTTAAACATTGGAAACACGTGGGAATGATGAGACCATTGGACGTTTCAGAATGGAAGTGTTAGGTGAAAGGTTAAATATCATTCATGGGCTACTATGTAGATGGATGTTTTGGTTATATGTTCGATTGGTGGAACATAACATTGTTGTAATAATGTTGTATGACAAGGATGTTGGTATTATGGTTATGTAGAGGTTGCTGAAATGATGTTGGGTCGTGGAACTCTATGTTCTTCTTTTTGTTGTCGCCTCGTTTCCATCATGATGGTTCGAGTGCGTGGAGTTAATTCCTATGTGGGGAATTAGGGGAGTGTTACCTAGGGTGAGGGTAACGATCTTGCTGTGTTCTAGTTCTAGAATCAACCTAGGTGTTCGTAACTTGGGTATTCTTTGAGTCGTGAGTTAGTCGTCAAGTGCATTGTATGGGCATTGCATCTTGTCAGTGTGTTATTCGTGGTGTGCTTTTTGTTGGCATGATAGTTGGTTAGTCGAATACGAGAATCGTATCTGGAGTGGTTCGTCTCAGTATATTTTCGAGGACGAAAATAATTTAAGTGGGGGAGAGTTGTAACACCCCATTTTAAATTATTTGGTCGTCAGTGCTATTTTGTTTGTTTGGTCTTGTTAAGGGTGTGTGTGGTTGAGCGCGTAGGCGTAGTGTCCTTAGCGGAACCGGTAAATGGAGATGTCGGGATAACGATAATGTAATGTTGGGTTGTGTGTGGGCATAGTTAATAACGATAGTAAGGTGAATATTATTATTATTAATATGGATAAGATTATTAATATTATTATTATTATGGTTATTATTATTATTAATATTATTAGTGAATTAAAATATGATTTTTTTAATTAATTTGATAATGGGCTAGTGGATGAATTAAGGGCAACTTATTAATTAAGCTAAGATTAGTGAGGGTTATTGGGAGAGTTAGCCATAATCAGAATTGGAAAAGAGAAAGAGGAACAAGGGAAGAACAAGGAGGAGCTAGGGCACTCACCTTCATCAATTTCGTAGGAATTTGATCAGGAAATTTGAGGTAAGGGGGAGAATGGGTTCAATACAGGTGATAATAACATGAAAGGGTAGTGAGGGGTCCTTTCCCTCGCAGGATTTTCGTATGCTTATTGGTTGATGAAATTCTGAGTATGATATGAATGTTTGATGTCTGGTATGTATTGAATCATTGATGATAGTATGGTTTTCGTGTATAAATTGTACTGTTGCTGCTGTATGAATGCATTTGGTTGCAGATCTGTTTTGATGCAGGTTGATAGCACGAAATTAGATCTAAGACTGTATTTTCGATTAGTCATAATAGGTAAAATATGTAGGGTGAAATTGTAGGTTATAAAACTGATGTAGAACTAATTTCAGGACTAAATTAGAGTGGAAAAGTGAGGATCCCGTAGCAGAACCCAGACTGGTGTAGGGAAACTGAGTTTGCATAATAGATCTGGCCATACGCGTATCAGGTAAGGCAATACGCATACGGCTATGGTCATTACGCGTATGGGAGAGCCAAAAGGAGGATTGGCACGCCCCTCTGCCCGTACGCGTATGGAGCTTGGGCATTACGCGTAAGGGAGAGGCATTACGCGTATGAGAAGGGGATACGCGTATTCGATCTGAGAATGGGCATTTTGATGGAAAACAGGTCTCTGCCCATACGCGTAATAGGTAGGGCAATACGCGTATGGCAGGGAGGGGGGAGAGGCTGTACGCGTAGGATACGCGTAGGGATGGGTGAGCGAGCTAGGGAATACGCGTATGGCACAAGGCAATACGCGAATGGCCAGCGAGGGTGCAGAATTTTGCGGTTTCACAATTTCTTTCTCGTTTTCGCGTCCGAAGTGGTTTGTTTTGGTTTGAGAGGTTGGGGATAGATGTCAGACCTTGAGAAATGTAGGATTTGTGATAAAAATAATTTATTTAGTAGTTTTGGTGAATTATTTAGTAATTAGCTAATTAGTGGATGAGTGCCTTGTGAGGCGTGCAGAATGTGTTGTGTGGCACTGTTTGTGCGAGGTGCGAGCTGTCTTGGGGTAGCAGAGGTAATTCTTGGTGAATTGTGTTGAGCGCATGACCCACTTGGGATCAATGAGGATCGTGTATTTTACTTGAGGATAGTCGCGTGTGCATAATTTGTGTGTGAGGATGTTGTGTTATAGGTGAGGTAATTCCAGTGAGAATTACGGTAAGCATATGGCTTACGCGTGATCAGGAGGATCGTGTAAATGTATAACTGATTATTATACATGTGTTTTGTGTGTAAATTGTGTTGTGGTGAATGACTATTTTATGTGTGATCAGGAGGATCGTGAGAATGTGTAATTTTATTATGCAGGTGTGTTGTGTGCATATTCGTTATTGTGCATTTCATGGTGTCGGTGGTGATGAATCATTGCTCAGGAGGAGTGTATATGATTCATCCGAACTCCAATGTGGAGTGTGGTGGGATAAATCATTTCCATGTAGGGGTGTATGTGATTTATCCGGGTTCGATTGAATGAACCATTGTGATTTTGGTACCACATGCATTGTGTCTGTTGTTGAGTCGCATTGCATTATTATTATATGTTGATTAAGTTATGATTGCGAGATACAAGTAGGTTGTGATTATGTGATTGTATGATTGGGTGTGAGTAACTACCCTTAATATGTATTATTCAGCGTTTATTATTGAATGTAGTTCTCACCCCTTTGTTGTTGTTGTGTCTGTGCTTCTTCGGAAGTACAGATAATCCAGGTACTTAAGTTGCTTGGAGTGTGTGTTGCCTGTTCGAGTCGTAGGAGTCGCTCTGATACGTAACACGGGAATTTTGGGGATTTTATTAATTGTTATTTTGTAATGAATTTTGTTACGTATCTCTTTTAAATTCAATAATTTTGAGGACCACGAGTTTAATGTGGAGTTTTGGAGTATGTTGGCAAGTGTGCCGTGAACTTATGAAATGATTATTTCCGCTGTTTTATTTCACTTAATGAAAAGAAGTTTTGATGTTGATTTTATTGGTGTAGCATCCTACTTGTAAAAGTTGAAAACTCTGATTTTATCTGTAATATTCTTAGATTTTATAAAATGGGAAAGTGGGGTGTTACACTAGGCCTTGTTGTTTCTCCTATGAAGGGAGAGATGGTTGTCGAAACTCCTGTAAAGGGATCGGTGACCACTTCCCTAGTTTTTTTGAATTGTCCACTATCAATCTTTAATAAAGACTTTTGTGTGGATCTTATTTGCTTGTCGTTGGGAAATCTTGATGTGATCTTGGGTATGAACTGGTTAGAGTTCAATCATGTTCATATTAAATGTTTTAACAAGTCGGTGCGATTTCTTGATCTTGAGGAAGAGGAAGAAGATGGTTTTATATCTGCTAGAGAGTTGAGAGAGCTTTTAGAAGAAGAAGCTCAAGTGCTTGCATTGTTTACATCCTTGTCAGTGGAGAGTGAGTCGGTGATTAATGAATTGCAAGTAGTGCGTGAATTTCCAGAAGTGTTTCCGGATGATATTGCTGATGTACTGCCAGAGAGAGAAGTGGAGTTTACTATTGATCTTGTCCCTGGTACCAGGCCTATTTCTATGGCACCATACAGGATGTCGGCATCAGAATTAATAGAGCTGAAGAAGCAATTAGAAGAGTTGTTAGAAAAGAAATTTGTGAGACCAAGTGTATCGCCTTGGGGAGCTCCGGTGTTGTTGGTGAAGAAAAAGGATGGCAGTATGAGGTTATGTATCGATTACAGACAGCTGAATAAAGTAACGATTAAGAACAAGTATCCACTTCTAAGAATAGATGACTTGATGGATCAGTTTGTGGTTGCCCGTGTGTTTAGCAAGATCGACTTGAGGTCGGGTTATCATCAGATTCGAGTAAAGGATGAAGATATTCAGAAGACGGCTTTCAGGACCCGATATGGACATTATGAGTTTGTGGTGATGCCGTTCAGAGATACTAATGCACCTGGTGTATTCATGGAGTATATGAATCGAATTTTTCGTACTTACTTGGATCAATTTGTGGTTGTATTTATTGATGACATTCTAATCTATTCTAAGTCAGAAAAAGAACATGTTGAGCATTTGCGGATCGTACTGCAAGTGTTAAAGGAAAAGAAGCTCCATGCTAAGTTATCTAAGTGCGAATTCAGGTTGAGAGAGGTAAGTTTTCTTGGTCATGTTATTTCAGGTGATGGTATTGTTGTGGATCCATCCAAGGTAGATGCAATTCTACAGTGGGAGACTCCGAAGTCGGTAACTGAGATTAGAAGCTTTTTGGGCTTGGCTGGTTATTACCTTAGGTTTATTGAGAGCTTTTCAAAGTTGGCACTTCTGTTGACTCAGTTGACTTGAAAAGGTAAAACGTTTGTGTGGAATGTTCACTGCGAGAAGAGTTTCATTGAGCTGAAGAAGAGATTGACTACAACCCCAGTTTTGATTCTACCCGAACCAAATGAACCGTTTGTGGGGTATTGCGACGCTTCTTTGATGGGTTTAGAAGGTGTGTTAATGTAGGATGGTAAGGTTGTGGCTTATGCTTCACGACAGTTAAGGGTCCTTGAGAGGAATTATCCAACTCATGATTTAGAATTAGCTGTAGTGGTATTCGTATTGAAAATTTGGAGGCACTATCTTTATGGTTCCAGATTTGAAGTGTATAGTGATCATAAGAGCTTAAAGCATCTCTTTGATCAGAAGAAGTTGAATATGAGACAAAGAAGGTGGTTAGAATTCTTAAAGGATTATGATTTCGGCTTGAACTATCATCCAGGTAAAGCAAATGTCGTGGCTGATGCTCTGAGTCAGAAGTCTTTGCATATGTATGATATGATGGTTAAAGAGTTGAAATTGATTGAGCATTTCAGAGATATGAGTTTGTTTACGAACTGACACTGCATAGTGTGATGTTGGGTATGCTAAAGATCAATAATGAATTTCTTAATAGTATTAGAGAGGGTCAGAAGTTGGATGTAAAACTAGTGGATTTGTTGATTGGAAACGAACAGACAGAAAGCAATGAATTCATGGTGGATGAACAAGGTGTGTTGAGGTTCCGTGATAAGATTTGTATTCCTGATGATTTTGAGTTGAAAAGAATGATTCTAGAAGAAAGTCACAGGAGTAGCTTGAGTATCCATCCAGGAGCTACAAATATATATCAAGACTTGAAGAAGATATTTTGGTGGCCTGGATTGAAGCGTGATGTGGCTAAGTTTATATATGCTTGTTTGACTTATCAGAAGGCGAAGGTGGAACATCAGAAACCTGCTGGTTTGATGCAACCGTTAGATATTCCAAAGTGGAAGTGGGACAACATTTCAATGGATTTTGTGACTGGGTTGCCTAATACTCCGAGAGGGCATGATGCCATTTGGGTAGTGGCGGATAAACTGATGAAATCGGCACACTTTATTATGATTAATATCAGTTTTCCTTTGCAGAGGCTGGCATAGATTTATATTCAGGTGATTGTGAAGTTATATGGAGTTCCGTTGAGTATTGTGTCGGATAGAGATCCAAGGTTCACTTCTAGATTTTGGGAGAGTTTGCAAGAAGCTTTGGGGTCAAAACTGAGATTGAGTTCAGCTTATCACCCACAGACGGATGTATCATACCCCAAATTTTGACCACTAAGATTTCCCATCATTGTGAAAATCATCATCACAATATGGAGAAACTATCATACTTCATCAGTCTCCCCAAAGATGGGTGAGCATCCACTACAATCAAAATTAGGGTTTCAAGCCCTCTCAGAGCCTTAGACAAAGGATCAATCAAGGAATGACATGATCTTCAACTTGTCTAACCTCTCAAACATCCACAATGGATCAAAAGGACTCCCACTTCAAGGATCAAGCACAAGGCTGCTCCCTTCTAGGTGGATCAAGTCTCAAGATCGACAGTTTCATCAAATTAGGGTTTTGGTCGACCAGGGCCTCCAGATGGAAATTTTTCATCTGGGCACAAGCCAATGATCCAAAACATAACCTAATATACTCCATGGAACCTCATGGACCCAATCATCAAGTCAATTTTGCCCCAGGGGATGCATTCATCAAAAATCAGGAATTAGGGTTTCTTGACCTAATTCACCCCTAAGTTGACTTTTAGGGCAAATCATGAGCCAAGACCTCAAGAGAGGGTTTGAGGGTCTCTAATGAACTATATTGATCCATTTGGAACAATGGATTAATCCAAGAAGCTTGAGCAACAAGTCTCAATTTCATCTGCACCACAATTAGGGTTTCGCGAGGAAAGTCAACTGTAACTTTGACTTTTGACCAGGACATGCTCCCAAGCCCTAAGACATGATTCAATATACCCTATGACACCCATGGAACATGTCCATCAAGTTTGATTTAGGTCAAGGGCATGATTTCATGAAGAATTGCATAGTTTGGAATTCATCTGATAAAAAGTCAACTGTGCACAAAAGTCAACTTTGACTTTTTGAGATTTTTCACCAAAATGGATTTTTAACCCTAAAATGATGTTAATGTATGATTTGAATCATCATTCATCAAGAAAAATCAAAGAAAGTGGGATAACTTGTAAAAGGGGTAACCATAAAAACTTAGAAAAATTTCTAAGTTATGGAAAAAGTGACACTAATGTGCCAACTTTGGAGGACCATAACTCCTAAACCACAAGGCCATTGTTCCCCATTCAAAGCTTGATTTGTAGATCTCATTTCCCTCTACAAAAGCTTCATACTGACCTATGTCCAAATTCCTCATGGATTTTGAGTTATGGAGTGATCAAAATCAAGAAAAGTCACTTTGTTCCAACACTTAGTGAAAATTTCACTAAGTCAGATTTTACCTTACTTTTTGCCAAATGTAGGGGGATTTTTCACTTGGATTCAAAAGAGATCAAAACCAAACATGTTCAAACAGTTGTTGTATCATGTAAGGGCTTTCCAAAATGGCCAAGAACATTACCAAATTCAATTTGAGTCATGAGATATGACATTGGCAAGATGCCTTGCTGAAATCTGCCAAGGCAAGGCAGATTTTTGTACTTTTGGTCGATTTGCCAAAATCAGCCAATTCCAAGCCTTGTCATCACTTTGGACACATCTGAGGATTGAATCTAAAGGGGACAATCACTGAGCCAAGCCTCCAAAGTCTTTGGAACAAGAAATAGCATGTTGAACCTAGAATTGCCAAAATAGGGACAAGACTCCAATTTTGGATTGGAGCATTCAATGGAAGCATCAAGGTGGCATGGACTGAGTCATTCTCAACTGAATTCAGTCAAGACTTATCCAAGACCAAGGGAACCAGCAGCCTGTGCCCTAATCTCTAGTCAATGGCTAGAGGAGACTTGGATTTTCATTTGCCAACATTGGCCAAACCTACTCAGCAGTTGCCATTCACTATTCCTTGCAAAACAAACTTGCTCTGCTATAAATAGAGCTCAATTGTGATCAGTTTGAGTATACCAATGCCATCAAACAGATGCTTTCCTCAAAATCTCTTCTTTCACTCCAATTTTGCCTTCTAAGGCAAGTCACTATCGGGTTTTGAGTTTGAGAGCTTTTCCAATCAAACCAATCACACACACACCTCATATACATCATATAGAAGTGATCCAAACACTCACATAACATCTGGAACACAGATTTCACAAAATCACCAGCCAATTGCTCAAGTTCTTGACAGATTTGCAGTTGGGGTACCATCTCAAGTTCCAGATCATTTCAATCCATTCCAAGCATTCATACACATTCCATGGCACCTAGGGAAGCTATCCAGATCATTGGAACCTAGTTGTAACACCTCCAACACAAATCAAGATCACCAGCTGCAAGTGGTAAGCATGAGCTCTGCTAACTCTATGGTCCATGCAATTTTTGCTGCACAATAATTTGGCCATATGTTCATAATCATGCATGGAATGTTTCCCCTCAATTAATTGCATTGTTTGAATCGTGTATCAAAAATCCTAGCCTTCATGCAGAAATTAGGGTTCTTGAGGATTTTACGTGATTTCTTGTTTTATGCTTAATTTAAATGAAATTAATTGTCATAGACATGATCGTGAGGTTGAAACGAGTTGATTGGGATGTGGATTGCATGATATAATCAAGTATTCAGTGAGATTGGAGAGAAAATGCAAATCAGCCAAACCCAGAACACGCGCATGTTCTTGGTGTGTTCTTGGCGCCATTTTTTGAAAATTCAAATATTTGAATTTTTTGATTTTATTTAATTGATTCAAAAATTAATTTCTCTCTGAGTTTTAATGATTTTGAGTTGATTCTTTTTTTAATAATTCACAAAAATGTTAAAATATTTTATTTTCCCAAAAAATCCCAAAAATATTATTTATTTTGTATAATTGATATTTTTTCAAAGAATTAATGTTTTAATTGTTTTTAACATTCAAAATATTTTTTCCACCTTGATTTTGCAACTTTTAATGCTTTCTAATTATTTTGTAGGCCAATGATTCATTTTTGAAGCATTAATCCAAGATCGCAATTTGTTTTCCATATGTTAAACAATTTTGATCATTTTAATTGAATTTTTATTCAATTAAATACATTTTTGAAAACAAATTAGGGTTTTTGGATTAATTCAACCCTCATAAATCATTTTCAAAACACTTTGGGCCTCTAATAGAGTGTAAGACCCAATCCTTTTTTGACCAAATCATTTTTGGGCCTCAGTATATTGTATAAGTCCCGATACCGTCAAAAACAAACGGCGCGATCGTCGCCTTTTCAAAACAAAAAACCTTGGGCCTACCCTCGAGTAGTAAGACCCATTTCTTTTCTTTAAAACTCTTTGGGTCTCTATTAGAGTGTAAGACCCAACCCACTTGTACAGAAATATTTTGGGTCTCACTTATTGTATAAGTCCCTCTGTACATTTTTAATTTCAGCACGATCGTCGCCAGTTTAAAAATAAACCATCTGGGCCTCTCCTCGAGCTATAAGACCCATTCAAAACTTTTGGGCCTCTAATAGAGTGTAAGACTCAATCCCCTTTTAACCAAAACATTGTGGGCCTCACTTATTGTATAAGTCCCTCTGCGTTAAAAGAAAATCTCGGCGCGATCGCCATTTCAAACGAAAAATCATCTGGGCCTACCTTCGTGTTATAAGCCCCACTCTTTTTCTATAAAACTTTTTGGGCCTCTTGAGAGAGTGTAAGACCCATCCCTTTGTGCAGAAAACAATTTTTGGGCCACAGTCACTTGTATAAGTCCCTCTGTACAAATTCAAACAGTGCGTTCACTAATAAAACCCTGGGCCTCTCCTTGAGCTGTAAGCCCCAAATCTTTCTTTTTCAAAGTACTTTCTCCTTTGATTTTGAATATACTGTTGTTTTCAATCTTTCTTTGTTGAACAACTAACCAAACAGGATGGAAGCTCTACAACCGAGTAAGTGTTTATTTGCTTTCATTTACCGCTTTCATATACATATAACTGTATTGTGGGGCTGTTTCGCTGTAAGTCTTCTTTCATAAACTCATATCAACTGTGTAATAATAGTATAGATATTTAGAGTTTCCACGGCAACTACGTCTAGCATTAAGCCCGTTGATCACTCTTAAATAGTCAAAACTAGATCCCCATAGAATTACCAGACACAGTCTTCCCTCCTCTTGGGGTTAAACAATATGGAGATATGAAAGGCAGCATTCTCGGTGAACCCTTTCATAGACTGTCACTCGTAGAAGTTGTCAAAGAAACTCTACTCCCCAGAGATGATCTCTTCTCCGTGAATTGCATCTCTTGAGTTTCTTCCAAATTCTCGAACTATCCTGGCTTGATCTATTCTCGATGAATGGCATGTCTTGAATTTCTCGGGGTTTGGGGACCCACAGGCTTCTTAAAAGCACTTGTCAAGAAACTCTATTTCCCAGAGATGGTCTTTTCTCCGTGAATGGCATCTCTTGAGTTTCTTCCAAATTCTCGAACTTTCTTGGCTTGATCTATTCCTCGTGAATAACCTGTCTTGAATTTCTTGGGGTTTGGGGACCCATCGGTTTCTTAAAAGCATCGGCCTCCTCTTAGGCATTGTTCAAGGACCCACAGGCTTCCTAAAAGCAACCCCGCCTCCTCTTGGGCGTTGTACAAGGACCCGTCAGCTTCTTAGAAGTATTCACAGCCTCCTCTTAGGCTTCGTATAATGATCTCTTCCTCCGGGAATGATAGCCTCCTCTTGGGCTTCATACAAGGACCGATCGGCTTCTTAAAAGTTTCCAGCCTCCTCTTGGGCTTCGTACAAATTGTCCCGACGACCTCCTAGAGGTATAGGAACAGAACTTAATCATCTGCATAGAGCAGTCCTTTCAAAGAGTCTACTACTGTTTCTTAAAGCATAGTACAAAAGATGAAACTTTAGACTTGGACAGTCTAATATCCTTGAGTATCAAAGACATTCTCAAGTGACCCCTTCGTTAAATAGGAAGAAAACCCGTAGACTCGGACAGTCTCAATACCCTTCGGATTTCCCACTTCCTTAAAGAACAGGAATAACCCGGATCCTCGAATCAAATCCTTGAGTACATTGTTGCTCATATAAGAACTGATTTTCTCTTTCAAAATCAGTATACTGGACCTGTCACTCAACTGAAACAGTCGCCATAGCCTCCTCTTGGGCTTTGTACAATGATTCTCCCCAGCGGAGTCAAACAAAGTTTTGCCTCTTTCTCGGGCTTTGTACGAGACACATAAGAGACTCCCTCATTAAGTCAATCACCCCTTTCGCCTCCATCTCGAGCTTTATACGAGATACGAAAAGGTTCTTATTGAGCCAAACAAAAAACATCCTCCATCTCAGGCTTCGTACGAGATACAAAAAAAAACTATCTTGTTGAGTCAAATAGCCTTCATCTCGGGCTTTATACGAGATACCAAAAGACTCCATCGTCGAGTCAAAACCTTTTAGCCTCTCTCTCGGGCTTTGTACGAGACACATATTTGCCTCCTCTTAGGCTTTGTATAAGAAAACCACTGGTCGATCCAATCAACCTTTTAGCATCAAAGTTGTGCCTCATTAACAGTACACAAACATTAACAACTCCTTCCATCTAATCGCTATAAGCGGCAAGCCTCTGGATCATCTACATCCATGCCACTGTCCCTCTTTTAGCATGAGAAATTCCTAAGGAAATATAGCATTGCTCTACACTGAGTTAAAGTCTTCTCCTTTAGGTTGGAAATCCCCTATAAAGGAAATTATGGCATTGCCGGATTCACATATCCCGGTTAAAGTAATTCTCCTTTATAAACAGTTGTGACAGACAAACTCCTCTTTAGAGATGACAAATTCTCTCTAAAGTCAACACCCTTTTAGCTTCAAATCTTGGGCTTTGAACAAGATACAAATAGCCTTGAAATACATATGTAACACCTCAATCCATAAGAGCATATCTCACATTCTTCCAACTGCAGTTTGATTCGGATAGGGAGTTCTAGAGGATTTCAATCCAATTCAACCACTTCAACACATTCCTTGGAGGTCAAGGAAGCTTTTAGGATCATCACCTTGCTTCTATAATAACTCCAAATGAAAACATGATTTCACTTTGAAGGTATGTTTCCTCATTTCCCAAAATCTATGATTCATGCATCATTCTTGATCATTTGAGTTACAAACCCGTTTGTCAAGATGTGAGGATCATTTACCCTATATCAATTGCTTTGAATTTGTGTTGTATGGAATTTCATTGTAGATTTTCATTTTAGGGTTCCTTCTGGTTCATGATTAATTATTTTTTATGCGTTTAAAATTAAAACAATTAATTGGTACCATCATGTTCTTTGTGAAAAAACAAACATTTTTAATGTTTACATTGTGCAAAAATATTGAGAAATGAGAGAGATAGCTTTTGCCCAGAATTTGAAATTGGTGGACAAGGGAGGAAGAAGATGATGATGCCATGGCGCGAATTCATATTTTAAATAGGGTTTTACTATATTATTTTTTAGTTGTATTATATTAATTGAATATGCATTGCGCCATGGTGGCAGAAGGGTTGGTTTTGTGTGTATAGCGAGCTCAAGGTCTGGGGTTCGAATCCCCCTCGCCCCAGACCTTTTGTATTTTATTTTTTTTTACAATTTTCAACTTGAAGCTTTCATATATTATGTTATGTATGCAATATATAGACACCACATAGCGCGTGGCCCAGTGGCTAGTGTTTTAGGCCTGCGACCTCAAGGTCACGAGTTCAAACCTTTTGGGAGACATGCCTTATGTTTTTAACACTAAATATTTTATGCTTTCTTCTCATTTTCTCCTAATTGTTTCTATATGCAAAATTAATTATTTTTGAATTATTTTTTTCACAATTGTCATTTATCCCCTCTATTTTGTGAATACATAAAAAAATACCAAAAATAATATTTATTTTATATATTTTTGTGTAGTTGAAAACATGTACCTTTTATGTGTTTTTAAACAGTTTATGGATGTTCTTTTGATTGTTTCTTTGATCTAATGGAACATATGTGCTTATGTGTCTATATTATGCTTTGATTGAGTCTTATTGAGGACTTATACCATGTTTAGCCGTCCTTTTTTCTTTGAAAAACGCTTTGATTAAATAGTTTGTTTAAGTGGTACCTTTAGGGTTTAGTCTTGCTTGATCTTTTGAAACACCTTGATGCATGACTAGGGCTTCCACTTGAGTTTGGTTCCCTTAACCCTTGATTCAACCATATTAAATATCTTGTTCATGTGCTTACCTTGATTAATTTGTGAAACAAATGACAAGTTTCCTTCATAAATTCTCTCTAGGGTTTTGCCTTACCGTGTTCATCTGATCCATGATTCATTTTGAATATGTACTTGCTTAAACTTGTTTGTGATGTTTCAATTGATTAAATATTTGCTCACATATTCAAGTATTTCCTTCATAAACTTCCACAATGTCAAGCATGTCTATTTATCTTATGCTTTGCCTGTTATACATATGTCTTTGGTATCATGCTTAATCATACTTGTATATTCTTTTCATTCTTGATGTTTTACTTGTATACTTGATAAACTTTGTCTGTAAAGTTTCTCTTGACATTAGTTTATGTTCATCATACCCTAAACCTTAATTTGATATAATCATATTTCTATGTGATTTTTCTCTTTGCATTAAACTGTGATTAATCTTTTGCAATAAATTGTAGCAGATCCAAGGGAAAGGATATTTGTTGACTCCATGTCATATGCATACATATAAGCTATTGAATTCCCCTCACCTTTTGTTTAGACTTAGTTCAAACATTAGGATTCCCCTCAAAATTCAACTTCAATCAAACCTTAGCCATCTTTGGCTTCAAACTCAAAACTCTTTCCCCAGAGATTAGACATGAGTCATCTCTATAAACGAGATATCTCTTCTATCCCCACAATGTAAATCAAACTTTTGAAACTTTCTCTCTCATTTAAGTGATGTAGGTGGCCTACTTGTTGATTATATATCCAAGTTGATATCCCTCTCTTATTATGGTGCAGAGATACTCTTTCATTTAAGTGATGTAAGTGGCATACTTGTTGATTCTATATCCAACTTGAAGTCATTCTCTTATTATGCAAAGATCCCATGTCTTTCTATGTTTATGGTGGTATAGTTGAGTAATCCCTCTTAAGATGACAACTTGTATCTTCTCCTAGAAACCCAACAAACATTACTTTTACTCGTAGTTCCCCGAACTAAAAATGCTCTGACTTCCTCTAAGGATATGTAGGCATAGGCACTACTACAAAACGCGCAAACAACAATGCCACGTGTACAATGGATTCATATAAACCGTTGTAATTGGTTAAAATTTTCGTGCCTAGTGAGTAGCTAGATTTATAAACACAAATTTATTGACGGTTGCCTCAAAACACTGTAGTGCTTTGTACCTGGATGAAAATCTCGGGAGCGACAGCTGGCGACTCTGCTAGGGAGAGATTGACCTCTTGCTGGTCCACCCCTTTTGCGAGTCAATCCTAGCGTTTGGTTGTTTGTTTTCATTGGGTGTTTACTGTTGTGCTTTATTTTACTGTATTACTGTATTACTGTTTTACTGTTTTGCTATATTTACTGCATTTATGGCATTGCATTTCATTATTATGTTGGACTGTGTTGTGCTGGATTTTTCTGTTTGGTGGGCAGGGTGATCTGAGAGATAAGCCCACTACCCAGGCTTGAGCATACACATAGGTATTAGCATGGATAGTCGTGACGCTTGCGTGGTGGTGACCATGTATTGTTGTTCACGAGACCCACAGCCAGACGAGGTTATATCAGGAGCTATATGCTACTGTATGTTGATACATGCCAGTGGATATTCTCTTGAGGAACTGTCGACTCTGGTGACCATTCCTGAGGACTCATTAATGGCACTCCTCCCGAGATGTGATAATGGCAGACCAGAAATGGAAAACCTATTACACTTCTTGATCCGAGGACCCAATGCTGGAAACTTGCTATAGGATGACCTTTTTTTTGGGGAATCAGTGGACAACCTCTTTGTTTGGCGATATTATTGTACCCCGAGGGATAAATGTACTATTGCTTCTCAAATAGAGAATCCGAAACTGAGGAACCTTCTTTTTAGTACCCACATGTGAGGATGGGTGGGTGTTTGCAGGTTTGCAGGTAACTATAACCTCCCACATACCCGGTTTTCTGGTGTTATTACACAAAAGGGTGTTTCATCCTACTGTATTCAGATGGCTCTTGTCCACAGTTCTAATATTCTCAGATCTACACCGACACTGTTCACAGTCCAGCACAGACGCACGGCACTTTGATCCCATGTCTTTTGCATTGCATTGACATATCCTAACATACATGTTTACTCATTTCCAGGTTCATATTCTACTATTGATTCCAGTCACCGGGTTCTCACAAGGATGAGTACTAAAGAGAAGAAGAACATAATTATTTACAAATTCCTCATGCCTACTCTAGGTCCTATTACTATCCTGAAAGGAATGGCAAGCCCTGATGTGTTGGAGGCTTTTAAAGAAAAATATGGGTGGATTTTATCTTTTGTTCACAATGTCAGTGATTACGAATACCGGGGTCTTCATACTTTGATGCAGTTCTACGACCCTCCTCTAAGATGCTTTGTGTTTCCAGATTATCTGTTGGTACCTACCTTAGAGGAGTATTCCAACATGCTAGGGATTTCTATCAAGGAAGATCCTCATTTCTTTGGGTCTAAGGGCGATCTGGACTTTGGGAAAATGGCTGGTGCTCTTTGTTTGAGCAAGTCAGAGTTAGAGGCCAATATCTCTAACAAAGGGAAGCTCTGTGGTTATAAGCTGGGGTATCTGATATAGAAAGCTCAAGAGGCAGTGAAAGACAAGAAGTGGGTTTTTTTCAGTGCATTATTGGCCCTTTGTGTATATGGTATTGTATTGTTCCCCAACGAGCCCGACTTTGTTGATGTGGATGCCATTAGGATATTCATGATGAAAAATCCAGTGCCAACCCTGTTGGGAGATCTTCATTACGCCTTATACAATAGAAATGAAAAGAAAAGAGGAGGGTTGGTTCATTTCTACGCTCCTTTGTTTTATAAATGGTTCGCAAATCGCCTACCGCAGTCAGGTGCTTTTGTGGATTCCAAAAGTTCTCTAGAATGGAGTCAGCGTTTGATGGGATTGGTCGCCAAAAACATTGTATGGATAGACCATGGGCTACTTGGTAAGAACATTATCCATAGTTGTGGTGAGTTCCCCAATGTTCCATTGATAGGAAGAAAGGGAGGAATCAACTATAATCCTTCTTTGGCCATTAGGCAATTTGGGTACGCTCTAATAGGTCCGCCCATTAAGAGGGGTGTAGAAGAGTCGTTGTATTTCCACGCATCAGATGGTTTGGAAATGGCACAAAAAGCTTCTGAGGCCTGGGCCTATGTACTAAAGAAAGGAAAGGTCGCTCTAGGCAAACCCAACAATCGGGCTTATCCAGCATATGAAGATTGGGTGAAGAAGAGGGTTGAAGATTTTCACTTGCCTTTTGATAAGGCGCCCCCTTTGTATCCTGAGAATGAGAAAGAAGGAAATACTGCCACCATGGAAGAATTCAACAAATTGCAAGCCTTGGTGAAAGAGCTTCGAGTGGAGAATTCTGATTTGAGCAGCCGTCTTCAAGACGCTCTACATACCAACAAAGAATTGGAATGTAAAGCCCAAGATGTAATGAAGATCTTTACAGAGAAAGAAAAAGATTTTGCTGACAGAGCCCGACATTATCAGAAGGCAAGTATGGCCGCTGATGTTTCCGCCCAGACTCACAAACAGACTAAACAATCCTTGGCCAAAACAAAAGCCAAGCTCACTCAACTTCAGCAAGCATGGGACGAAGTTAGAATTGAGAATGCAGAGTTACAAGAGCAGTTAAAGTCCAGAGACGATGAACTTCAGTGAGCGCATGCACAATGAAGAAATCATCGTGAAGATGTCGGTAAAAGCCAAGAGCAGTTGAAGAAGGTTAGAGATGAGTTGAAAGCTTCCAAGAAAGAACTTGAAGATGCTATGGCAGAAACAGAAGAACTCAAAATATTAGCTGGTGTGAAAAAGCCTAAAGAAGTGAGTAATGACGAGGCTATCTTACTGCACATGGACTCATTAGTTGAAGCTCTGGGGAAGAGGGATGTTTTGATCAAGGAAATGATTGAAAGACCAAGCCATCAGCACACCAGAGTACTCTTTGAAGAAATCTGGCATTCTAGTGAGCAGTTGAAAGATTTGGAGCTAAATGATTGATAGTTCTCTTTCCATTTTCCTAATGCAGTTTTTGTTGATGTATTGTGGTTACCATCAGGCCTGTTGATGGAGCCATTCTCTTGATGTATTTCTAATTTATGATTTCGTTGTAGAATGCTTCAGCACGTACTAGATTTTTGTTAATTTGAAAATGACCGGTTTATTCAGAGATGATTCCTTGTCAATGTTGATATTCACCAGCATATTATCACAACACATTTCTTCTCCACAAAATTGTCTCAACAAAAATGTGTATATTATTCAGCTTCTTGTGGTTAGGACTGGAATTAGGGTGTGAAATGACCTGGAAGTGGTTAAACATGTCATTTGCATTTGCATAACCATAATAATTTTGCATTTTGCATAGCAGGTGCTCGTCCCGGGATTTTCTAACCTTTATTTGGTTGTAGGCAGGATTGCTGATCAGCAGATTCATCGGTATTCTATTAGATCCAATCAAAAGAGAGCTATGGAACAGATGCAGGCTGAGATGGCTGCCATGCAGGCTCACATGGCCTAGTTCATGGAATTAATGCAAGGCGTGGCACAAGGGCAAGAACAGCTGAGGACCCTTGTCCAACCCTTGGTGGCGAGAGTTGACGAGGATGGCGTTCTTCATGGCGGCCTTCATAATGATGTCATTCCTCCGGGCGGAGGTGTTGGGGTAATGGTATTCCTATTGGTCCTCTGGGCGGAGGTGTTCATGGCCCCTCTGTTGTGATCCCTCCGGGCGGAGGAGAGCAGGTTGTGATTCCTTCTGCTGTAGGAGGAGGAAATAGTGTATGTGTTGTTCATGGTCGGCGATTTGATGACCAACAGGATGACATATTTTCTGAGCAAGGCGGGGATGGTGTTACTCCGATTGTTAATGATCAGAGGATCAGGTTAATTGAAGAACAGCTGAAAGGGGTTGTGAATCAGAACTCTGTGGGTATGGATTTGGATGATTTAGGGTTGGTCCCCGGTGTCGTAATTCCGCACAAGTTTCAAGTTCCCACCATTGAGAAGTACAATGGTACCACTTGCCCAAAGACTCATGTCCGGGCATACGCAAGGAAAATGGCTGCGTACTCTAGGAACGAGAAATTACTAATGCATTTCTTCCAAGATAGCCTGTCTGGGGCATCGCTGGAATGGTATATGCAATTGGAGAGATGTCACATCCATAGTTGGAGAGAGTTGGTAGAGGCCTTTGTTAAGCACTATTAGTATACCACTGATATGGCTCCCAATAGGACTCAGCTGCAGAGCATGTCTCAGAAGAATAACGAGAGCTTCAAAGAATACGCCCAGAGGTGGCGTGAACTGGCAGCGAGGGTACAGCCTCCCATGTTGGAGAAGGAGATGCTAAATATGTTCATGGCTACCTTGCCGAGTCATTATTACGAGAAGCTGCTGCCTTGCATGTCAGGAAAGTTTGCTTATCTGATCTTGGTTGGGGAAATATTGGAAAGTGGAATTAAAACTGGAAAGGTGTCAGGCAGTGACGGGTCTTCTTCTAGTGGAAGGAAGAAACCTTATGTGAACTACAAGAAAAAAGAGGAAGCAAATTCTGTTTCATCATACCGCAGTAAGATAAAGCAGCGTCAGAATTATAATCAACAGGTAGCCTTGGTGACTATTCCTGCAGAATCAGGCTCCTCGCCAATATCATCCAAGGCCTAAGCAGAACAGGCACTTTGATACTCCACCGTTGCCTTATTCCCAGTTATTTCGGCATTTGATGCAGTTACAGTTAATTCAGAAAAGGACTTTGACTCCTATTACAAGCGATCCACCTCCGGGTTACAATCCCAATGCCCACTGTGAATTTTATTCTGGGGCACCCGGGCACCACATTGAGGACGGTAAAGCTTTTAAGCATAAAGTCCAAGATTTGGTGGATTCGAAGGCCATCAACTTTTCCAACGACGTGCCAAATGTCATTCAAAACCCAATGCCGAACCATGATGGGCCGAGGGTTAATGCTATTATAGAAGAGGGTGAATCTTTGAATTTGGTTCTAGACGTGAATGAACTGAGGACTCCTTTGTTGGTAGTGAAGAAGAGATTACTGAAGGGTGGGGTGTCCCCCGGTTGTGACAAAAGCTGTTCAGAATGTATGGTGCAGATGAATGGTTGTGATCTGTTGAGATTCGGAATTCAGAATCTGATTAATGAAGGTCGATTGTAGTTTGATAGGTGGGATCAGAAGAAGGAAGTTACTGGCAGAAGGAATGAGGTTGCCACTGTTACGATCCCCTTTAAAACAATAACTATTTCAGCGCCGGCGAGACCAGCGCCGATCATTATCACCACTCCCGGGCCTGTCCCGTATGAGAGCACCAAAGCTATTCCTTGGAATTATGGTGCTGAAGTGTTTATTAACGGGCAGAAGCAAGAATTGATGGGAACTTCAGTGGTGAACTCCGGTTCTGAGAATAATGAGGAAGCAGGAGCTATTACCGAGAGTGGTAGAGTCTTTATCCCGTCTAATGATTAGGCTAGTGGTTCTAGGCCAGATAAAGGAAAGCAGGTTATGGATAATTCTGTGCAGACGCCGGTAGTGAACGATTCCGCAGCAAAGCTAGGTGACAACTCATTCTCAGAGAATGTAGAAGAGTTTATGAGGTTGATTCAGAAAAGCGACTACAAAATTGTTGACCAGCTGCACCAAACACCGTCTAAGATATCCATCCTGTCTCTGCTGTTGTGTTCGGAGGCGCATCGAAACGCATTGTTGAAAGTATTGAATGATGCGTATGTACCCCAGGAGATCTCAGTTAATCAGCTGGAGGGGGTAGTGGCCCATGTTAATGCAGGAAATGGCTTGGGGTTTATTGATGTGGATTTGACTCCAGCTGGGAGAAATCATAATAATGCTTTACACATTTCAGTTGAGTGCCAAGGATCGTGAATGTCGCATGTGCTTGTTGACACTGGGTCATCTTTGAACGTTTTACCGAAGAAAGCACTAATGAAGTTGGACACTCGTGGGTTAATATGCACACCAAGTGATTTGGTGGTGTGTCTATTCGATGGTTCCAAGAGATCTGTCTTCGGGGAAATTGTGCTGCCAATTAAGGTTGGTCCAGAGGTTTTTGATGCTACCTTCTATATCATGGACATTCAGCCTACTTACAGTTGTTTACTGGGCCGTCCATGGATTTACAGTGCTAGGGCAGTTACGTCAACTCTACATCAGAAGCTGAAGTACATGGTGGACGAACATGTAGTGACGGTTTGCGGTGAAGAGGACATCATGATAAGTCATTTATCTACTTTTAAGTATGTGGAAGTAGATGGCGAAATACATGAAACTTTATGTCAGGGTTTTGAGGCAGTGAAGATCACTGAGGAGCCTCTCAAAGAAGTCAGCCAATCTGAAGTGGCAAATAAGCCTGCAGTGGTATATCAGCCAGAGGTCTCCATGTCTTCCTTCAAGGATGCACGGGCTATGGTTGAAGCGGCAGTTCACAGAGATGGGGTCAGGTTATCGAGGTCCAAAAAAAGCAGAATACTTATGGGTTGGGATATAAGCCACCCAGGCGTCCTAAGGATCCTCCCAAGTTTTATGGTCCGGTTCGTTTTACCAGTGCCGGTGTGTTCTTTGACAGAGGTAATGCTATTGATGAGGAAGGGGATAGCGATTGAGATATGGATAATTGGATCCTCCCCTGCATTCCAGGGCAAAGTCTTTGCAACTGGTCATCATAGAAAGCCATTCAAGTGACCGTCCCAGTGTAATTGCCTTTGTTTTCCTGTTATGACAATCCTACGTTCTGCCTAAGGCGTAGTGATTTTTGTTTGTAGGGCTTGAATATTTTGTGTGTTTTCTTTATCATTAATAAAGGACGTTTTTCACATTCAAATGTTTTGATCCCTGTTTTTTTGTTTTTACTTTTTGCATTAAATCACATCAAAATGGCAATGTGTTCTTGTTTGTTGCATACCTAATAAACTTAAATCATCAATCATGCAGGTTTCCTTGTTTAGATACCACCAATCATGATTCAGCTATGGCTCGATATGATTTCGACAATCCCATTTATCAGGATGAAGAAGAGACTGATGAAGATTGTGACTTATCCGAGGAATTGGCCAGACTGTTGAAACATGAGGAAAAGGTCATTCTACCTCATCAGGAGGAATTGGAGATTGTTAACTTGGGAACCGAGGACGCAACGAAAGAAGTAAGCACTGATGAAGTTGGACACTCGTGGGTTAATCTGCACACCAAGTGATTTAGTGGTGCATGCATTCGATGGTTCTAAGAGATTTGTTTTCCGGGAAATTGTGCTGCCAATTAAGGTCGGTCCAGAGGTTTTTGAAGCCACTTTCTATATCATGGACATCCAACCGGCTTACAGTTGTTTATTGGACCGTCCATGGATTCATAGCATTGGGGCTGTAACGTCCACTCTGCATCAAAAGCTGAAGTACATGGTAGACGGACATGTTGTGACAGTTTGCGGAGAAGAGGATATCATGATAAGTCACCTGTCTACTTTCAAATATATGGAGGTAGATGGCAAAATACATAAAACTTTATGTCAGGGTTTTGGAGCAGTGAAGATCGCTGAGGAATCTCTCAAGGAAGTCATCCAATCTGAAGTGGTAAAGCAGCCTGCAGTGGTATATCAGCCAGAGATCTCCATGTCTTCCTTCAAGGATGCACGGGCTGTGGTTGAAGCAGGCAGTTCACAGAAATGGGGCCAGGTTATTGAAGTCCAGAAAAAGCAGAATACTTACGGGCTGGGATATAAGCCACCCAGTTGTCCTGAGGATCCTCCTAAGTTTTATGGTCCAGTTCGTTTTACCAGTGCTGGTGTGTTCTTTGACAGAGTCAATATTGTTGATGAGGAAGGGGATAGCGATTGCGATATGGATAATTGGATCCGCCCCTGCATTCCAGGTCAAAGTCTTTGCAACTGGTCATCCGAGAAAGCCATTCAAGTGATCGGCCCAGTGTAATTGCCTTTGTTTTCTTTTTATGACAATCCTACGCTCTGCCCAAGGCATAGTGATTTTTGTTTGTAGGGCTTGAATATTTTGTGTGTTTTCTTTATCATTAATAAAGGACGTTTTTCACATTCAAATATTTTGATCCCTGTCTTTCTGTTTTTACTTTGTGCATTAAATCACATCAAAATGGCAATGTGTTTTTGTTTGTTGCATTCATAATAAACATAAATCACTAATCATGCAGGTTTCCTTGTTCAGATACCACCAATCATGATTCAGCTATGGCTCGGTATGATTTCGACAATCCTATTTATCAGGCTGAAGAAGAGGGTGATGAAGATTGTGACTTACCCGAGGAATTGGCCTGACTGCTGAAACAGGAGGAAAGGGTCATTGTACCTCATCAGGAGGAGATTGAGATTGTTAATTTGGGAACCGAGGATGCAAAGAAAGAAGTAAAGATTGAGGCTGCTTTGGAAGACAGTGTAAAGGGAAGATTGATTGAAATGCTTCGAAAGTATGTGGATATCTTCGCCTGGTCTTACCAAGACATGCCTGGGCTTGACACTGACATCGTGGTACACCAGCTGCTGCTTAAAGAGGGGTGTACTCTGGTTAAGCAGAAGCTGAGAAGGACGAAACTGGAAATGTCTATCAAGATTAAAGAAGAGGTTCAGAAACAGATAGATGTTGGATTTTTGGCTGTGACAAGTTATCCTCCGTGGGTTGCTAACATTGTGCCTGTACCTAAGAAGGATAGAAAGGTCAGGATGTGTGTTGACTACAGAGATTTGAATAGAGCAAGCCCGAAAGATGATTTCCCGCTTCCTCACATTGATGTGTTAGTGGACAATACTGCTCAATACTCTATATTTTCCTTCCTGGATGGCTTCTCTGGGTATAACCAAATCAAAATGGCCCCGGAGGACATGGAGAAGACGAAGTTCATAACACCATGGGGAACATTCTGTTACAAGGTAATTCCCTTTGGATTGAAAAATGTTAGGGCAACCTATCAGCGGGCAATGGTGACTCTCTTTCATGATATGATTCACAAAGAGATCGAGGTCTATGTTGATGACATGATTGTGAAGTCACAAACGGAGGATGAGCATCTGGTGAATCTTCAGAAGCTGTTTGAAAGGTTGATAAAGTTCATACTGAGGTTGAATCCGAACAAATGCACCTTCGGGGTGAGATCTGGAAAATTACTGGGGTTTATTGTCAGTGAAAGAGGTATCGAGGTTGATCCTGCTAAAGTAAAAGCCATACAAGAAATGCCTGAACTGAGAACAGAAAAAGAGGTTCGGGGTTTCTTAGGGAGGTTGAACTACATTGCTAGATTCATCTCTCATCTTAGAACCACGTGTGAACCAATATTCAAATTGTTAAGAAAAGATCAAGCGGTCAGGTGGAACGAAAATTGTCAAAAGGCGTTTGAAAAAATAAAAGAATATTTGCAGGAACCTCCGGTCCTTATGCCACCAGTGTCAGGAAGGCCATTGATTATGTATCTTATGGTTCTTGAGAACTCAATGGGGTGTGTGCTCGGTCAACACGACGAGTCAGGTACAAAATAGCATGCCATCTACTACCTAAGTAAAAAGTTCACTGATGGTGAGTCGAGGTACTCGATGCTGGAAAAAACATGTTGTGAACTCGCTTGGGCAGCTAAGCTTTTGAGGCAGTATATGTTAAACCACACAACCCTCTTGATTTCGAAGATGGATCCGATCAAGTATGTGCTTGAAAAGCAGGCGCTTTCTGGAAGAATAGCCCGTTGGCAGATGGTTCTGACAGAATACGATATTCAATATGTTTCCCAAAAGGCCATTAAGGGAAGTGTTTTGTCAGAATATCTCGCTGAGCAATCGATTAAGGATTATCAACCGATGAAGTTAGAATTTCCTGATGAACACATCATGTTTCTGAAGATGAAAGACTGTGAAGAACCGTTACCTGATGAAGGACCTGAAGTTGGATCCCAATGGAAGCTGGTCTTTGATGGGGCTGTTAACTCATATGGTAACGGAATCGGGGCAATCATTACGACTCCAAAGGGTTCTCATATACCTTTCACTGCCCGGTTAGCGTTCATATGCACCAACAACGAGGCGGAGTATGAAGCATGCATCATGGGGTTAGAAGAAGCAATTGATTTGAGAATCAAGAACTTTGGTGTTTATGGTGATTCTGCGTTGGTAGTTAATCAGATTATAGGTGAATGGGAAACTCGTCAAGCGAATTTGGTGCCTTATAACAACTACGCCATAAGGTTGTTACCTTTCTTCTACAGAGTTGATTTCCATCATATACCCTGGTTGGAGAATCAGATGGCAGATGTGTTGACAACGTTGTCTTCTATGTATCAGGTGAATCGTTGGAATAAAACTCCTTCAATCAGAATCATGTGTCTGGATAGACAAACCCTAATTGAACTCCTTGCAGTTGAGGGGTATCAGATGGCAAACCTTGGTATCATGATATTAAGGTTTTTCTGAAGAGTCATGAGTATCCAGAGGGTGTATCTGCCAAAGCTAAGAAAACTCTGAGGAGGTTGGCGGGGAATTTCTTTCTGAATAAAGAAGATGTGTTGTACAAGAGGAACTTTGACATGGTCTTGCTACGTTGTGTTGATGAACATGAGGCAGACCTGTTAATGGAAGAGGTTCATGAGGGTTCTTTCGGTACCCATGCCAATGGGCATGTTAAGGCTAGAAATCTGTTGAGAGCGGGGTATTACTGGATGACTATGGAGTCTGATTATTTCAAATATGCCCGGAAATGTCACAAATGCCCGATTTATGCAGATAAGGTGCATGTGCCGCCTACTCCTCTGAATGTATTGTCATCACCTTGGCCCTTTGCCATATGGGGCATTGATATGATCGGAAATATTGAGCCAACTACTTCCAATGGGCATCGCTTCATTTTGGTTGCCATTGATTACTTCACGAAGTGGGTGGAAGCAGCCTCGTATACCAACGTCACCAGACAAGTGGTAGCTCGGTTTATCAAGAAGGACATCATCTTCCGGTATGGAGTCCCGGAGAGAATCATTACTGATAATGGTTCAAATTTAAACAACAAGATGATGAAGGAGCTATGTCAGAGCTTTAAGATTAAACATCACAATTCTTCTCCCTATCGTCCGAAGATGAATGAGGCTGTTGAAGCAGCAAATAAGAATATCAAGAAGATTGTGCAAAAAATGGTAGTGACGTATAAAGACTAGCATGAGATGTTGCCTTATGCTTTACACGGTTATCGTACTTCGGTACGCACTCAACTGGGGAAACTCCTTTCTCACTTGTATATGGTATGGAAGCAGTTATACCAGTAGAGGTTGAGATTCCTTTTTTGAGAATTCTGGCAGATGTGAAGCTTGATGAAGCTGAATGGGTGCGTTCCAGATTGAATCAGCTGAACCTTATCGAGGAAAAGATTTGGCAGCCATTGCACATGGTCGGTTGTATCAGAGTAAGATGAAGAAAGACTTTGATCAGAAAGTGCGTCCTTGGTGTTTTCAGGCTGGTGAGTTAGTTTTGAAAAGGATCCTTCTTCCTCAAACAGATCACAGGGGCAAATGAACTCCAAACTACGAAGGGCCATATGTAGTAAGACAAGTTTTATTTGGTGGAACCTTATTACTCTCAACTATGGATGGCGAAGATTTTACGTCCCCTGTGAACGCAGACGTAGTCAAAAAATACTTTGCATAAAAGAGACCCGCTGGACATAAAAAGAAAGTCTAGGAAAAAAGGGGCATCCCGGCGAACCATAAAAAGAAAAGGTTCGGGAAAAAAAATAGGGATAAAAAGAAAAGAAAAGAATAAACCCGCAAAGTTGAAAACCTGGAAAGGCAACTTTGGCAAAAATGGGTATCCCGGTGGATTGAAAACCCAAAAAGGGCGATCCAGGAAAAAGTTAGGGATTTGAAAGCAAGAGGCTACGGTCTGCGTTCGATTTGTGAACACTTTTGATACTTGGAAATTTTGAAGGAAATGAATCAGTCCAGTCAGACTCTTTGAAGGCCAAAGGAACTGCGGATAAACGAGGCATATCAGGTCATAGCTGAATTGAATCATGGTGGATATTTGTTCCCCACATTGCCGATATATGTATTTGCTTTTACTTCTTTTGTGCAATTACCTCTTTTCAGGAATTGCTTCCGGATGTAAGTGCTTATTTACAGGCCAATTCACTTAATAAAATTTTCACTCAGAGAGCTTTTCATTTGTGTTTTTACTTTTAACTGTTTTGTTTGTGAAAACGTTCGATATATTTGATAAACATTGCATGCAAAATTCTTAAGCTTTGCGAAGCATATCGAAAAACAGTGGAAATTGCTTATGTAACAGTCATTAGGATGGTAATCTAGATGGCCATTTTGCATATACTGTTTATTTTGTTTGCATGGTAGCAGGATTTCTCCCCAGTAGAGCTATTCTCCTTAGCATTGAGATTTCATCCTCCTCAGCAGGTTGTTGCTCTCCCCATCCAGAGTACAGAGGATTATTTCCCCGGCTAGAGTTGTACTTGATTACTCTCTTAGCAAACAGCCAGAAGTTGATACTTCTGCATCCCCAGCAGGAGACTTATGAAATATCTTCTTTGGACAAAGAGGTTATTTCCCCACAGAGTCGTGGCACTCATTTTCCTCAGCTAGTCAGGGAGTGTTTTTTCTCATCAGCAGCGGTATGGTCTGATCCCCAACAGAGGAGTAAGCTTGATGATATCCCCTAGCAGAGTTGATGTCGTCAGTCACCATTCCCTAAGTAGGTTTGCTAATAGTGGGGTATATTCCCCAGCAGGGTGAAGATAAGGACATCTCCCAACAGTAGGTTAAGTTCAGTAATATCCCCAAGCAGGTTCAGTATTATTAACTTGTCTCCCCAAGTAGAGTTTGGTGGTGATTTTTACAGTGGTTTGTTCAACAGTGGTTGACATCCCTAGCAGGTCTTAGGTCTAATTGTCATTGGCATCTTTCAGATCTAGATTTTGAGTTCTAACTTCGGTAGAAGTCATTGGTAATCCTCAGGAAGAAAATTCTCTTTGGGTTCCACCTTCAATATTCATTTTTATCCATCTCCAACAGAGTGGAATTTCTCTCGAAGTTTCCATCTCCAGCAGAGTTTGTGATGGCATCCTCCCAAACGCGTAGCATTTCCATTTTGTATGGAGCATTACGCCATAGAAAAATTAAAACATATGCATTCGAAGCATAAGCCAAGTTTGATATTGGTTACCAATTTCTTTCCCCAACAGAAAGAGATGTAATTCAGGAGATGTTGTTTAACATTACACCACAACCAATGAATTCGTCCTTCTTATAGGTTATTCCTTCCTATACTCCCCTACAGAGTTGTCTGTTTAGATTTCTCTTTCCCCAGCGAAGTCATCTTCTTTTTAGGCCGTAAGTCCGTTGATTCTACTTCCTGTGCATTTTTTGTTGTTATCCCAACTATTAGTTAGTCTCTTTTGTTGCAAGTACGCCTTTGGTTGGCGTCCTCGTTATGCCAACTTTTGGTTGGCACCCTTTTTCATCCCGACTCTTGGTTGGTCTTCTTTGTGGTGAGTACCCTTTGGTCTGCGTCCTTGTTATCCTAACTTTTGGTTAGTGTATTTCATCCCAACTCTTGGTTGGTCTCCTTTGTGGTGAGTACGCCTTTGGTCGGCGTCCTCGTTATCCTAACTTTTGGTTAGTGTATTTCATCCCGACTCTTGGTTGGTCTCCTTTGTGGTGAGTACGCCTTTGGCCGGCGTCCTCGTTATCCTAACTTTTGGTTAGTGTATTTCATCCCGACTCTTGGTTGGTCTCCTTTTTGGTGAGTACGCCTTTGGTCGGCGACCTCGATATCCTAACTTTTGGTTAGTGTATTTCGTCCCGACTCTTTGTTGGTCTCCTTTATGGTGATTATGCCTTTCGTCAGCGTCCTCGATATCCTAACTTTTGGTTAGTGTTTTTTGTCCCGACTCTTGGTTGGTCTCCTTTGTGGTGAGTATGCCTTTGGTCGGCGTCCTCGTTATCCTAACTTTTGGTTAGTGTATTTCATCCCGACTCTTGGTTGGTCTCCTTTGTGGTGAGTACGCCTTTGATCGGCGTCCTCGATATCCTAACTTTTGGTTAGTGTATTTCGTCCCGACTCTTGGTTGGTCTCCTTTGTGGTGAGTACGCCTTTCGTCGGCGTCCTCAATATCCTAACTTTTGGTTAGTGTTTTTCGTCCCGACTCTTGGTTGGTCTCCTTTGTGGTGATTATGCCTTTGGTCGGCGTCCTCGTTATCCTAACTTTTGGTTAGTGCATTTCATCCCGACTCTTGGTTGGTCTCCTTTGTGGTGAGTACGCCTTTGGTCGGCGTCCTCGTTATCCTAACTTTTGGTTAGTTTATTTCATCCCGACTCTTGGTTGGTCTCCTTTGTGGTGAGTACGCCTTTGGTCGGCGTCCTCGTTATCCTAACTTTTGGTTAGTGTATTTCATCCCGACTCTTGGTTGGTCTCCTTTGTGGTGAGTACGCCTTTCGTCGGCATCCTCGTTATCCTAACTTTTGGTTAGAGTCTTTCGTCCCGACTCTTGGTTGGTCTCCTTTGTGGTGAGTATGCCTTTGGTCGGCGTCCTCGTTATCCTATCTTTTGGTTAGTGTCTTTCGTCCCAACTCTTGGTTTGTCTCCTTTGTGGTCAGTAAGCCTTTGGTCGGCGTCCTCGTTATCTTAACTTTTGGTTAGTATATTTCGTCCCAACTATTGGTTGGTCTCCTTCATCCCAACTATTGGTTGGTCGCAGTTTGTTTGTCCCGACTATTGGTTGGTCTCTGTTGTTTGTCCCAATTATTGGTTGGTCGCTGATTGTTGTCCCAACTATTGGTTGGTCTCTGTTTGTTTGTCCCAACTACTGGTTGGTCCCCTTCGTTTTTCCCAGCTATTGGTTGGCACCTTTTATCCCCACTTTTGGATGGTATTCTCCTCGATATTCCAACTATTGGTTGGTATCCTTCCTTTGCCCCAACTTTTGGTTGGTCTCTTTTGTTGTAAGCATGCCTTTGGTCGGCATCCTCATTGTCCCAACTATTGGTTGGTATCCACTGTTTCTAAGTCCACCTTTTGTTGGCAAACACTTTATTGCATTACCCCCACAGGTTGCAAATTTCCCAGTTATGTTGGTATTCAAACCCCGTGTATCCTTATTGTCTGAAAGTTGTTGCTATCATACCCTCGAATCCAAGAAGTTTAAATAGGGGCAGCTGTAACACCTCAAAATTTGCCCTCATGCTTTAGCTTTGACTGGCTTATGTTTCATTGCATTCTTGCATTATCATCTTTGCATATCATTGGCATTAGCATGGGATCAAGGTGTCTAAATCCAATCAAGGGAACCTTGAGCCTCAAGATATCTTAAGAGATCTTAATTGATCTACCATCTCATCATATGATCAAGCTTGTCAAAAGACTTCAAGTGAATCACATTCTCCTAACCAGTGCAAAATTAGGGTTTTTGGAATTCTTGAGTATAACACCCCAATGGGCAAGATCCTTGAGCTTCTATCATCACCAAATGGCACATCTCATCTTTTTTTGAGAGGATACACATCATACTCAGAGGAATTTGGATTTGGAAGATGTGTTGATTCTTCCTAGACTGGAGACACCAAAATTAGGGTTTGCCATAAAATTAGTTTATTTCTGACTTTTTGGGCAAGACTTGATTCTATGGTATTCCTCATATCCTTAAGTGTCTAAGATTGGAAAATTGTCCAACAATTTGGTTTGGAAGGGTTTCAATTGATCAATTGACTGAAAATTAGGAGAATTGGGGAAAAGGTCAACTGTGCAGAGGAAAAGGTCAACTCTTGACTTTTTGAGGTCAAAATCTTGTTCCTCATCTCAAATATGTTCATTGGTGAAGATTTGATCAAGGAATGTCTAGGGTTTCATCAAAAATCAAGAAATATTCAAAGTTGCCAAATTTAGAAACTTAAGGTTTCCACTTATGGCAAGTGTAGGCAAGTTGAAGGGCTCACTTTAAGCTATTATTTCGCCATGTTACAAGCTCCAAATTGAAAAGTTATGGAGGCCTATCAAAAGTTTATATTTCAAGCTTCAAAACCATACCAATAACATTTCCATTGGATTAAAATTGACATATGATGAATCAAAGTGGAGAGGAATCAAGGCAAAATGCAAGTCATGACCAGTCAGCACGCAGTTGTTTTCAAAAACACTTGGTGTGCATGTTGTGTCCAAGTTCAAGGGCAAATATCTCATTAATGGAGGCTTCAATTTGGAAAATGTTCAACATCAATATTGTTCCCCTCCATCTCCTCTTCAACTTTCATGTTGAATAATTTTTCATTTGATCAATCATTGGAGAGATATTTTGGTCCAAAGTGGAGACACTAGCTGATCTATTCCCCCACGTAGGTGAGCTGGTCGAGGGCATGTTTGGTGACACGCCTATGCAGTCAGTACCAAGCATCTTTATGAGGTTTTTAAGTAGGTTAGAGGTTCCATTTACATTTGTTTTCCACTCCTATCTTGCTCTACTCCATGTCCTTTTTCCAAAGAGCCATTAACCATGTCATATCATCCCATGATCATGGAGATATCATGCTTCAAACTCATCATCATACCAATTGTTTCTTCCATGCCAAGTAAATAGAATTTGGTGCACTTTGTTGATGTCATGCGCATGTTTCATCCCATCTCACTAAACATTGCTTTTTTGAGACAAACATAGATCTGACATGCCATACATCCATACCATCTTTGTCCAAACCAAAAGAGAATAAAAGAAACTTGCTTGAGAAGTTGCAGCAGATATAACTCAATACATCATCATTAGCATTCAGTTGGAACCTCGCCACAACACTTCATAATCCTCTCCACATTGAATCAAATCACACACGAGGATTCCTCCACAAGCATCACTCAATCTTTATTTCTCAGCTCACCCTCTCCATTTCTCACTACACCTTGCATTAACCAGAGTTTTAACTGTTAACCAACGTGGTTAACAGTTAACTCAAGATATAAAAGGAACTTCTAACAGAAATCATAACCAACTTTGCTCATTCTACACTCTTCACTCCTCTGAAAATTCTCATTCTCTCTCTCTGAGTTTTCTCACTCACGAGTCTCAATCTTCATTAATTCCACTGCAAATTCCTCTTTGATTCTTCTTCAAGAAACCTCAAAGGAGAAGGAGCATTGAAGCATCACATTGCATAGGGTTCATTCATCTTCTTCATTGAATTGTAAGCACCACAAGTTCATAGCCTTTATTTGGCCAATTTGAAATTCAAGGAGCAAAAGGAGCCTCCCCTCTGGATTTCTTTTGAGTTAAGAGTTCATCAAAGCATAGGTTTCACTTCAAATTTTTTCTCCTCTTATACTCTAATCTGAACTTGTTTTTTTTTTGCTTGTTTTGAGCTCAATAGGAGCTGTGATGAATCTGGCTAGTTGATAGGCACCTTAGGTGCTTAGTGGAATTTTCTAGGGCAAACTTATTCTCTTCGATTCTCTCTGTATGTGAGTTGTTTGTGATTTTTGATGCTGGATCCATGATCTACATGACCTAAGGAACATTTTGGTATATTGCTTGTTAATTTTTGGTTGCCTGTGAATTTTGCCATGGTGGAGAGTGGCTGGAGAAGATAATCGGAGTCTTCGCCGGCCGGTGGTGTTCTTCAAACCACAAGAACCCTATCCTGACTCCAGTTTATAACAGGACCGTTGGATCTTTTTGATCTAAGGCTTCTCATCATGCCAACGCATTAATGAGAGAGGGTGGGAGGCACGTGCCTCTATTTCTGATTTAATTCAAATTATGTGGTTCCATATGTATGCTTCATGATTGTTTAGCATGTATATGCACTATGATCCACATGGTACATGTACTTTTTTTTATCATCATCTGCTGACTCCATCCAAGGGATGAGATTAAGTCAATGGATTGACTGATCCACATGCTATGAGCCTCATCTGAACACGTGTTATTGGACTGGGCTGATAATGATATTCACACCCCCACGCTTCTGAGCCCAAAGCACAATTGAACTGGACTTTTGCTTTCGTTGCACCCCCATGGCCATTTCTATTTGTTTTTTTATTTTATTTTCATGATTGTTTCATCTCTAATTTTTTAAAAATACTTTTATGCATGATAAAATTCCCAAAAAATTCATGATGCATTCTTAGACATTTAAATAATTTTGATCATTTTTATTTCTGATTTTGGATTATTTTGCTATATTTTCATGAATTTTCTTCCAATTTATTTTGTATGTGCATTTATTCATGATACATGTTCCATCTTTGGATTTGTTTGACATGGTTGTAAAGTGAATTTTTGCATATTAATTGATACATGATTGTATGGCATATTGAGGCATCTCATGAAATTTTTGTGGATTTTTAAAGGAATTTTTGGTTGATGTTTGAATGTCCTATTTTGTGCTTAATGTTTGTGTCACTCGTGTGAACTTGTGAAGCATGTTTTGGGGTGATTCTTTGTGATTTTGGAATCATTCTTTTGATGCATGTTTGCACACTGATTGCACTTCAATATGCTTGCATTTTCCATTTTTTCTTATCCTCTTAACATGTTCTTTTGGAATTCATAAAAGCATGATTTGTTGTGTGAATGTTAGAGATCATTTGATAGGGTTTTAATGTGCATTGTATGCATTTCTCTTTGGCTATTGATGAGACCTCTTGACATATGTTGTATGAACATTATAGGTCCTCTTTATCATGTTATAGGTCACTAAAAGTTCATCCTTACATGACTTGTATGCACATGTTTTAACTTGAAATGTGTTGTGTAATTGTGCATTCTCACTTGACCTTCTTTGAGCACCTGTTTGTATCAACTCTTGTATGATCTTGCACATTCACTTTGACATGATTCCACTTCTGTTTGTAATCATTCTGGACCCTATGCCATGGCTTCTAACATCACCTCATATGTCTCTTAAGTTCATAAATCTTAGGGTGTTTGTTTGAACTTGTTTGACCTAGTTTGAACCATGTTTGCTTCTAATCTTCAATGTGCTTCAACATGATACTTGTGTGGACTTTGTGCATACATTCTTGACTTCTAAATGTCATCTCCAATATCATATGCTACTGACTTGCATTCATATTACATGATTGTTCATCTTACATCTTCATTTCTTAATTGCATTACAAGTATGCATGTTTGTATGAACTTGAAAAGAGTTTGATTTCACTTTTGCTTTCATTTCTTTAATGCTTGCATCCATGAGTTGTATGATCCTTAATTGACATCCATATGTATTTTTAAATGTCATTCACTTCTGACTTTGATGTTTACATACGCATTCATTCATGTTCATGATTCATTTACATTCATCTTGCATAGTTAATGCATAACTTGTAATTGTATGAACTTTTGATGCATGTTTCAACCTAGTTTGACTTTGTTTGATACCTTAACCTTAGTAGGATACATTGACATGTACCTACTGACCTTGGATGTTCCTTAACTCTTAGGAATATTCCCTTTTGTTTTAGCATTTATTTGCTTTTCAAGTTGTCTTCTTAAAGCAACTAGCATTTGTTTAGTTTACTTTTGATACTTGTATTCATTACTTGTAATCATTTGGTACTAACCTTTTATGTAGGGGCAGAGGTAAGGTGTTTGAACATGTGGATGGTTATCCATGTTCATCTCTTCTTTCATCTCTCATCTATCTTCCTTGTCTTTTCCTTTTGTGAATAGCATGATATAATGCTTTGTGTACAACTTTCTCACACCCTTTAGCTCATCCTTAATTTTTGATTAAAGTGAGGTAGGATAAGCACTAGGTAGTGCTATCCCTCTCTCTTCTTTAGACTTAGGTTGTTCTTAAACCTTGACTTTAGGGCCATCTTTTGCATGACAACTTTAGGAGAGAATCCCCTTAGTGTTTTCTTCTTCTTTGAGTCTTCTCTTCTCATCTCATAATTTCTCTAAAACACTTAATAAAGGTTAACGTGTATTGCGCATGAGCCTTATATATGGGAAGTGAAGTGTGGGGGATCTCCCTTCATTCTTCTAGGGTACTTAGTGTACGTCTTGTTGGGGACGATACGCGACGTATTCGTTCCTATGTTGTAGACTTGGGTGCAATGCAAGTTGCAAACTAACTTCAATCCACTTCTTGTCTAAAAAACACAAAACAAACTCAAACATTTTTATCCTTCGTGATCGTTAAGTTTCAAACTCATTTTCAGAAAAGAGCACGTTATTTTCTGTCTCGTTGCAAACAGGCATCGACCCTAACTGCCGGACGCAAACTTAACGACGCTCATAAAAAACACCGACCTCGTTAGGTCGAACTACAACTGCTCTGATTTCCTCCTTCTGGTTAGATTAAGGATACGTAGGCACAAGGCGGTGATGTCTTGGCGAGAAACCTCCCCCCTTAGTTCGTGTCCGAACTACGTTGACTCTGACTTTCCCATTACACGAGGGAATACGTAGGCGTAGGACGCCGATGTCCTATCGAGTCACTTTTTTTTCTTTTTCTTATTCGTTTCTTTGTTCTTTTTCGTTCCCGTTCCTTTTCCTTTCCAGTAGCAGTGGAGCTCCATACGATGACACCCTTTGATCGAGACAACAAGCGTGGATCCCATCGAGTACGATGGACGCGTGGGGGTGCTAATACCTTCCCCTCGCATTGCCGACTCCCTTACCCGTTTCCCTTGGTCACGAGACCATGCTTTTCCTTCCCTCAGGTTTACGCAGTGTTTCCTTTCCCTCTCTTGGGATAAATACACATTGCTGGCGACTCTGTTTTCGCGCCACTTTCGCGTTTGTACTTGGATGAAAATCCCGGGACCGACACCTCCCCCGCCCCTTTTTTGTTTCATTTTCACTCTTCCTTTTTCTTTTCTCCCTTTCCCTTCTTTTTTCTTTTTTTTTAATTTTATTTATTTCTTTTCTATTTCTTTTTTATTTTAATTTTATTTAAAGCTTCCACTTTATTTTTTTTATAACTTTTAGAAATACCAAAAATATTTATATTATCTATTTCTCTTATTTTATTTTATTTTCACTAAAAAAATCATAAATATTAATTGTCCTTTAATTTATATATTTTCTTATTTTATTTAAAACTTTAAAAAAATCAAAGAAAAATATTTTACTTATATTCTTATTTATTTTATTCTCATATTTTTAGATTCTAAAACATTTATCCCCTATTTTATTTATTAGGTTTCTTATTCATTTATATACTTTTGATTTTTATTGTATCTTGAATACTTTGAAATTATTGTTGATTGTAATATCCATACTTGTTTCAATTGTCTAGTGTTTAAGACTTTGTTGATTGTATTGGTGACCTAAAATCCATGATGAATCCATGTCTTTGTTTCTTGTTCATGTGTTAATGTTGTCTTATATAAACTTGTTGTGAATGTTGATAGTGTATTGATAACATGTACCATTTTTGTGCTTGATGATTCATGTTGATTTTGCTCTTATTTAAGTCATGTCCTATGCATATCTTTGTCCGTGTATTGATGTTATCTTGTTGAAGCATGCCTTTAAGAATGATGTATCCATGTCTATTTTTCACATGAGGATGTTAGCTTATGTTTGAGTATGCCTTGATCAAGTGTATTGCTTGTATACCATGTTTAGGCTTGTTGATCCATATGTGGATCTTGTTCATACTTGAGCCATGCTTTATGTCCTTGAATTTGGTCTTTGTTTAGTCATGTGTCTAAAATTATGTTGATGTTATGTATCATGTTCTTCTACACCTAATTTCATTATTGAGTATCATGTATGTTTGTATATCCATGTCCATCTTATCCTATTGTTGCCTAATCTAAGGGAGGGGACTTCTTGTTAACTTCTTGTCATTTGCATATGCATTCTTGTGCTCCTTTTGCCTCCTTCCCTATTGCATGTTTATTATCACCTTAGATTTGTTACTTTATGGAGTTTCCCTTAGGCTAATTACCCTTATATGGTTACCAATTAAGTTCCCCTTTTCTTAACTTAAACATTTTTCAATAGAAACCTTGACATTAGGCCATTGACTTTTCAAAGCCTTTTCTTAATAAATGCTTCAAGACATCTTAAGCATATTCAAACCTTTTCATAACACTAAAAGACACAAACCAAATTCAAAACCTTTTGCCACTTGGCTTTTCACTTTAAAACCTATTCTTAAAAGAGATTAGACATTAGTCATCCATAGTTGAGATATAAATCTCCTACCCCATGACATTGTTGAGAAAGATGTTGATTCTTTCCCACTTGAGAGAGGAATGTGGCGTACTTGTTGATTATATATCCAAGCTAGAGCCATTCTCTCAATGTGAAGCAAAGATACATCTTCCACATGTTTGTGTTGGATAATTTGAGTATTCTCCTTAAGATGGCAACTTGTCTCTTCTTCATTAAAATTCACCATAATAAACCCCTTTTCAATTTTTACCCCGAACTACAAGGTTTTGAGACTTCATTGGTACGTAGGCACAAGACTTCATGTCTTGCCATACACAAAAACAATTAAAAAAACACTTCTCTTCTCATCTCCCCAATCAATCAATAGCAAACAACTTTAGCCAAAAACAAAAATAATACAAGAGGTTCCTATAGGATACTATAGATACTTAGGGTGCTAACACCTTCCCTCAGTATAACCAACTCCTGTACCTTAGATCTCCTTATTGCATTGTTTTGCATTGCATATTTATGGGTTTATTTAATCTTTTCCCCTTCCCTTGGATAAATTAAATTTCGGTGGTGATATCTTATGTTTTGTGAACCTAGCTAACCACATAGCTATGGTCTCTGAATCTCACTGCGACACTTAGACGGATCAACTACTATTCCACCACTAGAGATTACATAACCAAGGAAGACTACCTCTCTTAACCATAAATCACACTTGAAAAATTTAGCATACAACTTCTTGTCCTTTAGGGTTGTCAACATAACTCACAGGTGTTATGCATGCTCTTCGTCTTACTTGGAATACACCCATATATCATCTATGAACACCAAAACAAACCCTGATCCAAGTAAGGATGAAAAATCTTATTCATATACTCCATGAATAATCCTGGCTCATTAGACACACCGAATGGCATCACTGAATACTCGTAATATCCATAACAAATTCTAAATGAAATCTTTGGTTATATCTTCTAAATTTACTCAAATCTGATGGAAAGTTGATCTCAAATCAATCTTGCTGAACGCACAAGCTTCAATCAACTTATCCATAAGGTCATCAATCCTATGAAGAGGATACTTAATCTTAATAGTAATGTTATTCAACTATCGATAATACGATCATAACCTCATGCTCCTATCTTTCTTCTTAACCAACAATACTGGTGCTCCCCACAGTGATACACTAAGTCAGACAAACTTTTCTCTAACAAATCTTCTAACTGCTTCTTCAACTCGCTCAATTCTAATGCATAAATTCTATATGGTGACATTGACACAGTTCTAATACCAGGTGCTAAATCTATGGAAAACTTCACTTCACGCTCCAACGGTAAATCATTAATATCCTCCGGAAAAACATCAGGGAACTCACACACAACACGTAAATCAATAATCACAGTCTCTCTCTCCACTCTCAAGTAAGAAAACATCATGAGCACCAGATATGAATCTCGAATTTGTACTCTTTTCGGACTTGGTAAACAACACAATCTTATTAAAACAATTGATATGAATATGGTTGAACTCCAACTAGTTCATTCCCAGAATAACATCTAGTTAACTTAGGGGTAAACAAATCAAGTTAAGTCCAAAGTCTTTAAGATATACCAATGAAGTAGTCACAGAAATATTGGTCAGGTATCAATGACCATACCACCCTTCATAGGAAACACTACCAAATTCAGCTTGATAATACAATCATGAGATATGAACGAAAGCGGCTCACCCATATCGATGATAATAATCAAAGAGATACATTTAATAAAACACGTACCTTGAATCAATTTATCTGATCTCGAGACCTCCACATCACTAAGAGCAAAAATATTCCCACTATCTTGCGCGACATTTGGTGCATTCTTTGTCTTATAACATTGGGTATTGATATGACATGGTTCTCCACAGTTGAAATAATTAAAAACCACACTCTTGCAGTCAGAAGCCCAATGTCCCTACCTCTCAAACATGAAAGATGTAAGGCATGTGCTCTTGCACTCAAAAACACGATGATCTAACCCTCCAAACTTGAAACATCTCGGAGATGCAAAACACCTTCCCCCACTTATTCCACTCCCACCCATGTCCTTCTGCTTGGACTTCTGATTCCCCTTAGCAACTGGAGTCACATACGGCTTACCACAATTCTGTCTCCCACTCTTTTTCTCACTCACACTATTGTAGAGAACAGGCTTGGCTCTACTATCCTCGTCATAAATTCTGCATTTGTTAACCACCATTGAGAATAGAAAAATCTCCTGATAGTCGATCAACTGCTTGAGTTCAGGACGTAAACCACTCTCAAACTTTACGCACTTGGAACCCTCGGCTTCAACACCATTATAGTGAGGACAAAACCTGGATTACTCTTCAAACTTAGCTACATAGTCATCCACAACCATATTGCACTACTTCAACTCTAAGAACTCAATCTTCTTACGGCTACGAACATCAGTTGGAAAATACTTGAAATTATTTCTCGAAATTAACCCAAGTAATTTATGCATTAGCAACTTCCATCCTCTGACGAGTATTCTCCCACCAATACTCACCTTCCTTTGACAACATATGTGTTCAAAAAAACACATTATGCGCATCAGTGCACGCCATAACCCTGAAAATCTTCTCAATCTCTTGAAGCCAAGCTTTGGCACCTTCAGGATCTTACCTCCCCCTTGAAAGTAGGCATATTCTTCTTTTGGAACTTTCCCAGTCCACAAAACTCATCAGCTCCACCATTCTGATTTTGATTTGCATGCATCACCTTATTCGCTTGTGCATTCACATGAGCCATTTCCTCATGAGCATCTGTAATCACACGATCGTTCCCGCCATCCCTTTATCTCTGCACAACCAGTTGAAACAAGTTAACTAATCGTAAACAGTAAAGCAAATAACTATTAATGAACTCAAGCATTGACAACATTCGCACACATGTTGCATACCAGGGTATAAACAAGTTCATAAACCTAGGCCTAATGAACCGACATGCTTTGATATCAACTATGTAACACTCTAAACCCTAAACACTTAATTTATAAAATATGTGGAATAAAATACTCAAAAAAGGTGTCACATTTTCTCAGCATAACAACTCTCTCAAATCAGATTATAGCAGCGAAAATAATTATTCAACAGAACTTCATTAATTGTCTCTTAAAATAGAAATCAACTTCATTTTAAATCATAAAATAAATAGTTCAACAACTTGCAAAACACAAAACATAAAACTGTATTCTCATCCCAGTGTTACACTATCACACCGACACGCAGAAACTAAACAACTCAAAATGATTAATAGCGAAGAAGACCATTATGACATCCTCTAACACAAGCAACAACTAAAGCTCCACTACCTGAGTATCTGAACCACATGTGTAAAGAAACAACACAGTAGCAAACAAGGGGTGAAAATACATTCACATGTGTTAAGGGTGCTTAAAATAGTAAGGATAATACAATTAGCATATAAATCAATTATTCAATTCAGCCACAACAATAATCATTCACGAATGTCATTATGTATTCAATGTATTCATCTCTTCTACTGAAATACATGTGGTGCCAAAGTTTTGGATAATCAGAGGTGTGTCACTGAAGTACCCACTCGTCACTGGACTGAATTCTTACTCGTCACTGGACCGAAATCCTAATTGTCATTGGACCGAAATCCTAACTCGTCACTGGACTAAAGTCCTACTTATCTCCGATATACATGATACATGAATGCAACAACAATACAAATTTAATCCTCGTCTCGAACTCCAACTCCAATACTCGTCATTGCTTCCTCTCGAACCTAAAACTCAGCATAGTCATCGCCAATACAAGGCCACAGAAGTGGTTCCTATGAACCGAACATTTCAGCATAACTCAACATTTTCCCTCTTCGTGAGAAATTCATCATAAACTCAACATAATAATTAAAAATAATTAATTTCTCATCATTACTCGTCATCAACATCAAAATAGCATCGAAGAACCGTCTAATACATAATCCACTCGAGAAATCGAGTTGAATGACCCACAATCGGTCAAATAGTGGCTGATGTTCAGCCCACCAGGAAAGACGCCTGTCACGTCCACCCTTCACCTCACTCTCTCATTTGGTCGTCATCTTGCTGATAAAAGGCAAGGGTGCTCGTCGTCGGTCGCTGACGGTCGGCCCTTCTTCCAGCTGACACCTGTCAACTTCGTCCAAGTGGATGTCTTCCCCAAGCGCGATGACGGCTGGAACGCCACTCCCGTGATGTTCGTCATCGATGTGTAGAACGCAGATTTCTGCATTTTATCCATTGGAGCACTTGCGAAACTCTATTTTTTATTCTAGAAAACCCCAATCGCATAGCAAAACATGAACCATCAGTCATATAACATTTACATAGTCAAGAAGTTATCGATTAACATTTAAATAACTAATTTATCATGAAAATCATCATCATATTTTATCAAATTATCATTTATACTCATGAACATCAAACTCAGATTCAACACAAACATTCACATCAAATTCCGCAATTAACACAAACGCGAATTTTTGCATTTTACACAAATCCCTTCAAGGTCTAAATCCATAACAATGGGGAAAAATAAGGAAAAAGAAAAGGCGATAAGAACTTTTTGATATCATTCATGCTTCAAAATACCCATATCATGATAATTAAATTACTAAAATTATTATTCATCACTTCTACTAATAATTTTCTCCACAAAGTCTCAATTTTCCTTATTTCTCTAATAATTAAATTATTAAAAATTAAATTAAATTTTAGTTTAATATTAAACTAATATTCATCACTTCTACACTAATTTTTAATATAAAAAAATTCTTTCCAAAATTCAATACAATTAAATATGTTAAAAATACTCTAAAACTCAATCAAAATTAAATTAATTGAAACCGAAATATTACAATGATCGTGTGTTATTTGTGGAGATGGGGATTCACCAGCTTTATTTTGTACGTCTTTCTCATCAACACTTGTTATTTGACTTTAATTATAGGTCTTCGGAATGACATGTAACAATTAACTTAGTAAAACTTTAGAAACTACATTTGATTAAAATTTTATTTTTTGTTTTAGATTTTGTTCTTTTCTTATAACAAAAATACCCGTACACCACTTATATACATCTTTTAAAGTCGTATATCATCACAATGATTAAAAGTTGTTGGTGGAATCTTGTTGTGAGAATAATAATAAGTATCATTAAAGTACAGGTAATCGAAGCTTAAAGCATCCAAATAAAAGACATGAAAGAAAAGCAGAATATGCAACAACGAGTGAAACAAACGATAGTGACAATAGCTTAGAACACATTGGGTTGAGAAAGAGGAGAGAGAGGCCCTTTCTAGGTTGGAATTGTTTAAGCCTTGGAGGTCGTGCTCTGTCTAGCAATACTGTATAGTTGTCATTTAATAAATACTTGTTCATAACTTTCACACTTTTCCCTGTCCAGTATATAGTATAGCCACCAACATATAGACCTCATTCAAATGTACAATGTTGCCCCATGCTAAACCCCAACTAATTATTAATATTCCCTACACAAAAACACCACAAAGAAAATATAAAAAATGTATTCTCTAAAATCATATATAAGGAAAAATAGATTTGATAGATTAAATTACATATATTGAAGTAAGAATTTTTTTTTTAATTCATTGAAATTTGAGATATTTGGTATATTATATAGATTAGGTATATTGATTATTTAATAAATTTAAAAGATAAAATTTTTCTTATAAATAAAATCAGAAGAAGTAATATTTATCATCTCTGATATAGGAATAAATATAGAACATTGTTTTGCAAGTGATGTGCTTTTAATAGATATATCTATTTGATGATGACAACTAATATGATAAGTCAAACTTGAACGATTAAACGGATAAAGATGCAAACTTAAGAGTTGATGAACTTGACTATCTGATGATGACAATATAAAATGTATTATAAGTTAAAGCCTCATCTCAAGCTACTCATGCAAATTCTCACACAAGAGAGAGCATTTGACAAAGTCTTGAAGTAGTTTGGTACCTTCTATTTTAGTATTGAGTGAATGAAATGTAAAGGAAAAGGGCTTTATCATAAAAACGCATGACTAAAAGCACACACACTAAAATACTTTTAACCAAAAAACTACTTTTCAAAATAGTTTTTACCAAAGAAAATATCCTTAAAAATATCTTGAAGTTGTGCCAATTGAATTAGGAGTTGTCAAAATAACTATAGGCGGAATTTTAACTTCTCCAATCGATTGAAGTATTTTTCCAATCGATTGGATCAGTTCAAAATTGAACCATAAGGGATTTGTACAGCCTTCATAATGTGCAACAGCTAGATATCTTTTCTTTCCTATTTTTGAACTTACCACCGATTGTATTTCAAGCTTCCAATCGAGTGTAAAAAGGTACCAATCGATTGGAAATTAATAAAATACATTTATTGGAAATTCCTTTTTGAGAAAACTTATGGCCTATAACTAGAGGTTCCATTTCTCATTTCACAACATCCACAATCGTGTTTTGACATATCTTTCTTCTCTCTCTCTCTCTCTCTCCGTCCCTCCGCCCCTCCCTCTCTCTCTCTCTCTCTCTCTCTCTCTCTCTAAAGTTTTATGTAAACTTTTTGTCACTAATATTTAGCCTAAGTGCTTTTGCAATGAAAGTCATTTTATTAGTGAGTATATTATAGTAACTCTAGAAATGGTAGAATTGTAAATTCACGAAGGGAATCTCTTGTATACACCATGGTTGAATGCCATCCAATTAAGGATTTATTTGGATTAGAAGCTAAACTGTTAAAAACTTTGGGTTGGGATTGTGTGATTCAGTTCCAACTTAGGTTCGATATTATCCATTATAAAATTTCTTAGGTTCTTGATCAGCCCGATATAAAAACTAAAACTAGGCTCAAAAGTTCATCCTATATAAAAGCTTTCATCAGGTTCAAGTGCAGTCTGTCTAAAAGCTTAGAAGGTTCAAGATCATTTCGGTATAAAATCTCATATGTTATTGGTTATCTCGTATAAATCCAAGGATTAAGGTTCGTGAGCTAAACCCGTGTAAAACTTAAGGTTTTTGACCGAACCTCTATATATTGTGGTGTTCATCTATTTTACTTAAACTCCTTTAAATTACTTCAATTTATTTTTTGCTGTTAATTTTTTCACTGCTAAGTTTTTTGAAAATATTTTTAAACTCTTATTTTATTTCTCAAAGTTTTTCCAAAACACACAATTAACTCTCACCCCCTCCCTCTTGTGTGTGAATTCTCAAGTCCAACAAGTAGCATTAGAGCTTAACTCCTATTTAAGGACTAATCATCTCAAGAGGAAGATGACTTCCGATAAGAAATATTTTCTAAATAGGCCACCATTTTTAATAATAGTAAATTTAATATTTGGCAAGTCGAAATTAAAAAATTTCTTCAATGTTTAAATCATGAGTTATGGAAAACTATAGTCGATGGTCCAGTTTACCCTGCTCATCAAGTAAATGAGGAAGTAGTTGATAAACCCTACTCCCTTTGGACTGAAAAGGAATAGAGAAAGATAGATATAGATCTTAAAACAAAGAACTTTATAATAATGTCTTTAGAAGATATCTAACTTTATGATGTTCGCCATTGTAAAATTGTCAAGGAAATGTGAGATGCTCTTAAAAAAATACATGGAATTTCTCGAAGTATCGAATAAGAGAATATGAACACACGAGGCGAAGAAAATAATAATATTCATCATGAATGTTTTTCTAAATTTTAAAATATTAGAAATTTTGTAGGGAACTGCATTACTAACGAATATCTAAGAATTAAAGATTGGAAATTTAATTCAATCCTTAAATCAAAAGATGGGAGCATTCATGAATTTCAGAAAACATCAAGAAAGAAGGAAATTTTAGAAAATTTGAACTATCCAGTTCAACTGCTCAATGATGAAGTAATCCAAATTAGAGAATCGTCAACTTCATCATACTCCTATCATATTACCCATGTGCAATCCTTTGAAAGAACATACTCAGTAGTTGGACGGTCCTCAGAAAATTCAACATCTTATAAAGGACCCTCTAGTACAAGGAATAAAGAATATGAAGAGGTTGCATCAATACTCAAACAAAGAAGAGGAGTAGAAATATCAACCTCTAGGATAAATATGGAAAAGTCTTCCTCCAACAAAAAAGATGAAATCTGCTTAAAGGTATCCTACGGGGGAGATACTATTCTAGGTATCCAACCATCTTTTGCATACTTGTTTAGAGTGAGTGGTCAACTAATGAATGAAAATAAAAAACTAAGAGAGCGTACCCTAGGTCTTAAGGAATCCTTAAGATATCTTAAGGAAATAAAAAATTCTTTCAAAATAGAAATAACCAAGCTTAGAAACCTGAAAGAAGAATGTAAGCGGTGTGACTACCTTATAAAAGAAGTAACTAGGCTTCGTTAAACCTTAGAAAATTTCACCCAAGAGAAAAAACAGTTTGTCCTAAATTCGTCCAATCAAAAGCTTTCCATAAATAGAAATTGAATAGGTTTTAAAAAGAGATAGGAAACCTAGGGAAGGTGCATGCAAAAATGGCAATAAGCATCCAGTTTATAAACGTACCCAATGTAAAAGAATATAACACTTAGAAACCTTTTGTTTTGATAAATTGAAATGATATAAAGGTAACCATCATAGGTCCTCTATGACTAATGCACCTGAGCCCAAGAAGATATGGGCACCAAAGGTGAAACCTTAGTGTTTTGTAGGTACACTTTACAGCTTGGAGATTTGACGATTATTAATAAAGATGTGCAAATCATTGTATACTCGACAAATATACAATATTTATGAATTTTTTGATCCAACGATAAAATGATGATGGAAAATGTCAATCGTTGTTATCAAAGAAAATTATTTGACAATATCTCAAGTACAAGAGGTAACTTCTCATTCTTAACATCACATCATTTTTCTAACTTGTTCATTGCATTAGAAAACACTTTTGCTCTCTCACTCAATATCATCAACTCAAAATGGCCTCCAAAAGAACTCGTTCTTCTCAAACTGCACCTTCATACTTCTCCAAAGATTTCACTTCTCAAGCCCAAGAAATTAACTATAATCTTTACCACTCCAACAAAGAAATCATCCACTATAACTACCTAGATGAATACCTCTTCAAAAATTGCTCCTTCATGGAAGCATTCACTGATGTAGGGCTGAAGAACTTTGTTCTTGAAAAACCCCAAAAGAGATACCCAGAATTAGTAAAAATGTTTTTGTTGAAAGTATTTTCAGTGGGTATTTGTTTTATCATCTCCACATGTATTGGTGCGATATTACCGTCGTTCTTCAGTTTAATATGTTTTAAGGAAGGGTTTTTAAAAGGGTTTTGGTTATGAAACGTTTAGATTGCATGGAAAGTAATCAAGCATGTGAACTTGTTAATAATCACTATAAATTACATATCACTCATCAACACCGCTATGACTAGTCAATGTCGCGAGTTTTACCGTATTGTTTAATTGATGATCTCTCACTCTATTAGACAATACAATAAAATTGAGCTTTGGTACAAGTTAATATCAACTCCAAATATATGTCTATCATTTGGTTATTGATATATGATAATCTTAGGTCAAGAGATGAAATATATTTCTCAATAATGATTCAAATCAAAGATAAAGCATAAAAGCAAAAAGAATCATGTATATTGATTATCAACTTGTTCACATACAAAAGATCAAAAGAAATACATACTTATGTATGATTAACTACCTCTAATCTTGACACAAAGGGTTTAGCTACCCATAACCATGGTAGCTTCTTCAACAAGTAACAAGAAGAGATTCACAAGCATCCACAGCGAAAAACTCGATAATTAATGCTTCAAAATCTTGATTTTGAGTTCTTGATGATTTTTGGTCTGAAAATGCTCTTGGAGTAAAGTTGGAATGAATACTTCTCCAAAATATCTAGCAAAATGTATAAATATCATGGGCCATAAATTGGAATCATGTTAAGCCCCATCAGAGCCCGCTTAGCGCGATCAGCAAAATACAACTTAAAATGCCATAACTCGCACTTAGCCCGCTTTGCAAAACTTAGATTCTTCCAAAATGAAACTTTGGGTCTTGCTTTGTACCTTTAAGTTTCCAATGCTTCCAATAGGCTTTGAAACCTACAAATTTGCACAAAATTAATCAAAACAAAAGCTATTTACATGATAATGTGAAATACCATATGTTTACACTAAAACTAAGGTTTTATCAAGGCATTTCATTGAGATCAAGTGAAAAGGGCCACAAAATACTATGGGTTATTTACACAAATTGGCCATTAGCAACTCTCCCCAACTTAGAAATTTGTTTGTCCCTAAACAAAAGCCTTTCAAACCAAAGGAAAGAAGAACAACCTCCAAGAAATCGGGAACAACAAGCTTTTGAGAATGAAAACAATTTCATGGTTCAAATTCAAAATCACAAACAAAGTAAAGCTTACCACTACTCTAAAACAAACCACGACAATACAAATTCAAACATGAATCACACCTAAACACACATTCATCAGTGGATGAGAAACAAACATGGGGGACTTTTACTATCATCCAACAATCATCTTAACATCCAGATCAAATTATTCACAAACAAATTATATTGAAAGCACAAAAGCATGAATCAATAAGGAATTTCAAGGGTTGTAATTTGGCTTAGGCAACAAGGAATGGTCATTTCTCAAGTTATTGAAACCTAAATTGCCTTATCTTATGAGAGCATTCAAACCCACATTCTTAAACAATCATAATGTCTTTACCTTTATTCTTTGATTAATTATTACAAACTTGAGCTCACTTGTTGGCATATAATTCTTGCCATTTTCATTTCTCTTTCAAAGCTCTTCTTTTCATTGTTTCTTTTCTTTTCACAAAATTTTTCATTTCTTCTTTTTCAACCACTTTCTTTTTCACAACTTATCAACCACCTCTTTCTCCCCAACTTTGAACTTAACCTATGAATGCTCCCCTACTCTCTAAGAAAAAAACGCAACCACAATTGATGGTTGAAGGTTCAAGTGTTTCTCCAACAAAAATCAAGATCCATTTCACAACTCAATGATGAACTTATTTTTCATGTACAATTTTCACAATTCAATCATCAAAATGGATCTAGATACAAAAGTTCATAAGGGTTAAACAAATTTTTACTCACTCACAAGGTGGGTTGATGATTTTTCTAGGCCCAGTGGTTATGCTCAATTAAAAAAATTGTCTTGATCACTTTCATGCTTTTCAACAAATCAACCCAAATGCATGATTGAACATAATAAGATCATGTTAAAATAAGGAATATTGGTCTCCTGCATTTAGTGTACAATGGATAGCTTCCTCACACTTGTTTAGGATCTAAAGCGATTCATATATGAACATGCATTGCAAAAAAAAATAATGGTATGATGTTTGCACAAATCAAAAGTTTCATGTTCATGCTAAGTTTAGAAAGCAATAAACATGTACCTTATACTTGTTACTTCTTTTAAGCACTTATCATTGCCACTTAATTGCATGTTGATCCATTCAACTTGAAATGATCACTTGGTTCCTTTAAGTTATTAAAACTTAGGAACAAACATCAAAAGATTCCACTTTACAAAATTTTTTGCTTTGTTTTAAATATTGAAACTAGAATTTAAATTAAACTACACCAAATAGAATATAAAACTTATATTAACAACTTAATATATTAAACATAAACCACCAAATTTTGTTAAAAGTATTTCTAGTGGGTATTTGGTTTATTGTCTTGACAGGGATTGGTGTGATATATCATTGTTCTACAGTTTGCTATGTTTTAAGCAAGGGTTTTTAAAAGGGTTTTGGTTACAAAAAATTCCGATTACATGGAAATTAATCAACAATGGTAAAGAGTTGAAGTTTTTAACAGTCTAAAAAGCATGCAATATTAGATTTTGTTAACCTAAATAGTACGTATTCCATTAATCAAGCATGTGAACTTGTTAATAATCACTATAATTACATATCACTCATCAACACCGCTATGACTAGTCAATGTCGCGAGTTTTACCGTATTGTTTAATCGATGATCTCTCACTCTATTAGACAATACAATAACATTAAGCTTTGATACAAGTGAATATCAACTCCAAATCTATGTCTAGAATTTGGTTTTTGATAGATGATAATCTTAGGTCAAGAGATGAAATATATTTCTCAATAATGATTCAAATCAAAGATAAAGCATAAAAGCAAAAAGAATCATGTATATTGATTATCAACTTGTTCGCATACAAAAGATCAAAAGAAATACATACTTATTTATGATTAACTACCTCTAATCTTGACACAAAAGGGTTTAGCTAACCATAACCATGGTAGCTTCTTCAACAAGTAACGAGAAGAGATTCACAGGCATCCACGTCGAAAAACTCTAAGATTGATGCTTCGAAATCTTGATTTTGAGTTGTTGATTATTTTTGGTCTAAAAATGCTCTTGGAATAAAGTTGGAATGAATATTTCTCCAAAATATCTAGCACAATGTATAAATAGCATTGGCCATAAAGTGGAATCGCGCTAAGCTCCATCAGAGCCCGCGTAGCACGGTCAACAAAATACAACTTAAATTGCCATAACTCGTGCTTAGCGTGTTCAGGGCTCGCTACTAGCACGAAAAATGTGATTTCCCACTGCCTTCATTTCTCTAAGCATGCTAGGATCGCGCTTAGCCCGCTTTGCAAAACTTGGATTTTTCAAAAATGATACTTTGAGTCTTGCTTTGTGCCTTTAAGTTTCCAATGCTTCCAATAGGCGTTAAAACCTACAAATTTACACAAAATTGATCAAAACAAAATCTATTTACATGATAATGTGAAAAACCATATGATTACACTAAAACTAAGGTTTTATTAAAGCATTCCATTGAGATCAAGTAAAAAGGGCCACAAAATGCTATGGGTTATTTGCACAAATCGGCCCTTGGCAGTTTATGCAGCATGCTAGGACCAAGCATGTTGATGTGAGGTTTCACAAGATCAGGGAGTTGTTGGTGTCCAAACAAATATTACTTCACAAGGTTCACACTTTAGATAATGTCGCTGATATGTTGATCAAGCAAGTCCCTAGTGACAAGTTCAAACACTGTTTCGACTTGTTACATGTTTCTCAGTGTTAAGCAAGAGGTACACCTCCCCAGTTTCTAGGATGAATCATTATGCAAGTAGTCTTCATAAGGGTATGATATTCTCCATGGTGGATACTATTGAATATGGCTCATATTACTGAGATAATTATGGGTTGTTGAGATAAATATGGGTTGTTGAGAGTATAACTCATTGTTGAGATATTTATATGTTGTTAAGATAACTATAGGTTGTTGAGATTATAACTTATATTTTTGAGATAATTATGGGTAAAGATAATGGTTCGTTGAGGGAAACTAGGGTTTGTGGTTTTAGATAAACTAAAACGTAGTATTATATAGTCACAAATGTAGGAAATCTACCCGAAATTTTTTGTGTGTTTCTCTCTACTATGATATTATTCATGTTTCTGTTCTAACATGTGTAATTTAAAAGTGTCACTTTTTTAGTACATGAACCCGCCTCGCAAGACAATCACTAAATACACTTATTTAGCTTAAAATAGTTGACTATTTATTAGAGAGTAAACATTGAAAAGACCTACAAGCCTCTTTAACGGCCATCAAAGAAACTTTGAGATCATGAAGAACAATTTAGTCAATTTCAATGAGGTCTCAGTATGCTTGGTTAACCAAAACCAATAAATATTTATGGCGAGAGTTCTGATATGGTTTGGAGGAAATAAATTTCAGTGAGTCCTTATAATAGAAAATGGCCACAAACATGTAGGAAATCATGAATTGTGTCTATATCAAAGAGGAGTAATGTAAACAATTGAGATTCCAATGAGAGAGAACCGAAATAAACTGAGAAATACTACCAAAATGGTGTGATGATCACCAATGTAGTGGTTCAAACTACTTTCCAAGAGGAAATTGTACTACTTCCCAGCCACCTAGATGACTCCCAATCATGATTGGTGTTTTGTATCACTTTTATTTTATTTTTATAGAAATTATTATATATTTTCATTTCCTTTTAGTCTAATAAGGATCGTAAATATATTTTGAAATTCTATTTGATCAACAAAAAGATGTCACATATGATATTGAAACAATGTGCGCAGCAAAATGATTTGAATTAAGTGATGAACAATTAAACATACAATAAATACAATGCACAAGGAATTGCTAATGCAGTTCAATGCAATTATCACCAACGCTTGGAAAGTTACATAATTAAAACAGTACAAACCTTGACACAACAAAATTCTCCAAGCGTGAGTATTCTCTCTAAGGTGTATCTGCCACATGTAGATTAATTTCTTTATATAGAGATATCTATCCAACCAAAAAGCCTAATAATAAAAATAGGCCAAATCCAATTTTAGGCAAAATGCAATCTTTTAATCAAAGAAAATCCAATCTTCAACTAAACTCAATCTTTTAATCAAATCATATCCAATCTTTAACTAAACTCAATCTTTTAATCAAAGTGAATCCAATTATATATGTTCTAGCAGATTTTGTTTAATAATTATTTTACAATCAAAACATTTGCAAAACAACTCATAAATAAATCTGAACCAAATCAAATTCACTAGGAAGATTAACAATAATTTCTTTTATCATATTTGGCAAATAGGATCCAACATTCATCATTGTTTTTAACAACTTAAAAGAAAATTGTGATATAAAACATAACGAAAATAAAAAATTTCCTTGAAATTGATCCTTACAGATGGACATGATCAGTGATATAATGTTTACCAGTTATTATGATTAATCGTTGATGCATAATCGAGAGAATGTTCACGAGCATTGAACAAAGAACAATGCCTTTACATAATACACACAAATAGAGTACCTCCAATCTCAGTGTTATCTGCTACTAATGAACTTAGATAGATAGATAGAGAGAGAGAGAGAGAGAGAGAGAGAGAGAGAGAGAGAGAGAGAGGGAGAAAGAGAGAGAGAGAGAGAGAGAGAGAGAGAGATTAGGGTTTCATAAACCAAAATTTTTTCAAGAGTCAAATACTTTAAGACAAGTATTCTATTTATAGAACTGCTTGTGTGGCCTATAAACTAAACAAGCCCACTAATCACATTGTATCTTATAGTGTACTATATTTCACTTAAGTGTATCTTATCTTACAGTGTTTCATATAATACTTGAGTACATTGTACCTTAAGGTGTTCCTTATTTCCCTTAAGTATGTTGTATCGTACAATGTTCTATATTGTACTTAAGTGCATCGTACCTTACGGTGTACCACATTTCTCTAATTAATGTTAGTGCATTGAAAGACCGCAAAATCGAATAAGATTCACTTACTTATTTTCTCCCTTTAATCTATTCTTATGTGTGAGACCTTGTAGGTTCTCGTGACGTTGAAAATCATATCAAATCACACATTTAATATAATACACATTGAGCAGTATCAAGCAACATATCACGACTATCCAAGTCACAAAAATGTCATGTGATTTGACAAAACCTTTTCCTGATAAGGTTTATATGTATAATTATTCTTTTTCCCTCATGTATATATTGAACACAAGACATATATTGTGTTCCCCTTGTCCTATTTAATATTATGTCCTTAGACATTTATCCTATTATGCAGGATGAGAAAATTCTATCTAGGTCGCTCATGTCTCTCAACATGATTTGTGGAGTACCCATCAACTATATTAATGGTCATCTTATTATAGGCATTGTTTGGTAAAAAATAAAGTACTCGACTTCATATCTAGGATCCATAGTGGTTTTAGGTAGAAGGGTTGTATACACCACTATCACCTTGAGATTAACTAATGACACTTGCATAATATTCTGTGTAGTATTTTCATGATGGGTAAATCAAATATAACTATTACTCCTAATATTTATACGTATGTGAAGACTTGATAACTTGTTATTCATCCTTAAAATGCGATCATTGGTATATTCACATAATAGTCTTAATGCTTTAATGTTATCTCACTTCACAAAAAATCTTGACTACAGTTACTTTAAGAATAATGTCCTTATATTTAATGAGGTCTCATGATTAAGTCACACTTAGTGCTTCATCAAATGGACTAGTTATTTTAGGGATTTTATTACTTCAGGAAAAAAAACATAACAAATGTCTTATTATTACTTATAGATGATTCAATACAAGTACCAAGTTCTAACAAAACTATTGCCGTTTAGGGTAGGGTTTACACTAGCACATGTGAGCATCACTATGGAACTCCATGATTTCACTGCACTTATGTGCACCAATCGAGAGTTCTCTTTTGAGTGTCAACCTCCTATGATATACAAAGGAGCTCCATGATTTCACTACACTTGTGTGCATCAATCGAAAATTCTTCTTTGGGTGCCGACCTCATATGATATACAAACTTCCATTTAACCATGCTTTCTTCATAATGAAAATAAACATTGTTAAGGGGGAACTGAAGTAATATTCTTGGTAAGTTTCTTTCCTCCGATAGAAATTTTCACAAGTTTAATACAATTCGTAGCTTGCTCAACCAAACCCTCTTCTTCTTAAATGTCATACATGATGTGATTGGAATGTTCCTCAACATTATGCTCGTCAATACTATGAGCAGTGTTATTTCTTTTCACAACTTTTTTTTATCAAACTATCTTTTCTCAACACTCTTCTTCTTTCAAGTACTTTTCTTCTTCTTTTTAGTGTCATTATTCTTTTTATCATTATTATTCTTCTTCCTTTCCACCACAACCTTTTTCTTATCCATATTAGTCTTTTTTTCTCTTCATTTTATAGCCTAATAAAGAAGCCAACGAGACTTCTTCTTCCGACATCTTAGTTTTTATGTTGGATTTTCTCATAACAAGAGCTTCATGGGCAACGTCATCATTCACAATCTCGTTAGCATCATTATTACCATCTTGAATGACATTGTTACTAACATCTTTGCTGGAAACTTAACTAACTTCTTTGTTGACATAGTTACTGACTTCATGACTTACTTCTACATTTACATCTTCATTGACATTTTTAGTGACATGTTTACTAGAATTTTTAATAACATATTCACCTACTAATTTATAAATACTTTCAATGGTGGGAACCTCAATATTCAAAGTAGTATCAATCTCATTATCACTAGGAGGATTATCACACTCATTAAAAGATTCTATTATCTGATCCAAGTTATTAAAATCTTCTATATCATTATTTTTTACCTTGGTCATTTAAAACCCTGTTCTTATTACTAGAAATAGTTGTCTCAACAATGATAATAAAATTGGACGCTTTACCTTGAATAGCATTAAGAGTACCTTCAATAAGAAAGCTCTTAGGGTTTATAGAAACAGAAGGAGGAATGTGAGCCGCTCCATGGATAAAGGAATACAATCATCTGCATTCTTTAGAGTTTTACGCTTGAACTCCTTAGGCTTGACAAAAGGAGAAATGCCTTCGAACTTACGAACAACCTTTCCTTCAATCAATATGCCCTTTATGCAAACCCCATGAGCATTCATAACAGAAACTTCCTTTTGGAGAATTTTTTCTTCGTGGTCTTCTTGTCATTTCCAAGTATGTTTTTCCCTTGCCTTGTTTCCACCATGTTGTTATACAGATTCAAAAAATTTGTTGAGGAAAGTAAAAATTCAGAGAGAGATTTGAGGCGCGGAAGCAAAAAATAAAAAATGTGAACTTTTTGAATATTTATATAAATAGAATTTCGTGTTTGGCTAAAGGATGTATGATCTGATAAAGATCCTAGTAAGCCTAAAGAATATTCACCCACACTTACAATAATTGCTATAATTTAATAATACAAAATTCCTAAAGTTGATAAAAAAAATTGAATTAGATAAAATCATGAGCTTTTGTCAATATATCAACGAAATGTATGTCTGTTTGAACATGCTCAAGGGTAATTTTCTTTTCTTCAACTAGTTCCTTAATAAATGATGATGAATATCAATATGTTTGGTTCTACTGTGTTAGACAAGATTTTTAGAGATATTGAAAGCACTCAAGTTGTCATAGTTTAATGTCATGACATATTATGTCACATTATATTCTTTAAGAATTTGTTTCATCCATAATAGTTGAATGCAACTTCTTTTAGCAGCAATATAATTTTCTTCTACAATTAAAAAGGATAAACAATTTTGCTTTTTAATGAACCAAGTGAATAAATTGTTCTCTTGGAAAAAACATCCATTAGAAGTGTTATTCCTATATCTTCGGAATTTCCGGCCTAGTCAACATCACAATAACTAACCAGAGATGAGTTTATAGTTAAGGAGTACAAAAGTCCATAATCAAATGTTCCACTTATGCATTTAATCAAAACATATCCAATCTTTAGCTAAACTCAATATTTTAATCTAAGTAAATCCAATCAAAATCTTTGCATAACAACTCATAAATAAATTGAACCAAATAAAATTTTTCTGAATTAAATCTAGAGTCAAACAAAGCAAAAATATATCATTCTAAAAAGCGTGCCAGGGGAAAATCCTTTCAGTATATCTTAGCAACATTTGAGATAACTTGTTAAGCATGTTACCTACAAAAATATGTCAACCAACTGTAATAACAGATTTAGTGAAAACGATATATGAATTCTAATCTTCTTAAGAATTTGTCCATTTTTATTTATAATTTACTAGTTATTTGGAAGATTTGCATAAAGATGTAAAAGTCAGTTTGAAAGTCAAGGAAGTCGTGAGAAAGTCCAAGGGAGCTAAGAAGGTAGGTCAAAGCAATTTAAGGAAATTCTGACCCAAAACACCATTTTAAAAGCCCAAGACATGTTTGGCCCTACCAAGGGAAAACTACAATTTTGGAACTCATTGCATTCCTTTAAGGTGTAGTGCATTTTCTGTTGTTAAGGTGTTGTGCATTTTATCAAAACTCAATGAAAATTTACGAGAGTTCAAAAATTTGTTTTCAACCAATGTTGCATCAATCATTGTCCGAAATAGAATCTTCTACACTATTATTTAAGCAAAGTTCAAAAATGAAATTACGACATTGTTGAACATATGACTCCATAAATAAAATGGGGTGAATTGTGGAGGTTTGAAAAATATTGATTTAAAATAAAATCAATTGTAAAATTAGAGTTTGAAAATATTTTAAAACAAATAATTTAATAAGCATCAGAAATGACAATAAAGTAAAGAGATAATGGAAAAGGAGATACACTAGAGAATTATACAGGTTTGACCTTAATTGACCTGTTTTGTCCCCAAAAACTATTCTTGAGAGTGTCCAATGAACTTGACAATTTTTAGAAGGATATGCTCATGAACCTCCTAATACAAAGAAGTGAAGTTTTAATGCTAACTTCTAACCAAATAACGACCAAGGATGATAGTAGTTATCCTTCAAACCAAACTGAAATTTTCCACATGATGATCTTGAACTAAGATGAAGTTTTGAGTTGTCTATCCATCGAACTGAACTAGGGTTTTGCACATGCTGACCACGATTTGAGTTGAGATTTTATGCTGGATAATCTTGAACCGACTGACCTTTTTCCAAGCTGAACTCGAGAACCAAGTGAGATTTTAACAAGGCTAATCACAAGGTAATAGAAATTTTAATCGGGCTAAGCTCAAGAACCATTATGGATATTTTAATGGATAATATTCATGAGTGAAAATATATTTTTTCTTCTTGGAGAAACTCATAACAAAACGGGAACTTCCTAGGAAATCCCCAAATCAAACAAGAGCTTTTACTAGTTTAGCTCGCAACTAAAATAACTTTCTAAAGAATAAATATTTACTCAAGAGATAATATATTTTTGGAAAATTTAATATAAATCCCTTACCTAGAAGAAAGATCCTCACTTAGAATCAAGAATACTCTCGAAGAACTATGGATAAATGTATGTGAGACAAATGAGAAAATTTGTAAATGATGAGAGAAATAGGGGTGTGCAAAAAAACCGGTTATTGTTAACCAAATTAGTATCCAAATTGTTCCACTTTTAAAAATCCAAACCAAATGCTAAAATATAAATGTGGTTATCCATTTTGTTATCCAAATATAAACCAGTTTCCATAATAATAACGTGGTTTAGTTATTAGATGTCCAAATTTCATTATTTATTAAATTGATATGTTTGTCTCTTTTCATGTTTCATCATATACCCGTTATAAATATATTTTATATTTTGAAATATTTTAAAGTTAATTTTTTTTAATTTCATAAAAAAATTATTTTACAAAAAATTCAGAATTTTGTTTTTTAAAATGAAAAAAAAAAATCATTTACAGATTCTCTAACTACTTAAAATGGTGTACTATTGCTTCACAAATTATATGGACTTTTAGCAGTTAATTATATGGATCTTAGTGCATCGAGTTTGATTTGGCATGTGCAAGAAAATATACCAAAACTTGATTTGTTGGATTTGACTCTTGTTTTCATCTATAAATCTCGAAGATCATTAAAGCTTTATGAAAAAGTGATCATAAATATTATAGATTTCCCTACCAATAGATAGAGGTTTTGAAATATACAAATATATGTATTATAACATATTAGTCACCATTTTAAGTCCATATAATTTGCTGGAAAGTTTTATTTTAGAATTTTTTATTTTCAGTTTTTTTGAAATACTTTTTATTTTTAGATATTTTTCATAAATTGTTTTTTAAAATGTATTTTTTTATTTTCAAATAAAAAATATTTTAAACCCTTATTAAATTTGTTTAAGCATTTAAATTTAAAAATTGAGATAATTTAAAGGAAATAAAATTTAAATTTAACTAGATAATTTGGATTAAAATTAAAATCCATTTATAACCGGTTTTAAACCGGTTCGGAACAAGTGGTTTAGTTTATAAACCATAACCATAAAAATGGGTTGGTTCATATTAAATGGTTATCCATGCACACCCCTAGAGAGAAATGAAAGTGAGATCAAATCTCATTTCTATTTGTGAAAAAGTGATAGAGAAGTTCTCCAATTATAGGCCAAGGTCTGGTATAAATTGAGAAATAATTCATTGGCCAAATCGATGCCATAATTGATTGTTCAAGCAACAAATGGAATTTTTTGATATTTAGTCGTTACCAATCATTAAGAGAATGTCCCTATCGATTTTAGACTCAACTTACACTGCTAAAAAATAGACCTTTCGTAACACCAATTTTACAACGGTCATAGTGTTAACCATGGTAATAGTTTATTTCTGGGCACTTTTTTTTTTGTATTTACTAAAGGACATGTCACAGCGGTCAAATGAAGCAATTGTAGTGAAAGGTACGCGGAGTGAAATAGTTTGAATTCAAGCACATACAATTAGCAATTTATCGTGATAAAAATGTGATTGAACTTGTATATCACCACGGTTTTTGTTTTCAACCGTGATGAAAGGTGATACATATTTATATATAAGAGAAATTATCTCTCGCTTCGGTACATAACAATTGTCTCTCTCAAAACAAAACCCTAACAACTCTTTCACTCGTCTCTCTCAAAACGAAACCCTAACAACTATGTCACTTGTCTCTCTCATATGAAAAACCCAAAGTGAAACCATAACATCGAATCTTAGCCAATGAGTATTTACAGATTCTTTTTCTCTATTATTTTTTTTCAAAATCTATTTCAATAGCTTGTTTCATGATGTTTGAACTTTCTTCTTGTTTTGACTTGTAGCTAGGAATGCTTGTTTCAATAAAGAGGGCGAAGCTAAAGTTAGCGTTGCAAACTTGTAGGTAGGGATGTTTAGTTTGCTGCTCTAACTTTAGCTTCATCCTTATTTCATTGTGGACACACCATTATGGGGTATGTATGGTACGTTTCTGAAGCATTCTATGATTTGATATGTTTGTTGTATTTGTTGTTTATGGTTTGTTGTTGATGAATGTCGTTGCTAATGTTTGTTTAAAAGATGAGTTTAATATATATTATGTGGTTTGAGTGTTTTTCCAATCCCTTACCGAATATATAACTTTCCAAACTACATTAGAAAACTATGATATGATAGATAAAGTTGTATTAGAAAACAAGTACACGTTCAATTCTTGACAAGAATTCTTCACACCGTTAACTACATGTTGTTCTTTGACAGTTCGAACTTGGTTTAATGATTGTAGGTCTTCAACCACCCCTATCTCCATCTCTTATATTTTTTGCAAAGTAAATAATATTTTCAAAAAGAACTAGAGGTGAAAGCAGGGGCAGTTGAAGAACTAGGATCATTAAACCGAGTTCTTACTGTCAAAGAACAAAATATGGATAAGATGTTGAATAACTATTGTCTAGAATTGAACGTGAACTTTTACTTCTAATATAACTTAATTTGTCATATTATAATGTTCTTGTGCAGATAAAAGGTTATATGTTTAGTGAGCATTGGCGAAATAAGCATTTCACATAATTTATAATAAACTCGGATCTATATATCACAACAGATATTTAGCACAACCGTTGTTAAATATGTTGCATTAAAGGATATCACAACGGTTGTTTAAAGTAGTCGTTATAGTAGGTAGCGCGCTACATAGATACATTCACAGTTGCACGTCTGTGGTGGAAAGCATCATACGTACAATCACAACTTACCTCACAATAGTTAGACCAGCGTGGTGGTGTCCCTTTTTCAACCATTGTGATAGGTGTTTTCCGTAGTAGTGTTAGTGAAAATAATATATTACATTATTAATATAGTTGATTGTTCAGTTAGAAAAAGTCTTCCAATCAATTAGACACTCTCCTAATCAACTAGTTAGACTTCAAAAATATTCCAGGTAGTTTGAGAAAATATGAGAGGTTTTTCAATTATTTTTAATGTATGTGATTTTTCCATAGTATTTCCAAAAATACACTTGGTTTTTTACAAGACACTGGCCACTAAGACGAACACGACCAAGAAAGCTTTCATTTTTCCTCTCTTTCAAAACTTTGAAGCTTTAAGTTTTTGCATCATTATCTTTAATGTTAGCATCATACAAGATCCTTGAATCTTCTTAATGAAGCTTGAGATATCTTCATGTTGATTACCATCATCTGAGAGCTGAGAGGTGAAACCATCTATGAACCATGAAACATAAGCCTTCACTTGAAAGTCATTTGACCACAGTGTTGACTTCAAAAGAAATGCCTTGATCTTCATGAACATCTTCAAGAGGATAGCTTGATTCAAAAGAATATCATAATCAACCATCTTGACTATCTTTGACTGCTTTATCTATCTTCAATAGATACTTACTTTCACTAGATATTGTTTGATATTAAGTGTTGTAATCATAAAAAATAAACAGCTACTCGGTTGACAAAAGCTTTGATATACATAAGCTTCACCCCTTGCATCATCTTAAAATTAAATACAAGCACATAGATCAACATTCTTTCCATTTTTTGAAAATGACAACACATCTCTCAGGGAGGTGGTAAAAGAGAAAACAGGTAGAGTGGTAAAACTCCTTCTCACATGAGTAGAGAGTATACTCTACTCCCCCTGAGAGTATACTTCTCTCCTTTAGAAAAATCAAAAGGACGGAAAAAGGATGCTAAAAAGTAATGCAAGCACATAATTCATAGAGATCTAGCATAATTTATTAAATAATGGAAAATATTACTCAATCAAAACATTATTTAAAGTATGGAAGGCGTGAACATGCAGAAATTTAAAACACAATTAGTTGCTAAAAATCAAATACATAGATGAGACTACTCTTCAGTATCCTCCTCCTCATCATCAGTGAACAACCCAGGAGGTAGACGCCCCACGTCTCGAACAAAGTGATGTGTCAAGAAGTTGATCTTCTTATCAGTTTGGTTTTGTCTCTTGATGATGTCCTTGGGTAGATCTTCAATCGAGGGTGTTTTGGGGATATCATAGTCAAAATCATTTAACTCAACAGAGCTTCTTTTTGAAGATATTCTTATTTCTCTATAGAACTTTTCTTCCTTTTGGGAGACTTTTGATATCTTTCCCCATTAACAATTTTGTACTACATTAAACCTAATGTTGCTCCTCTTATTTACGTTATATTTTGCACTGATACTTCTCATTCAAAGTTGTACCCAACATGTTCCAATATATTCGTAACCAATAACCATATAGAAGACATATTCCTGTCCTTTTTTCCCTTAACATGTGTTAGATCACTACACTTGTCTAGTTTGTCTCAATTTTGTTGGCATGTAACCACACTGCAGCAACATCAAACCTAGTCAAGTGACTGAAGTGAGAAAGCACAAGATAGTCTTGAGTATTTTTATTTCAACGGAACACCTCGTGCTGAGCATTTCGATACAAGTAAGTCGGTCCCTTTATTCGAACCAATAGCTCATGATACCATTTGTTGGGTCATGAGGAGGATCAACATTAAATGGGTTAAGAGTAACACACAAGTGAGATAGACGCCACAAATTCATTCAAAATATTAAGGTGATGGATGTGTGGGTTCTCGCACTTATAATACTCAAGTCTCCACATTTATAATCAATGTGAGACTCCAAATCACATTTAATTTATTATTCTCCATTTTTTCAAACAAAACAAAAATCATAGATTATAGATGGTTTCTCCATTCTTGCATCTCTCATGTCATCTTAGTCGTGAACAACCTGAAGACTCGTGTTTCGTCACACATTCATGTCTTAAATTACTTGTGCTAAAATCTACACTTGTCCATTTATTTCACCTTTCTAAACTCGATGACTCAACATTCTCTTAGGTCACGATAATCCGGTTAAAATTGAGTGTTTTTTAGACGTCAAATTTATCATGCATTTGTCTATATCTTTCAACAAAAGTAATTAAAGTGGCCAAAGACATGAGAGTTACTAAGTCATCCTCTATAGGGGTGGAAATAGGCTAGGCTAGGCTTTATAAGGCCTGGGTCTGGCCTACGATAAACTTAAAAGGCCTGAACCTGGCCTATGGCCTATTATAGGCTCTCTTTTTTGGCCTGTCCTGACCTTTTTAAAAGTCTGGTCTGGCCTGAAAACCTATTTACATGTCTTATTCTCATTATGGTTCTCAATTATTCCATATTTCTTAAGAAGCTTTATAGGATGACCTATATATATAAATATATATATATATATATATATATATATATATATATATATATATATATATATATATATATATATATCTATATAGGCCGACCTATTTATCATTTGTTCTAATATATATTCATATATAGGTCAATATATGTATCCTTTTTCTAATATATATGCATATATAGGACAATCTATTTGGCATATTTTTAATATATATGAAAATATAGGCATACCTATAAGGCTTCATAGGCTTTTTTAATAGCCTAAGTCTGACCTATTTAATTAAATAGGCCTTTAAAAAAGTCTAAGCCTGATTTTTTTATTAAAAAAGTCTGATCCGACCTGACCTTAATTAGGCTAAGCTATAGGTCCCTGTAGGCCGGTCTGACCAATTCCCACCCCTAATCCTCTATTAAATCTCTACTTTTCCTTAACATACGGTATTCCCTTGTTGTAAGACAGTGCACGAGTGGTGTACTATACTATTACTTTATTGTTGACCATATCATGAAGCCCCACGCTTGATCAACTACACGTCCGCAAGTGTTTCGTGCTGCACTACATTATACTTACACCAATTAAATAAACTTTGTGGATTAAAGAAAAATGAAATGCACGAATCTAGACAAAACAAACCAAATGATATCAGAATTTAGAGGGCGACAGAATAATAGCAAAACGATAAATTAAAGGCTGGCTTTCTTAAGGTCTTCAATTGTGGGAGACAAACCCAACAAAACATGACGAAACTAACAATATAATATCCTCACAAGCAATTCAACATTTTCAACTCATTTTAATTTATTATACAACTATCATGTAGTACATTCTAAGTGATTATTTTATTATTTCTTGAATATATTACAAAATTCATAATTAAATTTATGTAAATTTTAGTTACATATCGTATTTAGTGACCAAAATTTTGAAATGCGAGAATAATGGATTTTCCAAAATTGTTTAGTTTGTTGGTTAAGTGGAGAAGACAAGTTTGTATGGATTTCACGGATTATCTAGGTTTCATATGGAAAAGTTCGAACTCCTCTATTACCATGTTGATCTTAGAATCTTTAATGTCTTCAATTCCCTCGTACGGGATTTGAAGAACGTCCCACATAGCTTGTGTGCTCTTATGATGTGAAATACAGTATAATACTTTTAGACGTAAAGTTGAGATAAATATATTTTTCGTTTTCAAATTATACGAAGCCTTTTTTAGTTTCATCATTTGTCCAATTCTTTGGGTTTTTAATAGAGTTATCGACTTCGTTCCTAGGTGTGAAAAGTCCGTCAGAAACTACAACCCATAAATTTTGTCAATTGATAGTAAATGTACATGCATGTTTTCTTTCCAATAAGCATAATTCTCGTCTTTAAAAATTGATGCTTATACGCTCTCTTTTGATCATCGCCACCCATATTCTCAAACTTTTGAGTCACTTAGACCTGATCAAAAGACCATATCTGAGGCCAAATGTTGGGTGAGAATATGAAGTGGAGAAACGGTTTAAAGGGGGTTGAATAGACCCTTTAAAAATTTGACTGATTTTCTAAATTGTTTCTCAAGGTTTTCAAAATGAAATTCACAGTTTGAGTTGTGGAAAGCGATTTGCAAAAATAAAGACGTTATGCTTATCTTGGAAGGAATCAAAAATTCAATTATACTACAATTCACAATTATCTTTAGATTGTTAAAAGGCGATAACAAAAAGTTACAAACTATATTGAATTGATAAATTGCAAAGTTTCACGAGAAGTGTTTTTACAAAATTCAATTACAATAGGATTCTAACAACATAGTTTGTAGATTTTAATCACCACTAAAACACAAATAGATTCCAATTCTAACAAAACCTACACTTATGTGATTAATAGCTACCAACAAGAATTAACGATAAACTACACTAAGAAAGGATTACCTAAACATGCAATAACCTACGAAAATTAAAATGAGAGAGAGAGAGAGAGAGAGAGGAGAGAGAGAGAGAGAGAGAGAGAGAGTACACAAGGATGTATAGTTGTTCGGCTTTATCGTCCTTGCAGGCGCCTACTCCACTCCCCAATGGTTTCCCATTGAAAATTATTCTTCCACTATATTTTGACAAATATTACATGAGCTCATACAATCACAGAATCTACAATAATGTTGAGAAAATAAATCTCCTATCTGGATTTTGACTTGTATAAAACCTTTATGTTGACTTATCTGTGAAATCTTTACTTGATTATGGCTTCTTGAATTTTCCAGCTTCACCAATCTGCTTCAAATCTTCATATGTTGCAATCCCCCATATCCCACTAATTTCTTGAGCGATGAATTATCTGAAGATTTAGAAAAACTCCTACTTGTGAGTGCACTTTCCTTTTAGAAATGTTTTTAATGGTGTCAAAACTAGGACACTTAGTATTTGTGTATATTGGACCTTATTCTCTGTGTCTAGATGTGCATTTTAACCTTAGGATACTCAAAATCAGTTCAGAACTGTTTTTACAAGTTAAAATTAAGATTTTATGTGAAAAACTGGAGTATGTGTCAACGCATAGAGTTTTTAGGTTTAAACCTCTGTTAAGTAAGTGTCGATGCATAGAGTTTTCATGTTGACGCATAAAAGTTTATGTTTAGTATGTATCGACGCATAGAGTTTTCAGGTTGACGCATAAAAAATTTATGTTCAGTATGTGTCGACGGATTAGCACTTCAGGTTGACGCATAAAAGATTATGTTCAGTATGTGTTGACGCATAAGCACTTCAGGTCTCTTTAGGGTTGATGCATATGTTCTATAGGGCGATGCATACTAAAGAATTTGCAAAAAGAAACTTTGTATCCAGTCTGTGTCGACGCATAAGAACTTCAGGTAGACACATAGGTCATTCAGGTTGACAGATACGTACTATAGGTCGACGCATACTAAGTTGTTGGCAAAACCAAACTTTATGTCCATTTCAGGTCGACGCGTAGAGTCTTTTGGCCGACACATGCCGTCTAAAATTCCAAAAACTTGTAAAATTTCCTAAGTTTTGTTTTTCTGCTCTTTTCTCGTTCACACACACACACACACACACACACACACACACACACACACATACACACACACACACACAAACACACGCAAGCATACACGCACGCACGCATACATGCACACACACAGATATATATATATATATATATGTGTGTGTGTGTATATATATATATATATATATATATATATATATATATATATATATATATATATATATATATATAAGTTTGATAAGGTCCAATTTAGGATTTGTAAAATCAAATTGGGTTGAGATTACTTTGGGATTTAGGATTTGTAAAATTTCCTAAGTTTTGTTTTTCTGCTCTTTTCTCGTTCACACACACACACACACACACACAAGCACACACACACATACACACACATACACACACACACACAAACGCACGCAAGCATACACGCATGCACGCACGCACGCATACATGCACACACACAGATATATATATATATATATATAAGTTTGATAAGGTCCAATTTAGGATTTGTAAAATCAAATTGGGTTGAGATTACTTTGGGGGTTTCATTGATTAAAAACCAATTTGGGTTTTTCTTCCAAGACAAAGTGTGATTTGGGGGGTTTTTGACACAAGGTTTTGCAATTAAAATTCAGTCGAGTGAAAGCTTTGAAGAAATGGGTCTTTGTCAATGATACACAATTTACACGTCCATTTGAAATAACTTGAAATTCTTAGCGCAAGCAAAAGCTAGTAGAAGACGTATAGCCTCAAGGCGAGCCACCGGAGTATAAGTTTCCTCATAATCGATGCCCTCCTCTTGGCTATAGCCTTGCGCCACTAGTCGGGCCTTATTGCGGGTTATCACTTCGTTTTCGTCAAGTTTTTTTCTAAAAACCCATCGGGTGCCAATTACTTGATGATCTTTAGGACAAGGGACAAGGTCCCAAACGTAGTTTCTTTTAAATTGATTTAGTTAATCTTGCATGGCAATAAGCCAATGCTTATCAAGCAATGCATCTTTAGCGTTTTTAGGCTCTACTTGAGACACAAACGCAAAGTGATAACAGAAATTACTTATCTTAGAATGAGTAGTTACTCCCTTTGTGATGTCTCCAAGTACGTTGTCGATAGGATGATCCTTTGATGTCTTCCAAGTCAAAGGTAGACCTTCCATTGCAGCTGGACTTTCTTCCTTTTTCTTTTCATGATCGTCATCCTCTTTCTTCTCATCGTCTACCACTTTAGGTTGATCAATTCCTTGTTTAATTACATTGAAGATTTCTTGAGACGATACACCTACATCATGAAAAACAATACCTTTTCCAACATCGTTTGGGTAAGACTCACCAAAAGCAACGTGTACGGACTCTTCAACTATAAGCAATCTCTTATTATAAACCCTATACGCCTTGCTAGATTGTGAGTATCCAAGGAAGATACCCTCGTTGGCTTTTGCATCGAATTTACCAAGATTATCCCTATAACTATTCAAGATATAACATTTGCATCCAAAGGCATGTAAGTGAGAAACATTTGGTTTTCTACCTCTAAGTAGCTAGGGGGTCTTGTCTAGAATAGGACGTATGAGTACCCTATTCATGACATAACATGTCGTGTTAATGGCATCCGCCCAAAAGTACTTAGGCAAATTACCTTCATTGAGCATAGTTCTCGCTAACTCCTATAACATTCTATTTTTACGTTCCACAACACCATTTTGTTATGGTGTTATAGAAGCGGAAAAGTTATGCTCAATGTAATGTTTGTCACAACATTTCTCAAATAGGTGATTTGGAATTCTCCTCCGTGATCACTTCGAATGGAAACGATTCTGAAATTCATTTTGGTTTGGAATAACCTAAAAAATTGCTTAAACGTCGGGTAGGTTTCATCTTTACTTGACAAGAACAAGATGTTAGTTCCTGGATTGGCTGGAATTTTGGTAAAACAAAGTATATTCAATGTTGATGTCAAGGTGCTGATGTTGCAACATTGAAGTCTTAACACTGGGATGTGTTAAGTAGTTAAGTGCTGAAGTTGGATGTCTGATGTCACACAGGTGATGTTGTAACATCAGATCTGCAGAATTAACAACAACAGGATATGTTGTTAGGGCACGCGTGTTAGCTGGAATTGTGGAGAGTGGTTGACTCATTGGATGAGAATATCTTGGGATAGATATTTTCTGTTACATGGGAGATTTGATTGCAGGTCTGTTAGAGAATTAAAAGGTTGAAGATTTAAAAAGATTTTGGGGATAAAATCTGTTTTGAAGATTCAGTTTTAATTAACATATCTGATCAAATATTGTGACAAGTCCAAGCCCAATTCAGGAGCTATATAAAGCGCACAAGACCAAAGGGAAAAAGCGACAGAAAACATTCAGAAGATCAAGAGCAGGAGGCTTAGTGTCTAGAGTTTGTTTAAAGTGCTTTTATTTACACTATTCTAGGCTTTGAATAGGTGTTAAGTTTCTGTCCTCTCTAGAAGCTGTGAAGCAATAGAGAGTTGTGAGATTTGATCGAAGCTGTGAAGTAAGATCAAGGGTACTCAAAGTGGTTTCTTTGAGTGTTTGTAAGGGATTGAGTAGTGTTCTCATACCTAAGTGGTTTCTTAGGTAGGAAGTCATTAGTAGAGTATAAGTTTAGGAGATTGTCAACGGGTTGTTGAGTCTGTAAATTATATCTACAAGTAGTGAATTCCATCCCTGGCTTGGTAGCCCCCAGAGTAGGTTGGTTATAACCGAACTGGGTCAACAATTCTTGATGTTATTTTACTGTTCTTGCTGTCCATTGTGCAGAGTGTGTTGTTGTGACATCACATCTTAACATCACACGTCTGATACCAGAATTTCAATTGGTATCAGAGCAGGCATCCTGTCTGTCTCTGGGTGAGATCTAGGGAAGTTACTTTCTGGTGTAAAGATGGACAAAGAAGTTTGAGGATTCGTCAACAGACCCCCTATTTTGGATGGATCCAATTATGACTATTGGAAGCCAAGGATGACCACCTTCTTAAAATCCTTGGACAATAGGGCTTGGAAGGCTGTTATTAAAGAGTGGAAAGCACCTGTTGTATGTGAGAAGGATGATGCTGGTAAAGATAAAGAAGGCACCTCTAAGCCAAAGCCTGAAGAAGAGTGGACCAAGGAGGAATACGAGCTTGCACTTGGAAATTCCAAAGCTCTAAATGCCATCTTCAATGGAGTGAATAAGAATATCTTCAGGTTAATCAATACCTGTGAAGTTGCTAAGCAAGCATGGGATATCTTGCAGGCTACTCATGAAGGAACATCTAGAGTCAAGATGTCAAGACTTCAGATTTTAACATCAAAATTTGAAAGCCTGAAGATGAAGGAAGATGAGACTATTCATGATTTCCACATGAGTGTTCTTGAGCTGGCCAATGCATCTAGTGCTCTTGGAGAGAAGATGTCAGATGAAAAGCTTGTGAGGAAGATCCTTAGGTCCCTACCTAAGAAGTATAAGATGAAGGTTACCGCCATTGAAGAATCACAAGACATCAGCAAGATGAGAGTAGATGAGCTCATTGGATCTCTTCAAACTTTTGAGCTTGGGTTGAAAGAGGAAGAACCAGAAAAGAAGCCAAAAAGTATATCCTTGGTGTCAAATGATGCATGAAGAAAAAGGAAAGAGTTCTGAATCGCAGGAGGATCTATCTCAGGCCATAGTTATGTTGGGAAGACAGTTCACCAAAGTATTCAAGAGAATGAATAATAACTCCAGGCCTAATGTCAAGAACATGACTTCTGACACCAGCAAGAAGGATGAAGAGAAAACTACCCAAGATAAAGGAGTTCAGCGCTTTAAGTGTGAAGGGTATGGACATGTCAAGAAAGAATGTCCCACCTTCTTGAAAAAGCAGAAGAAGGGCATGACAGTTTCATGGTCTAACTCTGATAGTGAAAGTGAAGGCGAGTTAGCAAAGCATGTGAGAGCTTTAACAGGAGCTGTGGTTTCTGATGATGATTCTAGTGATGGAGAAGTAACTTATGAGGAGTTAGCATCTACCTATCAAGAGTTGTGTTTAAAAAGTGCTGAGATTTGTCAAGAAAATAAGTGCCACAAGCAACAGATTGCTCAGCTAGAGAATGAAAAGATAGATCTGGAAAATGAAGTGGTGCTAGTTAGAGCTCACCTTGATCAAATGACCAAGTCTGTTAGGATGCTGAGCTGTGGTACAGACACACTTGACAAGATTCTTCAGTCAGAAAATGCTGCTGGAGAAAAAGCTGGGATACGTTATGTGGCTGAGAACAAGGGAACTTCAGAAGGAAGCACTTCAGGTTCAAAGAAGGAAGTGTCACAACTTTCATCTCAACATCAGCCAAAGAAGCAGGATCCTACCCCTAAGAAAGCTGATGTTTCACAACCTAAGAAGATTGAGAAGAAGACTGGTCCCTATCAGAAGAGAAAGCAGCCACAGGGAGCTAGCCAATATATGCCCCCACAATACCATGAGAGCATGCAAGCTGCTCAGTTCAAATAGCAAATGTCTCATCAGGTGTCTCAACATCATGACAACTGGTATGGTTATGGTTATGGATACACCAATGTTGTTCCTTATATATATGGAAGAAGAAAGCCACACCATCATGGGAGACAATCAAGGAAACAACATTCTCAGCCGTCTTATGGGAGAAGATATCAACATAATAGATGGCAGGGCAGTTATGGTAGGAGGAAATCACATTATGGATGGCAGCATAAGAAATCTCATCATGACAGAAGATTCAGAGATGAAAGGGTGAGATGCTATTACTGTGGAAGGTTTGGACATATGCAGTACTCTTGCTACAAGCTACATGGATACCCTCAACCTCAAAATAGATGGAGAGAGCACAGGCCCAAAGTTGTTAAATAATGGGTACCTAAGGAGAATGTGAAGTGCTTGTTGGCTCACTTGGCTGACAAAGAGTTTGAAGAAGGAACATGGTATTTTGACAGTGGGTGTTCCAAACACATGTCTGGATGTAGATCCATGTTTGCTGAATTTAGAACTTGCCCCCCTCTTGAAGTTATATTTGGCAATGGAGAGAAAGGAGTTGTTGCAGGAGTTGGGAAAGTGCAAGGTGATGGTAGACCTGAACTTGACAATGTTATGTTTGTCAATGGCTTAAGTGCAAATTTGATCAGCATAAGCCAGTTGTGTGATGAAGGTTACAAGGTAAACTACACTAAGCATGAGTGTGTGGTTTCTGATGAGCAAAATCAGATTGTTATGAAGGGTGCCAGAACCAAAGACAACTGTTATCAGTGGACCTCTCTTGAAGGAGATTCAACTAGTGATGTACAAGTTGATGTTATAACATCAGACTATGACATCAGGATGCTGAAAGGTCACTCAAAGTTAACAAGTTCTGATGTGAGTTGTTTAAAAGGAAAGTCTTTATGGAGGGAGAAAATTAGTAATTGGTCTTTAAAAAATACTGAAAAGCTGGCGCCATACCTCAGACCATCATTCTCTAGTGTAGCAAGATCACGGTTCATCAAAGAGCATATCTTCCGCCCGTTCGTCTTCGTCAACAAGAAGAATCATCTGAACTCATACTGCCTCAAGGGAACCATGTAGACGTCGTCTCCATCAAAGAAATCTGTCGCTCAAAGCTCTTCGCGAGATAAGGCTAGGGTTTCTTCAGAAGAGGGATTTGCAGAAGAAGCTTTGAATATAGAACCTATCTCAATGATGCTCCCCGAATCAGGTACTTCGAGACCCACTAAACTAACTCCTAAGAGACCTGCTACTATCTTCAAGAATCCTGAAACAAAGAAGGTTGTTACTAGTGTGTTATTTGGGGACAAAACTGTGCCGAAATCATATACGTCTCAAACTATTGAAGAGAAGTTTGATGTAGACAATAGGATGGGTAATCTTGCCTCAAAGATTATGGACAAAGGTATCCCTGTCAAAGGAATTTCAATCCCACTGAATCGGATGCCAGCTGAGAAAGACAACATGCAGAAAGGTAAGTCAAGTCTTCAACAACTTACAATGACAGCTATTGAAGATGCTGATCAGAGTGAATACATGCATGAAGAAACAAATGTTGAGGAGAATGTTAGGACATCTGCTGAACCCACTTCAGTTGATGATATTCATGGTGAAGCAGATGTTGAAGAGGAGGTTAGAACATCGCTGATTAGGGAGGCTGAGACTACTGATGTAATTGATGTTGATGACTTGTCTGATGATGAAGTCATTGGAAGAGCAGTGCCTAGTCTATCCAAGAGACTAAGAACAAGAAAAGGGAAGATGGTTGAATCACCGTCAAAGAAGGCTTCTGATGAGAAGAGGAAAAAGACTGCTGTTGGGCCAACAAAAGCATGGAGTAAGGTTGATGTGAATCCCAGAAAAAGGAAGCTAATGGAAGAATCTGAATCAGAGTATGATGTTGAGGATGATGTTCAAGACATCACTCCTGCCAGAAAGACAATCTTGAAGAGAATTGCTGACAAAATACCTGAGGTTCCGGTTGATAACATTTCATTCCATTATGCAAGCAGTGCGTCGATGTGGAAGTTCATCTGTCTAAGAAGACTTGCTCTTGAAAGAGAGATTGGGAAAGAAATTATGGAGATTAAAGAAATCATAGAGGTGATCAAGGCTGCTGGTCTGATGAAGACGGTTCATGGGTTCTCTGAGTGCTATGACAGCCTGGTTAAGGAATTTGTGGTCAATATTCCGGTGAAGATTTCAGACAAAAGCAGTGTGGACTACATGAAAGTGTTTGTGAGAGGAAGATGTGTTGAATTCTCTCCTGAAGTTATAAACAAGTATCTAGGAAGAAAAGATGAAGAATTTGCTGAGCTAGAAGCCACTGAGAATGATGTCTGCAAGGAAATAACTGCTGGTCAAGTTAAGGTGTGGCCCTTGAAAGGGAAACTGCCAACTAGCAAACTTAGTATTAAGTATGCTATCTTACACAGAATTGGAGCTGCAAATTGGGTGCCTACCAATCATAAAACAACAACAGCTGTGGGACTAGGGAGGTTTATTTATGTTGTGGGTACTAAGAAGAAATTTGACTATGGAGCATATGTGTTTGAGCAGACTGCGAGACATGCCACCATTAATGCTATCAAACTGCCTATAGCTTTTCCTTCACTCATCTGTGGAGTTATGATAAAACAACATCCAGGCATCTTAACAAGTTCAGACACAGCCTGCAAGAGGAAATCAGCTTTATCTTTGCATCCCAAACTGCTTGCTGGGAGTCATGTTCCAGACATTGTTACAACATCAAGTTATGGGATTAAAAAGGTCAATACAAAATCTGAGCTGATTCAAGAATTAAGGGCAACCTGCAAGGATCTTGATATGGTTATCAAGACCAGCACTGACAGGAAAATAAAGATTGAGAAGATGATTCAAAGTTTGGAACAAGATGATCATGCTGACTCAGAAGATGAAGGACAAGATAGTGCTGATGAAGCAAGCTCAGAAGAAGACTAGCTTATCTTGCCTTCAGTAGTTTTAGTTTTTGCTTTCGTTTTTTTTGCTATGCTAGGTTTGTAATTTGAATATTGTGCTGTTTTATGCACTGTTTATGTTTTTAGTTTCCTTCTATGATTTGTTTTGCCTGTTTACTAACTGAGAGGCTAACAATGAGAGCTAGGGTGTACTGACTATAGTTAATAGGGCTTCTTATAGAAGTTTGCCTAATTGTGGCTAAAAAGGGGGAGAAAATAGCCAAGATAGTCAAGAGTATTATTGCCATATGCTGCTAATATTAAGAGGGAGTTAGATTGATGCTGCTAAAAGGTGGTTAGTTGAAAGAACTTGTGAAGATATTTTGACATTTGAAGAGTGCAGCCAAGCAGACATCTAGGGGGAGTAATGTGCTGCACATTATGAGCTACTGAACAGCTGTGATGCTGGTTCATGTTTTAGAGGGGGAGTACCAATTGGCTGTTGTCAATAATGAAGATGGTGCTGCAGCAGATCAAGTGATGAAGACTTTGAAGATTATTAAACTACTGCTGATTGAGAGTTTCAATTTTTTTTGAAGATTATTCCGTTGCTGAAATCTCTGAAGGTGCAGAGTGCAGAAGTTGATTGTAGAGTACAGAAGTTGTTTTAGCCAAAATTAGCCAAAGGGGGAGATTGTTAGTTCCTGGATTGGCTGGAATTTTGGTAAAACAAAGTATATTCAATGTTGATGTCAAGGTGCTGATGTTGCAACATTGAAGTCTTAACACTCGGCTGTGTTAAGTAGTTAAGTGCTGAAGTTGGATGTCTGATGTCACACAGGTGATGTTGTAACATCAGATCTGCAGAATTAACAACAGCGGGATATGTTGTTAGGGCACGCGTGTTAGCTGGAATTGTGGAGAGTGGTTACCTCATTGGATGAGAATATCTTGGGATAGATATTTTCTGTTACATGGGAGATTTGATTGTAGGTCTGTTGGAGAATTAAAAGGTTGAAGATTTAAAAAGATTTTGGGGATAAAATCTGTTTTGAAGATTCAGTTTTAATTAACATATCTGATCAAATATTGTGACAAGTCCAAGCCCAATTCAGGAGCTATATAAAGCGCACAAGACAAAAGGGAAAAAGCGACAGAAAACATTCAGAAGATCAAGAGCAGGACGCTTAGTGTCTAGAGTTTGTTTAAAGTGCTTTTATTTACACTATTCTAGGGTTTGAATAGGTGTTGAGTTTCTGTCCTCTCTAGAAGCTGTGAAGCAATAGAGAGTTGTGAGATTTGATCGAAGCTGTGAAGTAAGATCAAGGGTACTCAAAGTGGTTTCTTTGAGTGTTTGTAAGGGATTGAGTAGTGTTCTCATACCTAAGTGGTTTCTTAGGTAGGAAGTCATTAGTAGAGTATAAGTTTAGGAGATTGTCAACGGGTTGTTGAGTCTGTAAATTATATCTACAAGTAGTGAATTCCATCCCTGGCTTGGTAGCCCCCAGAGTAGGTTGGTTGTAACCGAACTGGGTCAACAATTCTTGGTGTTATTTTACTGTTCTTGTTGTCCATTGTGCAGAGTGTGTTGTTGTGACATCACACCTTAACATCACACGTCTGATACCAGAATTTCACAAGACCCAACAAAATCTAGAGTAATCGTCTACAATAACAAAGCCATAGTAATTTCCACCTATGCTCTTGGTCCTAGAGGTACCAAAAAGGTCCGTGTGGAGAAGCTCAAGATGTCTAGAGGTAGAAACAAGGTTTTTTCGATTTAAAAGAAATTATTGTTTGGTTCTGAAATTCTGGCACAGATATCAGATGTCCTACACAGATGTTGAGACACTGATATCCAACACAATGAACAAGATAACAATAATAACAACAGTGCAGAAAGTAAATAACACAGTGATATATTTACCCAGTTCGGATCAACAATCCTACTATGGGGGCTACCAAGCCAGGGACGAAACCAATATACGATAGTATCAATTCACAGATCATACAATAACCAAACCCTGTTATAATATGCTCACTTAATCACTACCCTTCCTATGACTTCTACCTAAGACTCACCTAGGTATGAGGCCCTCCTCAAATCCCTCTACAACCACAACCTGTGATTGGTTTCTTTCCACACAAGTAACACCACGAAAGTCACACTTTCAAAACACACAATTCTCAATACTTCAAAGCTTATGAGAATTGACACACAAGAAACTCAATGCTTAAAAGCTTATGAGTAACTGACAGAACTTACAACACAAAAACCAGTCCTTATACTGTTATCAGAATGATACCAGTTAGGCTCACAAATAACACTCGAAAACCCTAACAAAAACACACGTAAGTTCCACATCTAAAACTAGTTTTACACCAGTCAATATATAGCATTAAATCTGGACTGGATTGGGCTTCAAAAACGCAGCAAAGAGACTGCTCACAAATCTGCAAAATAAACTCCAAGAAAATAGGTCTTCAATCTAAAGTTTCCTAATATGTCTCCATAATTAGAAAGCGCTGAAAATCCGAAAAGACCAATACAAAACACAATTCAAAAATACTTTGGATGCCACATAGGATAACCAAATATTCACAGAATATTCAGTAACAATTAACACCAACAGAATCTTCTTCAAAACTGAGTTTAGGCGCGATGTCCTATGAGCCAGTATGGGTCATCTTCATTCGACATGTTGAATGCAGCAAATTAGAACAACTTGTTTCAACATCTTGCTGCTAGAATAGTTTTAGCAAAATAAATGCCAACCACAAAAACAACGAAATAATAATCTCCCCCTTTGGCTTATTTTGGCTAAAACTACACACCAAACCAATCTTGTAAAGAAGCACAAAAAAAATCTATATCAGAGACAACAGCGAAATACCAACACATAGCAGAAAAAAACAGCATAGTAGCACTCCAAAAAACAGCATAGCAACACTCCCCTTCAACTGCAAACTACACACAGTACAACATAGAAAAAAAACTCCCCCTCAACTGCAGCAACACAAACATTCCACATTCTCCCCCTCAGCTGCAGCACACAACACACATAATCACACTACTCCCCCTTTTTAGCCTGAAATATGACAAAGGCAAGTAGAACATTTATTAATCTTTGAGAAATGGTCAAATCATAGACCAGAATAAACAGCATCAGAGAGCAGATGCACACCACATCACATGACCAAGTGTCATGTACAAACTTCAGCATTTTTCCCTTATGCACACACTGCACTACCAGAAACTCCTTTAATATTTCCAATCTGGCAGCCAGAAGGAACATTAATTGCTATAGTTCCTCATGAATGCAAACCCCAAGTCTGCTCCTCGGGTTTTCAAACTGAACTGCATCCAGAGCCTTGGTAAATATGTCAGCAAGCTGATTTTCTAGGCTCACATGCTCAAGAGTTATGACTTTGTCCTCCACAAGTTCTCTGATGAAGTGATGCCTGATATCAATGTGCTTAGTCTTGCTATGTTGAATAGGATTTTTAGAAATATTAATAGCACTCAGGTTGTCACAAAATAATGTCATGACATCTTGTGTGACATTATACTCAGATAGCATTTGCTTCATCCACACCAGTTGAGCACAACTACTTCCAGCTGCTAGAGAAACAAAATTTTGCTTCTTACTAAACCATGAAATAAGATTATTTCCCAAAAAGAAACATCCTCCAGAGGTACTCTTCCTATCATCAGCACTTCCAGCCCAATCAGCATCACAGTATCCTACTAAAATGGGACTTGAGTCATGGGAGTACAACAACCCATAATCACATGTACCACTTACATACTTAAGAATTCTCTTAACTTGATTGATGTGACTGACCATGGGTTCTGCTTGGTATTTTGCACACACGCCAACAGCAAAGGTTATGTCTGGCCTACTTACTGTAAGATACAGCAGACTTCCAATCATGCTTCTGTATAGACTTTGTTCAACATTCACTCCCTTTTCATCTTTGGATAACTTCAAGTGAGTAGGAGCAGAAGTTCTCTTATGCTTGGCATTATCCAGTCCAAACTTCTTCACAATGTTCCTCGCATATTTGCTCTGACAAATAAAAATGGAATCTTCCATCTGCTTGACTTGTAATCCAAGGAAGTAGGTCAATTAACCTACCAAGCTCATCTCAAATTCAGACTACATTTGGTTGACAAAATGTTGGACCATTTCATCTGACATCCCACCAAACACAATATCATCTACATAAATCTGGGCAATCATTAGTTTCCCATCCTTCTCCTTGACAAAAAGTGTTTTATCAATACCACCCTTCCTATATCCATGGTTGACTAAGAACTCAGTCGGCCTTTCATACCAAGCTCGTGGAGCTTGTTTCAACCCATACAAAGCCTTCTTTAGCTTGAAAACATGATCAGGAAAATTTGGATCCACAAACCCTTTAGGCTGCTCAACATAGACTTCCTCATTAAGATAGCCATTCAGAAAGGCACTATTGACATCCATTTGAAACAATCTGAATTTCAACAAACATGCCACTCCTAGCAGCAATCTGATGGATTCCATTCGAGCCACAGGAGCAAATGTTTCATCGAAGTCTACTCCTTTAATCTGTGTGTATCCTTGAGAAACTAATCTGGCCTTGTTCCTGGTAACAACTCCTTGTTCATCAGACTTATTCTTATAAACCCATTTTGTTCCAATCACATTTGTTCTTGTTGGTCGTGGTACTAGTTCCCAGACTTCATTCCTCTTGAATTGACAAAGCTCATCTTGCATAACACTTATCCAGAACTCATCTGTCAATGCTTCTTTGACATTCTTTGGTTCAATCTTTGAAACAAAGCATGCATTTGACACAGCCTCCCTTGTTCTGGTTCTTACACCTTCATTCAGATTTCCAATAATCAATTCCTTAGGGTGATCCTTCTGAATCCTTATAGAGGATCCCCTGTTAGCATCCTTTACCTCTTCATTCTCAGGTCTAGTGTCGGTTTCATGAGCATTAATTTCTACGGACTCAGTGTCTTGTGAGATTTCATTGTTCATGGGAAGGCATGCTCCAACATCATCTGGGACATCTTCGTCTTTCCCAGAGTCATCAACCACCACATTTATGGATTCCATCATCACCTTAGTTCTGGAATTAAATACCCTATATGCTTTACTATTTGTAGAGTATCCCAAAAATATCCCTTCCTCGCTCTTAGGATCCATCTTTCGCCTCTGCTCACGATCCGCCAAGATATAGCACTTACTCCCAAACACATGGAAATACTTCACGTTTGGCTTTCTACCTTTCCATAGCTCATAAAGAGTGACAGAAGTACCTGATCTGATAATCACCCTATTGTGTATATAGCAAGCGGTATTCATGGCTTCAGCCCAAAAGTGATATGGAAGCTTTTTGGCATTAATCATGACCCTTGCACACTCTTGTATAGTCCTATTCTTACGTTCCACCACACCATTCTGCTGAGGAGTGATCGGTGATGAGAATTCATGAGTGATTCCTTCAAATAAGCAAAACTCTTCAAACCTGCTATTTTTGAATTCTTTCCCATGGTCACTTCTGATTCGAACAACACCACAATCCATTTCTCGTTGAATCCTTTGACACAACTCTTTGAAGGCTGCAAAAACTTCAGGCTTTTCTCTGATAAAGCTTATCCAGGTGAATCTGGAGTAATCATCAACGACAACATAGGCATACTTCTTCCCACCAAGACTTTCAACCTGCATAGGTCCCATTAAGTCCATGTGAAGCAGTTCCAGAACTCTAGAAGTTGTGGTAAGATGTTGAAGCCTCTTGTGTGACACCCTTGTTTGCTTCCTAACTTGACATTCACCACATATTCTATCCTCATCAATCTTCAGCTTGGGAATACCTCTAACAGCTTCGCTTGACATAACTTTCTTCATTCCTTTCAAGTGTAAGTGACCCAATTTCTGATGCCACAGTTTGGTTTCATCTTCCTTTGACATCAAACAGGTAGACAAACTTTCCGATTCTTGAGGATTCCACAGATAGCAGTTATCCTTAGACCTAGTTCCCTTCATAACAACTTCATCTTTCTCATTGGTAACTAGACATTCAGATTTTGTGAAATTTACTTTGAGTCCTACATCGCACAGTTGGCTTATACTGATCAAATTAGTGGTCAGCCCTTTGAAAAATAGAACACGATCCATATTTGGTTGTCCTGTGTAGTGCAGCTTTCCAACACCTTTTATTTCACCTTTTGATCCATCCCCAAAAGTGACATAATTGGTGGAGTGAGGCTTGATATCTGACAAGAATTTCTTCACACCAGTCATGTGTCTTGAACAACCACTGTCAAAGTACCAATCTTCTCTTGCAGATGCTCTAAGAGAGGTATGTGCTATGAGATCGGCTATCATATTTCTAAGAGTCCATCTTCTCTTCACTTTAGCCCAACTCTGTCCTTTATTTTGTTGACGAGCATTTTTGGGATAGCCGTGCAACTTGTAGCAAAAGGATTTTAAGTGACCAATCTTTCCACAGTAATGGCATCTCCATGGTTTATACTTTGAACTACATACTCTTTTCTGATGCTTCATCTGATGTTGAAACATGTGATTTGACATCCCCTCTGTAGTACCCCAAAATTTACCCTACCTTTTTCTGGCTTTTGCTTCGCGTTCATCTGCATTTTTAGGTCATAACTCATAAACATATCATTGCATTGGTTTTCTGAGACATGGGATCGAAGGATTTTCTTATTACAAGTGTTTGCCCTATTCGGGACGATTCTGCAAGTCATCTTCTGCAAAGTTCATCAGCGTACATCTGGGTGATTTAAGTTTTTATTCATGGTTGAGCTTGTGGACTGTTTATTGGTTGAGATTCTTCAGTGGATCATGGGAGTGGCCAGATCGTTCAGTGGTAGCTGTGACCATTTTATCAGAGGCTGGTGAATAGTTTATGATTGGTTTTGAATTCTTTGGGTTATCCATTTTCTATCCATCATGACTATTTTCAACCATTGTAACCAATTTTCTTTCCACATTCAAATTTATTTCAATATCTATTCCTTACCATTTTCAAATCATATTTTCATCTAAATATCCATTTTAGTCCATTTCCTTAAATAAAACCAAATATCTAATCCATATTTCCCATCCATTTTTTTCTAATCCACTTTCTAATCCATATCCATCTTTGGATCCAAATCCAATTCAAAGTCCATTTTAATTCATTTCTATCCAATTCAAACCAATTTCCATAATATCCATTTGTTAACCCATTTCAATTTCCATTAACCATTTATCCAAATTTAATTCATTATCCACTTTTAATATCAAATATTATCCATTTTTTAGCCATTAAACCATTGTCCATTCTTGTTCATCCCAAATCCAAAATCATATTCATTTTCTAAAACTTCAAAAACCATATCCAAACACATCTCATCCAATCCATTTTCATTTTGAATTCACACTTAAAAACAAATTCACATTTTCTCATATGTTGTCCATTACAAACAGGTCCATCACCATTTTTGTTTAAGCCCATTTATTCAAAATAAAGGAAAAAATGTCGTTTTCACTATAGCAAATCAACACTCAATAGAAAACACATATCAGAGAAACTGAAAAATAACGGCAGCAATTTGAAGAGAAAAATCGCAGTGAAAAATGACATAGCAGCTTAATTATTCAAGTTTTCATGACAGAAAATTACATAGAAGAAAAACTCAACAAACTTCAATAACAAAAAAATTCAAGGAGAGTTCATAACCAAGGATCTACACCAGAATTTCACTCTAACCAAATTCAGTTACAAACTATAACAAACTTTCCCTCTAGATCCTTCCAATCTTCTCTATAAAACTTCACCATCTTTATACTTCAGGCTCTCTTCTTCATTCTGCACCATTTTCTCAATTCTCATTCCTTCAATCTTCATCTTCTTCAACCAATTCTCTGCAACTTCTTCCATTCTCATCACACACAAATCAACCTGCAAAAATACCATCACTTCATCAGTTACCATTCGAATCATCTTGCGTCATTCTCTCTCGCTTCCACCATTATTCAATTCCAATACTCAGCAAATTTTGGTTCTGCTCAATTCGTATTCGAGCTTCAAGAACATTCTCCAGCTTTAACAATCTTCAACCTCTTCTAACACAAGTTCACTCGCAGCTGCAAAAATCAACATCACGATCAAATTTGCAACATCAACAGATCATTGAAACTTATTGGAAATCAACAACGCTTCATAACCTGCAAGGAGAATTTGTAATTCAATCAACCGCACAACACTGTAGCCGCGACTCGCATCGAGAACGAAAGATCAACGACAACGACAGAAGAAGCACATGCACGAGAAGTAGAAGGAGAGGAAAGCGGATTAAATCGAAAGCGAAGTGAAGTTCGCATACCTGAGTTCGTGAATTGAAGCGCCATCGGAGCGACTCCAATAGGTAAGTGTCGCTGATCTATTTCGCCTCGATCTTTTTTCCGATTCTGTGTTTGTTAGATTAGAGATCTTTTCGTTGTGACTTATGAGAAGACATTGTGAGGTTCCCGCCGCCGCCGGCGTGAGGCCATGGCGCGGCGGATGTGGTTCATTTTTTAGCGAGGTTGAGAGCTTTGAGAACGAGTGCGTGAGGAGTCTGTTTCACGACGAGTCTGAACCGAAGGAAGATGAAGACGGCGAGGATCTATTTGACGACGTGTCCGCGACGGCACCATTGACGGAGGAATCATTGAGGTCGTTGAGGAAGAAGCAAGCTTCTCGTGGCGGTGTCATTCCGGTGATGTTGTTCGTGAATGGAGAAAAAGACGTCACGAACTACGTGTTATTTGTTTTGGTTCCGGCATGGTGTCGTTGTTTTCCGGTGTAAGCTGAGGATGAGATGGTGAGATGAATAAGGCGTGAAAGGCGATTGAAGAAGAGAAGGTTGAGCGATGGACAAAGGTGAGGGAGAAGGAGAGGTTAGAGAACGTGAATTTTGTTTAGGTGAGGGGCGAACGGAGAGAGGTTTCTGGTGAGAGGTTGGTGACGGCGCAAGAGAGATGAAGGGGAAGTCATCAGGAAATGAAGGGAATATGTGAGCTTAGGGTTTTCTGCTGCAAGGGATCATTGGTTTTTTTTTCAACCTACGAGTTTGGATTGGGCCTCTCCGCCCATGGTTTCATTTTCCAAACCATACACTCCAATTTTTGACCACAACCCTTGTTCACTTCCGCACCCCCTCCTCTTGGCTGAAGAAAACCTTTGGACCTAACACAAAGGCCCACACGCCATAAGCTACTATCCACAACCCCGTTTTTTACTCACGCACCCCTTGTAGCTTCAGAAAATCTTTGGGCTTCAGACCACAAGCCCAGCACCTGCACCCGCTGTTCACAAGCTAGTTTCGCTTACTGAACCCCTTCAGCGCATGAGATCTTGGGCCTGAGCTAAAAGCCCATTCGCCTTGCTTTCAGCACCACCCTGAATTCTGCTGCACCCTTCATTGTTGTTTAATTTTAGGTTTTTGTTAATTGTTTTGATTAATTGATTAGGTTAATTAGGATAGTTAACATTTTAGTTAATTAGAGTTTTATTAGATTCTAGAAATTAGATTTTAATTAGAGAATTAGAATTTAATTTTGGTTTTTGATTTTAATTTTTAATCCTAATTTTGGTTAACTCACTTTTACTAGTTAGATTTGATTTTAGAATTTGACTAGTTAGGATTATATTTTTAGTTAGAAATTAATTGGAATTAATTTTAGGATTAATACTAGTTTTAATTCTAGATTTAACTTTAGGATTAATTTTCTTTAGATTTAGTTTAGAATTAACTAGAACTAATTTTAGAATTAATTTTAATCTTAGATTAATATTTTCTTGTTAGAATTTAATATTGCTTTTTCTTAGCATTTTAATTCAACTTGGATTATCTTGATTACTTTGTGATTAATTCCTGATTAAATGCTTCTTTGCTTACTTAATTTTCTTCATCCCTCTTTAAGATCAACTTAACTTCCATCTTGGAAGTAAGTTGCTTCTTATGTTTTTCTCCTCTCTTTTTAAGATAGAGTTCTCATACCACACTAAACCTTAGGACCTCCAAGCATGCTAACATTAGGGTTGAGTCTTAGTCTCCCTCATTAGTTTTCACCTTTTGCTCCTTTTGACTCTCTTCTCTCTCATCTTATAATAAAAGTAAAAAAACACTTAATAAAGGCATAACACATATTGTATTTAGGCCTTTCATGTGGGAACAAGGATGTAAGGGGTCTTCTCTCACTTTCTTAGAATGTTTAGCATACGTCCCGTCTTGGGTCGATATGCGAGGCATTCGATCCTATATGAAGGACTTAAATACAATACGAGTTACAAAACACAAAAATAAACAAAACACTTCTTAGAGGACAAAACAAACAATTTTTGTTCTCATCTCTTCACTCTTTCCTTAAGGATGCGTCAAGTCTGTTCTACCGCAAACAGGTAACGCCTAAGTCTCCATACAGCGAGCTGCAACACCTAAACTGCTGGAACGCGCACTCTGACGTTTCCACTAAAAAACACAAACAAAGCAACCCTCGTTGAGGGGAACTACGTCGCTCTAATTCTCATGTTCCCGATGAGATACGTAGGCAGTGGGGTAGGGCCCATTCGAGCACTTCTTTTATTTTCCCTACATTTGTTTCTCTTTCTCTCTCCTTTCTTTTTCCCGTTCTCTAGCTAGCAGTTCCTTTTCCAGCATCCTTTCCTTACACCATTTGATCGAGACAAGAGAGCGTGGATCCCATCGGGTACGATAGACGCGTGGGGGTGCTAATATCTTCCTCACGCGTAACCGACTCCCGAACCCAGTTCTCTTGGTCGCAAGACCATGCTCTTTCCTTTCCTTCAGGTTTGCGCATTGTTTCCTTTCCCTCTCTTGGGATAAATACACATTGCTGGCGACTCTGTTTCGGTGCCACTTTCGCGTTTGTACTTGGATGAAAATCCCGGGAGCGACACCCTCTTCTTGCTTTATCTTCTGGGGAACAAACTTTAATTCAGGCTTCTTGTAGGTCTCTGCTTGATTGTTAAAACCAAGGCCTTGCACATTTCCAGCATCTTTCCCAGTCTGAAGAATCTAATCCAGCTGCGTGGTACCATTGTTCAGCATTCTTATAGATTTGGTCATATTGTCAAGTTTTGACTTTTGCCATACAACCTCCTCTTTCAGATCAGCAATGATTGATAGATGTTCTTCTTTCTCAGCTTCTAGTTGAGCTATCAGAACCTTCTGTTCTAATATTATCTGGCACCTTTCTTCATTCTTGATACACAACTCTGAGAAACCGATGAAGACTTCTTCCTTAGTGAGTTCTCCAATATAAGATTCTTTATCAGAGTCAGACTCACAAGTAGTTTCTCCATCAGCCTTACATATCCCAGTCAAGGCTGTCACCAATTTTGCTGATTCTTCTTCAAGATCACTCTCAGACTCTCCTTCTGACCAAGACACAGATAAGCCCTTCTTCTGCCTTTTGAGATACATGGGACACTCAGCCTTTATGTGCCCAAATCCCTCACATTCAAAACACTGAACTCTCTTCCCTTGATTGAAGTCTTCTTCAGTTCTGGACCTCCTGCCTCCATCCTGGCTTTTACTGATGTCGAGTGACTTGTTCTGAGCATTTGCTCTCGACTTCCAGTTAATCCTTTTCAACACTTTGTTAAATTGTTTTCCAAGCAATACCAGATCTTTAGACACCCCTTCATCTCTGACCAGGTCACCTTCATCTTCTGAGTCACCAGCATTTGACACAAAAGCTATGCTCTTCTTCTTTTCAGACTTTTCATTGATCCCTAGTTCAAATGTTTGAAGAGATCCCATAAGTTCATCCACTTTCATCTTGTCTATATCCTGAGCTTCCTCTATAGCAGTCACTTTCATGTCAAATCTCTTAGGTAGAGATCTGAGGATTTTTCTGACCAGTTTGTTGTCAGACATCTTTTCACCTAGGGCACTTGAGGCATTAGCTATCTCAATAATGTTCATGTGAAAATCATGAATGCTCTCATCCTCCTTCATCTTCAAACTCTCAAACTTGCTAGTGAGAAGCTGAAGTTTTGACATCTTCACCTTTGAAGTCCCTTCATGAGCAACCTTCAAGACCTCCCACGCCTTTTTTGCAATGGTGCAATGTTCAATCAACCTGAAGATATTCTTATTGACACCATTAAACAATGCATTCATGGCTTTGGAATTTCCCACGGACCCTTTGTAGTCTGCATCATCCCAGTCTTCATCTTCCTTCACCACATCAGTAGGGGTACCTTTTCCATCTTTAACCTTTGGGGGTTCCCATCCTTTTATAACAGCTTTCCATGCGTGATCATCCATGGATTTGATGAATGCTATCATCCTTGGTTTCCAATAGTCATAGTTGGACCTATCAAGCAGAGGTGGTTTGTTCAAAAATCCTCCATCCTTGTCCATTGTACCAGAAAGTACCTTCCCTGAATCTCACCCAGAACCAAACAAGGGTGCAAGCTCTTGATGCCAATTGAAATTCTGGCACATATATCAGATGTCCTACACAGATGTTGAGACACTGATATCCAACACAATGAACAAGATAACAATAATAACAACAGTGCAGAAAGTAAATAACACAGTGATATGTTTACCCAGTTTGGATCAACAATCCTACTCTGGGGGCTACCAAGCCAGGGACGAAACCAATATACGATAGTATCAATTCACAGATCATACAATAACCAAACCCTGTTATAATCTGCTCACTTAATCACTTCCTATGACTTCTACCTAAGACTCACCTAGGTATGAGGCCCTCCTCAAATCCCTCTACAACCACAACCCGTGATTGGTTTCTTTCCACACAAGTAACACCACGAAAGTCACACTTTCAAAACACACAATTCTCAATACTTTAAAGCTTATAAGAATTGACACACAAGAAACTCAATGCTTAAAAGCTTATGAGTAACTGACAGAACTTACAACACAAAAACCAGTCCTTATACTGTTATCAGAATAATACCAGTTAGGCTCACAAATAACACTCGAAAACCCTAACAAAATCACACGTAAGTTCCACACCTAAAACTAGGTTTACACCAGTCAATATATAGCATTAAATCTGGGCTGGATTGGGCTTCAAAAACGCAGCAAAGAGACTGCTCACAAATCTCCAAAATAAACTCCAACAAAATAGGTCTTCAATCTAAAGTTTTATAATATGTCTTCATAATTAGAAAGCGCTGAAAATCCGAAAAGACCAATACAAAACACAATTCAAAAATACTTTGGATGCCACATAGGATAACCAAATATTCACAGAATATTCAGTAACAATTAACACCAACAGAATCTTCTTCAAAACTGAGTTTAGGCGCGATGTCCTATGAGCAAGTATGGGACATCTTCATTCAACATGTTGAATGCAGCAAATTAGAACAACTTGTTTCAACATCTTTCTGCTAGAATAGTTTTAGCAAAATAAATGCCAACCACAAAAACAACGAAATAACAGGTTCCCTTTTTGACAAGCCTCACATAGATGGTATTTAGTGAACTTTAGTTTAGGTAGACCAATTACTAAATCTTTCGAGGATACTTTGTTCAATAGGTCAAAGTTAAGATGGGCTAGGCGTCTATGCCACAACCAAGAGTTTTCACTCATGGTGGCTAGACACTTAGTTCCACCCAAGAAAACTTCATCTAGATTTAGCATATAAGTATTATTTACCCTCACACATTTAAACATATATTCTTTTTTTTTATCATGCACAAACAAGCAACAAGTTTTTGTAAAGGTAACCATAAAACCCTTGTCACATAGTTGGCATATGCTTAGAAGATTGTGTTTAAGGCCATCAACTAGCATTACATCAGAGATAGTAGTAGATGGGGGATTACCCACAATACCTTTTCCAAGTATATCACCTTTGTTATTATCTCCATATGTGAAGAATCCCTTTCTCTTTCGCACGAAGTCAATGAAGAGAGATATGTCACCTGTCATATGTCTTGAACATCCACTATCGAGATACCACATCTTTTCAGTAGATTCGAGACATTTAACCAGAAAATTTAAACAAAGGAAATAGGTACCCAATTTTCATTGGGTCCTTGATAGTTAGTGAGATCAAAGTTTCACTTAGGTAACCATTAAACAGGTTCTTTAGGAACAAAGAGTTTCCTAAATTTGTATCTTTCAATGGTATGTCCCTTTTTGCAACAATAATGACAAGATAGGTTTTTATGAGATATGTCCTTACTATTTGAATTCTTATACATACATCTATGCTTCCTTTTAGAATGGTTCAAAGGCTTTTCAATCTTATAAGAATCAATAGCAAACACCATCTTAGGTTGCAAGGTATCATCTAATTTGACTTGAAGAGATTTCACTTTCTCTTGTCTATTATGCCAATACACACAACCAAAACTATGAGGTATTATGTCATCTCTCTTGTCACTTTGAATGTCTATCATAGATTTCTTAATAGCTTCGAACTTCCTTTCGGATTCCAACACTTTAGCTTCTAAATTTAACATCCCTTTTTCATGTGAAATTAACTTGTTAAAAGCTCTTAAGGCTTCTCTATGTAGATTTTCAAAGGAGTTTTGTAATTGATAATAGGATAAATCATTAGTGGATTCAAGTTTAAAGGAACTTACATTCTTCTTTTTCTTCCCTTTTCCCATGAGATAAATTCGAGCCGATTCCACACTTGAAGTTGTGCATTCATCACTAGAGGAGTCACTAGCACTTTCCCAAGCGGCATGAGCTTTTCTAGACTTTCTAGAGGACTTGTGATGGCTCATTTCTTTATCTTCTATTCTCATGGGAGATTCCGGTCTGTAATGAACAATTTCACCACAATGATAGCAAGATCTTCCAAGCTTGCTCTTTCTATTTTCATCATCCTTAGAGGAACTTGTCAACCTTCTAAACTTGGCTATGTTCTTGTCAGAATTTTTAACACCATTCTTCCTTTTATACTTTTGGTATCTCCTTACAAATAACCCCATATATTCCTCACAAGAATTCTTATCATCATCACTCCCTTTCCCATTCTTCATTCTCTTTTCATATGGACTTCTTGCCTTCCTCTTTGTCTCTCCCTTTCCCATTCTTCATTCTCTTTTCATATTCTTTTTCGTATTTTCCAAACCAAGTTAGCTCTTGCTCATGCTCTTCTAACTTACCAAATAAAGTCGTGAGATCAAGCCACTTACGATCATTTGCCTCCTTGAAGGCAGTGACATTGGGCTGCCATTCTGTAGTTAAACACCTGAAAAATTTGTTAGTAGCATGTTTATTAGAAACAGGATTACCTTGTCAGTTTAATCAATTTATGATATAAGTGAACCGTTTTAGCATATCTGCTATTGGCTTTTGCATCGAATGTACCAAGGTTATCCCTATAACTATTCAAGATATAACATTTGCATCCAAAGACATGTAAGTGAGAAACATTTGGTTTACTACCTCTAAGTATCTAGGGGGTCTTGTCTAGAATAGGACGTATGAGGATCCTATTCATGACATAACATGTCGTGTTAATGGCATCCGCCCAAAAGTACTTAGGCAAATTACCGTCATTGAGCATAGTTCTTGCTAACACCTCTAAAATTCTATTTTACGTTCCACAACACCATTTTGTTATGATGTAATAGGAGCGGAAAAGTTATGCTCAATGCAATGTTTGTCACAACATTTCTCAAATAGGTGATTTTGGAATTCTCCTCCGTGATCACTTCGAATGGAAACGATTCTCAAATTCATTTTGGTTTAGAATAACCTAGAAAATTACTTAAACGTCGGGTAGGTTTCATCTTTACTTGACAAGAACAAGACCCAACAAAATCTAGAGTAATCGTCTACAATAACAAGGCCATAATAATTTCCACCAATACTCTTGATCCTAGAGGTACCAAAAAGGTCCGTGTGGAGAAGCTCAAGAGGTCTAGAGGTAGAAACAAGGTTTTTTTGATTTAAAAGAAATTCTTGTTTGGTTCCCTTTTTGACAAGCCTCACATAGATGGTCTTTAGTGAACTTTAGAGACCAATTACTAAATCTTTCGAGGATACTTTGTTCAATAGGTCAAAGTTAAGATGGGCTAGGCGTCTATGCCACAACCAAGAGTTTTCACTCATGGTGGCTAGACACTTAGTTCCACCCAAGAAAACTTCATCTAGATTTAGCATATAAGTATTATTTACCCTCACACCTTTAAACATACATTCTTTCTTTTCATTATGCACAAACAAGCAACAAGTTTTTGTAAAGGTAACCCTAAAACCCTTGTCACATAGTTGGCATATACTTAGAAGATTGTGTTTAAGGCCATCAACTAGCATTACATCAGAGAAAGTAGTAGATGAGGGATTACCCACACTACCTTTTCCAAGTATAGCACCTTTGTTATTATCTCCATATGAGAAGAATCCTTTTCTCTTTAGCACGAAGTCAATGAAGAGGGATATGTCACCTGTCATGTGTCTTGAACATCCACTATCGAGATACCACATCTTTTCGGTAGATTCGAGACATTTAACCTGAAAATTTAAACAAAGGAAATAGGTACCCAATTTTCATTGGGTCCTTGATATTTAGTGAGATCAAAGTTTCACTTAGGCAACCATTGAACAGGTTCTTTAGGAATAAAGAGTTTCCTAAATTTGTATCTTTCAATGGTATGTCCCTTTTTGCAACAATAATAACAAGATAGGTTTTTATGAGACATGTCCTTACTATTTAAATTCTTATACATACATCTATGCTTCCTTCTAGAACGGTTCAAAGGGTTTTAAATCTTATAAGAATCAATAGGAATCACCATCTTAGGTTGCAAGGTATCATCTAATTTGACTTGAAGAGATTTCACTTCCTCTTGTCTATTATGCCAATACTCACAACCAAAACTAGGAGGTATTATGTCATTTCTCTTGTCACTTTGAATGTCTATCATAGATTTCTTAATAGCTTCGAACTTCCTTTCGGAATCCAACACTTTAGCTTCTAAATTTAAAATCCCTTTTTCATGTGAAATTAACTTGTTAAAAGCTCTTAAGGCTTCTCTATGTAGATTTTCAAAGGACTTTTGTAATTGATAATAGGATAAATCATTAGTGGATTCAAGTTTAAAGGAACTTACATTCTTCTTTTTCTTCCCTTTTCCCATGAGATAAATTCCAGCCGATTCCACACTTGAAGTTGTGCATTCATCACTAAAGTAGTCACTAGCACTTTCCCAAGCGGCATGAGCTTTTCTAGACTTTCTAGAGGACTTGTGATGGCTACTATCTTTATCTTTTATTCACATGGGACATTCCGGTCCGTAATGACCGATTTCACCACAACGATAGCAAGATCTTCTAAGCTTGCTCTTTCTATTTTCATCATCCTTAGAGGAACTTGTCAACCTTCTAAACTTGGCTATGTTCTTGTCAGAATTTTTAACACCATTCTTCCTTTTATACTTTTGGTATCTCCTTATAAATAACCCCATATATTCCTCACAAGAATTCTTGTCATCGTCACTCCCTTTCCCATTCTTCATTCTCTTTTCATATGGACTTATTGTCTTCCTCTTTGTCTCTCCCTTTCTCATTCTTCATTCTCTTTTCATATTCTTTTTCGTATTTTGCTAACCAAGTAAACTCTTCCCATTGCTCTTCCAACTTACCAAACAAAGTCGTGAGATCAAGCGACTTAAGATCATTTTCCTCCTTGATGGAAGTGACCTTGGGCTACCATTCCGTAGTTAGACACCTCAAAAATTTGTTAGTAGCATGTTCATTTGAAATAGGATTACCTAGTGCGTTTAATCAATTTATGATATGAATAAACCGTTTTAGCATATCTATCATTAGCTTTTGCATCGAATTTACCAAGATTATCCCTATAACTTTTCATGATATAACATTTGCATCCAAAGACATGTAAGTTAGAAACATTTGGTTTTCTACCTCTAAGTAGCTAGGGGGTCTTGTCTAGAATAGGTCGTATGAGTACCATATTCATGACATAACATGTCGTGTTATTGGCGTCCGCCCAAAATACTTAGGCAAATTACCTTCATTGAGCATAGTTCTCGCTAACTCCTCTAAAATTCTATTTTTACGTTCCACAACACCATTTTGTTATGGTGTTATAGGAGCGGAAAAGTTATGCTCAATGCAATATTTGTCACAACATTTCTCAAATAGTTGATTTTGGAATTCTCCTACATAATCACTTTGAATGGAAACGATTCTCAAATTCATTTTGTTTTGGAATAACCTAGCAAATTGCTTAAACGTCAAGTAAGTTTCATCTTTACTTGACAAGAACAAAACCCAAAAAAATCTAGAGTAATCGTCTACAATAACAAAGCCATAGTAATTTCCACCTAAGCTCTTGGTCCTAGAGGTACCAAAAAGGTCCGTGTGGAGAAGTTCAAGAGGTCTAGAGGTAGAAACAAGGTTTTTTCGATTTAAAAGAAATTCTTGTTTGGTTCCCTTTTTGATAAGCCTCACATAGGTTGTCTTTAGTGAACTTTAGTTTAGGTAGACCAATTACTAAATCTTTCGAGGATACTTTGTTCAATAGGTCAAAGTTAAGATGGGCTAGGCGTCTATGCCACAACCAACAGTTTTCACTCATGATTGCTAGACACTTAATTCCACCCAAGAAAACTTCATCTAGATTTAGTATATAAGTATTATTTACCCTCACACCTTTAAACACACATTCTTTCTTTTCATCATGCACAAACAAGCAACAAGTTTTTGTAAAGGTAACCATAAAACCCTTGTCACATAGTTGGCATTTGCTTAGAAGATTGTGTTTAAGGCCATCAACTAGCATTACATCAGAGATAATAGTAGATGAGGGATTACCCACACTACCTTTTCCAAGTATAGCACCTTTGTAATTATCTCCATATGTGAAGAATCCCTTTCTCTTTCGCACGAAGTCAATGAAGAGGGATATGTCACCTGTCATGTGTCTTGAACATCCACTATCGAGATACCACATCTTTTCGGTAGATTCGAGACATTTATCCTGAAAATTTAAACAAAGGAAATAGGTACCCAAGTTTCATTGGGTCCTTGAATGTTAGTGAGATCAAAGTTTCACTTAGGCAACCATAGAACAGGTTCTTTAGGAACAAAGAGTTTCCTAAATTTGTATCTTTCAATGGTATGTCCCTTTTTGCAACAATAATGACAAGATAGGTTTTTATTAGATATGTCCTTACTATTTGAATTTTTATACATATATCTATGATTCCTATTAGAATGGTTCAAAGGCTTTTCAATCTTATAAGAATAAATAGAAAACACCATCTTAGGTTGCAAGGCATCATCTAATTTAACTTGAAGAGATTTCACTTCCTCTTGTCTATTATGCCAATACTCACAACCAAAACTAGGAGGTATTATGTCTTCTCTCTTGTCACTTTGAATGTCTATCATAGATTTCTTAATAGCTTCGAACTTCCTTTCGGATTCCAACACTTTAGCTTCTAAATTTAAAATCCCTTTTTCATGTGAAAGTAACTTGTTAAAAGCTCTTAAGGCTTCTCTATGTAGATTTTCAAAAGACTTTTGTAATTGATAATAGGATAAATCATTAGTGGATTCAAGTTTAAAGGAACTTACATTCTTATTTTTCTTCCCTTTCCCCATGAGATAAATTCGAGCCGATTCCACACTTGAAGTTGTGCATTCATCACTAGAGGAGTCACAAGCACTTTCCCAAGCGGCATGAGCTTTTCTAGACTTTCTAGAGGACTTGTGATGGCTCCTTTCTTTAACTTTTATTCTCATGGGATATTCCGGTGTATAATGACCAATTTCACCACAATGATAGCAAGATCTTCTAAGCTTTCTCTTTCTGTTTTCATCATCCTTAGAGGAACTTGTCAACCTTCTAAACTTGGCTATGTTCTTTTCGGAATTTTTAACACCATTCTTCCTTTTATATTTTTGGTATCTCCTTACAAATAACCCCATATATTCCTCGCAAGAATTCTTGTCATTATCACTCCCTTTCCCATTCTTCATTCTCTTTTCATATCGAATTTTTGCCTTCCTCTTTGTCCCTCCCTTTCCCATTCTTCATTCTCTTTTCATATTCTTTTTTCGTATTTTGCTAACCAAGTAAGTTCTTGCTCATGCTCTTTCAACTTACTAAACAAAGTCGTGAGATCAAATGACTTAAGATCATTTGCCTCCATGATGGCAGTGACCTTGGGCCGCCATTCCGTAGTTAAACACCTCAAAAATTTGTTAGTAGCATGTTCATTAGAAACAGGATTACCTAGTACGTTTAATCAATTTATGATATGAGTGAACCGTTTTAGCATATCTGCCATTGGCTTTTGCATCGAATTTACCAAGATTATCCCTATAACTATTCAAGATATAACATTTGCATCCAAACACATGTAAGTGAGAAACATTTCGTTTTCTACCTCAAAGTAGCTAGGGGGTCTTGTCTAGAATAAGACGTATGAGTACCCTATCCATGACATAAGATGTCGTGTTAATGGCGTCCGCCCAAAAGTACTTAGGGAAATTACCTTCATTGAGAATTGTTTTCGCTAACTCCTCTAGAATTCTATATTTACGTTCCACAACACCATCTTGTTATGGTGTTATAGGAGCGGAAAAGTTATGCTCAATGCAATGTTTGTCACAACATTTCTCAAATAGGTGATTTTGGAATTCTCCTCCGTGATCACTTCGAATGGAAACGATTCTCTAATTCATTTTGTTTTGGAATAACCTAGCAAATTACTTAAACGTCGGGTAGGTTTCATCTTTACTTGACAAGAACAAGACCCAACAAAATCTAGAGTAATCGTCTACAATAACAAAGCCATAGTAATTTCCACCTATGCTCTTGGCCCTAGAGGTACTAAAAAGTTCCGTGAGGAGAAGCTCAAGAGGTCTAGAGGTAGAAACAAGGTTTTTTTGGTTTAACAGAAATTCTTGTTTGGTTCCCTTTTTGACAAGCCTCACATAGATGGTCTTTAGTGAACTTTAGTTTAGGTAGACCAATTACTAAATCTTTCGTGGATACTTTATTCAATAGGTCCAAGTTAAGATGGGCTAGGCGTCTATGCCACAACCAAGAGTTTTCACTCATGGTGGCTAGACACTTAGTTCCACCCAAGAAAACTTCATCTAGATTTAGCATATAAGTATTATTTACCCTCACACCTTTAAACACACAGTCTTTCTTTTCATCATGCCCAAACAAGCAACAAGTTTTTGTAAAGGTAACCATAAAACCCTTGTCACATAGTTGGCATACGCTTAGAAGATTGTGTTTAAGGCCATCAACTAGCATTACATCAGATATAGTAGTAGATGAGGGATTACCCACACTACCTTTTCCAAGTATAGAACTTTTGTTATTATCTCCATATGTGAAGAATCCATTTCTCTTTCGCACGAAGTCAATGAAGAGGCATATGTCACCTGTCATGTGTCTTGAACATCCACTATCGAGATACCATATCTTTTCGGTAGATTCGAGACATTTAACCTGAAAATTTAAATAAAGGAAATAGGTACCCAATTTTCATCGGGTCCATGATAGTTAGTGAGATCAAAGTTTCATTTAGGTAACCATTGAACAGGTTCTTTAGGAACAAAGAGGTTCCTAAATTTGTATCTTTCAATGGTATGTCCCTTTTTACAACAATAATGACAAGATAGGTTTTTATGGGATATGTCATTACTATTTGAATTCTTATACATACATCTATGCTTCCTTTTAGAATGGTTTAAAGGCTTTTCAATGTTATAAGAATCAATAGAAAACACCATCTTAGGTTGCAAGGCATCATCTAATTTGACTTGAAGAGATTTCACTTCCTCTTGTCTATTATGCCAATACTCACAACCAAAACTATGAGGTATTATGTCCTCTCTCTTGTCACTTTGAATGTCTATCATAGATTTCTTAATAGCTTCGAACTTCCTTTCGGATTCCAACACTTTAGCTTTTAAATTTAAAATCCCTTTTTCATGTGAAAGTAACTTGTTAAAAGATCTTAAGGCTTCTCTATGTAGATTTTCAAAGGACTTTTGTAATTGATAATAGGATAAATCATTAGTGGATTCAAGTTTAAAGGAACTTACATTCTTCTTTTTCTTCCCTATTCGCATGAGATAAATTCCAACCGATTCCACACTTGAAGTTGTGCATTCATCACTAAAGTAGTCACTAGCACTTTCCCAAGCTGCATGAGCTTTTCTAGACTTTCTAGAGGACTTGTGATGGCTACTATCTTTATCTTTTATTCTCATGGGACATTCCGGTCTATTATGACCGATTTAACCACAATGATAGCCAGATCTTCTAAGCATGCTCTTTCTATTTTCATCATCCTTAGAGGAACTTGTCAACCTTCTAAACTTGGCTATGTTCTTGTCAGAATTTTTAACACCATTCTTCCTTTTATACTTTTGGTATCTCCTTACAAATAACCCCATATATTCCTCACAAGAATTCTTGTCATCATCACTCCCTTTCCCATTCCTCATTCTCTTTTCATATGGACTTCTTGCCTTCCTCTTTGTCTCTCCCTTTCCCATTCTTCATTCTCTTCTCTTCTTCTTTTTCGTATTTTGCTAACCAAGTAAGGTCTTGCTCATGCTCTTCCAACTTACCAATCAAAGTCGTGAGATCAAGCGACTTAAGATCATTTGCCTCCTTGATGGCAGTGACCTTGGGCTGCCATTCTGTAGTTAAACACCTCAAAAATTTGTTAGTAGTATGTTCATTAGAAACAGGATTACCTGGTGCATTTAATCAATTATGATATGAGTGGACCATTTTAGCATATCTGCCATTGGCTTTTGCATCGAATTTACCAAGACTATCCCTATAACTATTCAAGATATAACATTTGCATCCAAAGACATGTAAGTGAGAAACATTTGGTTTTCTACCTCTAAGTAGCTAGGGGGTCTTGTCTAGAATAGGACATATGAGTACCCTATTCATGACATAAGATGTCGTGCTAATGGCGTCTGCCCAAAAGTACTTAGGAAAATTACCTTCATTGAGAATTGTTCTCGCTAACTCCTCTAAAATTCTATTTTTACGTTCCACAACACCATTTTGTTATGGTTTTATAGGAGCGGAAAAATTATGCTCAATGCAATGTTTGTCACAACATTTCTTAAATAGGTGATTTTGGAATTCTCCTCCGTGATCACTTTGCATGGAAACGATTCTCAAATTCATTTTGTTTTGGAATAACCTAGCAAATTGCTTAAACGTCGGGTAGGTTTCATCTTTACTTGACAAGAACAAAACCCAACAAAATCTAGAGTAATCGTCTACAATAATAAAGCCATAGTAATTTCCACCTATGCTCTTGGTCCTAGAGGTACCAAAAAGGTCCGTGTGGAGAAGCTCAAGAGGTCTAGAGGTAGAAACAAGATTTTTTCGATTTAAAAGAAACTCTTGTTTGGTTCCCTTTTTGACAAGCCTCACATAGATGGTCTTTACTGAACTTTAGTTTAGGTAGACCAATTACTAAATCTTTCGAGGATACTTTATTCAATAGGTCAAAGTTAAGATGGGCTAGGCATCTATGCCACAACCAAGAGTTTTCACTCATGGTGGCTAGACACTTAGTTTCACCCAAGAAAACTTCATCTAGATTTAGCGTATAAGTATAATTTACCCTCACACCTTTAAACACACATTCTTTCTTTTCATCATGCACAAACAAGCAACAAGTTTTTGTAAAGTTAACCCTAAAACCCTTGTCACATAGTTGGCATACGCTTAGAAGATTGTGTTTAAGGCCATCAACTAGCATTACATAAGAGATAGTAGTAGATGAGGGATTACCCACGCTACCTTTTCCAAGTATAGAACTTTTGTTATTATCTCCATATGTGAAGAATCCCTTTCTCTTTCGCAGGAAGTCAATGAAGAGGGATATGTCACCTGTCATATGTCTTGAACATCCACTATCGAGATACCACATCTTTTCTGTAGATTCGAGACATTTAACCTGAAAGTTTAAACAAAGGAAATAGGTTCCCAATTTTCATCGGGTCCTTTATAGTTAGTGAGATCAAAGTTTCACTTAGGCAACCATTGAACAGGTTCTTTAGGAACAAAGATGTTCCTGAATTTGTATCTTTCAATGGTATGTCCCTTTTTACAACAATAATGACAAGATAGGTTTTTATGAGATATGTCCATACTATTTGAATTCTTATACATACATTTATGCTTCCTTTTAGAATGGTTCAAAGGATTTTCAATCTTATAAGAATCAATAGCAAACACCATCTTAGGTTGCAAGGCATCATCTTATTTGACTTGAAGAAATTTCTCTTCCTCTTGTCTATCATGCCAATACTCACAACCAAAACTATGAGGTATTATGTCATCTCTCTTGTCACTTTGAATATCTATCGTAGATTTCTTAATAGCTTCGAACTTCCTTTCGGATTCCAACACTTTAGCTTTTAAATTTAAAATCCCTTTTTCATGTTAAAGCAACTTGTTAAAAGCTCTTAAGGCTTCTTTATATAGATTTTCAAAGGACTTTTGTAATTGATAATAGGATAAATCATTAGTGGATTCAAGTTTAAAGGAACTTAAATTCTTCTTTATCTTCCCTTTTCCCATGAAATAAATTTGAGCCGATTCCACACTTGAAGTTGTGCATTCATCACTAGACTAGTCAATAGCACTTTCCCAAGCGGCATGAGCTTTTCTAGAATTTCTAGAGGACTTGTGATGGCTACTTTCTTTATCTTTTATTCTCATGGGACATTCCCGTCTATTATGACCGATTTCACCACAATGATAGCAAGAACTTCTAAGCTTACTCTTTCTATTTTCATCATCCTTAGAGGAACTTGTCAACCTTCTAAACTTGGCTATGTTCTTGTCAGAATTTTTAACACCATTCTTCCTTTTATACTTTTGGTATCTCCTTACAAATAACCCCATACATTCCTCACAAGAATTCTTGTCATCATCACTCCCTTTCCCATTCTTTATTCTCTTTTCATAAGGACTTCTTGCCTTCGTCTTTGTCTCTCCCTTTCCCATTCTTCATTCTCTTTTCATATTCTTTTTCGTATTTTGCTAACCAAGTAAGCTCTTGCTCATGCTCTTCCAACTTACCAATCAAAGTCGTGAGATCAAGCGACTTAAGATTATTTGCCTCCTTGATGACAGTGACCTTGGGCTGACATTCCGTAGTTAAACACCTCAAAAATTTGTTACTAGCATGTTCATTAGAATCAGGATTACCTAGTGCATTTAATCAATTTATGATATGAGTGAACCGTTTTAGCATATCCGCAATGGTTTCACCATGCTCAATATGGAAGAACTTAAACTCTTGATTTAATGAGTTGATTCTTGCTTGTTTGACATCATTAGTACCCTCACGGGCAATCTTTAATGCGTCCCAATAGCCTTGGCGGTCGCACAGTGAGAAACGCGATAAAACTTATCAACTCCCAAAGTAGAAGTGAGAATGTTTTTCGCTTTCCAATCATGTGACCAGAATTTCCAAACATTAGCATCCCATTATGCTTCCGATTTAGGTACCGTAACAGCCTCCGCATTGGTCGTAGTTATTTTATTCTGACCATTTTGGATAGCATGCATATACCTTTGTTAACAGAGTTGACATGAAAACGCATAAGAGCTTTCCAATAGCAATAATTGTCACCAGTGAAAATTTGTGCTCTATTGTACGCACCCTTAGGTTCGGTAGCCATTCTTCTAAGAATTATATCTCAAGCACGGAATAAACCGGAGCTCTTGATCCCACTTGTTAGACGATAGGCTTCAATCTAAAGGGGGTGAATAGATCACAAATTTTACAACCAAAATTTTTTGGCAAAAATCTATTTTCAAAAATATAGCACAATGGAAAAACGACCCGGATCGAATCATCTAACCGAACCTACTATCAAAAAGCTATATGCGCAACGTAAACCTTTTGGAATGATAATGAATACAAATCGTTCAACAATTATCAAGTCACTGATCAATCAAATGCAAAGCTATTCGTAATTTTTATTTCTAATGAACACAAAGAGATAAAAATACACACAAACAATTTATCGAACACTTTGTGTGCGATTGATCACGTTTAGAAATTAGATTTATTTTGTTAATGTAAAAAGTAAATCACAATCAAAGTGATTGTGATTATATCAACAACCACAATTTAAAAGAAAGTTGAAAATAATTTCTAATCGAATTAATCGAAACAACAACGAAATCGATAATTTACAAGAACAACAATTAAAGAAAATTAAAGCGATAAAGAGACACAAAGATTTGTTTAGGCAGTTCCCCAATCGGCCTCGCTATGGGTACGCCTGCCTCAATCCGAAATTGAATTAAGATACTTGCAATTAACCTTAACTTTGCAAAATTGTTTAGATAAGAGATAAAGATCTCAAACCCTAAAATCCCTATGATTTGTGTTGATTCTTGCACCTCTAAACCCTTGATCAAAGCTTAATCGAGTGACCAATAATGCGGCTATAATCCTATTATCCTGAGCACGCAACTTGTTGAAACCCAAGATTCCCAAACACAATTCACCGTCTCGCGCTACTCCCTTTCAAGGAAACCATCTTGTCCCAAGGCCTTCAATTGGTCAAATCTGTGTTGATGTGATCTTGTCCAAAACCTTCAAATGACATTGATCTAGAAGGAAAATCCCTCCTTGGTTTTCTTACTTGAAACACACAAAGTTCCCAACCCAATATTCTCAGTTACACCAAACCTAATTGGACGTTATCAATCCTAATCTAGATGTTCACCTAATCGAAAAATGATAATGTGTTGTTCAATTGTGTGTATGCATAGAAGAAGGGATGAAGATGATGGGTAACTTTGTAATCTGGTTTTGTTTAGGTTTTTACTCTCTAGAAAACCCTTGAGCTAGAAGAAGGTGCATGTATGAGTATATATATGTGTGTGAATGAAAGAGCAAAAGGAATGTAATAAGTTGGAGCAAAAAATGAAATTTTTGAGGTGGGAACACGTATAGGTCGGCCTATAAAGGTCATGGGTTCGCCTATGTAGGTATTCAGGTCGACCTATGTGGCAGCCTGTGAAGCGGCCAGTGGGAAGAGCCTACAGGCTTCAATACTGCTCCATGGGTGCCGACCTGAACAATTATGTGTCGGACTATACTGAAACAAAAATTCGTATAGGTCGGCCTGATCATACATGTGTCGGCCTGAACTGACTTGTTTGCCCAAAAACATGTTCTTCAATACAATTATGATGTAGACTCCTTTTCAAACTTATTTGAATGTTTCCTAATGCAAGATGCTCATCTATAATGGGAGGATACCATCCAATATACATAAGCTACACTATCCTAGTTTTGACATCACTCAAAATACAAAAAGCACTCACAATGATGTTGTCAAACATCCTAAGGATTAGACGAATGATGAGACCAAAAAGGCTTCATATTATTTGAATGAGAGGTACATACTTATCTCTGCTTTAAGCATGAAAGTATTCTACTTAATTTCACATCTTATGAGTGTGAAATGTGTAACACCGTAAATATCCCCCGCGTAATATAAATAAAATATCAGAGTAAAATTCAACACAAAAACATTTAGGATGCTACAGTTCAACAAACACCTACTCATGCAATCAGATATGTAACGCTTGTCTATTTTAAAAATTACTAACAATAATAATAATAGTAAAACATTCACCATGTCTGAACTTCAATTTTAATTAAGCAGTGGAAACATCAACATCAAATAGTCATTCCAAATATAATTATGAAATAATATAATCATAACTAAAATTCAACATAGGAGATAACATAATTATCCACCAATGGAAATAGACACACAAATCCCGAACCCCAGTGTTACACATCAGAGCAGATGCCGACTAAAAAAAATAAAGGAAGAAACCATCTTCCACATACATCCACTATCCTACTACAGATTATCTGAATGATGCTCATGTAAAGGCAACATTCAAATAGAAGGGCTGAGATATCACAATTATATAAAGGAAAGCATGATAATAAGTATGTCATACCCCAAATTTTGACCACCAAGATTTCCCATCATTGTGCAAATCATCACCACAATATGGATGTACCATCATACCTCATCAATCTTCTCAAGGATTGTTGAGCACTCACCTCAACCAGGAATCAGGGTTTTAAGCCCTCTCAGAACACTTAGACAAAGGATCTATCAAGAATTGACATGATCTTTAACTTTTCTAGCCTCTCAAACACCCATAAAGGATCAAGAGGAATCCCACATCAAGAATCAAGCACAATATTGCAACATTCCAAGTGGATCAAGCCTCAAGATCTCCAGTGTCACCAAATTAGGGTTTTGGTCAACCAGGGCCTCCAGATGAAAATTTTCCTCTGGGCATGAGCCAATACTTCAAAACATGATCCAAAATACTCAAAGGAACCTTAGAGTCCCATCATCAAGTCAAAATGATCTCAGAGGAAGAATTAATAAAAAATCAGGAATTAGGGTTTCTTGACCTAATTCACCCCTAAGTTGACTTTTGAGGCAAGTCATGAACCAAGACCTCAAGACATGATTTGAGGGCCTCAAATACACCACATTTATCCATTTACAACAATGGATTTATCCAAGAAGCTTGATTCACAAGTTTCAATTTCATCTGGACCACAATTAGGGTTTTGAAGAAAAAGTCAACTGTACCTTTGACTTTGGACTAAGACATGTTCCCAAACCCTGGGACATGATTCAAGACACCCTAAAACACCTATGGAATCCATCCATTAGGTTTGGATTAGGTCAATAACTTGATTACACAGAGGATCACACAGTTTGGAATTCATCTGACAAAATGTCAACTGTGCCCAAAATCAAGCTTGACTTTTTGAAAATTTTCACAAACATGGCTTCCCTAAGTCAAGAAAAATGTTAATGCATGGTTTTGATCATCATCCATCAAGAAAAATCAAGAAAATTAGGGTTACTTGCAAAAGGGGCAACCTTAAGAAACTTAAATTTTTCTAAGTTATGGAACAAAATGGATTTGGTACCAACGTTGCAAGGTCATAACTCCTAAACCCCAAGGCCTTTTTCTTCAATCCAAAGCTCAAATGAAAGTTCACATGACATTCTTCAAAAGTGTAAACTACAAAAAATTCCAAATCCTCATGGATTTTGAGTTATGGATTGATCAAAATCACAAAAACATGAAAATAACCACTTTTTCCAACACTTATTGAAATTTTGGACAGAATCTGTCTTGATTTTTCACCAACTTTGAGGCCATTTTCACCTTGATCCAAGCTGAACTAGGTCCATTGGTAGACATCAAAGTTAAAGTATGTCATGAGAGCTTTCCAACAAGTACCAGATCATCTCCAAATTCAATTTGAGTTGGGAGTTATGAGCATGGAAACATGACAACTCCAAGACTGGTTTTTACAAGACAGTCTTGCACTTGCCCTGTGATTTTGTCATTTCCATGACTTGGCAAGCCTTGTCACCATACAAGACAAGTTTCTAAAATGTAATGAACATGATCTCTGCAGAGCTACAACACCATAGAGCCTTGCAAGTCCAAAACCTCATCATTTGGCATGTGACATTCAAAGTTCAAATCCAAAACTTAAAAAAATGTATGAAACATTCAATGGATGCATCAAGGTGGCATGGAATGAAGTAAATCCAACTGAATGAGTCAATCCTTATCCCTGCAACAGAAGACCATAGGCCTGCAAGATTGACTCAAGTCAATGGCCAGAGGAGACTTGAGATTCCTTTTGAAAACCAATGAACAATGGACTGTACCAGCCACCATTCACTATTGCTGCCAAAACAAACTTGACACACTATAAATAGAGCTCATTTGTGGTCAATTTGAGTACACCAAATAACGTACACAGAAGTGTCAATCATTGTTGGGATGAAAATCGTACGTAGAAGTTGCCCTTTGTACCACCAATTCAGGGTAGTGGAATGGTAGTGGAAAAAACGTGTTTGATCTGTACTATGTACTATTTTCCCTTGTAAATGTTTCATCTTCTTCTATTTAATAGAGGCTTCTAAATGGATATGGTTGAAGCATGATCATAAGAATTGATCACTAGGTCTTCAGAGTCTTGGGTCATCAGAATCTTCAGAGCTTGTTCAGCAGAACCTTGTCTTCAGAGTCTTCAGCACTCCTTCAGAACCCTTGGTTATAATAATCTTAAGTCTTTAGAGTCTTTAAAATGTTGTTCATAAGAACCTTGTCTTCAGGGTCTTCAGCACTTAGTCTTCAGAAACTTTAGTCTCCAGAGTCTTCAGAACGCTGTTCATCAGAACCTTGTTTTCAGAGTCTTCAGTACTTAGTCTTTAGAAGATAAATATCAGAGTCATGTTCAGATCCAGAATCCAAGAGAACATTGGAGCAGCAATATATTGTCTTCTTAGAATCTTTTTGAAGTAGAGTAGATCAGAAGCAAACTTGCTTATTTGACGCAGAAGTGACTTTTGATTAATTGAGAGTGACGTTCCACATGATCTCTATCAGAGTCAGAGCTATCTTTATTAGAGTCAGATCTTGTTTGTTAATACTTTAGAAAATAAACGTTAGAGTACCAAAATTGTTCTCACACAAATACAACTTTGTTATTATCAAAACTTAGAGATATCTTACAGAACCAAATCGTGTTCTAACAATCTCCTCCTTTTTGATAATGATAAAACAATGTATTTTGATAACACAATTTTGTACGAAGATAATTAATAAGAATTGACTTAGATAAGTTTAAAGTAAACTTCCCTTTATCAAGCTCCCCCTGAATCTAAGACTTAAAAAAATTCTTATCAGATTCGGGATACCAAAGCCTGATTACAAGGATCTAGTCAGATCCAAAATATCAGAGCTTGATTATAGTGGTAATGCATTCTGATAGTAGAGCTTAATTAGTTAAATCAGAGCCTAATTGATATCAGAGTCATATTGCCAATATAAATATTGTTCCTGAAAAGTATTCTTAATTTTTTTTTGCAATTAAGGTGTTAGAATATTAGAGCTATGATTTAGAGACAAGATATTTATCAAAATAACTTTTCCATTTAAATACTCCCCCTTTTTGTCATAATTAAAAAGGGTAAACCAAAAAGATAATTCAAAGTACAACATATGATAAACAGACAGTCAAAGACAAACTACTGGGTAGCCTAAAAAAGGTGCCTAAGGTTGAGAAGGAGGAGGGAGCCTCTGAAGGATCTGAGCAAGTGCATTCTGAATGTTGACAGTGACTTCATCTTGCTTGTCCATTCTTGTTCTGAACAACTCCCGCTGCTTCTGAATGGTAGCCAGAGTTTTCAATACTGGATCAGAGGAAGAGTTTTCAGCAGCTTCTCTCTCAACTTGATCTTTAGCTTCCTTAGCCAACCTTTCAGCCTCTCTGTCTAGAGCTTCCTTGGCTAAGCTCTCAGCTAATGCCCTTTCAGCAGCTAGCTTAGCTTCAGCTTCCTTCTTCTCTTTCAACCTCTTTTCAGCTTGCTGAACAAAATAGTCCTTTGTCTGAACAGAAAGATTTTGAATCTTCTAAAATTCCTCAGACATCCACTGATTGAATTGATCCTATGGAGCACCCACAGCAGAAGGCTCTTCGCTAGATTTTGATTCATCAGAGAGTGTCTTGAATCACATAACCACACTGTCTGTAAAAATAGAGATTACTTCATCTAGGTTAGGAGAAAGGTCAGAGGGTTGATTCTCAAGTAAAGGTTGATTTTCTTCAACAGAATCACCAAGATTGGTGGTATCATTGTTGAAAGAAGGTTCAAGATTGTCTATTATGGCTTCATGTATGATTTGTGGAGCAGTTAATGGAGTGGTTGATGGAGAGTTGGTTGTTTGAAGAAATTCAGTGAGAAATTCTTCAAGAATGAGTGAAGTGGTTAATTGAAAGGAGACGGTTGGAGATGGTTGTGTAGTAATGATGGGATTTGGTTGTATGGATATGGTGGAAGATGGTTGAGTTGATATGATTTCTAGTATTGTTGGTGTAAACTATATAGATGGTGCAGAGGATGGGATTATTTCAGTAGGTGATTCAGAAACTGGTGTTGGAGAGGTGGTGACAATAGTAGAAAATAGTTATGGTGTAGTAGAGAATAAAGATTGAGTTGTAGGAGGTGGTGATGATGTAGGAAGAGATGAAGATAAATTTCTGTTAATAATAACAGGTGCAGTTATAGAGGGAGATTCAGAAGACTTACTCTTCTGTTCTGGATATGATGTCAGTGAGATGTTCCTTGTGCTGGCTTCTCCTATATTTTTCTTCAGCTTCTTTGTAGTTTTTGTCTGAATAGATGTGTTAGAGAAAGATCTCTTCTTTTTCATCATATCAGGAGGATTATCCATCAGATCCTCAATTCTGAACTCAGATACATCACAGCCTTCAGCTTCTTGAAGCTGTATATATGCTTTTATAACCTCTGGTTTATCATGTTTGGTGAACAGAGGATATCCATCTAACATCAGTCTTTTTGACTTCAAACTTTCCCAATCTGTTGTTATGCTCGGTTCAATTATGATTTCATCAATAATCTGCATTCTCTTCAGATTTTGGCAATTCAGAGGAGTTCTAGTTATGATGTCTAATTCATTCGTGACTAGCATTTTTGACAAATGGTCCATCATTCCACTCTCAACCAGAATATCTGAGATCAATCGACCAAAAGGAATGTGCTTCTTAGATTTCTTTGATTGATATCTTGTTTCTCTTATTGAGTCTCTGAGGTATCTGAATAGAACTGAGGGGAGGTAGATTTTCTCTCTTTTCATCAGATAGTACAACATGAATTTCTGATTGGTATTAAGAAAATCAGAAGAACTTGAATTTGGTCTGTGATAGATGCATCCCAGAATAATTTTCTGCTAGACACGAAGCTCCATTGATAAATCTTGAGTCTTGAAAGGTGGTTTTCCACTGGACGATTGAGTGAAAATTGCTGGGTTGACTACATCAGAGAGAAACTTGGATTTAGAATTCATCTTGTAAATTCATTTTCCTCCAGATTTTTCCATTCCAAGTAGCGTGGTTATGGATTTCTCCGTAATGATGAACTTTTTTCCCAGAACATATGACACAATTAAGTGTTCATCAGCATCAGCAAATCTCTAGAATTCCTTGACGAGATTTGAAAAAATGGGACAGTAGAGACGATCAAAATAGGTTTTCCAACCTTGAGCATTTAGATTCTCAGACAAGTCTATTCCATTTTCCATCAGGTTATCAAAGTCTACTAGTCATTCACTTAGAACCTCTAGTTCTGAGAATGGAATAACCAAATAAACATAAGCAGGGCGATCCACGATGTGAACTATAGTTGGTTTATGAAAAGTGGATAGTGATTGATGAAGTGAAGTTGATTCTGTTTGATCAGTTGTTGATGAAGCCATTGAGGATGATTCTGCTTGTTGATGTTGTTTAGAAAATTCAAAAACGCTTTGTTGTTGAGGATCCATTTGAAGAAGATGATGAAGTTACAGAGCACAAAGAGGGTTTTGGGGTTTCTAAGAGAAAGTGTGGGAAGTGAGAGTAGCGTAGTGTGTGAAAGTGAGAGAGTGCGTATTGATAACAAAAATTATGAGTATGACAAGGTGGGAGTAATAGGAAATAATTACTTGAAACCTAGTCTCACGAAATCACAACGCTCGAGATGTCTCTTCAACAGTAGGTTTGATTTGATTTTAGACAGGTGTAACAAATAATCATAACCGCTTGTTTTCAATAGAGCATATTTGATATTCCCAAAGTCAAGAATACCAAGAGGTATATGACTAGACTAGTTTTTGATCAGGACATTTCTAACATGTAGAAGTATCGTTAATCAGAAAGTTATTAAAAAGATAAAACACTTTGTTTAACATCAGAATCTTATATCCGAAGTTCTGGTGACTTGACATATCAAGATATCATCTTCTCATTCTAGACAAGGTTTAATAAATATATTTTCCAGAATGAATACGAATCTATCTTCAGCAAGGGGTTTTGTGAAAATGTCAGCTCACTGGTGATTTCTATCCACAAATTTTAACTGAAAAGTATCCTTCTGAACATAGTCACGTAAAAAGTGATGTTTTATTTCAATATTTTTTGACCTAGAATGCAGAATAGGATTCTTAGATAAACAAATGGCAGAAGTATTATCACAGAAGATAGGAATGTTACTCTCATGTATATGATAATCTTCGTGTTGATTCTTCATCCGGAGTATCTGAGTACTGCACAGTGATGCTGAGATATATTCTGCTTCTGCAGTTGAAAGAGCAAATGTTGATTGACTTTTGCTTGGCCAAGAGACGAGGTTACTTCCCAAAAACTAACAGTTTCCAGAAGTACTTTTCCTTTCCAATCTATCTCCAACATAATCTGCATCACTGTAACCAGAAAGCTTGTATTCTAATGTTTTCTTATACATCAAGCCAAGGTTAGTTGTTCCTTTTAGATACCTTAGGATTCTCTTAACAGTAGTTAAGTGAGTTTCCCTTGGATCTGATTGGAAACGAGCACAAAGACATACGCTGAACAGAATATCTGGACGAGAAGCAATCAAATACAGAAGAGAGCCTATCATACCATGATAGAGCTTCTGACAAACCTTTTTACTTACTTCTTCTTTCTCCAAAATGCATGTCGGATGCATAGGAGTTTTAGCAAGTTTACTTTCTGACATATTGAACTTATCTAGAAGTTCTCTTGCATACTTACTCTGATGAATGTACGTTCCTTCTGGACGTTGATCAATCTGAATTCCCAAAAAGAATCTGAGTTCTCCCATCAGACTCATTTCAAATTCAGCCTGCATTAACTTAAAGAATTTCTTGCACAAGGAAATATTAGCAGAACCAAATATAATATCATCAACGTAGACTTGAACAACCAGAATGTCATTTTTAAAGGTTTTACAAAAGAGTGTTGTATCCACTTTTCCTTTGGTAAAGTCATTTTCCAAAAGAAAGTTACTTAACCTTTCATACCAAGCTCTGGGAGCCTATTTCCGACCATATAACGATTTTTTAGGTTTGAAAACAAAATCTGGTTTTTCAGAACTCTCAAAACCAGGAGGTTGGTGCACATACACTTCTTTAGAAATATATCCATTTAAAAATTCACTTTTTACATCCATCTGATATAAAGTAATGTCATGATTCACAGCAAATGAAATTAAGAGATGAATTGATTCTAACCTGGCAACTAGTGCAAAGGTTTCTGTATAGTCTATCCCTTCTTGTTGAGTATACCCTTTTGCAACCAGTCGTGCTTTGTTTCTTACGACCTCACCTTTCTCATCTAGCTTGTTTCTGAATACCCACTTTGTTCCAATGACGTGGACACCTTTTGGTTTCTAAACAAGATCCCATACATCATTTCTGGTGAATTGATTCAACTCTTCTTGCATGGCCAGAATTCACTCATTTTCCCTAAGAGCTTCATCAACTGATGTTGGCTTTATCGGAGACACCAAACCCATAAGAGTTTCTTCAGAAGGTTTGAATGATGAACGAGTTCTAACTTGATCAGCTTTGTCTCCCAAAATTAATTCTTCAGAATGAGAAGTCTTTAGTATATTCTTGTTCTGATGAGATGGACTATTTTCAGTTTCTGGAAAGGTTGTATCTGAATCTGGAGGGTCTGCATCTTTGTCTCCTTTTGAATCTTCTTCCTTGGATTCTGATAAGGTAATCTTCAGATCTGCAAACTTTTTAACTAGCTTTGACTTTTCAGGGTCAAGCTTATCATTGAATCTGGCATGAATTGATTCCTCAACAATTTATGTTTTTGTGTTATAGATTCTGTAGCCTATCCTAACAATAAACACTTTTAAGCTTTGGAGTCAAACTTGCCAAGATTCACTTTAGTGTTCAACATAAAACAAACACATCGAAAAGGATGAAAATATGAAATGTTGGGTTTCTATTCTTCCATAATTAATAAGAATTGACTTAGATAAGTTTAAAGTAAACTTCCCTTTATCAAGCTCCCCTTGAATCTAAGACTTAAAAAAATTCTTATCAGATTCGGGATGCCAAAGCCTGATTGCAAGGATCTAGTCAGATCCAAAATATTAGAGCTTGATTATAGTGGTAATGCATTCTGATAGTAGAGCTTAATTAGTTAAATCAGAGCCTAATTGATATCAGAGTCATATTGCCAATATAAATATTGTTCCTGAAAAGTATTCTTAATTTTTTTTTGCAATTAAGGTGTTAGAATATTAGAGCTATGATTTAGAGACAAGATATTTATCAAAATAAATTTTCCATTTAAATACTCCCCCTTTTTGTCATAATTAAAAAGGGTAAACCAAAAAGATAATTCAAAGTACAACATATGATAAACAAACAGTCAAAGACAAACTACTGGGTAGCCTAAAAAAGGTGCCTAAGGTTGAGAAGGAGGAGGGAGCCTCTGAAGGATCTGAGCAAGTGCATTCTGAATGTTGACAGTGACTTCATCTTGCTTGTCCATTCTTGTTCTGAATAACTCCTGCTGCTTCTGAATGGTAGCCAGAGTTTTCACTACTAGATCAGAGGAAGAGTTTTTAGCAGCTTCTCTCTCCACTTGATCTTTAGCTTCCTTAGCCAACCTTTTAGCCTCTCTGTTTAGAGCTTCCTTGGCTAAGCTCTCAGCTAATGCCCTTTCAGCAGCTAGCTTAGCTTCAGCTTTCTTCTTCTCTTTCAACCTCTTTTCAGCTTGCTGAACAAAATAGTCCTTTGTCTGAACAGAAAGATTTTGAATCTTCTAAAATTCCTCAGACATCCACTGTTTGAATTGATCCTATGGAGCACCCACAGCAGAAGGGTCTTCGCTAGATTTTGATTCATCAGAGAGTGTCTTGAATCACATAACCACGCTGTCTGTAAAAATAGAGATTACTTCATCTAGGTTAGGAGAAAGGTCAGAGGGTTGATTCTCAGGTAAAGGTTGATTTTCTTCAACAGAATCACCAAGATTGGTGGATTGTTGAAAGAAGGTTCAAGATTGTCTATTATGGCTTCATGTATGATTTGTGGAGCAGTTAATGGAGTGGTTGATGGAGAGTTGGTTGTTTGAAGAAATTCAGTGAGAAATTCTTCAAGAATGAGTGAAGTGGTTAATTGAAAGGAGGCGGTTGGAGATGGTTGTGTAGTAATGATGGGATTTGGTTGTATGGATATGGTGGAAGATGGTTGAGTTGATATGATTTCTAGTATTGTTGGTGTAAACTATATAGATGGTGCAGAGGATGGGATTATTTCAGTAGGTGATTCAGAAATTGGTGTTGGAGAGGTGGTGACAACAGTAGAAAATAGTTATGGTGTAGTAGAGAATAAAGATTGAGTTGTAGGAGGTGGTGTTGATGTAGGAAGAGATGAAGATAAATTTCTGTTAATAATAACAGGTGCAGTTATAGAGGGAGATTCAGAAGACTTACTCTTCTGTTCTGGATATGATGTCAGTGAGATGTTCTTTGTGCTGGCTTCTCTTATATTTTTCTTCATCTTCTTTGTAGTTTTTGTCTGAATAGACGTGTTAGAGAAAGATCTCTTCTTTTTCATCATATCAGGAGGATTATCCATCAGATCCTCAATTCTGAAGTCAGATACATCACAGCCTTCAGCTTCTCGAAGCTGTATATATGCTTTTATAACCTCTGGATTATCATGTTTGGTGAACAGAGGATATCCATCTAACATCAGTCATTTTGAATTCAAACTCTCCCAATCTATTGTTATGCTCGGTTCAATTCTGATTTCATCAATAATCTGCATTCTCTTCATATTTTTGCAATTCAGAGGAGTTCTAGTTATGATGTCTAATTCATTTTTGACTAGCATTTTTGACAGATGGTCCATCATTCCACTCTCAACCAGAATATCTGAGATCAATCGACCAAAAGGAATGTGTTTCTTAGATTTCTTTGATTGATATCTTGTATCTTTTATTGAGTCTCTGAGGTATCTGAATAGAACTGAGGGGAGGCAGATTTTCTCTCTTTTCATCAGATAGTACAACATGAATTTCTGATTGGTATTAAGAAAATTTGAAGAACTTGAATTTGGCCTGTGATAGATGCATCCCAGAATAATTTTCTGCTAGACACGAAGCTCCATTGATAAATCTTGAGTCTTGAAAGGTGGTTTTCCACTGGACAATTGAGTGAAAATTGCTGGGTTGACTACATCAGAGAGAAACTTGGATTTAGAATTCATCTTGTACATTCATTTTCCTCCAGATTTTTCCATTCCAAGTAGCGTGGTTATGGATTTCTCCGTAATGATGAACTTTTTTCCCAGAACATATGACACAATTAAGTGTTCATCAGCGTCAGCAAATCTCTATAATTCCTCGACGAGATTTGAATAAATGAGACAGTAGAGACGATCAAAATAGGTTTTCCAACCTTGAGCATTTAGATTCTCAGACAAGCCTATTCCATTTTCCATCAGGTTATCAAAGTCTACCAGTCATTCACTTAGAACCTCTAGTTCTGAGAAAGGAATAACCAAATAAACATGAGCAGGGCGATCCACGATGTGAACTACAGTTGGTTTATGAAAAGTGGATAGTGATTGATGAAGTGAAGTTGATTCTGTTTGATCAGTTGTTGATGAAGCCATTGAGGACGATTCTGCTTGTTGTTGTTGTTTAGAAAATTCAAAAACGCTTTGTTGTTGAGGATCAATTTGAAGAAGATGATGAAGTTACAGAGCACAAAGAGGGTTTTAGGGTTTCTAAGAGAAAGTAAGGGAAGTGAGAGTAGCGTAGTGAGTGAAAGTGAGAGAGTGCGTATTTATAACAAAAATTATGAGTATGACAAGGTGGGAGTAATAGGAAATAATTACATGAAACCTAGTCTCACGAAATCACAACGCTCGAGATGTCTCTTCAATAGTAGGTTTGATTTGATTTTAGACAGCTGTAACAAATAATCATAACTGTTTGTTTTCAATAGAGGATATTTGATATTCCCAAAGTCAAGAATACCAAGAGGTATATGACTAGACTAGTTTCTGATCAGGACATCTTCTAACATGTAGAAGTATCGTTAATCAGAAAGTCATAAAAAATGATAAAACACTCTGTTTAACATCAGAATCTTATATCCGAAGTTCTGGTGACTTGACATATCAAGATATCATCTTCTCATTCTAGACAAGGTTTAATAAATATATTTTCCAGAATGAATATGAATCTATCTTCAGCAAGGGGTTTTGTGAAAATATCAGCTCACTGGTGATTTCTATCCACAAATTTTAACTGAAAAGTATCCTTCTAAACACAGTCACGTAAAAAGTGATGTTTTATTTCAATATTTTTTGACCTAGAATGCAGAATAGGATTCTTAGATAAACAAATGGCAGAAGTATTATCACAGAAGATAGGAATGTTACTCTCATGTATCTGATAATCTTCGAGTTGATTCTTCATCCGGAGTATCTGAGTACTGCACAGTGATGCTGAGATATATTCTACTTCTGCAGTTGAAAGAGCAAATGTTGATTGACTTTTGCTTGGCCAAGAGACGAGGTTACTTCCCAAAAACTAACAGTTTCCAGAAGTACTTTTCCTTTCCAATCTATCTCCAACATAATCTGCATCACAGTAACCACAAAGCTTGTACTCTAATGTTTTCTTATACATCAAGCCAAGGTTAGTTGTTCTTTTTAGATACCTTAGGATTCTCTTAACAGTAGTTAAGTGAGTTTTCCTTGGATCTGATTGGAAACGAGCACAAAGACATACGCTGAACAGAATATCTGGACGAGAAGCAATCAAATACAGAAGAGAGCATATCATACCATGATAGAGCTTATGACAAACCTTTTTACTTACTTCTTCTTTCTCCAAAATGCATGTCGGATGCATAGGAGTTTTAGCAGGTTTACTTTCTGACATATTGAACTTATTCAGAAGTTCTCTTGCATACTTGCTCTGATGAATGTACGTTCCTTCTGGACGTTGATCAATCTGAATTCCCAAAAAGAATCTGAGTTCTCCCATCAGACTCATTTCAAATTCAGCCTGCATTAATTTAAAGAATTTCTTGCTCAAGGAAATATTAGCAGAACCAAATATAATATCATCAACGTAGATTTGAACAACCAGAATGTCATTTTTAAAGGTTTTACAAAAGAGTGTTGTATCCACTTTTCCTTTGGTAAAGTCATTTTCCAAAAGAAAGTTACTTAGCCTTTCATACCAAGCTCTGGGAGCCTGTTTCCGACCATATAACGATTTTTTAGGTTTGAAAACAAAATATGGTTTTTCAGAACTCTCAAAACCAGGAGGTTGGTGCACATACACTTCTTTAGAAATATATCCATTTAAAAATTCACTTTTTACATCCATCTGATATAAAGTAATGTCATGATTCACAGCAAATGAAATTAAGAGATGAATTGATTCTAACCTGGCAACTAGTGCAAAGGTTTCTGTATAGTCTATCCCTTCTTGTTGAGTATACCCTTTTGCAACCAGTCGTGCTTTGTTTCTTATGACCTCACCTTTCTCATCTAGCTTGTTTCTGAATACCCACTTTGTTCCAATGACGTGGACACCTTTGGGTTTCTGAACAAGATCCCATACATCATTTCTGGTGAATTGATTCAACTGTTCTTGCATGGCCAGAATCCACACATTTTCCCTAAGAGCTTCATCAACTGATGTTGGCTTTATCGGAGACACCAAACCCATAAGAGTTTCTTCAGAAGGTTTGAATGATGAACGAGTTCTAACTTGATCAGCTTTGTCTCCCAAAATTAATTCTTCAGAATGAGAAGTCTTTAGTATATTCTTCTTCTGATGAGATGGACTATTTTCAGTTTCTGGAAAGGTTGTATCTGAATCTGGAGGGTCTGCATCTTTGTCTCCTTTTGAATCTTCTTCCTTGGATTCTGATAAGGTAATCTTCAGATCTGCAAACTTTTCAACTAGCTTTGACTTTTCAGGGTCAAGCTTATCATTGAATCTGGAATGAATTGATTCCTCAACAATTTGTGTTTTTGTGTTATAGATTCTGTAGCCTTTAGAGCGTTCAGAATATCCTAACAATAAACACTTTTAAGCTTTGGAGTCAAACTTGCCAAGATTCACTTTCGTGTTCAACATAAAACAAACACATCCAAAAGGATGAAAATATGAAATGTTGGGTTTTCTATTCTTCCATAATTCATAAGGAGTCTTACCCATAATAGGTCTTATTGAAGTCCTGTCCCGAATGTAACATGTTGTATTTTACTACCTTTGCCCAGAAGTGCTTAGCCATGTCAGTTTCTTGGATTATGGTACGAGCCATTTCTTGCAAAGTCCTATTCTTCATTTCCACTACTCCATTTTGTTTTGGAGTTATGGGACAGGAGAAATCATGGGAAATGTCATGGGAATCAAAGAGATTCTCAAAGTATCTGTTCTCAAATTCTTCGCCATGATCATTTCTGACTCTGACTATTTTGCAATCCTTCTCTATTTGCACTTGAGAGCAAAAGGTAGAGAACACAGAATATGACTCATCCTTGTGTTTCAAGAATTTTACCCATGTCCAACGACTATAATCATCAATGATAACTAATCCATACTTCCTTCCACGGATTGAAGCAGTTTTCACTGGTCCAAACAAATCAATGTGTAGAAGTTCTAACGGTCTAGAGGTGGACACAACATTTTTTTCTTTAAAGGAAGTTTTAGAGAACGTTCCTTTCTGACATGCTTCACAAAGAGCGTATGAAGAATACTTCAGATTTGGTAAGCCTCTGACAAGTTCAAGCTTGTTTAGCTGTGAAATTCTCCTCATGCTAATATGGCCTAAACGTCCATGCCATACCCATTGCTCCTCATTAACAGACATTAAGCATTTGACATTCTGTAAACGGAGATCAGAAAGTCTAATCTTATGAATGTTGTTTTTTCTCTTTCCGACAAACAAGATTGAGCCATCTTTCTGACTTACAGCCTTACAAGACTTTTGATTAAAGATGATATCATAACCATTGTCACTAAGTTGACTAATTGACAACAAGTTATGCATCAAACCATCGACCAGAAGAACATTAGTAATAGAAGGAAGGTTACCATTACCAACAGTTCCAGAGCCAATGATTTTTACTTTCTGGTTTCCTCCGAAACCAACGAACCCTTCAGGCTTAATTTCCAAACTTTGGAACATATGCCTTCTTCCCGTCATGTGTCGCGAGCAACCACTGTCTAGGTACCTTGATTGGTGTTTCAATTGAGCTACTAAGGATATTTGGAACATAGATCATCTTGTCCTTAGGTACCCACTTTTTGGGTCCTCTCTTGTTAGTTTTCCCAGAGTGTTTGACAACTTTGGGCTTATGTGCAACAAGATAATCAAGTGGAATTTGTACATGATATTTGACTTTAGAAATAGATTTTTGTGTCGGTGGGGGCTTCTGTGCAAGCTCTGAACAAACAAGCTCAGTGCCAGAAGGCACAAAATGGTCATAGAGAGGTTTTTGTTTAATAGGCTGACTTTCGTCAATTTCAAATGTTTCTGTACATCCCAAACCTTTCTTACCATTTCTGCTGACTCCATAGATTATGGAAGCTATTATGCTTCTATCTATGCTTTTAGCTAGAAAATACTGGAATGCTCTATCATACTTGTTGATACAGGTTGTGTTAGAGACATTGGAGATTAATTATTCTTCTAATTTAGAAATTTTGCTTTGCAAAGCATAATTACTATTTTTTAAGGAAAAAATGTTTTCATTTAGAGAAGAATTATTCTGCTCAAGCTTATCTTTTGCCTCAGAAGCAATTACATGTGATCTTTTAAGATCCTTGTATTTACTCTAAAGAGCTTGATATTTTTCCAGCATTTCTGAAAGACATGACTCTAATTCACAACGAGAGTTTAGATAATACCTCTGAGTCTGAGTTTGAGTCTGATTCTGGTTCTGATGATATTTTGTCTTCTGGTTATCCAGAAACTTCAGCGTCAATTGTTGCTACTAGCGCAACGTTTGCTTATTTTTCATCAGAGTCTTCTTCTTCAGAATCAGAGTCATCCCAAGTTGCTATGAGTCCCTTCTTCGCTTTGGAGAAGTTATTCTTAGGCTTTTTGTCTATCTTAAGCTTTGGACACTCGTTCTTGTAATGACCCGGCTCGTTACACTCATAGCAAATGACTTCTTTTTCGGACTCTGCTTCTTCTGTCCAGATGATGACTCAACAGGACCTTTGTTTCTTCTTGATCCTCTGAAGTTTCTATGTTTCCAGAGTTTGTTGATCCTTCTGGAAATCAGTGACAACTCATCTTCTGATTCTTCATCAGAATCTTCTGATTCTTCTTTAGCTTGATAAGCATTTGCCTTTTCAAGTTTAGACTTAAGAGCAATAGATTTACTCTTCTTCTGAGGTTCATTTTCTTCCAACTCTATCTCATGACTTCTTAAAGAACTAACAAGTTCTTCAAGACTTATGTTATTCAGATCCTTGGATAGCTTTAGAGCTGTTACCATAGGTCTCCATTTTGTGAGAAGGCTTCTAATGATCTTATTAACATGATCAGCAGTTAAGTATCCTTTGTCCAGAACTTTAATTCATGCGATTAGCATTTGAAACCTTGAAAACATAGTCTCAAGTGTTTCATCATCCTCCATTTTGAATGCCTCATATTTCTGGATTAAGGCCAGTGCCTTTGTCTCCTTAACTTGAGCATTTCCTTCATGAGTCATTCTCAGAGAATTAAAAATGGATTTGGCAGTTTCTCTATTTGTTATCTTCTCATACTCAGTATAAGAGATAACATTTAGCAATATGGTTCTTTCCCTGTGATGATTCTTGTAATCTTTCTTTTGTTGGTTGGTCATAGCACTTCTAGACACTTTAACACCTGTAGCATCAATTCGGTGAGTGTATCCATTGACTACAAGATCCCAAAGATCTACATCATAACCAAGAAAGAAACTTTCAATTCTATCTTTCCAACAGTCAAACTTTTCACCATCAAAGACTGGTGGTTTAACACTATAATGATCTTTCTCTTCAACAACAGGATTAACATTAGCTGTAGCCATGATATCTCACAAAAATACTGGATCGGTACTAAACACGGTGAAGTGTTGATAAATCTTTTTATCACAATCAGAATCGGAGCTCTGATGCAAATTGAAGGTGTGAGAAAATACAAGAAAAGAGGGTTTGAATTGGGTTTTCAAAATGAAAGCTTTTTGTGAAACTCAAACAAAGATCACAAACAAACTAGCAATAGAGAAAGACACACGATATATCCTGGTTCACTTGAAAATTATCAAGTTAATTTAATCCACCCGCCAAGGTTATTTCGCCTTATACACAAGGACTTAGTCCACTATAACCAAACTGATTACAACTGCACTAGCAACTGCTGTGACTAACATACACAGACTAACCGTCTCTTCTTAAGGATTCTAACCTAACTGGTCGCTTAAGGAATACAAGCAACTGTTAGATCAAATTTGATGTTTACAATGAAATGCTTCTACACAAGCTGATATAAACACAATTTCTAGTTCAAACTAACTTAGAGAAAATCTATACAATATGAATAATTTTTCTTCTTTGTATTGTAATGCTACACTATCCTAGTTTTGACATCACTCAAAATACAAAAAGCACTCACAATGATGTTGCCAAACATCCTAAGGATTGGACGAATGATGAGACCAAAAAGGCTTCATATTATTTGAATGAGAGGTACATACTTATCTATGCTTTAAGTATGAAAGTATTCGACTTAATTTCACATCATATGAGTGTGAAAGGTGTAACACCCTAAATATTCCCCGCTTAATATAAATAAAATATCAGAGTAAAATTCAAAACAAAAACATTTAGGATGCTATAGTTCAACAAACACCTACTCATGCAATCAGATATGTAACACTTGTCTCTTTTAAAATTTACTAATAGTAATAATAATAGTAAAACATTCACCATGTATGAACTTCAATTTTATTTAAGCAGCGGAAACATCAACATCAAATAGTTATTCAAAATATAATTATGAAATAATACAATCATAACGAAAATTCAACATAGGAGATAACATAATTCTCCACCAACGGAAATAGACACATAAATCCCGGCCCCTAGTGTTACACATCAGAGCAGACGCCAACTCAAAAAATAAAGGAAGACACCATCTTCCACATACATCCACTATCCTACTGCGGATTATCTGAACGATGCTCATGTAAAGGCAACATTCAAATAAAAGGGTTGAGATATCACACTTATATAAAGGAAATCGTGATAATAAGTAAGCATCAGATTATCACACGCACAATCACCCATTCCACCAACACACTTCCACACCATCAACACAACAATCATCCAAACATAATAACAATGAAACCAATATCCAATGCAATGAGACTTAACAACTCGACTCAATGCATGTGGTACCAATATGTGAACTCTTAGGTTCACCACTCCGATCCCCATCTAGGACCAGAGCCCACCAATTCGTTACCATCACCATCGATAACGCTTCATTGATTCCATCACCACCTAAATTAGCTACTCGCACCCAATCCCCAACTAGGATTGAGGCTCACCAAAAATGGACCACCATCCAACACCATGAATGCATGCAACATACAACTGAAGGTGTCTTTCAAAGTGAAAGCTTTTTGTGAAACTCAAACAAAGATCACAAACAAACTAGAAATAGAGAAAGACGCACGATATATCCTGGTTTACTTGAAAACTATCAAGTTAATCCAGTCCACCCGCCAAGGTGATTTCGCCTTATACACAAGGACTTAATCCACTATAACCAAACTGATTATAATTGCACTAGAAACTGCTGGTGACTAACATACACAGAGTAACCGTGTTTTCTTAAGGATTATGACTTAACTGGTCCCTTAAGGAATACAAACAACTGTTTGATCATATTTGATGTGTACAATGAAATGCTTCTACACAAGTTGATATAAACACAATTTCTAGCTCAAACTAACTTAGAGAAAATCTATACAGTATGAACAATTTTTCTTCTTTGTATTGTAGTGCTTTACTGTTCACTCATGGATTTCTCTATTTGAATTTATGTGTTTCTTTCTCATATGAATCAGTGTCTCAGTATATATTAATCTCTTTTCTCTTCTTTGAGTGATCAAGTCCTTATATAGCCAGAAAAAGATTCGTTGAAGGGCAGATCAGGAATATCAGTAAAATTGCTGGCGACTTGAAATAATGTCGTTATGCTGGGATAAAAATCGTACACAGAAGTTGTCCTTTGTACCACCAATTCAGGGTAGTGGAATGGTAGTGGAAAAGAACGTGTTTGATCTGTACTATGTACTATTTTCCCTCGTAAATATTTCATCTTCTTCTATTTATTATAGGCTTCTGAATGGATATGGTTGAAGCATGATCAGAAGAATTGATCACTGGGTCTTCAGAGTCTTGGGTCATCAGAATCTTCAGAGCTTGTTCAGTAGAACCTTATCTTCAGAGTCTTCGGCACTCCTTCTTCAGAACCCTTGGTTATCAGAAACTTAAGTCTTCAGAGTCTTCAGAACGTTGTTCATCAGAACCTTGTCTTCAGGGTCTTCAGCACTTAGTCTTTAGAAACTTAACTCTTCAGAATGTTGTTCATCAGAACCTTGTCTTCAGAGTCTTCATCACTTAGTCTTCAGAAGATAAATATCAGAGTCATATTCAGATCCAGAATCCAAGAGAACATTGCAGCAACAACATATTGTCTTCTTAGAATTTTTTTGATGTAGAGTAGTGTAATACCCCAAAATTTGCTCTCTCTTTTGTCATCATAGCATAGCATTATCATATATCATATCATATCCATCTCATTAGCCTTGCATTGCATCTTTAACATAGAAAAATAAAGCATTGCATTCAGCATAGGACATGTGATCAAGGCATCTTCCTTTGGTTTGAGCTTTCAGAATATTATCAGTGAGCATCAAGGACCTCCGGTTGATCATGTTCTTTCTGCTTCATGACTTGTCTTCATTTTCAAGTTGTTCTCGGGGAATTGTTCTTGTATTGAGATTTTTGGTTATAAAGACAGGATATCTGTGGATTGAATTGCAAATCATTGGTCATGGTTGATTGAGCTTACTGATTGAATTGTGGGAATTCATTGAAGATATGAGTTTGGTGTAGAATTGGGCGTGTCGAGATTAGTTGTGTGGGCTACTTGAAATTCAAATTTCTACCATAAATCCATTATTCATTTCCATTTTCCTTTATCCAATTCTTAAATCCATTTCCATTCAAAATTCCAAATATCCATTTTTATAATCCATTTCTATTTTTATCCATTTCTTGACCCACATTTTATTTCAATCCATTTTTGGCCTACATTTTCAAATCCATTTTAACTTCATTTCAAATCCAATACTCATCTAGATTTTAATTTTTCCATATTAAACCATACAAATCCATTTTTTCTTTAAATCTTTATTTTCCTAATTCAATTTTCCAAACACATATTATCATCTTTAGTCAACTTTAGGAATCATGTTCCAAAACCGAGTTTCCAAGTACGTATTCACATTTATGTCCATTTTTGTTCATCATACCATCACAAAATTCCAAAACCACATGTTAAGTTGCTAATTGTGGGCAAAAAAAAAAACAAAACAAAAAAGGGATAAAAGATAAAATGCAGCACATCAAAACCAGATTACACAACCATTTTCAGCATGATTCCCGTACAAATTCATTCGCAAATCTCAACTGTACGTAAGCCATGTGCTGCAGCAATAATCATGTACACGCACCACACCTGATCATTCCATGATTCATGGGCCTCACACAAACCGACCTTCCACAATTCGCAAATGGCAGTAAAAATAATTCACAGCAAAATAAACACCAAGCACCACAGATTTCAGTTGGATTTGTATAACAAAATTCTAACAAATATTAACAGATTCTAACTTTACCTCAGGGAACCAAAAAACTTCTAACAGAATTTTCCATTTTTCTCTCACAGTTACAAACCAATTCATTCAGAAAAAATGATAACAGAAAACTCTAACAGAAAGTCTTCAATTCATCTTCTTCAATCTCTAACCAACTAACCGAATCACTAACAAATTTTCCTTCTTCTTCAACCTTTTGCTCCAATTTTTCTTCATAACTACAAAGACGAAACTCTTCATCGATCAATCTCCAATCTCTAATCAACTCTACAAATTCAACACTCTGCAATAATTCCTGCGATTTGCAAAATCTTCCATTGAAGCCACCGCAAGATTCAATCTCTGCATTTCTTCAATCTCCATCATCTTCAATGTCAAACTGACAGTAAAACCACAACAAATCCTTCATCAACAATCTGACAAGAAATGGCAGCACATGTGAAAAAGAGGGAGGATATTCGTTCTTTATCTGCAACTCAACAATTCCATGCTTCATTCTGCTCTTTTTCGGTAACGAACGCGAAAGCTTCATCGACATCACCGCAACAACTTCTGCAATTTCTTGAATCCATCAAGCTTTTCAAAAAACCTGCAATGACCGAGAAAATCGTTGAAGCTCTCTGCGGATCGATCTCGTAATCACGCGGCACTCATGATTTCACAACACACACGGATAGAGATTCGGAAGAAGAAGAGATGAAGACACAGAGGTTCAACAATAACGAAACATTTGAATCGTACCTGAACTCCATTTCCACGTGAGTAGATGGTTGCAGGTCCGTTTTCCTCTATCGATTCCGTAGCGTTTGTCGAATTCGCATTTTCGGTGTGAAAGAGTGAGATCCGTGAGTCTTCTTTAAGATATAGGGAGTAATGTACGTAGATAACCTTCCGCCGCCGCCGGCGTGTAGCCAGGGCGCGGCGGAGATGTGCTTTTGCTGGCGAAGACACATTGAGGGAGAAGTAGAGGGTGAGCCACGGAGAATATGGCGTCGGGGTTTTGTTTGTAATGATTGAAGAGAGTGTACGACGCCGGAGTTTGAGAACGAAGAGGAAAGAGGGTGAGACGAGGAAGGAAGGGAGCCAGAAGGAGAAGAGAGGTTTCCGGTGAACGTCGTTATGACGGCGAAGTTGAGGACGGTTGAGGAAAAGAGATGAGTTCTACGGCAACGTTGAGCAAAAGAAAAGAGGAATTGGGTTAGCATTCTCAGCCGGGTTTATGTGCATTGATTGGGCCTTCGTCTTTCTTTTCACACCACCAAGATTCCTATCCGCACCTCCCTAAAGACGCTTCCTGCACCCTTGGACATGGAGTGATGCTATTGGGCTCACGGTCTGCAGGCCCATGCGCCTGGGGTGCTTCTCATACCCCTTGTATTATGCTGCACCCCTGCTGATGCTGATTGGTAAGTGTGAGATTTAACTCAAATTGTTATTAGATTTTGATCTAACATTTTAATTAGATTTTTTAATTAGATATCATTAGGATAATCGGTTTAGATGTTAGTTGTGGCTAGAAGTTTAATTTTGAATTAGCACTTGTAATTAAGGATTAGATTTTAGATTAGATTTTAATTTTAGGATTAGAATTGGTTTATAACTTTAGAATTAGATTAACTTGGAATTGAGATTAGTTTGTAATCTTAAATCTTAGTTAGTTTCACTTTTAACTAGAAATAGATTTTTAGAAGTAGCTCTTGATTTAGAATTTGGTTCGAATTAGAAATTAACCATGCTCTTAATTGATTTTTTTTAAATAGTTTATTAGTCGATTAAATGTGTAATGATTTTGGTTAGAGTTTGGGATGATTAGGTTTAGATTTTGCTAATCGTTTTGAAGGATTGATTTTTGCTTAATCGCACTAATTGAATTTTTTGCTTAATCGCACTAATTGAATTGTTTGTTTAATCGCATTAATTGATTTTTGCTTAAGTGCGCTAATTGTTTAGCTTAATGGTTCACTAATCGTTTTTAGCTTGATCGCTTGTAGTTTAATCGCACACTAAATGTTTTTTAGCCTAATTGGTTCATTAATTGTTTTTTGCCTTGAAGGTCCACTAACTAGTTTTAGAATTAGAACTTGGAACTAATTGACATTGAGTTAGTTCTAACATTGATTAATCATTTTAATAGTTCATTTGTTAATTTTGTTAATAGTCCTTAATATGTTTTGCATTGATTTTTGACTAAGTGTTGTTTACATTTTAGTATTGATTTCAATTACTTCTTATTGACATTTCCTTTTGATCTTAGTTGCTCATTTTGGTTATTTCCATTTGAAGTTGGACTAACCTTTGAGTTTGTTTTGTAGTGTTTTACACTTGATTAGCTAAATGTAGAAGCTGCTGTATACATAGCTGTTGTGAACAAGGAGTGCTGTAGAATGTTGGCTGGCTGCATATACACCTATTCTGCTCTGGAAATAGTAGCTGTTATAGACTGTTTTTACTTGTCGCTAGTTTTTACAGCTATGCAGGTGCAGGAGCGCTGTTGTTGCTGCTGTGAATGATTTATTGCCTTATTTTGTCTTAAGGACGTAAACTTGTTTTACCATAGCCATTGGTGGATATTCATAAGATGTGTGCACCCTTCTAGCATGAGTTCAATTCTGGTTTTGGTTTACTTTCATAATCCTTTTAGGTCTTTCACTTTGACTAGTGTGATTCAGATGTACATAGCCATTAGACTTAGGTTTCATGTTGTACATACACTCCCTTGTTATTACTAATGTCTTTGGTTCACATGTGCCAGGTACATAAAGGAGACATTCCAAAGGTGGTGTGACCATTTCATTTTGTAAATAAAAGTTTGTTTCTAACTTGGTTTACTATATGCTTATAGGTGCTTTCGTGACTTGCTTTCGTTGCGCTTTCGTTGCTTTGCTACGGATTCATATCCGCTTGGTAGGACTTCTTATCTCTTCACTTCTCTTTAATGCTTTCAAATGCCATGAGAAGTAGGAATAGTCAATGCCATGAGAAGTAGGAATAGCAAATGCCATGATAAGTAGGATTGTATGGAAAGCCCTCAAGTGAGGCCATGATCGTGCTTGTTTGATATTGTGCTGAAGACCTCTAAAGAGGCAATTGACGGAAGGCAGGGTTCACAATCGACCCCCGTTATTCTAGTTGAGTCGTTCTTAGCTCTCATTACATGATTGAAGCTTTGAACATCACCTGCTCCTGTTATCGAGTCGGTCAAGTGGAAGATAGGGTTCGTGACCAACCCCCACGCTTTGTCTTTAGCTCGCATTGACCAATGCTGATGCTTATGTGATCTGATTCACATCTTCCTTTTTCTTACTCTGCTCTCCATGGTTCTCAATACCATTGGGTGAGCACCCCTATTTCCCACAGCTATCTTGTTTGCCTCGGTTGATATGACCCCTTGGCTAAAGCTCCCCTTTTTTTACTTTGATTGTGTGACGTTATTGCTGACTGACATTGTTTACTTTTTCGTTGCTTTTAGTTTATCTTGTGATTGAATTATCCTGTGTTTACTTGTCTGATGACATGATCCCGTAGGATTCCTCGCTCCACTTAATTTTTGATTAAGTCGGAGGTAGGAGAGACATTAGGATAACAATCCATGCCTGATAACATTAGGTAGCTTCCCTCATGATCCTGACCTTAGGACCATTGATGCATGTAAACTTGTAGGACCGAGTTTCTCCCTTAGACTTTATGTGTGCCTTTCCCCTTTGTTCTCTCGCACCTATGCGATCGAGATCCTGTTTCTTGTTCACCCGTAGTACCGTGAACTACGGATGCTCTGATTCCTCTTTCTTTTCAGATTGCGGATACGTAGGCACGAGGATCCCTATCCTTGGCGAGCACACTAACAACTAACTTCCGTTTTCTCTTACACTTTGAGTCTCTTCTCTCTTCTTTTAGAGTTAGGTTTTAAAACCTCACAAACCTTAGGATCACTCCCTTAACTAATCAATTAGGATTGAGTCTTAGTCCATATAGATTTTTACCTTTATCCTCTCTTGAGTCTCTTTTCTCATCTCAAAGAAAATTCAAAATATACAATAAAGGTAGGCATTTATTGCATTTAGGCCTTTCATATAAAGAAAAGATTATAAGGGATCTTCTCTTATAATCTTAGAATGTATAGCATATAGCCCATCTTGGGTCAATGTGTTAAACATTTGATCTTGTATGAGGGACTTAAATGCAATACTTGTTGAAGGTACAAATAAAAAACACTTCTTCATTTCATAACCAACAAAAACACTTAATAAACACAAGTATGCTAGTGTGTTTGAACCTTAACAATTGGAACTAAGTGTGGGGGTCTTCTTCACCCTTAGTGTGCTTTCTTATCCATTCCATCTTGGAATGTGAGAATGTACACATTCCAATGACTAAGATTCAGATACACTATCATATGCAAACAAACGAAAAAAAACTCTTAAAAGACAAAAACAAACAGTAACGTCTTTCCTTCGGGAATTCTTTCCTCATCTCCTTCAATCATTCCTTAAGGATGCGTCATTTCCGTTCTACCGCAAACAGGTAACGCCTAAGTCTCCCTACAGCGAGCTGCAACACCTAAACTGCTAGGACGCGAACGTTGACGTATTCCACTAAAACACAAACAACTTTCCCTTAGGTGAGGGGAACTACGTCGCTCTGATTCTCATGCTCCCGATGAGATACGTAGGCAGTGGGGTAGGGCCCATGCGAGCACTTCTTTTATTTTCCCTACATTTGGTTTTCGTTCCTTTTCCATTCTTTCTCCTTTCTTTCTTTCAGTTCCTTTTTCCAGCATCTTTTCTTACACCCTTTGATTGAAGCAGCAAGCGTGGATCCCATCGGGTACGATGGACGCGAGGGGGTGCTAATACCTTCCCTTCGCGTAACCGACTCCCGAATCCAGTTCTCTTGGTCGCAAGACCATGCTTTTCCTTTCTCTTCAGGTTTATGCGGTGTTTCCTTTCCCTCTCTTGGGATAAATACACATTGCTGGCGACTCTGTTTGGTGCCACTTTCGCGTTTGTACTAGGATGAAAATCCCGGGAGCGACAAGTAGATTAGAAGCAAACTTGCTTCTTTGACGCAGAATCGACTTTTGATTTATTGAGAGTGATGTTCCACATGATCTCTATCAGATTCAGAGCTATCTTTATCAGAGTCAGATCCTGTTTGTCAATACTTTAGAAAACAAACGTTAGAGTACCAAAATTGTTCTCACATAAATACAACTTTGTTATTACCAAAACTTAGAGATATCTTGGAGAACCAAATTTTGTTCTAACAACAACACGCAACACCAACACTAATACACAATGACCGTCACCATAGTCAGTGTATCTCACCAATACTAGACACCATGCACCAGACCCATGCTATAACAGTTCAGTAACATCACCATACAGTATAGCAAGAAGCAACAATGCATTTACGAATATGTCACACCACAACATAAGCACTACAATGTATTTAACACTATCACACAACAAATTTTTCATTTTCAGGTATTGTAACCAATTTTATAATAACGCTCGTCACGTTAGCTTCCTAACGCTTTAAACGACACTCGAATCGGACACCCGGAACTCAATATATGATTTTTTTAAATATTTTCAAAAAGTGTTCCCAATGTAACCGGTTAACGCATTCGGGGTAACCGTTACACACTCATAATTTTCCCATAAACGCCTTTTAAAAGCAGTGTAACCGATTACGCCATTCCCGGTAACCGATTACACTGTTGGCAAAAACACTTTTTCTACAACTTTTCAAACGAAAATTCATTTTTAAGCCATCTCAAAACCCCATTTTTCTTACAATTCTTTATCACATTAGTTTACCCAAAAATCAGTTTTCATAAAAACCCCAATTCTTTCCATAAAAACACGCATAGCTTAAGTTTTAACTCTGACTCGCAACAACCATCAACAACACAACACCTACATCATACAATTCCATCAACTATATGGTTCCAACAACAAACAATACAACAATTCACCAATCACTCATCAATCACAACACGCATAACTTAAAGTTTTGTTTTAATATGATAACTTCTTTTTTTTTTAAATGTTGGATTCAATTTGTCTTTTAAATTCAAATAATATTATAGTTTATTCAGTCATGACTTGTGACAATCTAGAATTGTTGAAAAGTTTGAGAAATATAAACTTTACTCCCAAGTTAAAGAATGTTTTGAGACAAATATTGTAATGTGTCTTGAGAATATTGAGTTTGGGGGAGAGATATGGTCAAAGAAAAAAATTGACTGGAAAAGAATTGGTTCTAACTCAATTCATATAGTTGCTATTAATATAGATAATTTGGACCCTCGTACGGATATTATTGTTCTTTCTCTCAATTAAATTAAGAAAATTAATTCTTGAAGATCAAACTCAACATCCTCAAGAACTAGAGCATCAAGTGTTATTAATAATTGACTGAAAAGAGAAATTTTATTCAGTATGATTGAAAGACTCTATTATGATAGTTGTGACACTTGTTAATTGTTATAATTTTGGAGCTTCATAAGATGGATATCAAGTTAGTGTTTCTTAATGGTGATATTAAGAAATACAATATGGTGCAACGAGAGAAAATTTTGTGTCAATAGATACAAAGTTTATAATTTGCGAATAGATAAAATCCATTTATGAGTTAATGAAATTGTCTCATTAGTGATACCACAATATTTCATAAAATAATTGTCTCGTTTGATTTTAAGATGTCTATTATGAAAAATTATTGAGTTTTACAAATTCAGTGGGAGTAAGTTTATGTTCCTAGTTTAATGTGTCAATTTTATTTTATTTAGTCAGCAATGATATATGATTGTTGTGTGAAATCAAGAAATCTCTAAAAAAAAGTTAGCGATGAATGATCTTGGGTACATATCTTTTGTATTAGCTATTTAGATACTTAAAGATTATTTTCAAGGTATCATCTAGTTATCACAATATATATATATATATATATATATATATATATATATATATATATATATAGTTGGAAATAAAACTGACATGAAAGACAATAAACTAGGGTATGTCTCAATTTCAAGGGATACTATTGAGTGTCAATCATTGTCCAAAATAAAAGAATCTGGAAATTTAGAAAATTTTAAGTTTTTTTACACTTTTTCGGTTTTTGGGAATCTTATGTATCATCTTATGTATATGCATCTGAAAGAAGTGTATATATAATGAGATCATTTGGCATATTAGAAAATTTAAAATTTGAATTGATGAAAGGCAACCATGAGGATTGTTATAGAGAACAAAAGAACTTGTACTCACATATTAGAGATCGAATAATTTGGAGATTATCAGGATGTTCGACTCTGATCCTTTTGGATGTCTATATATAATGGTCATCCTAACTCAAGAAATGATTATAAGTATTTATGTCACTTTGTTGAATATAGTAGAAGGTTTTGAAAGACAACTCGAGCAATATTATGACATAAGTCAGTTGGATAAAGTTTCAACAACTATTTTATAAAGTTCATTGACTTATAAGTTATTGTTGTTGTTGAAGGATATAACATATGGATAGAAATTTTATGCTTGCTGGCTTTCTAGTTAAAGACTTGACATATAAGGTATTTCATATGATTTTTGTCACTAAGGATGTCCTAGATTAGTGAAAGTCACTCCTTCTTTATGTTTTATAATATTTTTTTAATACCGATATATACTTTATGTTAATATTATCTGCAGAAATAAAGTTTACGAGGTTATTATTGTTATAACCATTTTTGAATCATTTGTGAAAATATTGAATTTGCAAACATCGATTTGATCTTAATAAAGAATTCAGTTGGACCAGTTGGAAATAGACATGATTCAGAAATCACATTACATGAAATTTCCATGTCACACATCCATATCAATCTATGTCATCAAGTATATTTATGTGAAGGTCGTCGGGGTTCTGTCACATTATACGTCAGTGACAACAGTCGCGGTGATCCCATTATTGATGAATGAGGTGGACCAGATTGTAAAGTTGAAATATAAAGATAAATAGCATTCAGATGTGTGCCTAAAGAATTGTGATACAATTATTAAAAACATATTACTCAAGTGGGAGATTTTAGGAATATTTTATAATTTAAATATTATTATATTCCAATAATTATTATATTGACATATATATATATATATATATATATATATATATATATATATATATATATATATATATATATATATATATATATATATATATTAATTATATTAGCTATTTATCAAAATTAAGAGGCTTAATTGATTAAGTGGTCAAAATAAATTTAAAAGGCTAATTAGATTTCTATTTAGTAATTAATTAATTGGATATGGGCTTAAATATGAGTGGATGTCAGGATGATCCATTTTGGAATAATGGGAATCCTAATTGACCATCACCTTATATATAGGTTATAATCCTCAATATACTGTACACAGACATTATACCTCTTTTCCCCATCTGAAGAGAATTCAAGGCATTAGGAGTACCGGTTGAGGAAGAACCATAAGTCAACGGGTGGTCGTCATTCGTCTCTCTTTACTTTGTGTTTCACGAAAGTATAAAATTGTCGTGTCAATGATTCGTTTATCCTGGTATTCCTAATATTAATTCTTGATAAATTGACATGTTGAAGATCCTAGGGTATATATGTGCTTATATTGCTTCCACACTAAAGTAAGATTATAGTTTTAATCTTTGTTATTTAGCATGTTTGTATAATTATTATTAAATTAATTCCAACAAATCGGTCAACAAATATGTCATCTAATGATACAAAGACCATTCAAATATAGTATAAATATCAATTGGTATCGAGACCAGTCGTAATAACTTTTTAAACAAAGAGAAATTCAAATAATTATTCAAAGAGAATTCAATAATGGTCGTTTGACCACCAATAGTTTCTCAAATAAGTACAAATTCAAAAAATTCTCCAAAAAAAATACATGGTGATTTCTCAATGCAAACAATGAGAAATTTAAATAATTATCTAAAGAGAATTCTAGAAAATACTCAGAAAATTCAACGACTAGAAAGAAATGGGAGAAATTGACACTTTAGCAATTCGAAAACGCAAAGTAAAGAGAGTGATGAAGGAAAGATTCAAAAGAATTTTTGGTGTGTTTTAGACTAAAACACGTGTTTTCCTTATATAATGAAGTATGCTAGCCAATGAATGAAATCTAAACAATATGGTACTTAGAGTCTTATCAATCAACACACAATCACACAAATATTTTCAACAATGTGGGACTTAAGAAATTTTTTCAAGTTCATCTCCATATTAGAATATTGACATATTCCAACATAAACTATTTAATAAATTTTAAGCTAAATTAAAGTCTTGGTCACCAATTTAACATGATTTACGAAATTAGTCCCCCTATTTTAAATTCAAATAGTTTCTCTCTCTCTCTCTCTCTCTCTCTCTCTCTCTCTCTCTCTCTCTCTCTCTCTCTCTCTCTCTCTCTCTCTCTCTCTCTCTCTCTCTCTCTCTCTCTCTCTCTCTCTCTCTCTCTCTCTCTCGTTTTTTTTATAGAAAATCAATGAGATGTTTGTTTCTTAACTTATATTTTTATCTATAAAATTTCGCAATAGATTTGTCACTACTACAAATAATACATTTTATAACAACACTTTCAACTCACCCAATGAAAAATTGAGGTATAATTTTTGGGCATGCCACATTTTTTTTTCTCAAAAAAATCATTTAAACCCTCGGTTTTGGTATATAATCGAGGGATAAATAAATTCAGGATGCATGTTATCAATCAAAGAAAACATATAATATATACTTTCTTCGGTTGACAATGTTGAAAATTTTATTCTTAATCCTACTGCAATTTGTTTTGAATATAATCATTTGTTTGATTATTACAACACATAAATAAATTGGTGAATGGAAAAAAATTGAAAAAGGAAACAATCTATGTTTCTTTTGATTTTTTTCCATTCACCATTTTTTTGCATTAGAAGTGGGCTATTACATTGGTGGATTTAAACACCAAGGGGGAAAAGTCTCTATATCTTTGTCGTCCATAAACAAATCTTTATCGTCCATTTATTGAGGATCAATGCTCAAGGCGTTGTCAACATATTAACCCGTGTGAAACTGTCACACCAACCATTGAGAATGCGAATGCCATACTATATATACGAATCACAAAGAATTTGAATCACAAATATTGGTTATTAAAGTATACAGTTGATGATGATAATACAGTAGAAGAAGAGAGGATTACATCTCAAGAGAACAAGGAACATGTTAGTTGAGTTGGTTGTAGGGTTGTTATAGTTTGTTACTTAAAACCTAAGCAACTATATGGTGTAGGTAGTTATCATGCCACTGCACCACACTTGTGTGTGTGTGTGTGTATATATATATATATATATATATATATATATATATACACACACACACACACACATACACACACAGTGTACTCTTCTTTTTCTTAATGAGAATTCCCTTTCAAGCATTGTATCATGTTCATGTTGATCATCTTAACATGGTATCAGTCCAATCCATGACCAATATCTTCATTCTCATTCATTCTTTTCTTTCTTGTGATTCATTTCCATCTTCTTCCTCATTGATTTAGTCTTCTCTTATGTTCACCTGATCTTGAGATTTTGTTCTCAATTTTATTTCTGTTACAATTCGCCTTGCTTTGATTACTTCTTGTGAAGTCCAAATTCTGTCAATGTCAATCCAAAACTTGATGGCTCTAACTACTTATCTTGGAGCAAATCCATGCAACGTGCTTTGGGAGCTAAGAACAAAGGTAAATTTGTTGATGGATCCATGGAAATTCCTGTTGATGATGATCTTAATTATGCTCAATAGGAACGCTGCAACCACCTCATCTTTTCTTGGATCATCAATTCGGTTAGTGATCAAATTGCATCAACCATCCTTTACCATGATCATGCGTTAATTTCTTGGAATGATTTACGTGAACGTTTTTCTAAAGCCGATCGTGTTAGAATTCTAACTCTATGTTCTAATATCAACAATTTGAAGCAAGATCCCAAGTCTATTGTGGAATATTTCCTTGAGTTGAAAGGATTATGCGAAGAACTCAATTCACATAGTCCATTACCCATTTGTACTTGTGCTCACAGATGTAGATGCAATGTTGTAAGAAAAGCTCAAGAACATCGACTTAAGGAGCAAGCCATCCAATTTCTCACAGGCCTGAATTATTCTTTTTCTGTTGTTAGAACTCAGATTTTGCTTATGGATATCCTAACCTCTATTAATCACATTTATTCTTTAGTTGTTCAAGAAGAAAGCCATCATAAGAAGCAAGTTATTGTTGAACATAACTCCATCATGGTTAATGCTGCACACAAACCTAATTTCAAACACAAAGGTGGATACAACAATGCCAAGAATGCAACTAGAGTGTGTACTTTCTGCAACAGATTTGGCCATACATTGGATTTTTGCTATCAAAAACATGGCCATCCCAATTTTAAAAAAAATAAGCCATCTGTTAATGCAACTTAGGTTGATCCTTCCCCTGCACCTCAAGCAACAGATTAACCTTCAGTTGCTTCACACACAAGTAACCAATTGCCTATTTCTCAAGCTCAATATGAACAACTCATCAACCTTTTGCAGCAGTCAAACATATCACCATCTGTTCCTACATCTACTACCAATTAGGTTTCCTCTAGCTCATCACATGATGCTCCAACCTCAGGCAGTGCATGTAATGTTATTCTCTATAATTTCTCACCTACATGGATCCGAGATTCAGGAGATAATGACTATGTATGTGCTTCATTAGATGTGTTTAACTCTTATTATAAAATTAGACCCATAAAAATAACTCTTCCTAATGGTAATTGTACCATGGTCCAATATTCTGGTAACATCAGCTTCTCACCTATTTTTTATCTCAACCATGTCCTATATGCTCTTGATTTCAATTTGAATCTCATATCTATTTTCAAAATCTGTCAAGACTTAAAATGCTCAGTTGTCTCTTCTGTTGAACAATGCATTTTGCAGGAATTGAATACCAAAAGGATGATTGGTTTGGGTAGCAAAGAGAATGGCTTATATAAATTGCATTTAAAGGAACCTCACCTTGAAGCTCAAGCTCTTCCTCATCCATTCCTCCACCAGCCTACATTCCAAATCCAAGCCAACAATTGTCATGCTGCCACATCCTCTCCTATACCACAATCTCATAATATTGTAATTACTAAGTCTGCCCATTGGCATTTTAGATTACGCCATGTATCTTTCAATAAAATAGCACAAATGTCCAAATTGTATTCCTCTTTTGAATTTTATAGTAATGCTACTTGTGACATTTTCCATTTGGCTAAACAAAGAAAATTACCTTATCACTTAAGTACTTCCATTGCTTCACATGAATTTGAATTGTTACACTTTGATATTCGGGGGCCCCATGCCACATCATCCATACACAATCATAGATATTTTCTCACAGTCCTTGATGACCACACCAGATTTGTATGGATCACTCTCATGAAATCCAAATCTGAGGCATTTTTACAAGTCCAACATTTCATAAGCATGGTCCATAACCAATTTCAAATCACTCCTAAAATTGATTGAACTGACAATGGGCTAGAATTCATGTTACATCAATTATATGCCTCTATAGGCATTTTACACCAAAGATCTTGTGTTGAAAACCCTAAAAAAAATGGTAGAGTTGAGAGAAAACATCAACACCTATTGAATGTTGGTCGAGCCATTTTGTACCAATCCAAACTTCCCAAAACATTTTGGTCTTATGCCCTTCAATTTTCCACCTTTATATATATAGAGAGTTTCTACTCTCATTCTCAAACATCAGTCACCCTATCAAGTTCTTCATAACCAACTTCTTGACATCACATCTTTCAAGGTCTTTGGATCCCTCTGCTATGCCACTACTCTTCAAGTGCATAGAACTAAGTTGGATCCTAAGGCTAAAAAGTCCATCTTCCTAGGCTACAAACCTGGTATGAAAGGGTATGTTTTGCTTGACTTTCATACCAATGATATATTTGTTTCTAGAAATGTCATATTTCATAAACACATTCTTCCTTACACTTCCAATACCTCATCATCATCCACCTCATGGTCATATTTTCCATCTATGAATGATAAACCTACTACTGCCCTTCTTAACCCCATTCCCATCATTGACCCTCCCACACACAATTTTTCATCATCTCCAAACACACCTATTCTATCTACAACCACTGACCACTCCACAAGACCTACCAAAACCTCTTCAAGGGTGAGTCATCAACCCTCTTACTTGCAAGACTATATATGCAATTCTCTTGCTACTTCATATCAATCTTCCATAGGTACTCTTTATCCTCTATACAATTTCATTTCACATAACCATATGCCCCCTTCTCACTCTCATTATGCATTATCATTGGTTACTCACATTGAACCCAACACTTATGTTGAAGCTTCTAAGCATGAGAGTTGGAAACAGGCCATGAAACTTAAACTCTTGGCCCTTGAAAAAACTGGTACATGGAAAATTGGGGATCTTCCTCCTGGTGTTACACCAATTGGCTGCATATGGGTTTATAAGATCAATTATCTTGCTAAGGCTCTATTGACATATTTAAAGCAAGACTAGTTGCCAAAGGTTAACACCAGATTAAGGGTCTGGATTTACTTTGACACCTATTCACTAGTTGCTAAACTTACAATTGTCAGAACCATCATTGCCTTGGCCTCTTACAAGAACTGGCATTTACATCAGCTTGATGTAAACAATGCTTTCTTACATGGTGATATTCAAGAGGATATCTACATGGTCATTCCATCTGGTGTCCATACCACTAAGTCTAACCAAGTGTGTAAGCTTGTTAAATCCCTTTATAGCCTTAAACAAGCTTGCAGGAGATGGTATGAAAGGCTTACATTCTTCCTCCTTGAACATCACTACAAACAAGCCAATTCAAATCATTCCTTGTTTGTGAAAGATGCTTTATCCAACATTATTATTTTAATAGTATATGTTGATGATGTCATTCTAGCAGGCAATGACAATGAGTTTAGTTCAATCAAGTTGGCATTGGATAACACATTCAAGATCAAAGATTTATTGGAAGTTAATCAAGTTGGCATTGACTCAATAAAGCCCCAGTCTTCCTAGGAATTGAAGTATCTCAATCCAAAATAGGCATATTCTTGAATGAGAGAAAATACTGTCTTGATCTATTGGAAGACTGGGGCTTCATTGAGTCAAAACCAGCCACAACTCCATCTAACCCTGTTGTTAAACTACACCAAGACTCAAGCAAGCCTCATCATGACATTCCTTCGTACAGAAGGTTTGTAGGTCGACTGTTGTATTTAAATGCAAGAGGACCTGATATAACATTTTGTACACAACAACTTAGCCAATTTCTTACTGCTCCTATAGATACACACTTCAATGCTGCTTGCAGAATTTTGAAGTATCTCAAAGCTTGTCCATCTCGAGGCATTTTCTTCCCACGAGATTCAAGCTTGCAGTTGAATGGTTACTCTCATGCTGACTGGGCAGGATGCATAGACACTAGAAGATATGTTTTAGGCCAATGCTTTTTCCTTGGTAGATCACTCATATCTTGGCGCACAAAGAAACCGCTCACAGTTTCTAGATCTTCCTCAGAAGTTAAATATCGAGCTCTTGCAGCAGCCACTTGTGAACTCCAATGGCTTGTGTACCTCATTTAATACCTACATGTCAAATGTAATAGAACACCTGTGATTTATTGTGATAATAACAGTGCCATCCATATTGCTTCTAATCCTGTCTTTCATAAAAGGACAAAACACTTGGAGATAGATTGCCATATCGTTCGAGAGAAACAAAGCAAAGGTGCTCTAAAGCTTCTACATGTTAAGTCCAAAGATCAGCTTGCTGACTTATTCACCAAGCCATTGCATCCTCAACCTTTTAATGCTTTATTGGTCAAGTTGAAGATGATAGACATATATCACCCTTCAACATGTGGGGGGATATTGAAGTATACTACTGATGATGATAATGCAATAGAAGAAGAGAGAATTACATCTCATGAGAATAAGGAACATGTTAGTTGAGTTAGGTATAGGGTTGTTATAATTTGTTACTTAAACCCTAAGCAACTATATGGTGCACTAATGTGTAGGTAGTTATCATGCAGTTGCACCATACTTGTATATACACACACAATGTATTCTTCTTCTTCTTAATGAGAATTCCCTTTCATGCACTGTATCATGTTCATGTTGGTCATCTTAATATTGGTAATGAAAATATTAGGAATAAAAAAAGTGAAACTTAAGGAGCGTGATAATAGTATTTGTGATGGATTGCAAGGGCATAAATTATTATCGGTGCAATGTTTGTGTTTTTTACATAATATCTTGTCTTTATACATGATTAATTATTTTCCCTATCTAACCATTGTTAATTTTATATCAAAAACAAATAAATCTAAAGCATTGAAGAATATATTGAAATATATAGATGTGCAACAAATTCCAACATGTAATCTTCAAAATTTTAGTTTTAGATTTAAAAAAAATTCATATATTTCAACAAAAATTTAATATATATATATATATATATATATATATATATATATATATATATATATATATATATATATATATATATTGTTAGAACAAGATTTGGTTCTGCAAGATATCTCTTTGTTTTGATAATAAGAAAGTTGTATTTGTGTGAGAACAATTTTGGTACTCTAACATGTATATTTTTAAGAATTGAAAAACATGTTCTGACTCTGATAGAGATTGTGTGCTACGTCACTCTGAAGTTCTCAATGGTCGCTTCTGCGTCAAGAAGCAAGGTTGCTTCTAATCTACTGTGCATCAGAAAGACTCCAAGAAGACATTATGTTGTTGTTGCAATGTTCTCTTGGATTATGGCTTTGAAGTTAACTCTGATACTCATCTTCTAAAGACTAAGTGCTGAAGACTCTGAAGACAAGGTTCTGATGAACATCGTTCTGAAGACTCTGAAGACTTAAGTTTCTGAAGACCAACTTCTGAAGATTCTGAAGACAAGGTTCTGCTGAACAAGTTCTGAAGATTCTGTAGACTTATATTTCTGATAACCAAGGGTTCTGAAGAAGGATGCTGAAGACTCTGATGACAAGGTTCTGCTGAACAAGATTCGAAGACTCTGAAGACTCAAGACTCTGAAGACCCAATGATTCATTCTTCTGATCATGCTTCAATTATATCAACTCAGAAGCCACTAATGAACAGAAGAAGATGAAACGTTTGCGTGAGAAAATAGTACATAGTACAGATCAAACACGTTCCTTTCCACTACCATTCCTCAACCCTGATGTGGTGGTACAAAGGACAATTTCAGTGTACGATTTTCATCCCAACACAACGACATTATTTCAAGTCGCTAGTATTTTTCTGATATTACTGATATGTCCTTCAACGGATCTTTTTCTGGCTATATAAAGACTTGATCATTCAGCGAATCATGTGTGACACTTAGTGTGAAAAAGATAAATATGCAAAACACGAATTCATACGAAGTAAGAACTCAAGAAATAGAGAAATACATGAGTGAACAGTAAGCACCGCAATACAAAGAAGAAAATTGTTATTACTGTGTAGATTTGTTCTAAGTTAGATTGAGCTAGAAATAGTGTTTATATCAGCTTATGTAAGAAGCATTTCATTGTAAACATTTTATTTGATCAAACAGTTGATTGAATTCCTTAAGGGACCAATTAGGTCAGAAGCCTTGAGAAGAGACGGTTAGTCTGTGTATTGTTAGTCACCAGCAGTTGCTAGTGCAGTTTTAATCAGTTTGGTTATAGTGGATTAAGTCCTTGTGTATAAGGCGAAATCACCTTGGCGGGTGGACTTGATTAACTTGATAGTTTTCAAGTGAACCAGGATATATCGTGTGTCTTTCTCTATTGATAGTTTATTTGTGATCTTTGTTTGAGTTTCACAAAAAGTTTTCATTTTGAAAACCCAATTCAAACCCCCATTTCTTGTGTTTTTCTCACACATTTAATTGGTATCAAAGCTCCGGTTCTGATTGTGATAAACATTTTATCAACACTTAACAGTGTTCAGTACCGATCTAGTATTTGTGTGAGATATCATGGCAGCTCCTGCTAATACCATTGAAGAGAAAGATCATTACAGTGCCAAACCATCGGTCTTTGATGGTGAAAAGTTTGACTACTGGAAAGACAGAATAGAAACTTTCTTTCTTAGTTATGATGTAGATCTTTGGGATTTGGAAGTCGATGGCTACAATCACCCAGTTGATGCTACAGGTGCTATAATATCCAGAAGTGATATGACCAACCAACATAAGAAAGATTATAAGAATTATCATAAGGCAAGAACCATATTTCTAGATGTTATCTCTTATACTGAGTATGAGAAAATAACAAACAGAGATAATGCCAAATCTATCTTTGATTCTCTAAGAATGACTCATGAAGGTAATGCTCAAGTCAAGGAGACAAAGGCGTTAGCCCTAATCCAAAAATATGAGGCATTCATAATGGAGGATGATGAGACAGTTGAGACCATGTTTTCAAGATTTCAAATGCTAGTCGCAGGACTCAAAGTTCTGGACAAAGGTTACTCAATTGCTGATCATGTGAAAAATATCATCAGAAGTATTCCTAAGAAATGTAGACCTATGGTAACAGCTCTAAAGCTATCAAAAGATCTCAAAAGCATAAGTCTTGAAGAGCTTGTTAGTTCTTTGAGAAGTCATGAGATAGAGCTTGAAGAAGATGAACCTCAGAAGAAAAGCAAATATATCGCTCTTAAGTCTAAACTTGAAAAAGGAAAAGGTTTATCAAGCTGAGGAAGAATCAGAAGATTCTGGTGAAGAGTCAGAAGATGAGTTGTCCTTAATCTCCAGAAGAATCAACAAACTCTAGAAGCATAGGCAAGGAAACTTCAGAGGATCTAGAAGAAACAAAGGCAGCTCTGAGTCATCATCTGGACAGGAGAAGCAGAACTCTGGAAAGGAGGTTTTTTGCTACGAGTGTAATGAGCCAGGTCATTACAAGAACGAGTGTCCAAAGATCAAGAAGGACAGGAAGCCTAAGAAGAACTTCTCCAAACCGAAGAAAGGTCTAATGGCAACTTGGGACGACTCTGATTATGAAATAGAGGAATCTGATGAAGAACAAGCAAATTTTGCGCTGGTAGCAACAACAGAAGATGAAGTTTCTGGAGAACCAGAAGACAGAATATCATCAGAACCAAAATCAGACTCAGACTCTAACTCAGAGGTATTATCTAAACTATCTCGTTGTGAATTAGAGTCATGTCTGTTAGAAATGCAGGAAAAATATCAAAGTCTTCAAAGTAAATACAAAGATCTTAAAAAATCTCTTGTAATTGCTTCTGAGGAAAAAGATAAGCTTGAGCAGAATAACTCTTCTCTAAATGAAAAAAAATTTTGCTTAAAAAATAGTAATTATGCCTTAAAAGGCAAAGTTGCTAAATTAGAAGAAAAATTAATCTCCAATGTCTCTGACATAAGCTGTATCTACAAGTATGATAGAGAATTCCAGTATTTTCTAGCTAAAAGCATAGATAGAAGCAAGATTGCTTCCATGATCTATGGAGTAAGCAGAAATGGTAAGAAAGGTTTAGGATGTGCAAAATCATCTGACATTGACGAAAGTCAAAGTGTTAAACCAAAACCTCTCTATGACCATTTTATGCCTTCTGGAACTGAGATTGTTTGCTCTGAGCTTGCACAAAAACCCCCACCGACACAGAAGTCCATTTCTAAAGTTAAATATCATGCACAAATTCCACTTGATTATCCTGTTGCGCAAAAGCCCAAAGTTGTGAAACACTCTGCGAAAGCTAACAAGAAATGACCCAGAAAGTGGGTACCTAAGGACAAGATAATATATGTTGCAGATATCCTTAGCAGCTCATTTAAAACACCAGTCATGGTACCTGGACAGTGGTTGCTCGCGACACATGATGGGAAGAAGGCATATGTTCCAAAGTCTGGAACTTAAGCCTGAAGGCTTCGTCGATTTCGGAGGAAACCAGAAAGGAAAAATCATTGGCATTGGAACCGTTGGTAATGGTAACCTTCCCTCTATTACTGATGTTCTTTTAGTCGATGGTTTGGTGTTGTCATACCCCAAATTTTGACCACTAAGATTTCCCATCATTGTGCAAATCATCATCACAATATGGATGAACCATTATGCCTCATCAAATGCCTCAAGGGTTGTTGAGCATTCACTACAATCAAAATTAGGGTTTTAAGCCCTCTCAAAGCCTTAGACAAAGGATCAATCAAGGAATGGCATGATCTTCAACTTGTCTAACATCTCAAACATCCACAATGGATCAAAAGGACTCCCACTTCAAGGATTAAGCACAAGGTTGCTCCCTTCTAGGTGGATCAAGTCTCAGGATCGCCAGTATCACCAAATTAGGGTTTTGGTCGACAAAATTTCATCTGGACACAAGCCAAAGATCCAAAACACAACCTAATGTACTCCATGGAACCTCATGGACCCAAGCATTAAGTCAATTTGACCTCAGGGGATGCATACATCAAAAATCAGGAATTAGGGTTTCTTGACCTAATTCACCCCTAAGTTGACTTTTGGGACAAATCAAGAGCCAAGACCTCAAGAAATGATTTGAGGGTCTCTAATGAACTATATTGATCCATTTGGAACAATGGATTAATCCAAGAAGCTTGAGCAACAAGTCTCATTTTCATCTGCACCACAATTAGGGTTTCGCGAGGAAAGTCAACTGTAACTTTGACTTTTGACCAGGACATGCTCCCAAACCCTAGGACATGCCCCAATATACCCTATGACACCCATGGAATATGTCCATCAAGTTTGATTTAGGTCAAGGACATGATTTCCTGAAGAATTGCACAATTTGGAATTCATCTGATAAAAAGTCAACTGTGCACAAAAGTCAACTTTGACTTTTTGAGATTTTTCACCAAAATTGATTTTTAACCCTAAAATGATGTTAATGTATGATTTGAATCATCATTCATCAAGAAAAATCAAAGAATGTTGGATAACTTGTAAAAGGGGTAACCATAAAACTTAGAAATTTTTCTAAGTTATGGAAAAAGTACCACTAATACACTAACTTTGGAGGATCATAACTGCTAAACCACATAGCCATTTTTTCTCATCCAAAGATGGATTTGTAGCCCTCATTACCCTCTACAAAAACTTCAACTAGACCTAAGTCCAATTCATTAAGGATTTTGAGTTATGGAGTGATCAAAATCAAGAAATCACACTTTGTTCCAACACTTAGTGAAAATTTCACTAAGTCAGATTTTGCTTCACTTTTTGCCAAATGTAGAGGGATTTTTTGTAACAGCCCGCGGCCGTTCACGCACGAGTCCCGACACTATTACCAACTCAGACTTAATCACTAGCCCCCTTTTTTCAACTATACTAGTGTTTTTGCCTCCCATGGGAATCGAACCGTGTACCTGGGGATAAGTACCACGTTCAATGCATTCCTACTACCAATTGAGCCACTAGCTCAATTGGTAGTAGGAATGCATTGAACGTGGTACTTATCCCCAGGTACACGGTTCGATTCCCACGGGAGGCAAAAACACTAGTATAGTTGAAAAAAGGGGGCTAGTGATTAAGTCTGAGTTGGTAATAGTGTCGGGACTCGTGCGCGAGCGGCCGCAGGCTATTACAATAAAAAGGCACCTTTTTTTGTAACAGCCCGGGCCCCTCGCAAGGAGATCCCGACACTGCCACCTCACGATCTTCTCTACCCCCCTCACTAGTAGAGTTTTTGCCTTCCGTGGGAATCGAACCATGTACCCCGGGGTTCAAGTACATGTTCATTCCATTCCCACTACCAATTGAGCTTAGCTCAATTGGTAGTAGGAATGCATTGAACGTGGTACTTATCCCCAGGTACACGGTTCGATTCCCACGGGAGGCAAAAACACTAGTATAGTTGAAAAAAGGGGGCTATTGATTAAGTCTGAGTTGGTAATAGTGTCGGGACTCGTGCGCGAGCGGCCGCGGGCTGTTACAATAAAAAGGCGCCTTTTTTTTGTAACAGCCCGGGCCCCTCGCAAGGCGATCCCGACACTGCCACCTCACGATCTTCTCTACCCCCCTCACTAGTAGAGTTTTTGCCTTCTGTGGGAATCGAACCATGTACCCTGGGGTTCAAGTACATGTTCAATCCATTCCCACTACCAATTGAGCTACTAGCTCAATTGGTAGTGGGAATGGATTGAACATGTACTTGAACCCCAGGGTACATGGTTCGATTCCCACGGAAGGCAAAAACTCTACTAGTGAGGGGGTAGAGAAGATCGTGAGGTGGCAGTGCCGGGATAGCCTTGCGAGGGGCCCGGGCTGTTACATTTTTCACTTGGAATCAAAAGAGATCAAAACCAAACTTGTTCAAACAGTTGTTGTATCATGTAAGGGCTTTCCAAAATGGCCAAGAACATTGCCAAATTCAACTTACCCCATGAGATATGGCATTGTCAAGTTGCCTTGCTGAAATCTGTCAAAGGCAAGGCAGATTTTGTATTTTGGCTCGATTTTCCAAAATCAGCCAAATTCAAATGCTCCTATCCACTTGGACACATCTGAGGATTGAATCTAAAGGGGACAATCACTGAGTCAAGCCTCCAAAGTCTATGGAACAAGAAATAGCATGTTGAACCTAGAATGGCCAAAATAGGGACAAGACTCCAAATTTGGATTGAAGCATTCAATGGAAGCATCAAGGTGGCATGGACTGAGCCATTCTCATCTGAAATCAGTCAAGACTTATCCAAGACCAAGGGAACCAAAGCTCTGTGCCCTAACCTCTAGTCAATGGCTAGAGGAGACTTGGATTTTCATTTGCCAACATTGGCCAAACCTACTTACCAGCTGCCATTCACTATTCCTTGCAAAACAAACTTGCTCTACTATAAATATAGCTCAATTGTGATCAGTTTGAGTACACCAAAGCCATCAAACAGATGCTTTCCTCAAAATCTCTTCTTTCACTCCAATTTTTCCTTCTAAGGCAAGTCACTATCGGGTTTTGAGTTTGAGAGCAATTCCAATCAAACCAATCACTTACACACCTCACATACATCACATATGAGCTGATCAAACACTTAGATCACTTCTGAAACACCAATTTCACAAAATCACCAGCTGGTTGCTCAAATTTTCAATCAAGTTGCAGCTGAGGTACCACAAATTGATCCAGCCAATTTCAATCAAGTCCAACCATTCAAACACACTCCATAGGGTGTAGGGAAGCTGTTCAGATCATCGCCACTCATCTGTAACACCTCCAAGTCAAAAATCACATTGCACTTACTGTCACGGCTTAGAGGTAAGCATATACTTGGTCATCTCTCAATCTATGCATATTTCCTCGCACAATAATTTGGCCATATGTTCATAATCATGCATGGAATGTTTTCCCTCAATTAATTACATTGTTTGAATCGTGTATCAAAAATCCTAGCCTTCATGCAAAAATTAGGGTTCTTGAGGATTTTTCGTGATTTCTTGTTATATGTTTAATTTAAATGAAATTAAGTGTTATAGACATGATCGTGAGGTTGAGACGAGCATAATGATATGTGGATTGCATGATATAATCAAGTATTCAGTGAGATTGAGGAGAAAATGTAAATCAGCCAAACCCAGAACACGCGCGTATTCTTGGTGTGTTCTTGGCGCCATTTTTGAATAATTCAAATATTTGAATTTTGTGATTTTATTTAATTGATTCAAAAATTAATTTCTCTCTGAGTTTTAATGATTTTGAGTTGATTCATTTTTTAATAATTCATAAAAATGTTAAAATATTTTATTTTCCCAAAAAAATCCCAAAAATATTATTTATTTCATATAATTGATATTTTTGCAAAGAATTAATATTTTAATTGTTTTTGGCATATTAAATATTTTTTCTACATTGATTTTGCAACTTTTAATGCTTTCTAATTATTTTGTAGGTCAATACTTAATTTTTGAAGCATTAATCCAAAATCACAATTTGTTTTTCACATGTTAAACAATTTTGATCAATTTAATTGAATTTTTATTCAATTAAATACACTTTTGAAAACAAATTAGGGTTTTTGGATTAATTCAACCCTCATAAATCATTTTCAAAACTTTTTGGGCCTCTAATAGAGTGTAAGACCCAATCCTTTCTTGACCAAATCATTTTTGGACCTCAGTGTATTGTATAAGTCCCGATACCGTCAAAAACAAACGGCGCGATCGTCGCCTATTCAAAGAACCAATTGGGCCTCTCCTTGAGCTATAAGACCCATTCAAAACATTTTGGGCCTCTATTAGAGTGTAAGACCCAATCCCCTTTTAACCAAAATCTTTTTGGGCCTCACTTATTGTATAAGTCCCTCAGCGTTAAAAGAAAACCTCAGCGCGATCGCCATTTCAAACGAAAAATCATTTGGGCCTACCCTCGTGTTATAAGCCCCACTCTTTTTCTTAAAAACTTTTTGGGCCTCTTGAGAGAGTGTAAGACCCATCCCTCTGTACAAATTCAACAGTGCGCTCACTAATAAAACCCTGGGCCTCTCCTTGAGCTGTAAGCCCCAAAACTTTCTTTTTCAAAGCACTTTCTCCTTTGATTTTGAATATACTGTTGTTTTCAATCTTTCTTTGTTGAACAACTAACAAAACAGCATGGAAGCTCTACAACCGAGTAAGTGGTTATTGCTTTCATTTACCGCTTTCATATACATATAACTGTATTGTGGGGTTGTTTCACTGTAAGTCTTCTTTCATAAACTCATATCAACTGTGTAATAATAGTATAGATATTTCGAGTTTCCCCGGCAACTACGTCTAGAACTAGGTGACGCTGTTTCATTTATTCATAGAAATAGACAACTAGATCCCCAATAGGATCACCAGATACAGTCTTCTCTTCGGCTATCCTCATTAGGAATTGTCAAGAAACTCTACTCCCAGAGATGAATGTATTCTCCGTGAATGGCATCTTTGAGTTTCTTCCAAATTCTTGAACTTTCCTGACTTTGATCTATTCTCGGTGAATAGCATTGCCTTGAATTTCTCGGGGTTTGGGGACCCATCGGCTTCTTAAAAGCATCGGCCTCCTATTGGGCATCGTACAAGGACCCACAGGCTTCCTAAAAGCAACCCCGCCTCCTCTTGGGCTTAGTACAAGGACCCTACGGCTTCTTAGAAGTATTCACAGCCTCCTCTTAGGCTTCGTATAATGATCTCTTCCTCCGGGAATGATAGCCTCCTCTTGGGCTTAGTACAAGGACCCGTCGGCTTCTTAAAAGTTTCCAGCCTCCTCTTGGGCTTCGTACAAATTGTCCCGACGACCTCCTAGAGGTATAGGAACAGAACTTAATCATCTGCATAGAACAGTCCTTTCATAGAGTCTACTACTGTTTCTCAAAGCATAGTACAAAAGATGAAACTCCAGACTTGGACAGTCTAACATCCTTGAGTTTCAAAGACATTCTCAAGTGACCCCTTCGTTAAATAGGAAGAAAACCCGTAGACTCGGACAGTCTCAATACCCTTCGGATTTCCCGCTTCCTTAAAGAACAGGAATAACCCGGATCCTCGAATCAAATCCTTGAGTACAATGTTGCTCATATAAGAACTAATTTTCTCTTTTAAAATCAGTATATTGGACCTGTCACTCAACTGAAACAGTCACCATAGCCTCCTCTTGGGCTTTGTACAACGATTCTCCCCAGCGGAGTCAAAAAACGTTCGGCCTCTCTCTCGGGCTTTGTACGAGACACATAAGAGACTCCCTCGTTGAGTCAATCACCCCTTTCGCCTCTCTCTCGGGCTTTATACGAGATACAAAAAGGTTCTTATTGAGCCAAACAAATTTTTGCCTCTATCTCGGGCTTCGTACGAGATACAAAAAACTCTCTTGTTGAGTCAAGTAGCCTCCATCTCGGGCTTTATACGAGATACCAAAAGATTCCCTCGTTGAGTCAAAACCTTTTAGCCTCTCTCTCGGGCTTTGTACGAGACACATATTAGCCTCCTCTTAGGCTTTGTATAAGAAAACCACTGGTTAATCCAATTAACCTTTTAGCATCAAAATTGTGCCTCGTTCACAGTACACAAACATCAACAACTCCTTTCCTCTTCATCTAATCGCTGTAAGCGGCAAGCCTCTGTATCATCTACATCTATGCCACTGTCTCTCTTTTAGCATGAGAAATTCCTAAGGAAAGATAGCATTGCTCTACACTGAGTTAAAGTCTTCCCCTTCAGGTTAAAACCCCATATAAAGGAAATTATGGCATTGCTAGGATCCGCGTATCCCGATTAAAGTAATTCTCCTTTATAAAACAGTTGTGACATACAACCCCCTCTTTAGAGATGACAAGTTCTCTCTAAAGTCAAATAGACCTTTCAGCTTCACATCTTGGGCTTTGAACAAGATACAAATCACCTTTCGCTTCACGTCTTGGGCTTTGAAAAAGACACCAAAACAACCATTTCCTCCCATAAAATAGGAGGAACTACGAACGCTCTGATTTCCCTGTTTCGGTAAACGGGAATATGTAGGCATAAGATTGAAAGAAAAATCTTAGCGAGCACACTAAACAAAAAACCCAAAATCCCATATCAAAAGCAGTAATTCAAAAGCATCAGTCCTAACATCCTAATCCTTGTTCCCCACTAGAAACCTGTCATTCTGTTAAATAGCACAAGAAAGGACCCCCCCCACATTGATAGCATTCGTAACCTAACAGACCGTTGTTTAAACTCAGTATGCAAAGCAGGGTTAATTGGAGACATCTATTTCCCTTCCTTCATCAGCTCACAATAGGATAAAAAATGAATCGACCTGTAGTTTAAGCTCAACCGCAGAGAGCGACCAGCGCTTAAGAACCGCGTCCAAAATCGCTCGCTACAGGTGCATAACTTGTTGTCAATTAGTCAACTTAGTGATAATGGTTATGATATCATCTTTAATTAAAAGTCCTGTAAGGTTGTAAGTCAGAAAGATGATTCAATCCTATTTGTCGGAAAGAGGAAAAACAACATTTATAAGATTAGACTTTCGGATCTTCGTGAACAGAATGTCAAATGCTTAATGTCTGTTAATGAAGAGCAATGGGTATGGCATAGACGTTTAGGCCATATTAGCATGAAGAGGATTTATCTGCTAAATAAGCTTGAACTTGTCAGACGCTTACCAAATCTGAAGTATTCTTCAGATGCTCTTTGTGAAGCATGTTAGAAAGGAAAGTTCTCCAAAACTTCATTTAAAGCAAAGAATGTTGTGTCCACCTCTAGACCGTTAGAACTTCTGCACATTGACTTGTTTGGACCAGTGAAAATTGCGACAATCATTGGAAAGAAGTATGGATTAGTAATCGTTGATGATTATAGTCGTTGGACATGGGTAAAATTCTTGAAACACAAGGATGAGTCTCATTCTGTGTTCTCTACCTTTTTCTCTCAAGGGCAAACAGAAAAGGATTGTAAAATAGTCAAAGTCAGAAGTGATCATGGAGGAGAATTTGAGAACAGATACTTTGAGAATCTTTTTTATTCTCATGGCATTTCCCATGATTTCTCCTGTCCCAGAACTCCACAATAAAATGGAGTAGTGGAAAGGAAGAATAGGACTTTGAAAAAAATGGCTCGAACCATGATCCAAGATACTGATATGGCTAAGCACTTCTTGGCAGAGGCAGTGAATACAACATGTTACATTCAGAACAGGACTTCAATAAGACCTATTCTGGGTAAGACTCCTTATGAATTGTGGAAGAATAGAAAACCCAATATTTCATATTTTCATCTTTTTGGATGTGTTTGTTTTATGTTGAACACTAAAGAGAATCTTGGCAAGTTTGACTCCAAAGCTCAAAAGTGTTTATTGTTAGGAATTCTGAACTCTCTAAAGGCTACAGAATCTATAACATAGAAACACAAATTGTAGAGGAATCAATTCATGTCAGATTCAATGATAAGCTTGACCCTGAAAAGTCAAAGCTAGTTGAAAAGTTTTCAGATTTGAAGATCATGTTATCAGAATCTAAAGAAGTAGAAGATTCAAGAGAAGCAGACAAAGATGTAAATTCTCCAGATCCAGATACAACCTTACTAGAAGCTGAGAACAACTCATCTTATCATAAAAAAAATAGATTAAAGACTTCTCATTCTGAAGAATTGATTCTGGAAGATAAAGCTGATCTAGTCAGAACCCGTTCATCCTTCATACATTCCGAAGAAACTCTTATGGGTCTAGTGTCTTTGATAGAGCCAACAACAATTGATGAAGCTCAAAGAAAATGAGTGGATTCTAGCCATGCAAGAAGAACTGAATCAATTCACCAGAAATGACGTATGGGATCTTGTTCAGAAACCCAAAGGTGTCCACGTCATTGGAACTAAATGGGTGTTCAGAAACAAGTTAGATGAGAAAGGTGAGGTCGTAAGAAACAAAGCACGAATGGTTGCACAAGGTTATAGTCAACAAGAAGGGATAGACTATACATAAACCTTTGCACCAGTTGCCAGGTTAGAATCTATTCACATTTTAATCTCATTTGCTGTAAATTATGACATTACTTTATATCATATGGATGTAAAGAGTGCATTCTTAAATGGATATATTTCTGAAGAAGTGTATGTACACCAACCTCCTGGTTTTGAGAGTTCTGAAAACCCAAATTTTGTTTTCAAACTTAAATAATCACTATATGGTCTAAAACAGGCTCCCAGAGCTTGGTATAGTAACTTTCTTTTGGAAGATGACTTTACTAGAGGAAAAGTAGATACAACACTCTTGTGTAAAACCTTTAAGAATGACATTCTGATCGTTCAAATCTATGTTGATGATATTATATTTGGTTTTGTTAATGTTTCCTTGTGCAAGGAATTTTCTAAGTTAATGTAGGCTGAATTTGAAATGAGTCTGATGGGAGAACTCAAATTCTTTCTGGGAATTCAAATTGATCAAAGATCAGAAGGAACATACATTCATCAGAGAAAGTATGCAAAAGAACTTCTGAAGAAATTCAACATGTCAGAAAGTAAACCTGCTAAGACTCCTATGCATCCAACATGCATTCTAGAGAAAGAAGAAGTAAGTAAAAAGGTTTGTCAGAAGCTATATCGTGGTATGATAGGATCTCTTATGTATTTGACAGCTTCACGTCCAGATATTCTATTCAGCGTATGTCTTTGTGCTCGTTTCCAATCAAATCCAAGGAAAACTCACTTAATTGTTGTTAAGAGAATCCTAAGGTATCTTAAAGGAACAACTAACCATGGCTTGATGTATAAGAAAACATCAGAGTACAAACTTTCTGGTTACTGTGATGCAGATTATGCTAGAGACAGACACTACGCCAAAATTTCTTTTTGGCAACACTACATAGACAGCGCTTTTGATCAAAAGTGCTGCTATATGTTTTAAAAAAACACACTGAAAAAAAGTCCTGCCTAAAGGCATACTTTAGATAGCGCTTCCTAAAAGCGCTGTTAAAAGCCATACAAATGTGACACCTTAGAAAGCGCTTTCAGGAAAGCGCATCTAAAAAGCGCTGCTAAAGGCCTTACGTAGGTCACACATTAGAAAGCGCTTTCTGGAAGCGCTACTATAGGCAATTAAAAAGAAGCGCTTTTAGAGAAAAAGTGCTGCTAAAGCTAATACATAAGAAAGCGCTTTCCAAAAGCGATGTCTTATGTTATTATTTCATAAATATTAAAAAACTTTTCATTGTTTCAGAATGCCCTAATCATTTCTTTTCTTTCTCCCTCTCTCTCACGAATTCTCCCTCCGTCGTGTCTCCCCCTCTCTCGCGACTTCTCCCTCTGCACTGTTCGTCTTCTCCGACCGGTGTTCCTCTGTCCATCTTCTCTGACCGGCACTGTTCATCTGTTCGTATTTCCTCTTCTCCGATCGGCATTCCTCCGTGAGCGTCACTTGTTTGTTCTCCGACCGACACTGTTCATCGTCTTCTCTTGAGGGTTTGTTCTTGAGCATCTTGTTTTGTTTTTGTTTTGTTTTTAGTTTGAATGTGTGAAATGATGACCCTTGATTCTAGTTTGAGCATCTTGTTTTGTTTTTTGTTTTGTTTTGTTTTTGGTTATGATTTGTGTAATGATGACCCTTGATTCTATCCTGCACAGGTTTTGGAGATGCTTTGTATAGCAGGCTGAAGTATTTGGCCGGCCTTATTTTTGGCTTTGTCAATAAGTGACCTTTTGCCATCGACCACACAACAACACAGGTTCATGTAAGTGTAATTTTTTAAAAATCTAGAATTGTCATATGAATTTTGCTGTTCAATTGTGTATGAAATGCTGTGATTTCTTTATGCTGCCTCTGTGATGCTCATTGTTATAATGATTTATCTTCCCTCTCCTTCAATTCGAATTGTTGCGTGTATGATATTCTGAATTTTCTTGTGTGAATCTGATGACTTTGTATGAATTGTGTGTACTGTTCTTATCTTGCCTCCTCCTTCTAGCGACAGTTGCTGCTATTGTTGTGTTCTGAGTTCTTGAATTTTGGTGGATGTTAGTTGTTCTTGTATGTGTGTATGACAAACTTTTGGTGTATGTTGATGAGTTTTCTGGTCTTGATTTTGTGTTTAGTCATGTAATGATCTTGATGAAGTGGGGTATGACTTTGATGAATTGGTTTGGAATTTCTAGTATATTTTTGACGAAATTGTTTGGTATGATTAAGGTTTTGAGGACCGGTTTGTGTAAGTATTTGATGAATCGTGTAAGGACTTGGATGTTTGGTTATGAGGATGTTGATACATTTCTGGTGTATGATTTGTGATGAAGTGTAATCTTTTTATGAAATTGGTGTGGATGCTGTTTGAATTTGATTTTGAAATTGTTGTTGTAGATTAGTTTTGACTGACCCCCCCTTTCCTCTAGAAAAGGCGTGCAAAAATAGCTTTTAACAAAACAAGTTTCAATGACATAGGAAGCGTCGTAGAGTGAGCGGTGGTGTCTTTCCAAGGGTGATTTCACGTCTTTCAACGTCCTACTTCTTGAATATAGAGTCATGTGACCTAGAAGGTGACGCAGGACTTGTTCTTTATATATTTACGGCCATTTTGCTCTTTTGTATACGACCTGCGCAATACTTTAACATGAGCACTTCCTCAAAAAACTCCGCGGCCAAGAAGGTGACTGAGAAAATGAAGAAGGACGATCCAAATGTTGCAATATCTGTTGCATCATCAATCGGAGCAACCTTGTCCGGGAAGAAATCTGTGACAAAGATGAAATCCCTCATAAAAGACCGCGCTCCGAAACATGATTTTGGTGCAGATGTTGATGAGGACTGGGATGAAGACTGGTTCAATTTTCTTCATTCAGGAGGCGGAAGAGAGAGCGATTAGCTTCTAGAGGGGAAGCTGTATTTTGTTGTTGTTTTGATTGTCCCCTTATATGGGTGTTAGTGATTTTTCTGGCCTTCAGGCTCTCTTTTTAATTGTATTGTACAATGTTTTGGCTCATCTGAAGCATTTTATATAATATGTCGTTTTTCCTCCTGCAAGAAATTACCCTTTTATGTATATGCTAGCCCCTCGAGTACTTAAGTCAAGATGAGGTACCAAGCGTTAGTTTTTTGCCTTTTTGTTTTCTGAGATTTTCTTTTAGCTCAATACTCAGACGTACACAAGAAGCCCCATGCGAAGAGCTTTAGGGGTTTTTGAGTGCTTTGAACCTTTTTTGGCCAAGTTTGTCGGGTACGTACTCGAGATTTGTCAAAAGGTATGAAAGTTGTTGTGTTGAAAGCGCTTTCTAAAGGGGGACAATAGAAAGCGCTTTTTGCTGAAAAAGCGCTGCCTAAAGATGCCAATAGAAAGCATAAAAGGCCAGAAAAAGCGATGCTAAAGGCCCACTTTAGACAGTGTTTTTCCAGAAAAAGCGCTGCTAAAGGCCTACTTTAGAAAGCGCTTTTCCAAAAAAAGCGCTGCTAAAGGCCTACATAAGGCAGCACTTTTGCATAAAAACAAAAGCGATGTCTTTACCTATAGCAGCGCCACCTTAGGCAGCGCTTTTAAGAGCTGCTAAAAGCCAAAAAAAGCGTTGTCTTTTCCCTTCTGTGGGATTGTGAGATTAGAAAGAAAGAGTACTTCTGGAAACTATCAGTTTTTGGGAAGTAACCTCGTTTCATGGGCAAGCAAGAGACAATCAACAATTTCTCTCTCTACTGCAGAAGCAGAATACATATCAGCATCTCTGTGCAGTACTCAAATACTCTGGATAAAGAATCAACTTGAAGATTATCAGATACACGAGTGTAACATTCCTATCTTCTGTGATAATACTTCTGCCATTTGTTTATCTAACAATCCTATTCTACATTCTAGAGCAAAACATATTGAAATAAAACATCACTTTTTGCGTGACTATGTTTAGAAGGGTACTTTTCAGTTAAAATTTGTGGATATAGATCACTAGTGGGCTAATATTTTCACAAAACCCCTTGCTAAAGATAGATTCGTATTCATTCTAGAAAACTTATTTATCAAACCATGTCCAGAATGAGATGATAATATTTTTAATATGTCAAGCTATCAGAACGTCGGATATAAGATTATGATGACTAAACAAAGTGTGTCTTTATTTGTTTATTGATCTTCTGATTCATGATACTTCTATAAGTTAGAAAATGTCTTGATCAGAAATTAGTCCAGTCAGATACCTCTTGGTATTCTAGACGTTGGAAACATCAAAACGTGATCTCTTGAAAACAAATGACTATGATTATTTGTGACACGTGTCCAAAATCAAATCATATCTATTGTTGAAGAGACACCTCGAGCGTTGTGATTACATGAGACTAGATTTCAAGTAATTTTTTTTTCTGATCATGTTTATCTCATTGGATTTGAAAATTTACTTGATAACTGTTTAAATCTTTACATCTTCCTTCCTTATTAGGCATTCATAAAGATGCATGTAAGACAAAGATTTCTTGGAACTCATCACTTGTCTTCCTTCCTTTATTCTTTGTCAGTTTTTTCCCTCTCTTTTTCAAGTATACATTTATTTGTATTTATTGACTGAAGTCATAATATGAATAACGTATACTCATCTGTGATCTTTTGGAGACTGATACACTCCTTCATCATTCCTTTATCTTGTTTGTATCCCCTGTATTAGAAATGATGAATTTCTCGTCTCAATTCATCTAGTCTTTATTACTATTTATTGTTATCATTATTTGGTGTCTTTATATACTTCACCTCTCCTCTCAACTACTCATTCGTTTCTATTTAATGTTCACTTCTATTCCTTTTGCTTTCATCATGTCTATTAAAACCTTTGCCGGCAATGAAGAAATCTTGGAGGTCATTAATGAGAAAAGGCCATGTCACCCTAGACTAAGAGACACATGCATTTTCATCTCCACTAGCATGCAAATCCAAGGATGGTCAGGATACTTTGCAATTCTGCATGGACCCATTTATCTTGTCATGATAAAAGAGTTCTGGAAATACGCACGGATTGGTAAAGACAACAACTCTATTTAGTCTTCCGTTTTCGGTGTTCCAGTAATCATAACACCTACCTTCATCGCCCAAACCATTAACTGTGTTCAATCAGGGGTGACTGTTGATGAATTTCTTCTGAACTATTCCTTTATTAAAGATCTCATTAGGATTCATGATATGTCTCGAGACAAGTATGAACCCTATAATCCTGAAGGACTTCTCCCTGATGGAAAGTTGTGGTTTCAACTACTTCTCACCAACTTTCTTCCGAGAGGTTTAGACAAAAGCACCTTGACTCATGATGATAGACTGTTTATCTATTTCATGATGTACAATGTTAGGGTGAATCTTTCGCAAAAACCATCTTCAATCATCTAAAGAACTGTGTTGAAATCTCTAGAATTCAACATAAGTCCTTCATACCTTATGGACGAATTCTGTCTGAGTTATTATACAGGGTTGAAATCATCACTTTAGCCAGAATACTTGGACCAGAAGATGCCACTGCTGAAGAAAGGTGTGAAAGGGTTGATGAGGTGGAGGATTTCTAATAGTTAGTTGGAGTATGTTTCATCATTGTTGGTCTCTTGGGTGTTGGATGTTTGATCCTTTCTTCCGTTTATCATTGTTTTTCTTGTCTATTATTCTTGTTCTTATTATTTTTCTGTTTTGTGATTCTGTTCTTGTACTGCGCCTCCGACGTTTTGTTGCTTTATCAATGAATTTTTTCTATCCTTATTTGCATTTATCTTGTCTTACTGCATCCCATTATGATTACCATAAAAAGGAAGAAAAGGACTATATTTAACTTATCTAAATTCATTCAAATCAAAATGATTTAGTTAAATCTTGGTTACCCTTTTTGATTATGACAAAAAGGGGGAGTATTATATGAAAAAATTATTTTGATAAATATCTTGTCTCCAATCATAGCTCTAACATTCTAATACTTTAAAAATCATATATTTGTATAATGTTTTTCAGGACAAGATATTATATTGGTAAAATGACTCTGATATCAATCAGGCTTTGATTTAGTTAATCAAGCTCTGTTATTAGAATGCATCACCACTATAATCAAGCTCTGATATTTTGGGTCTATCTAAGATCTCTGCAATCAGGCTCTATATCCCAAATCTTATAAGATTTTGTTAAAGTCTTAGATTGAGGGGGAGCTTGATAAAGGGAAGTTTACTTTGAACTTATCTGAGTCAATTCTGATTATCTTCATACAAAATTGTGCTATCAAAATACATTATATCTCTTTGTTTTGATAATAACAAAGTTGTATTTGTGTGAGAACAATTTTGGTATTCTAACGTGTATCTTTTTAAGAATTGAAAAACAGATTATGACTCTAATAAAGAAAGTTCTGACTCTGATAGAGAAAGTTCTAACTCTAATAGAGATTGTGTGTTACGTCACTCTTAAGTTCTCAATGGTCGCTTCTGCGTCAAGAAGCAAGGTTGCTTCTGATCTACTGTGCATCAGAAACACTCCAAGAAGACAGTATGTTGCTGCTGCAATGTTCTCTTGGATTCTGGCTTTGAATTTAACTCTGATACTCATCTTCTGAAGACTAAGTGTTGAAGGCTCTAAAGACAAGGTTTTGATGAACAGCGTTCTCAAGACTCTGAAGACTTAAGTTACAGAAGACCAAGTTCTGAAGATTCTGAAGACAAGGTTCTGCTGAACAAGTTCTGAAGATTCTGAAGACTTATATTTCTGATAACCAAGGGTTCTGAAGAAGGAGTGCTGAAGACTCTGATGTCAAGGTTCTGCTGAACAAGTTCTGAAGACTCTGAAGACCCAATGATTCATTCTTTTGATCATGCTTCAATTATATCAACTCAGAAGCCACAGATGAACAGAAGAAGATGAAACGTTTGCGTGGAAAAATAGTACATAGTACAGATCAAACACGTTCGTTTCCACTACCATTCCTCTACCCTGATTTGGTGGTACAAAGGACAATTTCAGTGTACGATTTTCATCCCAGCACAACAACATTATTTCAAGTCGCCAATATTTTTCTGATATTACCGATCTTCCCTTCAACGGATCTTTTTCTGGCAATATAAAGACTTGATCATTCAACGAATCATGTGTGACACTTAGTGTGAAAAAGAGAAATATTCAAAACAATGATTCATACGAAATAAGAACTCAAGAAATAGAGAACTACATGAGTGAACAGTAAGCACAACAATACAAAGAAGAAAATTGTTATTATTGTGTAGATTCGCTCTAAGTTAGATTGAGCTAGAAATAGTGTTTATATCAGCTTATGTAAGAAACATTCCATTGTAAACATTTTATTTGATCAAACAGTTATTTGAATTTCTTAAGGGACCAGTTAGGTCAGAAGCTTTAAGAAGAGACGGTTAGTCTGTGTATTGTTAGTCACCAGCAGTTGCTAGTGCAACTGTAATCAGTTTGGTTATAGTGGATTTAGTCCTTGTGTATAAGGCGAAATCACCTTGGCGGGTGGACTGGATTAACTTTGATAGTTTTCAAGTAAACCAAGATATATCGTGTGTTTTTCTCTATTGATAGTTTATTTGTGATCTTTGTTTGAGTTTCACAAAAAACTTTCATTTTGAAAACCCAATTCAAACCTTCTATTTCTTGTGTTTTTCTCACACCTTCATATATATATATATGAGATGTAAAGTTGTTTAATTTTCTATAAAATATAAAATTGAATGTATGAGTAACACATTTAATCGGGAGAAAAAGTATAAATTTTTTATGAAGTCTTTCGTTATCTCGTTTTAAAATTTTATTTTTAACTGAATTAAAATGGAATTTTCGCAATGTACATATTATGATTTGTTATGTTTCACAATGATTTTAACATTTAAAAAAACATTCTGGTTTAAATGAAAAAGTATAAGCAAAGATCCAAACTGTTTAAATTTAAAATAGATCATCAATTTCATAAACCAGATAAAATGAATGACCAAAATCTAAATTTTAATTTAAATATTTACGAGATTATAACATTAATAAATAGTTATAGGCCGACATAAATGAATCCAAGAAATATTCCACAATTAATATTATTAAGTTTTTATGACTATGTTGATAAATATTTAACAATTGGATACCGAAGTAATAATGCACCCGGTCTTGCATAATGCATATATATGACAAATGATGCACGTGTTGGTTCGAACTTAGTACTACTATTGTGATTACTTTGAAGTGATTAACAGTATCAGATACACCCTCCGGCCATTATTATAAATAAATTTATTTTTTTGTGGTACATTTGACTATTAATGTATCTAGTTCATATGTAGACTAGATACATTAATAGTCAAATGTATCACAAAAAGATAAATTTGTTTATAATAGTGACCAGAAGGTGTACGCAAATAGGTCTAGCTAGGAAGCCATAGGTGTACCTAGGTTGAATAGAAAAATACTTACATAAAAACAAACATAACATGTATATTTACAAACAACCAATAATATTTTTTTAATTAACTAAAAATAAAAAATAATATTTTCTCTCTCCTGCATAATAATCACCACCCCATAATTTCAATTAAAAACGAAATTACATTTATAATAAATTAAAATTTTTCTCTCTTTTTATTAATTGTTCCTAATAATAAGAATTTAGGTGTGTTTTTATACAAATTTTTCTGGGTTGAATAAGATAACAAGATAGTACTCGTTTGCAAGAGTGATGAAATGACCATGACATGTGTCTTAACTAGCTTGACCAGTCAAACCGACACTGAGGTCCACACGTTTATGATGATTGCCACATATCTAGGTCTTGGATTTCTCTCTCTCATGTAAATCTAGAAGCACTCTCATATCTTGGTATATCAATGGAAACTTTGATCAGTCTACATGTACAATATTGTTAATGAGTCAATGAAGCCTAATTAAGATGTTATAGTATTTAATTTGAACTAATTAATCCACAGTATCTCAAAGGTAACACATGATATATGATGATGCAACTCAAAAGCGACTACAAATTATACAAACTACAAAAGAACGTGGTGTTGCTTAATGATTGAGAAACATCTGAGGAAAGCTTTCATTTTCAAGAGAATATACAAACAAATAATGGAAATAAATAAATATAGCTACTTCACGGTACTTTGAACACACTAGTTTATTCATAAGAGACTTTCCAATTTAAAATAAAATCTAATGTAGTTTGAAGAGGGGGCAGTTCTTCAAAGCTAAACCATGAAATGTGGACGGTTTAACTTAAATTAATTAGAAGAATTAATTAATTAATTAATTATTTACAAGAACAATGGAAGCTAGCTAGGTTGTCATTTCAAAGTAACAGATAAATATCGTGAGAAAGAGAGATGAAATTTGTGATAGTACAATAATTTATATAATAATTGATTGTAAAAGATGAAGTGAATGGAACTTTCTATATGACCAATTAAACTCAGTATAATTGATTGTAAAAGATGAAGTGAATAGAACTTTCTATATGACCAATTAAACTCAGTGATCACAAGTGGAGACAACCTGGAAAAAGCTTAAAGATATACTACTCACACACACAATTATCGTAGTTTAAAAACAATATTATCATAAAATGAATCAGCATTTTAATTCATCATAAAAAAGAATATCACCATTTTGAATCTTGAAATCTTGAAATATGTGTGTGGCAATTTAAATTTTATATATGCAAAAGAGGCGCATGTAGAAATATTTTGGCGGGTTGGAGTATTTATAAAGAAAGAATCGTCTGTAAATTTCTTGAGTCACTTAAATGAGTGGAGATCGATAATTGGATCAATAAATGTTCTGGTGTACGGGTGAATTGATAGTAGGGAAATATGTTTGTGTGTATTTGACTAGAGTTTATCCACTGGTGGGACTGAGGACTGAAGGTTTTATTGTGTGACAGACAACTCTCAAAACTGTTTTAAGGAAATTGGTTAAATATGAGAAAGTGTGTTCTGAAAATTTATATTTTTCATATCATTTGCCTTTAACACATTTGATTTTCTAATACCAAAAATAGTTGATCTTTTACCGAGAGTCCAAAGATTTTTGAATAGCAATATTGTGTCGCTTAAATCCATAAATATAGTTTTTAAGATGATTGATTTTGTCATTCAAAAAAGAATAACGAAGTAACGTATTGTTAATTTGTCTTCTAGTATTGTATAAATTTTATTATATTGAATGAAGAGGTAGATGGTTTCTGTATTAAGAAAAATTTATGAAAAGTCTACACATAAAATTTAAGGTTTTAATTTAAAACTCGCCTTTAAAATTTTGTGTGACATTCCATCAACTTTTACAAGTCACGTAGTGTTAGCATGAAATTCTTGATCTACAGAGTTCAACAAAGAAGATGTGATATACTAAGATGATACTTAATTAAAATGAGGACATATAGTGACATGTACGACAAGATTAGTGTTCGACCATAATGTCGAATTTGATACATTTGACGATGATTTGTTTACTTAGCATTTTTCTAAATGTTGCGATTGTTTCAGAACTCGACAAGTTGAGTCGTCAACCATAACAGTTGAGGCGAAGTAAAAGGATCGGGTTGAATATATGTTTTTTAATCTTATCTAGACGTCGAAGACACGTGGAAATAAGGTAGATGATTAGACACTTCACAAAGGATTACGTGCGGAAACTAGAAATAGAGGATTATGTGCGGAAAATAGATGATTAGACAATTATTTTTACATTAGTATATATAGTGGTTTTAGCGTTAGAAATCAAGTGGCAATATCATTACAAAGTCTTTATAGAAATCAAAGTACCCAAGTCATGGCGAGAAATGAGTTTGTGAGAAATATGTATGATTATGTACACCAACTTTTCTTTATTTAATCGAAATAACTCTTACTTTTCCTTTACTTTGTTTTAATCTTATTACTTTTCCAGTTCATTTCATATTGGATTTTGACATAGTCGAAACCATCAATTTCTTTGTTTACCCTTTATTTTTTTTACTTTACTGAACACTCAATTTTAAACCTATAACAATAGTCGAACACGTTTTCTTTGAAAGTTATGCATAAAAATGCTCTAGGATTTTCTAGTTTGAGCCTTCAAGTAATTATTCAAAACTAAGTGATTGTTTATCAAAAACACCGGTAAACAATTTGGCACGCAATGTGGGACCCTTTTGTGTAAATTTTTCAAAATTTTACAACTATTGTGTTTATTATATTTCAAATTGTTCTTCATGCATGAAATGTTACCAATGTTTATGTGTGTATGCATTTGAGAAGTGGTAAATCCCTCTCTGAAATGGTGCGTCCACCTTTAAATATCCCTTCTTCTCTTAACTCTCAGAACAATTCTCAAAATGCAGGAGAACAACCGGTCGAATCAATGGCATGTGGTTGTTTCGACTCCTGTTCGAACAACTGCTCCTACAATATCATCGGTTCCAATATCATCGATACTATCTGATGGGGCAGTTCTCCCACCATAATTAGTGAGTCTTCCAATTGATCCCACAATCATAAGACCAACTCTAGGAGACCATATGCTACCTTATATTCCAAGTTTTTCATTTCCTATAGGTAGCAGAGAGTATCCATATGGTATGCCACCAACGATGATGGTGGGCCTACAAACTGGTACGTCAACATATGCAGAGAATGCAATGGCTACCACCTTACCCTATAATTTGTATCTTGGCTCAGCTTCGACCATAAATAATTCTAGTTGAACGACGCCGCCATCAGGGTAGTGGAAATGTGTTACAATGGGGCAGCCCCTTTTAACCAAGGGCAACCACAGATGGGTTTTCGACCTCTAGCCCCTCCCACACATAGAGAGGATGAAGAGTATATTGGTCAAAATATTCCGAGAGTGGTGTTTCTAAATAGAAATGAAGATGTTAAGGAAGTGGTTAGAAATGTTCAACTGAATAATGTAAGAGGACAAAATAATTTTGCACATAAGGTCGAATACAGCCAAGCCCATAACAACCTCAAAATAGGCCTACATAGACCAAATTTTATGTCTTCCCTATCAGAATATGTACTGTAAACCGAACTCCCTAGGGTCTGGAAAATTCTCAAATTCACCAAGTTTGCAGGCGATACAAGTGAATCGACTATCAGACCTATCTCTCGATACCTAACTGATGCAAGCGATATGGAGAACAATGAGAATTTGAAGATGAAATATTTTCCAAATTCTCTTACTAAAAATTTCTTCACATGGTTCACTACACTCCCTCCATATTCCATACATAACTGGAGTCATTTAGAGAGAGTGTTTCATGAATAATTCTACATGGGGCAGTTGACGATCAGCCTGAATGAAATGGCCAGCATTAGGCGCAAAGCGCCCAAATCAATAGACGATTATCTGAATAGATTCAGGATGTTGAAGGCAAGATGTTTCACCCAAGTACCTGAACACGAACTGGTCGAAATGGATGCTGGTGGGTTAGATTATTCCATTAGGAAGAAATTAGACACCCAATATCTTATAGACGTGGCTCAGTTAGCAGATAGAGTTTGATAGATCAAACGTTTAAAGGCTAAAAAGGCTAGGACGAAAAAATTTCATTAAAAATAAAAAAGTTTCTTATATAGAAGCAGATGAAAAAGGCCAAGGATATGACATAAGATATGAAGAGGTCGAGGAAATTGATTTTAAAAATGGCGGAACTAACATCGGGACCTCCTTATGTCTAAAAGCTTTTAAAACCGTCTAATGGGAGGAATCCTGTCAGACCTAAAAATGATAAATTTGTCGCAAAAACTTATACATTCGACGTAATTAAGTGCGAAGAGATATTTGATATTTTAGTTGTCGGCAACCAAAATTATAGTGCCTAAAGGATTAAAAACAACACCTTTAGAGCAATGAAATAATAGAGGATTTTGTAAGGTCCACAATTTTCTTGGTAACAAAACTTCCCAGTCTGTTCTTTTTAAGGATTTCGTACAGGGAGCATTGAAAGAGGGAAGGCTGAAATTTGGCAACAAATCCAAAACTCCGATGCAAGTGGGTGATGACCCCATGCAGATCAAAGAAGCTCATTATGCTGAACCAGATGAATGCTTGGTTGTCGAGGCTACTGAAGGCCCCAACAAGACCATAAAGGTGGTGTCTGAGTCAGAATTTGTTATAAAAAAATGGGTGGTGTATCCACATGCTGAAGTGGAATTGATAAATTTCCTTAACATATGTAAGTTGAAGGATTTTTAAGTAATGTTCTTCCTAAGGTGTAGTGCAATTTTTAATGAGGGCCTTATGAACATCAAACCCCAGTTGTCAAAAGGGGGCAATTTTCCCAATAAAGGACTAATTTTCTCCTTTAAAAAAAGAGGTGTCCCATATAGGACCTAGAATATGGCCTCGGGCCAAAAGGGAGGTTGAAGAAAGAATTACACCCCTCCATCGAATGCACATGTCGATGAGTAGGTTCATCCCCATAACAAGGGTAACACCAGTCAACAAAATTGGAAGGTGGTAAAGTTGGGTGTTGGTTTGTCATATCAAGACAATTCTTATGTGTCCAAAAGATACTCCTATAATCCTAATTACATGGGTAAAAATCCCATGGTAAGGACATAGTGGAAGAGATATCAAAGACAAAGGAAAACAACTCGAGAAGCTAGAGGGTCTAGCACTAGTAGTAGGGTACAAAAATCAGATGGTGAAGTGGCCAAAAGGCCAGTGAAGGAGAGGATATTTCCCTTTTTGGCACTAGTCAAAGTAGATACTAATAATGAAGTTGTGGAAATGGTCACTGATAATTTCTCGATGTCAAAAGGCGACTTCGACGTTCTTTGCAATGTCGTGCCAGTTTTGCTTGTCGAATACGACATGGTTACTAAAGTGACAGATATGGTAGAAAAATATTTCGCCGAAGATATGGCTGTGTTAGAACAAGATTTGTTTATGACATATATCCCTTGGGTTTTGATGATAACAAAGTATTGAAAGAACAAAGGTGTTATCTAACATGTGTTCCAAGTATGCAGGTTCTAAAGCTTAAAGAGAATTAATTCAGAATTTGATATAAGGACGCACTTGAGAGAATCTGAGTTACTAGCCTCAGGTGGTTCAGAATCTGAAGAAAACTCTCTAAGTGATGTCTAACGTAGACTCTGAAGCTGGAGGCCTCAGTATACGAAGAGCAATATATTGTCTCTACACTTAGTAAATGTATCAATTTTTGATGAACATTCAGAGTTAGTAATAAAGCTAAAGTTATTTGTACCGCATAAAGCAAACTGCATTGTCAAATTAACTTGTCAACTAGTGTCTATGTTCACAAGGCTCAAGAAGAGTTGACATGCTTTACGGATGTCTACTTTCAACGAATCTATAGTAAAAGATTACATTTAACACGCAATGGTTAAACATGTTACACAATGGATTAAGATCTTTTGGTGTATCTATATTCAATGTCTCTTGTACTATGGAGAAACAAAGAAACTTGTTCAAGTTATCTCTTTCAACGTCTAGTCTTCTACAACTACTATATTAGTAGCTGAAGATTCAATTTAAAATCTTCAACAAGGAACAAGGAACAAGGGAAAAGAAGCAATAGAGAAGGAAAGCTGAAAAGGATAGGAGTGTTTTACACTTCTATCTGGATTGAGGAATAACAAGATCAATAATGTTAGGTCTGGGATTTTATGATTGGCAACAATTTTGGTAAAACATGTTTAATTTGGAAAAACATGTATCACAGCCCGATGTTGAGCAAGATGTCATGACATCTTGACCAACTGGTACAATAGAGTCTGCTGTTACTTTTCTTGATAGATGTTCTGACAGATGTTGTGACATGTTATACTAGAACATCATAATAGTTTTGTATTTTAAATCCTTGAAGATTTGATTTTAAAATATGAGATTCTTGATGATTTTAGTTCTCATACGGGCGCAACTAAGCAAGGATATTTTAGGAATATTGCATATTTGATTTGGTTTCATAAAAAAGATCTTGGAGACTTATTAGTAAACTTTGAAGATTTGTTCCTATTTTTGGGGAAAAGATTATGCAGGTGATTTACAACTGGAACATTGGATTTGGTTGAAGAGTCCAAGCCCATACTGCAAAAGTCTATATAAAGAGACTTCTAAACCTATAAACTTAAGGGTTATCATTGAAGAAACCGTGTGTGCACAAATAAGGGTTTAGGGTTTGAGAGTTCTTTTAATGTGTTGTGTTTTTGTAAGTCACCCGTGTATCTTTTGATACAATGAGGTAGACTGATTGTTATTTGTTCATTGTTCACTCATGAGCTTTTAAGCAATAGTGTATTGTTCCTAGTTGAAGCTTTTAAGTAAAACTAAGTATTGTCTTGGGAGTCTGTCACTTCTATTTTAGTGTTGTTGAATTGTCACTGGTTTGTGACTGGTAAGAAATGAGAGGGGTTTCTCATATCTAAGAGTGTCTCAGGTAGAAATAGCATGGGTAGTGATTAGGTGATAAGTTGTAAACGGTGGAGTTTAGCTTTGAACTAATACTATTATATTGGATTTCAATCCTGGCTTGGTAGCCCCCAGATGTAGGTGAGTTGCACCGAACTGGGTTACCAATTGATTGTGTTATTTATTCTTCTTCAATTTACCTTCTGCATTTAATTGTTTTTAGTCAGCAGATGATGTCTTAACATCTGTCTTGACATTGTGTTTTGGTGTTGAGACATCAGTCTTGACATTTATCTTGAAGTGCCAGAATTCTAATTGGCATCAGAGCAGGTCACCCTATTCTGTTTTTGGGTGAGCTCTAGGGAGTTTGTATTATGGTACTATAGATAAGGAATGAGGAGGAAATGTTAACAGGCCTCTAGTTTTAGATGGCACTAACTACGACTATTGGAAGGCACGTACGGTGGCTTTCTTAAAATCTATGGATAGCAAAACTTGGAAGGCTATCATCAAGGGTTGGGAGCACCCTGTGGTTAAAGATAAAGATGGGAAGGAGACCTTGAAGCCAGAAAAGGAGTGAACCAAGGAGGAAGATGAAACTGCTCTTGGAAACTCCAAAGTTTTGAATGCTTTATTCAATAGAGTTCACAAAAATATGTTTAGGTTGATCAACACTTGCACTATAGCTAAGGATGCTTGGGAAATTCTCAAGACAACTCGTGAAGGCACATCTAAGGTAAAGATGTCCAGACTTCAGCTTCTGACTACCAAGTTTGAAAATTTGAAGATGATGGAGGATGAGAGTATTCATGACTTTCACATGAATGTTCTTGAAATAGCCAATGCCTTTAGTGCTCTGGGAGAGATAATATCAGAAGAAAAGCTGGTTAGGAAAATCCTCAGATCTCTCCCCAAGAGGTTTGATATGAAAGTAACTGCCATTGAAGAAGCTCAAGATATCAACAACATGAAAGTTGACGAACTTGTTGGTTCACTTAAAACTTTTGAAATGGCTATTAGTGACAAGTCTGAGAAGAAGAACAAGACCATAGCCTTTCTCTCCAACACTGAAGATAAAGAGGGTCAAGTTGACCTGGATACTGATGAAGGACTTTCAAATACCATTGTATTACTTGGGAAGCAATTCAACAAAATTCTGAAGAGTATGGACAGAAAAGGAAGACCAAGTGTCAAGAACATCACATCTGACATCATAAATAACAATGGCTCTCAAAAGAATGTCAGGACTAAAGAGAAGTCAAATCAACGCAAAGGCATACAATGTTATGAGTGTGAGGGTTTTGGTCACATAAAGTCAGAATGTCCCACCTATCTCAAGAAACAGAAAATGGGCTTGTCTGTATCTTGGTCTGATGATGATGAGTCAGAAGATGAATCTAACTCTAAGACAGTCAAACTTGTGACTGCTCTCTCTGGGAGATTGGAAGATAAAGTAGAATCTTGTAATGAAAATGTCCTCTATGAATATCTGGATGTGTCTTACAAGGAAACTAGTGACAAGTGTGAAGAAAGTCTTAAGATAGAGGAAAATCAGAGAAAGATCATAGCTGAACTGGAGAATGAGAATAAGGAACTCTTATGTACTGTTTCTCATTTGCAATATGAGGTAACTCTCTTAAATTCCAATATCAGTTACGTGACAGATTCCTTGAGAAAGATGAAGAAGGCTAGAGACACAGAAGATCATTATCAATCTGATAATAAACAAAGAAGAGTGTATGCAGAGAAGTTCCTTCCTATTGAAAGGAAGAAAATGATGTCCAACCACATGTGACAACATCCCGGAAGTCATGGTGAGGCTCCAAATAAATCTCAATCTACTTAGAGATGTCATTACTGTGCTGAGTATGGTCATATAAAGCCTTTTTGTTATAAATTGTATGGAGATCAAAAATCATCAAATCATTCCAAGAATAACCAAGTGAGCAAAAGGAGAAGTGTTAAAGATAGGAATGTTAACCTTATAGCTCATAATTCCTTGAAGGCTTCAACTAAAGAAGAATGGTACTTTGACAGTGGATGTTCTAGGCATATGACAGGGGTTCAGAAGTTTCTAGTGGATATCAAATCTCATCCCACAAGTTCTGTCAGATTTGGTGATAGATTTAAAGGAGAAATTAAAGGAGTGGGAAAATTTGTGTGTGATGGTTCTCCTAATTTATAATATGTTCTTCTTGTGAAAGGATTAACTGCTAATCTTATTAACATTAGTCAGCTGTGTGGTCAAGGTTTGTTGGTCAGTTTCTCAAATCAGAATGTTTGGTCAAAGATGAGAAATGAAAACCATGATGTCACACCCAATGTTGCAACATCAGACTACTTCCAGAGTGCTGGAACTTCTCCATATGGATTTAATGGGACCATTACAGATAAAAAGCTTAGGTGGAAAGAGGTATGTCTATATGGTTATAGATGGTTTTTCTGGGTTTACATGGATGAACTTTCTTAGAGAAAAATCATACACTTTTGAAGTCTTCAAAGATCTGTGTCAAAGTACTCAAAAGGAGAAGAACAATGTGATTGTCAAGATTAGAAGTGACCATGACAAGGAGTTTGAGAATGCAAAATTCTCTGAATTTTGTGCTTCTGAAAATATCAGTCATGAATTTTCTTTTTCCATCACTTCTCAGCAAGATAGAATTGTTGAGCAGAAGACTAGAACTATACAAGAATTAGCTAGAGTTATGCTTCATGCTGAGCAATTGCCATTGGAATTTTGGGCTGAAGCTATGAATACTGCGTGCTACATTCATAATAGGGTCACTTTGAGAGGAGGTACTTCAATCACTCTCTATGAGATATGGAAAGGAATGTGTCGTAACCCGAAATTTGACCTCCCTTTTTGCCTTTTGCGTAAGCATGTGCATTCGCATCGCTGGCATATGCATTCGCACTTTTCTCTGTTTGTTTCTTGCTGCAGGAATATTTAGGTTATTTTCAGCCCGATTAATCCAATTTTCACAAGGTCACCACATCCTCAAGACAAGCATAAAATCAAGGTTTCCATGCATATTCGTCAAAACAAGAGGTGGAAAATCGAAACCGAGACTTCAGCACTTGTTCCTAAGCCATCTGGGCAATTTTTGCCAAGAGTAACCGGTTACTCAATATCGGGTAATCAGTTACTCAGTACAAACTTGCAATTTCTGCTACATTTTTGGGACAATAACCATGCACACTCTTTGGTCTTTGATTCTACATAGTTCTAGAAGCATGTGGAACATTCTAGACAATTCAAGACCATTCAAGACACTCCACTTACATTTACTCCAATGCATCACTTGAAATTAGGTGCACCATGTTCCTTGATTTCCAAGTATGTGAACCTTTGATTTGAAGCTTACATTGGGATTGCTACCGAGTTAACTTCCTAACTAACCGAGTTAACTGCTTGACTCGGTGAGTCAAGTGTAACTAACTCCTAGCCTAATTCCAAACCACCCAAAGCTAGCTCCTAGCCTAATTCCAAACCTCTCACACTCCAAACCAAAAGTCTATATAAACAAACCTTCAATCATTTTTCAAGGGATCAACCATTTTTCACACAATTTCTCACGCTTCACTCTCAATTCTCTCATATTCTCTCTAAATTCTTTCTGCAACTTCTTCATCTTCATCTACATTTTCTTCCCAAACCTCACTATAGCTCTTCATCATTGAAGATTAATCACTTCTACATTGGAAGTGATTATTTCTTGAGCTTAACCTTCATCATCTTGCAATTATACTTGGTTTTCTGGAGTTTTATTAGCTTTTGGATTCATCTCAAGTGTTTGCTTCAAGATTCAACGGTTCGAATTCGTATTTCGGAGCTTCGTCGCAATTTTCTCGCTTTCGGTACGATTCGGCTCTAATTGAAGATTCCTCTGGTTTTCTTTGATTATCTTCATCAATATCACATTGCAACAATCACCAAGCCAAATCTCTGGCTTGTAGGTTGGTAGATCTCACTCATTTTACTATTTCGCATGTTTTCGTGTCATTTGCGATGTAGTTTCGATACTTTTTGTGTGTGAATTGATTTTGCATTGCTTGATTCATGATCTTGATGTGTTAATTGATTCCATCACTACTTATTGGTTGTTTTTTAGCTTAATTTTCGTGCACTAATTCATATCCTAGCATGTGGTAATTTGAACAAGTGATTTGGATGTTTTAAGTGCTTTTTCAAAAGCTGTTTTTGCCACTGTTACAGTGGTAACCGGTTACGCAATATAGGATAACAGGTTACTCTTCACAAATTTTGCACCGACGCTGATTTTTTCAACTGAGTAACTGGTTACTCAATATAGGATAACCGGTTACCCTTCGCAATTTTCCCCAGATCTGCTGTTTTCCAGCAAGTAACCGGTTCCTCATTCTGGGGTTACCGGTTAACACTGTAACAGAGTGCCATTTTTGGTTTTTTTTCAAGCTTGTTTACCATGCTCTCTCCCTCTAACTTCCATGAATTAATATGATTAATTTTTATGGATGATTATGATTATGCTCATTCTTGACATTGCATGAACATGATCTTTCTTGCACATTTTCATCCACATAATGACATGATTTTGTGTTGCATTTTAAGTGTCATCTTGGTACTGTTTTGCACTCTCTTGCATTAAGTTTGTTCTTCATGAATAAGCTTAATCTTGTATAATCAATGAAAACACCTGTTGTTTGACTACATTTTGGCTAAAACATTCTGATAATATAATTGAAGAATCTGCAGGAGAAAAAGATGTCAAAGGAGATGTTCCAGCATGGTGACTCGACATCTTGACTTATTAAGTTAGCAGGTTTTAATCTGCTGCAAGAATTAAGGAACGGGTCAAGGAATCACAGGGGAAAAGATTGAAAGCCCAAGACAACAGAAGACTATATAAGGAGACTTAGACCTAGGGTAAAAGACGGACTGTACGTTGTATCACTTATAACTTTGTAACCTAGTTCTCTTGTGTTGAATAAGGGTTTAGGGTTTGAGAGTCGTTGGCTCTCTTAGGAGTTGTAAGTCTCCACTCTGTAATATGGGATGCAGAGTGGAAGGCATAGGTACAGGGATACAACCAGAAGCCTGTAGGTAATGGTTGTTGTATTATTCTTGGACGAAGCTTTGAAGCAAGTCCAAGATAACTTGGAGGTCAAGAAACCACGACATGTTATGTATTGGCAGATGACAGAGATTTTACAGGTTGTGATTAGGATGTGAGTGGGGTATCTCATATCAGGGTTGTAAATGTTTGAGTTTAGCCTTGGTAAAGATTTTTATTGGGTAGATGTTAGGTATAAAGTTGTAAACGGGGGAGTTTAGCTTTGTAACAGTTCTACAGATAGTGAAGTCTTCATCCTGGATTGGTATCCCCCAGATGTAGGTGATTTGCACCGAACTGGGTTAACACATACTATCTAATTTAACATTCTGCAATTTACAGTTTTGTTATTGTTCTTGACTGACATGTTGGATCAGATGTCGTGACATCTGTGATTGTGCAGTTCTGATATTCAAGGTATTAGTCTGTTGTTGCGCCTTTGAGTTTAAATGATTATGTAGCACAATGTCTTGACATGTGTTAGGACATCTGCTGTCTACATAGGCCAGAATTTCAATCAATAATGCACCCCTTTGCTTTAGTAATTTTTCAATTCATTTTGGAAAGTTATTAGCATTTGCTTCCCTTGGATTAATTAATCAAACTTCGTTTCGATTATTAATCTTCCCTTTGGCGCTTCTCTTTAGGCTTCTTTTAAAGCTTTCTCTCTCTTTACCCCACAGAGCCAGAGTTTTCGCGCGACACGGGAGCACTATACAACTTGGAGTTGTTACGCTGTCTGTTTCAACTTCTGCACTACACCCTGTGTGTTAGAGAAAGAATGAGAAGGGAGAATTCCTACTCTCATTCTGACTACTTCAGGCAGGGGACGAATGACCCTGTGCCTGGATTAGTCACCTCTATCCCTATGCGGTAGCGTATCTCTTTCTCCAATCTAGTCGTTCCATGCTTCTTTCTATTCCTCTCTTGGTCAATCACGACTCTCTTGGTTAATGTTAGTTCTTAGATTGGCTAGAATTTTGGTAAAACAATGTTAATCAATGTTGATGTCATGTGTCTGATGTCTTAACATTGAGTCATAACATTAGTGAATGTTAAGGTGTTGAAGAGTTAAAGTGCTGAAGAGTGATGTCACATGCGATGCCTTGACATCACTATACCAGAACATTAAAACATCAGGTTGTGATGTTTTAGGGTTGCGCGCATTAGTTTGATTTGAGGAGATCTGTTAGTTAGATTGGATGTGAAATTCTTGGAGAAGATTTTGCCAATCAGATATGGAGCAGATCATGGAGCAAATCATGTATCAAACATTAGGGCTGATTTGGAAAGATTTGGGAGATAAAATCTGCAGTATTTTTTGGTTTCAAAACAAATCAGATCAGGATTTTGGGAGCAGGTCCAAGCCCAAGTCAGAATGATATTTAAAGCAGCCTCAACCCTAAGTTAAAGAAACGAAGAAAGGGAGCTAGAGACTGATTGTCGTTTGTGTCTTCGTGTGTATTTTGTAAACCATTCATGTTGAATTGGTGTTATTGTTTTGAGTTGTAATTGATATCTCTAGAGCTGTTAAGCAAAAGAGTTTCTGTTCTTGATCAAAGCTGTGAAGCAGAATCAAGGTGTTTTTGAATTATATCACTGAGGTGATTTAGGGAGTGAGTGGTTTCTCATATCTAAGTGGTTTCTTAGGTAGAAGGTTCATTGGGTAGTGATTAAGTTTGGTAGATGTCAACTGGGATTGTTGAGTCTATAAATTAATACTACTAATAGTGAAATTCCTCCCTGGCTTGGTAGCCCCCAGACGTAGGTAGTTAGAACGAATTGGGTGAACAATTCTTTGTGTTATTTACTATTGCTTTTACCTTGTTCATATAGCAGAGTGTGTTGTTGTGACATCACACCTTAACATCACACATCTGATACCAGAATTTCAATTAGTATCAGAGCAGGCATCCTGCTCTGCATCTGGGTGAGATCTAGGGCTGATACTTTCTGGTGCAATGGACAAGGAGACTGGTGGATTTGTGAATAGACCCCTTATTCTTGATGGCTCTAATTATGACTATTGGAAACCAAGGATGGTTACCTTCTTAAAGTCTCTAGACAGCAGGGCTTGGAAGGCTATTGTGAAAGAATGGAAACATCCTGTTATTGTGGAAAAGGATGAGAATGGAAAGGAAGTAGAGGGTAGCTCAAAACTGAAACCTGAAGAAGAATAGACCTAGGAAGAAGATGAGCTTGCCCTTGGGAATTCTAAAGCCTTGAATTCCATATTCAATGGTGTTGATAAGAACATCTTCAGGTTGGTCAACACTTGTGAAGTTGCTAAGGAAGCATGGGATATCTTGAAGACAACTCATGAAGGGACCTCTAAAGTCAAGATGTCAAGACTTCAACTTTTAACAACAAAGTTTGAAAATCTGAAGATGAAGGAGGATGAGATAATCCATGATTTTCACATGAACATCCTGGAGCTATCAAATGCTTCTAGTGCCCTAGGAGAGAGGATGACTGAAGAGAAGCTGGTGAGGAAAATTCTTAGATCCCTTCCCAAGAGATATAAGATGAAGGTGACTGCAATTGAAGAAGCTCAAGACATCAACAAAATGAGGGTTGATGAGATAATTGGATCTCTTCAAACTTTTGAGTTAGGGTTGAGTGAAGAGGAACCTGAAAAGAAGACCAAGAGTATAGCCTTGGTATCTAATACTCAAGAAGAGAAGAAAGGGAATGGTGTTGAGTCTTAGGAGGAGCTGTCCCAGGCCATTGTCTTGCTGGGAAGACAGTTTAATAAGGTTATAAAGAGGATAAATAGGAGTTATATTCCTAATGTCAAGAACATCACATCTGACACCAACAGATCAGGAGATCAGGGGAAGAAAACTAGTGATGAAGAAAAGTCCAATAAGGGAGTCCAATGCTATGAGTGTGAAGGGTATGGTCATGTCAAGAAGGAATGTCCTACTTATCTAAAAAAGCAAAAAAAGGGGTTATCTGCTTCCTGGTCTGATAGTGAAAGTGAATCTGAAGATGAATCAGCTAAGCTTGTTAGAGCTATGATTGGGGTTTGTGAGTCAGATGATGATTCGTGTGATGATGAGGTTACTTATGAAGAGCTTGCTGCCTCGTATAAAGAACTGTGCATGAAAAGTGAACAAGTGTGTCTTGAAGGAGAGAAGCTGAAGAAAACCATAGTGCAGTTAGAGGCTGAAAAGACTGAACTTGAAAATAAAGTCAGTATGCTTAACTCTAAATTGGATTCTATGACCAAAACTGTCAGAATGTTGAACAATGGTACTGATGCACTAGACAACATTCTTAGTATTGGGAAAATTTCTGGAGATAAAAGTGGTTTGGGACTCAACAATGTTGCAGCTTCTGATGATGTTATTACCAGTTCCAAACCAGTGATGTTAAAACAGATGTTTAAACATCCTGACAGGATTCCTTCTAGGAAGAAATTCAGGCGCTGGAGATGTCATCACTATGGGAGTTTTGGACACATAAAGGCCTATTGTTATAAGCTACATGGGTATCCTCAGAAGGCACATCAGTATACTCCCACACAGAAGTTTCCCATAGGTAATCAGGCTTTAAATTCTAAGAAGCAATGGGTTCCAAAAGGTAAAGTTACCAGCTTAATAGCTCACACTTCTCTTAGGGTTTCTACCAAAGAAGACTGGTACTTTGATAGTGGGCGTTCAAGACACATGATAGGAGTTAAAAATTTGTTGGTAAATGTTAAGCTTCAGTCTTCAGGTCATGTTACATTTGGTGATGGTGTTAAAGGAGAAATCAAGGGGATAGGGAAGCTGAATTGTGCTGGTGCTCCTAGACTGGATGATGTTCTACTTGTCAAAGGGTTGACAGCTAACTTGATCAGTATTAGTCAACTTTGTGATCAAGGTTTCAAAGTAGACTTTACAAAGTCTGAGTGCAATGTCACGAATGAGAAAGGAGAAGTCATTATGAAGGGTGTTAGGTCTAAGGACAACTGTTATCTATGGCTGCAACAAGACTCAAGTACCTCAACATGTGTGTTGGCTAGAGATGATGAAGTCAAAATTTGGCATCAAAAGTTGGGACATCTTTATCTGAAGGGAATGAAGAGAATAATATCCTCAGAAGCTGTCAGAGGAATTCCTAAACTCAATATTGAAGAGGGAAGAGTTTGTGGAGATTGTCAAATAGGGAAGCAGACCAAGATGTCACATCAGAAGCTTCAACATAACACCACCTCCAAAGTTTTGGAACTTCTTCATATGGACTTGATGGGACCTATGCAGGTAGAAAGTCTAGGAGGGAAGAAGTATGCTTATGTTGTTGTAGATGACTATTCTAGGTACACCTGGGTGAGCTTCATTAAAGACAAATCAGAGGTGTTTGATGTTTTTAAAGATCTTTGTCAAAGACTCCAAAGGGAAAAGGAGAGTAATGTTATTAGAATAAGGAGTGATCATGGAAGAGAGTTTGAAAATAGTAAGTTTGTTGAATATTGTTCTGCTGAAGGCATAAGTCATGAGTTCTCTTCTCCAATCACTCCTCAGCAAAATGGAGTTGTTGAAAGGAAGAATAGAACTATTCAAGAGTCTGCTAGGGCAATGATTCATGCCAAAAAGCTTCCTTGTCATTTCTGGGCTAAAGCTATGAACACTGCTTGCTATATTCACAACAGAGTTACTTTGAGAAGGGGCACTTCAGTTACTCTGTATGAACTATGGAAAGGAAGAAAGCCAAATGTGAAGTACTTTCATGTTTTTGGAAGCAAATGTTACATCTTGTCAGATCGTGAACAGAGGAGAAAATTGGATCCTAAAAGTGATGAGGGAATCTTTCTAGGATACTCGACAAATAGCAGAGCTTACAGGGTTTTCAACTCCAGAACAAAGGTTATGATGAAGTCTATAAATGTGGTGATTGATGACACTGATAAGCAGGAAGATGCTGATGTCCTGGATGATGTTGAAACATCAGTTGAAGAAGTCACAGAAGAAACTGAAGACAGAAGTGGGTCTCCTAGTCAAGTTGATGTTGAGCCTGAACCTGAACAATATAATAAAGAACTATCTATTAGAGTGCTAAAGGACCATCCCAGGGAGCTTATCATAGGTGATCCTAAGTCAGGGGTTAGCACTAGATCAAGAGAGGTTGTGTCAAATTCTTGCTTTGTTTCTAAAATTGAGCCCAAGAATATCAAAGAAGCCTTGACTGAAGAGTTTTGGATTAATGCCATGCATGAAGAGCTGGAACAATTTAAAAGGAATGAAGTGTGGGATCTTGTACCAAGGCCTGATGGAGTTAATGTGATTGGCACCAAGTGGATTTACAAGAATAAATCTGATGAACAAGGAGTGGTCACCAGAAACAAGGCCAGATTAGTTGCTCAGGGATACACTCAGGTTGAAGGAATTGATTATGATGAAACCTTTGCTCCTGTGGCAAGACTGGAATCTATCAGATTACTCTTAGGGGTGGCTTGTAATTTTAAATTCAAGCTTTTTCAGATGGATGTTAATAGTGCCTTCTTGAATGGTTACTTAAATGAAGAGGTGTATGTTGATCAACCAAAAGGATTTATTGATCCAACATTTCCTGACCATGTGTACAAACTAAGGAAAGCTCTATATGGTTTGAAGCAAGCACCAAGAGCTTGGTATGAAAGGCTTACTGAATTCCTGGTTGTGAATGGCTACAGAAAAGGAGGGATTGACAAGACCTTGTTTGTTAAAGAGGAAGGAGGAAAACTGATGATAGCTAAAATCTATGTTGATGACATAGTTTTTGGTGGGATGTCAGATGCAATGGTGAAACATTTTGTGGAACAGATGCAGTCTGAGTTTGAAATGAGTCTTGTTGGAGAGCTCAACTATTTTCTTGGTCTACAAGTTAGACAAATGGAGGAATCCATATTCATTTCTCAGAGCAAGTATGCAAAGAACATAGTGAAGAAATTTGTTCTAGAGAATGCTAATCACAAAAGGACACCTGCTCCCACTCATTTAAAGTTATCCAAGGATGAACATGGTGTTAGTGTGGATCAAAGTGTATACAAAAGCATGATTGGAAGTCTATTGTATCTCACAACTTGAGGACCTGATATTTCTTTTGCTGTTAGAGTTTGTGCCAGATATAAAGCTGAGCCTAAAGTTAGTCACTTGAATCAAGTGAAGAGGATTCTGAAATATGTGAATGGGACTAGTGACTATGGAATGCTTTACAGTCATGGATCAGACACTGAGTTATGTGGTTTTTGTGATGCTGATTGGGCAGGGAGTGCTGATGATAGAAAAAGTACTTCAGGAGGGTGCTTCTTCTTAGGGAATAATCTGATATCATGGTTTAGTAAAAAGCAGAACTGTGTGTCTCTTTCCACTGCTGAAGCTGAGTACATAGCAGCAGGGAGTAGTTGTTCTCAACTTGTTTGGATGTAGCAAATGTTAACAGAATACAATGTCAAGCAAGATGTCATGACATTGTACTGTGATAATTTGAGTGCTATCAATATCTCTAAGAATCCTATTCAACATAGCAGAACTAAGCATATTGATATAAGGCATCATTTTATAAGAGATTTGGTTGAAGACAAAGTAGTTGCTTTGGAACATGTTGCTACAGATAAACAATTAGCTGACATTTTTACTAAAGCCTTAGATGCAAATCAATTTGAAAGTTTAAGAAGCAAACTGGGAATTTGCATTTATGAGGATTAGGTGTGCTGGAAGGAGTATTTGTGTAGTTGTATTTTTGCATATGAAAACAACATTTTATTCAACTGCTGAAAGCATACAAGATTGGATTTTGGTACATCAATAGTAATATATATAAGATCTAAAGATTATCCCAACCTCCTGCATCAAGAAAAGTTTTCCAATCTTCATCCCATTCATCATCAGAAGCATGGAGTTGCACTGGAGGTTTCTTGATGGTTTTTGTCTCTGTTGGTTTTCTTGTTCTTGTTGCTCCTGAAGAAGTTCCAGCGGTTTTCCTTGTTGTGTTCTTGTTCTTCAGTGGATATGGTTTATTGTCCTCTTGCTTATGTTGCTTGCCTGCATCTTTGTTTGACTGACTCATTCTTGTGTGGTGTCTGGTGCTGTTAGAAGGAAGAAGGGATGGATTTTATAGTACTATAAGAATCCATAGGGTGTATCGCCTGACCAGTCAAAGTTTTTGGGATATTGTGTTCCTTGGGAAGCTTGCTTTTGACCATGTCTTAATGGATGTCAGATCTATGTGTTTGATGTTGTCAAATTGTGGCTAAAAAGGGGGAGAAGGTATATGTTAGCCTATGTGTTGCCTAGTTGTCTGGTGTGGCTCTAGGTTTGAAGGGGAGAGTGTATGAACAGTTGTGAGCTGGTTCTTGTTTTGAGGGGGAGTTTGTCCTATGCTACCGTGAAGGTGGTTTCTGCAGCTTGTTGGTTTTTGTTGCTGGTTTGTGAGTTTGTGCAGCTTGTTGAAGAGGTGCTGCTAGGTGTTTTGAAAATTTATCAATTTTTATCCACTGTTGTGTTCTCTGATGTTAGTAGAGATTGTTTTAGCCAAAATTAGCCAAAGGGGGAGATTGTTAGTTCTTGGATTGGCTAGAATTTTGGTAAAACAATGTTGATCAATGTTGATGTCTTGTGTCTGATGTCTTAACATTGAGTCATAACATTAGTGAATGTTAAGGTGTTGAAGAGTTAAAGTGCTGAAGAGTGATGTCACATGCGATGTCTTGACATCACTATACCAGAACATTAAAACATCAGGTTGTGATGTTTTAGGACTGCGCGCATTAGTTTAATTTGAGGAGATCTGTTAGTTAGATTGGATGCGAAATTCTTGGAGAAGATTTTTCCAATCAGATATGGAGCAGATCATGGAGCAAATCATGTATCAAACATTAGGGCTGATTTAGAAAGATTTGGGAGATAAAATCTGTAGTATTTTATGGTTTCAAAACAAATCAGATCAGGATTTTGGGAGCAGGTCCAAGCCCAAGTCAGAATGATATTTAAAGCAGCCTCAACCCTAAGTTAAAGAAACGAAGAAATGGAGCTAGAGACTGATTGTCGTTTGTGTCTTCGTGTGTATTTTGTAAACCATTCATGTTGAATTGGTGTTATTGTTTTGAGTTGTAATTGATATCTCTAGAGCTGTTAAGCAAGAGAGTTTCTGTTCTTGATCAAAGCTGTGAAGCAGAATCAAGGTGTGTTTGAATTGTATCACTGAGGTGATTTAGGGAGTGAGTGGTTTCTCATATCTAAGTGGTTTCTTAGGTAAAAGGTTCATTGGGTAGTGATTAAGTTTGGCAGATGTCAACTGGGATTGTTGAGTCTGTAAATTAATACTACTAATAGTGAGATTCCTCCCTGGCTTGGTAGCCCCCAGATGTAGGTAGTTAGACCGAACTGGGTGAACAATTCTTTGTGTTATTTACTGTTGCTTTTACCTTGTTCATATAGCAGAGTGTGTTGTTGTGACATCACACCTTAACATCACACATCTGATACCAGAATTTCAGTTAAGATCATTTTATTTGGGTTAGCAAACTCTCTTTGTTTCAATACCCTATTCCTTTTCTTGTGGTCAATCATTGCATTTCGGTTCCTCGGAAGAGTTGCATTTCCCTTTTTCCGGTTAAACACAATCTTCCTATTAAAACCGTATCCCCAGGAGTTCGCAACCTTTCTTGGTTTTTCTCCCTTTGTTTGATTTATCACTGCCTGTCAGTTAAAACACCAATCCACACATCTTCTCAGTTAATCACATTCTATCTGTTAACACACTGAGTTTCCTTTCGAGTTAATCACCTTCTCTCGGTTAATCACTCATTTCTTTGGGTTAATCACAGTTTCTCTGTTAACACCGATTCCTCAGCAGTTAGTAACCTCTTTTGGGGTTCAATACCCCTTTTGTAGGCCAAGTGATGTTTGTTCAGTCGGTGTCAACACCCCCTTTGGGGCACAACCTTCGCTTGGTTCTACACCCGTTCTTTTGGTTGATCACAGTTATCTGTTAAAACCTTTCTCCCCCAGAGTTGCAATATTTGCTTTTCTCGGTTAACCATTATTTACTAGTTAATATATCAAAACCCCTTCAGAGTCAAACACCTTCTCTTGGTTCAGTACTCTATCTTTTTGGTTCATCACAGCCTGCCTGTTGACACCAAGTCCTTTTCCCCGCAGAGTCTTAATCTCTTTCTTCGGTTAACCACTGCCAGTCAGTTAACATACTGAGTTTCCTTATTCTCTTGGTTTTGACACCATCCATTTTATTGTTCCCCAGTAGGGTCGCTTATCCTCTGGTCCCCCGCACAGTCGTTTTGTTCTATTACCTCCCCAGTGGAGTCCTTTCTGTTTCTTTTGTTTCTTTCTCTTCTTGGTTTCGATACCATTCTTGCACGTTATTCTCAGTGCATCTTTTTGTCTTTCCCTTTGCACTCCTTTCTTGGTTCTGACACCACTTCTTGGGAGTCCCCAGTGGAGTTTCCTTATTTCTCTTGCTCTTAGTTTTGACACCACTTTCCTTTCCTTTCCTTTCCACGAACTACGGAAGCTCTGATTCTGCATTCTTTTGAATGTATGATATATAGGCACGAGAACGCGATGATCTTGGCGAGCACACTTTCACCCTTCCACTTTCTTCCATTCCCCTTTTCTTTCCTTGGTTCCATGAACTACAGATCTCTAATTTCCTCATTGCACTATGAGTGTACGTAGGCACGAGGGCCCCAATCCTCCGCAAGCACTCGTTTTTTTCTTTCTTTTCCCCTCTCTTTCTCCTTCTTCTTTTTAGCTAGAAGTCTTTAGATAGATAACCCATCTAAGCCTAGAAGCAAGCAAAATGGTTCCCGTCGAGTACGACGGATGCGTTAGGTGCTAGTACCTTCCTTTCGCATAACCAACCCCCGTTCCCGTTTCTCTTCCCCTTGGGTTTTATCGATATTTTCCCTATCCTTCGGGACTAAATAAAGTTCGGTGGCGACTCTGTGGTATCTTTGAGTGTGCGATTCACTCAGGTATAAACCAGCCATCTTCAGAAGGAAACCTACAGTCAAATACTTTCATATATTTGGAAGTAAATAATATGTCTTGGCTGACAAAGATCAAAAGGGTAAGATAGCTCCCATAAGTGATGAAGGGATATTTCTGGGTTACTCTTCAAGCAGCAGAGCTTATAGAGTTTTTAACTCCAGAACTAGAATGACAATGGAATCTACCAGTGTGGTAATTAATGGTTCAATTACTGAGCAAATGATGGATGTTGAAGCCAATGTTCTATCATCCTCTGGGCAGACTGATGAGGTAGGAAGGGAAGAAAGCTGTAATTTCTCTAGCATTGTGTCAGATAACTCTCAAGTCACTTCAGGTCTCTCTATTAGAGTTCAGGCAGAATAATCCAAGGAACTCATTTCAAGACGCCCTAATGAAGGGGACATCACTGAATTTACAAAGGAAATATCAAAATCATGTATTGTCTCCAAGCTTGGACCAAGAATGAGTCCTATCATTTAAGAAAAGAAGATCTTGAATTGCATCATTGGAAAAAGCTATTGTGGTGTGCCTTACACTTACTACACAAATGTCATGCTTAAAGAATTCTGCAAGGCAAAATGGGTTAGTGATACTAATGGTTGTCTGATTTCCTAGATCAGTAAGAAGCAAGCATGTGCTTCTTGGTGTATTTCTGAAGCTGAATATGGTGAAACTAGGAAAAATTGCTCTCAAATAGTATAGATGAAACAAGTTTTAAAGGAATATAATGTCAAGTAGAATGTCATGACATTACATTGTGAAGATCTGGATGTTATCAAATATCTTATTCAACATGGATGGAACAAGAACCCTGATAGTCATAATCAACTAATTAGGAGTCTTGCTGAAGGCAAAGTTGTCATTTTGAAGCATGTGGAGACTAAGGAACAACTGACGGTTATGTTTACTATAGCCTTATATGCAAATAAATTTGAGAACATAAGCAGTGGGCTAGGCACTTGCTCTATTAAGGATTTATAAAAATTACAGGTGTGGAGGAATGAAACAAATACTGCATCTTTCCTCTATTCTCTAAGGGATGATAAGCCTAAGCAATTTGCCATTGTTAAGGGATGGAACAAAAGATCGATGCAAGATAGAAGGGTTGGTTTGAAGAAAACATGTTTTAAGGTTGTGGCAAGGGAGTTCGGTGTCAACACTCCTAAAACATGTGATAGCAACAAGAAGTGCATAAGGATCTTTGACAGGGGCAAGAGGTAGAAGATCACCTGAAGATGACCATGTTATATGTGTTTCCATCTGAGTTTTGTTTATTTCCAACTGTACTGTGTGCTTCCATTTGTGTGTTTCCATTACTTTGTTTATGCTTGAATGTACTGTGTACTATGATGTCAGATAGGATGTCTTGACATTGTCTTTAATTTTACTATACAATTTAGGGGGAATTCTGCTACGGTTCTGTGATGTCAGAAAAGATGTTTTGACTGTGTTTTGTGGTTCTTTATGTGTGGTGTTGATGCTTGGTTTCTATATTTGATTCCACTGTGTGTGCTTCTGATTTGGTCTAAGGATGTTTCTTCATTGAAAAATAATCTAGTCTCTTGGATAATCAATTACATATTTTATGCATCATGGTCCTTCTCTAAGACTAAGTATAATGCTGAGGAAGGTGTTGCTTTCAGTTAAGATGGATGTTAAAAGAATACAATGGCAAACAGAATGTCATGACATTGTACTATGACAAGTTGGTTACAATCAGGATAGTCAAGGAATTCATTCTGGTCAGCAGGACAAGATCATTGTGACTAGTCATCATTTTGTCAGAGGTGTTTTGGGAATTTGTACTGATGAAGAGTTAGAGCAATTACAGTTTAGGAAGCCTGAAAATGGTGCATGTGTTTTTAAGAAAAATATTTTTCGATGACATAGAGATTGTCATTTTAAATGTTGTAGTTAAAGCTTGGAAAGAGAGAAAGAGGAACAAGAGAGTGCCTCTCTCATATGTGAGCGGTGCTCTGATAACAATGTAGCTGTCGGTTTTTTCCTGGTGACGGGACGACCTTACCGCATGATTTGGTGCTACTTTATGATTTCTGTATTTATCCTATGAAGTTAGAAAGGAAGGGGAAGATATCTTAAACTAACCCTACATGCAAATGTTTTCTTTAACAAATGCTAAGAGATTGGTGATCGGGGTCTGGTTATACAAAGGGAAGTTGTTAACAGCTAGTGTATCCATAGTAATCTATAGGAACCTACTTTTGCATGTATTTCTGCTATTTTGAAATGCTTTCTTGTGTTTATCTGATGTGGATTGGGAAAGTTTCTCCTTTGGGAGGTTCGAGAGAATGTTTTTGTTGTTTTCGAGTTTTCTGTTGTTTTTGGGAAGGTAGTGGACCTAAGATTTTTTATTTGTGTGCTTGCTAAGATTTCGCAATCTTATGCCTATGTATTCCCATAAAGAGATTTGGAAAATCATAGCAATTGTAGTTCCTCCTATTTTTGTGGGAGGAAAAATATATGGTGTCTTGTTCAAAGCCCAATATTGAAGCTATCTAAGTATTCGTGTCTTGTTCAAAGTCCAAGATTGAAGCTAAAGGTTGATTGAGAGAGAATTTGTCATCTCTAAAGGGAGATATCTCACCTATTCATCACAAAATGTTGAGAAATTGGTTATAAGGGAAATTACTTTAACTGGGAAGTGTGGAATCCATCAATGCCATAATTTCCTTTATAAGAGGACTGTCATGAAGAAATAAGCTTTAACTCAGTATAGAGCAATGCCACTTTTTCCTTTATGAATCTTTCATGCTAAGAGAGGGACATTGGCTTGGATATATGGAATCCAGAGGCTTGCCACTTATAGCTGTTAGATGAAAGAGGAGTTTTGGCCAGGATAATAGAAGGACTCCAGCTTAGATTTTAAATCAACAAGTGTGCCACTTACAACAATTATCTGGAAAAAGGTTTTGATTGTTTGTTTTGATATGTGATGTATAGAAGAGGTATCTTCCTATAGAGAGCACTCATGGTCTCATTTGAAGGGATGTTGTTTTTTGTGTGCCTTGTTTAAAGCCCAAGGTTGAAGCTAAAAGAAAATGACTCCACTGGGGAGGGTTTTATTTGTCTTGTACAAAGCCCAAGATTGAGGCTGATTGGGGAAAATTCTTATATGAAGCCTAAGAGGAGATTGACTCTTGCTGGGGATTTATGGAAATCCAAGAGCAGGTCTAAATTATATTGGGGAATCCAAAAGGGGTCTAACTCTTGTTGGGGAATTTTAGGGAAGAGTTAAAGTATCAGATGCCATGAGGCTCTGATTCTGTTAGGGTTTTGTTAAGGTCAATTTGACCTTGGTTGGGGTTTTCAAGGTGAAAGTTAAGCCTTGTTGGGTGTCAGGGGAGTTTAAAGGTGAGTTTAAAAAAACCTTAGAAGTTTTTAACTCATCTGGAGACTGGTGTATTGATAAAATGATCAGGGTTTTCCCTATGCCTTTTAGGAAACCTGAGGGTCTTTATGTGAAGTCTAAAAGGAGACTCTGAAAGTGAAACTTTCCAAGTCTACTTGAATGAAGCCCAAGAGGAGGCTGAGACTGTCCAAGTCTCTTAAAAAGAGGTAGACTATGGTGTAGAGAGAGATTTTTGTATGATGCCCAAGAGGAGGTTGTTGGTTTAAGGGATGAAGATCAACCCTTGGATGATAGGATGTGTAGCTTTTGACTTTCCTAGGGATTAAACTAGCAGAGATGACTAATTTCTATCCTATGCTTTTAGGAAGCCTTTCGGACCTTATGCTAAGCCCAAGAGGAGACTGGGGAGCTTTTAAGAAGCCTGTTGGTCCTTGTACTAAGCCCAATAGGAGGCTGTGGATACTTCTAGGAAGCCTGTGGGTCCAAGCCTAAGAAAAGTTCAAGAAAGGTTTCACCGAGAATAATCATTTCTTTGTTAAACAGTTCTAAGGTTTAAAGAAATTCAAAAGAGGTTTCACTAGGAATTAATCCTCTTTGGGGAAATGAAATTTCTTGTATATATATGTTTCTAAGTTTTGACAGTCTTGAGAAAAGTTTCACCGGGAATAATGCATTTCTCTATTCCATATTGAATAAGCCCAAGAGGAGGCAGACTATATCGAGGGGATTTTCCTATGAGGGAACTAGTTTGGACTAAGTTAGAACTAACCTCTGGTTTGACCTAAGTGTAGACCTAACTGCTGGGGAAATCTAAACAAATATGCACAAGTATATATACAGATAAGTGTATTAACAAGTATATAAACAAGTATACATTGAATTGAAAAGATGTTGGGTCTTACACTCTGAAAAGAGGCCCAAGTGTATTGTGATTGATTGTACTGATTACAACAGTATGATTAGGGTTTTAAGAAATCAAAGAAAGTTTTGAGAAAACTTTGAGTTTGAATTTGAATTAAAAGAAAGTTGTTTAAAAAGAAGAGTGTTTGGGGCTTATAACTCAAAGAGAGACCCAAGTGGTCTAAGAGCAGTTTCACCGGGAATAATGCTCCTCTTAGTACCAGTTTAAAACAGACATATGATTTTGAAAACAGAGGTATGGGGCTTACAACTCAAGGAGAGGCCCATGGAAGTTTTTTATTGCTTAAAACAAAGTTTATGTACAAAAGATTAGGGTTTACACTCAAGGAGAGGCCCAGATGATTATTTTTAAAAGGCGACGATCGCACCGTGTTTTTGAAAACCACAGTGGGACTTATACAATGACTGGGCCCCAAATTAATTATGTACAAAAAGGAGCGGGTCTTGCACTCTACAAAGAGGCCCAAAAATGTGTTTCAAAAGAAAAAGTGGGGCTTATACTTAAGGAGAGACCCAACTGAAAAATAATGAACGCGCCGTTATTTTGAAAATCGCACTAGGACTTATATCATGACAGAGGCCCAAGAATTATTTATTTTCAATAGAGGTTGGGTCTTACACTCTATTAGAGGCCCAAAAAATGTGTTTTTGAAAACAAAATTTGAAGATTAAATCAAAGAAACCCTAATTTCATAAAAAAAAAGTATTTATTTTGAAGAAAAATTAAATAAAATGATGGAAATTATCAAATTTATTTAATAAATAAGTTGTGACCTTGGATCAATGTTTGAAAAAACATGTTTTATTCATATGATGACTTGAAATTCACTTGAGTTTGAAAAATCAAGATAAAGAACTCTTTTAAAATGTTTAAAAACAATTAAAAAGAAATTCTTTACAAAAATTCAAAATATATTAAATAAGTAATATTTTTTTTTATTTTTTGTGGAATACAATATTTAAACATATTTGTGAATTTTGAAAAAAAAAAAGAATCAATCCAAAATGATTAAAAATCAGAGAGAAATTAAATTTTGAAATCAATTAAAAAAATAAAATAAAATTAAAAAATTCAAATATTTGAAAAAGGGCGCCAAGAACGATCTTCTTTCTCGCGCGTGCCCTGTTTCCCCAGATTTGCAAAACCTCTCATAACTCTCTAATTACTCAATGGTTTTGACTTTTGTAAACATGAAAATTGCTCTTTTTTGAACAAGGATTCCAATGGTACCAATTAATTGCATTTATTTTAAGTGTGGAGTGAGAAATCAAGTGATGAACACATGAACCCTAATTTCTGCAAGAACACTATGAAATCCTATACACGATAGCTACAAAGCAATTAATTGAGGGGAAATTCTCTACACAAGTATAGAAACATGTTTGTAACTTGAAAACACATTTATGATGCATGGATCATAGAGTTTGAGAGTGTCAGGCTTACTTGTGCAAGAGGAATTCGAATTTTGATGTAGAGGTGTTACAGATGTTGTGTGATGATCTGGACAGCTTCAATGGACCTTATGTAAGGTGTTTGGAAGCTTGGAATGAATTGGAAACCTCTGGATCACTTGGCTCAGCCCTATCTGCAGCTTTGAAAAAAGTTTGAGTAAATGGATAGTGATTTGATGATTATGGTGTTACAGATGTGTTTTGAGGTTAAGGATCACTTATATATGATGTATGTGAGGTGTTAGGATGGTTACTGTGAATGGAGTTGGATTGGTTTGAGAATTCCAATTTTTCACTCTTTGAGAACTTTGAATTTTGCAAGAAAGAGGATTTGTGAGAAAACAAGCATTGTGGTTGTTTTTGTGTGTTTTGATCAGTCACACATGACCTTTATTTATAGTAGAGGAAGTTTGTCTTGGCTGAATAGTGATATCTTGGAGATTAGCTTGAATTCAAAAGTTTTGGTAAGATGTATCATTGCCCCTCACACAAGGTACCATAGCCCTCCACATGGCTAGCTTATCTTTTGACTCAATCCACATTCCTCAGATGCTTTTATTATTGTTTATGTGAGCATCTTGACTGTAAAGAGTCCTTTTGTTGAATGTGCACCATTGCACAAAAATGCCATTTTGAATTCAAGGCATAAGGTGACAAAACCCATCATTCCACTTGAGATTTCCTTGACTCCTTAGTCCAACTTTGCAGGTTTGTTGTGATTCATCTGTTATACATTGAATGTGAGTGGTATTGATCATTACACTTGACAAAAAGAATCATGGCTAGCAAGAAATAACCAAAACTGTCTTGTAGACAGTTTGCAGCAAGGCATGTTGATCACTCCATATCTCTTTACTCAAATGGAGTTTGATTATGATCTTGTACTCCTTTGAAAGCTTTCACATCATACTTCAACTTTGATGTTTAACATTGGTCTTGGATCATTATGGATCATGGAGAAAAATGACCTCAAAGTTGGAAAAATATCAAAACAGATTCTATCTCAAAATTTCACTAAGTGTAAAAGTGAAAAGTTTTGAAACCCTAACTTCATGGCTCTATAACTCAAAATCCAAGCTTTTTTGGCTCATGGAGCACTGTGACACTTTTGTAGTATGTAATGAGAGCTTTCATTTGAGCTTTGGATGGAAGAAATGGCTTTGTGGTTTTGGAGTTATGACCTTGCAAAGTTGGGAAAAATCATCATTTTTTCATAACTTAGAGAAATTTTAAGTTTCTTAAGATTACCCATTTTCTTGATTTTTCTTGATGGACGATGATCCAAATCATGAGTTAACATTGTTTTTGACTTAGGGGAACCATGTTTGCCAAAAAAATCTCAAAAGTTAAACTTGGTTTTTGGGCACAGTTGACTTTTTCTCAGATGAATTTCAAACTTTGTGATCCTTTATGAAATCAAGTCCTTGAGCCAAATCAAACTTAATGGATGGATTCCATAGGTATTTTAGATTGTCTTGACTCACTTCCCAAGGTTTGAGATCATGTCTTGGTCAAAAGTCAAAGGTACAGTTGACATTTCATCAAAAACCCTAATTGGTGGTCCAGATGAATTTGTATCCTTATATTGCTCATGGATCAAGTTCTTTGTGTAAATTTGAACTTGTGAGAGGATCAACACAATATATTTGAGGTCTTCAAAACATTTCTTGAGGTCATGGCTCATGTGTTGCTCTAAAAGTCAACTTAGGGGTGAATTAGGTCAAGAAACCCTAATTCCTGATTTTTTATGAATGCATACCTTGAGGCTATTTTGAGCTTATGATTGGATCCATGAGGCCTATTTGAGCTTCTTGGATCATGTTTTGAAGTATTGGCTCATGCCCAGATGAAAATTTTCCTCTGGAGGCCTTGGTCGACCAAAACCCTAATTTGGTGACATTGATGATCATGAGGCTTGATCCACTTGAAATGTTGCACTTTTGTGCTTGATTCTTTATGTGGGAGACCTCTTAACCCTTTATGGATGTTTGAGAGACTTGAAAAGTTGAAGATCATGACAATTCTTGAGTGATCCTTTGTCTGAGTGCTCTAAAAAGGTCCAAAACCCTAATTCTTGGTTAAGGTGGATGCTCAACCATCTTTAAAAGGATTGATGAGGCATGAAGGTACATCCATATTGTGGTGATGATTTTTACATTGATGGGAAATCTTGTGGTCAAAATTTAGGGTATGACAAATGCCTCTATTTAATCTTCTTAGACATGAAGGTGTGAATGGAGAAGACGTTCGAACATTAAAGGTAAAAGAGGATTAAATATCGAAATACCCAAAATTTTGACTATGGTAGTGAATAGCAGTTATTTGCTCATCCATCTTCTTTTGCTAAGCAATGTTACTTAGAAAAGGGTAAAACTTCCCCTCGATCCTGGTTTTCATCCACAGGATTGGTCTCAGTTTCTTTTTTGAAATAAACCTCCCCTCGATCCTAGTCTTCAGCCATGGAACTGGTCTCAGTTTCTTTGAAATAAACTTCCCCTAGATCCTGGTCTTCAGCCACGGAACTGGTCTCGGTTTCTTTTGGAATAAACCTCCCCTCAATCCTGGTCTTCAGCCATAGAACTGGTCTCAATTTCTTCTTGTCTAGTGCTTTTCTTGACAAGGAAGGCTATCTGTGATGGTTTTCACCAAACTTCTCGCTGTGGAGATGCCATTTGATGGAAAAACAATTTGATGTCAGACTTGCTGGGGAAAACCATAGGTCTGAATTGTAGAGGTGAGCAAAATTCTCTATTGGAAATGCCATTTGCTGGAGAAAATACATCATACTTCCCTTAAGACTTTTTTTAGAGAGACGCCATGTGATGTAATCCAATTTTGAGGTGCTGATGACCTTATTGAGAGCAAATTTTTTCGAGAGAAACAGCCGTATTGCCAAGAGTCTTCTGTCGAGAGGCTTTCTCTGGGGATTTTCTTTAATCTGGGAAAACAAAATATCATTTTTATTGGTGAAAAGGGAACTTCCAAAGGTGTATAACCAAATGGATTTTCGTCTTGCAGAGGTCCAAGTTATCAAAGTGATCAAGGACAGACTCCAATCCAGGAATAAACTAGAGAGAGATCATTTAAATGGTACATTTTCCTAACGAGGAAAGAACTTAAACCAAAATTTTGTCCTATCGGACGTGGTAAGGAAGACTGACAACTCTATCAGAGAGAGGATGCTTATCACTTGGGGATGAGTATGACCAGAGTGATATTAATGCAACATGAGTATGAATATGAATCAATTATGCATGATGTATGAGATGTTGATGCTGGCAAAACAGACATGACATACAGATTGGTTATGAATGCAACTGGATACTCGGCCACTCTAGGAGATGGGGGTATCTTTGGAGATTTTGAAGGTAGTACTTTTATTTGGGCATGGGGACCCCCGCGTTTGTTTTGGTTTTTGGAGGTACGAACCTGCTAGGGATAGAAACTCGTTCTTGCTTTTCAAAGGTAGATTCTACTGGGGAGAAAAAAACCAATAATTGGTTCTCAGAGGTGAGAACCCTACCAGGGATGTCAGATGCGACATTCCGTCTGAAACAATTGATCCTTCATTCATAGTGTACTAGTCAAAAGGAGTATTTTGATTCTGCATTTTGAAGTTTGACCACTATCGGAGAATCAATCGATATTCCTTTTTGTGCTCTTTAATCAGAAAGAAATAACCATATTTTTTTTAAAAGAAGAAGTAAATTTGACAAGTAAATTCATTTTTTTTGTTTCAAGAATCATTGATTATGTTAAAATGTCATATTGCAAAGCAGAATGAATGAGAATTGCAAATAAAAGGCACACGGGCTCAAATATTATTGATAGAATGGTAATCAGCCAAACGCATGATCCCATGGAGCATTAAAAAAATTTAGAAAATGGTAATTTAAAGGAAAAGGGGCTACATTGAAACATAACGACCGTTATCCTTCCGCCGACTTTGAATTCTGGACATTCTGAGCTTTTGTTGAAGGTGACCTTGACTGAAGTTTTTCTAATATTTTCCTGGACCGCCCTTTCGGGGTTTCAATCCAGCGAGACATTTTTTTAATTTAGGCGAAGTATTTCTTGACTACATCAACATTTGTGGGGTAGGTAAACTCCTCTCCATCCATGGTTGCGAGTCTCAAGGCACCGCCTGAGAAGGTTTTCTTATCAACATATGGGCCATCGTAATTCGGAGTCCACTTGCCCCTAGAATCAGTGAGATATGACTGTATCTTCTTGAGCACAAGGTCTCCTTTCCTGAAGACATGGGGCCAGACTTTCTTATCAAACGCCTTCTTTATTCTTTGTTGATATAACTGACCATGGTATAAAGTCGTCATTATCTTTTCTTCGATTAGATTTATTTCATCATGTCTGCTTTGACCCCATTCAGCTTCTGTTAACTTGGCTTTCATCAATACTCTCATTGATGGGATCTCTACTTCTATGGGGAGTACTACTTCTATTTCGTATACTAGAGAGAAAGGGGTTTCCCCTGTTGAAGTGCGGACAGATGTGTGATAACCGTGAAGAGCAAAGGGTAGCATCTCATGCCAATATTTATAGGTTATAACCATCTTATGAATGATCTTCTTGATATTCTTATTAGCTGCTTCTACCGCTCCATTCATTTTAGGTCGGTAGGGAGATGAGTTATGGTGTTCGATCTTGAACTCAGCACACAAATCTTTCATCATCTTGTTGTTCAAGTTGGATCCATTATCAGTAATAATCTGGCTTGGAACACCATAATGGCATATGAGGTTCTTCTTGATAAATTGGACCACTACTTGTCTGGTTACATTGGTGTATGATACTACTTCGACCCATTTGGTGAAGTAGTCAATGGTTACCAGAATGAACCGATGTCTGTTTAAAGCTTTGGGTTCAATCATGCCAATCATGTCGATTCCCCATATAGAAAAAGGCCATTGAGAAGACAGAACTTTGAGATGCGTTGGAGGTACATGGATTTTGTCGGTGTATATCTAACACTTATGACACCTCCTCATGTACTTGTAGTAATCAGATTCCATTGTCATCCAATAATATCCTGATCTCAGAATTTGTTTTGCCATTGTGTGTCCATTGGCATGAGTGCCAAAGGATCCTTCGTGAATCTCTTTCATTAACATGTTTGCTTCTTGTCTGTCTACGCATCTGAGCAAAACCATGTCGAAGTTTCTCTTGTAGAGTACATCATTGTTTAGGAAGAAGTTGCCAACTAGTCTTCTGAGTGTCTTCCTATCTTTTCTTGATGCCCCAGGCGGGTATTCCTATTTTTGAAGGAAGCACTTGATATCATGATACCATGGTTTGTCATCTATGATTGCTTCAATCGCGAAGATGTAAGCAGGCCTATTAAGGCGCGTTATGTCGATCTTGGTGTAGCGCGAATTTTGGACATGGTTGCGAAGCACTATCGCTTTGGGATACTACAGCTCGGTTCATTTTTTATCCTATTGAAGCTGATGAAGGAAGGGAAATAGATGTATGCAATTAACCCTGCTTGCAAACTGAGTTTGAACAGATGACTGTTGGTTTACAGATGCTACAAAGATTGTGGGTCTCTCTTAGGATATTTTGTTAAAATAGTGCCCGGGCGATTGGTGGGAGGTTTAAGACTGATGCTTTTCGTTTGATATGTGAAGGTACGGGATTTGGGTTTTGGATTAGTGTGCTCGCTAAGATTTTTCTTTCAATCTTATGCCTACGTATTCCCGTTTACCGAAACAGGGAAATCAGAGCGATCGTAGTTCCTCCTATTCTATGGGAGGAAATGGTGTTTTGGTGTCTTGTTCAAAGCCCAAGCCGTGAAGCTAAAAAGGTGGTTAATATCTTGTTCAAAGCCCAAGATGTGAAGCTGAAGGGTCTATTTGTATCTTGTTCGAAGCCCAAGATGTGAAGCTAAAAAGGTGTTGTCTTTAGAGAAAATTTGTCATCTCTAAGGGGGGTCTGCTTGTCACGACTGTTGGGTGACTGACTATAAAGGAGGATTACTTTAATCGGGATATGTGAATCCTAGCAATGCCATAATTTCATTTATAGGTGGTTTTAACCTGAAGGAGAAGACTTTAACTCAGTGTAGAGCAATGCCATCTTTCCTTAGGAATTTCTCATGCTAAAATAGGGACAGTGGCGTGGATGTAAATAATCTAGAGGCTTGCCGCTTACAGCGATTAGATGAAAGGAGTTGTTGATGTTTGTATCCTGTGAACGAGGCACAGTTTTGATGCTAAAAGGTTGATTGACTCAACCGGGGTTTTTCTTATACAAAGCCTAAGAGGAGGCTATTGACCCAACAAGAGTATGTTTTTGTGTCTCATATGAAGCTCGAGAGGGAGGCTAAAAGGAGTTGACTCAACAGGAGAGTGCTTTTAGATGTGTCTTGTACGAAGCCCAAGACGGAGGCTAAAGGTTAACTCAACAAGAGAGTCTTTTATACTCAACAAGAGAGTGTTTTTGTATCTCGTACGAAGCCCGAGATGGAGGCTAATAATGTTTGACTCAACAAGAGAATCTTTTTGTGTCTCGTACGAAGCCCGAGAGGGAGGCTAAAAGGAGTGCTGTTTCAGTTGAGTGAGAGGTCCAGTAGGTTGGTTAAAAGAGAAAACAAGTTCTTATAAAGAGACTGATTAAAGGTAAGGCTATGCTTTGGAATCGATCAGAGGATCAGGGTTATTTCCTGTTCTTTAAGGAAATGGGGAATCTAGGGGGTATTGGAGACTGTCCGAGTCTACTGGTGTTTTTCCCAACTTGTGAATGCCTTCGAGACTCAAGGAGATTAGACTGTCCAGGTCTAGAGTTTTATCTTTTGTACTACGCTTAAAGAAACAATAGTAGTACGTTCACGGTAGAAAGATCTAGACTCTTTGAAAGACTGTTCAATTAAGATGACTAATTTCTGTTCCTATACCTTTAGGAGGTCGTCGGGATAATTTGTATGAAGCCCAAGAGGAGGCTGGAAACTTTTAAGAAGCCGAGGGACAATTTGTACGAAGCCCAAGAGAAGGCTCTCTTCCCGAAGTAAGAATCCTTATACGAAGCCTAAGAGGAGGCTGTGAATACTTCTAAGAAGCCGTAGGGTCCTTGTACAACGCCCAAGAGGAGGCGGGGATGCTTTTAGGAAGCCTGTGGGTCCCCAAACCCCGAGAAATTCAAGACAGGATTTTCACAGAGAATAGATCAAGCCAGGAAAGTCTGAGAATTTGGAAGAAACTCAAGTGATGCCATTCACGGAGAAAAGATCATCTCTGGGGAGTAGAGTTTCTTTGACGATTTCTAAGGGTTACAGTCTGAGAAAGGGTTCACTGAGAATTTTGCCTGTCATGTCTCCATATTGTTTAACACCAAGAGGAGGGAAGACTGTATCTGGTAATCCTATGGGGATCTAGTTTTGACTGTATTTAAGAGTGACCAACATGGCTTAGTGCTAGACGTAGTTGCCGAGGAAACTCTAAATATCTATACTAGTATTACACAGTTGATATGAGTTTATGAAAGAATACTTACAGTGAAACAACCCCACAATACAGTTATATGTATATGAAAGCGGATAAAGAAAGCATATAAACACTTACTCGGTTGTAGAGCTTCCATGCTGTTTGGTTAGTTGTTCAACAAAGAAAAATTGAAAACAACAGTATATTTAAAATTTAAAGGAGAAAGTATTTTGAAAAGATGTTGGGGCTTACAGCTCAAGGAGAGGCCCAAGGTTTATCAGTGATCGCACTGTCGTTTTGTACAGAGGGACTTATGCAAGTGACTGAGGCCCAAGAAGTTTTCTGTACAAGGGGATGGGTCTTACACTCTCTCAAGAGGCCCAAGTGATTTATTTTTGTACAAAGTGGTGGGGCTTACAACTCAAGGAGAGGCCCAGGGTCATTTGTTTGAAAATGGCGATCGCACCGAGATTTTCTTTTAACGCAGGGGGACTTATACAATGTCTGAGGCCCAAAAAATTTTGGTTAAAAGGGGATTGGGTCTTACACTCTAATAGAGGCCCAAAAGATTTATATTTGTACAAGTGGTGGGGCTTACAGCTCAAGGAGAGACCCAGATGATTTGTTTGAAAATGGCGATCGCGCCAAGATTTTTGAAAACGCGGTGGGTCTTATACAATGCATTGAGGCCCAAAATGGTTTGGTTTTCAAAGGGGGTTGGGTCTTACACTCTAATAGAGGCCCAATGATTTTGAATGAGTCTTATAGCTCGAGGAGAGGCCTAGGGTTTATTTTTCAACGGACAATGATCGCGTCGAACTTTTTGAAATACAACGGGACTTATACAATAAGTGGGGCCCAAAAATAGGTTTGTATTTACAAAGGATTGGGTCTTACACTCTATTAGAGGCCTAAAAGTGTTTGAAATTATTTTGATGAGGGTGAAAATCAAAGAAACCCTAATTTGTTATTCTTTAAAAGTAAATATTTAAATAAAATCAAATAAAATACCAAATAAGTTTGAATAAACCATTTGTGATTTTTGTTTAAGGTTTGAGAAATGAGGTATTAATCACAAGGTTAATTAAAACTCACTTGGTTTTGATTTTCAAAGTAAACATTCACTTTTAAAATGTTTAAAAAAATTAAAAAGGAATTTATTCACAAAAATACTAATTATATTAAATAAATAATATAAACTTGATTTTTTTGTGGAATAAAATATTTCAACATTTTTGTGATTTTTTTCAAAAAGAACCAATAAAAAATAATTAAAATTGAAAGAGTTATTAATTTTCCAATTAATTAATAAAACATGAAAATATTGTAAAAATAGCAAAAATGTGAAAAAACACAAAATGGCATGGGTGGGGTTTGAACCCACGACCTCAAGGTTATAGGGCGCGTGCCTTACCACTGGGGTGGTGATACATCCATTGCTTGAAGTGAAACCACAAATATACAAGGCATGCGCCTTGTTTTCTAGGCCTGACCAAGGCAAGGCAAGGCAAGTTTTGCCAAGAAACGGGAAGGTCCATAACTTTCTCATTTCTTAATGGTTGGGGACAAAATTTATATGCATCTGGCCTAGAATTTCACAAGGAATCCAATGGCGGTGGTATTTTTTTCCAGATCATACTCCCTCCTCAAAACCCGATAGTGGTTTTGAAAAAGGCCTATAATTACATTTTCTATGCTACACTTTGATACATGCATGAATTACATGATGAATTGGTTCAAACACAACATATATAACATGTATGAGGTGTGTATGATCAGTGGACTTCAAAGCAATGCATATTTTGGAAATGTCAAGTCATGATGCTTACCTCTTTTTGAGCTTTTGGAGTTTTCTGTGCAATCTGCCAAACTTCTTGTTCCAGAAATGGTTTGATACTTTGGACACTCTCAAATGATCCCTTAGAAGCTTTGAGGATGGTTGGAATCAGCTGGAACCTGCAAAAACACAAACTGGCCCTTTCTTGCAAAAGGGGTTAAAATGACCAAAATAACAACTCCCTCAAATGGTGTTCCAGATGGGGGGAACCATTTGGGACAGTTAAAGGATGTTATTTGGAGTGTGTTTGAGGTTTTATATGGTTTGGAAAGTGACTGAATCAAGACATGGCTTGAAAAATGCACAAAAGGCCTATTTTGAGGTTTTGAGAGGTGACTTTGTGATTTTGGTGTTACAGGTCACTTTTGATAGTTTGGATCACCTACATATGATGTTTATGAGGTGTTAGGACCATGAATTGTGATGGAAATGCTCTCTAACTCAAAAACTCTGAGTTACCTTGCTAAAGAAGGCATTTTGGCCTAAAGAGAGGGATTTTCAGGAAAGCATCTGCAGTAGAGGTTTGGCCAATGGTTGCACTTTGGAATCCAAGTCTCGTCTAGCCATTGACTAGAGGTTAGGGCACATGGCTATGGTTCCCTTGGTCTTGGATAAGTCTTGACTGAATTCAGTTGCAAATGGCTCAGTCCATGCCACCTTGGTGTATGCATTAAATGCTCAAATCCAAAATTGGAGTCTTGTCCCTCTTTTAGGCAATTCTAGGTTTGGCATGCTACTTCTTGTTCCAAGGACTTTGGAGGCTTGGCTCAGTGTTTGTCCCCTTTAGATTTGATCCTCAGATGTGTCCAAAGTGATGACAAGGCTTGGAATTATCTGATTTTGCCAAATCGAGCAAAAATGCAAAATTCTGCCTAGCCTTGGCAGTTTTTCAGCAAGGCATATTGCCATTGTCATATCTCATGGCCCAAGTGGAATTTGGTGATGTTCTTGGTCATTTTGGAAAGCCCTTATATGATACAACATCTGTTTGATCATATTTGGTCTTGATACCTTTTGGATCCAAGTGAAAAGTCCCCCTACATTTGGAAAAAAGTGAAGGAAGATTCTGACTTAGTGAAAATTTCACTAAGTGTTGGAAAAAAGTGACATTTTCACTTTTTGTGATTTTGATCATTCCATAACTCAAAATCCATGATGAATTTGGAGGGAGGTCAGTTTTAAGCTTTTGTAGAGGGTAATGAGATCTACAAACCAAGCTTTGGATGGGGAAAAATGGCTTTGTGGTTTAGGAGTTATGATCCTCCAAATTTGATACCCTTGCCACTTTGTTCATAACTTAGAAAATTTTCTAAGTTTTTATGGTTACCCCTTTTACAAGTTATCCCACTTTTCTTGATTTTTCTTGATGAATGATGATTCAAATCATACATTAACATCATTTTAGGGTTAAAAAACCATTTTTGTGAAAAATCTCAAAAAGTCAAAGTTGACTTTTGTGCACAGTTGACTTTTTATCAGATGAATTCCAAACTGTGCGATCCTTTAGGAAATCATGTCCTTGACCTAAATCAAACTTGATGGACATGTTCCATGGGTATTATAGGGTATATTGAATCATGTCCTAGGGTTTGGGAGCAGGTCCTGGTCAAAAGTCAAAGCTACAGTTGACTTTTTCTTCAAAACCCTAATTGTGGTACTGATGAAATTGAGACTTGCTACTCAAGCTTCCTGGATCAATCCATTGTTAAAAATGGATCAATGTGGTATATTGGAGACCCTCAAATCCTCTCTTGAGGTCTTGGCTCATGATTTGTCCCAAAAGTCAACTTAGGGGTGAATTAGGTAAAGAAACCCTAATTCCTGATTTTTGATGTATGCATCCCCTGAGGTCAAATTGACTTGATGCTTGGGCCCCTGAGGTTCCATGGAGTATTTTAGGATATGATTTGAAGCATTGGCTCATGCCCAGAGGAAAATTTTCATCTGGAGGCCCTGGTCGACCAAACCCTAATTTGGTGACACTGGCGATCTTGAGGCTTGATCCACCTGGAAGGGAGCAGCCTTGTGCTTAATCCTTGAAGTGGGAGTCCTCTTGGTCCCTTGTAGATGTTTGGGAGGTTAGACAAGTTGAAGATCATGTCATTTCTTGATTGATCCTTTGTCTAAAAACTCTGAGAGGGCTGGAAACCCTAAATTTGATTGTAGTGGATGCTCACCCATCTTTGGGGAGACTGATGAGGTATGATGGTTCCTCCATATTGTGATGATGATTTGCACAATGATGGGAAATTTTAGTGGTCAAAATTTGGGGTATCACAGATGCCCCTATTTAATCTTCTTGGACCCGAAGGTGTGAATGGCGAAGGTATTCAGGCAATCGGAGTGCAAAAGGATTAAGTATCGGAATACCCAAAATTTTGATGGTGGTTATGAATGGTAGTTCACGCATCCTTCTTCTTTTGCTAAGCAATGATTCTTAGAAAAGGTAAAAACTTCCCCTTGATCCTGGTCTTCAGCCAAGGAACTGGTCTTAGTTTCTGAAATAAACTTCCCCTCGATCCTGGTTTCCTACCAAGGAACTGGTCTCAGTTGCTGAAATGAACTTCCCCTCAATCCTAGTTTCCTTCCAAGGAACTGGTCCTAGTTTCTAATACAAACTTCCCCTCGATCCTGGTTTCCTACCAAGGAACTTCTCTCAGTTTCTGAAATAAACTTCCCCTCGATCGTGGTTTCCTACCAAGGATCTGGTCTAAGTTTCTGAAGTGAACTTCCCCTCGATCCTGGTTTCTAACCAAGGAACTGGTCTCAGTTTCTTTTGTCAATAAACTTTTTGACAAGGGACGCTATTCGTAGCGATTTTCCTCAAACTTCTCGCCGAATTTTCCTGGAGAGATGCTATTTGATAGAAAAAGTTTTGATGTTAGAGTCGCTGGGGAACCCAGTCGTCTGAGTTGAAGAGGTGTACAAACTTCTCTGTTTGGAGATGCCATTTGCCGACTCTACTGGGGAAAACGAGTCTCTTGATAGACTGCTTTCACGCTTGGGGATATTACATCATACTTTTCTCGGGATCTTCCTGGAGAAACGCCATATGATGTGATCCAATTTTGAGGTGCTTATGACCTTTTCATCAGTGGTTTTTTTTAGAGAAAAATTGATGTATTGCCAAATCTCTGCTTAAAAGGCTTCCTCTAGGGATTTTCCTTAATCCGGGAAAGCGAAAATATCATCTTCAATGGCGAAGAGTGACATCGGTTGAAGGTTCTCTGGTCTTTCAGAGGTTCAAGTTATCAAAGTGGTCAAGGGCCAATTCTGATCCAGAAATAAATTGGAGGAGAGAGATTGTTCAGAGGCAACGTTTCCTGACGAGGAAAGAACTTGATAACTCGATTGAGAAGACTGTCACCACTACGGGACAAGACCGACAGGAGTGATAGTGATGCAATATAAATGTGAATGCAAATCAATAATGCATGATGTATGTATGTATATGCTGACAAAACTGACGCGACATACAAACTAATAGATGATCATGACTGGATACTCGGCCATCGCGGGGCGAAGAAGTACCGCTGGTTCAAGATAGAAATTATGCCTTGCTTAGGAGAAACGGTCCCTGTTGGGAGCAATGCTGGTCGGGCTTAGGAGATGAGAACTCGGCTGGGGAGGTCAGATGGAGCATTCACATCTGACATAGCTGATCCTTCATTCAGGCATACTGGTTTAGAAGGAGTACTTTGAGTCTGCACTTTGAGGCTCGAACACCTTTGGAGAAGCGATCGATGTTCTTTCGATGTTCAATCGTCAAAAGAAATTGCCATCTTTATTTTTTTAAAAGCAGAAAAAGTTTAACAAGTAAATTCATTTTTGTTTCGTTCCAAGAATCGTTGATCATGTTAAAATGTCGTCCTGTAAAGCTAAAACAAATAAGAATTGCAAACAAAAGCACGAGGGCTCAAATTTTATTGATAGGATGGAAATCAGGCAAACGCGTGATTCCATAGAGTATTTACAAAGTTAGAAAATGGTAATTTACAGGGAAAAGGGCTACGTTGAAACATAACGACCACTATCCTTCTACCAACTTTGAATTCTGGACATCCTGAGCTTCCGTCGAAGATGACCGTGACTGGAGTTTCCGATGGATGGCATGACTGTTGAGGAGTTAAACTGATCAGACGTAGTTACTTGCCATTATCCCTAACTTTTTCCTGGATTGTACTTGGAGATTTCCGCTCCACCGGGATGATTTTTGATCATGTCTCTTATTTTTTCCTGGACCGCCCTTTCGGGTTTTCAATCCACCGAGACGTTTTTTTTTTAGTTTAGGCGAAGTATTTCTTGACTACGTCAACATTTGTGGGGTAGGCAAATTCTTCTCCGTCCATGGTTGCAAGTCTCAAGGCACCTCCTGAGAAAGCTTTCTTGACCACATAGGGGCCGTCATAATTCGGAGTCCATTTACCCCGAGAATCAGTGAGAAATGATTGTATCTTTTTTAGCACAAGGTCTCCTTTCCTGAAGACGCGAGGTCGAACCTTTTTGTCGAACGCCTTCTTCATTCTTTGCTGATACAACTGACCGTGGCATAGTGCCATTATTCTCTTTTCTTCGATTAAATTCAGTTCATCATGTCGACTTTGACACCATTCAGCTCCTGTAAGCTTAGCTTCCATCAATACCCGGATTGATGGGATCTCTACTTCTATGGGAAACACTGCTTCCATGCCATATACTAGAGAGAAAGGGGTTGTCCCATTTGAAGTGCGGACAGATGTGCGATAACCGTGAAGAGCAAAGGGTAGCATCTCGTGCCAATCTTTGTAGGTTACTACCATCTTTTGAACAATCTTCTTGATGTTCTTGTTAGTCGCTTCTACCGCTCCGTTCATCTTAGGTCGGTAGGGAGATGAGTTATGGTGTTCGATCTTGAACTCTACGCACAACTCTTTCATCATCTTATTGTTCAAGTTAGATCCATTATCCGTAATGATCTGGCTTGGAACACCATAACGGCAGATGATATTGTTTTTGATAAATCGGACCACCACTTATCGGGTTACATTAGCGTACGACGCTGCTTCGACCCACTTAGTCAAGTAATCAATGGCTACCAGGATGAACCGATGTCCGTTTGTAGCTTTGGGCTCAATTAAGCCAATCATGTCGATTCCCCATATGGAAAAAGGCCATGGGGAAGAAAGAACTTTGAGATGCGTTGGCGGTACATGAATTTTGTCGGAGTATATGTGACACTTGTGACACTTCCTCATGTACTTGTAGCAGTCAGATTCCACTGTCAACCAATAGTACCCTGCTCTTAGAATTTTTCTCGCCATTGTATGTTTGTTGGCATGAGTGCCAAAGGACCCTTCGTGAATTTCTTTTATCAGCATGTCTGCTTCTGGTCTGTCTACACATCAGAGCAAGACCATGTCAAAATTTCTCTTATAGAGTGTATCACCGCTCAGAAAGAAACTGCCTGCCAGCCTTCTGAGGGTTTTCCTGTCTTTCCTTAGTGCCCCAGGTGGGTACTCCTGTTTCTGAAGGAAGCATTTGATATCGTGATACCAAGGGTTGTCGTCTATGACTGCTTCAATCGTCAAGATGTAAGCGGGCGTCTCAAGGCGCATTATGTCAATCTTAGGTATGTCATTCCATTGACCTACTGTAATCATGGAAGAGAGAGTAGCTAATGCATCAGCCATGTGATTCTCTTCACGAGGGATGTGATGAAACTCGATTCTGTCGAAGAAGGGTAACAACCTTCTCACATAATCTTTGCAAGGAATCAGTCATGATTGGTATGTGTTCCAATCTCCTTTGATTTGATTGACGACCAAAGCGGAGTCGCCATATACATCCAAGTTCTTAATCCTCAAATCAATCGCTTCTTTGAGACCCATAATACAAGCTTTGTATTCGGCCTCGTTATTTGTGCACTTGAACGTGAGTCTGGCAGTGAAAGGAATGTGGGTACCCTGAGGTGTTATGATGATTGCCCCAATTCCGTTTTCGTAATGATTGACTGCTCCGTCAAAGATTAATCCCCATTGGGAACTAGTTCTGGCCCTTCACTGGGTAGCAGTTCATCGCAGTCTTTCATTTTTAGATACATGACATCTTCGTCTGGGAAGTCAAATCTGACTGATTCCTGATCGTCAATAGGTTGATGACCCAAATGATCGGCAAAAACACTTTCTTTAACGGCTTTCTGAGCGTGGTACTCTATGTCATATTCTGATAACAACATCTGCCAACGGGCAATCCTTCCCGTGAGAGCAAGTTTTTCAAATACATACTTGATTGGATCCATTTCGGAGATCAACCAAGTAGTGTGACGAATCATATACTGGCGAAGACGTTTGGCTGCCCAAGCCAAAGCGCAACAAGTTTTTTCGAGCACAGTGTACCGAGTCTCGCAGTCGGTGAATTTCTTGCTCAAATAGTAGATGGCAGACTCTTTCTGTTTGTTTCGTCTTGTTGGCCAAGTACACATCCCATTGAGTCCTATAGGACTGTGAGGTAGATAATCAGTGGTCTTCCTTCCATTGAAGGTGATAAAATCTAAGGGTTCAACAGGTATTTCGTAATACTGTCGAAGGCAGTTTGACAGTCTTTTGTCCAAACGCAGTCCTGATTCTTTTTTAGTAACTTAAATATTGGCGTGCAGGTCGCGGTCATGAGGAATATGAATCTGGAGATGTAGTTCAAACGTCCCAGGAATCCTCTGACTTGTTTTTCAGTTTTTGGAGAAGGCATTTCTCGAATGGCCTTGATCTTGTCAGGATCAACCTCAATTCCTTTCTGGCTGACGATGAACCCTAAGAGTTTCCCTGAACGAACACTGAAGGTGCATTTGTTGAGATTCAAGCGGAGTTTATACTTTCTCAATCGCTCGAATAGCTTTGACAGATGGGTCACATGCTCATCTTCTGTCTTAGATTTGGCAATCATATCATCGACATATACCTCGATTTCTTTGTGTATCATGTCATGAAAAAGAGTAGTCATGGCCCTCTGATAGGTTGCCCTGGCGTTCTTCAAACCGAACGACATTACCTTGTAACAAAAGATACCCCAAGGGGTAATGAACAAAGTTTTCTCCATGTCTTTCGGCGCCATTTTGATCTGGTTATAGCCCGAGAATCCATCCATGAAGGAGAAAACTTTGAACTTTGCTGTACTGTCTACCAGCATGTCAATGTGTGGTAAAGGAAAGTCGTCCTTTGGACTAGCCTTGTTTAGATCTCTGTAATCCACACACATTCTAACTTTTCTGTCCTTTTTTGGAACGGGTACGATGTTGGCTAACCATTGAGGATATTCTGATGTGGCGAGGAAACCCGCGTCAATCTGTTTCTGTATCTCCTCTTTGATTTTGATGGCCATGTTCGGGTGAGTCCTTTTCAATCTTTGTTTGACTGGCGGACATTCCGATCTTAACGGTAGATGATGTTCCACGATGCTGGTATCCAACCCTGGCATATCCTGATAGGACCAAGCAAATGCATCGGGGAATTCTTTGAGAAGCTTTACCAAACCTCTCTAGCAGTTGGACTGAGCAGTGCCCCAATCCTGATTTATTTTCTCTCTCTTTCTGAACCTAAGTTTACCGTTTCCAATGGCTCTTTATGAGGTTCAATGAACCTTTCCTCTTGTCTGAGTAATCGGGAGATCTCTTCTGGAATTTCTTCGTCATCTTCTTCTTCAGCCTCAAATATCGGGAATTCAAAGTTGGGAGAAGGCATCGGATCATATGTTTCAGCGGGGTTTAAAACAAGCAATCTTCATGACGGTATGATTTGTGTTTAGAAGAGATATAGAGAATGCAAGAGTGTGTGGAGTGTATTATTTTGAAAAACTGCTTGTTTTTATTAGTGAGTTGTTTTTTAGGATTACCATTTTCTGGGAAAAGCAAAAAGAGAAAACAGTAACTAATGCGGAAATTACAGAACGACGTTATTTTATTAATGAACAAGTCGATTCTTGAAAGTACAGCCCTATAAAACAAAACTCTGTCGCTTTGGGCAAAGCAAAGAGGGAAATTTACAGAAAGTGAGCCCTATCAAAACATCTGTTTCACCTGGGCAGGGTGAAAGGTTAAAGATGACAATTACTTTGACTTATGAACGATCTTCAGAACATCGACAACAACCCATTGGCGGCGAACTCCTCGGTGAATCCTAAAGTCTGGCACCTTCCTCGATTTGTCTTCAGAAATAACGCTGATTTTTGGTGGAGCAAGATCATTGGAATCTGTCTCCCAGGCAGAGTTGTCGTAGGAGGATTCCTCTGTTGCATTTTGCATAGCATTAGTGCTCTCAGGTCGATATCCCCATCCAGTTGGCTGGATGTCTTCGAGCCTGATACAAGAGTTTTCAGGAGCAGTGTACTTGACCATATAGTCGTATTTCCCACTTGGTTGTCCCAGGGTGTCCCACACTTCTTCGAAACTGGATGAGTCATCCTTCTCGATGACGTTGAGCTCTGGAAAAGCATAGTTGATGAATTCAAGTCCTGCAAACGTTGAAAATTTATCGTCGTACTGTACGTTTTCTGAATGACTTGAGTGTTGATCCCATGACATGGTGGGGACGCAGGTATTCTTTTCAATGATGCTCAGCTGATTTTCATTGTTCGGCTGATTTCCTTGACCCAAGTCTCCCGGATACGGCTGCCACATTGGCAGGCCATCCATCAGGCCATAATAGTTGTGGTCAAAGTTGTCCTTCATCAGAGTGTCCTCCTCTATTGAGTTTGGTGGAGCACGGCATCCTTCCGGATCACAATCTCCGTATATCATTTCGACATCTAACCTGGGTATAAATCTCAGACTCTGTGCAGGATAGCAAAAGGGAGTCTGCGTTTCGTCCTGAGACATATAACCGTCCTTGTTAAGATAGGACTCCCATTCTTCCTCCCTATCAGAGGAATCATCTTTATTGATGGTATGCACTTCTTGAGGCATTGGGTGAAGGAAAACTCTACTGTGGAAGAAGTCTTTAATGGGATGAAGACTTTCATTGCTGGTAGTAGCTGTCTGGGTACAGGTTGCAGAAAAACTAAGACCCTTCTTTGTTTTATTGTCAGTAGGAATGACTAGCTGTCCCCATCCTGTTGTATTGGTAATCTCGACCGCTTTGATAACATCTTTGTATGAGGAAATTAAAGTTCCCTCATTGGATTGATTGTCCTTGCTCACCGACAGTGTTTGGAACTGAGTTCCAATAACCTACTCGGGTTCTACACCAGCAGACGATGATAAGTTACTCACGAGCAAAGCTTGTTCTCCACAGACCGTGACGAGCTGGTTCTTTTGGACGAACTTTAACTTTTGGTGGAGGGTCGAGGTGACCGCCCCAGCCTGATGTATCCAAGGTCTTCCTAATAAACAACTGTACATTGCCCGGATGTCCATGACCTGGAAAGCGACTTGGAAAGTGTGAGGACCAATAGTTATGGGAAGGTCGACTTTGCCGATAACCATTTTTCCGGACCCGTCAAATGCTTTGACGACGACCTCACGGGTTCTCATCAGGGGTTCTTTGAAGGATAATTGCATCAAAGTGGACTTTGGCATAACATTCAGGGCTGACCCTGTGTCTACCAGTACGCTGGCTAAAGCATCGCCCTGGCAGCTGACCGTGATATTGAGCGCCATGTTATGACGGCGACCCTCTTCAGGTAATTCCTCAACACTAAATCCCAAGTTATTGCAGGAAGTGATGTTAGAGACAATGCTATCGAACTGTCTGATTGTTACATCCTGTTCCACAAAGGCTTGCCCCAAGAATTTCTGTAGAGCCTCCCTGTGCGCTTCTGAACTGAGTAAAAGTGACAGCACAGAGATCTTTGAAGGAGTTTGTAATAGTTGATCAACAATGTTGTATTCACTCCTTTGGATGAGCTTCAGCATCTCATCATTGTTTTTTGAAAGGTCGGGATTACTGGATTGACCGACCGATGGATTGGGAACTTCTGTCTGAGGTTCCTTTTCTTTGTTAAATTCTCCAACTCCTCGGTTGATGATTCGACCACTCCATGTTACTCAACTAATGTCTGCAATATTCACGACGGAGGGTAATGGAATTTCCTTTCCATTCTCGACTGTTGTTGGACCGTATTTGTAAGGAATAGCCTTAGTTGATTCATACGGTAATGGTCCCGGTATATAGAGGACTATGGGAGCCTTCTGATTTTTCTGACCATCGTCAGTAATTTCGATCCGTTCCTGGTTGGGAACTCTCGATTCATCAAGTAGAGGGATGATGGTACAAACATCCCTAGCCTTCTGATGATCAGAGATTACGACAACATCCTCAATTTGATCAGCGAGGTAATCCGGCGCCCAATTGATTGGTCTGGCACCCGGATATAGGGGAATCTCTCTACGATCCACCTGACCCTGAAGAGCTGCTCGCACAAGGTAACATCATTGGTTACTTTCCGAACAGACTCTACAACGTTTATAGTTGTGTGGTGGCACCTGGCCACGCCTGCTTTGAATACAATGTAACCTCACTAGGTCAGTTTCCACAGATCGAACGTCCCGACATTGATGCCGAGTAGGGTTCCCGTTGGTAATACAAATTTGCTGGGTGTGTTCATCCATATAGATTGGAAGCCACCAGTGGTTCAACAAGTGCTGAAGGGTTTCCTGGACAAGGGTATAGCCTTGATCATTTTCGCAACCCGTCCTACAGCTCTGATAATCATGTGATACCAGGAACCCGAGCCGGACCTGTTTAGCATGTAACTCCACTAGGATGGTATTCATCAAGCGAATATCAAAGATTTAAATCATGTTGATCTGATAGGGATTCCTATCATGGTAGTCCTGGATCCATCCAAGATCCATCTGACACTGGAGGGCCTCTTGTACAAAAGAGCATCCCTGTTTGTTTACCGAGCAAGTCAGACAGGAATTGTAATCGTGCCGCGGGAGATTATGATACTAGCTTTGCTTGGAGTGCATCGCCACCAAGCTAACATTCATTGCATGGATGTCGTGGTTCTGAATGATGTTAGAATTCGTGTAAACCATGTTAACTCCACGAACTCAGTGCTCTTGGATCCATCCGAGATCCATCTGTTCCTGTAGAGCTGATTGCACCACATAACATCCTCGATTGCTTTTAGAATAGATATCATACTGGTGATAGTTATGAGGTGGCACATGGCCATATCCACTCTGTCTACAATGCATCTTGACCAGATTGGTCCTTAACAAGAGTACATCATGAATCTGATAGACGTCGTTAGTCTCTCCCTCTACCAAATTGATCGTAGTTTTCTCGTGTTGAGGCAGTGAGTTTGTGAGAACATTAGGATTTGTATCCTTTAAAGATAAGACCCCGCTCCTAACAAGCTTTTGCACATCGGATTTGAAATTGAGACAGTTCTCTATGTTATGCCCTGGTCCTTCTTGATGGTAAGGGCAAGTCTGATCCACCTTAAACCAAAAAAGCAGATTTTCCGGTATTGTAAGAGGGGACTTAGTCTGGACATACCCCTTAGCCAGTTGTAACAGAAATAGTTCTGCGTACAATACAAGTATATGATCAAATCCTGGTGGCCGCATTGTACGGTTGTTATTGTATGGAGGACGAGCCTGCTGAAGAGGCTGTTGAGTCCTTTGCTGATTAGGTTGGCTCTGCGCAACCTGAGGTTGATATGTAGAAATAGGCGCATGATTGATAGCAGGAGTCACAGCCGCTACTGGCTGATAACGTCGCCTTTGCTTTCCGAGAGAGATATTCCCAATATCTTGCTCTTTTTTCTTAGGGATACCACTACCGTATTGCTTTGTACTACTTGATGATCCAGTGTCTTTGACTAGACGTCCTTCTCGGACGGCTTCCTCAAGACGAACTCCCATACCGACCATCTCGGGGAAGTCACTGGGCGCACTGGCAACCATTCTGTCGTAATAAAATGAGCTTAAGGTCTTTAAGAAGATCTTTTTCATCTCTTTTTCCTCAAGAGGTGGACAGATTTGAGCGGCAATTTCACGCCATCTCTGAGCGTATTCCTTAAAGGTTTCTTTGTCCTTTTATGACATTGATCTGAGTTGATCTCTGTCGGGTGCCATGTCCAGATTATATTTATATTGTTGGACGAAGGCAGTGCCAAGATCTCTGAAAGTGCTAAACGTAGCACGGTTTAAACCCATGTACCATTTTAGGGCGGCACCGGTTAAACTATCCTGAAAGTAGTGAATCAGTAAATCCTGATTCTCTGTCTGAGCTGACATTCGTCGAGCGTATATCACCAAGTGACTCTGAGGGCAAGAGTTACCCTTGTACTTTTCAAAGTCGGACACTTGGAATTTGTGCGGGACTTTCACATTAAGGACCAAACAAAGGTCCGCGGCATCCTTTCCAAATAAATCCTGACCGCGAAGGGCCTGCAGTTCTTTCTGCATTCCCAGGAACTGTTCCTGGAACTCATTAATTCTTTTGAACATGTTGTCGTTTCCACCAGAAGGTATCTATGGAATCTGTCCTTCCGGGACAGTGTGTACCATGGGCGGTGGTATAGTCATTACGGCCGAGACTCTCGGTGCCTCCCAAAGTTTGTAACCTTCGGGGGTTGCTGTCATTCCCCTGGCATCTTCGCTTTCCCGAAGTTTGTAACCTTCAGGCCCAGCGGTTCCTGCTGCGGTTCCCTGATCCTCATTGATCGGCAGAACATATCCTTCCGGGATATAGTTAAGTGGCATGCCCCAGGGACGATCTTTTGGCATTTTGTACCTAGGATCAGACTTCTCCACTATCGGCGTTGAGGTGATCTCCGAAATCACAGTCCTTTGTAGTTGAGCTTCTGCCATGGCTTGCATGTTGTTATGAAGCTTTCTCATATCCTCTCTCAGAGCGTTGATCTCTTCTCTCAACTCTCTGTTCTCTTCCTCGAGATCATCCATCTTTTTTTTACGATTGGCCTGAGTATTATACGAATGAGACAGTTTGACTCTAAAACCGAGAAACAAACGTGAGATTCATAGGTAAGAAGAATACGTGACGTGAGAATGATGAATGCAATGATTATATTAATTGTTTTTTTTATTTAATCAAAATAAACTTCGACAATTAGATTGCAAATATCAAACAGTGGGGAAACCCCGTTTTATTGAATCAAAAGGATTGTGAAAATAGAAATACAATAGATTACAAGGTGCGGAAACAGAAACCTAAGCTAAGGGGTCCCGAGTCCTCTCTGGGGAGAAACCAGGTGCTGATTCTGGTACTTTTCTTTTCTAGGACCGGGGCTCTTGGGCCGTTGTCGGGTTGTCATTCCTTTGCCAAGTGAAAGGAACGAGCAAATTCCTTTGGTCATCCTGATTATCCATAGCATGTTGCTCTAAAATCTCGATCAGAGCATCCTTATCTTTTAGAAGTCGCTGTATTTTGGTACATTCTACATTGAGAATGCGGTACTTTTTCTTCCAATATCTCCTCTCCTGTTGAACTTTGTTGAGAGTAACTTGAAGTTTTTCCGTTTCAGTCATGAAGTACATGACAGATTCCCTCGATGGAAAAACTCTGTGACGAGGATAAGGCATCTTTAGCTTGAGAGCTCTAGTTTATACCCAGTGGAGATAAGGCTCCACCGAGACACAGTCCGATTTTCCTAGAGACTCTCGTCCTTTCTTATGAACATGTTTCCAAGCGTGCACTATTTCCGTCTTTAGTGCCCTGTCATTTTCTCCTTCCTTGAAGAAAAGGCCCTCCAGATGAGCATTACGCGGGACATGCCTCATCGGGTATCCAAATTGATGACGAACCAATACTGGATGGTAGTTGATTCCTCCCTTAGTTCCTATGAGGGGTATGTTGGTGAAGTTTCCACAACGGTCAATGATCCTGATCCCGTCATAAATCCTATTGCACTAATCTATATCAGAGTTGGTAAGAGGCATGATTTTATGCGACTAACGCAAGGCACTCTTATGATCCCAAAATGCAGCAGACTTGGGTAAATAGAAGATAAACCATTTATATAACAGGGGTACACAACATGTGATCATTCCTCCACTGTACAAATTTCCTAAGTGTACAGAATGATACGCATCCGCGAGCAAAGTTGGTACAGGGTTTCCAATGAGAAAAACCTTAATGGCATTGATATCGACGAAGCTATTGATGTTGGGAAACAGAAATAACCCGTAAGTGAGTAAGACAAAGATGCTTTTAAAAGCAGTCATGTTCCCTATACTAGCAAAGTACAGAGCCTTCTTTGTCAGGAACTGGGCTGGCAAACCTGGGAGCCCACCCTTGGTGGTTATGTGAGTCTTGATTTCTGACTCATCCAAATAGATTGCTCTTGCAATGGTCTGATCCTTTGGAATTTCTTCCAGTCCAGAAAATGGAGCTCGATCAGTAATGTGTAGATCGGTTAGGTGAGAATACTCCTTGTCGCTCCCGGGATTTTCATCCTAGTACAAACGCGAAAGTGGCACCGAAACAGAGTCGCCAGCAATGTGTATTTATCCCAAGAGAGGGAAAGGAAACACCGCATAAACCTGAGGAGAAGGAAAAGCATGGTCTTGCGACCAAGAGAACTGGATTCGGGAGTCGGTTACGCGAGAGGAAGGTATTAGCACCCCCTCGCGTCCATCGTACCCGATGGGATCCACGCTTGCTTGTTTCGATCAAAGGGTGATAGAAAAGAATACTGGAAAAGGAACGAAAAGAGAACTGGAAAAGGAACGAGAAACAAATGTAGGGAAAATAAAAGAAGTGCTCGCATGGGCCCTACCCCACTGCCTACGTATCTCATCGGAAGCATGAGAATCAGAGCGACGTAGTTCCCCTCACTAGGGATGGATTGTCTGTGTTTTTTAGAGAACGGCTGACGTTCTAGCTCAGGTGTTGCAGGCTCGCTGGTCCGAGTGCGTTACCATCTTGCAAGAGAACGAGTAGAAGCGCGTTCGTACGCTAAGAGTGAATGAGGTGAGAAAATAATTCCCGAAGGAAAGACGTTATTGTTTGTTTTTGTCTTTTAGAAGGAAGTGTTTTGGATTTGTTTGCATATGACAGTGTATCTGGATCTTAGTCATTGGAATGTGTACATTCTCACATTCCAAGATGGAATGGGTAAGAAAGCACACTAAGAGTGAAGAAGACCCCCACCCTTAGTTCCAATTGTCAAGGTTCAAACACACTAGCATACTTGTGTTTATTAAGTGTTTTTGTTAATTAAGAAATGAAGAAGTGTTTTTTATTATTTGCACCTTCAACAAGTATTGCATTTAAGTCCCTCATACAAGATCAAATGTTTAACACATTGACCCAAGATGGGCTATATGCTACACATTCTAAGATTACAAGAGAAGACCCCTTATAATCTTTTCTTTATATGAAAGGCCTAAATGCAATAAATGCCTACCTTTATTATATGTTTTGAATTTTCTTTGAGATGAGAAAAGAGACTCAAGAGATGAGAAAAGGTAAAACCTATATGGACTAAGACTCAATCCTAATTGAAGATTAAAGAGAGTGATCCTAAAGGTTTGTGAGGTTTCAACCTAAAGTCTAAAGAAAGAAAGAATTAAACAATTCACTTCCAAAGTAGAAGATGAATTGTAATTCAAAAAGGGAAAGTAATGAGTTATTAAAAGAAAGCACATAAGTGCTTAGCAAAACACCAAATGGAATTGTAAAAGAGAAAGGAAAGAAATTTGAATGTGGATTCCTTGTCCACACTCAATTGACACTTACCAAAGCCCCTACACGGTTAGCACAATTACTTACAAGTAAAGTAAGAAAATATAATGAACAAATCAAATTCAAACAAGTTGACAAACAAAGTAAGATGAGATTGAATGCTATACATGCTTCCAAGTCAGAATGTAACTCATATTTACACAACCTAATGTTGTCCTAAATGAGCATACCAAATCATGCAAACAAAATCTCAATCCAACAAGAAGCAAAGAAGAAAAGGTGAAGTGATGTGAATGTGGTTCATACTTGTGAAACAAGTGACTTAAGGTGCAAGATACACATCAAACATGCAAAGATGAAACCCAAATGTCACAATCAGAAGTCAATTAACATGCTATACATCCTCAAACAAAACCACAATTCATGGCACAAGTGCCTTCATGATCAAGCAAACCAAACATGAGGCATGCATTCACAAAATGAACAAGTTAAACTTCATGCTTCAAACAAATAGCAAACATGCTTCAAAAATTATGACTTTCACCAATCAAACACCTTAAACACATGCCATTAACATATCAAGTCCACAAGCAATGAATCAGAACCAAAGTCACTCAACAATTAGGTCAAAGTCTCATGGAAGTTTCATGCATTCATGCTCAAAGCAACACATCAAAAGTCATCCAAAAAAGACTTAAAAATCATCTCATAAATCTCAAACATACCTCAACATATTGTGACCACAATGCAAAAAGAAAGGCATCAAAATCATTTTTTATGATCAAGAACAAAAATGCACAAAATCATATGTCACATTAAGTATGCATACAAATGGAAATTCAAAAGAAATAATGGAACAGGGGCAAAATGGTCATAAAATCAGAAAATAAAATCATAGAAAATTTCCTAAATGTTTTAAGAATACACATGAATTTTTGTAGAATTTTCCAATATGTTTTGGTATTTTTAAAAATTAGAAATCAAACGTGTAAAAAGAAATAAAAATGAAAAATAAATGCAAAATGCAGGGGGGTATGAACATAGCAATTGGACAGTTCAAAATCATTGGGCTTCAATACATGGGGGTGTAATTATCAATCTGAATAAGGTCCAATTCAGCGCATAACACAATAGCAAGCATGTTCTTCAGTCAACATAGTCAAAGCAATCCAAGCCATCAGATTAAGTCATAGTCAAACAAAAGTCAAAGTAATTGCATCCAACGCGCATACATGAACGACCACACAACATACCATGCACCACACCACAAAATGCTTAATTGAATTCAGAAAAATGGCACATGCCTCGCACATGCGTTTTAATGCGTTGTCATGCTCTTAGCCACACGATGAGAAAAAAACAACGGACAGGATTAAAACATGGCAAAAACCCTAGCTCTAACAGTCACCGACCGGAGAGGACCTCCGGTCACCTTCTCCGGCCAACAGCCACCACCTGCAAACTCCAATTCCTCCAGAAATTCACAATACGTACACCAATCGAAAGCTGAGCTCACATACATCATGAATGTGCAATCAACTTTCATAGATCACGCATGTACAACACAAACCGAACCAAAACATTTTGCCCTAAAATCTTATCTAAACTCCTAAAGAGCCTATCAACTAGTCAGGACTCACGCATAGCCTTTAATAAGCTCTAAACATCATAAAGCAAGCTAAAACAACAAGAACTTATGCAATCAAGTTGGAGTAATTGGAACCTGAAATTTGCAGAACTTTGAAACAAAAGAAAACCAGAGATCCACTCTTGATCTTTGAGCTTGATTCGTGCAAAATAAATGCAGTTGAGCCTTGAGATATTGAGAACAGAGAGAGATTCAAGGCTGAGCAATACTTGAAATCTTGAGGACTGTGTGGAAAACTTCTTCAATCCAATGCCATTGATGATGATGATGATGAAGTAAGATGGAGGATGATGAGGTTCGTGTACAGAGAGAGAGAAAAATGGAGAGAAACTGAGAGAGAGAAAAGAGAAGTTTTTGGAGTGAATGTGAAAAAATGAGAACTCCAAATGAATTGTGAAGTGTGATTTTGTTTTATAATTTGAGTTAACCACGGTTTGGTGAGTGAGTTAAATGAGTCCAAGTTGGGTTAATTGAGTCCACCCTAACTAACTGAGCCAAGTTAGTTAGGGGACGAGTTGGTCATGGCTGGGTTATGGTGATGAAGGTTCATGGAGTTATGGTGAGGAGCAATTGCAAGGAATGGTGATGATGAGTTGTTCTGGTGTGGCAGCTTGATAAACTTGTTTCACAAGTTTTGTTCTTCCTCTTTAGTGTATGGAAACAACATGGATAGCACGTGCTGCTCAAGTTTGTAAGGGGATGTTGGCTTAAATGAGGAAAGGAATAAAGAGTGTACATGTGAATTCTGAAACAATCAACCACAACCATGTTTATTTTCTGGTTTTATGACAGCTTGAAACCAATGCAATCATGGTGATTTGATGATGGAATTCTCTCAAATCCATGGATGATTTGATGTGTTTTTGGAGTCATTGGAAACAGGAGATGTAATGCTACATGTTTGGTGTGAAAATTGAATGGAAATGATGCTTGGAACATGCCTAAAAATGACCATAAACAGATGTAAAACAAACTGATGCATGGGCGAGCAATTTGGGGCATGGCATGGCAAGTTGGCCTAGTGATTTTCAGCATAATCACACCAACTTTAGACCCATCTTTCTATTTCATAACTTGGTCAAATCAAAATTTGTCCAACATGAACATTGAAGATAAGACTACATAGAACAACTTTGATGTTGAAAATTTTCTCATTAGAGGCCTTTAACCATGAGAAAAATGAATGGACATTTGGCCCACCACACGTTTGTAAAAATGACTGCGCGCAGACCTGGCCAAGCTTGGTCAAGACATGGTTTTTGGCCTACTTTCCTCCAACTTTGATTAATCATATCTCCCTCAATTTTTGTCCAATGGAGATGTTATACCCATGGATTTGAAGCTTAAAGCAAGATCTTTCATTGAGGCAGAGTGGAATTTTCATTTGATGCTTCAATTTTGAATGGCCTTGGTTCCAATTCTGATGCAAAATGGCCAAAACTTGCTATTTTTAGTAACCCTACTTCATCCAAAAATGGCAACTTTCCAAATCTTGATTTTTTCATGATTCCTTTGGAGTTTCTTGATCAAATTTTGTACATTGGTCACATATAACATGAATTTCATGAATTTGGCTTTAAAAAGTCAAGAGTTGACTTTTTCCTCTGATTATTTGACTTGGCCCCAAATTCCCTGATTCTTGATCTTTCTTCCAATTGAACCACTTCTAAAACCAATTGAGATGTAACTTTCCACATACATACACTTAGGGACATATGGAATACCATGACATCAAGTTTTGTTCAAAAATCAAAGATTCCCTGATTTAATGGGAAACCCTAGTTTTGACCCCCTCTGGTTAGGAGGGAAAAGTGCAGTCTTCAATTTCAAATTCCTCAGAGTATGTTGTGTATCCTCTTAAAGGATGATGAGAAATGCCACTTGAGGATGATTTTGAATCAATGAGCTATCTCTTTTGAGGGTTTTCCTTCAATTTTTGAACCTCTTGCATAGTGAAAGATGTAGTGCTTCAATCTCCCATTGAATCTCACTTCCTTGAGGTTTTGGAAGATCAATTGAGATAGTATGAGACATGAGAGACCTCTTGGCTTGCCTAGAGCCAACTTGATTGACCTTTTTGTGCTTTGAATGATTCCTTGATTGTCCACCTTCCACCTGACCACATGCCCTGATGGTAAGAAGGATGCCATGCTTCATTTTTCTATATTAAATGCAATGTAATGTTAATGAGGTGGATATGATATGATAAATGATAATGCCATGCTATGATGACAAAAGGGGAGAGCAAATTTTGGGGTATTACAGCTGCCCCTATTCAAGCGCTGTAGACCTGAATGCCTGAAAGCAAATGCTTTCGGACTTTCAAGGTATATAGTGATTGAATACCAAAAATAACCAAAAATTTGCTCTGGATGATGAAAAAGAAAAGGGATATAAACCCAACGAGACTGCTGGATTGAATCTTCGATGAAACGTCGGAGAGATCTGTCTTTTGAACGACGCCAGACGACTACTGGCTTGCCACGCTGCTGGTGGACTTTAATAATGTCTTTTATGCAATTCCAGACGACTACTGGCCTGCCACACTAATGGTGGACTTTGGAAATGTCTTTTTGAACGACGCCAGACGACTACTGGCTTGCCACACTACTGGTGGACTTTAATAATGTCTTTTATGCAATTCCAGACGACTACTGGCCTGCCACGCTACTGGTGGACTTTGCAGCTTCGTGCCACCCGAAGATGGACTTTTGCCAATCCACTGTTGGACTTTCGCCACCCGAAGACGGACTTTTGCCAATCCACTGTTGGACTTTGAGAATATGCCACCCTTAGATGGACCTTTCGCCAATCCACTGTTGGACTTTTAGCTGCTTTGCCACCCGAAGATGGACTTTTGCCAATCCACTGTTGGACTTCTGCCACCCGAAGACGGACTTTTGCCAATCCACTGTTGGACTTTTGCCACCCGAAGACGGACTTTTGCCAATCCACTGTTGGACTTTCGCCACCCGAAGACGGACTTTTGCCAATCCACTGTTGGACTTTCGCCACCCGAAGACGGACTTTTGCCAATCCACTGTTGGACTTTTGCCACCCGAAGACGGACTTTTGCCAATCCACTGTTGGACTTTTGCCACCCGAAGACGGACTTTTGCCAATCCACTGTTGGACTTTTGCCACCCGAAGACGGACTTTTGCCAATCCACTGTTGGACTTCTGCCACCCGAAGACGGACTTTTGCCAATCCACTGTTGGACTTTTGCCACCCGAAGACGGACTTTTGCCAATCCACTGTTGGACTTTCGCCACCCGAAGACGGACTTTTGCCAATCCACTGTTGGACTTTCGCCACCCGAAGACGGACTTTTGCCAATCCACTGTTGGACTTTTGCCACCCGAAGACGGACTTTTGCCAATCCACTGTTGGACTTTTGCCACCCGAAGACGGACTTTTGCCAATCCACTGTTGGACTTTTGCCACCCGAAGACGGACTTTTGCCAATCCACTGTTGGACTTTTGGCTGCTTTGCCACCCGAAGATGGACTTTTGCCAATCCACTGTTGGACTTTTGCCACCCGAAGACGGACTTTTGCCAATCCACTGTTGGACTTTTGCCACCCGAAGACGGACTTTTGCCAATCCACTGTTGGACTTTTGCTGCTTTGCCACCCGAAGATGGACTTTTGCCAATCCACTGTTGGACTTTTGCCACCCGAAGACGGACTTTCGCCAATCCACTGTTGGACTTTTGCCACCCGAAGACGGACTTTTGCCAATCCACTGTTGGACTTTTAGCTGCTTTGCCACCCGAAGATGGACTTTTGCCAATCCACTGTTGGACTTTTGCCACCCGAAGACGGACTTTTGCCAATCCACTGTTGGACTTTTGCCACCCGAAGACGGACTTTTGCCAATCCACTGTTGGACTTTTGCCACCCGAAGACGGACTTTTGCCAATCCACTGTTGGACTTTTAGAGTTTTAAAATCGAATTACTCTCTGCCTCTGCGCCAGACATCTCTGCCGACTCTGCTGAGGAACCACAATCAATGATTTAATCTCGGAGACTCCTAAAAGGATAATATCTCTGCTGGCAAATGGATGAACAATCCGTCTGCTTCGAATTGTCAAGCTTGCCAAAAATAAATTGGACTTTAAGATATGAGGGAATGACGACTCTGCCAGGAATTATTCCATCTGTTTGGGGGAACGAATTCTGGTCACAGCGATTCCGCTGGGGATGAGAATTTTTAAATGACGTCCTGCTGGGGAAATGAGCCATTAAAACTCTGCTTGGGGATTTATTCAACCCAAGATCCTTTATAGGGATTATCAACCTTCTGACCCGGCTGGGGAAAGGCTGTACCATCCTTGTTGAGGAATAGATTCTGTCGATCTGATAAACCTCTGCGGAGAGAACAACAACTCAGCTGGAAGTTGCTGACAAGATTCGATGCTGACCTCTGTGGGGATACCATGACCAGAGATACGATCTTGCTGGGTATCAGGGCTACTCTGCCAGGGATATGCAAATCCTGGTTAGAACATTCCACTGCAACTTGCTAGAAAGAGTCCTTAGAGATCTGTTGGGGAAACCCAAAGCAAATCCATAGTAGTCTGCTGAGGAATATGACTGTCGAGCTTAGGATAAGTACTACAATGCCCCATGTTAGGCGAGCTTTCCCTTTGGACAATTCCGTTGGGGATGACGAGTTTATAACAAACTCTGCTGGAGAAAATTGCTTTAAAGCGTCTCATGTTGGGGAATGCCTTTCGAGAGGATTTTACAGAAGACCAACTGTCCTCAAACTCTACTGGGGGTGACCAACACTTCATGCTGGGGAAACAATCATGCCCCATGCTTGGACAACACAACAATTCGTCCCCGCAGAGGATGTCATAAGAGGATTTTACAGAAGATCTAGCCTCTTCAAACTCTTGTGACTTCGCTGGGGATAATGACCATCAGTTTCGGTGTCGACGAGACCACTCTTTTGGGGAACCTGTGACCGTTATCGACATAGAAAAGCTTGTAGCTGTTGGAAGGACTGAATAAGAGAATCGACTTAATAAGATACCACGATACCCAGTTGAGCTCAATTCGTTGATATCGAATCGTCGTGACCGACCTTCGACCGAATGATGGACTTAATCAGTGAACATTGTGACAAAAGGGTGACCACCTTTCTCGAACATGATTTCCCCAGTCTTCTGCATGGAAGTAAGTGATTACTCGTCTAGAAGACATGATCCCGTGATCTCGCAAAGGCTTCAATTTTGCCTTTGAGCCTAGTATGAGGCTGCTACCTGCAAGCAAAGGATATGCACGTATACCCCGTGCGAGATATGACTTCTGCAACTGAGAAAATCTAACTCTGAACCACCACTTGTTGAGGAGAAAGGTTTGCATGCAATCTCTTGCTGGAGAACATTATTAATGAAGCCTGCTGAAGACGGGGACCAAAAATGCCTTGGGTTGGAATGCCCCTTAGTTTCACTCCTTTTGGCTGATTGAATACATATGCGTGACCAACCATTTTTCTTCACTTGCCCCAGACCAACATGATCCACCGGAAGAAATTGTCCCTAGAGGATTTTACAGAAGACTTGACATCCAAAACGCTTCAATGTCTTCAAACTCTCGTAGAGATTCGTTGGATCTCGCCGTAACTGCCCCAGACCGCATGGATTACTTAGAAGAAGTCATCGCGTGAGGATTTTACAGAAGACTTGGCAAGCTCAATGCTTCAGTGTCTTCAAACTCTTGTAGAGATTCGTTGGATCTCGACGTAACTTCCCCAGACCGTATGGACTACAGAGGAATTCACCTTGAAAAGATCCATGAAGAATCTCATACCACCGTGGGATATTCTGTCCCAGTATTCTGAACTCTGGATAGGCTGATTAGTCGTTTGGATGGACTAACTTCTCGTGCTCTTGGTATAGCTTGCCCCCAGTATGACCCTTGAAGTGGTTTTTGCCCCTGACTACTGAACCAAGAATGCCTGCATTTGTAGGGATTTGAGTCTCGAAGTAATTGCCTCAGTTTAACTGAACTCTGAAGAGATTTCTCGACGTGATTGGCTCAGATTAGCTACACCTTAAAGAGATGGTTCGACGTGATTGCCCCAGATCGACTACGTCTTAGCACAACTTGTTGGGAAAGCCCCTGCCCAACAAAGTTTCCTGAGGAAGTACCATTGGATATGGCTGCCCTTCGGGAGTTTCAGGATCCTCAACTCGACAAGATTAAGCTTCTGGACTGAATTTCCATATGTAAACTTCTTTTGATGTCAAACAAATGTATGCAAGCAGAAAATGTTTTATTCTGAGAATGAAAATTCTAATGCAACACAACATGTTAATCTCGAAGTTTTACTAAAAAGATGTAGCAAACCCTTTTGTGAGCGAATCACGGGTTAGGATACGACATTAATTTTTGAAAGAAATAATGCAATGCACATGCAACACCAACAAAGATCTTTTAGCACAACTGATAGGAGTCAGGAACGCTATCTCTTAGTAGTATGCCTTTGAAATAACCCTGTTTCAATTAGGACTTTTGAGGGCTGTAACGGGGCCTGGTTCACGGTTTTGAGAAAAAAGGATTTATGGCTCAAAGTTTATTGGTGCCCACCCACTCTTCGTGATGTTCTCCAGTCCTACGTTCAGCTAATTTGCACAAGCGTTCGCCTCTCAAAAGATTTCGTGATCTTTAAGGAACCCATGCATCTGATGGTTTGACACCTAATGAGGCTTTGGATTGACAGTCACCCCTTTGTCTTTTGTCCATAGTCACACGACTTTGTTCTTGCTCGAGGATTTTCTTTTGTAATCCTTTTGTTTTTCGCTTTCACATTCTTTTGCTTTTTGATCCCTAATTTTTGCCTGGACTGATTCTTTTGAATCTTTAATTTCAGAGTCCAGCGGGATGCCCTAACTTTTGCCTAAGTCGCTTGTTTTCAAGTTTCAACTTAGCGGGCTTTTTTCATTTTTTCATTTTTTTTATTCTTTTTCCTTTTTTCTTGAACAAATCGTGTGACACTGGCTTGTCTTGACTTGATTGGAAAGGTCGTGACTGCCTCACTCTTTGATTGTTGATGGATAACCATTGTGGTTTCACATCTCTTGCCCTCTTGACGGTGGAATAGAAGGTAATGGATCCTCAGATGCACACTCCTTTTGAAATTTGAATGCTTGGTCAAATTAACTGACGCCTACCCTGCCCCTGGGTTAAATGTGAGGGTTTTTCGTACGAAAGAAACTCCTACTTCAAGGCTCAAAGGGGTTAACGAGGGTCTATCTCCCTTATATCTTCAGTGTTTGAGGAGTTGAAACAATGCCTGTACATCCTCAACAGGGTTCTTATTCCAAAGCACACCGTTAGAGATTTTTGCGTTTTCAGATCATCATTCTCCCTCATAGAGTTTGAGCAAGAAAAATGGTATTGCAGTACACATTAGCATTAAATGAGTAAACACAAATGAAATTCTTCAATAAAACATATTCATTGCATTAAAATCCTCATACCAAATACAAACAAATTTTAACATGCGAACAATGTCTGAACGAACAAATAAAGACTACATATGAAAATGCAGCAAGGAAAATAAAGATTGTCGTTGTTGAGGAGGCTTGGCTCCGTCTAGACTGACCACTTCTGGTGATGTTCTTGTAACTTTGAGCACTCACCATGGTACAGAAGCTTCACCTTGTGGGGTACCGTCTGGGGTGATAACCTTTGAGTCAATCAAATCCTGCACCTTGTGCTGGAACACATTACAGTTATCAAGTGTGTGCCCAAACGTTCCTGAATGGAACTCACAGCTAACACTCATGTCATAGTCCGGAGGAATGGGGTATGGCACAGGCATGGCCCTTCTCAGCTGGATTTGCGAACTTTTGAGCAAACGAGCCAACAACTGACTGTACGGAATAGGAATAGGATCAAATGTCCTCTTGGGCTTCCTTGGTCTGAGTAGCCTCCGCTGCTGATAATCTTGCTGCTGCTGGTTCGGGCGCCCAACCCGGCCCTGCACTTTCCTTTTTGCATTCGGCTGAGGCACAAATAAGGGTTGCTGACATAGGTCTTCTGCAACACAGGGTTGTGGAAGAGATCCCTGACGCGAGGTAGACCCTTTGGAAAAGGAGAGAGTCCTCAGTTCCCTTGCAACAATGGGAGTGACATCACTTGGTTTACCAGCACCAACTGATGCAAACTTGATTGCCCCTGAATCAATTAGCTCCTGGACTTTATGCTTGAACCTGGTACAATTCTCAACATTGTGACCAGGTGCCCCAGAATGGAACTCACATCTAGCCTTAGCATTAGGTCCCAGAGGAATCTTCGTGGGCAACGGTCCCAAACTAACACACTCAACCAGCTTGAGCTCGAGCAAGTAAGAAAGCAAGTGCGCGTACGAAATCGGAATGGGATCGAACTTCCTCTTAGGCCCCTCTGACTTAGGATCCTCTTGGAAATCAGGAAGTGACTGCTGATGCGAGAGCTCTGAACCTTTAGCTTTCAGAGGAGATTCACGAAGCAATCCATGATCTAAAGCATATCCCAAAGAGATGGGAGGAGTAGAGACCTCTGTTGTGGAAGCGGGCACATGATCATTTTCCTTTTTTAACACCTTATTCAAGATTTCCATGACCAGGCCCATTTGAATCTTCATCTGGTTGACTTCCTCCCTCAGTAGTTCCTGACCTCGGGACAACGCCTGAATGTCCCCCATAAAATGCCCCAATTGGGCCCTCACCCCAGCCAAATCCTTCTGCATTTGATCCATGATTCTTACTTGATTTCTTCGCGTCGAATATCGGTGAATATAATTCTCAGCTATACCGCCTGAAACCAAATAAAGGTTAGAGACCCTGCAACGAATACCTGAAAAGCAAGCAACATAAATGCAGAATGATATGCAATGCCATGCAATGTTATGTTTATCATTTCCAAAGTGCTTTACACCCTGATTCCAATCCAAACCACAGAAATCTGAAGACCAGAAATCGTGATATAAAGAGACGTGTCGTGGTCATGTGCTTGTGTACAGATATCTGATAAAGCGTAATTGTGAATAAACTGCTCATACTCATTCGACAAAGTATTCAAGTACATTTAAGAAAGGCTCATCCGCAAATGCAATACAAGGAAAAATGGATCCATCAACAAGCTTGATGGTAACCATTAACAACAAAATATAAGGAAAAGAACATCAGTCTGACAATTCCACACCCTTCCGCTTATCACTTGAGTATTTGATCTCCTCAAAAAGTATACGGGTACGCTGGTGATTCGGCTTTTCAATCATTTCTTTGATCAAGACATCCCTTTTCTCAAGAGCTTCAGTTAAAGAACCCATGTGCAACATCAGAGCCTCGTCATCACACACTCCTTTGTGTCTCTTTATGCCGGCTTGCGTCTTGAGTATCTCCCTTTCTATCATGACTTCTTCAAGCTCTTTCTTGGTATTCCTCAGCTCACCTCTAGATTCTTCTAGCTGTTCCTGACTCTTACCGAGGCTTTCCCGATACTTTCTCCTCTGCTCATGCGCCTTTTCAAGCTCTTCGTCCTTAATCTGCAACTGTTCCTGTAATTCGGCATTCTCTATCCTAACTTCGTCCCAAGCGTGCTGAAACTTTGTTAACTTTTCTTTGGTCTGTGCTAACGCCTGTTTGGTTTGCTTGTGGGCTTGAGTAGCATCATCAGCACCTTTACTAATCTTCCGGAAATGTTGGGCTCTTCCAGCAAAGTCTTTTTCTTTTGCAGTTAGGATTTGTTCAGCATCTTGGGCTTTCCGCTCCAGCTCTTTGTTGACATGTAGAGCATTCTGAAGACGGCTACTCAACTCGGAATTCTCTCCTTGGAGCTTTTTCACCAAGGCTTGCAACTTGTCAACTTCTTCCACAGTAGCAGTGCTTCTTGCTTTCTCATTCTCCGGATACAAAAGGGGTGCCTTACCAAAAGGCAAGAGAAAATCTTCAACTCTTTTCTTCACCCACTCTTCATATGCTGGATAAACCCGGTTGTTAGGCTTGCCTAGAGTAACTTTCCCCTTTTTCAGTATGCTACCCCAGCTTTCAGAAGCTTTCTGTGCTGATTCCCAACCATCTGATGTATGAAAATAGAGGGACTCCTCCACATCTCTCTTAATAGGCGGACCTGTCAGGGCATACCCAAATTGTCGAATGGCCAAAGAAGGATTGTAGTTAATCCCACCCATTCTTCCTATCAGTGGAACGTTAGGGAACTTACCACAGCTGTGGATAATATTCTTGCCAATCAGCCCATGATCTACCCATACGATGTCCTTGGCCACCAATCCCATTAAACGCTGTTTCCACTCTAGAGAATCTTTGGAATCCACAAAAGCCCCTGATTGTGGTAAACGACCCGCAAACCACTTATAGAACAAGGGTGCACAACAACGAATTATCCCTCCTCTTTTCTTTTCGTTTCGGTTGTACAACGAGTAGTGAAGATCTCCCAGTAGCGTTGGCACCGGGTTCTTCATCATGAATATTCGTATAGCGTCCGTATCAATGAAATCCGGCTCGTTGGGAAACAACACTATGCCGTATATACAAAGGGCTAACAAAGCATTAAAAACAAGCCAATTCTCGCCTTTAGCTGCTTCCTGGGCCTTCTTAATCAGATATTCCAGCTTGTAACCACGAATCTTTCCTTTGTTGGAGACATTGTCACTTAACTCTGATTTGCTCAAATAAAGAGCACCAGCTAACTTCCCAAAGTCAAGATCCCCCACCGATCCAAAGAAAGGGGGCTCCTCCTCGATAGCAATCCCCAACGTGTTGGAATACTCCTCCAGGGTAGGAACCAACACATAGTCTGGAAATACAAAACATCTCAGAGGCGGATCATAGAACTGCATCAACGTATGGAGACCTCTGGCTTCATAATCACTGACATTACGGACCATAGATAAAATCCACCCATATTTCTCTTCAAAAGCTTCTCGTACTGCAGGACTCGCCATTCCCTTCAGCATAACAATAGGGCCCAAAGTAGGCGTAAGGAACTTATAGCTGATGATATTCTTCCTCTCTTTAGTGTTCATCTTTGCAGCGACCTGATGACTGGGATCAAGGGTAATATATGCACCTGGAAATGAATAAACATGTATGTTAAAATATGATAATGCAATGCAAAGGGCAATGTGATCAGGTAATCAGGTGTCTGTGCTGAACTGTGAACGGTGTCAGTGTAGCTCTGAGACTAATATAGAACCATAGATAAGAACCATCTGAATACAATAGGATGAAACTTCCTTTTTGTGCAATGATGATAGAAAACTTGGTATGTAGGAGGTCATGGTTACCTGCAAACCTGTAAACAACCCGCCCTTCTCACATGTGGGTACTAGGATGTTCAATATCCCGGGCTCTCAGGTCGAGAAATGATGATACGTTCACCATTTCTGGTTTGGCATCATCATCAATCGAGGAGGCCTCAACTGATTCTCCAAAACAAAAGGTCCTCAGCTTCTGGCACTGAGGTCGAGAAGCAATAGTACATTCATCCCTCAGGGTACAGTACTACCGCCAATCGAGGAGTGCCTCCGCTGATTCTCTTTCAAACAGGGATGTCCTATAGCAAGTTCCCAGCATTGGGTCCTCGGATCGAGAATGTGCAATGGGTTTGCCACGGAATGTGGTCTGCCACTGTCACAACTCGGGAGGAGTGCCGCAACTGAGTCCTCGGGAATGGTCACCAGAGTCGACAGTTCCTCAAGAGAATAACCACTGGCCTGCATAACATGCAGTAGCAGAAAGCTCCTGATAGAACCTCGTCTGGTTGTGGGTCTCATGAACAACAATACGTGGTCACCACCACGCAAGCGTCATGACTATCCACTCTAATACCTATGTATGTACTCAAGCCTTGGTAGTGAGCTTATCTCTCAGAACACCCATCCCGCCAAACAGACAAAACAGTGCAACACAATATAATATATGATATGTAATGCTAAAATGCGGTAAATACAGTAAAATAAATAAACAGCAACATATGGCACAACAGTAAACACCCAATGAAAGAAAAGCAAACAAGCGCTAGGATTGACTCGCTAAGGAAACCAGAGATTCTGGGTTCCTTCCCCAGCAGAGTCGCCAGCTGTCGCTCCCGGGATTTTCATCCTAGTACAAACGCGAAAGTGGCACCGAAACAGAGTCGCCAGCAATGTGTATTTATCCCAAGAGAGGGAAAGGAAACACCGCATAAACCTGAGGAGAAGGAAAAGCATGGTCTTGCGACCAAGAGAACTGGATTCGGGAGTCGGTTACGCGAGAGGAAGGTATTAGCACCCCCTCGCGTCCATCGTACCCGATGGGATCCACGCTTGCTTGTTTCGATCAAAGGGTGATAGAAAAGAATACTGGAAAAGGAACGAAAAGAGAACTGGAAAAGGAACGAGAAACAAATGTAGGGAAAATAAAAGAAGTGCTCGCATGGGCCCTACCCCACTGCCTACGTATCTCATCGGAAGCATGAGAATCAGAGCGACGTAGTTCCCCTCACTAGGGATGGATTGTCTGTGTTTTTTAGAGAACGGCTGACGTTCTAGCTCAGGTGTTGCAGGCTCGCTGGTCCGAGTGCGTTACCATCTTGCAAGAGAACGAGTAGAAGCGCGTTCGTACGCTAAGAGTGAATGAGGTGAGAAAAGAATTCCCGAAGGAAAGACGTTATTGTTTGTTTTTGTCTTTTAGAAGGAAGTGTTTTGGATTTGTTTGCATATGACAGTGTATCTGGATCTTAGTCATTGGAATGTGTACATTCTCACATTCCAAGATGGAATGGGTAAGAAAGCACACTAAGAGTGAAGAAGACCCCCACCCTTAGTTCCAATTGTCAAGGTTCAAACACACTAGCATACTTGTGTTTATTAAGTGTTTTTGTTAATTAAGAAATGAAGAAGTGTTTTTTATTATTTGCACCTTCAACAAGTATTGCATTTAAGTCCCTCATACAAGATCAAATGTTTAACACATTGACCCAAGATGGGCTATATGCTACACATTCTAAGATTACAAGAGAAGACCCCTTATAATCTTTTCTTTATATGAAAGGCCTAAATGCAATAAATGCCTACCTTTATTATATGTTTTGAATTTTCTTTGAGATGAGAAAAGAGACTCAAGAGATGAGAAAAGGTAAAACCTATATGGACTAAGACTCAATCCTAATTGAAGATTAAAGAGAGTGATCCTAAAGGTTTGTGAGGTTTCAACCTAAAGTCTAAAGAAAGAAAGAATTAAACAATTCACTTCCAAAGTAGAAGATGAATTGTAATTCAAAAAGGGAAAGTAATGAGTTATTAAAAGAAAGCACATAAGTGCTTAGCAAAACACCAAATGGAATTGTAAAAGAGAAAGGAAAGAAATTTGAATGTGGATTCCTTGTCCACACTCAATTGACACTTACCAAAGCCCCTACATGGTTAGCACAATTACTTACAAGTAAAGTAAGAAAATATAATGAACAAATCAAATTCAAACAAGTTGACAAACAAAGTAAGATGAGATTGAATGCTATACATGCTTCCAAGTCAGAATGTAACTCATATTTACACAACCTAATGTTGTCCTAAATGAGCATACCAAATCATGCAAACAAAATCTCAATCCAACAAGAAGCAAAGAAGAAAAGGTGAAGTGATGTGAATGTGGTTCATACTTGTGAAACAAGTGACTTAAGGTGCAAGATACACATCAAACATGCAAAGATGAAACCCAAATGTCACAATCAGAAGTCAATTAACATGCTATACATCCTCAAACAAAACCACAATTCATGGCACAAGTGCCTTCATGATCAAGCAAACCAAACATGAGGCATGCATTCACAAAATGAACAAGTTAAACTTCATGCTTCAAACAAATAGAAAACATGCTTCAAAAATTATGACTTTCACCAATCAAACACCTTAAACACATGCCATTAACATATCAAGTCCACAAGCAATGAATCAGAACCAAAGTCACTCAACAATTAGGTCAAAGTCTCATGGAAGTTTCATGCATTCATGCTCAAAGCAACACATCAAAAGTCATCCAAAAAAGACTTAAAAATCATCTCATAAATCTCAAACATACCTCAACATATTGTGACCACAATGCAAAAAGAAAGGCATCAAAATCATTTTTTATGATCAAGAACAAAAATGCACAAAATCATATGTCACATTAAGTATGCATACAAATGGAAATTCAAAAGAAATAATGGAACAGGGGCAAAATGGTCATAAAATCAGAAAATAAAATCATAGAAAATTTCCTAAATGTTTTAAGAATACACATGAATTTTTGTAGAATTTTCCAATATGTTTTGGTATTTTTAAAAATTAGAAATCAAACGTGTAAAAAGAAATAAAAATGAAAAATAAATGCAAAATGCAGGGGGGTATGAACATAGCAATTGGACAGTTCAAAATCATTGGGCTTCAATACATGGGGGTGTAATTATCAATCTGAATAAGGTCCAATTCAGCGCATAACACAATAGCAAGCATGTTCTTCAGTCAACATAGTCAAAGCAATCCAAGCCATCAGATTAAGTCATAGTCAAACAAAAGTCAAAGTAATTGCATCCAACGCGCATACATGAACGACCACACAACATACCATGCACCACACCACAAAATGCTTAATTGAATTCAGAAAAATGGCACATGCCTCGCACATGCGTTTTAATGCGTTGTCATGCTCTTAGCCACACGATGAGAAAAAAACAACGGACAGGATTAAAACATGGCAAAAACCCTAGCTCTAACAGTCACCGGCCGGAGAGGACCTCCGGTCACCTTCTCCGGCCAACAGCCACCACCTGCAAACTCCAATTCCTCCAGAAATTCACAATACGTACACCAATCGAAAGCTGAGCTCACATACATCATGAATGTGCAATCAACTTTCATAGATCACGCATGTACAACACAAACCGAACCAAAACATTTTGCCCTAAAATCTTATCTAAACTCCTAAAGAGCCTATCAACTAGTCAGGACTCACGCATAGCCTTTAATAAGCTCTAAACATCATAAAGCAAGCTAAAACAACAAGAACTTATGCAATCAAGTTGGAGTAATTGGAACCTGAAATTTGCAGAACTTTGAAACAAAAGAAAACCAGAGATCCACTCTTGATCTTTGAGCTTGATTCGTGCAAAATAAATGCAGTTGAGCCTTGAGATATTGAGAACAGAGAGAGATTCAAGGCTGAGCAATACTTGAAATCTTGAGGACTGTGTGGAAAACTTCTTCAATCCAATGCCATTGATGATGATGATGATGAAGTAAGATGGAGGATGATGAGGTTCGTGTACAGAGAGAGAGAAAAATGGAGAGAAACTGAGAGAGAGAAAAGAGAAGTTTTTGGAGTGAATGTGAAAAAATGAGAACTCCAAATGAATTGTGAAGTGTGATTTTGTTTTATAATTTGAGTTAACCACGGTTTGGTGAGTGAGTTAAATGAGTCCAAGTTGGGTTAATTGAGTCCACCCTAACTAACTGAGCCAAGTTAGTTAGGGGACGAGTTGGTCATGGCTGGGTTATGGTGATGAAGGTTCATGGAGTTATGGTGAGGAGCAATTGCAAGGAATGGTGATGATGAGTTGTTCTGGTGTGGCAGCTTGATAAACTTGTTTCACAAGTTTTGTTCTTCCTCTTTAGTGTATGGAAACAACATGGATAGCACGTGCTGCTCAAGTTTGTAAGGGGATGTTGGCTTAAATGAGGAAAGGAATAAAGAGTGTACATGTGAATTCTGAAACAATCAACCACAACCATGTTTATTTTCTGGTTTTATGACAGCTTGAAACCAATGCAATCATGGTGATTTGATGATGGAATTCTCTCAAATCCATGGATGATTTGATGTGTTTTTGGAGTCATTGGAAACAGGAGATGTAATGCTACATGTTTGGTGTGAAAATTGAATGGAAATGATGCTTGGAACATGCCTAAAAATGACCATAAACAGATGTAAAACAAACTGATGCATGGGCGAGCAATTTGGGGCATGGCATGGCAAGTTGGCCTAGTGATTTTCAGCATAATCACACCAACTTTAGACCCATCTTTCTATTTCATAACTTGGTCAAATCAAAATTTGTCCAACATGAACATTGAAGATAAGACTACATAGAACAACTTTGATGTTGAAAATTTTCTCATTAGAGGCCTTTAACCATGAGAAAAATGAATGGACATTTGGCCCACCACACGTTTGTAAAAATGACTGCGCGCAGACCTGGCCAAGCTTGGTCAAGACATGGTTTTTGGCCTACTTTCCTCCAACTTTGATTAATCATATCTCCCTCAATTTTTGTCCAATGGAGATGTTATACCCATGGATTTGAAGCTTAAAGCAAGATCTTTCATTGAGGCAGAGTGGAATTTTCATTTGATGCTTCAATTTTGAATGGCCTTGGTTCCAATTCTGATGCAAAATGGCCAAAACTTGCTATTTTTAGTAACCCTACTTCATCCAAAAATGGCAACTTTCCAAATCTTGATTTTTTCATGATTCCTTTGGAGTTTCTTGATCAAATTTTGTACATTGGTCACATATAACATGAATTTCATGAATTTGGCTTTAAAAAGTCAAGAGTTGACTTTTTCCTCTGATTATTTGACTTGGCCCCAAATTCCCTGATTCTTGATCTTTCTTCCAATTGAACCACTTCTAAAACCAATTGAGATGTAACTTTCCACATACATACACTTAGGGACATATGGAATACCATGACATCAAGTTTTGTTCAAAAATCAAAGATTCCCTGATTTAATGGGAAACCCTAGTTTTGACCCCCTCTGGTTAGGAGGGAAAAGTGCAGTCTTCAATTTCAAATTCCTCAGAGTATGTTGTGTATCCTCTTAAAGGATGATGAGAAATGCCACTTGAGGATGATTTTGAATCAATGAGCTATCTCTTTTGAGGGTTTTCCTTCAATTTTTGAACCTCTTGCATAGTGAAAGATGTAGTGCTTCAATCTCCCATTGAATCTCACTTCCTTGAGGTTTTGGAAGATCAATTGAGATAGTATGAGACATGAGAGACCTCTTGGCTTGCCTAGAGCCAACTTGATTGACCTTTTTGTGCTTTGAATGATTCCTTGATTGTCCACCTTCCACCTGACCACATGCCCTGATGGTAAGAAGGATGCCATGCTTCATTTTTCTATATTAAATGCAATGTAATGTTAATGAGGTGGATATGATATGATAAATGATAATGCCATGCTATGATGACAAAAGGGGAGAGCAAATTTTGGGGTATTACACTCCTCCAGTGTTGGTGCGAGCTGGTAATCCGGGAATGTGAAACAGTGATAGACCATATCGTAAAACTGAATGAGTGCCTCCATGATTCCTTCAATCACATGGACTCTTAACAGAGGTAGCAGACCTCCGTACTTGGCTCTGAAAGCTTCAGGGTTAGTGATCATCCTCGCTAATCCTCTCAAATCTTCTAGTTTTGGAACCCTGAAGGTATACTTATGAGTTTTCCTTCTACCGAAGTCCATGAGCGCAATCTTTTTCTCTGACATTTGCAATCATTGTCTTAGTTTAATTTGAAAAAGAGAGACTAGAAGAGAAGTTTTTCTTTTATGTAATGTTTTTTTAGATGAATGCATGAATGCAGCACACAAAAACATAGAAAAAACATGGGGTCAAAGGGTCGGTGTCATGAAGTCAAGGCTCTACCCCCCCACCAAAGGTTTATACTAGTGATTTTTGTACCTGTCTCTCAAAATCATCAGTTCTTGTCGAGAAAACACCAGCGGGCCAGGAACCGTGCTAGGTGATGTTTTTCGAAGAACCATCAGAAGAGGGTTGTATCGTGTGACAACCATTTCCAATAGTTTTCGCACTACTAAAAGAGGTTTTTCCTAGGTGTATACTCAATCTTTCCACATGCGGCATCACACGCATTCCCATTAGTAGAAAAATCAACACAGATATCAATTAGCAAAAGCAGTATATATATTTGTCCTAAAGTCCTAGACTTTAAAGAGCTATGAATCCTATGTTCATGACAAAAATGGCTCCCCCGCAAAGTCGCCATTTTGTGGTACCTTCCCAACTTTAAAGGTTTTGACCTAAGATCCTAGTGAAGTAAAAAAGGTCCCATCCCAGTGAAATATCCAAAGAAAGAAAGAAAGGAAAGGGCCCCACGGTGGGCGCCACTTTTCTGTGGCACTTTTTTTTAAGGTTTCTACTTAAGAGATAGGAAGAGAACAAGATCTCGTTGTCCCCAGTGAAGTCGCCATTTTTCTGTAGCACGAATTTTTGGACGTGGTTGCGAAGCACTATCGCTTTGGGGTACTACAGCTCGATTCATTTTTTATCCTATTGAAGCTGATGAAGGAAGGGAAATAGATGTCTCCAATTAACCCTGCTTGCAAACTGAGTTTGAACAGATAACTGTTGGTTTACAGATGCTACAAAGATTGTGGTCTCTCTTAGGTTATTTTGTTAAAATAGTGCTCGGGAGATTGGTGGGAGGTTTAAGACTGATGCTTTTCATTTGATATGTGAAGGTACGGGATTTGGGTTTTGGATTAGTGTGCTCGCTAAGATTTTTCTTTCAATCTTATGCCTACGTATTCCCGTTTACCGAAACAGGGAAATCAGAGCGATCATAGTTCCTCCTATTCTATGGGAGGAAATGGTATTTTGGTGTCTTGTTCAAAGCCCAAGACGTGAAGCTAAAAAGGTGGTTTATATCTTGTTCAAAGCCCAAGATGTGAAGCTGAAGGGTCTATTTGTATCTTGTTCGAAGCCCAAGATGTGAAGCTAAAAAGGTGTTGTCTTTAGAGAGAATTTGTCATCTCTAAAGGGGGTCTGTTTATCACGACTGTTGGGTGATTGACTATAAAGGAGGATTACTTTAACCGGGATATGTAAATCCTAGCAATGTCATAATTTCCTTTATAGGGGGTTTTAACCTGAAGGAGAAGACTTTAACTCAGTGTAGAGCAATGCCATCTTTCCTTAGGAATTTCTCATGCTAAAAGAGGGACAGTGGCGTGGATGTAAATAATCCAGAGGCTTGCCGCTTACAGCGATCAGAGGATCACGGTTATTTCATGTTCTTTAAGGAAATGGGGAATCCAGGGAGTATTGGAGACTGTCCGAGTCTACTGGTGTTTTTCCCTACTTGAGAATGCCTTCGAGACTCAAGGAGATTAGACTGTCCAGGTCTAGAGTTTTATCTTTTGTACTACGCTTAAAGAAACAGTAGTAGTAGGTTCACGGTAGAAAGATCTAGACTCTTTGAAAGATTGTTCTATTAAGATGACTAATTTCTGTTCCTATACCTTTAGGAGGTCGTCGAGACAATTTGTACGAAGCCCAAGAGGAGGCTGGAAACTTTTAAGAAGCCGAGGGACAATTTGTACGAAGCCCAAGAGGAGGCTCTCTTCCCGAAGGAAAAATCCTTATACGAAGCCTAAAAGGAGGCTGTGAATACTTCTAAGAAGCCGTAGGGTCCTTGTACAACGCCCAAGAGGAGGCGGGGATGCTTTTAGGAAGCCAGTGGGTTCCCAAACCCCGAGAAATTCAAGACAGGCTATTCACAAAGAATAGATCAAGCCAGGAAAGTCCGAGAATTTGGAGGAAACCCAAGAGATGCCATTCACGGAGAAAAGATCATCTCTGGGGAGTAGAGTTTCTTTGACAATTTCTAAGGGTGACAGTCTGAGAAAGGGTTCACCGAGAATGCTGCCTTTCACGTCTCCATATTGTTTAACCCCAAGAGGAGGGAAGACTGTATCTGGTAATCCTATGGGGATCTAGTTTTGACTGTATTTAAGAGTGACCAACAGGGCTTAGTGCTAGACGTAGTTGCCGAGGAAACTCTAAATATCTATACTAGTATTACACAGTTGATATGAGTTTATGAAAGAAGACTTACAGTGAAACAGCCCCATAATACAGTTATATGTATATGAAAGCGGATAAAGAAAGCATATAAACACTTACTCGGTTGTAGAGCTTCCTTGCTGTTTGCTTAGTTGTTCAACAAAGAAAAATTGAAAACAATAGTATATTCAAAATTTAAAGGAGAGAGTATTTTGAAAAGATGTTGGGGCTTACAGCTCAAGGAGAGGCCCAAGGTTTATCTGTGATCGCACTGTCGTTTTGTACAGAGGGACTTATGCAAGTGACTGAGGCCCAAGAAGTTTTCTGTACAAGGGGATGGGTCTTACACTCTCTCAAGAGGCCCAAGTGATTTATTTTTGTACAAAGTGGTGGGGCTTACAGCTCAAGGAGAGGCCCAGGGTCATTTGTTTGAAAATGGCGATCGCACCGAGATTTTCTTTTAACGCAGGGGGACTTATACAATGTCTGAGGCCCAAAAAGTTTTGGTTAAAATGGGATTGAGTCTTACACTCTAATAGAGGCCCAAAACATTTATTTTTGTACAAGTGGTGGGGCTTACAGCTCAAGGAGAGGCCCAGATGATTTGTTTGAAAACGGCGATCGCGCCGAGATTTTTGAAAACGCGGTGGGTCTTATGCAATGCATTGAGGTCCAAAATGGTTTGGTTTTCAAAGGGGGTTGGGTCTTACACTCTAATAGAGGCCCACTGATTTTGAATGGGTCTTATAGCTCGAGGAGAGGCCCAGAGTTTGTTTTTCAACGGACGATGATTGCGTCGAACTTTTTGAAATACAACGGGACTTATACAATAAGTGAGGCCCAAAAATAGGTTTGCATTTACAAAGGATTGGGTTTTACACTCTATTAGAGGCCTAAAAGTGTTTAAAATTGTTTGATGAGGGTGAAAATCAAAGAAACCCTAATTTGTTATTCTTTAAAAGTAAATATTTAAAGAAAATCAAATAAAATACCAAATAAGTTTGAATAAACCATTTGTGATTTTTTTTTAAGGTTTGAGAAATGAGGGATTAATCACAAGGTTAATTAAAACTCACTTGGCTTTGATTTTCAAAGTAAATATTCACTTTTAAAATGTTTAAAAACATTAAAAATGAATTTATTCACAAAAATACTAATTATACTAAATAAATAATATAAACTATTTTTTTTTTGTGGAATAAAATATTTCAACATTTTTGTGATTTTTTCAAAAAGAACCAATAAAAAATAATTAAAATTGAAAGAGTTATTAATTTTCCAATTAATTAATAAAACATGAAAATATTGGAAAAAATAGCAAAAATGTGAAAAAACACAAAATGGCATGGGTGGGGTTTGAACCCACGACCTCAAGGTTATAGGGCGCGCGCCTTACCACTGGGGTGGTGATACATCCATTGCTTAAAGTGAAACCACAAATATACAAGGCATGCCTTGTTTTCTAGGCCTGGCCAAGGCAAGGCAAGGCAAGTTTTGCCAAGAAACGGGAAGGTCCATAACTTTCTCATTTCTTAATGGTTGGGGACAAAATTTATATGCACCTGGCCTAGAATTTCACAAGGAATCCAATGACGGTGGTATTTTTTTCAGATCATACTCCCTCCTTAAAACCCGATAGTGGTTTTGAAAAAGGCCTATAATTGCATTTTCTATGCTACACTTTGATACAGGCATGAATTACATGATGAATTGGTTCAAACACAACATATATAACATGTATGAGGTGTGTATGATCAGTGGACTTCAAAGCTATGCATATTTTGGAAAGTTCAAGTCATGATGCTTACCTCTTTTTGAGCTTTTGGAGTTTTCTGTGCAATCTGCCAAACTTCTTGTTCCAGAAATGGTTTGATGCTTTGGACACTCTCAAATGATCCCTTAGAAGGTTTTAGGATGGTTGGAATCAGCTGGAACCTGCAAAAACACAAACTGGCCCTTTCTTGCAAAAGGGGTTAAAATGACCAAAATAGTAACTCCCTCAAATGGTGTTCCAGATGGGGGGAACCATTTGGGACATTTCAAGGATGTTATTTGGAGTGTGTTTGAGGTTTTATCTGGTTTGGAAAGTGACTGAATCAAGACATGGCTTGAAAAATGCACAAAAGGCCTATTTTGAGGTTTTGAGAGGTGACTTTGTGATTTTGGTGTTACAGGTCACTTTTGATAGTTTGGATCACCTACATATGATGTTTATGAGGTGTTAGGACCATGAGTTGTGATGGAAATGCTCTCTAACTCAAAAACTCAGAGTTACCTTGCTAAAGAAGGCATTTTGGCCTAAAGAGAGGGATTTTCAGGAAAGCATCTGTTTGATGGCTTTGGTGTACTCAAACTGAGCACAAATGAGCTCTATTTATAGTAGAGCAAGTTTGTTTTAGGATCAATAGTGAATGGAAAATGCAGCAGAGGTTTGGCCAATGGTTGGACTTTGGAATCCAAGTCTCCTCTAGCCATTGACTAGAGGTTAGGCCACAGGGTTGTGGTTCCCTTGTGCCGCTCCTGGGATTTTCATCCAGGTACAAACGCGAAAGTGGCGCGGAAGAAAGAAAGAAGAGTCGTCATCCAGGCATTTTTATCCCAAAGAAAGGGAAGGGTAATGCTGCACAAACCCGGGAGAAAGGAAAGAATGAGGTCTCGCGAACCAAAGAGAATGGGTAAGGGAGTCGGTTACGTGAAGGGAAGGTTATCGCACCCCTTCACGTCCGTTGTACTCGACGAGATCCATGCTTGAAGTACAACTCAAAGGGTGATAGAAAAGATGCTGGAAAAGGAATGGAAAGAGAACGAGAAACAAATGTAGGGAAAATAAAAGAAGTGCTCGAATGGACCCTACCCCACTGCCTACGTATCTCATCGGGAACATGAGAATCAGAGCAACGTAGTTCCCCTTAACTAAGGGAAAACTATTTATGCTTTTTAGGGAACGGCTAATGTTCTAGCTCAGGTGCTGCAGGCTCGCTGAATCGAGTGCGTTACCGTATTGCAAGAGAACAAAGAGAAGCGTGTTCGTACGTTGAGAGTGAGTGAGATGAGAAGAGAATTCCCGAGGGAAAGACGTTATTATTTGTTTGAAGTGTTTTTAGAAGTTTTTTATTTGAAGTGTTTTGCATAGGTGAGTGTACCTAAGTCTTTTTCAATGGAATGTGCATCTCATGCATCATTCCAAAATGAAATGATGATGAAGTACACTAAGTATGAGGAAGATCCTCAAACTTACTTCCAAGGTTAAAGGCTTAAGCACACTAGCCTATTCCCTTTATTAAATGTTTTTTTTTGTTTTTAAATGAAGAAGTGTTTTTGATTTTGTTTGTGAAATCTCTTCATGTTAAAGACTTGTACATCATGCTAGAAAACCTACAACACATTCCAAGATGGAATGTATGCAAGCCCCCCCATGGAATAAGGCTCATGGCACATGAAGATATTTCAACCTTTATTAGGTGTTTTGAAGTTGTTTTGAGATGAGAGAAGAAAGACTCAAAAGAAACAAAGGTAAAGACTAAAGGGGACTAAGACTCACCCTAATGTTATCATGCTTGGATGTTCCTAATGGTTTAGTGTGGTTTGAGAATCCTAAGCTAATAGAAGAGATAAGAAAAACAAATTCTAACTTACTTCAAAGATTGAAGTTAAATTAAGAACTCAAAGGATTGAAAGAAGTGAAGTGTCAAAGAAGCATAATATGCTTATCGCAATCACACATTGAAAGCTTTAAAAGATAAGAAAAGGGTTGTATGTGGGTGCACACCCACACACTTGACTTACCATTAGCCCCTGAAAAGTTAGCAAGACAATTTACAAGTAAAGAAATAAGGAGAGAAGAACAAGTAAGGATCAAACAAGTTAGGAACTAAGGAAGAAGGATCCTAAAGGTGTGAAGAAAATTCTACACAAAACAACATATTATGTTATCCAAATAAGAAAATAAAATGGAAGGACACAATGGAAACAGCAACAATTACAGCTCATAAGTGCAATGCAGCAGTAAAATCTATCATCATGTACCAAACAGCAATTAACAGCACATGTTCAGCTTACAAAATGGGTGTAAAAAGCAAATAGCAGCACATACAACAACATATATGTGTATAGACAGCAATGAAAAATCAGGGGCAGCATGCACTCACAAATGATACATTCATAAAAGAATAAACATGCTTCAAGCCTTGCACATTATTCAATCAAACATGATCACAATCACACCATAAATCATGGTAAACAATTTTTGAAATCACCATGGAATAATGCACATTGTAAAAGAATACACATTATTAAGCATGTGAACGAATTAGAACAAATGTGCACCTATTGAAATAGAAAGCAAATGAACATGCACATAACAATTCCAGCAACACAAGCATCAATTAACAATTAACAAGCTCAATGTGTGTGCATTACGTGATCATTACATCAATTAATCAACAATGCAAACATAAACATTCATCGATTAACAATCAAGAATCGCGGGTCGAAAAATCATGCTCATGCAATAGTGTGAAGTGAAACAACTCAAGAATGGTCCACAAATCATCAACGTATCAATCCATGAAGTTTAGATATGCAAGAGATCTCAAACAAGCAAGAAAATGCAAGAAAAACACAATCTGCTTCAGTGGTAATCAATTACTCACATAGGGTAACCGATTACTCAGTTGAAAATTGGCTAAAAATGTGAGAATAAGGCAGAGTAATCGATTACCACTGAAACAGGGGCAGAAATTCAACTTTGAAAAGCACTTTTCAGCAGCAAATCACTTATCAAAACATCCAAATGATCATGTAAACAATCATGCACGAAAATTGAGTTCAATCACATCAATCAAACATCAATTAGATCCAACAATCATCAATGTCAAAAATCAAATTCAAGCGCCATGGATCCAAATCAAAAATCACCAAAGATCTACATCGAATAAGTTGCGAATAAGCTAAATCAAGTATAGATTTGAGGAAAACCAACCTACAAAGCGGAGATTTGCTTTGGTAATTATTGCAAAGTGATCTTGGTGCAGAAAATTAAAGAAAACCAGATATTCCTCGATTAGTAGCCAAAACGCGTCGAAACCGAGCAAAGTCGCGGAAAATCAACGAGATCGAACTTGCACCAAAATAAATGGTGTGAAACCCTTGGATTGAAGTAGAATAATCTGAACTTCCAGAAATCCAACCAAAGAAAGCCAAATGATGGAGTTTGAGCTCAATAATTAATCACTTTTCAATGTGAAAGTGATTATCCTTCAAGAAATAAGAGCTCTTTGTGAGGGTTTGGAAGAGAAAATTGAGAGTGCAATGTGTGAAATTTGGTGAAAAATGGCGAATAATGGTTTTTTTCTTTCTAAAAATGAGTGAAGAATTTCTTATATAGACTTTAGGTTTGGAGTGTGGGAGGTTTGGGATTAGCTTTGGACTTAGCTTTAGGTTTGGAGCTAGGGTTGGAGTTAGTTAGACTCAACTCACCGAGTCAAGGTAGTTAACTCGGTTAGTTAGGATCAACTCGGTAATAATCCCAAGGTGAACTTCAACATCCAAAGGTGGAGATGCTTGGAAAACAAGGAATCACAACTGGTGCATGGGCATGTGACTTGATCTGCAAGCAAGGCCTTGGTGCCTATGAATTTTCAGTGTGAGACCACCATGTTTGAGGCCTCGTATAATCTCTATAACTTGTTCAAATGAAAAAATGCCCAACATCAAAGTTAAAGAGGACATGGAGATGAACAACTTTGATGTTCAACAATTTTCCATTTGAAGCCTTATTGATGGAGAAAACCAGCTTGACATTTAGCACGCCAACTGTTTGATGAAATTATGGCCTGGAGGCCTGGATCTGCCTTGCCATGACTTGAGATTTGCCTTGATTTTACCAAACTTTGATTGATCATAACTCCCTTAATTTTGATCCCATAGAAGAGTTCTTGGTATGGTTTTGAAGCTTGGAATGTGATCTTTAATTGGCTCAACTTGGGCCTGAAGTTTGAAGCTTTTATCATGGAGAAAAAATGCCTTGAAGTAGAGTGCAAAATGGCATAAACTTGCCATTTTTAGAAACCCTAAGTTTCTAAATTTGGCAACTTTGTACAATTCATGATTTTTGATGATTCCTCCATCATTTATTGATCAAATCTTGTCCAATGAACATATGTGACTTGAATTTCATGAATTTGACCTTAAAAAGTAAGGAGTTGACTTTTTCCTTTGCACAATTGACTTTTCCCCAAATATCTTGATTCTCAAGCAACTGACCAATTGAAACCCTTCTGAAATGAACCAATGAGCAATCTTCCATCCTTAGATATTTTATATCATATAGAAAACATTGAGATCAAGTTTGAACCAAAATTTCATCAGGAGCCTGCTTGAATCCAAAACCCTAATTTTGACTGCCTTTGTTAGGAGATGATGCACTGTCCAATCTTCTTGATGAATTCCCATCTTCCAATGACTTGTGGGATCAATTGAGATGATATATGATGAAAGAGACCCTTGAGGCTTGTTAGGAGACCCTTGGCTCTAGCTCTCTTGCTTTGGATGATCAATATCTGAAAGGCAACTGATCACATGCCCTATGCATGAACCAATGCTGAATGTTTTATTTTTCTATGACTTGAATGCAATGCAATGCAATGAAAGCACATGCTAAATGATATGAAAAATGAGAGGGAAAATTTTGGGGTATTACACCTTGGTCTTGGATAAGTCTTGACTGAATTCAGTTGCAAATGGCTCAGTCCATGCCACCTTGGTGTATGCATTGAATGCTCCAATCCAAAATTGGAGTCTTGTCCCTCTTTTAGGCAATTATAGGTTTAGCATGCTACTTCTTGTTCCAAGGACTTTGGAGGTTTGGCTCAGTGTTTGTCCCCTTTAGATTTGATCCTCAGATGTGTCCAAGATGATGACAAGGCTTGGAATTGGCTGATTTTGCCAAATCGAGCAAAAATGAAAAATTCTTCCTAGCCTTGGCAGTTTTCAGCAAGGCATATTGTCCTTGTCATATCTCATGGCTCAAGTGGAATTTGGTGATGTTCTTGGTCATTTTGGAAAGCCCTCATATGATACAACAACTGTTTGATAATATTTGGTTTTGATACCTTTTGGATCCAAGTGAAAAACCCCCCTACATTTGGAAAAAAGTGAAGGCAGATTCTGACTTAGTGAAAATTTCACTAAGTGTTGGAAAAAAGTGACATTTTCACTTTTTGTGATTTTAATCATTCCATAACTCAAAATCCATGAGGAAATTGGAGGGGGGTCAGTTTTAAGCTTTTGTAGAGGGTAATGAGATCTACAAATCAAGCTTTGGATGGGGAAAAATGGCTTTGTGGTTTAGGAGTTATGATCCTCCAAAGTTGGTACCCTTGCCACTTTGTTCATAACTTAGAAAATTTTCTAAGTTTTTATGGTTACCCCTTTTACAAGTTATCCCACTTTTATTGATTTTTCTTGATGAATGATGATTCAAATCATACATTAACATCATTTTAGGGTTAAAAAACCATTTTTGTGAAAAATCTCAAAAGTCAAAGTTGACTTTTGTGCACAGTTGACTTTTTATCAGATGAATTCCAAACTGTACGATCCTTTAGGAAATCATGTCCTTGACCTAAATCAAACTTGATGGACATGTTCCATGGGTATTATAGGGTATATTGAATCATGTCCTAGGGTTTGGGAGTAGGTCCTGGTCAAAAGTCAAAGCTACAGTTGACTTTTTCCTCAAAACCCTAATTGTGGTACTGATGAAATTGAGACTTGCTGCTCAAGCTTCCTAGATCAATCCATTGTTACAAATTGATCAATGTGGTATATTGGAGACCCTCAAATCCTCTCTTGAGGTCTTGGCTCATGATTTGTCCCAAAAGTCAACTTAGGGGTGAATTAGGTCAAGAAACCCTAATTCCTGATTTTTTATGTATGCATCCCCTGAGGTCAAATTGACTTGATACTTGGGCCCCTGAGGTTCCATGGAGTATTTTAGGATATGCTTTGAAGCATTGGCTCATGCCCAGAGGAAAATTTTCATCTGGAGGCCCTGGTCGACCAAACCCTAATTTGGTGACACTGGCGATCTTGAGGCTTGATCCACCTGGAAGGGAGCAGCCTTGTGCTTAATCCTTGAAGTGGGAGTCCTCTTGGTCCCTTGTAGATGTTTGAGAGGTTAGAAAAGTTGAAGATCATGTCATTTCTTGATTGATCCTTTGTCTAAAAACTCTGAGAGGGCTGGAAACCCTAAATTTGATTGTAGTGGATGCTCACCCATCTTTGGGGAGACTGATGAGGTATGATGGTTCCTCCATATTGTGATGATGATTTGCACAATGATGGGAAATTTTAGTGGTCAAAATTTAGGGTATGACACTTGGGAATATCATTCCATCGACTCACACTAATCATGGAGGGTAGAGTGGCTAGTGCATCAGCCATGTGGTTTTCTTCACTAGGGATGTGATGAAACTCAATCTTGTTGAAGACGGGCAACAACCTTCTTGCATAGTATTTGTAAGGAATCAGTCCTGATTGATATGTGTTCCACTCCCCTTTCATCTGATTTATAACCAGGGCTGAGTCTCCATACACATCCAAATTCTTTATCCTTAAGTCAATAGCTTCTTCGAGACCCATGATACAAGCTTCGTATTCGGCATCATTGTTTGTTCATTTGAATGTCAATCTGGAAGTGAAAGGAATATGGGTACCCTGATGTGTCATGATGATTGCCCCAATTCCATTTCCATAAGCGTTGACAACCCCGTCGAATATTAGTCCCCATTGGGAGCCTGGCTCTGGCCCTTCGCTTGGTAGTGGTTTATCGCAGTCTTTCATTTTTAGGTACATGACGTCTTTGTCCGGGAAATCAATTTTGACTGATCCCTGATTGTCAATTGGTTAATGAGCCAAATGATCGGCTACAATACTTCCTTTGACGGCTTTCTAAGCATGGTACTCAATGTCATATCCCGATAACAACATTTGCCAATGGGCAATCCTTCCCGTGAGAGCAGGCTTTTCAAAGACGTACTTGATTGGATCCATTTCAGAGATTAACCAAGTATTGTGACAAATCATGTACTGGCGAAGACGTTTGGCTGCCCAAGCCAGGGTGCGACAAGTTTTCTCGAGCATAGTGTATCGAGTTTCATAGTCCTTGAACTTTTTTCTTAAGTAGTAAATGCCAGACTCTTTTGTCTTTGTCTCGTCTTGTTGGAAAAGCACACAACCCATGGAGTCTTCCAAGACTGTTAAGTAGATGATCAATGGTCTTCCTTCTATTGGAGGAGACATAATAGGTGGATTCAACATATATTATTTGATGTTGTCGAAAGCTTTTTGGCAATCTTCTGTCCACACACAGCTTTGGTTCTTTCTGAGTAGTTTGAAGATCGGCGCGCATGTCACCCTCATGAGGGATATGAATCTTGAGATGTAATTCAGACGTCCTAAAAATCCTCTGACCTATTTTTCAGTCTTTGGAGAAGGCATTTCTTGAATGGCCTTAACTTTGTCGGGATCAACCTTAATTCTTTTCTGGCTGACGATGAATCCTAAGAGTTTTCCTGAGCGAACATCGAATGTACATTTGTTGGTATTCAAGCAGAGTTTGTATTTTCTCAGATGCTCGAATAACTTTGATAGGTGTTCCACATGTTCTTCTTCTGTTTTAGATTTGGCAATCATGTCATCAACGTACACTTCAATCTCTTTGTGCATTATGTCATGAAACAGAGTTGTCATGGCCCTTTGATAGGTTACCCCTGCGTTCTTCAGATCGAACGACATTACCTTATAACAAAAGGTGCCCCATGGGGTGATGAATGATGTTTTCTCCATGCCTTCTAGTGCCATTCTAATTTTATTATAGCCCGAGAATCCATCCATGAAGGAGAAGACTTTGAATTTTGCTGTGTTGTCTACCAGTATGTCAATGTGTGGTAGGGTAAAATCATCCTTTGGACTTTATTTTTTTATATCCCTATAGTCCACACACATTCTGACTTTTCCGTCCTTTTTTGGAACTGGCACTATGTTGGCTAATCATTGAGGATATTCTGAGGTGGCGAGGAAACCTGCGTCGATCTGCTTCTGCACTCCCTCCTTAATTTTGATGGCCATATCTGGATAAGTCCTTCTTAGTCTTTGTTTTACCTAAGAACATTCTGTTTTCAGTGGTAAGTGATGTTCCACGATGCTGGTATCCAACCCTGGCATGTCTTGGTAGGACCACTACTACGAAAAACCCATTTAACAATGGTTGGAAATGACATATAATGACGGGGGCGAAGGCGTTGTTATGTAGAGTGTTGTTGTATATGAGGTACGTACAATGACGGTCCTGGGAAACATTGTTGTATTCCATTATGCGCGCACCATTTCACGACGGTTAGTTTAGTCAACCGTTATGATATACTAAACTGTGATCTGGTTCGATTCTCAGCAACAACATTTTTTATTTATATTAGCGTTTGACATACAACTACGGATAGGTTTATAACCGCTGCCATAAACAGACCGTTTTAAATATAAAATTTATCTGCGTATCAAATTATTCCCATAATTTATCCTGTCAAAACAACTTCTGTTTACATGCAAACACAATATGTGCATCAAACACAATTCTTCCTATATTTTATCCTTATAAATGAATCACAAAATTTACATCAAAAGAAATTTACATCAAAAGCTAAATGAATTAGAGAATTAAACTGCTAACATTGTTTAAATCAAAAGCCAATATTATTGATTTCATTATGTGCATCAAAAGCCAAAACTATTGTTCACATTATGTGCATCAAAAGCAAAAAATATGTGCATCAAAAAATGTTGCTGATATATCATACAGCAGGAGCAGAACCCTTAAGTTCATTGTGGATAGACGCCCAACGTTTACGAAGATCCACAAAGTCCTCAAGGGGGAATGGGGTTTCGTCGTTAAACATCTACATAAGAGCAAAAAATTGAAGATATATCATGCATGATAATAATTCAATAGTCAACTTATATATTAATATATGTAAACATTTTATGGCATATATTACCGTATCCCATGAATCAACAGTGCCGGCAAGGACGATGATTAACATATGTTTCATGATAAAATACCCACACTCGTAACTCCCGCGTTGTTTCCTCGTCTACAAATTACATGAATATAAAAACATGAATACAACCACACATGCATGAATGTAAATGAAATAAACAGGTAATCGGGCCACTTACTTTAGGAGCAAGGTATGTGGGCTTTTTCTAACATTCCTCAACATATTAACTTGCTCCACAATACTGCACATTGAAAATTGAATTAAACATATTACATGATAAACTAATTACAATTAATGCCAAATAAAATGATATTAAATAAAGACACTTACGTTAATACAAGATCTTTCATTGGTTTGTGGAGTGGATCGTGCAAGGAACACAGTAATGTCACCGTATTTGTCCTAAACGATATTACGATCAATTGCCAATGACCACTGAATGAACACGAGAATATATATATATATATATATATATATATATATATTATTATTATTATTAGTTTTTACTAAAACAAAACTAAATATAGAATATATAAATAAATTACAACAATACTTACCTACAGAGGAATGATGCAAGGTAACATTCTTTTCCTCCCTCATTTAGCCGTTCTTTCAAGTACTTTTCCATGATTTTTTTTTCATTATACGCCCAACTAATATAAGTTGCCTCCAAGATTCCATAAGTACTTGATTTATTTAACTCTATACAAACACGGTGAATGTACCTAAATGGTCAAAGAAAATGAATAAATTAAGGGAGAAAATCCAAAAGATATAATGTTCTATAATGACATGTATATTCGACTATATACTTACGTGCACCAAACTTGCAAAATAGATAGGTCAAGCCACTTATATCCTACGAGAAAATCCCTCACATCTTCAGGAGTGTAATACACTAAATCCAATTTTGGGCAATGTTCTAGCGGGAGAGGTTGCGCAAGGTCTGTTGTTGAAATGGAGTAGTATAAACTTGTTATTTCATTTTGACTAGGTTCCAATATCCCATTGCGGTTATCTACAGGTGGGGGAGGGGCTGTACAATTACTCCCTTTTGTAGAAGCGTGATTTATGACACTTCTACTTGGAGTTTGATCATCACCAACGCAACGAAGATCTTCATTAGTTCGTTGTTCGAGGCTTTCACTTAATCTCTACATCATAACATTCAATTAGAACATAAAACAAAAATAAGCACAATATATTCAATTAGAACATATAATATATACCATACAAAAATAAGCGCGATTTATGACACATACCGAATACATCTCTTGTAACCTTTCCACTTCTTTCTCCCTTTTTTCCCTCTCCTCCTCAAACAGCCTCCTTTGCTCCGCCAATTGCTTCTCAACATTATCAATCTTTTGTCGTTGAGCAAGAAATTCAGTGTTTTCGGTGCTTCTTCTTTGAGATCCAAAGTATGACCTCAAGCCGACACCATCTCCAACACCACGGACACGACCTCCATGCTCAGCTGTTCCGATAGCTTCGACTAATATGTCATGTCGTGCTTCCGAAACAAATGTGCCTTCACGGGCCGCCACAACCAAGTTATCCTACACAACATGAGCAACTTAATTACATAAGCAAACACATTTAAATAACAACTCATGAGCAACTTACATAAGCAAACACATTTAAACAAAACATATACTTACAATTTTCTCAGCAACTACTCTTGAAGCCTCAGAGGTGTACTCTCCATTAGGTATTAATCGAGCCCTCTTCCATTTCTCATGTCTTGAAGGTGGAGATGGAATGTCACCATCTCCTCCTTCTTGTAGTTTTTCCTGCAGGATCCTCTTCTCAAGTTTCCTGTAACCCCTACGAGACAATCTATGGGGGTACATGTTTTTCGCCTTGTTCTGAATTCCTACTTCGCTTTTAGCCTGTTATTAACATAGTGAAAAATGTGTATAATTAGTATCTATAACTCATTAGCATAACATTATAGGTTACATAAGACTACTAGTACTATCCTTGTATTCCTCAGAACAGCGTTTCTTCGCAAACTTGTGCCACACCTTCTTCGATAAAAAACTATACCGAATCCATGGAGGTTGAAGACCGCTCTTAGGCTTCGTAATGTAGTTAGCCGTGAACCGTGACTTAAATCCCCTCCAACGAACACCGGCATAAGTCATCCACTTTCTTTTCAATTTTGAGTCATCAGTAAACTCAAAATTCAACTACATTAAATCAATATATAAGTATGAATTAGAAACTATAGGTAGTGATATCAAATATATGAAAATTATAGTATGAAATACCTTAATGTCTGTCCATAAGCTGTCTTTGACATTACCATCCACTTCTCTCCAATCATCAATCAGTATACTGACTTTGCTACGTGCAAGGAACGCAACATAACTCCTAAAAGTAGCGTAATGTGGACAATCCACTAATCTGTAGTGCGAATCAAACTCGATCGAAATTTTTGCACTAGATGAGTTGCGGACAGATGTGAATTGGGGCATCATTGTGACACCTCTTTGTGATCTTTTCGTTTGACTTTCAGTTGTTTGAGTTTCATTGGCTAACCTTTAATTTGTTTGAGTTTCTTCGCTGGTTTCTGATGAAGAACTCGACAAGGTCGACATCTAAGTTCAAAAACAACAACAACAACATGAACAACAATGGCAAAAGAGTTTACTGTAGATGCATGGGGAAAATATTTTACGTACCCTAAACGTGACGATGAAGTAAACGATGTTGGTGTTGGTGTTGTTGTTGTCTTCCTTCCTTACGACAACGACGATGACGTTGATGACGACGGTGTTGGTATGTGTGTAATCTTCTATTTTCTTCACTATCGTGACGATGATGACGAAAATGACAACAAATGGATACTGATGATGCAAGCTTTGGTGGAATCGTGTATTGTTTCACAGTATTGAAGGTTAGGGTTTAGGGTTGAAATCGTGTAACGTTTCGTCTGGTTTCTATTTTCAATGGAATCGAAATAAGGATACTGAAGAGACAATGAGACTACCTAGTTTGTAGACTATTGAAACACTACTGCGACGGTCAAGAATTTACACCGTTATGATATATTATTTACATATTGAAATTTCATATTAAAGCGCCAGAGTTATTTTTAGAATTAAAAATTAAAAAAACATACAAAATATATCACAATGGTGTATATAAACAACCGTAGTCATAACTTTTAATTTTTTTAATTAGAAGTAAATAAAAAAGTAAATGCGCGCTTTAACATAAAAGGAATAATACATATGAATACGCTGAGGTTCGAACACATGAAAGCTTGAAGGTATCACTACGGTTGATTTATCAACCGTTGTTATATACAGATAATCACCACGGTTGGTTTATCAACCGTTGTTATATACGAATAAGTTTTATTCAATAAACAAATAAAATACAACCGCGCCTTAGTTTAGATATGTCACAACGGTGTAGGGATGAAGCGTTGTGAGCATGGCGTCGTTGTTTACGCGTTTTGTAGTAGTGGACCAAGCAAACACATCTGGAAATTCTTTGAGAAGTTTTATCAAGCCTTGTCTGACAGTTGGACTGAGCAGTGCTCCAATATTAACTTCTTTCTTCTCTTCTTCTGAACCTAAATTGACCGTTTCTAACAGCTCTTTGTAAGGCTCAATGGACCTCTCCTCTTGTCCGAGTAATCAGGAGATCTCTTCTGGAATTTCTTCGTTCTCTTCTTCTTCAGCTTCAAATACCGGGAATTCAAAGTTGGGAGAAGGCATTGGATCGTACGTTTCAATGGGGTTTAAAATAAGTAATTTGCACGACGTGATGATTCCTTTTTTTAGAAAAGTCAGAGAGAATGCAAAAGTGTGTGCAGTGTATTTTTGAAAGCGCTTGTTTTTATTTTGGGTTTTTTTTTGGATTACCATTTTCTGAAAAACGAAAAGTGAAAATAGAAATAAATGCGGGAATTCATAATGAAATTATTTATTCATGATTTTTCGATTCTTGAAACACAAACCCTATAAAACAAAACTCTGTCGCTTTGGGCGAAGCGAAGAGGGACATTTACAAAAAAAGTAAGCTCTATAAAACATCCATTTCACCTGGGCAAGGAGAAAAGTCAAAACAAATATGGGGCAATTACTTCAATTTATGAACTACTTTCGGGACATCGACCGCAGCCTAATGGCGACGAACTCCTCTGTGGATCACAAAGTCCGGTACTTTTCTTCTTGGTTTGTCTTCAGATATGACACTGATTTCTGGCGGAGTAGGATCATTGGAGTTTTCTTCCTATGCAGAGTTATCATAAGAGGACTCTTCTGTTGCATCTTCCATAGTATTTTCACTCTCAAGAGGATCTCCTCATCCAGTTGGCTGGATGTCCTCGTATCTGATGCGAGAGCTTTCGAGAGCAATGTATTTGACTAGAAAGTCATACTTGCCGCTTGGCTGCCCCAAGGTATCCCATGTTTCTGTGGGAATATATGAGTCATCTTCCTCAATGACGTTGACTTCAGGAAATACATAGTTAATGAATTCTTGTCCTGCAATCTTTGCAAATTTATCAACATGGTATTGGACATTTTCGGAATGTTCTGGGTAAGGATTCCATGACTCAGGGGGAACAGGCGTATTCTTTTCAAGATTATTCAGCTGATAGGCATTATCCGGCTGACTCTTTTGCCCCGAGTATTCCATGTATGGCTTCCAGGTAGGAAAATCATCCTGGGGATCATAATAATCCTAGTCAAAGTTGTCTTTCATCAGAGTGTCTTCCTCTAACGAATTGGGTTGAGCACGACATCCTTCGAGATCACAATCTCTGTAGATCATTCTGACATCTGATCTTGGTATATATCTGGGACTTTTCTTTGGAGAGCAAAATGGCATGTGCGTTTCTCCCTGAGATATATAACCTTCATCGTTGTGATAGGACTTCCACTCCTCATCTGTATTAGATGAGTTGTTCCCATCGATGGTGTGGACTTCTTGAGATACTGGGTGGAGGAAGCCTCTGCTGTGGAAGAAATCCTGAATGGGATGAAAACTTTCATCCTTCTTTGTAGTCTGGGTACAGGTTAGAGGAAAACTAAGACCTTTTCTCGTCTTGTTATCAGCAGGAATTACAACTTGTCCACATCCTTTTATGTCACTACTCCCTATTACCTTGAGAGCGTCTTTGTATGAGGAAATCGATGTTCCTTTTTCTTGGTGATTCTCATTGCTCACCGAGAGTGCTTGAAATTGAGTCCCAACGATCTCCTCTAGTTCTACACAGGAGAATGATGATAAGTTGCTCACATTTAAAGCTTGCTCTCCATATACCGTGACTAATTTGTCGTTCTTAACGAACTTCAGTTTCTGGTGAAGTGTCAAAGTGACTACCCCGACTTCGTGTATCCAAGGTCTTCCTAATAAACAGATGTATGCTGGTCGGATCTCCATGACCTGGAAAGTGACTTGGAAAGTGTGAGGACTGATGGTTATGGGAAGATTGACTTCCCTGATAACTGTTTTCCTGGATTCGTCAAAGGCTTTGACGATGATTTTACGACCACTCATGGGAGTACCTTGAAAAGATAGTCGTACCAAAGTTGACATTGGCATGGCGTTCAAGGATGAACTTATGTCTACCAGCACGCTTGCTAAAGCATTGTCCTGGCAATTGACTGTGATATTGAGTGCCATGTTATGGTTTTTTCCTTCCTCTGGAAGTTTTTCATCACTGAATCCCAAATTTTTGCAGGAAGTGATGTTGGAGATAATGTTGTCAAATTGCCCTACTGTCACATCTTGATTTACAAAGGCTTATTCCAAGACTTTTTGTAGAGCTTCTCTGTGAGCTTCTTAACTAAGCAGGAGAGATAGTATAGAGATTCGAGATGGAGTTTGCAACAATTGATCCACAATTTTGTACTCGCTTTTCTGGATAAGCTTTAGCATTTCATCATTGTTCTTTATAGGTTCCGCATTACTGGATTGACAGTCTTATTGATTAGGAACTTCGACTTGAGGTTCCTTTTCTTTGGCAGGTTCTCCAACTCCTATGTTGAAGATTCGACCGCTCTAGGTAACTTGACCGATGTCGGCAATGTTCACAACAGATGGTAATGGAATTTCTTTTCCGTTTTCTATGGTCGTTGCACCGTACTTGTACGGGATAGCCTTTTCTGACTTGTATGGTATCGGACCTGGCAAGTAGACGATCACAGGGGCTTTTTGGGCCTTTTGATCGTCATAGGAAACTTTGATCGGTTCTAGGTTGGGAACCTTTCTACTGTCGAGAGGGATCTTTGACTCATTGAGTAGAGGAATTATGGTGCAAACATCCTTGGTAATTCCATGATTGGAGACTATGACAATGCTTTTGTCTAGTAGTCCTTGGTCCTTGTTTTGAATAGGGAGGTAACTTTGTATCATGTTGATTGATTGAGAATTCAAGCGTGGTTGAATTTCCTTTTGGTCTAACTGATGCTGGAGAGCTGCTCTCACGAGATAGCATCCTTGGTTATTTTCCGAGCATATTCCACAGCGCTCATAATTGTGAGGTGGTACCCGACCGTATCCACTTTGAATGCAGTGCATCCTTACCAGATCCGTCTCTAGTAGGTGAATATCACAGCTGTGGTGCTTATCAGGATCCTCGTTAGTTATGCTAACTTGTTACGTGTCTTCATCCTGGTAGATCGGAAGCCACAGGTGGTCTAATAGATGTTGAAGAGTCCTTTGTGTGATACCCCAAATTTTGACCACTTAGATTTCCCATCATTTTGAAAATCATCATCACAATATGGATGAACCATCATGCTTCATCAGTCTCCCCAAAGATGGGTGAGCATCCACTACAAGCAAAATTAGGGTTTCAAGCCCTCTCTGAGTGCTAAGACAAAGGATCAATCAAGAAATGACATGATCTTCAACTTGTATAATCTCTTAAACATCCACAATGGATCAAAAATGACTCCCACTTAAAGGATTAAGCACAAGGCTGCTCCCTTCTAGGTGGATCAAGTCTCAAGATCGACAGTGTCACCAAATTTGGGTTTTGGTCGACCAGGGCCTCCAGATGGAAATTTTCATCTGGGCACAAGGCAATGATCCAAAACATAACCTAATATACTTCATGGAACCTCATGAACCCATGAATCAAGTAAATTTTGCCTCAGGGGATGCATTCATCAAAAATCAGGAATTAGGGTTTCTTGACCTAATTCACCCCTAAGTTGACTTTTGGGACAAACCATGAGCCAAGACCTCAACAGATGATTTGAGGGTCTCTAATACACCATATTGATCCATTTGGAACAATGGATTGATCCAAGAAGCTTGAGCAACAAGTCTCATTTTCATCTGCACCACAATTAGGGTTTTAAGGGAAAAGTCAACTGTAACTTTGACTTTTGACCAAGGCATGCTCCCAAACTCTAATACATGATTGAATATACCCTATGACATCCATGGAACATGTCCATCAAGTTTGATTTAGGTCAAGGACATGATTTCCTGAAGAATTGCACAGTTTGGAATTCATCTGATAAAAAGTCAACTGTGCACAAAAGTCAACTTTGACTTTTTGAGATTTTTCACCAAAATGGATTTTTAACCCTAAAATGATGTTAATGTATGATTTTAGTCATCATTCATCAAGAAAAATCAAGAAAAGTGAGATAACTTGTAAAAGGGGTAACCATAAAACTTAGAAATTTTTCTAAGTTAAAAATAAAGTGGCAAAGGTACCAACTTTGGAGGACCATAACTCCTAAACCACAAGGCCATTTTTTCTCATCCAAAGATGGATTTGTAGCCCTCACTATCACCTACAAAAACTTCAACTACAAGTCATTCCAATTCATTAAGGATTTTGAGTTATGGAGTGATCAAAGTGGCTGAAAAGTGAAAAAGTCACTTTTTCCAACACTTAGTGAAATTTTCACTAAGTCAGAATTCTGCTTCACTTTTTGCCAAATGTAGGGGGATTTTTCACTTGGAATAAAAAGAGATCAAAACCAAACTTGTTCAAACAGTTGTTGTATCATGTTAGGGCTTTCCAAAATGGCCAAGAACATTGCCAAATTCAACCTACATCATGAGATACAACATTGGCAAGTTGCCTTGCTGAAATCTGTCAAGGCAAGGCAGAATTTGCATATTGGCTCGATTTGCCAAAATCAGCCAATTGCAATTGCTCCAATCCACTTGGACACCTCAGAGGATTGAATCCAAAGGGGACAATCACTGAGCCAAGCCTCCAAGGTCCAAGGAACAAGGAATAGCATGTTGAACCTAGAGTTGCCAAAGTAGGGACAAGACTTCAAATTTGGAATGAGGCATTCAATGGAACCATCAAGGTGGCATGGACTGAGCCATTCTCATCTGAAATCAGTCAAGACGTATCCAAGACCAAGGGGACCAAAGCTCTGTGCCCTAACCTCTAGTCAATGGCTAGAGGAGACTTTCATTTCCATTGGCCAACATTGAGGAAACCTACTTACCAGCTGCCATGCACTATTCCTTGCAAAACAAACTTGCTCTACTAGAAATAGAGCTCAATTGTGGTCAGTTTAAGTACACCAAAGCCATCTAACAGATGCTTTCCTCAAAATCTCTTTCTCTTGGCAAAAATGCCTTTCTTAGCAAGGTAGCTATCGGGTTTTGAGTTTGAGAGCAATTATGCACAAACCAATCACTCACACACCTCACATACATCACATATGAGCTGATCAAACACTCACATAACATCTGGAACATCAAAATCTCAAAATCACTTGCCATCCACACAAGTTTGAAGTGAAGTTGCAGCTGAGATGCCATAAACTGATCCAGTCCATTTAGTTTCAATCCAAGTGTTCAAACACACTCCATATGGTGTAGGGAAGCTGTTCAGATCATCACAACTCATCTGTAACACCTCCAACCCAGAATTTGATTTGCTCTTACTGTCACAACTTGGAGGTAAGCCTAAACTTGGTCATCTCTCAATCTATGCATATTTCCTCGCACAATAATTTGGCCATATGTTCATAATCATGCATGGAATGTTTTCCCTCAATTAATTGCATTGTTTGAATCGTGTATCAAAAATCCTAGCCTTCATGCAGAAATTAGGGTTCTTGAGGTCTCTTCGTGATTTCTTGTTGTATGTTTAATTTAAATGAAATTAAAGTACATAGACATGATCGTGAGGTTGAGGCGAGCATAATGATATGTGGATTGCATGATATGGTTACGTATTCATGGAGATTGGATAGAAAATGCAAATCTGGGAAAACTGAAAAACGCGCGTGTTCTTGGTGTTGTTCTTGGCACCATTTTCATATATTTGAATATTTGAATTTTGTGATTTGGTTTAATTGATTCAAAAATTAATTTCTCTCTGAGTTTTAATGATTTTGAGTTGATTCTTTTTTTAATAATTCACAAAAATGTTAAAATATTTTATTTTCACAAAAAATCCCAAAAATATTATTTATTTCATATAATTGATATTTTTGTAAAGAATTAATATTTTGATTGTTTTTGGCATTTTAAATATTTTTTCTACATTGATTTTGCAACTTTTAATGCTTTCTAATTATTTTGTAGGTCAATACTTAATTTTTGAAGCATTAATCCAAGATCACAATTTGTTTTCCATGTGTTAAACAATTTTTGATCATTTTAATTGAATTTTTATTCAATTAAATACATTTTTGAAAACAAATTAGGGTTTTGGATTAATTCAACCCTCATAAATCATTTTCAAAACACTTTGGGCCTCTATTAGAGTGTAAGACCCAATCCTTTTTTTGACCAAATCATCTTTGGGCCTCACTTATTGTATAAGTCCCGATACCGTCAAAAAACAAACGGCGCGATCGTCGCCTTTTCAAAAATCATCTGGGCCTACCCTCGAGTAGTAAGACCCATTTATTTTTATTTAAACCTTTTTGGGCCTCTTGAGAGAGTGTAAGACCCATCCCCCCTTGTACAAAAACTTTTTGGGCCTCACTCATTGTATAAGTCCCTCTGTACAAGTAAACGACGCGATCGTCGCCCGTTTAAAATTAAAAACCATCTGGGCCTACCCTCGTGTTATAAGCCCCACTCTTTTCTTTAAACCTTTTTGGGCCTCTTGAGAGAGTGTAAGACCCATCCCTTTGTACAGAAAACCTTTTTGGGCCCCAGTCACTTGTATAAGTCCCGCTGTACAAAGTCAAACAGTGCGCTCACTGATAAAACCCTGGGCCTCTCCTTGAGCTGTAAGCCCCAAATCTTTCTTTTTCAAAGCACTTTCTCCTTTGATTTTTGAATATATTGTTGTTTTTATCTTTCTTTGTTGAACAACTAACCAAACAGCATGGAAGCACTACAACCGAGTAAGTGGTTATCGCTTTCATTTACTGCTTTCATATTATAAACTGTATTGTGGGGCTGCTCACTGTAAGTCTCCTTTCATAAACTCATATCTACTGTGTAATAATAGTATAGATATTTCGAGTTTCCCCGGCTACTACGTCTAGAACTAGGTGACGCCGTTTCACTTATTCGTAGAAATAGACGCCTAGATCCCCAATAGGAACACCAGATACAGTCTTCTCTTCGGCTGTCCTCCTTAGGAATCGTCAAGAAATTCTATTCCCCAGAGATGAATTATTCTCGGTGAAACTTCTCTTGAATTTCTTCAAACCTCCGAACTGTTCAAACTCTCTTGAAAAGATAAAAGTTGCTGGATAGTAAACCTCGCACGTTTACCAGTGGTTTTATCTTTAAAAGAGTTTTCTTGAACTTTTCTTTGGTTTGGGACCCACGGGCTTCTTAAAAGCATCGGCCTCCTCTTGGGCATCGTACAAGGACCCACAAGCCTCCTATAAGCAACCCGGCCTCCTCTTGGGCATTATTCAAGGACCCTACGGCTTCTTAGAAGTATTCAGAGCCTCCTCTTAGGCTTCGTATAATGATCTCTTCCTCCGGGAATGATAGCCTCCTCTTGGGCTTCGTACAAGGACCCGTCGGCTTCTTAAAAGATTCCAGCCTCCTCTTGGGCTTCGTATAAACTGTCCCGACGACCTCCCAGAGGTATAAGAACATAACCTAGTCATCCTCATAGAACAGTCCTTTCATAGAGTCTACTACTGTTTCTCGAAGCATAGTACAAAAGATAAAACTCTAGACTTGGACAGTCTAACTTCCTTGAGTCTCAAAGATATTCTCCAGCACCCTTCGTTAAATAGGAAGGAAACCCGCAGACTCGGATAGTCTCAATACCCTTTGGATTTCCCGTTTCCTCAAAGAAAAGGAAATATCCCTGATCCTCAAATTAAATCCCTGTGTACAGTGTTACTCATATAAGAACTGATTTTCTCTTTTAAATCAGTATATTGGATCTGTCACTCCACTGAAACAGTTACAATAGCCTCCATCTCGGGCTTCGTACGAGATACCAAAATTCTCTCCAGTGGAGTCAAAACAACCTTTTAGCCTCTCTCTCAGGCCTTGTATGAGACACAAAAGATTCCCTCGTAGAGTCAATCACCCCTTTTTTTTGCCTTCATCTCGGGCCTCGTACGAGATATAAATCCCTTAAGCAAGAGTCAAACTCTTTGCTAGCCTCCTCTTAGGCTTTGTATAACGATATGCCCCACTGGGTCAAAACCTTTTAGCCTCTCTCTCGGGCTTTGTACGAGACATAAAATAGCCTCCTCTTAGGCTTTGTATAATGATTTTCCTAGCGGAAATTAGCCTCCTCTTAGGCTTTGTATAAGAAAACCACTGGTTGATCCAATCAACCTTTTAGCATCAAAGCTGTGCATCGTTCACAGTACACAAACATCAACAACTCCTTTCCTTTCATCTAATCGCTGTAAGCGGCAAGCCTCTGGATCATCTACATCCATGCCACTGTCCCTCTTTTAGCATGAAAGACGGCATTGCTCTACACTGAGTTAAAGTCTTCTCCTTCAGGTTAAAACCCTTTCTTCGGAAATTATGGCATTTCTCGGATCCGCGTATCCCAGTTAAAGTAATTCTCCTTCTCCCCTCTTTAGAGATGACAAATTCTCTCTAAAGTCGAGGTCTTTTAGCTTCACGTCTTGGGCTTTGAACAAGACACAAATAGACCTTTCAGCTTCACATCTTGGGCTTTGAACAAGATACAAATCACCTTTCGCTTCACGTCTTGGGCTTTGAACAAGACACCAAAAACCAATTTCCTCCCATAGAATAGGAGGAACTACGAACGCTCTGATTTCCCTGTTTCGGTAAACGGGAATACGTAGGCATAAGATCGAAAGAAAAGATCTTAGCGAGCGCAATCAACAAAAAACCCAAATCCCATATCTCCATCAATTAAAAGCAGTAATTCAAAAGCATCAGTCCTAACATCCTAATCCTTATTCCCCGCCAGAAACCCTTTGCCTAGAAAAAAGAAAGAAAGAACCTGTATTGGCGAAATACGAATAACCAGTACAAAGGCCCCCCACATTGATAGCATCTGTAACCTAACAGACCGCTGTTTAAACTCAGTATGCAAGCAGGGTTAATTGGAGACATCTATTTCCCTTCCTTATTCAGCTCACAATAGGATAAAAAATGAATCGACCTGTAGTTTTAAGCTCAACCGCAGAGAGCGACCAGCGCTTAAGAACCGCGTCCAAAATCGCTCGCTACACTTTGTACAAGCGCACAACCTTGGTCATTTTCGTAGAATTCTTTGTAGTCTTGATAATCGTGTGAGGCCAGAAAACCAAGTCTGATTTGTTTGGGATACAATTCCACTAGAATGGTATTCATTAAGCGGATGTCAAAGATCTGAACCGTGTTAATCTGATGATCATTCCTTTCATGGTAGTCTTGGATCCATCCGAGATCTATTTGACGCTGGAGGGACTCTTGTACAAAAGAGCATCCCTGATTGTCTATTGAGCAAATCGGGCAAGCGTTGTAATCGTGTCGCGGCAAATTGTAATATTGACTTTGTCTTGAATGCATTGCCACTAGATTAATGTTCATTGCACGAATGTCATGGTTTTGAACAGTGTTTGGATGTGCATGGGCCATGTTTACTTCACGACTCCTGTGATCCTGAATCCAGCCTAGATCCATTTGTTCTTAAAGAGCTGCTTGTACTACGACACATCCTTGATTGTCCTTGGAACAGATATCACACTGATGATAGTTGTGAGATGGTACATGGTTGTACCCGCTCTGTCTGCAATGCATTTTTACCAGGTTGGTTCCCAGTAAGCGTACATTATGAATTTGATAATTTCTACTAGGTTATCCTTCTATCAAATTCACTATAGTCTTCTCATGTTGTGGTAATGGGTTCGATTAAACATTTGGATTAGTATCTTTAAAAGATAAAACCCAGTTTCTGACGAGTTTCTGTACATCAGACTTGAAGCTGAGGCAATTCTTAATATTATGTCCTGATCCTCCTTAATGGTAAAGGCAAGTTTGATCTGCTTTGAACCAAAAAGGTGGATTTTCTGGTACTGTAAGAGGAGTCTTGGTTTGAACGTGCCCCTTGGCTAGCAGAAGTGGAAATAACTCTGCATATAACATTGGTATAGGGTCAAACCCTGATGGTCGTGTAGTACAATTGTTGTTATTTACTGCGAGCGAGCCTGCTGAAAAGGTTGTTGCTGCCTTTGCTGATACTGTTGTTGATTTGGTTGGCTCGGAGCAACCTGAGGTTGATATGTCAGAACTGGCGTTAGGTTGATAGCGGGAGTTACTACTGCTACCGGTTGATACCTTTGCCTTTGCTTTCCCAGAGAGATATTACTGATATCATGCTCTTTCTTCTTTTGGAAAGCACTACTGTATCTTTTAGTACTGCTGGATGGCTCTGCATCTTTGACCAATCGTCCTTCTCGGACTGCTTCCTCAAGGCGTACTCCCATGTTCACCATTTCAGTGAAGTTACTAGGTGCACTGGCGACCATTCGATCGTAATAAAACGAGCTTAATTTTTCAAGAAGATATTTGTCATTTCCTTTTCCTCGAGAAGATGAGAGATCTGGGTGGAGATTTCATGCCATCTTTGAGCATATTCTTTGAAGGTTTCTTTATCCTTTTGTGACATTGCTCTGAGTTGGTCACTATCTGGCGCCATGTCCAAATTTTATTTATACTGTTGAACGAAGTTTACCCCGAGATATATGAAAGTATTGATCTTGGTACAGTTTAAACCCATGTACCATTTGAGCGTGGCACCGATTAAACTATATTGGAAGTAATGGATTAGTAGTTGTTGATTTTCTGTCTGGGTAGACATTTTCTGAGCGTACATTACCAAATGACTTTAAGGGCAAGAGTTGCCTTTGTATTTTTCAAAGTCAGGCACCTTGAATTTGTGCAGTATTTTTACATTAGGGACCAAACAGAGATCAGCGGCATCTTTGCCAAACAAGTCATGTCCATGAATGGTGTGTAGTTCCATCTGCATTTCTAAGACTTATTCCTAGAATTCATTCATCCTTTCATATACTTCTTCGTTTCTGCCAGAAGTGGCATGCAGAATCTGTTCCTCCGGGATAGTGTATACCACCGGTTGTGGTATAAACATTACGACGGTAATTCTTGGCGCTTCAGTGACCTGAATTTTGTAACCTTCAGGAGTTTCTGTTGTAACCCTTGCATCTTCATTTACCTGAAGTTTATAACCTTCAGGTCTGGTGGTTCTTGTTACAGCTTCCAGGTCTTCAGTGACCGGTGGGATGTATCCTTCAGGTATAAAGTTGAGAGGCATGCCCCAGGGGAAACCTTTAGGCATGTTGTATTGAGGATGGCTGCCAAGTATCTCAAATGCTTGCGTATATGTAATCTCTGAGATTACAGTCCTTTGATGTTGTTGTTCCTGGGCTGCTGCCAGGGATTCCATGGTGTTGTGGAGTTTCTCCAAACTCTCCTTTAGAGCGTTGATTTCTTCTCTCAACTCTCTGTTCTCTTCCTTGAGATCGTTCATTTTCTTTTGTCGATTGGCCCGAGTATTGTACGAATGAGACAGTTTGACTCTAGAGTGCGACACATATGTGAGACTCAAAGATAAAGATGCGCTATGTGAGAATGATGAATGATATGCAAAGAATGAGAATGATAGGTTTTTTAGTTTTTGTTTTCAAAAGAACTTTTAACAATTATGTTGCAAATATCACACAGCGGGGGAGACCCTTTTATTGAACTTGAAATATTGCAGTATTTTATAGGGAAAAGTACAGTATTTTACAAAGTGTGAGAAGGAGAATTAGGTATATGGATCCTGAGTTCTTTCTGAGGAGAGCTCAGATGTTGGTTCCTGAATTTTTCTTTTCTTTGATCGGGCCCCTTCAGCCGTGTCATACCCCAAATTTTGACCACTAAGATTTCCCATCATTGTGAAAATCATCCTCACAATATGGAGGAACCATCATACCTCATCAGTCTCCCCAAAGATGGGTGAGCATCCACTATAATCAAATTTAGGGTTTCCAGCCCTCTCAGAGCTCTTAGACAAAGGATCAATCAAGAAATGACATGATCTTAAAGTTGTATAGCATCTCAAATATCCATAAGGGATTAAGAGGACTTCCACTTCAAGGATTAAGCACAAGGCTGCTCCCTTCTAGGTGGATCAAGCCTTAAGATCGCCAGTGTCACCAAATTAGGGTTTGGTCGACCAGGGCCTCCAGATGGAAATTTTCCTCTGGGCATGAGCCAATGCTTCAAGGCATAACCTATGATGCTCCAAGGGACATCATAAACCCAATCATCAAGTCAATTTAGCCTCTGGGGAAGCATTCATCAAAAATCAGGAATTATGGTTTCTTGACCTAATTTACCCCTAAGTTGACTTTTGGGACCAATCATGAGCCAAGACCTCAACAAATAATTTGAGGGTCTCTAGTAAACTACATTGATCCATTTGCAACAATGGATTAATCCAAGAAGCTTGAGCAACAAGTCTCAATTTCATCAGAGCCACAATTAGGGTTTCGCGAGAAAAGTCAACTGTAGCTTTGACTTTTGACCAAGACATGCTCCCAAACCCTAGGACATGATTCAATATACCCTATAACACCCATGGAACATGTCCATCAAGTTTGATTTAGGTCTAGGACATGATTTCCTAAAGGATCGCACAGTTTGGAATTCATCTGACAAAAAGTCAACTGTGCACAAAAGTCAACTTTGACTTTTTGAGATTTTTCACAAAAATGGTTTTTTAACCCTAAAATGATGTTAATGTATGATTTGAATCATCATTCATCAAGAAAAATCAAGAAAAGTGGGATAACTTGTAAAAGGGGTAACCATAAAAACTTAGAAAATTTTCTAAGTTATGAACAAAGTGGCAAGGGTACCAACTTTGGATGATCATAACTCCTAAACCACAAAGCCATTTTCCCCCATCCAAATCTTGATTTGTAGATCTCATTACCCTCTACAAAAGCTTAAAACTGACCCCCTCCAATTTCCTCATGGATTTTGAGTTATGGAATGATTAAAATCACAAAAAGTGAAAATGTCACTTTTTTCCAACACTTAGTGAAATTTTCACTAAGTCAGAATCTGCCTTCACTTTTTTCCAAATGTAGGGGGGTTTTTCACTTGGATCCAAAAGGTATCAAAACCAAATATTATCAAACAGTTGTTGTATCATATGAGGGCTTTCCAAAATGACCAAGAACATCACCAAATTCCACTTGAGCCATGAGATATGACAAGGGCAATATGCCTTGCTGAAAACTGCCAAGGCTAGGAAGAATTTTGCATTTTTGCTCGATTTGGCAAAATCAGCCAATTCCAAGCCTTGTCATCATCTTGGACACATCTGAGGATCAAATCTAAAGGGGACAAACACTGAGCCAAGCCTCCAAAGTCCTTGGAACAAGAAGTAGCATGCTAAACCTATAATTGCCTAAAAGAGGGACAAGACTCCAATTTTGGATTGGAGCATTCAATGCATACACCAAGGTGGCATGGACTGAGCCATTTGCAATTGAATTCAGTCAAGACTTATCCAAGACCAAGGGAACCACAACCCTGTGCCCTAACCTCTAGTCAATGGCTAGAGGAGACTTGGATTCCAAAGTGCAACCATTGGCCAAACCTCAGCTGCAGTAGCCATTCACTATTGATCCCAAAACAAACTTGCTCTACTATAAATAGAGCTCATTTGTGCTCAGTTTGAGTACACCAAAGCCATCAAACAGATGCTTTCCTCGAAATCCCTTTCTTTAGGAAAAAATAGCTTCTTTAGCAAGGTAACTCTGAGTTTTTGAGTTAGAGAGCATTTCCATCACAGCTCATGATCCTAACACCTCATAAACATCATATGTAGGTGATCCAAACTCACACAAGTGACCTGTAATCCTTAAATCACAAAGTCACATCTCAAAACCTCAAAATAGGCCTTTTGTGCATTTTTCAAGCCATGTCTTGATTCAGTCACTTTCTAAACCAAATAAAACCTCAAACACACTCCAAATAACATCCTTGAACTGTCCCAAATGGTTCCCCCCATCTGGAACACCATTTGAGAGAGTTGTTATTTTGGTCATTTTAACCCCTTTTGCAAGAAAGGACCAGTTTGTGTTTCTGCAGGTTCCAGCTGATTCCAACCATCCTCAAAGCTTCTAAGGGATCATTTGAGAGTGTCCAAAGCATCAAACCATTTCTGGAACAAAGAACTTGGCAGATTGCACAGAAAACTCCAAAAGCTCAAAAAGAGGTAAGCCTCATGACTTGAACTTTCCAAACTATGCATTGCCTTGAAGTCCACTGATCATACACACCTCATACATGTTGTATATGTTGTGTTTGAACCAATTCATCATGTAATTCATGCATGTATCCAAGTGTAGCATAGAAAATGCAATTATAGACCTTTTTCAAAACCACTATCGGGTTTTGAGGATGGAGTATGATCTGAAAAAAATACCACCACCATTGGACTCCTTGTGAAATTCTAGGCCAGATGCATATAAATTTTGTCCCCAAACATGGAGAAATGAGAAAGTTATGACCTTCACGTTTCTGAGCCAAAACTTGCCTTGGCCAGGCCTAGAAAACAAGGCATGCCTTGTATATTTGTGGTTTCACTTTAAGCAATGGATGTATCACCACCCCAGTGGTAAGGCGCGCGCCCTATAACCTTGAGGTCGTGGGTTCAAACCCCACCCATGCCATTTTGTGTTTTCTCACATTTTTGCTATTTTTTCCAATATTTTATGTTTTATTAATTAATTGGAAAATTAATAACTCTTTCAATTTAAATTATTTTTTATTGGTTCTTTTTGCAAAAAATCACAAAAATATTGAAATATTTTATTCCATAAAAAAATTAAGTTTATATTATTTATTTAATATAATTAGTATTTTTGTGAATAAATTCCTTTTTAATGTTTTTAAACATTTTAAAAGTGAATATTTACTTTGAAAATCAAAACCAAGTGAGTTTTAATTAACCTTGTGATTAATCCCTCATTTTTCAAACCTTAAACAAATATCACAAATGGTTTATTCAAACTTATTTGGTATTTTATTTGATTTTCTTTAAATATTTACTTTTAAAGAATAACAAATTAGGGTTTCTTTGATTTTCACCCTCATCAAACAATTTCAAACACTTTGGGCCTCTAATAGAGTGTAAGACCCAATCCCATTTTAACCAAAACAATTTTGGGCCTCAAATATTGTATAAGTCCCTCTGCGTTAAAAGAAAATCTCGGCGCGATCGCCAGTTCAAAAATCAAACCCTTGGGCCTCTCCTCGAGCTATAAGACCCATTCAAAATCTTTTGGGCCTCTAATAGAGTGTAAGACCCAATACTTTGTAAATAAAAATCAATTTTGGGCCTCACTTATTGTATAAGTCCCGTTGTATTTCAAAAAGTTCGACGCGATCATCGTCCGTTGAAAAACAAACCTTGGTCCTCTCCTCGAGCTATAAGACCCATTCAAAATATTTTGGGCCTCTATTAGAGTGTAAGACCCAACCCCCTTTGAAAACCAAACCATTTTGGGCCTCAATGCATTGTATAAGACCCACCGTGTTTTCAAAAATCTCAGCGCGATCTCCATTTCAAACAAATAACCCTGGGTCTCTCCTTGAGCTGTAAGCCCCACCACTTGTAAAAAAAATAAATCCTTGGGCCTCTTGAGATAGTGTAAGACCCATCCCCTTGTACAAAAAAACTTTTTGGGCCTCAGTCACTTGTATAAGTCCCTCTGTACAAAACGACAGTGCGATCACTGATAAACCTTGGGCCTCTCCTTGAGTTGTAAGCCCCAACATCTTTTCAAAATACTTTCTCCTTTAATTTTGAATATATTGTTGTTTTCAATCTTTCTTTGTTGAACAACTAACTAAACAACATGGAAGCTCTACAACCGAGTAAGTGTTTATACGCTTTCATTTACCGCTTTCATATACATATAATTGTATTGTGGGGCTGTTTCACTATAAGTCTTCTTTCATAAACTCATATCAACTGTGTAATACTAGTATAGATATTTAGAGTTTCCCTGGCAACTACGTCTAGCACTAAGCCCTATTGATCACTCTTAAATAGACTAAACTAGATCCACATAGGATTACCGGATACAGTCTTCCCTCCTCTTGGGGTTAAACAATATGAAGATGTGAAAGGCAGATTCTTTTTGAACCCTTTCACAGACTGTCACCTTTAGAAATTGTCAAAGAAACTCTACTCCCCAGAGATAATATTTTCTCCGTGAATGGCATCTCTTGAGTTTCTTCCAAATTCTCGGACTTTCCTGGCTTGATCTATTCTCTGTGAATAGCCTGTCTTGAATTTCTCGGGGTTTAGGGACCCACAGGCTTCCTAAAAGCATCCTCGCCTCCTCTTGGGCATTGTACAAGGACCCTACAACTTCTTAGAAGTATTCACAACCTCCTCTTAGGTTCCGTATAAGGATTCTTGCTTCGGGAAGAGAGCCTCCTCTTGGGCTTTGTACAAATTGTCCCTCAGCTTCTTAAAAGTTTCCAGCATCCTCTTGGGCTTCGTACAAATTGTCCCGACGACCTCCTAGAGGTATAGGAACAGAAATTCGACATCTTAATAGAATAATCTTTCAAAGAGTCTAGATCCTTCTATCGTGAACGTACTACTACTATTTCTCTAAAGCATAGTACACAAGACAAAACTCTAGGCTTGGACAGTCTAACTTCCTTGAGTCTCAAAGGCATTCTCAAGCCCCTTTCAAAAATAGGGAAAACACCCACAGACTTGGACAGTCTCCAAAACCCTCTGGATCCCCCATTTCCTTAAAGAACAGGAAATAACCCTGATCCTCTGATCAATCCCAAAGCATAGCCTTACTTTTAATCAGTCTCTTTATAAGAATTGATTTTCTCTTTTAACCAACCTACTGGACCTGTCACTCAACTGAAACAGCAATCCTTTTAGTCTCTATCTCGAGCTTCGTACGAGATACAAAAAGACTCTCTTGTTGAGTCAAACATTTTCAGCCACCATCTCGGGCTTCGTACGAGATACAAAAAGACTCTCTTGTTGAGTCAATCTCTTTTTCAGCCTCCATCTCGGGCTTCGTACGAGATACAAAAGACTCTCTTGTTGAGTCAATCTCTCTTTCAGCCTCCATCTCGGGATTCATACGAGATACAAAAAGACTCTCTTGTTGAGTCAATCCCTCTTTTAGCCTCTATCTTGGGCTTCGTACGAGATACAAAGCACTCTCTTGTTGAGTATAAAAGACTCTCTTGTTGAGTCAGCCACTTTCATCCTCCATCTCGGGCTTCATACAAGATATAAAACACTCTCTTGTTGAGTATAAAAGACTCTCTTGTTGAGTTAACCTTTAGCCTCCGTCTTGGGCTTCATATAAGACACATCCAAAAGCAATAACTTGTTAAGTCAACCCTTTTAGCCTCTCTCTCGGGCTTCGTACGAGACACATAAAAACACCCTCTTGTTGGGCCAATAGCCTCCTCTTAGGCTTTGTATAAGAAAAACCCCGGTGGAGTCAATCAACCTTTTAGCATCAAAACTGTGCCTCATTCACAAGATACAAACATCAACAACTCCTTTCATCTAATCTCTGTAAGCGGCAAACCTCTGGATTATTTACATCCACGCCACTGTCCCTCTTTTAGCATGAGAAATTCCTAAGGAAAGATGACATTGCTCTACACTGAGTTAAAGTCTTCTCCTTCAGGTTAAAACCCCTTATAAAGGAAATTATGGCATTGCTAGGATTCACATATCCCGGTTAAAGTAATCCTCCTTTATAGTCAGTCACCCAACAGTCGTGACAAACAGACTCCCTTTAGAGATGACAAATTCTCTCTAAAGACAACACCTTTAGCTTCACATCTTGGGCTTTGAAAAAGATACAAACCACCTTTAGCTTCACGTCTTGGGCTTTAAACAAGACACCAAAACACCATTTCCTCCCATAGAATAGGAGGAACTATGATCGCTTTGATTTCCCTGTTTCGGTAAACGGGAATACGTAGGCATAAGATTGCAAGAAAAATCTTAGCGAGCACACTAATCCAAAAACCCAAATCCCCTACCTTCACATATCAAACGAAAAGCATCAGTCCTAAACTCCCACCAATCGCCCAGGCACTATTTTAATAAAATAACTTAAGAGAGACCCACAATCTCAATAGCATCTGTAAACCAACAGTCATCTGTTTAAACTCAGTATGCAAGCAGGGTTAATTGGAGACATATATTTCCCTTCCTTCATCAGCTTCAATAGGATAAAAATGAATCGAACTGTAGTACCCCAAAAGTGATAAGTGCTTCGCATTCATGTCGAAAAATTCGCGCTACAGAAAAGATGGCGACTTCACTGGAGAAGTGTCATTAGGATCTTTCTCACCTTAGTCATCATTCGTCACCATTTTAAACAGAATAGATGGCGACTTCACTGGGGACAAGATCTTGTTCTCTTCCCATCTCTTAAGAAGAAACCTTAAAAAGTGCCACAGCAAAATGCCGCCCACCGTGGGGCTCTTTTCTTTTCTTTCTTTCTTTGGGGATTTCACTAGGATAGGATTTTTGTTGACTTCACTAGGATCTTAGGTCAAAAACCTGTAAATTTGGGAAGGTACCACAAGATGGCGACTCCGTCGGGGAGCCATTTTCTGTCAGGAACATAGGATTCATAGCTCTTTAAAGTCTAGGACTTTAGGACAAATATATATACTGCTTTTCCTAATTGATATCTGTGTTTATTTTTCTGCTAATGGGAATGCGTGTGATGCCGCATGTGGAAAGATTGAGTATACACCTTGGAAAAACCTCTTTTAGTGGTGCGGAAACTATTGGAAATGGTTGTCACACGATACCACCCTCTTGTGATGGTTCTTCAAAAAACATCACCTAGCACGGTTCCTGGCCCGCTGGTGTTTTCTCGACAAGAACTGATGATGTTGAGAGACAGGTACAAAAATCACTAGTATAAACCTTTTGGGGGGGGGGGGGGGGGGTAGAGCCTTGACTTCATGACACCGACCCTTTGACCCCATGTTTTTTCTATGTTTTTGTGTGTTGCATTCATGCATTCATCTAAAAAACATTACATAAAAGAAAAAATTCTCTTTTTGTCTCTCTTTTTCAAATTAAACTAAGACAATGATTGCAAATGTCAGAGAAAAAGATTGCGCTCATGGATTTCGGTAGAAGGAGAACTCATAAGTATACCTTCAGGGTTCCAAAACTAGAAGATTTGAGAGGATTAGCTCGGATGATCACTAACCCTGAAGCTTTCAGAGCCAAGTACGGAGGTCTGCTACCTCTGTTAAGAGTCCGTGTGATTGAAGGAATCATGGAGGCACTCATTCAATTTTACGATCCGGTCTATCACTGTTTCACATTCCCGGATTACCAGCTTGCACCAACGCTGGAGGAGTATTCTCACCTAACCGATCTACACATTACTGATCGAGCTCCATTTTCTGGACTGGAAGAAATTCCTAAGGATCAGACCATTGCAAGAGCAATTTATTTGGATGAGTCAGAAATCAAGACTCACATGACCACTAAGGGAGGGCTCCCGGGTTTACCAGCCCAGTTCCTGACAAAGAAGGCTCTGTGCTTTGCTAGTATAGGGAACATGACTGCTTTTGAAAGCATCTCTGTCTTACTCACCTACGGGTTATTTCTATTTCCCAACATTAATAACTTCGTCGATATCAATGCCATTAAGGTTTTTCTCATTGGAAACCCTGTGCCAACCTTGCTCGCGGACGCGTATCATTTTGTACACTTAGGAAATTTGTACAGTGGAGGAATTATCACATGCTGTGTACCCTTGCTATACAGATGGTTTATCTCCCATTTACCCAAGTCTGCTGCTTTTTGGGATCATAAGAGTGCCTTACGTTGGTCGCAGAAATTCATGTCCCTCGCCAACTCTGACATAGATTGGTGCAGTAGGATTTATGACAGGATCAGGATCATTGACCGTTGTGGAAACTTCCCCAATGTACCCCTCATAGGAACTAAAGGAGGAATCAACTACCATCCAGTATTAGTTCGTCATCAATTTGGATACCCGATGAGGCATATCCCGCGTGATGCTCATCTGGAGGGTCTTTTCTTCAAAGAAGGAGAAAGTGACAGGGCACTAAAGATGGAAATAGTGCACGCTTGGAAACATGTTCATAAGAAATGACGAGAGTCTCTAGGAAAACCAGACTGTGTCTCGGTGGAGCCTTATCTCCACTGGGTACAAACTAGGGCTCTCGAGCTAAAGATGCCTTATCCTCATCACGGAGTTCTTCCACCGAGGGAGTCTGTCATGTACTTCATGACTGAGACTGAAAAGCTTCAGATTACTCTCAACAAAGTTCAACAGGAGAGGAGGTCTTGGAAGAACAAGTACCGCATTCTCAATGTAGAGTGTACCAAAATACAGCGACTGCTGAAAGATAAGGATGCTCTGATCGAGATTTTAGAGCAACATGTTGTGGATAATCAGGATGACCAAAGGAATTTGCTCGTTCCTTTCACTTGGCAAAGGAATGACAACCCGACAACGGCCCAAGAGCCCCGGTGTCATACCCCAAATTTTGACCACTAATATTTCCCATCATTGTGCAAATCATCATCACAATATAGATGTACCTTTATGCCTCATCAATCTCCTCCAGGAATTGTTGAGCATTCACCACAATCAAAATTAGGGCTTCAAGCCCTCTCTGAGTGCTTAGACAAAGGATCAATCAAGGAATGACATGAAATTTAACTTTTCTAAACTATCAAACATCCATAATGGATCAAGAAGACTCCCATTTCAAGGATTAAGCACAAGGTTGCTCCCTTCTAGGTGGATCAAGCTTCAAGATCGCTAGTGTCGCCCAATTAGGGTTTTGGTCGACCCGGGCCTCAAGATGGAAATTTTCATCTGGGCATAAGCCAATGCTTCAAAGCATATCCTAATATACTCCATGGAACCTCATGGACCCAATCATCAAGTCAATTTGGCCTCAAGGGATGCACACATCAAAAATCAGGAATTAGGGTTTCTTGACCTAATTCACCCCTAAGTTGACTTTTGGGACAAAACATGAACCAAGACCTCAAGACATGATTTAAGGGTCTCTAATATTCCATATTGATCCATTTGGAACAATGGGTTGATCCAAGAAGCTTGAGCAACAAGTTTCAATTTCATCTGAACCACAGTTAGGGTTTTGCGAGAAAAGTCAACTGTAGCTTTGACTTTTGACCAGGACATGCTCCCAAACCCTAGGACATGATTCAATACACCCTATAACACCCATGGAACATGTCAATCAAGTTTGATTTAGGTCAATGACATGATTTCATAGAGGATCGCACAGTTTGGAATTCATCTGATAAAAAGTCAACTGTGCACAAAAGTCAACTTTGACTTTTTGAGAATTTTCACAAAAATGGATTTTTAACCCTAAATTGATGTTAATGTATGATTTGAATCATCATTCATCAAGAAAAATCAAAGAAAGTGGGATAACTTGTAAAAGGGGTAACCATAAAAACTTAGAAAATTTTCTAAGTTATGAAAAAAAGTGACAAAGGTACCAACTTTGGAGGATCATAACTCCTAAACCACAAAGCCATTTTTTCCCATCCAAGGCTTAATTTTTAGATCTCATTGCCCTCTACAAAAGCTTCATACTGATCTATGTCCAAATTCCTCATGGATTTTGAGTTATGGAGTGATCAAAATCAAGAAAAGTCACTTTGTTCCAACACTTAGTGAAAATTTCACTAAGTCAGAATTTGCGTTACTTTTTTCCAAATGTAGGGGGATTTTTCACTTGGATCCAAAATGTATCAAAACCAAATATGATAAGACAGTTGTTGTATCATATAAGGGCTTTCCAAAATGACCAAGAACATCACCAAATTCAATTTGAGCTTTGAGATATGGTAGTAGCAAGATGCCTTGCTGAAATCTGCCAAGGCAAGGCAGATTTGTGCACTTTTGGTCGATTTGCCAATATCAGCCAATTCCAAGCCTTGTCATCACTTTGGACACATCTGAGGATTGAATCTAAAGGGGACAATCACTGAGCCAAGCCTCCAAAGTCCTTGGAACAAGAAATAGCATGCCAAACCTAGAATTGCCTAAAATAGGGACAAGACTCCAATTTTGGATTGGAGCATTCAATGGAAGCACCAAGGTGGCATGGACTGAGCTAGTAGCAACTGAATTCAGTCAAGATTTATCCAAGACCAATGGAACCAGCAGCCTATGCCCTAACCTCTAGTCAATGGCTAGAGGAGACTTGGATTTTCATTTGCCAACATTGGCTAACCCTACTCAGCAGTTGCCATTCACTATTCCTTGCAAAACAAACTTGATCTACTATAAATAGAGCTCAATTGTGATCAATTTAAGTACACCAAAGGCCTACAACACTTGCCTTTCTCAAAATCCACTTCTCACTCTCAAAAATGCCTTTCTTAGCAAGTCACTATCGGGTTTTTCATTAGAGAGCAATTCCACTCAAACCAATCACACACACACACACCTCACATACATCATATGGGAGCTGATTAAACACTTAAACAACACCTGGAACACTGATTTCTCAGAATCACCAGTCAATTGCTCAAGGTTTTAACCAAGTTGCAGTTGAGATGCCATGAAGTGATCCAGCCAATTTCCATCAAGTCCAAGCATTCAAACACACTCCATAGGGTGTAGGGAAGCTGTTCAGATCATCACAACTCATATGTAACACCTCCAACTCAGAAATCAATTTGCTCATGCTGTCACGACCTAAAGGTAAGCCTAAACTTGGTCATCTCTCAATCTATGCATATTTCCTTGCACAATACTTTTGCCAAATGTTCATAATCATGCATGGAATGTTTCCCCTCAAGTAATTGCTTTGTTTGAATCGTGTATAAAAAATCCCAGCCTTCATGCAGAATTTAGGGTTCTTGAGGATTTGTCGTGATTTCTTGTTTTATGCTTAATTTAAATGCAATTAATTGTCATAAACATGATCGTGAGGTGAAAACGAGCAATTTGATATGTGGATTGCATGATATAGTAAAGTATTCACTGAGATTGGATAGAAAATGCAAATCTGGGTAAAACTGAAAAACGCGCGTGTTCTTCAGCTGTTCTTGGCGCCATTTCTCTCAAATTCAAATATTTGAATTTTGTGGTTTAATTTAATTGATTCAAAAATTAATTTCTCTCAGAGTTTTAATGATTTTGAGTTGATTCTTTTTTTAATAATTCACAAAAATGTTGAAATATTTTATTTTCCCAAAAAATCCCAAAAATATTATTTATTTCATATAATTGATATTTTTGCAAAGAATTAGTGTTTTAATTGTTTTTTACATTTAAAATATTTTTTCCTTATTGATTTTGCAAATTTTAATGATTTCTAATCATTTTGTAGGGCAAAACTTGATTTATGAAGCATTAATCCAAGATCACAATTTGTTTTCCACATGTTAAACAATTTTGATCATTTTAATTGAATATTTTATTCAATTAAAACACATTTTGAAAACAAATTAGGGTTTTTGATTAATTCAACCCTCATAAATCATTTTCAAAATAATTTGTGGGCCTCTAATAGAGTGTAAGACCCAAGTCTTTTTGTAAAATAACCTTTTGGGCTTCTTGAGAGAGTGTAAGACCCAAACCCCCTTGTACAAACAACTTTGGGCCTCACTTATTGTATAAGTCCCTTTGTACAAGTGAACGGCGCGATCGTCGCCTTTTAAAAAATCAATTGGGCTTCTCCTCGAGCTATAAGACCCATTCAAAACACTTTGGGCCTCTAATAGAGTGTAAGACTCAATCCCCTTTTAACCAAAACAAAATTTGGGCCTCAGATATTGTATAAGTCCTTCTGTGTTAAAAGAAAATCTCGGCGCGATCGCCATTTCAAAACAAAAAACATCTGGGCCTACCCTCGTGTTATAAGCCCCACTCTTTTTTTTTAAACCTTTTGGGCCTCTTGAGAGAGTGTAAGACCCAAATCCCTTTGTACAGCAAACAATCTTTGGGCCTCAGTCACTTGTATAAGCCCCCCTGTACAAATTCAACAGTGCGATCACTGATAAAACCCTGGGGCTCTCCTTGAGTTGTAAGCCTCAAATCTTTCTTTTTCAAAGCACTTTCTCCTTTGATTTTGAAATATACTGTTGTTATCAAAGCTTTCTTTGTTAAACAAACTAACCAAACAACATGGAAGCTCTACAACCGAGTAAGTGTTTACCCGCTTTCATTTACCACTTTCATATACATATAACTGTATTGTGGGGTTGTTTCGCTGTAAGTCTTCTTTCATAAACTCATATCGACTGTGTAATAATAGTATAGATATTTAGAGTTTCCCCGGCAACTACGTCTAGCATTAAGCCCGTTGATCACTCTTAAATAGTCAAAACTAGATCCCCATAGGATTACCAGACACAGTCTTCCCTCCTCTTGAGGTTAAACAATATGGAGATGTGAAAGGCAGATTCTTTTTGAACCCTTTCTCAGACTGTCACTCGTAGAAGTTGTCAAAGAAACTATACTCCACAAAGATTATCTCTTCTCTGTGAATTGCATCCCTTGAGTTTCTTCCAAATTCTCGAACTTTCTTGGCTTGATCTATTCTTTGTGAATAGCCTGTCTTGAATTTCTCGGGGTTTGGGGACCCACAGGCTTCTTAAAAGCACCCTTAGGAATTGTCAAGAAACTCTACTCCCCAGAGATGATCTCTCCTCCGTGAATTGCATCCCTTGAGTTTCTTCCAAATTCTCGAACTTTCCTGGCTTGATATATTCTTTGTGAATAGCCTGTCTTGAATTTCTCAGGGTTTGGGGACCCACAGGCTTCCTAAAAGCATCCTCGCCTCCTCTTGGGCGTTGTACAAGGACCCGTCGGCTTCTTAGAAGTATTCACAGTCTCCTCTTAGGCTTTGTATAAATGATTTCTTCTCCGAGAATGATAGCCTCCTCTTGGGCTTAGTACAAATTGTCCCTCGGCTTCTTAAAAATTTCTAGCCTCCTCTTGGGCTTCGTACAAATTGTCCCGACGACCTTCTAAAGGTATAGGAAAAGAAATCAGTCATCTTAATAGAACAGTCTTTCGAAGAGTCTACTACTGTTTCTCAAAGCATAGTACAAGAGATAAAACTCTAGACTTGGATAGTCTAATTTCCTTGAGTCTCAAAGACATTCTCAACCACCCTTCAAGAATAGGAAGGAACCCCGTAGACTCGGACAGTCTCAATACCCTTTGGATTTCCCATTTCCTCAAAGAAAAGGAAACATCCCTGATCCTCGAATCAAAATCCATGAGTACAACATTACTCGTATAAGAACTGATTTTCTCTTTGAACCCATATACTGGTCACTCAACTGAAACAGTACCCTCTTTCGCCTCCATCTCGGGCTTCGTACGAGATACTAAAAGATTCTCTTGTTGAGTCAAACACCTCTTAGCCTCCGTCTTGGGCATCATACGAGACACACAAAAAACACTCCCTTGTTGAGTATAAAACAACCCTTTTAGCCTCTTTCTCGGGCTTCGTACAAGACACATAAAAAACACCCTCTTGTTGGGCCAATAGCCTCCTCTTAGGCTTTGTATAAGAAAACCACTAGTTGATCCAATCAACCTTTTAGCATCAAAGTTGTGCCTCGTTCACAGTACACAAACATCAACAACTTCTTCCCCTTCATCTAATCGCTGTAAGCGGCAAGCCTCTGGATTATTTACATCCATGCCACTGTCCCTCTTTTAGCATGAAAAATTCCTAAGGAAAGATAGCATTGCTCTACACTGAGTTAAAGTCTTCTCCTTCAGGTTGGAAATCCCCTATAAAGGAAATTATCGCATTGCCGGATTCACACATCCCGGTTAAAGTAATTCTCCTTTATAAACAGTTGTGACAGACAAACCCCTCTTTAGAGATGACAAATTCTCTCTAAAGTCAACACCCTTTATCTTCACATCTTGGGCTTCGAACAAGATACAATTAGACCCTTCAGTTTCACATCTTGGGCTTTGAACAAGATACAAACTACCTTTAAGCTTCACGTCTTGGGCTTTGAACAAGACACCAAAACACCATTTCCTCCCATAGAATAGGAGGAACTACGATCGCTCTGATTTCCCTGTTTCGGTAAACGGGAATACGTAGGCATAAGATTGAAAGAAAAATCTTAGCGTGCACACTAAACAAAAACCCAAAATCCCGTATATTAGTCAAAACATCCTAGTCCGTATTCCCCGCTAAAAGTTTAAATTCCCTGAAAATAACCTAAGAGAGGCCCCCCCACATTGATAGCATTCGTAACCTACCAAACCGCTGTTTAAACTCAGTATGCATGCAGGGTTAATTGGAGACATCTATTTCCCTTCCTTAGTCAACTCACAATAGGATAAAAAATGAATCGACCTATAGTAAACCCCCCAAGGAGCGACAGTGCTTAAGAAACACGTCCAGTTTCGCTCGCTACAGAAAAATGGCGCCCACCGTGGGGCCCAACTGTTTTCATATCTTAGAAAAGGGATTTCAATGGGATAGGACTTTTTGTTGTCTTCACTAGGATCTTAGGTCAAAACCCTTTAAGTGGGGAAGGAACCACAGAATGGCGACTCCGTCGGGGAGCCATTTTCTGTCAGGAACATAAGATTCATAGCTTTTAAAAAAAAGGGTCTAGGACATTAGGACAAATATATATACTGCTTTTCCTAATTGATATCTGTGTTTATTTTTCTGCTAATGGGAATGCGTGTGATGCCGCATGTGGAAAGATTGAGTATACACTTAAGATAAGTGATGGCGACGAGGTCGACCATCAACCTCAGTGGAGGCTTCCCAATGCAACCCATTCCCTCTCATAGGCAATGGGTCGATTGTGACGTCTGAGAAGCTGAGGAGCCAACCCTTTTGTAGTGCGAAAACTATCGAAAATAGTTGTCACGCGATACTACCCTCATTTGAGGCTGATGATCTATTCTTGGTGAATAGCATTTACTCTAAGATTTCATACAGCTCGCTGGCGATCCGCTTGCTATTTGTTATCCTGGGAGGAGCTGATGATTTTGAGTACAGGTACAAAAATCACCCTAGTATAAACCTTTGGGGATGGGTAGAGCCTTGACTCCATGACAACGACCCTTTGACCCCATGTTTTTTCTATATTTTTGTGTGCTGCACTCATGCATTCATTTAAAAAACATTAAAACATTCAAAAAAATTTCTCTTCTAGTCTCTCTATCTTTTCAAAATAAACTAAGACTGTGATTGCAAATATCAGAGAAAAGGATTACGCTAATGGATTTCTGTAGAAGGAGAACTCATAAGTACACCTTCAGGATTCCAAAACTAGAGGATTTAAGAGGTTTGGCGAGGATGATCACAAACCAAGAGGCTTTCAGAGCCAAATACGGAGGTTTGCTATCTATGCTAAGAGTCCATGTGATTGAGGGAATCATGGATGCGCTCGTTCAGTTCTACAATCTGGTCTATCGTTGTTTCACATTCCCAGATTACCAGCTAGCACCAACGCTGGAGGAATATTCTCATCTGATTGATCTACACATTACCGATCAAGCTCCATTTTCTGGACTGAAAGAAATTCCAAAGAATCATACCATTGCAAGAGCAATTCATTTGGACGAGTCTGAGGTCAGGACTCACATGACTACTAAGGGTGGCATACAAGGTTTGCCGGCCCAGTTCTTGACAAAGAAAGCCCTGTACTTCGCCAGTATCGGGAACATGACTGCTTTTGAAAGAATCTTTGTTTTACTCACCTACGGGTTATTTTTGTTGCCCAACATTAATAACTTCGTCGATATCAACTCCATTAAGGTTTTTCTCAATGGAAACCCTGTACCGACTGTGCTCGCAAATGCGTATCATTCTGTACACTTAGGGAATTTGTACAGTGGAGGGGAGATCACATGTTGTGTACCTCTGCTTTATAAATGGTTTATCTCTCATTTGCCTAAGTCTGCTGCTTTTTGGGATCACAAGAGTGCCTTACGTTGGTCGCAGAAAATCATGTCTCTTACCAACTCTGACATTGATTGGTGTAATAGGATTTATGATGGGATCAGGATCATTGACCGTTGTGGAAACTTCCCCAATGTACCCCTTATAGGAACTAAGGGAGGAATCAATTACCATCCAGTTCTTGTTCGTCATCAATTTGGATACCGATGAGGCACGTCCCACTGAGTGTTTATCTGGAAGGTCTTTTCTTCAAGGAAGGAGAAAATGACAAAGCACTAAAGACAGAAATAGTGCACGCTTGGAAACATGTTCATAAGAAAGGATGGGAGTCTCTAGGAAAACCCGACTGTGTCTCGGTGGAGCCTTATCTCCACTGGGTACAAACTAGAGCTCTCAAGCTAAAGATGCCTTATCCTCATCACGGAGTTCTTCCACCGAGGGAGTCTGCCATGTACTTCATGACTAAGACTGAAAAGCTTCAGGTTACTCTCAACAAAGTTCAATGGGAGAAGAGGTCTTGGAAGAACAAGTACCGCACCCTCAACCTGGAGTGCATCAAAATACAGCAACTACTGAAAGATAAGGAGGCTCTGATTGAAATTTTGGAGCAACATGCTATAGAGAATCAAGATGACCAAAGGAATTTGCTCACTCCTTTCACCTGGCAGAGGAATGACAACCCGACAACAGCCCAAGAGCCCCGGTCAAAGAAAAGGAAAATACCAGAGTCAGCACCCGATTTCTCTTCAGGGAGGACTCGGGACCCATTAGCGTAGGTTTCTGTTTCTCCACCTTGAAATCTACTATATTTCCATTTCTGTAATCCTTTGAATTCAATAAAAAGGGGTTTCCCCACTGTTTGATATTTGCAATCTAATTGTCGAAGTTTATTTTGATTAAACTAAAAAACAATTAATATAATCATTGCATTCATCATTCTCACATCGTGTATTCTACTTACCTACGAATCTCACGTTTGTGTCTCGGTTCTAGAGTCAAACTGTCTCATTCGTACAATACTCGGGCCAATCGTCAGAAAAAGGTGGATGCTCTTGAGGAAGATAACAGAGAGTTGAAAGAAGAGATCGACACTCTAAGAGAGGATATGAGAAAGCTTCGTAACGACATGCAAGCCATGGCAGAAGCTCAGCTACAAAGAACTGTGATCTCAGATATCACCTCAACACCCATAGTGGAGAAGTATGATCCTAGGTATCAAATACCGGAAGATCGTCCTTGGGACATGCCTGTTAACTATATCCCGGAAGGATATGTTCCGCCGATCACTGAAGATCAGGAAATCACTGCAGGAACCGCTGGGCCTGAAGGTTACAAACTTCGGGAGAGCGAAGATGCCAGGGGCATGACAGCAACTCCTGAAGGTTACAAACTTCGGGAGGCACCGAGAGTCTCGGCCGTAATGACTATACCACAACCTGTGGTACACACTATCCCAGAATGATAGATTCCCCAGATACCTTCTGGTTGAAACGAAAGCATGTTCGAAAGAATGAACGAGTTCCAGGAACAGTTCCTGGAAATTCAAAAGGAATTGCAAGCTAGTTGCGGTCAGGATCTATTTGGAAAGGACGCCGCGGACCTCTGCTTGGTCCCCAATGTGAAAGTTCCGCACAAATTTCAAGTGCCCGACTTCGAAAAATACAAGGGTAGCTCTTGCCCTCAGAGCCATCTGGTGATGTACGCTCGGCGAATGTCAGCTCAGACGGAGAATCAGGACCTACTGATTCACTACTTTCAGGATAGTTTAACCGGTTCCGCATTCAAATGGTACATGGGTTTAAACCGTACTATGATTAGCACATTCAGAGATCTTGGTACTGCCTTCGTCCAACAATACAAATACCATTTGGACATGGCACCAGACAGAGATCAACTTAGATCAATGTCACAAAAGGACAAGTAAACCTTTAAGGAGAATGCTCAGAGATGGCGTGAAATTTCCGCTCAAATTTGTCCACCTCTTGAGGAAAAAGAGATGACAAAGATCTTCTTAAAGACCTTAAGTTCATTTTACTATGACAGAATGGCTGCCAGTGCGCCCAGTGACTTCACCGAGATGGTGGGCATTGGAGTTCGTCTTGAGGAAGCCGTCCGAGAAGGACGTTTGGTAAAAGACGCTGGATCATCGAGTAGTACAAAACAATACGGTAGTGTTCTCCCTAAGAAAAAAGAGCAAGATATTGGGAATATCTCTCTCGGAAAGCAAAGGCGACGGTACCAACCGGTAGCAGCTGTAACTCCTGCTATCAGCCCTGCGCCTATTCCTACGTATCAACCTCAGGTTGCGCAGAGCCAACCTAATCAGCAAAGGGCACAACAGCCTCTTCAGCAGGCTCGTCCTCCATATAATAACAACCGTACAACGCGGCCACCAGGGTTTGATCCTATACCCATGTTGTACGCAGAGCTATTTCCGTTACTACTAGCTAAGGGGTACATCCAGACTAAGTCTCCTCTTACAGTGCCAGAAAATCTGCCTTTTTGTTTAAGGTGGATCAGACATGCCCTTATCATCAAGGAGGTCCAGGGCATAACATAGAGAACTGTTTCAATTTCAAATATGACGTGCAAAAGCTTGTTAGGAGCGGCCTCTTATCTTTCAAAGATACGAATCCCAATGTTCTCACAAACCCACTGCCTCAACATGAGAAAGCTGCAGTCAACCTGATTGAGAAAGAATTTAACAACGTCTATCAAATTCATGATGTACTCTTGTTAAGGGCCAATCTGGTCAAGATGCATTGTAGACAGAGTGGATATGGCCATGTGCCACCTCATAATTATCATTAATGTGATATCTGCTCTAAAAGTAATCGAGGGTGTTCTGTGGTGCAATCGGCTCTACAGGAACAGATGGATCTCGGATGGATCCAAGAGCATCGAGGTCGTGGAGTTAACATGGTCTATACGAATTCCAACGTCATTCAGAACCACGACATCCGTGCGATGAATGTCAACCTGGTGGCAATGCATTTAAGGCAAAGCCAGTATCATAATCTACCGCGGCACGATTACGGTTCTTGTCTAACTTGCCCGGTAAACAAACAGGGATGCTCTTTCATACAGGAGGCCCTCCAGCGTCAGATGAATCTTGGATGGATCCAAGACTACCATGATAGGAATCCCTATCAGATCAATATGGTTCAGATCTTCGACATTCGCTTGATGAATACCAACTTGGTAGAGTTGCATGCTGAGCAGGTCCGACTCGGATTCCTAATATCACATAATTATCACAGCTGTAAAGCGGGTTGCGAAAACGATCAGGGGTGCGCCCTTGTCCAGGAGGCACTTCAGCACTTGTTAAATCATTGGTGGATGCCAATCTACATGGATGAAGATACTCAGCAAATTAGTATCAATAACATAAATCCCACTCGGCGTCAAAGTCAGGATGTCCGGCCCGTGGAAGCTAACCTAGTGAGGTTACATTGTATTCAAAGTAGGCGTGGCCAGGTGCCACCACACAATTATGAACGTTGTGGAGTCTGTTCGGAAAGTAATCAAGGGTGCTACCTTGTGCGAGCAGCTCTCCAGAGGCAGGTGGATCGTGGAGAGATTCGCCCATATCCCGGTTCCTGACCCATCAATTGGTCGCCGAACTACCTTGCCAATCAAATTGAGGACGTTGTCGTCATCTCTGATCATCAGAGGACCAGGAATGTTTTTTCCATTACCCCTCTGCTTGACGAATCAAGAATTCCTAACCGGGAATAGATCGAGATTACTTATGATGGTCAGAAAAACCAGAAGGTTCCCATAGTCATCTATCTACCGGGACCACTACCGAATGAATTAGCTAAGGCAATCCCTTACAAATACGGTGCAACAACAATTGAAAATGGAAAGGAAATTCCAACCCTCCGTCGTGAATATTGCAGACATCAGTTGAGTAACACGGAGTGGTAGAATCTTCAACAGAGGAGTTGAAGAGTCCAACAAAGAAAAAGGAACTTCAGACAGAAGCTCCCGATCCATCAGTCGGTCAATCCAGTAATCCCGACCTTTCAAAGAACAATGATGAGATGTTGAAGCTCATCCAAAGGAGTGAATACAACATTGTTGATTAGCTATTACAAACTCCTTCAAAGATCTCGGTATTATCACTGTTACTCAGTTCAGAAGCTCACAGGGAGGCTCTACAGAAAGTCTTGGAGCAAGCTTTTGTGGAACAGGATGTAACAATTTGACAGTTCGATAGTATTGTCTCTAACTTCACTTCTTGCAGTAATTTGGGATTTAGTGATGAGGAATTACCTGAAGAAAGTCGGCGTCATAACATGGCGCTCAATATTACAGTCAACTGCCAGGACGATGCTTTGGCCAGCGTACTGGTAGACACAGGGTCAGCCCTGAATGTTATGTCGAAGTCCACTTTGATGCAATTATCATTCAAAGGTCCTCCGATGAGAACCAGCGAGGTCGTCATCAAAGCGTTCGACGGATCCAGAAAAACGGTTATCGGCGAAGTTGACCTTCCCATAACTATTGGTCCTCACACTTTCCACGTCGCCTTCCAGGTCATGGACATCCAGGAAACGTACAGTTGTTTATTAGGAAGACCTTGGATACATCAGGCTGGAGCGGTCACTTCAAATCTCCACCAAAAGCTAAAGTTCTCCCAAAACGGCCAACTCATCACAGTCTGTGGGGAACAGGCCTTGCTCGTCAGCAATCTATCGTCATCCACTTGTGTGGAACCAGAAGGGATAATCAGAACCCAGTTCCAAGCGCTTTCGCTACACAAGGATGATCCATCCGGAGGAGGAACTTCAATTTCCTCATATAAAGATGCTATTAAAGCAGTCGAGAGTACCGATACAACAGGATGGGGACAGCTTGTCATTCCTACTAGCAATACAACAAAGAAGGGTCTTGGTTTTTCTGCAACCCGTACCCAGACAGCTGCCAGCAATGAAAGTCTTCATCCCATCCAAAACTTCTTCCACAGTGGAGGGTTCCTTCACCTAGTGCCTCGGGCAATCCATGCTATCAATGAGGAGGATCCCTCCAACACAGATGAAGAATGGAAGTCTTACCTCAACGAGGACGGTTATATGTCTCAGGAAGAGGTGCCTACGCCATTTTCCAATCCCGCACAGAGTCCGATATTTATACCACGGTCAGATGTCGAAATGATATACGGAGGTTGTGATCCGGAAGGATGTCGTGCTCCGCCAAATTCATTAGAGGAGGACACTCTAATGAAAGACAACTTTGACCACAATTACTATGGCCCGATGGATGGCTTGCAAATGTGGCAGCCTTACCCAGGAGACTTGGGGCCAGAAAGTCAGCCGAGTAATGAAACTCAGCTGAGCATCATTGAACAGAATACCTGTGTCCCCACCATGTCATGGGATCAACACTCAGGTCATTCAGAAACTACTCAACATGACGATGAATTTGTAACATTTGCAGGACTAGAATTCATCAACTATGCTTTTCCCGAGGTCAACGTTATCGAGAGGGATGACCCCTCCAGTTCCAAAGAAGTGTGGGATACCTTGGGACAACCGAGTGGAAAATACGACTATATGGTCAAGTACACCGCTCCCGAAAGCTCTCGCATCAGGCTCAAAGATATCCAGCCAACTGGATGGGGAGATACAGCTGAGAGCATAAATGCTATGCAAAATACAACTGAGGAATCCTCCTATGACAATTCTGCCTGGGAGACAGATTCCAATGATCCTTCTCCACCAGAAATCAGCGTTATTTCTGAAGACAAATCAAGGAAGGTGCCAGACTTTGTGATTCACCAAGGAGTTCGCCGCCAATGGGTTGATGTCGATGTTCCAAGGACTGTTCTTAAGTCAAAGTAATTGCCATCTTTAACCTTTCACCCTGCCCAGGTGAAACAGATGTTTTGATAGGGCTTGCTTTCTGTAAAATTCCCTCTTCGCTTTTCCCAAAGCGACAGAGTTTTGTTTTATAGGACTGTAGTTTCAAGAATCGACTTGTTCATTAATAAAATAACGTCGTTCTGTAATTTCCGCAATTATTACTGTTTTCTTTTTTTGCTTTTCTTAGAAAATGGTAATGCTAAAAAACAATTCAATAATAAAATCAAGCAGTAATAAAAATAAATACACTGCACACACTTTTGCATTCTCTCTATCTCTTCTAAACACGAATCATCATGTCATGCAGATTGCTTGTTTTAAACCCTGTTGAAACATACGATCCGATGCCTTCTCCCAACTTTGAGTTCCCGGTATTTGGGGCTGAAGAAGAGAACAACGACGAAATTCCAGAAGAGATCTCCTGACTACTCAAACAAGAGGGAATGTCCATTGAACCTCACAAAGAGCCGTTGGAAACGATCAACGTGGGTTCAAAAGAAGAGAGAAAAGAAATCAGGATTGGGGCACTACTCAGTCCAACTGCTAAAGAGAGTTTGACAAAGCTTCTCAAAGAATTCCCCGATGTATTCGCTTGGTCCTATCAGGATATGCCAGGGTTGGATACCAGCATCGTGGAACATCACTTACCATTGAGACCAGAATGTCCGCCGGTAAAATAGAGGTTGAGACAGACTCACCCGGACATGGCCATCAAAATCAAAGCGGAAGTACAGAAACAGATTGGCGCAGGTTTCCTCGCCACATCAGAATATCCTTAATGGTTAGATAATATCGTACCCGTTCTGAAAAAGGACGGAAAATTCAGAATGTGTTTCGACTACCGAGATCTGAACAAGGCAAGTCCAAAGGATGACTATCCTTTACCACACATTGACATGCTGGTTGACAGTACAACAAAGTTCAAAGTTTTCTCTTTCATGGATGGATTCTCGGGCTATAACCAGATTAAAATGGCGCCGAAAGACATGGAGAAAAATTCGTTCATTACCCCATGGGGTACTTTTTGTTAAAGGGTAACGTCGTTCGGTTTGAAGAACGCCGGGGCAACCTATCAAAGGGCCATGACTACTTTGTTTCATGACATGATACACAAGGAATTCGAGGTATATGTCGATGATATGATTGCAAAATCTAAGACAGAGGAGGAGCATGTGACCCACCTATCAAAGCTATTCGAGCGTCTGAGAAAATACAAACTCCGCTTGAATCCCAACAAGTTCACCTTCGGTGTCCGCTCGGGGAAACTCTTAGGGTTCATCGTCAGCCAGAAAGGAATTGAGGTTGATCCTGACAAGGTCAAGGCCATTCAAGAAATGCCTTCTCCGAAAACTGAAAAACAAGTTAATTCATATTCCTCATGACCGCGACACGTGCGCCGATTTTCAAATTACTGAAAAAAGACCAGGACTGCGTTTGGACAGAAGATTGCCAAACCGCCTTCGACAGTATTAAGGAATATCTACTGAATCCTCCGATTCGATCACCTCCAATGGAAGGAAGACCACTGATCATCTACCTCACAGTCTTGGAAGACTCAATGGGATGTGTACTTGGCTAACAGGACGAAACCAAATGAAAAGAGTCTGCCATTTACTATCTAAGCAAGAAGTTCACCGACTGTGAAACTCGGTACACAATGCTCGAGAAAACTTGATGTGCTTTGGCTTGGGCAGCCAAACGTCTGCACTAGTACATGATTCATCACACTACTTGGTTGGTCTCCGAGATGGACCCAATCAAGTATGTATTTTAAAAACCTGCTCTCACGGGAAGGATTGCCCGTTGGCAGATGTTGCTATCAGAATATGACATAGAGTACCATGCTCAAAAAGTCGTTAAAGGAAGTGTTTTGACCAATCATTTGGCTCATCAACCGATTGACGATCAAGAATCAATCGGGTTCGACTTCCCAAACGAAGATGTCATGTATCTAAAGATGAAAGACTGTGACGAACCGCTACCCAGTAAAGGGCCAGAACCAGGTTCCCAGTGGGGACTTATCTTTGACGGAGCAGTTAATCATTATGGAAACAGAATTGGGGCAATAATTGTTACCCCTCAGGGTACCCACATTCCTTTCACTGCCCGACTTATGTTCAAATGTACGAACAACGAGGCCGAATACAAAGCTTGTATTATGGGTCTCGAGGAAGCAATTGACTTAAGGATCAAAAACTTGGACGTATATGGCGACTCAGCCTTGGTTATCAATTAGATAAAAGGAGATTGGAACACATATCAATCAGGACTGGTTCCTTACAAAGATTATGCAAGAAGGTTGTTACCTTTCTTCAACAGAATCGAGTTTCATCATATCCCTCGTGAGGAGAATCACATGGTTGATGCCTTAGACACTCTCTCTTCTATGATTAGTGTAGGTCAATGGAATGACAGGCCTAAGATCGACATAATGCGCCTTGAAAGGCCCGCTTACATCTTCATGATTGAAGCAGTCATAGATGACAAACCTTGGTATTACGATATCAAATGCTTCCTTCAAAAATAAGAGTACCCTTTTGGGGCACTAAGAAAAGACAGAAAAACCCTCAGAAGACTGGCTGGGAACTACTTCCTGAGTGATGATACACTCTATAAGAGAAATTTTGACATGGTCTTGCTCCGATGCGTAGACAGACCAGAAGCAGACATGCTGATAAAAGAAATTCATGAAGGATCCTTTGGCACTCATGCCAACGGACACACAATGGCGAGAAAAATTCTAAGAGCAGGGTATTATTGGTTGACAATGGAATCCGACTGCTACAAGAACATGAGGAGGTGTCACAAGTGTCAGATATACTCTGACAAAATTCATGTACCGCCAACGCATATCAAAGTTCTCTCTTCCACGTGGCCTTTTTCCATATGTGGAATCGACATGATTGGCTTGATCGAGCCCAAAGCTACAAACGGACATCGGTTCATCCTGGTAGCCATTGATTACTTCACCAAGTGGGTCGAAGCAGCATTGTACGCTAATGTAACCCAACAAGTGGTGGTCCGATTTATCAAAAACAATATCATCTGCCGTTATGGTGTTCCGAGCTAGATCATTACTAATAATGGAGCAGTAGAAGCGGCTAACAAGAACATCAAGAAGATTGTTCAGAAGATGGTTGTAACCTACAAAGATTGGCACGAGATGCTACCTTTTGCTCTTCACGGTTATCGCACATCCGTCCGCACTTCAACAGGGGCAACCCCTTTCGCTCTAGTATATGGCATGGAAGCAGTGCTCCCCATAGAAGTAGAGATCCCGTCAATCTGAGTATTGATGGAAGCTAAGCTTACAGAAGCTGAATGGTGTCAAAGTCGACACGACGAACTCAACCTGATCGAAGAGAAACGAATAACGGCACTATGCCATGGTCAGTTGTATCAGCAAAGAATGAAGAAGGCGTTCGACAAAAAGGTCCGACCCCGCATCTTCAGGAAAGGAGACCTTGTGCTCAAGAAGATACAATCATTTCTCACTGATTCTCGGGGCAAATGGACTCCAAATTATGACGGCCCCTATATGGTCAAGAAAGCTTTCTCAGGCAGCGCCTTGAGACTTGCAACCATGGACGGAGAGGAATTTGCCTACCCCACAAACGTTGATGTAGTCAAGAAATACTTCGCCTAAAAAAAACGTCTCTGTGGACTGAAAACCCGAAAGGGCGGTCCAGGCAAAAGTTAGAGACAAAATAAAAAAAAAAATCATCCCGGTGGATTGGAAACATCGCGGTACAATCCAGGCAAAAGTTAGGGATAATGGCAAGTAACTATGTTCAATAGAGGCAAGTCCCTCGGCAGTAGTTACATCATCCGTCAGGAAAACTCCCGTTAAGGTCATCTTTGACAGAAGCTCAGGATGTCCCGAATTCGAAATTGGTAGAAGGATAGTGGTCGTTATGTTTCAACGTAGCCCTTTTCCCTGTAAATTACCATTTTCTAACTTTGTAAATACTCTTTGGAATCACGCGTTTGGCTGATCTCCATCTTATCAATAAAATTTGAGCCCTTGTGCTTTTGTTTGTAATTCTCATTTGTTTTAGCTTTACAGAACGACATTTTAATATGATTAACGATTCTTGAAATAAAACAAAAATGAATTTACTTGTAAAACTTTTTCTGCTTTAAAATAAAGATGACAATTTCTTTTGACTGTTAAACATCAAAAGAACATTAATCGCTTCTCCAGAAGTAAGCAAACTTTAAAGTGCAGAATCAAAGTACTCATTCTAACCCAGTACGCCTGAATGAAGGGATCAACTGTGTCAGAGACCTTGTTTCGTCTGACACGCCTCGGCAGAGCTCTTGCCTCCTAAGCCCGATCAACGGTTGTCCCCGCATGGACTATCTCTCCTGAGCAAGGCAAATTTGTTATCTCGAACCAGCCCACTGTGGCCGAGTATCCAGTCGTGTTCATCCGTTAATTTGTAGGTCACGTCAGTTTTGTCAGCATATACATACATGCATCATGCATTATTGATTTACATTCATATTCATATTGCATCACTATCACTCTAGTCGGTCTTGTCCCCTAGTGATAAGAGTCTTCTCAATCGAGTTGTCAGTTCTTTCCTCGTCAGGAAATGCAGCGTCTAAACGATCTCTCTCCTCCAGTTTATTTCTGGAATGAAGTTGGCTCCTTGTCCACTTTGATAACTTGAACCTCTGAAAAACCAGAGAGCCCTTAGTCAACATCACTCTTCGCCATTGAAGATGATATCATTGCTTTCCCGGATTAAGGAAAATACCGAGAGAAAGCCTCCTAATCAGAGCTTCGGTGGTACAGCAGTTTTTCCCCGAAAAAACCCACTGATGAAAAGGTCATCGGTACCTTAAATTGGATCCCATCATATGGCATTTCTTCGGGAAGATCCCGAGAAAAGTATGATGTAAGACCCCAAATGAAAGCAGTCTTTCAGGAGACTCGTCTTCCCCAGTATAAACAAATGGCGTCTCCAACAGATAAGTTTGTGCACCTCTATAACTCAGACGATTGGGCTCCCCAGCAAGTCTGACGTCAACTTTTTCCATCAAATGGCATCTCCCCAGGAAAATTCGGCGAGAAGTTTGAGGAAAACCGCTACGAATAGCGTCCTTTGTCAATAAAGTTTATTGACAAAAGAAACTAAGATCAGTTCCTTGGTAGGAAACTAGGATCGAGGGGAAGTTTAAATCAGAAACTAAGACCAGTTCCTTGGTAGGAAACCAGGATCGAGGGGAAGTTTAAATCAGAAACTAAGACCAGTTCCTTGGTAGGAAACCAGGATCGAGGGAAAGTTTAAATCAGAAACTAAGACCAGTTCCTTGGCTGAAGACCAGGATCGAGTGGAAGTTTACCTTTTTTAAGCATCATTGCTTAGCGAAAGAAGATGAATGTGTGAATTACCATTCGTAGACGCCGTCAAAATTTCAGATATTCCGATATTTAATCCTCTTGCACCTCGAATGCCCGAATACCTTCGCCATTCACACCTTCGTGTTCAAGAAGATTAAATAGGGGCATCTGTCATACCCCAAATTTTGACCACTAAGATTTCCCATCATTGTGCAAATCATCATCACAATATGGATATACCTTTATGCCTCATCAATCTCCTCAAGAAATTGTTGAGCATTCACCACAATCAAAATTAGGGCTTCAAGCCCTCTCTGAGTGCTTAGACAAAGGATCAATCAAGGAATGACATGATCTTCAACTTGTCTAAACCTATCAAACATCCATAATGGATCAAGAGGACTCCTACTTCAAGGATTAAGCACAAGGTTGCTCCCTTCTAGGTGGATCAAGCTTCAAGATCGCCAGTGTCGCCAAATTAGGGTTTTGGTCGACCAGGGCCTCCAGATGGAAATTTTCATCTGGGCATAAGCCAATGCTTCAAAGCATATCCTAATATACTCCATGGAACCTCATGGACCCAATCATCAAGTCAATTTGACCTCAAGGGATGCATACATCAAAAATCAGGAATTAGGGTTTCTTGACCTAATTCACCCTTAAGTTGACTTTTGGGACAAAACATGAACCAAGACCTCAAGACATGATTTTAGGGTCTCAAATGTACCATATTGATCCATTTGGAACAATGGGTTGATCTAAGAAGCTTGAGCAACAAGTTTCAATTTCATCTGAACCACAATTAGGGTTTTGCGAGAAAAGTCAACTGTAGCTTTGACTTTTGACCAGGACATGCTCCCAAACCCTAGGACATGATTCAATACACCCTATAACACCCATGGAACATGTCAATCAAGTTTGATTTAGGTCAAGAACATGATTTCATAGAGGATCGCACAGTTTGGAATTCATCTGATAAAAAGTCAACTGTGCACAAAAGTCAACTTTGACTTTTTGAGATTTTTCACAAAAATGGATTTTTAACCCTAAAATGATGTTAATGTATGATTTGAATAATCATTCATCAAGAAAAATCAAAGAAAGTGGGATAACTTGTAAAAGGGGTAACCATAAAAACTTAGAAAATTTTCTAAGTTATGAAAAAAAGTGACAAAGGTATCAACTTTGGAGGATCATAACTCCTAAACCACAAAGCCATTTTTTCCCATCTAAGGCATAATTTGTAGATCTCATTACCCTCTACAAAAGCTTCATATTGATCTATGTCCAAATTCCTCATGGATTTTGAGTTATGGAGTGATCAAAATCAAGAAAAGTCACTTTGTTCCAACACTTAGTGAAAATTTCACTAAGTCAGAATTTGCCTTACTTTTTTCCAAATGTAGGGGGATTTTTCACTTGGATCCAAAAGGTATCAAAACCAAATATGATAAGACAGTTGTTGTATCATATAAGGGCTTTCCAAAATGACCAAGAACATCACCAAATTCAATTTGAGCTTTGAGATATGGTAGTGGCAAGATGCCTTGCTGAAATCTGCCAAGGCAAGGCAGATTTTTGCACTTTTGGTCGATTTGCCAAAATCAGCCAATTCCAAGCCTTGTCATCACTTTGGACACATCTGAGGGTTGAATCTAAAGGGGACAATCACTGAGCCAAGCCTCCAAAGTCCTTGGAACAAGAAATAGCATGCCAAACCTAGAATTGCCTAAAATAGGGACATGACTCCAATTTTGGATTGGAGCATTCAATGGAAGCACCAAGGTGGCATGGACTGAGCTAGTAGCAAATGAATTCAGTCAAGACTTATCCAAGACCAAGGGGACCAGCAGCCAGTGCCCTAACCTCTAGTCAATGGCTAGAGGAGACTTGAATTTTCATTTGCCAACATTGGCTAACCCTACTCAGCAGTTGCCATTCACTCTTCCTTGCAAAACAAACTTGCTCTACTATAAATAGAGCTCAATTGTGATCAGTTTAAGTACACCAAAGGCCTACAACACTTTCCTTTCTCAAAATCCACCTCTCACTCTCAAAAATGCCTTTCTTAGCAAGTCACTATCGGGTTTTTCATTAGAGAGCAATTCCACTCAAACCAATCACACACACACCTCACATACATCATATGGGAGCTGATCAAATACTTAAATAATACCTAGAACACTGATTTCTCAGAATCACCAGTCAATTGCTCAAGGTTTTAACCAAGTTGCAGTTGAGATGCCATGAAGTGATCCAGCCAATTTCCATCAAGTCTAAGCATTCAAACACACTCCATAGAGTGTAGGGAAGCTGTTCAGATCATCACAACTCATCTGTAACACCTCCAACTCAGAAATCAATTTGCTCTTGCTGTCATGACCTAGAGGTAAGCCTAAACTTGGTCATCTCTCAATCTATGCATATTTCCTCGCACAATACTTTTGCCAAATGTTCATAATCATGCATGGAATGTTTCCCCTCAAGTAATTGCTTTGTTTGAATCGTGTATCAAAAATCCCAGCATTCATGCAGAATTTAGGGTTCTTGAGGATTTGTCGCGATTTCTTGTTTTATGCTTAATTTAAATGCAATTAATTGTCATAAACATGATCGTGAGGTGAAAACGAGCAATTTGATATGTGGATTGCATGATATAGTCAAGTATTCAGTGAGATTGGATAGAAAATGCAAATCTGGGTAAAACTGAAAAACGCGCGTGTTCTTCAGCTGTTCTTGGCGCCATTTCTCTCAAATTCAAATATTTGAATTTTGTGGTTTTATTTAATTGATTCAAAAATTAATTTCTCTCTGAGTTTTAATGATTTTGAGTTGATTTTTTTTAATATTTCACAAAAATGTTGAAATATTTTATTTTCCCAAAAAATCCCAAAAATATTATTTATTTCATATAATTGATATTTTTGCAAAGAATTAGTGTTTTAATTGTTTTTGACATTTAAAATATTTTTTCCTTATTGATTTTGCAAATTTTAATGATTTCTAATCATTTTGTAGGGCAAAACTTGATTTATGAAGCATTAATCCAAGATCACAATTTGTTTTCCATATGTTAAACAATTTTGATCATTTTAATTGAATATTTTATTCAATTAAAACACATTTTAAAAACAAATTAGGGTTTTTGATTAATTCAACCCTCAAAAATCATTTTCAAAACAATTTGTGGACCTCTAATAGAGTGTAAGACCCAAGCCTTTTTGTAAAATAACCTTTTGGGCCTCTTGAGAGAGTGTAAGACCCAAACCCCCTTGTACAAACAACTTTGGTCCTCACTTATTGTATAAGTCCCTCTGTACAAGTGAACGGCGCGATCGTCGCCTTTTAAAAAATCAATTGGGCTTCTCCTCGAGCTATAAGACCCATTCAAAACACTTTGGGCCTCTAATAGAGTGTAAGACCCAATCCCCTTTTAACCAAAACAAAATTTGGGCCTCAGATATTGTATAAGTCCCTCTGTGTTAAAAGAAAATCTCGGCGCGATCGCCATTTCAAAACAAAAAACATCTGGGCCTACCCTCGTGTTATAAGCCCCACTCTTTTTCTTTAAACCTTTTGGACCTCTTGAGAGAGTGTAAGACCCAAATCCCTTTGTACAGCAAACAATTTTTGGGCCTCAATCACTTGTATAAGTCCCTCTGTACAAATTCAACAGTGCGATCACTGATAAAACCCTGGGCCTCTCCTTGAGCTGTAAGCCCCAAATCTTTCTTTTTCAAAGCACTTTCTCCTTTGATTTTGAAATATACTGTTGTTATCAAAGATTTCTTTGTTGAACAAACTAACCAAACAGCATGGAAGCTCTACAACCGAGTAACTGTTTACCCGCTTTCATTTACCGTTTTCATATACATATAACTGTATTGTGGGGCTGTTTCGCTGTAAGTCTTCTTTCATAAACTCATATCGAATGTGTAATAATAGTATAGATATTTAGAGTTTCCCCGGCAACTACGTCTAGCATTAAGCCCATTGATCACTCTTAAATAGTCAAAACTAGATCCCCATAGGATTACCAGACACAGTCTTCCCTCCTTTTGGGGTTAAACAATATGGAGATGTGAAAGGCGGATTCTTTTTGAACCCTTTCTTAGACTATCACTGGTAGAAGTTGTCAAAGAAACTCTACTCCCCAGAGATGATCTCTTCTCCGTGAATTGCATCCCTTGAGTTTCTTCCAAATTATCGAACTTTCATGGCTTGATCTAATCTTTGTGAATAGCCTGTCTTGAATTTCTCGGGGTTTGGGGACCTACAGGCTTCTTAAAAGCACCTTTAGGAATTGTCAAGAAACTCTACTCCCCAGAGATGATCTCTTCTCCGTGAATTGCATCCCTTGAGTTTCTTCCAAATTCTCGAACTTTCGTGGCTTGATCTATTCTTTGTGAAAAGCATGTCTTGAATTTCTCGGGGTTTGGGGACCCACAGGCTTCCTAAAAGCATCCCCTCCTCCTCTTGGGCGTTGTACAAGGACCCGTCGGCTTCTTGGAAGTATTCACAGCCTCCTCTTAGGCTTTGTATAAATGATTTCTTCCTCCTGGAATGATAGCCTCCTTTAGGGCTTAGTACAAATTGTCCCTCGGCTTCTTAAAAGTTTCCAGCCTCCTCTTGGGCTTCGTACAAATTGTCCCGACGACCTCCTAAAGGTATAGGAACAGAAATCAGTCATCTTAATAGAACAGTCTTTCCAAGAGTCTACTACTGTTTCTCAAAGCATAGTACAAGAGATAAAACTCTAGACTTGGACAGTCTAATTTCCTTGAGTCTCAAAGACATTCTCAAGCACCCTTCAAGAATAGGAAGGAACCCCGTAGACTCGGACAGTCTCAATACCCTTTGGATTTCCCATTTCCTCAAAGAAAAGGAAACATCCCTGATCCTCGAATCAAAATCCTTGAGTACAGCATTACTCGTATATGAATTGATTTTCTCTTTGAACCCATATACTAGTCACTCAACTGAAATAGTACCCTCTTTTGCCTCCATCTCGGGCTTCGTACGAGATACTAAAAGATTCTCTTGTTGAGTCAAACACCTCTTAGCCTCCGTCTTGGGCATCGTACGAGACACACAAAAAACACTCCATTGTTGAGTATAAAAAACCCTTTTAGCCTCTTTCTCGGGCTTCGTACGAGACACATAAAAAACACCCTCTTGTTGGGCCAATAGCCTCCTCTTAGGTTTTGTATAAGAAAACCACTGGTTGATCCAATCAACCTTTTAGCATCAAAGTTGTGCCTCGTTCACAGTACACAAACATCAACAACTTCTTCCCCTTCATCTAATCGCTGTAAGCGGCAAGCCTCTGGATTATTTACATCCATGCCACTGTCCCTCTTTTAGCATGAAAAATTCCTAAGGAAAGATAGCATTGCTCTACACTGAGTTAAAGTCTTCTCCTTCAGGTTGGAAATCCCCTATAAAGGAAATTATGGCATTGCCGGATTCACACATCCCGGTTAAAGTAATTCTCCTTTATAAACGGTTCTGACAGACAAACCCCTCTTTAGAGATGACTAATTCTCTCTAAAGTCAACACCCTTTAGCTTCACATCTTGGGCTTCAAACAAGATACAAATAGACCCTTCAGCTTCACATCTTGGGCTTTGAACAAGATACAAACTACCTTTAAGTTTCACGTCTTGGGCTTTGAACAAGACACCAAAACACCATTTCCTCCCATAGAATAGGAGGAACTACGATCGCTCTGATTTCCCTGTTTTGGTAAACGGGAATACGTAGGCATAAGATTGAAAGAAAAATCTAGGCGAGCACACTAAACAAAAACCCAAAATCCCGTATATTAGTCAAAACATCCTAGTCCGTATTCCCCGCTAAAAGTTTAAATTCCCTGAAAATAACCTAAGAGAGGCCACCCACATTGATAGCATCTGTAACCTAACAGACCGCTGTTTAAACTCAGTATGCAAGCAGGGTTAATTGGAGACATCTATTTCCCTTCCTTAGTCAGCTCACAATAGGATAAAAAATGAATCGACCTATAGTAAACCCCCAAGGAGCGACAGTGCTTAAGAAACACGTCCAGTTTCGTTCGCTACACCCGGTCCAAGAAAAGGAAAGTACCAGAATTAGCACCCGGGTTCTCCTCAGAGAGGACTCGAGACCCATTAGCTTAGGCTTCTGTTTCTGCACCTTGTAATCTACTGTATTTCTATTTTCGTAATCCTTTGAATTCAATAAAACGGGGTTTCCCCACTGTTTGATATTTGCAATCTAATTGTCGATGTTTACTTTGAATAAACAAAAAAATTAATAATCATTGCATTCATCATTCTCATGTCACGTATTCTTCTTACCTACGAATCTCACATTTATGTCTCGGTTCTAGAGTCAAAATGTCTCATTCGTACAATACTCGGGCCAATCATCAGAAAAAGATGGATGATCTCGAGGAAGAGAACAGAGAGTTGAGAGAAGAGATCGACACTCTGAGAGAGGATATGAGAAAGCTTTGTAACGACATGCAAGCCATGGAAGAAGCTCAGCTACAAAGGACTGTGATCTCAGAGATCACCTCAACGCCCATAGTGGAAAAGTCCGATCCTAGGTACAAAATGCCGAAAGATCGTCCTTGGGGCATGCCACTTAACTATATCCCGGAAGGATATATCCCATTGATCAATGAGGATCAGGGGACCGCAGCAGGAACCGCTGGGCCTGAAGGTTACAAACTTCAGGAAAGCGAAGATGCCAGGGGCATGACAGCAACTCCTGAAGGTTACAAACTTTGGGAGGCACCGAGAGTCTCGGCCATAATGACTATACCACCACCCGTGGTACACACTGTCCCGGAAGGACAGATTCCACAGATACCTTCTAGTGGAAACGACAACATGTTCGAAAGAATGAATGAGTTCCAGGAACAGTTCCTGGGAATGCAGAAAGAACTGCGAGCCCTTCGTGGTCAGGATTTATTTGGAAAGGACGCCGCAGATCTCTGCTTGGTCCCAAATGTGAAAGTCCCGCACAAATTCCAGGTGCCCGACTTTGAAAAGTACAAGGGTAAATCTTGCCCTCAGAGTCACTTGGTGATGTACGCTCGGTGAATGTCAGCTCAGATAGAGAATCAGGACCTACTAATTCACTACTTTCAGGATAGTTTAACAGGTGCCTAACTAAAATGGTACATGGGTTTAAACCGTGCTACGATTAGCACTTTCAAAGATCTTGGCACTGCCTTCGTCCAACAATGTAAATACAATCTAGACATGGCACTCGACAGAGATCAACTCAGATCAATGTCACAAAAGGACAAAGAAACCTTTAAGGAATACGCTCAGAGATGGCGTGAAATTGCCGCTCAAATATGTCCACCTCTTGAGGAAAAAAAGATGACAAAGATCTTCTTAAAGAACTTAAGCTCATTTTATTATGACAGAATGGTTGCCAGTGCGCCCAATAACTTCACCGAGATGGTCGGTATGGGAGTTCGTCTTGAGGAAACCGTCCGAGAAGGGCGTCTAGTCAAAGAAACTGGATCATCAAGTAGTACAAAGCGATACGGTAGTGCTCTCCCTAAGAAAAAAGAGCAAGACATTGGGAATATCTCTCTCGGAAAGAAAAGGCTGCGTTATCAGCCAGTAGCGGCTGTGACTCCTGCTATTAATCCTGCACCTATTTCTACGTATCAACCTCAGGTTACGTAGAGCCAACCTAATCAGCAAAGGACTCAACAGCCTCTTCAGCAGGTTCGTCCTCCATACAATAACAACCGTACAACGCGGCCACCAGGATTTGATCCTATACCCGTATTGTACGCAGAACTCTTTCCGTTACTACTGGCTAAAGGGCATGTCTAGACTAAGTCCCATCTTACAGTACCGGAAAATCTGCCTTTTTGGTTTAAGGTGGATCAGACTTGCCCTTACCATCAAGGAGGACCAGGGCATAACATAGAGAACTGTCTCAGTTTCAAATCCGATGTGCAAAAGCTTGTTAGGAGCGGGGTCTTATCTTTTAAGGATACAAATCCTAATGTTCTCCCAAACCCGCTACCTCAACACAAGAAAACTACGGTCAATTTGGTAGAAGGAGAGACTAACGACGTCTATCAGATTCATGATGTACTCTTGTTAAGGACCAATCTGGTCAAGATGCATTGTAGACAGAGTGGATATGGCTATGTGCCACCTTATAACTATCACTAGTGTGATATCTGATCTAAAAGCAATCGAGGATGTTCTGTGGTGTAATCAGCTCTACAGGAACAGATGGATCTCAGATGGATCCAAGAGCACCGAGTTCGTGGAGTTAACATGGTTTACCCGAATTCTAACATCATTCAGAACCACGACATCAGTGCAATGAAAGTCAACTTGGTGGCGATGCACTCCAGGCAAAGCCAGTATCATAATCTGCCGCGGCACGATTACAATTCCTGTCTGACTTGCTCGGTAAACAAATAGGGATGCTCTTTTGTACAAGAGGCCCTCCAGCGTCAGATGGATCTTGGATGGATCCAGGACTACTATGATAGGAATCCCTATCAGATCAACATGATTCAAATCTTCGATATTCGCTTGATGAATATCTGTCTGGTGGAGTTACATGCTAAATAGGTCCGGCTCGGTTTCCTGGTATCACATGATTATCAGAGCTGTAGGGCGGGTTGCGAAAATGATCAAGGTCGTGCCCTTGTCCAGGAAACCCTTCAGCACTTGTTGAACCACTGGTGGCTTCCAATCTATATGGATGAAGACACCCAGCAAATTAGTATTAGCAACGGGAACCCTACTGGGCATCAATGTCGGGACGTTCGATCTATGGAAACTGACCTAGTGAGGTTACATTGTATTCAAAGCGGACGTGGCCAGGTGCCACCACACAACTATGAACGTTGTAGAGTCTGTTCGGAAAGTAACCAAGGATGTTACCTTGTGCGAGAAGCTCTTCAGGGTCAGTTGGATCGTAGAGAGATTCACCCATATCCGGGTGCCGGACCAATCAACTGGGCGCCAGACTACCTTGCTGATCAAATTGAGGATGTTGTCGTAATCCCTGATCATCAGAGGGCTAGGGATGTTTGTACCATTATCCCTCTACTTGACGAATCGAGAGTTCCCAACCAGGAGCGGATCGAAATTGCTTACGTTGGTCGGAAAAATCAGAAGGCTCCCATAGTCATCTATCTTCCGGGACCATTACCGTATGAATTAACTAAGGCAATCCCTTACAAATACGGTGCAACAATAGTTGAAAATGGAAAGGAAATTCCATTACCCTCCGTTGTGATTATTGCAGACAACAGTCGAGTAACACGGAGCGGTCGAATCTTCAATCGAGGAGTTGGAGAACTTAACAAAGAAAAGGAACCTTAAACAGAAGTTCCCAATCCACTAGTCGGTCAATCCAGTAATCCCGACCTTTTGAAAAACAATGATGAGATGCTGAAGCTCATCCAAAGGAGTGAATACAACATTGTTGATCAACTGTTACAAACTCCTTCAAAGATCTCGGTATTATCACTTTTACTCAGTTCAGAAGCGCACAGGAGGCTCTACAGAAAGTCTTGGAGCAAGCCTTTGTGGAATAGGATGTAACAATCAGACAGTTTGATAGCATTGTCTCTAATATCACTTCTTGCAATAACTTGGGATTTAGTGATGTGGAATTACCTGAAGAGGGTCGCCGTCATAACATGGCGCTCAATATCACGGTCAGCTGCCAGGGCGATGATTTAGCCAGCGTACTGGTAGACACAGGGTCAGCCCTGAATGTTATGCCGAAGTCCACTTTGATGCAATTATCCTACAAAGGACCCCCGATGAGAGCCAGTGAGGTTATCGTCAAAGCATTTGATAGGTCTCGGAAAACGGTTATCGGCGAAGTCGACCTTCCCATAACTATTGGTCTTCACACTTTCCAAGTCGCTTTCCAGGTCATGGTAATCTGGGCAACGTACAGTTGTTTATTAGGAAGACCTTGGATACATCAGGCCGGGGCGGTCACTTCAACCCTCCACCAAAAGCTAAAGTTCGTCAAGAACAATCAACTCGTCACAGTTTGTAGGGAGCAAGCATTGCTCGTGAGTAACTTATCATCATCTACTGGTGTAGAACCCGAGGAGGTTGTTGGGACTCAGTTCCAAGCGCTTTTGGTGAGCAAGGACAATCAATCCGAAGAGGGAACTTTCATTTCCTCATACAAAGATGCTATCAAAGCGGTCGAGAGTACCAATATAAAAGGATGGGGACAACTTGTCATTCCTACTGACAATAAAACAAAGAAGGGTCTTGGTTTTTCTGCAACCTGTACCCAGACAGCTACTACCAGCAATGAAAGTCTTCATCCCATTCAAGACTTCTTCCACAGTGGAGGTTTCCTTCACCCAGTGCCTCAAGAAGTGCATACCATCAATAAAGATGATTCCTCTGATATGGAGGAAGAATGGGAGTCCTATCTTAACAAGGACGGTTATATGTCTCAGGACAAAACACATACTCCCTTTTGCTTTCCTACACAAAGTCCGAGATTTATACCCAGGTCAGACGTCGAAATGATATACGGAGATTGTGATCCGGAAGGATGTCGTGCTCCGCCAAATTCATTAGAGGAAGACACTCTGATGAAGGACAACTTTGACCAGAACTATTATGGCCGATGGATGGCCTACCAATCTGGCAGTCATATCCAGGAGACTTGAGGAAAGGAAATCAGCCGAACAATGAAAATCAGCTGAGCATCATTAAAAAGAATACCTGTGTCCCCACCATGTCATGGGATCAACAATCAGGTCATTCAGAAAATATCCAGTACGACGATGAATTTGCAACATTTGCAGGACTTGAATTCATCAACTATGCTTTTCCAGAGGTCAATGTCATCGAGAAGGATGACTCATCCAGTTCCAAAGAAGTGTGGGACACCCTGGGATAACCAAGTGGGAAATATGACTATATGGTCAAGTACACTGCTCCCGAAAGCTCTCGTATCAGGCTCGAAGACATCCAGCCAACTGGATGGAGAGATACAACTGAGAGTACAAATACAATGCAAAATGCAACAGAGGAATCCTCCTACGACAACTCTGCCTGGGAGACAGATTCCAATGATCCTGCTCCACCAGAAATCAGCGTTATTTCTGAAGACAAATCAAGGAAGGTGCCAGACTTTGTGATTCATCGAGGAGTTCGGCGCCAATGGGTTGCTGTCGATGTTCCGAAGATTGTTCATAAGTCAAAGTAATTGTCGTCTTTAATCTTTCACCCTGCCCAGGTGAAACAGATGTTTTGATAGGGCTCACTTTCTGTAAATTTCCCTCTTCTCTTTGTCCAAAGCGACAGAGTTTGTTTTATAGGGCTGTAGTTTCAAGAATAGACTTGTTCATTAATAAAATAACGTCGTTCTGTAATTTCTGCACTTATTGTTGTTTTCTCTTTTCACATTTTTTCAGAAAATGGTAATCCTAAAAAACAACTCACTAATAAAAACAAGCAGTTTTCCAAAAAAAAACTGCACACACTCTTGCATTTCCTCTATCTCTTCTAAACACAAATCATACCGTCATGCAGATTGTTTGTTTTAAACCTCATTGAAACATACGATCCGATGCCTTATCCCAACTTTGAGTTCCCAATATTCGGGGCTGAAGAAGAAGATGACAACAAAATTCCAGAAGAGATCTCCCGACTACTCAGACAAGAGGAAAGGTCCATCGAACCTCACAAAGAGCCGTTGGAAACGGTAAACTTACGTTCAGAAAGAGAGAGAAAAGAAATCAGGATTGGGGCACTTCTCAGTCTAACTGCCAGAGAGAGTTTGGTAAAGCTTCTCAAAGAATTCCCCGATGTATTCGCTTGGTCCTATCAGGATATGCCAGGGTTGGATACCAGCATCATGGAACATCACTTACCATTAAGATCAAAATGTCCACCAGTCAAACAGAGGTTGACGAACCCATCTGTACATGGCCATCAAAATCAAAGAGGAGGTACAGAAACAGATTGACGCGGGTTTCCTCGCCACATCAGAATATCCTCAATGGTTAACCAACATCGTAGCTGTTCCCAAAAAGGACGAAAAGGTCCGAATGTGTGTGGATTACAGAGATCTAAACAAGGCTAGTCCAAAGGACGACTTTCCTTTACCACACATTGACATGCTGGTAGACAGTACAACAAAGTTCAAAGTTTTCTCCTTCATGGATGGATTCTCGGGCTATAACCAGATCAAAATGGCGCCGAAAGACATGGAGAAAACTTCGTTCATCACCCCATGGGGCACCTTTTGTTACAAGGAATGCCGCTCGGTTTGAAGAACGCCGGGGCAACCTATCAAAGGGCCATGACTACTCTTTTTCATGACATGATACACAAGGAAATCGAGGTATATGTCGATGATATGATTGTCAAATCTAAGACAGAAGAGGAGCATGTGACCCACCTGTCAAAACTATTCGAGCGTTTGAGAAAGTACAAACTCCGCTTGAATCCCAACAAGTGCACCTTCAGTGTCCGTTCAGGGAAACTCTTAGGGTTCATCGTCAGCCAGAAAGGAATTGAGGTTGATCCTGACAAGGTCAAGGCCATTCAAGAAATGCCTTCTTCGAAAACTGAAAAACAAGTCAGAGGATTTCTGGGACGTTTGAACTACATCTCCAGATTCATATTCCTCATGACCGCGACGTGTGCGTCAATCTTCAAATTACTTAAAAAGAATCAGGATTGCGTTTGGACAAAAGATTGTCAAACCGCCTTCGACAGTATTAAGGAATACCTGTTGAATCTGTCGATTCTATCACCTCTAGTGGAAGGAAGGCCGATGATCATCTACTTAACAGTCTTGGAGGACTCCATGGGCTATGTGCTTGGCCAACAAGACGAAACGAAACGAAAAGAGTCTGTCATCTACTATTTGAGCAAGAAATTCACCGACTGCAAGACTCGGTACACTATGCTTGAGAAAACTTGCTGCGCTTTGGCTTGGGCAGCCAAATGTCTTTGCCAGTACATGGTTCGTCACACTACTTGGTTGATCTCCGAAATGGATCCTATCAAGTATGTCTTTGAAAAACCTGCTCTCACGGGAAGGATTGCCCGTTGGCAAATGTTGTTATCAGAATATGACATAGAGTACCATGCTCAGAAAGCCGTTAAAAGGATTATTTTAGCCGATCATTTGGCTCATCAACTGATTGACGATTAGGAATCAATCGGGTTTGACTTCCCAGACGAAGATGTCATGTATCTAAAAATGAAAGACTGCGATGAACCGCTACCTAGTGAAGGGCCAGAACCAGGTTCCCAGTGGGGACTAATCTTTGACGGAGCTGTCAATCATTACGGAAGCGGAATTGGGGAAATCATTGTTACCCCTCAGGGTACCCACATTCCTTTCACCGCCAGACTTACGTTCCAGTGTACAAACAACGAGGCCGAATACGAAGCTTGTATTATGGATCTCGAGGAAGCGATTGATTTAAGGATCAAAAACTTGGACGTATATGGCGACTCAGCCCTGGTTATCAATCAGATTAAAGGAGATTGGAACACATACTAATCAGGATTGATCCCTTACAAAGACTACGCGAGAAGGTTGCTACCCTTCTTCAACAGAATTGAGTTTCATCACATCCCTCATGAGGAGAATCACATGGCTGATGCCTTAGCCACCCTTTCGTCCATGATTAGTGTAGGCCAATGGAACGACCTACCTAAGATCGACATAATGTGCCTTGAAAGGCCCGCTTACATCTTCACGATTGAAGCAGTCATAGACGACAAACCTTGGTATCACGATATCAAATGCTTCCTTTAGAAATAAGAGTACCCACCTGGGGCACTAAGAAAAGACAGGAAAACCCTCAGAAGACTGGCAGGCAGTTTCTTCCTGAGCGGTGATACTCTCTATAAGAGAAATTTTGACATGGTCTAGCTCCGATGCGTCGATAGACCAGAGGCAGACATGTTGATAAAAGAAATTCACGAAGGATCCTTTGGCACACATGCCACCAGACATACAATGGCGAGAAAAATTTTGAGAGCAGGGTACTATTGGTTGACAATGGAATCTGACTACTACAAGTACATGAGGAAGTGTCACAAGTGTCAGATATACTCCGACAAAATCCATGTACCACCAACACATCTCAAAGTTCTTTCTTCCCCATGGCCTTTTTCCATATGGGGAATCGACATGATTGGCATGATTGAACCTAAAGCTACAAACGGACATCGGTTCATTCTGGTAGCCATTGATTACTTCACCAAGTGGGTCGAAGCAGCGTCGTACGCTAATGTAACCCGACAAGTGGTGGTCCGATTTATCAAAAACAATCTCATCTGCCGTTATGGTGTTCCGAGCCAGATCATTACTGATAATGGATCTAACTTGAACAATAAGATGATGAAAGAGTAATGCGCAGAGTTCAAGATCGAACACCATAACTCATCTCCCTACCGACCCAAGATGAACGGAGCGGTAGAAGCGGCTAACAAGAACATCAAGAGGATCGTTCAAAATATGGTTGTAACCTACAAAGACTGGCACAAGATGCTACCCTTTGCTCTTCACGGTTATCACACATATGTCCGTACTTCAACAGGGGCAACCCCTTTCTCTCTAGTATATGGCATGGAGGCAGTGCTCCCCGTCGAAGTAGAGATCCCATCAATCCGGGTATTGATGGAAGCTAAGCTAACAAAAGTTGAATGGTGTCAAAGTCGACACGAAGAACTAAATCTGATTGAAGAGAAGCGAATCACGGCACTATGCCACGGTCAGTTGTATCAGCAAAGAATGAAGAAGGCGTTCGACAAAAAGGTTCGACCTCGCATCTTCAGGAAAGGAGACCTTGTGCTCAAGAAGATACAATCATTTCTCACTGATTCTCGGGGCAAGTGGACTCCGAATTATGATGGCCCCTATGTGGTCAAGAGAGCTTTCTCAGGCGGTGCCTTGAGACTTGCAACCATGGATGGAGATGAATTTTCCTACCCCACAAATGTTGATGTAGTCAAGAAATACTTCGCCTAAAAAAAACGTCTCGGTGGATTGAAAACCCGAAAGGGCAGTCCAGGCAAAAATTAGAGACAAAGTCAAAAAATCATCCCGGTGGATTGGAAATCTCAAAGTAGAATCCAGGCAAAAGTTAGGGATAATGGCAAGTAACTACGTCTGATCAGTTCCGCTCCTCAGCAGTCATGCCATCCATCGGAAACTCCAGTCAAGGCCATCTTCGACAGAAGCTCTAGATGCCCTGAATTCAAAGTTGGTAGAAGGATAGCGGTTGTTATGTTTCAACATGGCCCCTTTTCCATGTAAATTGCCATTTTTATAACTTTGTAAATACTCTATGGAATCACGCGTTTGGCTGATTTCCATCCTATCAATAAAAATTGAGCCCTTGTGCTTTTATTTGCAATTCATATTTATTTTAGCTTTACAGAACGACATTTTAACATGATTAACGATTCTTGAAACGAAACAAAAATGAATTTACTTGTAAAAAACTTTTTCTTCTTTTACAATAAAGATGGCAATTTCTTTTGACTATTGAACATCAGAAGAACATCAATCGCTTCTCCAGAAGTAAGCAAGCTTCAAAGTGCAGAATCAAAGTACTCCTTCTGAACCAGTGTGCCTGAATGAAGGATCTATAGTGTCAGATGCGAATATTCCGTCCGACACCCCCGGCAGAGTTCTTATCTCCTAAGCCCGACCAACGTAGCTCCCCAAGAGGACTACTTCTCCTAAGCAAGGCAAAATTGCTATCTTGAACCAGCAGTACTTCTTCGCCCCGCGATGGCCGAGTATCCAGTCATGTTCATCTATTAGCCTGTATGTCGCGTCAGTTTTGTCAGCATATACATACATACATCATGCATTATTGATTTGCATTCATATTCATATTGCATCACTATCACTCCCGTCGGTCTTGTCCCCTAGTGATACCAGTCCTCTCAATCGAGTTGTCAGTTCTTTCCTCGTTAGGAAAGGTTGTGTCAGAACAATCTCTCTTCTCTAGTTTATTTCTGGATCAGAATTGGACCTTGACCACTTTGATAACTTGAACCTCTGAAAGACCAGAGAACCTTCAACCGATGTCACTCTTCGCCATTGAAGGTGATATTTTCGCTTTCCCGGATTAAGGAAAATCCCTAGAGGAAGCCTCTTAAGCAGAGATTCGGCAATACAGCAGTTTTTCTCCGAAAAATAAAAACCACTGATGAAAAGGTCATCAGCACCTCAAAATTGGATCACATCATATGGCGTTTCTCTGGGAAGATCCCGAGAAAAGTATGATGCAATATCCCCAAGCGTGAAAGCAGTCTCTCAAGAGACTCGTTTTCCCCAGTAGAGTCGGTAAATGGCGTCTCCAAACTGAGAAGTTTGTACACCTCTACAACTCAGGCGAATGGGTTCCCCAGCGAGTCTGACCTCAAAATTTTTCTATCAAATGGCATCTCCCCAGGAAAATTCGGCGAGAAGTTTGAGGAAAATCGCTACAAATAGCGTCCCTTGTCAAGAAAGTTTATTGACAAAAGAAACTGAGACCAGTTCCTTGGTAGGAAACCAGGATCGAGGGGAAGTTTATTTTAGAAACTAAGACCAGTTCCTTGGTAGGAAACCAGGATCGAGGGGAAGTTTGAATCAGAAACTAAGACCAGTTCCTTGGTAGGAAACCAGGATCGAGGGGAAGTTTGAATCAGAAACTAAGACCAGATCCTTGGTAGGAAACCAGGATCGAGGGGAAGTTTTTACCTTTTCTAAGCATCATTGCTTAAAAAAAGAAGAAGGATGCACAAGCTTCCATTCTTAACCACCATCAAAATTTTGGGTATTCCGATATTTAATCCTCTTGCACCCCGAATGCCCGGATACCTTTGCCATTCACACCTTCGGGTCCAAGAAGATTAAATAGGGGTATCTGTCATACCCCAAATTTTGACCACTAAGATTTTCCATCATAGTGAAAATCATCCTCACAATATGGAGGAACCATCATACCTCATCAGTCTCCCCAAAGATGGGTGAGCATCCACTACAATCAAATTTAGGGTTTCCAGCCCTCTCAGAGCTCTTAGACAAAGGATCAATCAAGAAATGACATGATCTTCAACTTGTCTAGACTCTCAAATATCCACAAGGGATCAAGAGGACTCCCACTTCAAGGATTAAGCACAAGGCTGCTCCCTTCTAGGTGGATCAAGCCTTAAGATCGCAAGTGTCCCAAATTAGGGTTTGGTCGACCAGGGCCTCCAGATGGAAATTTTCCTATGGGCATGAGCCAATGCTTCAAGTCATAACCTATGATGCTCCAAGGGACATCATAAACCCAATCATCAAGTCAATTTAGCCTCTGGGGAAGCATTCATCAAAAATCAAGAATTAGGGTTTCTTGACCTAATTCACCCCTAAGTTGACTTTGGGGACCAATCATGAGCCAAGACCTCAAGAGATGATTTGAGGGTCTCTAATAAACTACATTAATCCATTTGCAACAATGGATTAATCCAAGAAGCTTGAGCAACAAGTCTCAATTTCATCAGAGCCACAATTAGGGTTTCGCGAGAAAAGTCAACTGTAGCTTTGACTTTAGACCAGGACATGCTCCCAAACCCTAGGACATGATTCAATATACCCTATAACACCCATGGAACATGTCCATCAAGTTTGATTTAGGTCAAGGACATGATTTCCTAACGGATCGCACAGTTTGGAATTCATCTGACAAAAAGTCAACTGTGCACAAAAGTCAACTTTGACTTTTTGTGATTTTTCACAAAAATGGTTTTTTAACCCTAAAATGATGTTAATGTATGATTTAAATCATCATTCATCAAGAAAAACCAAGAAAATTGGGATAACTTGTAAAAGGGGTAACTATAAAAACTTAGAAAATTTTCTAAGTTATGAACAAAGTGGCAAGTGTACCAACTTTGGAGGATCATAACTCCTAAACCACAAAGCCATTTTTCCCCATCCAAAGCTTGATTTGTAGATCTCATTACCCTCTACAAAAGCTTAAAACTGACCCCCCCTCCAAATTCCTCATGGATTTTGAGTTATGGAATGATTAAAATCACAAAAAGTGAAAATGTCACTTTTTTCCAACACTTAGTGAAATTTTCACTAAGTCAGAATCTGCCTTCACTTTTTTCCAAATGTAGGGGGGTTTATCACTTGGATCCAAAAGGTATCAAAACCAAATATAATCAAAAAGTTGTTGTATCAAATGAGGGCTTTCCAAAATGACCAAGAACATCACCAAATTCCACTTGAGCCATGAGATATGACAAGGGCAATATGCCTTGCTGAAAACTGCCAAGGCTAGGCAGAATTTTGCATTTTTGCTCGATTTGGCAAAATCAGCCAATTCCAAGCCTTGTCAACATCTTGGACACATCTGAGGATCAAATCTAAAGGGGACAAACACTGAGTCAAGCCTCCAAAGTCCTTGGAACAAGAAGTATCATGCCAAACCTAGAATTTCCTAAAAGAGGGACAAGACTCTAATTTTGGATTTGAGCATTCAATGCATACACCAAGGTGGCATGGACTGAGCCATTTGCAACTGAATTCAGTCAAGACTTATCCAAGACCAAGGGAACCACAGCCCTGTGCCCTAACCTCTAGTCAATGGCTAGAGGAGACTTGGATTCCAAAGTGCAACCATTGGCCAAACCTCTGCTGCAGTTACCAATCACTATTGATCCCAAAACAAACTTGCTCTACTATAAATAGAGCTCATTTGTGCTTAGTTTGAGTACACCAAAGTCATCAAACAGATGCTTTCCTCGAAATCCCTTTCTTTAGGCAAAAATACCTTCTTTAGTAAGGTAACTCTGAGTTTTTGAGTTAGAGAGCATTTCCATCACAGCTCATGATCCTAACACCTCATAAACGTCATATGTAGGTGATCCAAACTCACAGAAGTGACCTGTAATCCTTAAATCACAAAGTCACCTCTCAAAACCTCAAAATAGGCCTTTTGTGCATTTTTCAAGCCATGTCTTGATTCAGTCACTTTCAAAACCAGATAAAACCTCAAACACACTCCAAATAACATCCTTGAACTGTCCCAAATGGTTCCCCCCATCTGGAACACCATTTGAGAGAGTTGCTATTTTGGTCATTTTAACCCCTTTTGCAAGAAAGGGCCAGTTTGTGTTTTTGCAGGTTCCAGCTTATTCCAACCATCCTCAAAGCTTCTAAAGGATCATTTGAGAGTGTCCAAAGCATCAAACCATTTCTGGAACAAAGAACTTGGCAGATTGCACAGAAAACTCCAAAAGCTTAAAAAGAGGTAAGCCTCATGACTTGAACTTTCCAAAATATGCATTGCTTTGAAGTCCACTGATCATACACACCTCATACATGTTGTATATGTTGTTTTTGAACCAATTCATCATGTAATTCATGCTTGTATCAAAGTGTAGCCTAGAAAATACAATTATAGGCCTTTTTCAAAACCACTATCGGGTTTTGAGGAGGGAGTATGATCTGAAAAAAATACCACCACCATTGGATTCCTTGTGAAATTCTAGGCCAAATGCATATAAATTTTGTCCCCAAACATGGAGAAATGCGAAAGTTATGACCTTCACGTTTCTGAGCCAAAACTTACCTTGCCTTGCCTTGGCCAGGCCTAGAAAACAAGGCAGGCCTTGTATATTTGTGGTTTCACTTCAAGCAATGGATGTATCACCACCCCAGTGGTAAGGCGCGCGCCCTATAACCTTGAGGTCGTGGGTTCAAACCCCACCCATGCCATTTTGTGTTTTCTCACATTTTTGCTATTTTTTCAAATATTTTATGTTTTATTAATTAATTGGAAAATTAATAATTCTTTCAATTTTAATTATTTTTATTGGTTCTTTTTGCAAAAAATCACAAAAATATTTAAATATTTTATTCCACAAAAAAATTAAGTTTATATTATTTATTTAATATAATTAGTATTTTTGTGAATAAATTCCTTTTTAATGTTTTTAAACATTTTAAAAGTGAATATTTACTTTGAAAATCAAAACCAAGTGAGTTTTAATTAACCTTGTGATTAATCCCTCATTTTTCAAACCTTAAACAAAAATCACAAATGGTTAATTCAAACTTATTTGGTATTTTATTTGATTTTCTTTAAATATTTACTTTTAAAGAATAACAAATTAGGGTTTCTTTGATTTTCACCCTCATCAAACAATTTCAAAAACTTTTGGGCCTCTAATAGAGTGTAAGACCCAATCCCCTTTTAACCAAAACAATTTTGGGTCTCAGATATTGTATAAGTCCCTCTACGTTAAAAGAAAATCTCGGCGCGATCGTCAGTTCAAAAATCAAACCCTTGGGCCTCTCCTCGAGCTATAAGACCCATTCAAACTATTTTGGGCCTCTAATGGAGTGTAAGACCCAATCCTTTGTAAATACAAAACAATTTTGGGCCTCACTTATTGTATAAGTCCCGTTGTATTTCAAAAAGTTCGACGCGATCATCGTCCGTTGAAAAACAAACCTTGGGCCTCTCCTCGAGCTATAAGACCCATTCAAAATCTTTTGGGCCTCTATTAGAGTGTAAGACCCAACCCCCTTTGAAAACCAAACCATTTTGAGCCTCAATGCATTGTATAAGACCCACCGCGTTTTCAAAAATCTCGGCGCAATCGCCATTTCAAACAAATAACCCTGGGCATCTCCTTGAGCTGTAAGCCCCACCACTTGTACAAAAATAAATCCTTGGGCCTCTTGAGAGAGTGTAAGACCCATCCCCATGTACAGAAAAACTTTTTAGGCCTCAGTCACTTGTATAAGTCCCTCTGTACAAAACTACAGTGCGATCACTGATAAACCTTGGGCCTCTCCTTGAGCTGTAAGCCCCAACATCTTTTGAAAATACTTTCTCCTTTAATTTTGAATATACTGTTGTTTTCAATCTTTCTTTGTTGAACAACTAACTAAACAACATGGAAGCTCTACAACCGAGTAAGTGTTTATACGCTTTCATTTACCGCTTTCATATACATATAATTGTATTGTGGGGCTGTTTCACGGTAAGTCTTCTTTCATAAACTCATATCAACTGTGTAATACTAGTATAGATATTTAGAGTTTCCCCGGCAACTACATCTAGCACTAAGCCCTGTTGATCACTCTTATATAGACTAAACTAGATCCACATAGGATTACCAGATACAGTCTTTCCTCCTCTTGGAGTTAAACAATATAAAGATGTGAAAGGCAGATTCTTTTTGAACCCTTTCACAGACTGTCACCTTTAGAAATTGTCAAAGAAACTCTACTCCCCAGAGATGATCTTTTCTCCGTGAATGGCATCTCTTGAGTTTCTTCCAAATTCTCAGACTTTCCTGGCTTGATCTATTCTCTGTGAATAGCCTGTCTTGAATTTCTCAGCGTTTGGGGACCCACAGGCTTCCTAAAAGCATCCCCGCCTCCTCTTGGGCGTTGTACAAGGACCCTACGGCTTCTTAGAAGTATTCACAGCCTCCTCTTAGGCTTTATATAAGGATTCTTCCTTCGGGAAGAGAGCCTCCTCTTGGGCTTCGTACAAATTATCCCTCAGCTTCTTAAAAGTTTCCAGCCTCCTCTTGGGCTTCGTACAAATTGTCCCGACGACCTCCTAGAGGTATAGGAATAGAAATTAGACATCTTAATAGAACAGTCTTTCAAACAGTCTAGATCCTTCTACCGTGAACGTACTACTACTATTTCTCTAAAGCATAGTACAAAGGACAAAACTCTAGGCTTGGACAGTCTAACTTCCTTGAGTCTCGAAGGAATTCTCAAGCCCCTTTCAAAAATAGGGAAAACACCCGCAGACTTGGACAGTCTCCAAAACCCTCTGGATTCCCCATTTCCTTAAAGAACAGGAAATAACCCTGATCCTCTGATCAATCCCAAAGCATAGCCTTACTTTTAATCAGTCTCTTTATAAGAACTGATTTTCTCTTTTAACCAACCTACTGGACCTGTCACTCAACTGAAACAGCAATCCTTTTAGTCTCTATCTCGAGCTTCGTACGAGATACAAAAAGACTCTCTTGTTGAGTCAAACATTTTCAGCCTCCATCTCGGGCTTCGTACGAGATACAAAAAGACTCTTTTGTTGAGTCAATCTCTTTTTCAGCCTCCATCTCGGGCTTCGTACGAGATACAAAAAGACTCTCTTATAGAGTCAATCTCTCTTTCAGCCTCCATCTCGAGCTTCGTACGAGATACAAAAAGACTCTCTTGTTGAGTCAATCTCTCTTTTAGCCTCTATCTCGGGCTTCGTACGAGATACAAAGCACTCTCTTGTTGAGTATAAAAGACTCTTGTTGAGTCAGCCACCTTCAGCCTCCATCTCGGGCTTCATACGAGATATAAAACACTCTCTTGTTGAGTATAAAAGACTCTCTTGTTGAGTCAACCTTTAGCCTCCGTCTTGGGCTTCGTACAAGACACATCCAAAAGCACTATCTTGTTGAGTCAACCTTTTTAGCCTCTCTCTCGGGCTTCGTACGAGACACATAAAAACACCCTCTTGTTGGGCCAATAGCCTCCTCTTAGGCTTTGTATAAGAAAAACCCTGGTTGAGTCAATCAACCTTTTATCATCAAAACTGTGCCTCATTCACAGGATACAAACATCAACAACTCCTTTCATCTAATCGCTGTAAGCGGCAAGCCTCTGGATTATTTACATCCATGCCACTGTCCCTCTTTTAACATGAGAAATTCCTAAGGAAAGATGGCATTGCTCTACACTGAGTTAAAGTTTTCTCCTTCAGGTTAAAACCCCCTATAAATGAAATTATGGCATTGCTAGGATTCACATATCCCGGTTAAAGTAATCCTCCTTTATAGTCAGTCACCCAACAGTCGTGACAAACAGACTCCCTTTAGAGATGAAAAATTCTCTCTAAAGACAACACCTTTAGCTTCACATCTTGGGCTTTGAATAAGATACAAACCACCTTTAGCTTCACGTCTTGGGCTTTGAACAAGACACCAAAACACCATTTCCTCCCATAGAATAGGAGGAACTACGATCGCTCTGATTTCCCTATTTCGGTAAACGGGAATACGTATGCATAAGATTGCAAGAAAAATCTTAGCGAGCACACTAATCCAAAAACCCAAATCCCCTACCTTCACATATCAAACGAAAAGCATCAGTCCTAAACTCCCACCAATCGCCCAGACACTATTTTAACAAAATAACTTAAGAGAGACCCACAATCTCAATAGCATCTGTAAACCAACAGTCATCTGTTTAAACTCAGTATGCAAGCAGGGTTAATTAGAGACATCTGTTTCCCTTCCTTCATCAGCTTCAATAGGATAAAAAATGAATCGAACTGTAGTACCCCAAAAGCGATAAGTGCTTCGCAACCACATCCAAAAATTCGCGCTACAAGCTGTTATCGGGTCGACGTTCCCTTGCCAAGTGAAAGGAGAGATCAAATTTCTTTGTTCCTCCTGACTTTCTATGGCATGCTGCTCTAATATCTCAATCAGAGCATCCTTTTCTTTTAGCAGTTCCTGAATCTTGGTACATTCCAGATTAAGAATCTGGTACTTATTCTTCCAAGATTTCTTCTCACGTTGGGCTTTGTTGAGAGCGATCTGGAGTTTTTCTGTATCAGACATGATATAAAGAACAGATTCCTTTAAGGGAAAAACTTCTTGACGAGGGTAAGGCATCCTCAGTTTGATGGCTCTAGTTTGCACTCAGTGGAGATAAGGCTCTGCAGAGATGCAGTTTGGCCTCCCCTGGGACTCTCTCCCCTTCCTATGAATATGTTGGCAGGCATGCACTATTTCTTTCTTTAATGCCGTGTCATTTTCCCCTTCCTTGAAGAAAAGACCTTCCAGATGAGCATTATGTGGGATATTCTTCATCGGGTATCCAAGTTGACGGCGAGCTAGAATTAGATGATAGTTGATCCCTCCTTTAGTACCAATAAGGGGTACATTAGGGAAATTTCCATATTTGTAGATATTTTTTACGCCGTCATAGATTCGATTGTACCAATCTATGTCAGAATTGGTAAGAGACATAATCTTCTGTGACCATCGCAGACTACTCTTGTGATCCCAAAAAGCAACAGACTTGGGTAAGTGGGAAATAAACCATTTGTAGAGTAATGGTACACAGCATGTGATCATCCCTCCACTGTACAAATTCCTTAAGTGTACAAAATGATAAGCATCTGCGAGCAAGGTTGGGACTGGGTTCCCAATTAAGAATATCTTAAAAGCATTGGTGTCGACGAAGTTGTCAATGTTGGGAAAGAGGAATAACCCATATATGAGCAGAACAAAGACATCTTTGAAAGTGGTTATATTTCCTATACTGGAAAATTATAAAGCTTTCTCCATCAGTAATTTAGCCGGTAAACCCTGGATTCCTCATTTGGTGGTCTTGTGTGTCCTGATTTCTAACTCTTCCAAAGAGATTGCTCTTGCAATGGCTTGATCTTTTGGAATTTCTTCCAGTCTGGAAAATGGATCTTGATCAGTGATAGGTAAATCAATCAGGTGAGAGTATTCTTCCAGTGTTGGTGTAAGTTGATAATCCAGGAATTTGAAGCAGCGGTATACTGGATCATAGAACTGAACCAGTGTAGACAGGACCCCTTCAACCATGTTGACCTTCAAAAGAGACAACAGTCCTCCATGCTTAGCTCTGAAATCCTCGGGATTAGTAATCATTCTTCCTAATTTCCTTAGGTCTTCTAGTTTTGGAACCTTGAAGGTGTACTTGTGCGTTTTTCTTCTACCGAAATCCATAAAGCAACCTCTGATATTTGCAATTATTGTTTCAGTTCTTTAAAAAAAAAGATTTTTTCTTGTTTTAAAAAGAGGTTTTTTAATGAATGCATGAATGCAGCAAACAAAACATTTGAAAACATGGGTTTAAGTTTTCATCGTCACGAGCATGGAGCTATGGATCTACCCATCCCCAAGGTGTGTACTAAAGGTCAATTTTTGTACCTGTAGAACGGGTTCTAACAAAGGTTCCCAAAATCATTGACCCCTTTTGAGGATATTAACAACAAACCGACTGACTCATGAGAGCTGTAATATCCCAAGATGAATCTTCTTTGAGTGTAGTATCGCGTATCAACTATTCCCGATAGTCACCGCACTACCTAATGGTCAAATGGTTAAATGTCTACTAATCCTCAGTTTCAAGGGAAATCCAATGGGAAAAAACAATGCTTTCACGACATGCTCGTTCAAAATTGGTAATTCCACGCGGGCACCTCCACTGATTCGATGGACTCTTAAGTTAGCTTGGTCGGGATTCACTCCCTATAAGCCTCCCTGAATACGCCACCACTTATCTTAAAGTTCTCTCAGACTCACCACATGTGTATTAATCGCATTCCCAGATAACAATAATTTAAACAAGGGTATCAAATAATATGACAATAGATGATATAAAAAATGAGAAAGCAAGTAAGATATCAGAAAAATAAATGCAAAGAAAGGCCTGGACCTCTTAGGAAAATCTAATCCTAAAGTCCCCAGCAGAGTCGCCATTTTTCTGTAGCCGTCGGTTTTTTCCTGGTGACGCGACCACCTTACCGTATGATTTGGTGCTACTTTCTGATTTCTGTATTTATCCTATGAAGCTAGAAAGGAAGTGGAAGATATCTTAAACTAAACCTGCGCGTAAATGTTTTCTTTAACAAATTCTAAGAGATTGGGGATCGGGGTCTGGTTATATAAAGGGAATCTGTTAACACCCAGTGTATCTATAGTAATCTATAGGAACCTTCATTTGCATGTATTTCTGCTATTTTGAAATGCTTTCTTGTGTTTATCTGCTGTGGATTGGGAAAGTTTCTCCTTTGGGAGGTTCGAGAGAATGGTTTTGTTGTTTTCGGGTTTTCTATTGTTTTTGGGAAGGTACTGGACCTAAGATTTTTTATTTGTATGCTCGCTAAGACTTCACAATCTTATGCCTACGTATTCCCGTAAAGATATTTGGGAAATCAGAGCAATCGTAGTTCCTCCTTTTCTATGGGAGGAAAAATATTTGGTGTCTTGTTCAAAGCCCAATATTGAAGCTATCTGAGTATTTATGTCTTGTTCAAAGCCCAAGATTAAAGCTAAAGGTTGATTGAGAGAGAATTTGTCATCTCTAAAGGGAGATATCTCACCTCTTCATCACAAAATGTTGAAAAATTGGTTATAAGGGAAATTACATTAACTGGGATATGTGGAATCCAGCAATGCCATAATTTCCTTTATAAGAGGAATGTCATGAAGGAATAAGCTTTAACTCAGTACAGAGTGTCATACCCCAAATTTTGACCACTAAGATTTCCCATCATTGTGCAAATCATCAGTACAATATGGATGTACCTTTGTGCCTCATCAATCTCCTCGAGGGTTGTTGAGCACTCACTACAATCAGACTTAGGGTTTCAAGCCCTCTCAGAGCTCTTAGACAAAGGATCAATCAAGGAATGACATGATCTTCAACTTTTCCAAACCTCTACAACATCCACAAAGGATCAAGAGGACTCCCACTTCAAGAATCAAGCACAATGTTGCAGCATTCCAAGTGGATTAAGCCTCAAGATTGCCAGTGTCACCAAATTAGGGTTTTGGTCGACCAGGGCCTCCAGATGGAATTTTTTCCTCTGGGCATGAGCCAATGCTTCAAAGCACGACCCAAGGTACTCCAAGGGACCTCATGGACCCCATCATCAAGTCAATTTAGCCTCAGGGGATGCATTCACCAAAAATCAGGAATTAGGGTTTCTTGACCTAATTCACCCCTAAGTTGACTTTTGGAACAAAGAATGAGCCAAGACCTTAAGGCATGATTTGAGGGTGTAACGCCCGATATTTAATTAATTATTTAATTAAATATTTTTGAAATATTTTCGAATTAATTGTTGATGTTGTGAAATGTTGATTTAAGTTGTGTTGTTGTTAGTTGATTCATGAATTGATTAAGTGGTAGAAATAGTATTAGAATAATACTATTATTATTTATTATGGGCTTTTAATGGTTAGAAGTAGAATTATTGGGGGTGTTGATAGTAGGCCCAATAAGAATAATAAAATAATAGTATTATTATATTGAGTAAGTGGAATAAAAGAAAATTAGGTTTTGATTAGAAGAGGAAAAATAGGAGAAGAACGTGGAAGTTGCAGAAAAAGAGGAAAAATAGGAGAAGAACATGGAAGTTACGGAGAAGAGAAAGAATGAGGGTTGTGGAGAAAAGAAGAGTTCGTTGAAATCGCAGAAAAGTGGAAGAAGAATTCTGGGAGAAATTGATCATGGATCATTGCAGACCAAAAGAGCAAAAGGTTTGAAGCCATGGAAAAGCTATGATGCAATCGGAATTATAGAGCGGTCTCTAATCCAAGGTAAAGGTGGGGTTCTTACTCTATAATTGGGTATATGATGAATGATATGTGGGATTAGATTTGTAGGATTGCCTTGCGTATGTTGTCTGCGTGTGTTGGTTTTATTGTCTGTGTATGTTGATTTCATAATTGACACCGAAGATCGATAATTGGTTGATGCTGTTGAATTTAGTCATGAAAAATGAATGTAAGTTAATGTGAGTATAATCATGGCCCTAAACTATGTGTATTGAGATGGTTGAAAGGTCGGCTGTGATCGATCAGAAAGAGAAATTTGGAAGAATGGGAGAAACAGAGAGGGCGAAGGATAACAGGTGGGACGCCTTCTGGGAGACATGACGACCGTCATGGACTTGTTACGACCGTCATGCGGGTGACGACCGTCAAGGCCTTGTTACGACCGTCATGGTCACACGGTCTGTGTGTTTTTGTTCTGCATTGAGATTCTGGTTGCTGTATGTCTGTAGGCATAGTATAATTGAACTTAGTAAATATGGTTGCAGAAGCATAATTAATTTGAGAATCAGCATATATATGCATAGTATATTACTAGTAGCAGAAAATATTTAGTAGCATGAGGTAATAAGTTGTAAGAGAGCGGGTATTAAAGTAGCAGAAAACCATAGTGTTGGTACATATAATTAAGAGTAGTAGTGTATACTTATTTGAATTAATTAACTGAATTAAGTTAGTATACCTATGCATGTTTAGCAGAGCAATCTCCTACCCATAATTAAATAGCGGTATAATTAAAGTAGCAGTAGAGATGAGGCAATGGAATGAACAATATAATTTAGCAGTGTGCATTAATTTGGCAGAGTAAAAATATATAGCTGAGACAAGTACCAATTTGCAGAGTATGTACGGGTAAGTAACGGAGGTGATTATAATAAGTGGCATACTGAATATATATGTAACAGAGTCATAATAATGGTAGCTCATTAAAGAAGGCTAGTAGGATTAATTTAGTAGCAGGTTAGTTACGTGGCAGAGCTAGTATTATATGGCAGAACTGATATTAATGGTGTTGTATTAATTTATCAGAGGCATAATAAGTACTTTAGTAGAGTAGAAAATATTAGTATTGTAGCTGGTAGTTAATTAACCGATCTTAGTAGAATTGTCCGGAACAATTACGGATTATTGTTGTATATTTTGTTGATGTTGAATTATTGTTGTTAACATGTCGTTGTTGATAAGTTGTTGTTGATGTGTTGTATTATTGTTAAGTTGTTGTCGAATTGTTGTTGTTGCGTTGTTATTGTTGAGTTACTGTGATACTGGTTGTTGAGAAGTATAAAGCTGTGGAATATGTTGAATTGCCTCTAATTATTGGCAAGGATTAAGTTGTAGGCCTATGGCCAATGCTGATTTGTTGTTGTGCTGATAGATGTAATTATCAGTGTTGTTATTATGATGTTCATGTTGGGTCACATGGCATAACATATTACGCTGTCCTGGATTGGAAAAATATTAAGCGGGCCTGGATTGGCAAAAATATTAAGCAGAAGGCTTATGCCTTGTTGACGTCAATATTAATTGGCAAATTTTTAAGCTGGGAGTTCTGCTCCAATGGTACCACATGCATGTGCATTTTGAGTCGCATTTCATGTTGCATTTTGAGTTGTTATGATGATATATTCGTTGTTAGTATGTTGTTGACTTGTTGTGACAGGTACTGTCTGAAAGCTATAAAAATGTTGTTATAACCTGTTGAGGGTTTTGTTGTTATGTTTGTGGTTTGAAAGTTGTTATATTAAGTTGGTTAAATTGTTGTGATATTAAGTTGATGACTGGATGTGATAATTGTTGTTATAAGCTGTAAAGTGGTAATTTTATATGATCTAAATTCTAATATATTATTTATCATACATCTTATTGTATTGTTAGATATCTCACCCCTTTTGCTGATATTTCCCCTACCATGGGAAATGGGCAGGTACTCAAGAATAGTAGTGGCAGTTCGGAATAGTTTTTGGAGTCCTTATGTTGCTTTATTGCAAGTCAAGAGGGTCTTGCTTTGATACGTAACACTCGGGGGGATGAACGACCGTTGTTTTATAGTTGTTATATTTCAGTTGTTGAATTATAAGTTGATGTCATTGAATACTTGTTGTGTTGAAGTTGTTTTTAGTTGAACAAAAGATGTTATGACAATTAAGTTGAAAATTGTGATTCCACTACTTAGTTAATAAAAGTGGCTTTGTTTTTCAAAGACTAATTATATTGTTATCGATTCATCCGAGTTAAAGTGTTATGTATCTGTTTTACATGAGATTAAATGAAGTTGATTTTAAGAAGTAAGTGTAGCATCTCATTTGTTTGTTGAAATTTTGTAACTCTGATTTTTAATAATATTCGCTGGGTAGAAATGGGGTGTTACAGAGGGTCCCTAATACACTACATTGATCCATTTGTAACAATGGATTGATCCAAGAAGCTTGACCCACAACTGTGCCTTTGACTTTTGAGCAGGACATGCTCCCAAACCTTGGGACGTGATTCAATACACCCTATAACACCTATGAAATCCATCCATCAAGTTTGATTTAGGTCAAGGACTTAATTTCATAGAGGATCACACAGTTTGGAATTCATCTGATTAAAAGTCAACTGTGCCCAAAAGTCACAGTTTGATTTTTTTTATTTTTTGGTCAACTATGGTTCCCTAACCCTAAAATGATGTTAATGTCTGATTGGAATCATCATTCATCAAGAAAAATCAAGAAAAGTGGGATAACTTGAAAAAAGGGTAACCATAAAAAACTTAGAAATTTTCTAAGTTATGGAACAAAGTGGCTAGGGTACCAACTTCCAAGGATCATAACTTGAGATCCAAGCAACCATTTGGGCTGATCCAAAGATGGATTTATAGCTCTCATGGCATACTTTAAAAGTGTCAACTACACCTCATTCCAATTCATCATGGATTTTGAGTTATGGTTGGATCAAAATGGCTGAAAACAAGAAATGTCATGTTTTCCAACACTTAGTGAAATTTTCACTAAGTCAGAATCTGTTTCACTTTTTCCAAAATGTAAGGGCATTTTTCACTTGGATCCAAAAAGTGTCAAGACAAACTATGATCATACATATGTTGTATCATATGAGAGCTTTCCAAAATGGCCAAGAACCCCATGAAATTCCATTTGAGCTAAGAGTTATGACAGTGGCAATATGCCTTGCTACAACTGTCATAACTAGGCAGATTTATGCATTTTGCTCGATTTGAGCAATTTGTACAAATGACAAACAAGTTTATCCATCTGTACACCTCCGGGAGAGACCAAGGAGGGACAAACACTGATCCATAAGCCTCCCAAGTCTTTGGAACTAAAAATAGCATGCCAAACCTAAAAAAACCTAAAGAGGGGAAAAGACTCCAATTTTGTTTTGGAGCATTCAATGGATGCACCAATGTGGCATGAACTGAGCCATTTCCAACTGAATGAGTCAAGGATGATCTTTGAACTAGGGAACCAAAGGCCTGTGCTCTTACCTCTAGTAAATGGCTAGAGGAGACTTGGATTCCTATTGATCAACATTTTCCAAACCTCTGCAGCAGTTGCCATTCACTATTGCAGCCAAAACAAACTTGCTCTACTATAAATAGAGCTCATTTGTGCTTAGTTTGAGTACACCAAAGCACTACAACACTTGCTTTCCTCAAAATCTCTTTCTCTAGGCAAAACTTCCTTATTTAGCAAGGTAACTCTGAGTTTTTGAGTTAGAGAGCAATTCCATCATAGCTCATGATCCAAACACATCCAATATGTCATATCTAAGCTGTCCAAACTATCACAAGTGACCTGTAACACCAAAATCACAAAGTCCCCTCTCAAAACCTCAAAATAGGACTTTTTTTCATTTTTCAAGCCATGTCTTGATTCAGTTACTTTCAAAACAAGATAAAGCCTCAAACACACTCCAAATATCATCCTTGAACTGTCCCAAATGGTTCCCCACATCTGGAACACCATTTGAGAGAGTTGCTATTTTAGTCACTTTTTCCCCTTTTGCAAGAAAGGGCCAGTTTCCATTCTTGAGGTTTCCACCTGATTCCAATCATCCTAAAAGCTTCTAAGAGATCATTTGAGGGTGTCCAAAGCATCAAATTGTTTCTGGAACAAAGCACTTGATAGATTGCCCAAAAAGCTCCTAAAGAGGTAAGCATCTCAACTTGAACTCCTTAAAATATGCATTGCTTTAAAGTCCACTAATCATACACATCTCATACATGTTATATATGTTATGTTTGGACCAATTCATCATGTGATTCATGCTTGTACCATGAGGTAGCACAGAAAATGCAAATGGAGGCCTATTTCAAAACCACTATCGGGTTTTAAAATGGGGACCTCATCTGAAAAAAAAACACCACCACCATTGGATTCCTTGTGAAATTCTAGGCAGGATAGACCTAAATTGTGTCCCAATCCATGGAGAAATGAGAAGGTTACAAGCTTCACGTTTTTGGCCAAAATCTTGCCTTGCCTTGCCTTGGCCAGGCCTAAAAACCAAGTCACCCTCATATATCCATGGGGTGGTTTTGATACACGGATGTATCACCACCCCAGTGGTAGGAGGCGCGCACTGCACACAAGAGGTCCGGGGTTCGAATGCCCCTCGCCCCAGATCCTCTTTTTATCATTTTTTTCCATTTTCTATTATTTTTCTTATTATTTTTAATGATTTGAAAAATTAATAACTCCCTCAATTTTAATTATTTTTTATTGGTTCTTTTTGCAAAAAATCAAAAAAATGTTGAAATATTTTATTCCACAAAAAAATAAAATTTATATTATTTATTTAATATAGTTGGTATTTTTATGAATAAATTCATTTTTAATTGTTTTTAAACATTTTAAAAGTGAATATTTATCTTGAAAAATCAAAACCAAATGAGTTTTAATTCATCTTGCGGTTAAAACCTCATTTTTCAAACCTTAACCAAAAATCACAAGTTGTTTATTCAAGCTTATTTGGTGTTTTATCATTTTTTATTGATTTTCTTTAGGAATTCACTTTTAAAAATGATGAAATTAAGGTTTTGATTGATTCCACCCTCATCAATCATTTTCAAATACTCATGGGCCTCTAATAGAGTGTAAGACCCAATCCTTTTTGAAACCAAAATAATTTGGGCCTCAGTTATTGTATAAGACCCACTGCGATTTCAAAAATCTCGGCGCGATCGCCATTTCAAAACGAGAATCATCCGGGCCTACCCTCATGTTGTAAGTCCCATTCATTTTCTTTAAATAAACTCTTTGAGCCTCTATTAGAGTGTAAGACCCATTCCCTTTGTAAATACACCTTTTTTTGGGCATCAGTCATTGTATAAGTCCCCCTGTATTTTCAAAAATAACGGCGAGATCGTCGCTTTTTTAAATAACCCGGGGCCTACCCTCGTGTTGTAAGTCCCATTTCTTTTATTTAAAATCAATCTTTGGGCCTCTAATAGAGTGTAAGACCCATCCCCTTGTACATAAAAACTTTTTGGGTCTCACATATTGTATAAGTCCCTTTGTACAGTTTTTAAAACAACGGTGCGATCATCGTTAAAACTTGGGCCTCTCCTCGAGCTGTAAGCCCCAACAATCTTTTCAAAGCACTTTCTCCTTTGACTTTGAATTCAAATATATGTTGTTCTCAAAACTTTCTTTAATTTCTTTGTTGAACAACTAACCAAACAGCATGGAAGCTCTACAACGGGTAAGTGTTTATCCGCTTTCATTTACGACTTTCATATATATAACTGTATTGTGGGCCTGCTTCACTGTAAGTCTTCTTTCACATCCTTTTATATACTTGTCACATATCCACTGTGTAATACTAGTTATTTCGAGTTTTCCCCAGCAACTACGTCTAGCACTAGGTAAAGCCCTGTTGATCACTCTTGAATACAAACAAAATTAGATCCCCCGTAGGATTCCAGATACAGTCTTCCCTCCTCTTGGGATTAAACAATATGGAACAAAGAGAAAGGCAGTATTCTCTGTGAACCTTTTCTCAGACTGTCACCCTTAGAAATTGTTAAAGAAACTCTAACTCCCCAGAGATGATCTTTTCTCCGTGAATGGCATATCTTGAGTTTCTTCCAAATCCTCAAACTTTCCTGGAATGATCTTTTCTCAGTGAATTGCATTTCTTGAACTTCTCTTGGTTTAGGGGCCCACAGGCTTCCTAAAAGCATCCCCGCCTCCTCTTGGGCGTTGTACAAGGACCATTCGGCTTCTTAGAAGTTCTCATGTCTTCTCTTGGGCTTAATACAAGGACCCTGACGACCTCTTAAAGGTATAAGACAGAACTTAGTCATCCTTTGCTAGAGCAGTCTTTCCAGCGTCAAAACTCCGACCATCTTAGGGTTGACACTCATCCCTTAATGCCCGAACCTCCTCTTGGGCATTGTACAAAAGATAAAACTCTATACTTGGACAGTCTAAAACTCTTGAGTCTCAAAGACATTCTCATGTTCCTTTCAAACATAGGAAAAAACACCGATCACTCTGGATCAATCTCCAGCAGAAACCCGTTCTCCCTTATGAGAGTTCCCCATATTTGGACCCGCTTCAGGATCTTAGTAATCCTCAGCAGCAAAGTCAGCCTCCTCTTGGGCTTTGTACAAATGATCCTCCCCAGCGCACCTAACCTTTTTTAACTCTCTTGTTGAGTCAACCACCTTTAGCCTCCGTCTCGGGCTTTGTACAAGACATATAAAAACCCACTCTCTTGGTGAGTATAAAAGACTCTCTTGTTGAGTCAACCGCTTTTAGCCTACGTCTTGGGCTTCGTACAAGACATATAAAACACTCTCTTGTTGAGTATAAAAGACTCTCTTGTTGAGTCAATCTCCTTTTAGCCTCAATCTCGAGCTTCGTACGAGACAGCAAAACACTCTCTTGTTGAGTATAAAAGACTCTCTTGTTGAGTTAATCAAACCTTCAGACTCTCTTGTTGAGTCAATCACTTGTTCAAAACTCTCTTGTTGAGTCAACTTTTTTTAGCCTCTGTCTTGGGCTTTCTACAGGACAGATAAAAGTACTCTCTTGTTGAGTCAAACTATTTCAGCCTCCATCTTGGGCTTTACACAAGATACATTCTCCCCAACGGAGTCAAAATCCCTTTTAGCCTCAATCTTGGGCTTTGTACAAGACAGAAAGAACATTTTCCCCGAAAAAGTCAAACTTCCCGCCTCCTCTTAGGCTTTGTATAAAGAAACCCCCTGGTTGAGTCAATCAACCTTTTATCATCAAATTTGTGCCTTGCTCACAGCATACAAACATCAACAACTCCTCTTTAGAGATGACAAATCCTCTCTCGCTCAAAACCCTTTAGCTTCACATCTTGGGCTTTGAACAAGATACAAACCACCTTTAGCTTCATGTCTTGGGCTTTGAACAAGACACCAAAACATCTCTTTCCTCCCATAGAATAGGAGAAACTACGTTCGCTCTGATTTCCCTGTTTCAAAAATACGAAGACATAAGATTGCAAAATCTTAGCGAGCATACTAAACAAAAACTTAGGTCCAGTACCTTACCCAAAACATAAACATAATTCACTCTCCCAGTCATACTTTTCCAAGAAACTTTCCCAACCCATCAGTAGATAAACACTATCAATTACAAAGCAAGATCTATTTGCTAATATCCTGTGGATAACCACGTATAGGATAGGCGATTGACAACTACCCATTGTATAACCTGACCCCGGACCCCCCAATCTCTTTTAACGCATTTGTTCGGTTAAACATTCGCGTGCAAGGTTAGTTTTAGATACCTTCCCTTTCCCTTCCAGCTTCACAGGATAAATAAGAAATCAGAAAGTAGCACCCTTTCTCCACGAGGAGAAAACCCAAACTTCAGCGATAAGGTGGTCGCGTCACCGACAAAAATCGCTCGCTACAGTAAAATGGCGACTCTGCTGGGGAGTCTTTAGAATGATCCTTGGGGCATTGTCCCTATTTTCCAACAATAAAATGGTGACTCTGCTGGGAAGTCATTGTCTGTATAGGATCATAAGGCTAGAGGTCTAGGATGTTAGGACAAATATATATACTGCTTTTCCTAATTGATATCTGTGTTTACTTTTTTGGTAATGGGAATGCGTGTGATGGCGCATCTGGAAAGATTGAGTATACACCTAAGATAAGTGATGGAATTATACGGGTAATCTTACGGGGAGTGAATCCCATATAAGAGGTCCCGGTCGACCATCAAATCAGTGGAGATGCCCTTTGCGGATTCAATGCCTATACGACTTCGGTTGTTGAAAGCAGATTGTTCCATTGGATTATCTGAGAAGCTGAGGATTTTAGTAGACTGAAACCATTTTGTAGTGTGGAAGCTATCGGGAATAGTTGTCACGCGACACCACCCTCATTTGAGATTACTCTAAAGATGAACCAGCTCGCTTGGTGATCCGCTTGCTGCCGTCATCCGATGAGGGATCAGTGATTTTGAGAACAGGTACAAAAATCACCAGTATAAACCTTTGGGGATGGGTAGAGCCTTGACTTCATGACACCGACCCTTTGACCCCATGTTTTTTCTATGTTTTTGTGTGCTGCATTCATGCATTCATTTCATAAAAAACATTAAAAAACAAAGAAAAATCTTCTCTTCTAGTCTCTCTTTTTCAAATTAAACTAAGAAAATGATTGCAAATATCAGAAAAAGAGATTGCTAATGGATTTCGGTAGAAGGAAAACTCACAAGTACACCAAGGTTCCAAAACTAGAGGATTTAAGAAGGTTTGCAAGGATGATAACCAACCCTGAGGCTTTCAGAGCTAAGTATGGAGGACTGCTGTCTCTGTTAAGGGTCCATGTAATCGAAGGAATCTTGTCCACACTAATCCAGTTCTACGATCAGGTTTATCACTGTTTCACATTCCCGGATTATCATCTAGCACCAACACTGGAGGAGTACTTTCACCTGACTGATTTACATATTACTGATCAAGCTCCCTTTTATGGATTGGAAGAGATTCCAAAGGATCAAACCATTGCAAGAGCAGTCTATTTGGACGAGTCAGAAGTCAGAACTCACATGATCACTAAGGGTGGTATCCAGTGTTTGCCAGCCCAATTCTTGATAAAGAAAGCTCTTTACTTTGCTAGTATAGGGAACGTGGCCGCTTTCGAAAGCATCTTTGTTTTACTTACCTATGGGTTATTTATGTTTCCCAACATTGACAACTTCGTTGATATCAATGCCATTAATATTTTTCTAATTGGAAACCCTGTACCGACCCTGCTCGCAGATGCTTATCATTCTGTACACTTAAAGAATTTGTACAGTGGAGGAATGATCACATGTTATGTACCCCTTCTATACAAATGGTTCACTTCCCATTTGCTAAAGTCTGTTGCATTTTGGGATCAAAAGAATATTTTATGTTGGTCGCAGAGAATCATGTCTCTTACCAACTCTGACATCGATTGGAACATTGGAATTTATGACAGGATCAGAATCATTGACCGTTGTGGAAATTTCCCTAATGTACCCCTTATAGGAACTAATGGAGGAATTAACTATCATCCAGTTTTAGTTCGTCGTCAACTCGGATACCCGATGAGGCATGTCCCGCGTAATGCTCATCTGGAAGGTCTTTTCTTCAAGGAAGGAGAAAATGACAAGGCACTAAAGATAGAAATAGTGCATGCCTGGAAACACGTTCATAGGAAAGGAAGAGAGTCTCTAGGAAAACCAGACTGTGTCTCGGTGGAACCTTATCTCCACTGGATACAGACTAGAGCTCTCAAGCTAAGGATGCCTTACCCTCGTCAAGAAGTTCTTCCATTAAGGGACCCTGTACTTTACTTTATGTCAGATACGGAAAAACTTCAAGTTACTCTCAACAAAGTTCAACAGGAGAAGAGGTCTTGGAAGAACAAGTACCGTATTCTCAATGTGGAGTGTAGGAAAATACAGCAACTATTGAAGGATAAAGATGCTCTGATTGAGATTTTAGAGCAACATGTTGTAGAAAATCAGGATGACCAAAGGGATTTGCTCGCTCCTTTCCCTTGGCACAGGAATGACAACCCGACAACGGCCCAAGAGCCTCGGTCAAAGAAAAGGAAAATATTAGAACTAGCACTTGAGCTCCCCTCAGAGAGGACTCGGGACCCATAAGTTTAGATTTCCTTTTACAGCACTTTGTAAATTACTGTATTTCCATTCCGCAATCTTTGAATTCAATAAAACGGGGTTTCCCCACTGTTTGATATTTGCAATCTAATTGTCGAAGTTTATTTTGATTAAACAAAAAAAGAATTAATTCTTGCGTATCATTCATCATTCTCACATAATGCATTCTTCTTACCTATGAATCTCACGTTTGCGTCTCGATTCTAGAGTCAAACTGTCTCATTCGTACAATACTCGGCCCAATCGACAGAAAAAGATGGATGATCTCGAGGAAGAGAACGGAGAGTTGAGGGAAGAGATCGACACTCTGAAAGAGGATCTGAGAAAGCTTCACAACGATCTGCAAGCTATGGCAGAAGCTCAGATGCAACAACAAAGGACTGTGATCTCAGAGATCACATTAACGCCCATAGGGGATAAGTATGATCCTAAGTACAAAATGCCGAAAGATCGTCCATGGGGCATGCCTATTTACTATATCCCGAAAGGATATGTTCCGCCGATCACTGAAGATTAGGGAACCACAGCAGGAGCCGCTGGGCCTGAAGGTTACAAACTTCGGGAAAGCGAAGATGCCTGGGGCATAACAGCAACTCCTGAAGGTTACAAACTTCGGGAGAGGGAAGGACCTAGAGTCTCGGCCGTAATGACTATACCACCACCCGTGGTACACACTGTCCCGGAAGGAAAAATTCCACAGATACCTTCTAGTGGAAACGAAAGTATAGATAACAGAATGAGGAGGTCCATGAACAGTTCCTGGAGATGCAGAAAGAACTGCAGGCCATCTGCGGCCAGGATCTATTTGGAAAGGACGCCGCAGACCTTTGTTTGATCCCCTATGTGAAAGTTCCGCCCAAGTTCAAAGTGCCCGAATTTGAAAAGTACAAGGGTAACTCTTGCCCTCAAAGCCATTTGGTGATGTACGCTCGGTGAATGTTAACTCAGACAAAGAACCAAGAGCTACTGATTCAATATTTTCAGGATAGTTTAACCGGTGCCGCACTCAAATGGTACATGGGTTTAAATCGCACTAAGATCGGCACTTTCCGAGATCTTGGCGCTGCTTTCGTTCAACAATATAAGTATAACCTAGACATGGCACCGAACAGAGATCAACTCAGAGCCATGTCACAGAAGGACAAGGAAACCTTTAAGGAGTACGCCCAGAGATGGCATGAAATTGCCGCCCAGATTTGTCCACCTCTTGATGAAAAAGAGATGATAAAGATCTTCTTAAAGACCTTGAGCTCATTCTACTACAACCGAATGGTCGCCAGTGCGGCCAGTGACTTTACTGAAATGGTAGGCATGGGAGTTCGTCTCGAGGAAGCAGTCCGAGAAGGACGTTTAGTTAAAGACGTTGGACCATCAAGCAGTACCAAAAGATACAGTAGTGCTCTCCCTAAGAAAAAAGAGCAGGATATTAGCAATATCTCTCTCGGAAATCAAAGGCGACGGTACCAACCAGTAGCAGTTGTAACTCCTACTATCAACCCAGCGCCTGTTCCTACGTATCAACCTCAAGTTACTCAGAGCCAACTGAATCAACAACAATAGAAAAGGACACAACAGCCTCTTCAGCAGGCTCGTCCTTAGTATAACAACAATCGTACAATGCGGCCACCAGGGTTCGACCCTATACCCATGTTGTACGCCGAACTATTTCCATTACTACTGGTAAAGGGGCATGTCCAAACCAGGTCTCCTCTTACAGTACCCGAGAATCCGCCCTTTTGGTTCAAAGCAGATCAGACTTGCCCTTACCATCAAGGAGGACCAGGGCATAACATAGAAAACTGTCTCAGTTTCAAATCTGGAGTACAAAAGCTTGTTAGGAGCGGGGTTTTATCCTTCAAGGATACAAATCCAAATGTTCAGACAAACCCGCTGCCTCAAGACGAAAAGGCTGCAGTAAATTTGATAGAGGAAGAGTCTAACCACATCTATCAAATTCATGATGTACTCTTATTGAGGTCCAACTTGGTCAAGATGCATTGTAGACAGAGTGCATACGGGCATGTACCATCTCACAATTATCACCAGTGTGATATCTGCTCTAAAATCAATCTAGGATATTCTGTGGTACAATCAGCTCTGCAGGAACAGTTGGATCTTGGGTGGATCCAAGAGCATCGAGTTTGTGGAGTTAATATGACTTATACAAGTTCCAACATCATTCAGAACCGCGACATCCGTGCAATGAATGTCAACTTGGTGGCGATGCACTCAAGGCAAAGCCAGTAGCACAATTACAATTCCTGTCTGATCTGCTCGGTAAACAAACAGGGATGCTCTTTTGTACAAGAGGCCCTCCAGCGTCAGATGGATCTTGGATGGATTCAGGATTGCCGCGATACAAATCAGTATCAAGTGAATATGATTCAAATCTTTGATATTCGCTTGATGAATACCAACTTGGTGGAGTTACACGTTACACAAGTCTAGCTCGGTTTCCTGACTTCGCATAATTATCAGAACTGTAAAGTGTGTCGTGAAAGCGATCAAGGGTGCGCTCTCGTTCAAAGAAATTTACAACACTTGTTAAACCACTGGTGGCTTCCGATCTATATGGATGAAGGCACGCAACAAATCAGTGTGGTTAATGGGAACCCTACTAGGCATCAAAGTCAGGATGTTCGATCAATGGAAACAAATCTAGTGAGGTTACACTGCATTCAAAGCGGGCGTGGCCAGGTGCCACCACACAATTACGAGCGCTGTAGAGTCTGCTCAGAAAATAATCAAGGATGCTACCTCGTGCGAGCAGCTCTTCAAGGTCAGTTGGCTCCCAAAGAGATTCGACCGTGTCCAAGTTCTGGATCAACCAACTGGAATCCAGACTATTTCACTGATCAGATTAAGGATGTTGTCGTGATCTCTGATCACGAAAGGACCAAAAATGTTTGTACCATCATCCCTCTACTTGACGAATCGAAGGTTCTTAACCAAGAATTGATTGAAGTTACTTACGACAGTCAGAAAAATCAGAAGGCTCCTGTAGTTATCTATCTGCCAAGACCACTACCGTATGAATTACCTAAGGTTATCCCTTACAAATACGGTGCAATAAAAATAGAGAATGGAAAGGAAATTCCATTACCCTCCGTCGTGAATATTGCGGACATCAGTCGAGTAACACGGAGTGGTCGAATCTTCAATCAAGGAGTTGGAGAACCTAATAGAGAAAAGGAACCTCAAACAGAAGTTCCTAATCAACCGTTCGGTCAATCCAGTGATCCTGACCATTCAAAGAACGATGATGAGATGCTGAAGCTCATCCAAATGAGTGAATACAACATTGTTGATCAGCTATTACAAACTCCTTCAAAGATCTCTGTGTTATCTCTTTTGCTCAGTTTCGAAGCCCACAGAGAGGCTCTACAGAAAGTCTTAGAACAGGCCTTTGTGGAACAGGATGTGTCAATACGAAAGTTCGACAATATCGTCTCTAACATCACCTCCTGCAATAACTTGGGGTTTAGCGATGAGGAATTGTCAGAAGAAGGCAAAAGTCACAACATGGCGCTCAATATCACAGTCAACTGCCAGGATGATGCTTTAGCCAGCGTACTGGTAGATACTAGATCAGATCTCAACGTTATGCCGAAGTCCACACTAATGCGACTATCATTCAAAGATCTCCGATGAGAGGAAGTGAGGTCATCGTCAAAGCATTTGACGGGTCCGAAAAAACAGTTATCGACGAAGTCGACCTTCCCATAACTATCGGTCCTCACACTTTCCTAGTCATTTTCCAGGTCATGGACATCTGAGCAACATACAGTTGTTTGTTGGGGAGACCTTGGATACACCAGGCTGGGGCAGTCACTTCGACACTTCACCAGAAGCTGAAGTTCGTCAAGAATGAAAAATCGCCACGGTCTGTGGAGAACAAGCCTTGATCGTGAGTAACCTATCATTGTCCACTTGTGTAGAACCTGAGGAGATTGTTGGAACTCAGTTCCAGGCACTTTCGGTAAGCAATGAGAATCAACTAGAGAAGGGAACATCAATATCCTCGTATAAAGATGCTCTCGAGGTGATCAAAAGTAACAATGCAAAGGGATGGGGACAGCTTGTCATTCCTACTTATAATAAAACAAAGAAGGGTCTTGGTTTTTCTGCAACATGTACCCAGACTACCGCTAACGCTGAAAGTCTTCATCCCATTCAAAACTTCTTCCAGAGTGGAGGTTTCCTTCACCCAGTGTCTCAAGAAGTACATACCATCAACGAGGGAGATCCCTCAGATACAGATGAAGAGTGGAAGTCCTATCTTAACGAGGATGGTTATATGTCTCAGGAAGAGGTGCCTATGCCCTTTTACTATCCCGCATAGTGTCCGAGATTTATACCAAGGTCAGACGTCAAAATGATATACGGAGATTGTGATCCGGAAGGATGCTGTGCTCCACCAAACTCATTAGAGGAAGACACTCTGATGAAAGACAACTTTGACCACGACTATTATGGCCAGATGGATGGTCTGCCTATCTGGAAGCCGTACCCAGGAGACTTGGGGCAAGAAAATCAGCCGAACAATGAAAATTAACTGAGCATCATTGAAAAGAATACCTACGTCCCCACCATGTCATGGGATCAACACTCAGGTCATTCAGAAAATATCCAGTGCGACGATGAATTTGCAAAATTTGCAGGACTAGAATTCATTAACTATGCTTTTCCCGAGGTCAACGTCATCGAGAGAGATGACTTCTCCAGTTCCAAAAAAGTGTGGGACACCTTAGGACAACCGAGTGGCAGGTACGACTTCTTGGTCAAGTACACTGCTCTTGAAAGCTCTCGTATCAGGATAGAAGACATCCAGCCAACTGGATGGGGAGATTTACCTTAGAGCACAAATACTATGCAAAATACAACTGAGGAATCCTCCTACGATAACTCTGCCTGGGAAACAGATTCCAATGATCCTACTCCACTAGAAATCAGTGTTATTTCTGATGACAAATCAAGAAAGAAGGTACCAGACTTTGTGATTCACCGAGGAGTTCGCCGCCAATGGGTTGTTGTCGATGTTCCGAAGATTGTTCATAAGTCAAAGTAATGGCCATCTTTGTTTTAACCTTTCACCCTGCCCAAGTGAAACGGATGTTTTGATAGGGCTCACTTTCTGTAAATATACCTCTTCGCTTTTCCCAAAGTGACTGAGTTTTGTTTTATAGGGATGTAGTTTCAAGAATCGACAAAATCATAAATAAAATAACGGTGTCCTGTAATTTTCGCATTTATTGATGTTTTCTCTTCTCTTTCTTCAGAAAATGGTAATCCTAAAAAACGAACAATAAAAACAAGCAGTAAAAAAAATATACATTACACACAATCTTGCATTCTCTCTATCTCTTCTAAAAAACAATCATCACATCATGCATATTGCTTGTTTTAAACCCCGTTGAAACATACAATCCGATGCCTTCTCCCAACTTTGAATTCCCGGTATTTGAGGATGAAGAAGAAAATGACGAAGAAATTCCAGAAGAGATCTCCCGATTACTCAGACAAGAGGAAAGGTCCATTAAACCTCATAAGGAGCCGTTGGAAACGGTCAACTTGGGTTCAGAAGAAGAGAGAAAGGAGGTCAGGATTGGAGCCCTACTCAGTCCGACTGTCAAAGAAAGTTTGACAAAGCTTCTCAAAGAGTTTCCCGATGTATTCGCTTAGTCTTATCAAGATATGCCAGGATTGGATACCAGCATCGTGGAACATCATCTACTGTTAAGACCAGAATGTCCTCCAGTAAAACAGAGATTGAGACGGACTCACCCAGACATGGCCATCAAAATCAAAGAGGAAGTACAGAAACAGATTGACGCAGGTTTCCTCGCCACATCAGAATATCCTCAATGGTTAGCCAACATCGTACCAGTTCCGAAAAAGGACGGAAAGGTCAGAATGTGTGTGGATTACAGAGATCTAAACAAAGCAAGTCCAAAGGACGACTTTCCCTTACCACACATTGACATGCTGGTAGACAGTACCGCAAAGTTCAAAGTATTCTCCTTCATGGATGGATTCTCGGGCTATAATCAAATCAAAATGGCACCGAAAGACATGGAGAAAACTTCGTTCATCACCCCATGGGGTACCTTTTGTTACAAAGTAATGTCGTTCGGTTTGAAGAACGTTGGAGCAACCTATCAAAGGGCCATGACTACTCTGTTTCATGACATGATACACACAAAAATCGAGGTATATGTCAATGATATAATTGCAAAATCTAAGACAGAGGAGGAGCATGTGACCCACCTGTCAAAACGATTCGAGCGGTTGAGAAAATACAAACTCCGCTTGAATCCAACAAGTGCACCTTCGGTGTCCGTTCAGGGAAACTCTTAGGGTTCATCGTCAGCCAAAAGGGAATTGAGGTTGATCCTGACAAGGTCAAGGCCATTCAAGAAATGCCTTCTTCGCAAACTGAAAAACAAGTCAGGGGATTCCTGGGACGTTTGAATTACATTTCCAGATTTATATTTCTCATGACCGCGACATGTGCGTCAATCTTCAAATTACTCAAAAAGAGTCAGGACTGCATTTGGACAGAAGACTGCCAAACTGCCTTCGACAGTATCAAAGAGTATCTGTTGAACCCGCCTATCCTGCCACCTCCAGTAGAGGGAAGACCGCTGATCATTTATTTAACAGTTTTGGAAGACTCCATGGGTTGTGTAATTGGCCAACAAGACGAAACAGAAAGGAAAGAGTCTGCCATCTACTATTTGAACAAGAAGTTCACTGACTGCGAGACTCGGTACACTATGCTTAAGAAAACTTGTTGTGCTCTGGCTTGGGCAGCCAAATTTCTTCGCCAGTATATGATTCGTTACACTACTTGGTTAATCTCAGAAATGGATTTGATCAAGTACGTCTTTGAAAAACCTGCTCTCACGGGAAGGATTGCCCGTTGGCAGATATTGTTATCGGAATACGATATTGAGTACCATGCTCAGAAAGCTGTCAAAGGAAGTATTTTAGCGGATCATTTGGCTCATCAACCGATTGACGATCAGGAATCATTCGGGTTTGACTTCCCAGACGAAGATGTCATGTACTTGAAAATGAAAGATTGCGATGAACCGCTACCCAGTGAAAGGCCAGAACCAGGTTCCTAATGGGGACTAATCTTTGACGGAGCTGTCAATCATTAGGGAAATGGAACTGGGGCAATTATCATAACACCTCAGGGTACCCACATTCCTTTCACTGCCCGACTGACATTCAAGTGTACAAACAACGAGGCCGAATACGAAGCTTGTATCATGGGTCTCGAAGAAGCGATCGACTTAAGGATCAAAACTTGGATGTATATGGCGACTCAGCCCTGGTTATCAATCAGATCAAAGGAGATTGGAACACATACCAACCAGGACTGATTCCTTACAAAGACTACGCGAGAAGGTTGTTACCATTCTTCAACAGAATCGAGTTTCATCATATCCCTCGTGAAGAGAATCACATGGCTGATGCATTAGCCACTCTCTCTCTTCCATGATTAGTGTAGGTCAATGGAATGACGTACCTAAGATCGATGTAATGCGCCTTGAACAGCCCGCTTACATCTTCGCGATCGAAGCAATCACAAACGATAAACCTTGATATCACGATATCAAATGCTTCCTTCAGAAACTGGAGTACCCACCTGGGGCATCCAAAAAGGACAGAAAGACCCTCAGAAGACTGGCTGGAAACTTCTTTCTGAGCTGTGATATACTCTATAAGAGAAACTTCGACATGGTTTTGCTCAGATGCATAGACGGACCAGAAGCAAACATGCTGATAAAAGAAATTCATGAAGGATCCTTTGGCACTCATGCCAACGGACACATAATGGTGAGGAAAATTCTGAGAGCAGAGTACTACTGGTTGACCATGGAATCTGATTGCTACAAGTACAAGAGGAAGTGTCATAAGTGTCAGATATACTCAGACAATATCCATGTACCGCCAACGCATCTCAAAGTTCTTTCTTCCCCATGGCCTTTTTCCATATGGGGAATCGACATGATTGGCATGATCGAGCCCAAGGCTTCAAACGGACATCGGTTCATCTTGGTAGCCATTGATTATTTCACCAAGTGGGTTGAAGTAGCGTCATTCGCTAAGGTAACCCGACAAGTGGTGGTCTGATTTATCAAAAACAATATCATATGCCGCTATGGTGTTTTGAGTCAGATCATTATCGATAATGGATCCAACTTGAACAACAAAATGATGAAAGAGTTGTGCGCTGAGTTCAAGATCGAACACCATAACTCATCTCCCTACCGGCCCAAGATGAACGGAGCGGTAGAAATGGCTACCAAGAACATCAAGAAGATTGTTCAGAAGATGGTCGTAACCTACAAAGACTGGCATGAAATGCTACCCTTTGCTCTTCACGGTTATCGCACATCTGTCCGCACTTCAACAGGGGCAACCCCTTTCTCTCTAGTATATGGCATGGAAGCAGTGCTCCCCATAGAAGTAGAGATCCCATCCATCCGGGTATTGATGAAATCTAAGTTAACAGAAGCTGAATGGTGTCAGAGCAGACACGATGAGCTGAATCTGATTGAAGAGAAGCGAATAACAGCTCTGTGCCATGGGCAGTTGTATCAACAAAGAATGAAGAAGGCGTTCAACAAAAAGGTTCGACCCCGCGTCTTCAGGAAATGAGACCTTGTTCTCAAAAAGATACAATTATTTCTCACTGATTCTCGGGGAAAATGGACTCCGAATTATGACGGCCCCTACGTGGTCAAGAAAGCCTTCTCAGGCGGCGCCTTGAGACTCGCAACCGTGAACAGAGAAGAATTTGCCTATCCCACAAATGTTGATGTAGTCAAGAAATACTTCGCCTAAATAAATTAAAAAAAAACGTCTCGGTGGATTGAAAACCCGAAAGGGCGGTCCAGGCAAAAATTAGAGAAATAATAAAAAATCATCTCGATGGATTGGAAATCTCAAAGTACAGTCCTAGAAAAAGTTAAGGTTGGCAAGAAATTATGTCCAGCAAAGGGGAAAATCCCTCAGCGGCAGTAATGCCAGCCATCAGAAAAAACTCCAGTTAAGGTCATCTTCGATGGAAGCTCAGGATGTCCAGAATTCAAAGTTGGTAGAAGGATAGCAGTCGTTATGTTTCAATGTAGCCCTTTTCCCTTAAATTACCATTTTCTAACTTTGTAAATACTACATGGAATCACGCGCTTGGCTGATTTCCATCCTATTAATAAAATTTGAGCCCTAGTGCTTTTGTTTGCAATTCTTATTTGTTTTAGCTTTACAGAACGACGTTTTAATATGATCAACGATTCTTGAAATAAAACAAAAAATGAATTTACTAGTAAAAATATTTCTGCTTTTAAAATAAAGATGGCAATTCTTTTGACTGTTGAACATCGAAAGAACATCGATCGCTTCTCCCGAAGTAATCGAACCTCAAAGTGCAGAATCAAAGTACTCCTTCTAAACCAGTGCACCTGAATGAAGGATCAACTGTGTCAGAGACCGTGTTTCCTCTGACACCCCCGGTAGAGTTCTTATCTCCTAAGCCCGACCAACGTTGTTCCCTGCAGGGACTATCTCTCCTAAGCAAGGCAAAATTGCTATTTTGAACCCAGTGGTACCTCTTCGTCCCCCGCAGTGGCCGAGTATCCAGTCATGTTCATCCGATAATCTGTATGTCGTGTCAGTTTTATCAGCATATACATACATACATCATGCATTATTGATTTACATTCACATTCATATTGCATCACTATCACTCTGGTCAGTCTTATCCCTAAGTGATAAAAGTCCTCTTAGTCACTTTGTCAGTTCTTTCCTTGTGAGGAAACGTCGCATCTGAACAACCTCTCCTCCAGTTTATTTCTAGATTGAAGGTGGTTCTTTGACCAATTTGATAACTCGAACCTCTGAAAAGCCAGAGAGCTTTTGACAAATGTCACTCTTCATCATTGAAGATGATATTTTCGCTTTCCTGGATTAAGGAAGATCCCCAGAGAAAGCCTCTTAATCAAAGATTAGGCAATACAGCAGTTCTCCTTCAAAAAATTCGCTGACAAAAAAGGTCATCGACACCTCAAAACTGGATTACATCACATGGTATTTCTCCGAGAAGATCCTGGGAAAAGTATGATGTAATATCCCCAAGCGGGAAGCAGCCTCTCAAGGGACTCGTTTTCCCCAGTAGAGTTGACAAATGGCGTCTCCAAACAGAGAAGTTTGTACACCTCTACAGCTCAGATGGTTGGGTTACCCAGCAAGTCTGACATCAAAATTTTTTCATCAAATGGCATCTCCCCAGGAAAATTCGGCGAGAAGTGCAACGCACCAGTTTTGTTAGATTTATTTAATCGAGTCGATTTAATTATTTTTATTATTATTTTATTTTATTCTTGACTTTTATTTGGCAATATATTATTTTTCATCGTGATTATGTTTTATCGCGTTTTGAGAGCGTTTGCGAGATATTTGAGTGTAGGGGTATTTTGGTCTTTTGGCTTGGTTAGATATTTTGTTTTTCATAAAATAGAAATAGAGAGAAAAATAGAGAGAAATAAAAAGAGAAGAAGGAAAAGATAAAGAAAAGAAGAAAAGGGGAAAAACTTGGAGAGTAAGGAAACGATCCAACCGACTTTTGAAAACACGATTAATCGGGTAAGGGTGTGAAACTCGATTATCCTATACTTGTGTATAATTATGTATGTATGTATTTGTGTGATATTTGGTTGAAATTGGATATGGAACCAAAACCATTAATATGTTGAGATTGTTAGAATTTGATCCAAATTGTGTCTAAAATCATGTTTTAATGTTCCTAATTGCTGAGACATGTTAGATAGATGTTGTTGTGCATTCAATTGGTAATTTGCTGGTGTTTAGATGAGTTTTGGAGATGATTTTGGGTGAATCCGTAGCAGAAAATTATGCAGGAAAAATTCTGGGTTTCGCTGCCCATACGCGTATCAGGCTTGGCATTACGCGTATTGGTTTGGGCATTACGCGTATGGCTAGGGGGAAATGGGGCATTACGCGTATGGAAACTCGTTTTTCACGGCCTTCTGTTGATTTACGTAATGGTACGCGTAGGTGGCAAGGCATTACGCGTATCAAGTGAGGCATTACGCGTATGGTGTTTTTAGTGGAATTTTGGGGAGAAATCAGTCTCTGCCCATACGCGTAGCACTTTGGGCATTACGCGTATGGAATGGGCGGGCGAGCTGGGCATTATGCGTATGGCCCAAGGCAATACGCGTATGACCAGAGAGGGTGTAGAATGGTTCCCGATTTTGCGTTCGATGCCGTAATTTTTGATCCGTAACTCGGATCGAGGCGTTCTTGGTACCGTTAGGAAGCTATTGAGATGTTCTTTCTTATAATGATGGTTTTGAGATTGTTGGCCGATTTAATTATGTCGGGAATTTGGAAATGTGTCGTTTTGTCGACTTTTCCCGTCTTAACTGTATATGATTGTTGTTTTATCATGCAATATGCTTAATATATATATATATATATATATATATATATATATATATATATATATATCTCGTAGGACTTGTGTGATGTTATATGATGTGAATGCATGTGATGAAATGTTGTGATGATGGTTTGTGGCCTAAGGGCAAGAAAATTCTTTGTGTTGTGTTTGATTGTATATGCATGATTATGGATGTGTATATGTGTGCATTTGAATGTCATGAGTCATTGTATGCCAAGCATCATGATATGCATTCTTGTGATGTCGTGTGCCCTAGTGGGTGTGAGCGACGAAACGATTCCAGAGGGAATCTGCTATAACATCGTGTGCCTTATACAAAGAGGTGTATCCGATGATTATAGACGATCGTGTGCCTTATACAAAGAGGTGTAAGCGATCGGGTCGTGTGCCTTATACAAAGAGGTGTGAGCGATCCATAAACGTCGTGTGCCTTATACAAAGAGGTGTGAGCGACGGGGAACATCGTTTGCCCGACGGGGAGTTACACTAAGTAACAAGCGATGATTCCAATATTTCCTGAGTGAACTAATGATGAGAATGATGGATGGAACGGTACCGCATTGCATTGCATAGAGTCGTTGTGTCGGTCTCTGTGCATTTGCATAAATCATGAATGGATTGATTTTGTGTGGAATTGTGAATGGAATTGATGTTGTTGATATATATATATATATATATATTTATGTTGGTGATAAATGAATTGAGCATGGTTGATATACCTTGGTGAGGGATATATGAGATATGCATTGTGTTGTTTTGGATTTGAATTATGGCGTAAATTGTGGTGAGAATGTTTTATATGTGTATTTTTGTGTTATTATATAATTGTATGCAATTATATTATAATGGTGTTTCTCACCCTTCTGCTGTTTTGAATGCTCTATGAGGCATTGCAAATTAGATGCTGGAGGTCTTTTTTGAAACTTAGGTCTTCATTCTTTTGTCGATCGGCTCTGATATGTAGCACCGGGTAGCCGGGGATATCGTGTGTGATTATATGTATATGTATATGTTCTTTTTGGATTGTATATTTATGGCTCTGAATATGACAGACAAACTTTTATGATATATATATATATATATATATATATATGAGATTCAGTTGCAGATTTTCCACTTTTATTCTGTATCTGAATTGTGGGTGTTAGGAACTGAGTTCCTCTGTTGTGTGCTACCTGATTGTTGCATATCTATATGAGCAGGTTGTATTTTGTTTCAATTGATGTGACGCCTTCGTCTATGCCATGAATGTTTTAATTATACTCTGATTTATTTATTATCGCTTGATTTATTTGGGGGATAGATTGGGGGTGTTACATTAAGTGGTATCAGAGCCAGTTTGTGTCAGTTCGTGGCAGTCCGTGTCAGTCTTTGTGTTTGGGTGAGCTGTTTATTTAACTATAGTTATTGTTATTGGATATGAACAGAATATGGCTGGTAGGAATGATGCTGCTCTTGCTGCTGCTATGCAAGCTATGGCTCAGGCTGTGCGGGGTGCACCTAATGCTGGTGGGAATGATGAGTTCAGGAAGAACAAACCGCCTGTCTTCAAAGGGAGACATGATCCTGATGGTGCTCAGATTTGGCTTAAGGAGATTGAAAGAATCTTTCGAGTGATGGATTGTGCTAAGGAACATAAGGTGAGATTGGGTACTCACATGTTGCAGGAGGAGGCTGATGATTGGTGGGTTAGTAAGCGTCATGTTTGGGGAGCTGCAGGTGAAGAGGTCACTTGGACTTTGTTTAGCAAGCATGTTAGAGGAAAAAAGGAAATAGAGTTCTTGGAGTTAAAACAAGGTAACATGTCTGTGGTGGATTACACTGCTAAGTTTGTGGAGCTTGTTCAGTTTTTATCCACTTTATGCTGAAGCAACTGCGGAGTTTTCCAAATGTGTGAAGTTTGAGAATGGGTTGCGTCCTGAGATCAAGTAGGTAATTGCTTATCAAAGGATTAGAATGTTTTTAGATTTGGTGGATTGTTGTAGAATTTATGAGGAGGATAGCAAAGCTCGTTCTACTCACCATAAGAGTGTGAACGAAAGGAAAGGAAAGCAACCGTTTTGTGGTGGTCCTTATGTGTCACCAGCTGACAAGGGTAAGCAAAGGTGTAGTTTTGATAAAAGGCCAAGTGGGGGAGGTATGTCTAATCCTCTGAGATGTTTTAGGTGTGGTGACTTAGGACATCGTCAGTTTGAATGTAGAAAGGATATAAGGAAGTGTTCCAATTGTGGAGGTATAGGACATGTCGCAGCTGATTGTAAGAAGAATGTGGTGAAGTGTTTCAACTGTGGTGAACTTGGTCATGTTGGTACGAAGTGTCCGAAACCAAAGCAAGCTCCAGCTGGAGGGAAAGTATTTGCATTGGCAAGAACTCATACTACTAGTGCAGACCGTCTGATCAGAGGTACTTGTTTTATTAATAGTATGCCTTTAGTTGCTATTATTGATATCGGAGCGACTCATTCGTTTATTTCGTCTGAGTGCATGAAGCGTTTGAATCTTTTGTTGTCTTCGATGGGTGGAGAGATGGTTATTGATACTCCAGCAATGGGGTCGGTAACTACTTCTTTGGTTTATCTAAGTTGTCCTTTGACCATTTATGGTAAAGATTTTGAGATGGATTTGGTGTGTCTGCCGTTGGAGGGTTTAGATGTGGTTCTGGGATGAATTGGTTGCAGTTCAATCGAGTTCATATTGATTGGTATCATAAGCTGGTAAGATTTCCTTCTCTTGAGGAAGACGAGCAATCGAGTTTCTTATCTACCAAAGAGTTGAAGAAACTTTTGGCGGATGAAGCTCAGTTGTTCGGGTTGTTTGCATCGTTGACAGTGGATAGTCAAGTTGCAATTTATGTGTTTCCAGTTGTGTGTGAATTTCCAGAGGTGTTTCCGGAGGATATTTCTGATGTGCCGCCAGAGAGAGAGGTGGAGTTTTCTATAGATCTAGTTCCTGGTACTAGACCTGTATCTATGGCACCATATCGTATGTAGGCATCTGAGTTGGTTGATTTGAAGAAGCAGTTGAATGAATTGTTAGAGAAGAGGTTTGTGAGGCCGAGTGTATTACCTTGGGGTGCTCCAGTTCTTTTGGTGAAGAAGAAAGATGGAAGTATGCGATTGTGTATTGATTATCGCCAGCTGAATAAGGTGACGATTAAGAATAAGTATCCTCTTCCGAGAATTGATGATCTGATGGACCAGTTGGTAGGTGCGTGTGTGTTTAGTAAAATTGATTTGAGATCGGGTTATCATCAGATTAGAGTGAAAGAGGAAGATATTCAGAAGACGGCTTTTAGGACACGCTACGGACATTACAAATATTATGTGATGTCGTTTGGGGTTTCTAATGCGCCGGGTGTGTTTATGGAGTATATGAATCGTATTTTCCATGAGCACTTAGATCGATTTGTTGTTGTGTTTATTGATGACATCTTGATTTATTCTAAGTCCCAGGAGGAACATGCGGAACATTTGCGTGTTGTGTTGCAAATTTTGAAGGAAATGAGACTTTTTGTCAAGTTGTCCAAGTGTGAGTTTTGGTTGTCAGAAGTGAGTTTTCTTGGGCATGTGATTTCAGGTAATGGTATTACTGTGGATCCATCTAAAGTAGATGCAGTTCTAAAATGGGAGGCTCCTAGATCTGTTACTGAAATTAGAAGCTTTTTGGGTTTAGCTGGATATTATCGGAGATTCATTGAAGGTTTTTCCAATTTAGCACTTCCCTTGACCCAGCTGACTTGTAAAGGTAAAGCGTTCATTTGGGATATTCAGTGTGAGGAAAGTTTCGGTGAGCTAAAGAGAAGGTTGACTACAACTCTGATTTTGGTCTTACCGAATCCTACTGAACCGTTTGTGGTGTATTGTGATGCATCTTTGATTGGTTTAGGTGGAGTGTTGATGCAAGAAGGTAAGGTTGTGGCTTATGCTTTGAGGCAATTGAGGATTCATGAGAAGAATTACCCTACTCATGATTTGGAATTAGCGGCAGTGGTTTTTGTGTTGAAGATTTGGAGGCATTATCTCTATGGTGCAAGATTCGAAGTCTTTAGTGATCATAAGAGTTTGAAATACTTGTTTGATCAGAAAGAGTTGAATATGAGGCAACGGAGATGGTTGGAATTTTTGAAGGACTACGATTTTGGCTTGAATTACCATCCTGGTAAAGCCAATGTGGTAGCCGATGCGTTAAGTCGGAAATCTTTGCATATGTCTGCTTTGATGGTTAAAGAGTGGGAACTTTTGGAAGCATTTAGGGATTTGAGTTTGGTGTGCGAGTTGACATCTGATAGCGTAAGGCTTGAAATGTTAAAGGTTACTAATGATTTTCTGTTGACCGTTAGCGAGAAACAGAAGTTGGATGTGAAATTTGTTGATTTGATGACGGTCGAAGATCAAAGTGTGAATGGTGACTTTAAAGTGGATGATAAGGGTGTTTTGAGATTCCGTGGTAGAATTTGTATTCCTGATGATTCGGACTTGAAAAAGATGATTTTAGAGGAAGGACACCAGAGTAGTTTGAGTATACATCCGGGAGCTAATAAGATGTATCAAGATTTGAAGAAGATATTTTGGTGGTCCGGAATGAAGAGGGATGTGGCTCAGTTTGTTTATGCGTGTTTGACGTGTCAGAAGTCAAAGGTAGAACATCAGAAGCCTAGTGGATTATTGCAACCGTTGGATATTCCCGAGTGGAAATGGGACAGCATTTCTATGGATTTTGTGACAGGGTTGCCAAATACATAGAGGGGACATAATTCCATTTGGGTCGTTGTGGATAGGCTGACTAAATCGGCGCATTTCATTCCGATTGACATCAGTTTTTCTTTGGAGCGGTTGGCTGAGATTTATATCCGTGTGATTGTGAAGCTGCATGGTGTTCTGTTGTATATTATTTCAGATCGAGATCCGAGGTTTACTTCCAGATTTTGGGAAAGTTTGCAAAAGGCGTTAGGTTCCAAGTTGAGATTGAGTTCTACTTATCATCCTCAGACGGATGGTCAGACCGAGAGAACTATTCAGTCGTTGGAAGATTTGCTGAGAGCTTGTGTTCTTGAGCAAGGTGGTGCTTGGGATAGTTATCTTTCGTTGGTGGAATTCACGTATAACAACATGTTCCATTCGAGTATTGGAATGGCACCTTTTGAAGTGTTGTATGGAAGGAGATGTCGAACACCTTTGTGTTGGCATGAATCGGGCGAGAGTTCGGTGGTTGGACCGGAGTTGGTGCAACAGACTACGAAAAAGGTGAAACTTATTCATGAGAAAATGAAGGCTTCTCAGAGTAGGCAGAAGAGTTATCATGATCGAAGGAGGAAAGATCTTGAGTTTCAAGAAGGCGATCATGTATTTTTGAGAGTTACACCGGTGACGGGTGTTGGTCGTGCATTGAAGTAGAAGAAGCTTACTTCTCGGTTTATTGGTCCTTACTAGATATCCGCGAGAGTGGGTGCTGTGGCTTATCGGGTGGCGTTGCCGCCGAGTCTTTCGAATTTGCATGATGTGTTCCATGTTTCACAGCTTCGGAAGTATGTTCCGGATCTGTCGCATGTGATTCCGATGGATGAGGTTGAGGTAAGGGAGAACCTTACGGTTGAAGCATTACTAGTGAGAATTTTGGATCGCGAGTTGAAGCAGTTAAGAGGCAAGGATATTGCGCTTGTGAAAGTAGCGTGGGGAGGCGCTGCCGAGGGCAATTTGACTTGGGAGTTGGAGAGTCGGATGCGGGAGTCGTATCCGGAGTTGTTCGTCTCAGGTAATATTTTAGAGGACGAAAATCTCTAAGTGGGGGAGAGTTGTAACGTCCCAGTTTGGTTAGATTTATTTAATCGAGTCGATTTAATTATTTTATTATTATATTATTTTATTCTTGACTTTTATTTGGAAATATATTAGTTTTCATCGTGATTATGTTTTATCGTGTTTTGAAAGCGTTTGCGAGATATTTGAGTGTAGGGGTATTTTGGTCTTTTGGCCTGGTTAGATATTTTGTTTTTCATAAAATAGAAATAGAGAGAAAAATAGAGAGAAAGAAAAAGAGAAGAAGGAAAAGAGAACGAAAAGAAGAAAAGGGGAAAAACTTGGAGAGTAAGGAAACGATCCAACCGACTTTTGAAAACACGATTAATCGGGTAAGGGTGCGAAACTCGATTATCCTATACTTGTGTATGATTATGTATGTATGTATTTGTGTGATATTTGCTTGAAATTAGATATGGAACCAAAACCATTAATATGTTGAGATTGTTAGAATTTGATCCAAATTGTGTCTGAAATCATGTTTTAATGTTCCTAATTGCTGCGACATGTTAGATAGATGTTGTTGTGCATTCAATTGGTAATTTGCTGGTGTTTAGATGAGTTTTGGAGATGATTTTGGGTGAATCCGTAGCAGAAAATTAAGCAGGAAAAATTCTGGGTTTCGCTGCCCATACGCGTATCAGGCTTGGCATTACGCGTATTGGTTTGGGCATTACGTGTATGGCTAGGGGGAAATGGGGCATTACGCGTATGGAAGCTCATTTTTCACAACCTTCTGTTGATTTGCGTAATGGTACGCGTAGGTGGCAAGGCATTACGCGTATCAAGTGAAGCATTACGCGTATGGAGTTTTTAGTGGAATTTTGGGGAGAAATCAGTCTCTGCCCATACGCGTAGCACTTTGGGCATTACGCGTATGGAATGGGCGAGCGAGCTGGGCATTACGCGTATAGCCCAAGGCAATACGCGTATGACCAGAGAGGGTGTAGAATGGTTCCCGATTTTGCGTTCGATGCCGTAACTTTTGATCCGTAACTCGGATCGAGGCGTTCTTGGTACCGTTAGGAAGCTATTGAGATGTTCTTTCTTATAATGATGGTTTTGAGATTGTTGGTCGATTTAATTATGTCAGGAATTTCGAAATGTGTCATTTTATCGACTTTTACCATCTTAATTGTATGTGATTGTTGTTTTATCATGCAATATGCTTCATATATATATCGTAGGACTTGTGTGATGTAATATGTTGCGAATGCATGTGATGAAATGTTGTGATGATGGTTTGAGGCCTAAGGGTAAGAAAATGCATTATGTTGTGTTTGATTGTATATGCATGATTATGGATGTGTATATGTGTGCATTTGAATGTCATGACTCATTGTATGCCAAGCATCATGATATGTATTCTTGTGATGTCGTGTGCCCTAGTGGGTGTGAGCGACGAAACGATTCTAGAGGGAATCCGCTATAACATCGTGTGCCATATACAAAGAGGTATGAGCGATGATTATAAAAGATCGTGTGCCTTATACAAAGAGGTGTGAGCGATCGGGTCGTGTGCCTTATACAAAGAGGTGTGAGCGATCCATAAACGTCGTGTGCCTTATACAAAGGGGTGTGAGCTACGGGGAACATCGTTTGTCCGACGGGGAGTTACACTAAGTAACAAGTGATGATTCCAATAGTTCCTGAGTGAACTAATGATGAGAATGATGGATGGAACGGTACAGCATTGCATTGCATAGAGTCATTGTGTCGGTCTCTGTGCATTTGCATAAATCATGAATGGATTGATTTTGTGTGGAATTGTGAATGGAATTGATGCTGTTATATATATATATATATATATATATATATATATATGTTGGTGATAAATGAATTGAGCATGGTTGATATACCTTGGTGAGGGATATATGAGATATGCATTCTGTTGTTTTGCATTTGAATTATGGCGTAAATTGTGGTGAGAATGTTTTATATGTGTATTTTTGTGTTATTATATAATTGTATGCAATTATATTATAATGGTGTTTCTCACCCTTCTTCTGGTTTGAATGCTCTATGAGGCATTGCAGATTAGATGCTAGAGGTCTTTTTGTGAAGCTTAGGTCTTCATTCTTTTGTCGGTCGGCTCTGATATGTAGCACCAGGTAGTCGGGGAGATCGTGTATGATTATGTGTATATGTATATGTTCTTTTTGGATTGTATATGTATGGCTCTGTATATGACAGACAAACTTTTATAATATATATATATATGAGATTCAGTTGCAGATTTTCCGCTTTTATTCTGTATCCGAATTGTGGGTGTTAGGAACTGAGTTCCTCTATTGTGTGCTACCTGATTGTTGCATATCTATATGAGCAGGTTGTTGTATTTTGTTTCAATTGATGTGACGCCTCCGTCTATGCCATGAATGTTTTAATTATACTCTGATTTATTTGTTATCGCTTGATTTATTTGGGGGATAGATTGGGGGTGTTACAAGAAGTTTGAAGAAAACTACTACGAACAGCATCCCTTGTCAAGAAAGTTTATTGACAAAAGAGACCAGTTTCTTGGTAGAAAACCAGGATTGAGGGGAAGTTTATATCAGAAACTGAGACCAGTTCCTTGGTAGGAAACCAGGATCGAGGGGAAGTTTATTTCAGAAACTAAGACCAGTACCTTGGTAGGAAACCAGGATCGAGGGGAAGTTTACAAATGAAACTCATACCTGTTCCTTGGTAGGAAACCAGGATCGAGGGGAAGTTTTACCTTTTCTAAGCATCAACGCTTAGCAAAAGAAGATGGATGACCAAACTACCATTCATAACCACTGTCAAAATTCCGGGTATTCCGATATTTAATTATCTTGCACCCCGAATGCCCGAATACCTTCGCCATTCACACCTTCGGGTCCAAGAAGATTAAATAGGGGCATCTGTCATACCCCAAATTTTGACCACTAAGATTTCCCATCATTGTGCAAATCATCAGCACAATATGGATGTACATTTGTGCCTCATCAATCTCCTCAAGGGTTGTTGAGCACTCACTGCAATCAGACTTAGGGTTTCAAGCCCTCTCAGAGCTCTTAGACAAAGGATCAATCAAGGAATGACATGGTCTTCAACTTGTCCAAACCTCTCCAACGTCCACAAAGGATCAAGAGGACTCCCACTTCAAGAATCAAGCACAATGTTGCAGCATTCCAAGTGGATTAAGCCTCAAGATTTCCAGTGTCACCAAATTAGGGTTTTGGTCTACCAGGGCCTCCAGATGGAGTTTTTTCCTCTGAGCATGAGCCAATGATTCAAAGCACAACCCAAGTTACTCCAAGGTACCTCATGGACCCCATCATTAAGTAAATTTAGCCTCAGGGGATGCATTCACCAAAAATCAGGAATTAGGGTTTCTTGACCTAATTCACCCCTAAGTTGACTTTTAGGAAAAAGCATGAGCCAATACCTCAAGGCATGATTTGAGGGTCCCTAATACACTACATTGATCCATTTGCAACAATGGATTGGTCCAAGAAGCTTGACCCACAAGTTTCAATTTCATCTGAACCACAGTTAGGGGTTTTGAAGAAAAAGTCAACTGTGCCTTTGACTTTTGACCAGGACATGCTGCCAAACCTTGGGACATGATTCAATACACCCTATAACACCTATGAAATCCATCCATCAAGTTTGATTTAGGTAAAGGACTTGATTTCATAGAGGATCGCACAGTTTGGAATTCATCTGATAAAAAGTCAACTGTGCCCAAAAGTCAAAGTTTGACTTTTTGATTTTTTGGTCAATTATGGTTCCCTAACCCTAAAATGATGTTAATGTGTGATTGGAATCATCATTCATCAAGAAAAATCAAGAAAAGTGGGATAACTTGAAAAAGGGGGTAACCATAAAAAACTTAGAAATTTTATAAGTTATGGAACAAAGTGGCTAGGGTACCAACTTCCAAGGATCATAACTTGAGATCCAAGCAACCATTTGGGCTGATCCAAAGATAGATTTGTAGCTCTCATGGCATACTTTAAAAGTGTCAACTACACCTCATTCCAATTCATCATGGATTTTGAGTTATGGTTGGATCAAAATGGCTGAAAACAAGAAATGTCACTTTTTCCAACACTTAGTGAAATTTTCACTAAGTCAGAATCTGTTTCACTTTTTCCAAAATGTAAGGGCATTTTTCACTTGGATCCAAAAAGTGTCAAGACAAACTATGATCACACATATGTTGTATCATATGAGAGCTTTCCAAAATGGCCAAGAACCCCATGAAATTCCATTTGAGCTAAGAGTTATGACAGTGGCAATATGCCTTGCTGCAACTGTCATAACTAGGCAGATTTGTGCATTTTTCTCGATTTGAGCAATTTGTCCAAATAACAAACAAGTTTATCCATCTGAACACCTCATGGAGAGACCAAGGAAGGACAAACACTTATCCATAAGCCTCCCAAGTCTTTAGAACTAAAAATAGCATGCCAAACCTAAAAAACCCTAAAGAGGGGACAAGACTCCAATTTTGTTTTGGAGCATTCAATGGATGCACCAAGGTGGCATGAACTGAGCCATTTCCAACTGAATGAGTCAAGGATGATCTCTGAACTAGGGAACCAAAGGCCTGTGCTCTAACCTCTAGTAAATGGCTAGAGGAGACTTGGATTTCTATTAATCAACATTTGCCAAACCTCTGCAGCAGTTGCCATTCACTATTGCAGCCAAAACAAACTTACTCTACTATAAATAGAGTGGATTTGTGCTCAGTTTGAGTACACCAAAGCACTACAACACTTGCTTTCCTCAAAATCTCTTTCTCTAGGCAAAAATGCCTTCTTTAGCAAGGTAACTCTGAGTTTTTGAGTTAGATCATAGTTCATGATCCAAACACATCCAATATGTCATATCTAAATTGTCCAAACTATCACAAGTGACCTGTAACACCAAAATCACAAAGTCCCCTCTCAAAACCTCAAAATAGGACTTTTTGCATTTTTCAAGCCATGTCTTAATTTAGTCACTTTCAAAACCAGATAAAGCCTCAAACACACTCCAAATATCATCCTTGAGTTGTTCCAAATGGTTCCCCGCATCTGGAACACCATTTGAGAGAGTTGTTATTTTGGTCACTTTTGCCCCTTTTGCAAGAAATGGCCAGTTTCCATTCCTGAGGTTTCCAGTTGATTCCAATCATCCTAAAAGCTTCTAAGAGATCATTTGAGGGTGTCCAAAGCATCAAATTGTTTCTGGAACAATGCACTAGACAGGTTGCCCAAAAAGCTCCTAAAGAGGTAAGCATCTTAACTTGAACTCCTTAAAATATACATTGCTTTGAAGTCCACTTATCATACACATCTCATACATATTATATATGTTGTGTTTCGACCAATTCATCATGTGATTCATGCCTGTACCATGAGGTAACATAGAAATTGCAAATGGAGGCCTATTTCAAAACCACTATCGGGTTTTAAAATGGGGACTTCATCTGAAAAAAACACCACCACCATTGGATTCCTTGTGAAATTCTAGGCAGAATAGACCTAAATTTTATCCCAATCCATGGAGAAATGAGAAAGTTACAAGTTTCACGTTTTTGGCCAAAATCTTGCCTTGTCTTGCCTTGGTCAGGCCTAAAAACCAAGTCACCCTCATATATCCATGGGGTGGTTTTGATACACGGATGTATCACCATCTCAGTGGTAGGAGGCGTGCACTGCACACAAGAGGTTTGCAGTTCGAATCCCCCTCGCCCCAGATCCTCTTTTTATCATTTTTTTCCATTTTCTATTATTTTTCTTATTATTTTTAATGATTTGAAAAATTAATAACTCCCTCAATTTTAATTATTTTTTATTGGTTATTTTTGCAAAAAATCACAAAAATGTTGAAATATTTTATTCCACAAAAAAATAAAATTTATATTATTTATTTAATATAGTTGGTATTTTTATGAATAAATTCATTTTTAATTGTTTTTAAACATTTTAAAAGTGAATATTTATCTTGAAAAATCAAAACCAAATGAGTTTTAATTCATCTTGTGGTTAAAACCTCATTTTTCAAACCTTAACCAAAAATCACAAGTTGTTTATTCAAGCTTATTTGGTGTTTTATCATTTTTTATTGATTTTCTTTAGGAATTCACTTTTAAAAATGATGAAATTAAGGTTTTGATTGATTCCACCCTCATCAATCATTTTCAAATACTCATGGGCCTCTAATAGAGTGTAAGACACAATCCTTTTTGAAGCCAAAATAATTTGGACCTCAGTTATTGTATAAGACCCACTGCGATTTCAAAAATCCCGGCGCGATCGCCATTTCAAAACGAGAATCATCCGGGCCTACCCTCGTGTTGTAAGTCCCGTTCCTTTTCTTTAAATAAACTCTTTGGGCCTCTATTAGAGTGTAAGACCTATCCCCTTTGTAAATACACCACTTTTTGGGCCTCAGTCATTGTATAAGTCCCCCTATATTTTCAAAAATAACGGCGCGATCGTCGCCTTTTTAAATAACCCTGGGCCTACCCTCGTGTTGTAAGTCCCATTTCTTTTATTTAAAATAAATCATTGGGCCTCTAATAGAGTGTAAAACTCATCCTCTTGTACATAAAAACTTTTTGGGCCTCACATATTGTATAAGTCCCTCTGTACAGTTTTTAAAACAACGATACGATCATCGTTAAAACTTGGGCCTCTCCTCGAGCTGTAAGCCCCAACAATCTTTTCAAGGCACTTTCTCCTTTGATTTTGAATTCAAATATATGTTGTTCTCAAAACTTTCTTTAATTTCTTTGTTGAACAACTAACCAAACAGCATGGAAGCTCTACAACGGGTAAATGTTTATCCGCTTTCATTTACTGCTTTCATATATATAACTGTATTGTGGGGCTGCTTCACTGTAAGTCTTCTTTCACATCCTTTTATATACTTGTCACATATCCACTGTGTAATACTAGTATAGTTATTTAGAGTTTTCCACGGCAACTACGTCTAGCACTAGGTAAAGCCCTGTTGGTCACTCTTGAATACAAACAAAACTAGATCCCTTGTAGGATTCCAGATACAGTCTTCCATCCTCTTGGGGTTAAACAATATGGAACAAAGAGAAAGACAGTATTCTCTGTGAACCTTTTCTCAGACTGTCACCCTTAGAAATTGTCAAAGAAACTCTAACTCCCCATAGATGATTTTTTCTCCATGAATGGCATCTCTTGAGTTTCTTCCAAATCCTCGAACTTTCGTGGAATGATCTCTTCTCGGTGAATTGCATTTCTTGAACTTCTCTTGGTTTGGGGATCCACAGGCTTTCTAAAAGCATCCCCGCCTCCTCTTGGGCGTTGTACAAGGACCCTTCGGCTTCTTAGAAGTTCTCATGCCTTCTCTTGGGCTTAATACAAGGACCCTGACGACCTCTTAAAGGTATAAGACAGAACTTAGTCATCCTTTGCTAGAGAAGTCTTTCCAGCGTCAAAACTTCGGCCATCTTATAGGGTTGACACTCATCCCTTAATGCCCGAGCCTCCTCTTGGGCATTGTACAAAAGATAAACCTTTAGACTTGGACAGTCTAAAACTCTTGAGTCTCAAAGACATTCTCAAGTTGCTTTCAAACATAGGAAAAAACACCGATCACTCTGGATCAATCTCCAGCAGAAACCTAGTCTCCCTCATGAGAGTTCCCCATATTTGGACCCGCTTCAGGATCTTAGTAATCCTCAGTAGCAAAGTCAACCTCCTCTTGGGCTTTGTACAAATGATCCTCCCCAGCGGAGTTAACCTTTTCAGACTCTCTTGTTGAGTCAACCACCTTTACCCTCCGTCTCGGGCTTTGTACAAGACATATAAAAATCCACTCTCTTGGTGAGTATAAAAGACTCTCTTGTTGAGTCAACCACTTTTAGCCTCCGTCTTGGGCTTCGTACAAGACATATAAAACACTCTCTTGTTGAGTATAAAAGACTCTCTTGTTGAGTCAATCTCCTTTTAGCCTCAATCTCAGGCTTCGTACGAGACAGCAAAACACTCTCTTGTTGAGTATAAAAGACTTTCTTGTTGAGTCAATCAAACCTTCATACTCTCTTGTTGAGTCAATCACTTGTTCAAAACTCTCTTGTTGGGTCAACCTTTTTTAGCCTCTGTCTTGGGCTTTCTACAGAACAGATAAAAGTACTCTCTTGTTGAGTCAAACCATTTCAGCCTCCATCTTGGGCTTTACACAAGATACATTCTCCCCAACGGAGTCAAAATCCCTTTTAGCCTCAATCTTGGGCGTTGTACAAGACAGAAAGAACATTTTCCCCAAAAAAGTCAAACTTCCCGCCTCCTCTTAGGCTTTGTATAAAGAAACCCCCTGGTTGAGTCAACCAACCTTTTAGCATCAAATTTGTGCCTTGCTCACAGCATACAAACATCAACAACTCCTCTTTAGAGATGACAAATCCTCTCTCTCTCAAAACCCTTTAGCTTCACATCTTGGGCTTTGAACAAGATACAAACCACCTTTAGCTTCATGTCTTGGGCTTTGAACAAGACACCAAAACATCTCTTTCCTCCCATAGAATAGGAGGAACTACGATCGCTCTGATTTCCCTGTTTCGGGAATACGTAGGCATAAGATTGCAAAATCTTAGCGAGCATACTAAACAAAAACTTAGGTCCAGTACCTTACCTAAAACATAAACAAAACTCACTCTCCCAGTCATACTCTCCCAAGAAACTTTCCCAACCCATTAGCAGATAAACACTATCAATTACAAAGCAAGATCTATTTGCTAATATCCTGTGGATAACCACGTATAGGATGGGTAATTGACAACTACCCATTGTATAACCTGACCCCGGACCCCCCGATCTCTTTTAAAGCGTTTGTTCGGTTAAACATTCGCGTGCAAGGTTAGTTTTAGATACCTTCCCTTTCCCTTCCAGCTTCACAGGATAAATAAGAAATCAGAAAGTAGCACCATTTCTCCACGAGGAGAAAACTCAAACTTCAGCGATAAGGTGGTCGCGTCACCGACAAAAATCGCTCGCTACACAGAGCAATGCCACTTTTTCCTTTATGAATCTTTCATGCTAAGAGAGGGACATTGGCTTGGATATATGGAATCCAGAGGCTTGCCACTTACAGCTGTTAGATGAAAGAGGAGTTTTGTCCAAGATAAGAGAAGGACTCTAGCTTGGATTTTGAATCAACAAGTGTGCCACTTACACAATTATTTGGAAAAAGTTTTTGATTGTTTGTTTTGATATGTGATGTATAGAAGAGGTACCTTCCTACAGAGAGGACTCATGGTCTCATCTGAGGGGATATTGTTTTTTGTGTGCCATTGTTTAAAGTCCAAGGTTTAAGCTAAAAGAAAATGACTCCACTGGGGAGAGTTTTATTTGTCTTGTACAAAGCCCGAGATTGAGGATGACTGGGGAAAATTCTTATATGAAGCCTAAGAGAAGGCTGACTCTTGCTGAGGATTTATGGAAATCCATAAGCATGTCTAAATTGTATTGGGGAATCCAAAAGGGATCTAACTCTTGCTAGGGAATTTTAGGGAAAAGTTGAAGTATCAGATGCCATGAGGCTCTAATTCTATTAGCGTTTTGTTGAGGTCAATCTGACCTTGGCTGGGATTTTCAAGGTGAAAGTTAAGCCTTGTTGGGTGTCAGGGGAGTTTAAAGGTGAGTTTAAAAAAAACCTTAGAAGTTTTTAACTCTACTGGAGACTGGTGTATTGATAAAATGATCAGGGTTTTCCCTATGCGTTTTAGGAAACCTGAGGGTCTTTATGTGAAGTCCAAAAGGAGACTCGGAGAGTGAGACTTTCCAAGTCTACTTGAATGAAGCCTAAGAGGAGGCTGAGACTGTCCAAGTCTCTTAAAACGAGGTAGACTCTGGTGTAGAGAGAGATCTTTGTATGATGCCCAAGAGGAGGTTATTGGTTTAAGGGATGAAGATCAACCTTTGGGTGATAAGATGTGTAGCTTTTGACTTTCCTGGGGATTGAACTAGCAGAGATGACTAATTTCTATCCTATGCTTTTAGGAAGCCTTCGGGTCCTTGTATTAAGCCCAATAGGAGGCTGGGGAGCTATTAAGAAGCCTGTTGGTCCTTGTACTAAGCCCAAGAGGAGGCTGGAGATACTTCTAGGAAGCCTGTTGGTCCAAGCCTAAGAAAAGTTCAAGAAAGGTTTCACCGGGAATAATCCTTTCTTTGTTGAACAGTTCTAAGGTTTGAAGAAATTCAAAAGAGGTTTCACCGGGAATTAATCCTCTTTGGGGAAATGAAATTTCTTGCATATATATGTTTCTAAGTTTTGACAGTCTTGAGAAAAGTTTCACTGGGAATAATGCATTTCTCTGTTCCATATTGAATAAGCCCAAGAGGAGGCAGACTGTATCGAGGGGAGTTTACTATGAGGAAACTAGTTTTGACTAAGTTAGAAGTAACCTCTGGTTTAACCTAAGTGTAGACCTAACTGCTGAGGAAACACTAAACAAATATGCACAAGTATATATACAGATAAGTGTATTAATAGGTATATAAACAAGTATACATTGAATTGAAAAGATGTTGCGTTTTACACTCTGAAAAGAGGCCCAAGTGTATTGTGATTGATTGTACTGATTACAACTGTATGATTAGGGTTTTAAGAAATTGAAGAAAGTTTTGAGAAAACTTTGAGTTTGAATTTGAATTAAAAGAAAGTTGTTTAAAAATAAGAGTGTTTGGGGCTTATAACTCAAAGATAGGCTCAAGTGGTCTAAGAGCAGTTTCACCGGGAATAATGCTCCTCTTAATACCAGTTTAAAACAGACAGATGATTTTGAAAACAGAGGTATGGGGCTTACAACTCAAGGAGAGGTCCATGGAAGTTGTTTATTGCTTAAAACAAAGTTTTTGTACAAAAGATTGGGGCTTATACTCAAGGAGAGGCCCATATGATTATTTTAAAAAGGCGACGATCGCAACGTGTTTTTAAAAACCACTGTGGGACTTATACAATGACTGAGGCCCAAATTAATTATGTACAAAAAGTAGTGGGTCTTACACTCTACAAAGAGACCCACAAATATGTTTGAAAAGAAAAGGTGGGGCTTATACTTAAGGAGAGGCCCAAGTAAAAAATAATGAACGCGTCGTTATTTTGAAAATCGTACCGGGACTTACACTATGACAGAGGCCTAAGAATTATTTATTTTCAAAAGAGGTTGAGTCTTACACTCTATAAGAGGCCCAAAAAATGTGATTTTGAAAACAAAATTTGAAGATTAAATCAAAGAAACCCTAATTTCATAAAAAAGGTATTTATTTTGAAGAAAAATTAAATAAAATGATGGAAATTATTAAATTTATTTAATGAACAAGTTGTGACCTTGGATCAATGTTTGAAAAAACATGTTTTATCCATATGATGATTTGAAATTCATTTGAGTTTGAAAAAGCAAGAGAAAGAACTCTTTTAAAATGTTTAAAAACAATTAAAAAGAAATTCTTTACAAAAATTCAAAATATATTAAATAAATAATATTTTTTAATTTTTTGTGGAATAAAATATTTAAACATATTTGTGAATTTTGAAAAAAAGAATCAATCCAAAATGATTAAAAATCATAGAGAAATTAATTTTTGAAATCAATTAAAAAAATAAAAGAAATTTCAAATATTCAAATATTTGAAAAAGGGCGCCAAGAACAATCTTCTTCCTCGTGCGTGCCCTGTTTCCCCAGGTTTACAAAACCTCTCATAACTCTCTGATTACTCAATGGTTTTGACTTTTGTAATTATGAAAATTGCTCGTTTTTGAACAAGGATTCCAATGGTACCAATTAATTGCATTTATTTTAAGTGTGGAGTGAGAAATCAAGTGATGAACACATGAACCCTAATTTCTGCAAGAACACTATGAAATCCTATACACGATAGCTACAAAGCAATTAATTGAGGGGAAACACTCTACACAAGTATAGAAACATGTTTGTAACTTGAAAACACATTTATGATGCATGGATCATAGAGTTTGAGAGTGTCAGGCTTACTTGTGCAAGAGGAATTCGAATTCTGATATAGAGGTGTTACAGATGTTGTATGATGATCTGGACAGCTTCAATGGACCTTATGTAAGGTGTTTGGAAGCTTAGAATCGATTGGAAACCTTTGGATCACTTGGCTCGACCCTATCTGCAACTTTGAAGAAAGTTTGAGCAAATGGATAGTGATTTGATGATTCTGGTGTTCCAGGCGTGTTTTAAGGTTATGGATCACTTATATATGATGTATGTGAGGTGTTAGGATGGTTGGTTTGAGTGGAATTGGACTGGTTTGAGAATTCCAATTTTTCACTCTTTGAGAACTTTGAATTTTGCAAGAAAGAGGATTTGTGAGAAAAAAAGCATTGTGGTTGTTTTGGTGTGTTTTGATCAGTCACACATGACCTCTATTTATAGTAGAGTAAGTTTGTCTTGGCTAAATAGTGATATCTTGGAGATTGGCTTGAATTTAAAAGTTTTGGCAAGATGTATCATTGCTCCTCACACAAGATACCATAGCCCTCCACTTGGCTAGCTTATCTTTTGACTCAATCCACATTCCTCATATGCTTTTATTGTTTTTTATGTGAGCATCTTGACTGAAAAGATTCCTTTTGTTGAATGTCCACTATTGCACATAAATGCCATTTTGAATTCAAGGCATAAGGTGACTAAACCCATCATTCCACTTGAGATTTCCTTGACTCCTTGGTCCAACTTTGCATGTTTGTTGTGATTCATCTGTTATAAATTGAATGTGAGTGGTATTGATCATTACACTTGACAAAAAGAATCGTGGCTAGCAAGAAATAACCAAAACTTTCTTGTAGATAGTTTGCAGCAGGGCATGTTGATCACTCAATATCTCTTTGCTCAAATGGAGTTTGATGATGTTCTTGTACTCTTTGGAAAGCTTGCACATGATACTTCAACTTTGATGTTTAACTTTGGTCTTGGATCATTATGGATCATGGAGAAAAAAGACCTTAAAGTTGGAAAAAAATGAAACAGATTCTGTCTCAAAATTTCACCAAGTGTAAAAGTAAAAAGTTTTGAAACCCTAACTTCATGGCTCTATAACTTAAAATTCAAGCTTTTTAGGCTCATGGAGCACTGTGACACTTTTGTAGTATGTAATGAGAGCTTTCATTTGAGCTTTGGATGGAATAAAATGGATTTGTGGTTTGGGAGTTATGACCTTGCAAAGTTGGGAAAAATCATCATTTTTTCATAACTTAGAGAAATTTTAAGTTTCTTAATATTAACCCTTTTGCAAGTAACCTCACTTTTCTTGATTTTTCTCGATGGATGATGATCCAAACCATGAGTTAACATTGTTTTTGACTTAGGGGAGCCATGTTGGCCAAAAAATCTCAAAAGTCAAACTTGGTTTTTGGGCACAGTTGACTTTTTGTCAGATGAATTTCAAACTTTGTGATCCTTTATGAAATCAAGTTCTTGGGCCAAATCAAACGTAATGGATAGATTCCATAGGTGTTTTAGAGTGTCTTGAATCACTTCCCAAGGTTTGAGATCATGTCTTAGTCAAAAGTCAAAGGTATAGTTGACTTTTCATCAAAAACCCTAATTGGTGGTCCTGATGAATTTGTATCCTTATATTGCTCATGGATCAAGTTCTTTGTGTCAATTTGAACTTGTGAGAGGATAAATACAAGATATTTGAGGTCTTAAAAACATTTCTTGAGGTCTTGGCTCATGTCTTGCTCCAAAAGGCAACTTAGGGGTGAATTAGGTCAAGAAACTCTAATTCCTGATTTTTGATGAATGCATCCCCTGAGGCTATTTTGAGCTTAAGATTGGATCCATGAGGTCCCTTTGAGCTTCTTGGATCATGTTTTGAAGTATTGGCTCATGCCCAGATGAAAATTTCCCTCTGGAGGCCTTGGTCGACCAAAACCCTAATTTGGTGACTTTGATGATCTTGAGGCTTGATTCACTTGAAATGTTGCACTTTTGTGCTTGATTCTTAATGTAGGAGACCTCTTGACCCTTTATGGATGTTTGAGAGACTTGACAAGTTAAAGATCTTGACAATTCTTGATTGATCCTTTGTATGAGTGCTCTGAAAGGGTCCAAAACCCTAATTCTTGGTTGAGGTCGATGCTCAACAATATTTAAGAAGATTGATGAGGCATGAAGGTACATCCATATTGTGGTGATGATTTGCACAATGATGGGAAATCTTATGGTCAAAATTTAGGGTATGACAAATAAGTATAATTACACCTTCTTCAAAAATTCTCTCTTTGACTGATCAGGCGATACAAGCAAAGTTTTCTTATTAAAATCCAAAACCTTACTGCGTCTGCCTACTACCAAGTTGTGTTTCAACATGAGTCAGACCTTCAAAAATGTTGATGTTGAAAAGGATCATTTGCTGGAAGCCAAGAAGGATAAGAGTACGGATCTAAAGAAGGTGGAGTCCAAAGTTGTGACATATGTTGGATCATCTACTGGAGCATTTAGAACAGGGAAAAAGTCTGTGACAAAGATGAAGTCCTTCGAGAAAAGTCATGCTTAATTACATGACTATGACGTGGATGTTGATGAAGATTGGGTTAATTTCATTAATTCAGGTGGTTGGAATGGATAGCTGGCTCCAAAGATGAAGACTCTCTGTTTGCTATTTTTTGTTGGTTGAGTTGGTTTTGTTGTAATAATTTCCTAACATTGTTTGCTTGCATCAGTTGATTTGTGTTTCCGTTTGTTTCTATTTAAACTATTTGTTTCCATTGCCAGTGTGTGATTCCAACTTGTTGTTTACATTTACTCTAATTTTTTTCAATTTTTGGCTAAAAAGGGGGAGTAAAATGTTAAAGTGTTAGTGCACTTTTGTTTGTCCTGATGTCATGTCACATGTCTTGACACGTTGATTAACATTGTGATAGGACTTTGTTACTTTTAAGGTATTTAGGTTGTTTGTAAGAATGAATAAGGGTGTGTCTTGTTTGGGAGAATTTATTTTTTCTCTGCAGTGAGTTGTGGTCTTCAGGGGGATTGAGCTTGTACTTGGTGTAACACCCCAATTCCCATCGCGAATAAATAATACATAAATAAATCAAAGTAAATAAAAATTTATTTTTCCGACAGAAACAAGGATGCCACAATTAAGGAAAGAAAACACAATCCCTGCTCAAATATTTGATACATAACACAAAATGGAATAAAGGTAAAAGGGAAACTTTTTCCATATAAAAGGAAAGTTTAGTTATGGAATAAAGCGAAAAGATCCATAACTGTCTTGGTTTGCAAAATGAATCGTTTTGTAACATCAAAATATACATACAAAAGTAATACAAAATATATTCAACAAATGTATACATATATATATCTACAGCGTTTTCCGACTCCCGTGTTACGTATCAGAGTAGACGGACCGACAAAAGGATGGAGAACTAATCTTCACAAAAGCCTCCAAGACTACTAATCTGCAATTGCCTCATAGAGCAACAAACAACAGCAGAAGGGTGAGAAATAAAAACTAAATCAAGATTTGATAATAATATGCAAACACATAAAGATTTACATGCATAGCTATTCTCACCACAAGCATCACATATTAATACATATAACATGCCACAGATACATAACATTTCACACATAATGCATATCAAAATTATAACATATGGAAACACACCACCACCTCACATAGCATATGTCTATATGTAAAACATCTTATCCACAACCAATGCATTTATCATATATGCACACCAATTCACCAATTCAAACATAAATCTCAACACATACTCAATCAATTCACAATTTCCCACACATAATCAATTCATTCATGATTTTCCACACATAATCAATCCATTCATGATTTTCCACACATAATCAATCCATTCATGATTTTCCACACATAATCAATCCATTCATGATTTATGCAAATGCAAAGAGACCGACACAACGACTCTATGCACATGTGGTACCATCCATCCATCATTCTCATCATCAGTTCACTCAGGAACTATTGGAATCATCGCTTGTTACTTAGTGTAACTCCCCGTCGGGCAAACGATGTTCCCCGTCGCTCACACCTCTTTGTATAAGGCACACGACATTTATGGATCGCTCACACCTCTTTGTATAAGGCACACGGCCCGATCGCTCACACCTCTTTGTATAAGGCACATGATGTTCTAGAGGACAACATTGCCTTCCCCCTCACAAGGAAGCGAACAACAAAAACACCTGGCCGTCTTCCCTCAAGGATCACACCATTCTCAACAGTTGAACAATCCAACACTACACTCCCTCCCACTGCAACGTGATATCCAATCTCTCAATAATTGGATCATCCAAGAGAAGCAGATACTTCTCCCCCACTTGTTTCATTCCCAACCTGCAAATGGAAAACAAAACAAGCACCGACAGTGCTTTCACACATGTCGCATACTAGGGAACAACATAACTAGACAACCTGGCCAGACGGACCGACCTGCTCTGATACCACTTTGTAACACCCTAAATTCTCCCGTAATATTTAATCGAAAAATCAGAGTAAAATGAAACAATTCGAAATCAAAGGGTATTACTTTCAACAAGAACTTGCTCACAAATAAGACATGCAACATATAATAAATATTAATGCAACTTTAATCCAAAAATCATCTTTATTACACAGCGGAAATTCTTCATTGTGATCAACAAAATATAACGGTTTCAATTAATCGAAATATTAGTTTTCAAAAATGTAAAGGCAACTGTAATTCTTTACCAAAGTAAAATCATGCATAAAGCGTTCCCGACTCCCAATGTTACCTATCAGAGCAGACTCCAAACTAAAGTGAAGCACCTCGTCTTCACCGACCACGACTTCCACACTACTCCTGATTACCTGCACGTTACCCACGTGGAGGCAACATTCAAACAGAAGGGGTGAGATTCTCAAATCAAACAAAAGAGAAAGATGATATAAATATAAGAGTATAAAACATCAAGTAGTTCACCCAATCACAACTTCCAATGAGAATCACACACATCAACACAAACACAGATAATCACACAAAGCATAATGCAACACAACTACCAACGAATGCAATGAGACACCAACTAGACTTAACGCATGTGGTACCAATACACCATGGTTCATTCAATCGAACCCGATTCATAATAGAATCCAGATAGATCACATACACCCCTGCTTGGCAATGATCTATCTCCACCATACTCCACATTGGAGTTCGGATGAATCACATACACTCCTCCTGAGCAATGATTCATCACCACCGACACACCATGAATGCATGACTATAATTATGCATACAACACACATGTATAATATTAATCATACATCTTCACGATCCTCCTGATCACACATGAGATACCTACTCACCATAACACACCACAACAAGAAATCCTTCATGTAACATCATAAGCAACAACTATTGCACTCAACAACAACATACAACAACGACGTAATGCATATGACTAGCATAGCACCAATACATTATCTCTCCACTGTCCAACATATAGTATACACCTATTCAAACATGCAAACATCGCAATCCACAACAACAACACGCATCGCACAACTAATTTCCACATTTCACGGTTCAACATATTCCCATACAAAACACAAACATGCACCACATGTTGAATAGTTGGAATTCTGTCATTGAAAATAATTTTAACAAAAAGTACATAAAACCAGCTTTCCAACGATTCGAACGGCGGCCCAAACGGACTTACGGATCAAAAGTTATGAATTTTCGAAGTTTAGAAAAACTGTCACGTTCAGTGGTAATCGATTACCCAAACAGAGTAACCGATTACTCTGTGTAAAATGTGCCAGAAACCCCAATTTCACTAGGTAATCGGTTACCCAAACAGATTAACCGATTACTCGACCTGCAGAACCAGTTTTCTGCTATTCTGTTACCAAAAATCCCTTTTTCACTTCTACACAACATCCCTAAACAACATATACATCATAATTGAACCTCTAAACCTGTACACCATACCATACATACATTGTAACACATTATAACACCGAAAAACCATAATCACAACAAGTAATTTACAAAATACGAGCATTATTACTATTACCGACACGCGACTCCAACTTCTCATCAAAAACACCAAATAATCAACAATCACATGGATAAAAACCTAACAATTTATCTACCCTCATACAAACATCATATATCCCTTAAGTGATTGAAGAACCCCACCCTTACCTGAGATGAAAATTCTTCAGAGGTCTCTCTAAGTCGTAGCTCTGCTCCCGTTCCCTTTTCTCTTCTCTTTCGAAATCGATCGATCAACACCCTGCTTCTCTCTTTCCAATTTCTCCCTTATTCCAACTATGACCCTTGGACCCCAATTATGCTTTTCCTTCTTTATCCTCACTAACCACCACGAAAGGACCACTTTGCCCTCCCTATTTCTTATTTTTCCATTATATTATTAATATTCCCTCAATATTATTATTATTATTATTATTATTATTATTATTATCATACTAATTAAATAATAATAACGATATTTCTTAATAATTCACGTTAATATTATTAATCAATATCCCCAATATTAATTAATTAATTTCTAACCACGCCACTCCTTCCGACCCTTAATCTTTATGATTCAAAGGTCACTACCCTATACTAAGGGCAACCCAGCCTCAACCAACCACACTCAAACACGCACATATGAACAACATCATATAATTTAATTACGAAAAATAATTAAATAAATTGGGGTGTTACACATATCATGATGCTTGGCATACAAAGACTCATGACAATCAGATGCATCTTCACACTTCACAAACCAACAATATGAATCATCTCAATCAACAATAATCATGTTGTGCAATCAAGCCCAAAACAATGCATTTAATTGCCATAAGGCCACAAACCATCATCACAACATTTCATCACATGCATTCACATCATATAACAGCACACAAGCTACACGTTATATATCAAAGGCATGTTGCATAATAACGCATCAATTACACACAATTATAATAGTAAAAGTTGACAAAACGACACATTTCCAAAATCCCGACATAATTAAATCGGCCAACAATTTCAAAACCATTTTAATAAGAAAGAACATTCCAATAGCTTTCCAACGATACCAAGAATGTTCAAAACGGATAATCGGAACACAAGTTATGGAATCAACAAGAAATAGAATCGCGAAAAGACAAAATTCTGCACTCTCACTGGCCATACGCGTAATGCCCTGAGCCATACGCGTATTGCCTTGCTCACTCGCCCATCCATACGCGTATTGCCCAAAGTGATACGCGTATGGGCAAAGACTATTTTTCCCCAAAAATTCCACTAAAAATCCAATACGCATATTGCCTCACTCCATACGCGTATTGCCCACTCCCATACGCGTAATGCCTACATTCCTTCCTTGCCATACACGTATTGCCCAATCCAATACGCGTATTGCCTTGCCTGATACGCGTATGGGCAGCAAAAACCCAGAATTTTCCTGCATTATTCATACTACGAAATTTATCCCAAATTCTCTCCAATTCACATATAAACACTTCAAAATCACAATATATCGACCCAAACATGTTCCAACATAATCAACAAGTATTCTACGCAGTTTATATCGAGTTCCAACCGCGAAAACATCGATTTCTATCAATTATTCATCAATTTATCAATTAGAGAAAAAGTTGTGAAACAACCAAAACCATTGCAACAAACAACACATATACATACACAAGCAAGATATAATTGAAACTTCTCACCCTTACCCGATTAATCGCGCTTGAAACGGAGCTATGTCGATTTTCCTCTTCTCCTCTTTTTTCCCTTCTCTTCCTTTCTCTCTTCTCTTTTTCCTTCTTTCTATTTTCTCTCTTTTTCTTTCCACTTTCTATTTTATGAAAAATAACCCAGCAAAAAGACCAAAATACCCCTACTCTCAAATATCTCGCAAACGCTCTCAAAACGCGATAAAACATAATCAAGATGAAAAATAATATATTACCAAATAAAAGTCAAGAATAAAATAATATAATAATAAAAATTATTAAATCGACTCGATTAAATAAATCTAACAAAAATCGGGGCGTTACACTTGGTACTATTGAAGCGTGTTTCTATTGTGTGAGCTTGGAGAGTTCATGTGTGTTTTTCATGTGATTTAGGTTTTCCCCTTGAGGGGGAGTATTGGTTATGTGTGACAGGGGGAGTAATGGACCTGTCTGAGGTTGCTATGTTGAAGTTGTGTTGATGTGATGTCAGACCACATGTCTTGACATCTGATCTCTAGAGATTTTTAGAGTTTGAAGGAGTTGTAATCTCTGATGATTTGTAGCTGCATTTTATCTCTAATATCTTTCTATTTGCAGTTTGTACAAAGTTTACATTTTTTCATGTAGCTTGTGTTTTGTGTTTGTGGTTTTATTCCTCTTCTCCATAATTATTGTGCAAAGGTTGTTTTAGCCAAAATTTGCCAAAGGGGGAGATTGTTAGGTCTGTGATTTTATGATTGGAAAACAATTTTGTTAAAACATGTTTAATTTGGAAAAACATGTATCACATCCAAATGTTGAGCAAGTTGTCATGATATCTTGAACAACTGGTACAGTTGAGTCTGTTGTTACATTTCTTAACAGATGTTTTGACTGATGTTGTGACATATTATACCAGAACATCAGAACAGTTATGCATTTCAAATCCTTGAAGATTTGATTTTAAATTATGAGATTCTGGATTATTTTAGTTCTCATACAAGCGCAGCTAAGCAAGGATATTTTAAGAACATTTCAGATTTGATTTGGTTTCATAAAAAGGATCTTGGAGACTTTTTAGGAAACTTTGAAGATTTGTTCCTATTTTTGGGGAAAAGATTTTGCAGGTGATTTACAACTGGAAGATTGAATTTGATTGAAGATTCCAAGCCCATACGGCACGAGTCTATATAAAGAGACTTCTAAACCTAGAAACTTAAGGGTTATCATCGAAGAAACCGTGTGCGCACAAATAAGGGTTTAAGGTTTGAGAGTTCTTTTAGTGTGTTGTGTTTTTGTAAGTCACCCATGTATCTTTTGACACAGTGAGGTAGACTGATTATTATTTGTTCATTTTTCACTCATGAGCTTTTAAGCAAGAGTGTATTGTTCTTAGTTGAAGATTTTAAGCAAAACTAAGTATTGTCTTGGAAGTGTGTCACTTCTATTTTGGTGTTGTTGAATTGTCACTGGTTTGTGATTGGTAGGAAGTGAGAGGGGTTTCTCATATCTAAGAGTGTCTTAGGTAGAAATAGCATGGGTGGTGATTAGGTGATAAGTTGTAAACGGGGGAGTTTAGCTTTGAACTAATACTATTATAGTGGATTTTCTTCCTGGCTTGGTAGCCCCCAGATGCACATGAGTTGCACCGAACTAGGTTAACAATTGATTGTGTTATTTATTCTTCTGCAAATTACCTTCTGCATTTAATTGTTTTCAATCAACAAATGATGTCTTAACATCTGTATTGACATTGTGTTTGGGTGTTGAGACATCAGTCTTGACATCAGTCTTAAAATGCCAGAATTTCAAGCAATAAGCAACACAACCGAGTATGCAGAAATTCTGTTATATGTTGTAAATTGTAAAAAGCCTTAAGATTTCTTAAACATTGAATATCTTAGATATCTTAAGTACTTAAGGTATTTGTTATGGTGATTACCTTGTACCTCTGATTTTGTATCAAGTACACCTTGTTCTCTATTATGCTAAACATGTTGTTTAGTAGTTTAGATAAAGTCTCTTGCTATGTGCTTGAGCATCAAAGTCTCTTGCTGAGAAGTTTAAGCCAAATAAGTCTTTGGCTATGTGCTAGAGCATTGAAAGTCTTGATCAGTTGATTAAGCAAGAAAGTCTTATACTGTGATTCTGAGCAGAAGTCTTGAGTCTGAGGGGCTTAAGCAGAAAGTCTTGGATTCGCGGAATCTAAGCAGGAAGTCTTGGACCTGAGGGGTTTAAGCAGAAAGTCTTGGGCTTGAGGGGCTTGAGCAAGGAAGTATTTGACCTGAGGGGTTTAAGCAGAAAATTTTGTGCTGAGGGTCTGAGCAAAGAAAAGTCTTATGCTTAAGTGCATAAGCAATTGTAATCATGTTTTGATTGTAGTGAAAAATCTCTTGCACGCAAGGAGACTATACTACTCTCAGTTTGGGAGGAACCAGGATAATTCTGTTGTGTTCTTTATCTGTTTATTTACTTCTGTTGATGTTTTTTGTACCTGTTATCAGGTTATGAACCTTTGTTCAGAATCTGAACTCTGTTCAGAAGTAGTAACAAATTTGGAGAACACAATTCAACTCCCCCCTCCTCTTATGTATTTTCCTCACCTTCAGGTTGGACATAAGCTAGTTTGTTAATATGTAATGAATGACAGTTGCATAGAAGAAAAAAATGAAACCTTTAAGAGGCCTGATATATGGATGGTGAGTCATCTGAAACCCCTTTTTATAAAGGAAAAAGTGGGCAATGTTGGTGTCAACAAAGTACTGGTCGACAGTGGCGCTGCAGACAATTTCATTCTACACTCCTTGCAGAAAGAATGTGGGAGTTTGACACTTATCTAAGGCCTCATAATGTGGTCTTATCCAATTATGAAGGAAATACAGGTTGTTCTTTAGGAGAAATTCAAGTGGATTTGGCAGTCGAGACTAAAGTGAGATTGAATTTGTTTATGGTCATATCATCTAAGGCCAACTACAGCTTATTGTTAGGATGAAAATGGATATATGGGATTGGGGTTATCCCTTCGTCTCACTACCAAAGGGTCTCCATATGGAGGGTAGATGGCATAGTTGAGAATATACAGGCCGATCAAAGTTATTTCATGGCAGAAGTAAACCATGTTACCAAGAAAACATTCAATAAGAACTTAATAAATATTATGCCATGCCCACCAGTAGTTTAGGGATACACACCCCAAGAGAATGTCTTTCACTCCGTTAGGATCCATCCGACTCATGGCTTTATATTGGAGCGTGAAGTGTGTTGGGAGCGACACGTAGAGGAGGGAAAAATTGCCCCAATTGGATGGGGAGATGATGATGACGCCTATTATGTTTGAGACGAGTGTTTGGACTCGAGTTACAGCTTATGTGGCCAAAAATCATGTAAAAACGGCTCAAGAAGTCAAGTTACAGCAGAAGATGGCTATGGAAGCCAATAGTATTAATGATATTGGTCAGCTGTTGGAAAGATCAGAAATCTAGAGGCTTGACTGCATATATGACGATGAGCCTTTGGGATTTGAGAAAGATCCAATGACTTCGACAAAAAAGATTCAGGCTCAAAATCCGCTGGAAGAAGTTGACCTAGGAGACAGATCAATCAGAAGACCCGCTTACATAAGCACCAACGTCGATCCAAGCCTGATAGGCCAAGTAATCTAGTTGCTAAAATACTACAAGGATTGTTTCTCATGGAACTACAGTGAAACACATGGCCTCGGTCAAGATATGGTAGAATTAAAACTACTAATTCATCCGGACAAGAAGCCCGTGAAGTGGTTACCTAGGCGGTTCTCCCCAGGGATCATGTCGGAGATCAAAGAAGAGATTGAAAGACTTTTGAGGAGCAAGTTCATCAAAACTACCATGTATATCGAATGGCTTGCCAATATAGTTCTCATCATTAAAAAAAATGAGACACTTATGGTATGCATAGATCTTAGAGATTTAAATAAAGAGACCTCTAAAGATGAATACTCAATGCTTGTGGCGGAGATGCTTGTTAATTCAGCATCAGACTATGAATACCTAAGCATGCTAGATGGCAATTCTTGGTATAATCAAATCTTCATTGCAAAAGATGATGTACCAAAGACGGAATTTAGATGCCCCGGAGCACTGGAACGTACGAATGAGTAGTTATTCCTTTCGGATTAAAAAAATGCTGGTGCGACGTACCAGAGAGCAATGAATTTAATATTACGTGATTTCATCAAGACTTATATGTAGATTTATATTGATGACATTGTCGTCAAATCTTCTTTGTAGAAACAAGTTCTCTTTCATCTCAACAAATTCCTTCTAAAACCTCTCTCTCAAGAAGAACATTGTCGAGCCACTATTTTAAGATCTTGTTTTCTTCTCAAGTTTTTTTAGGCATGACCTAAAAAAGTAGGTCTATACAATAAAAAGGCCTAATTAGCAAAGATCCTTTGCTTTTTATTTCGTAGTTTAATTGGTTTGTACTTTTTTCTTTTGTCGGGTTGTTTTTCCCGTTCTCGTGTAAACAGGTTGGAGAACCCTTAGTTCTCCCATTTGAATATATCTTGCTTACACAAAAAATAAAATAAAAGGGCATCTCAATTATGACTTCCTTCCTATTTGTTTAAGTCATTCGAGTAAAGTAGGTCTATACTACCACACGGGAAAAACTAGTACCTTTACTTCACCGATCTCCTATTCCAAAACAAAAAAATAATCACTATCGAACATAATTTTTTTTTCCCTTTTATACCAAATTTCGATTTATTTGTCTTTGTATGAAAAAGGAGAAAGAAAAAGGAAAACTAACTAAGTATGATAAAACATAACAAAGTATGATACGATAAAGAATCTAACCGTCCTACAAATTTTAGGCCCGGTTGCACACAAGTTACGTACCTAAAATATTGGTGCCGACCACCTACAATTCAAATAAAGCAACTACATATTTTAAACTTAATCTTCTTAAAGATGGAAGACAATATTTCCTTGATTTAGTAACGTGGTGGCAATATTAAAAACGGTAGGAGTTAAGTGTTACCTATGGATAAGCAAAAAATGTCACGTCAAATTATGTCCCTAATCCCAATTTTGCCTTGTTACTTTATTTGGCCTTTAACCTTCCACCTGACCTAACTACTACATGCCTTTCCAAAGCTTTTCATCCTCGAGTCCAATGACACATGGAGACTACTCATGCACAAAAACGTTACTATTCGTTCATATAGTTTCATGTCTTTTTATAATTTATTTTTATCTTATATACTTTCATAAGCAAACACTTTCACGTCCTTATTTCAAGACAAACCCAACATACAGCCGCAACCGTGTTGAAAAAAAGACAACTCCAACTATAAAGTATAAACCCTCTTTGAATGAGCCTTGCTTAAACACTTTGCTTTTATATTAAGTACGAAGTCTATCTATGGTGATTAGGGGGAGGAACATAAGTATTTTTTGTGGGATAAAAAAAAACTAACTCCTAACATTGACAAATTTAAATCAAAAAGAAGTATTACGTCTCTTTAAATCACAATCCCTCTAAACCATAAACGACTCGTGATTCACGAGGTTAAGGTAAGAATTTGAAACACAAACACTCTAAACATCACATTTGAACAATAATACCGGTAATAAATTGAGAAAAATAAATAAATTAAATCTATTCACAAGTGTCGATGTCATATCCGACATTAACATAGACATGTTGTTATATAATCTAAATTAGTTAGTTACTTAATTAGTTAGTTTGTTATGATTAGTTACTTGGATCACAAGTAACCTATTTGTATATATACATGTATAGTGTAATTTAGTTTTAACAATTCAATACAATTATCTTTCACTCATTCTCTCTCTTCTCTCTCTTTTCTCTCATTCCTCCCTCACCCAAGTACATTGACACTAACAAATTGGTATCTAGAGCTTCTGGTTCATTTTCTTGATCGTAAATTCAAAAATTGCATGTCGGTGGTCGTGTTTTCGGAGATCGTGAATCGTGTTTGTTGCAAAGATGAATGGTAGCAATGGTATTCTCAATTCTCTTTCAATTCTTGATGGCAAAAATTAGATCTGGTGGAGAAAATAGATACAATCATTGTTTGGTTTTTCATGAAACACTAAAATTGGTTACTAATGGCTAGGGCTGGAAATGAGTCGAGTCGAGTCGAACTTGCCTTAACTCGGCTCGACTCGTTAAAATTTAGTTCAACTCAAATCTCGGTTCGAGTTTGACACAAATTTTTTTTAAAGCTCAAATTCGACTCGTTAAAAGTTCACGAACTATTCGGTTCATCTCGTTAGGTTCAGTTCACTTGCTTCACGGACTTAAAATCATTTTTTGAAGTCTATTTTAATTTTTATATATTTGTTATTTTAAATTAATATTTTTTTAAAAAGAAAATATTAAAGTAAAATAAAAGTTATGAGTATGGAATTCAACTTTGTTTCAAAAATCTACTAATTCAAAAACTACACAACTTTCAAGAGATAAATTTGAAAGTCTAATTCAAAAAACACTCCATTGAAGTTTAAATTTATCTCAAAAATCCATAACTTCATCAAATATTTAGGAAACTTACAAATTTAATTAAATAGTGCACAAAAAAGACTAGAAATTGATACTTTTTCATCACAGAATGATAACACCACTTGCAACCTTCATTAAACATGTTATTTTAGCAAATGTCATAATGTCTCCAACAAGGATGACTCTAAATGCAATTGTCAACTTTATTTTCATAACTAGTACGTAAGGGACAATATAGGGTTAAAATTTGGAGTAAATATTTAAACCTACTCTTAAAGATAATATAATCATTCTCATATATAATCGTGTTGACTCATGAACCTAACGAGTCGAATTATGTATAGTTCAAGTTTAGCTCATTTAGTTAACGAACATAGTTTTTCGCTCATATTCAACTCATTTGGTTCATGAACCTAGTTCAACGGTTTAATTGTCGAATCGAGTTCCGAACTATTTTCGAGTTGGTTCGGTTCATTGTCAACCCTACTAATGGTGTTCCTGGGCTTTCCCAAAACCCAACTGAAGCTCAGAGAGTTACTCACAAGGATGTGAAGAAGAAATATTGTAAGGTTGCGTTATGTATTTAATCTACAATAGATATGACGTATTTTGATCGGATTTCTCATGCTAAATCGGTGAAAGAGACATGAGATATTCTTGTCAAGTATTATGAAGGTGGTGAGAAGGTTAAAGTTGTCAAATTGCAGATACTATGAAGGTAGTATGAGTTACTACAAATGAGAGAAGATGAAAAGATTGCAGGCCATGTCTCTAAGGTGCAAAATCTTATTCATCTCATGAAAAGTTGTGGTGAAGTCCTAACTGGTAAGATGATACTTGAGAAAGTAATGCGTACATTGACTTCTCACTTTGATCATGTTATCGTATCCATTCAAGAATTCAACAATCTTGAAACTTTGAAACTGGAAATTTTGGTTGGTTCGTTGGAGGCACATGAGTTAAGGATTGTCGAGAGGAAAGGGGTTCAGGATTCGATTCAAGCACTGTAGGCCCAGACATGGAAAAAAAATGGAAGTTCTAACAAGTTCAAGGGCAAATGAGACAAGACTCAAAGCAAGAAGTCTTGGGTGAATCCTCAAAAGCATAAGGTTGATGATAGGGCTTATAAATCCTCAAAAATAGGATAGGAAACCTCATATCAAAAAGACAAACAAGAGAAGAAAGTGTGCAATGTTATATGTGTGAAAAGTAGGGTCACTTGGCCAAGAATTTTTGGTACAAGAAAGATAAGGGAGCGACAAAAGACAAGGATGATGAAGGAGCAAACCTTGCACGTTAAGATTCAGATTATTCTGATGGTATGATGCTTATGGCTACAGTTGTAGATGACCATGTCGACTCCAAGACTTGGTTCCTCGACACAGGCTGCTCGAATCACATGACTGGTCAAAGAGTATGGATGGCGAATTTTAATGAGTTGAAAAATAGCAAGGTCGGACTTACGGATAATAATTCGTTGCAAGCAGAAGGTACTGGCAACATAGTCATTCAAAAGAGTAATGGAGAAAAATTTATGATCAAAGATGTACTTTATGTACCTGGCATGAAATGCAATCTGCTAAGTATTGAAAAACTGGTCAAAAAAGGTTTCTTAGTGGTTATGAAAGATAGAGCCTTAAAATTGTTCGACAACCAAAATAACTTGGTCTTAAAATCTCCTCTGTCAAAGAATAGGACATTCAAGACCATGATTAGTTTGATTGAGGTACAATGCCTAAAAACAGTGGTTGACCACAAGCATAGTTGGTTATGGCATTTAAGGTTTGGCCATTTGAACTTTAGGTCACTCAATCAACTCATTACTCAAGATATGGTAACTAGTATACCAAGTCTTGTGGTGCCCAACAAAATTTGTGAAGGTTACTTAGTAGGGAAGCAATCCAGAAAGTATTTTGTTTTGACTATGCCAATGAGATCCTCCTGCATACTAGAAGTAGTACATTCAGATGTATGTGGCATGTTTGAGGATCATACTATTAGTTGAAACATGTATTATGTTTCATTTGTCGATGAGTGCAGTCGAAAGATTTGGATATATGTGATCAGGCGCAAAGACGGAGTATTTTCAATCTTTAAGAGAATCAAAATGCTTGTCGAAAACCAGAGTGAAAAGAAGATAAAGGTTATGCAAATGGATGAAGGTGGAGAATACACATCCAATATATTTGAAGAGTTTTGTGCCGAACGTGGTATTGATCATGAGGTAATTACTCCTTACACGCCTCAACATAATGGAATAGCATAAAGAAGAAACCGGGTCATATTGGATATGGCAAAATGCATGTTAAAACAAAAGAACTTGCCAAAATCCTTATGGGGTGAAGCAGTTACTAGTGGTGTTTATATTATGAATAGACGCCCTACAAAGAAACTGAAGAATAAGGTTCCTAAAGAAGTATGGAGTGGCAAACGACCCTCAGTGAGTCATCTGAAGGTGTTTGGCTCTATTTGCTACAAGCATGTTTCTGATGCTAGGAGAAGGAAGCTTAATGATAAGAGTGAACCTATGATTCTGGTAAGATATCATAAGATTGAAGCATATAGGTTATTCAATCCAATTAATAATAAGATCGTGATGATTTGAGACATTGTGATTGATGAGAACTCTGCCTGGGATTTGAATTCAGGTGATCCAACTAACAAGCCATTTATGAGGTATGGCATTGATGAAGAAAGTAATAAGCACGAAGAAAATCCAATTATTGACATTTCAGTCATAGTCGAAGTCGAAGCAGGCAATAGAGAGGGTATGGCTAGCATAAGCTAAAGACCTCAACGAACCAGAGTTCTCCTAGCAAGGCTTCAAGGGTTTGAAGTCGTTGGTGATGATGAAGTCACACCAGATGGAAACTTAGTTTATTTTGCTTTACTTGTAGGTGATGAACCAATCAACTATAGTGAGTCATTTAAGAATAAACATTGGAATGTGACTATGGTTGAAGAGTTACAAGTGATTGAAAGAAACAATACATGGGAGTTAGTCGAATTGCCAACACACACAAAATTTATCGAAGTGAAATGGGTGTTCAAGCTGAAGCACAATCCTAATGGGTCGATTGCAAGACATAGGGAAAGACTAGTAGCTCGAGGATTTCTTCAGAGAGAAGGACTCGACTATTCTGAAGTATATGCAACATTAGACATAAATGAGACTGTCATATTGGTAGTAGCCTTGGAATGCAAGCAAGGCTAGTCAACATTTCACTTAGATGTGAAATTAACATTTTTGAATGGTTCCATAGAGAAGTCGTATATGTACACAACCTCTTGAGAAAGCGAAGAAAGTGTACAAGTTGCACAAAGCCCTTTATGGTCTCAAACAGACATCTAGTGCATGGAACAAGAAAATTAGCTCATACTTAGTCAAACTGGGATTCATCAAATGCAGGACTAAGCATGGTTTCTATGTACATGTCATGGCGCAAGATATAACCAACAACTTCTTATATGTCGATGACTTGCTAGTAACTGGAAATATCATGGAGAACTTATCGAAGTTCAAGGAGCTGATGAAGAGGGAATTTGAAATGTCGGATCAGGGAAACTTGTTGTATTTCCTAGGCATGGAATTTCAAATTACCAAGCAATGTATGGTGCTGCATCAAAGGAAGTATGTCAAAGAAATACTCAAGAGATTCGGGATGGATGATTCGAATACTGAATCCTCACCTGTCGAACCTAACCTGAAACTAGAGAAGCATGGAGAGGAGGACAAGGTCGATGTCACTTTGTGCAAACAAATTGTAGGATCTTTGAGGTATGTGTGCAATATCAGACCTGATATAGGTTTATCAATTGGATTGGTAAGCAGATACATGGATGAACCACGTGGAGGCTGCAAGAAGAATCCTGAGATACCTAAAAAGATCAATAACATGTGGAACCATGTTTCCGCGAGATTCTGAAAGCAAAGAAATTGTGATTAATTGTTATTCATATGCTTATTTGTGTGGAGATAAGGAAGATCGAAGAAGCACAATTGGTTATTTCTTTCAAGTACTTGGTGCCCTAATCTCATGGTGCTCGAGAAAGCAACCTGTGGTGGCATTATCATCGTGTGAGGACACTACGCCAAAAATAGGAATAGACAGCACCAAAAAGACACCGCTTTTATAAAAAAGCGCTGCTAAAAAGAATAATAAAATTTCACTAAAAAAAGCGCCGTAAAAGACAGGCTTTAGAAAGCGCTTTTAAAAAGCGCTGTTAAATGCCATAAATGGATGCCACCTTAGAAAGCGCTTTTTGGAAAGTGCTGCTATAGGTATTACTTTAGACAGCGCTTTTAAAAAGCGCTGTCTAAAGGTAACCTTAGAAAGCGCTTTCAGAAAAGCGCTCTTATAGGTCTTAAATTCTTTTCACTTTAGAAAGTGCTTTCTAAGGAAAGCGCTCTTATAGGTAGCACATAAGAAAGTGCTTTCTGAAAAGCGCCCTCTAAGGTCATTTACGAATTAAAATATAAAACAATTTCTAAACATTTTCAGACACTTCTATTCATTTTCTTCTCTAGACCGTTTCTTCTACTGAAACCCTTGTCGTTGTTCTTGCATTGCCATTGTCGTCGTTCTTGCATTCCCATTGTCGTCACCGTTGCCGTCACCGTTGTCGTCACCGTTGTCGTCACTGTTGCCGTCATTGTTGCATTCAATTCGTGAAAACGTTGTTGTTGTTGTTCTTCTTATTCTCTTATCCTCTGAAAACGAATAAGGTACGTGTTTGCAATCGTCTTTGCATTCTGTTGTTGTTTCCCTAGCCTCATTGTGTTGTTGATGTTGTCGTGTTGCTGTTGTTGTTGCCCTATATCAGAATGTTGTTGTTGCTTCTGTTCTCTGTACCCAGAATTTTTTAAGTTGGTGAGTGAAAAAGTAATCAAAATATCCTAACATTATCATGGTATTTTCTCAGCACTGTTCTTGTGTCTTTTGTTAATAAGTTGAGTGGAGCATTTGGACAAACACCTTGGCTGTTGGGTGAAAACTTGAATCATTATCATCTTGAGAGGTTTTATTGGTTGATGTGTGTGCTTAGTGGACTTAACTTTGTTCACTGTCTCTTTTGGGCCAATTCATACAAATATAGATCTACACCAAACCATGGATACTAGAAAATTGTTTATTGTATTGTAGCTTAATAATGCACTTTATATCTAATATTGAATTGTTGATGTAGTTACCTTCCACTAGTCTAGCTAAGGTTATAGATCACTTGGCATTTTATTAATTTAATCAATGTACTACCATATTTTATTTTATTGTTCAAATGCTAAATGGAAGAGATAAATAATATTTTGATTATGTATATTGTTTGAAGCAAGTGCATGACATGTTAACCATCCAACATTGCATGGTTCTATCAACATTATCAACATTGCATAGTTCTTCTTGTATTTTGATCTGTTCTCTAAACTTAGTGATTCTAAAGTATTTATTTTGCTCTTGAGTATTTGGTCAAGTACTTGGAATATGTAGGTATTTACCTCTAATTGTTGCTTGTTTGTGATTACATGTTGCCACTTATCAAGTTATGACTCATAATTGGTCAATTAATGATATTTCATTTTATGATACGTGTATAGGGGGTCTTGTTAATTCTAACCTATCTGGACACTGTGTGGGTCTAGAAGTTGTTTACATCTCTAAAGGTAATTAGTTATTCTCTCTCGCCACTGTAATTAGTAGTGCTTTGAATGAACTGATATGATGGAGTTACTAACTTATTGAATTTGCTATATATAGGGGTTACTTGTGATCAAAGTGTGAAAGTCGGATCGTTTCCCTACAGGTATAACATTTTTTCTTTTTGTTTTTGTTTAGTTTAATTAGTATAACTATGGATAAGAAATGGATGTCTTCAAGTCGATTGTCGAAAGAGTACGACAATGGGGTATCGGAATTCGTTAAGTTTGCTGTTGCGCACACCAAAGACCCCAGTCGAATGATATGTCCTTGCTTGGGTTGTTGTTTTGGGAGTCGGGTTGACGCGGTTCAGTTGGCATTGCATTTATTGAGACGTGGAATTGATAGAAGTTATACGTGTTGGAATTTGCATGGTGAGAAAATTAACGGGAATGTTGAATCGGGGGATAATACGACCTATGCTTCATACGACAATGGCACAGATACATACGATTCTGATCGAGTCGAAGAGATTGCAGAAGCACTTGAAGAAGATCTTAAGGATTGTCCCAAAATGTTTGAGAGGTTGGTAAGCGATGCAGAGAAACCGTTGTATAATGGTTGCACCAAATTCGCAAGATTGTCTGCGGTATTAAAGTTGTACAACTTAAAGGCGGGCAATGGATGGTCAGATAAAAGTTTCACAGAGTTATTGGCCCTTATGAAAGATATAATTCCAGAGGATAATGCTCTTCCCAATCGAACATATGAGGCCAAAAAGATGTTGTGCTCTATTGGCATGAGCTATGATAAGATACATGCCTGTCCAAACGATTGCGTATTGTTTCGAAATGAGTATGCATCGTTAAATGAGTGTCCTAAATGCGGTGTCTCTCGATATAAGAAAAAGTTATCTCCAGCAAAAGTCTTATGGTATTTTCCTATAATTCCGAGATTTAGACGCATGTTTCGTAGCGAGACCGATTCAAGACACTTGACTTGGTATACAGATGAAAGAATTATTGATGGAAAGTTTCGACATCCGGCAGATTCACCACAGTGGATGAAAATTGATGATGATTATCCTGAATTTAGAAAAGAAGCAAGAAACCTTCGCTTGGCATTATCTACTGATGGAATGAACCCACACGGTATTCAAAGTATCTCACATAGCACTTGGCCTGTGATCATAATGATTTATAACCTACCTCCATGGCTATGTATGAAGCGTAAGTACATGATGTTATCTATGTTAATTTCTGGGCCTAGACAACCAGGGAATGACATAGACGTATACTTGGAAACCTTAATCGAAGATTTAAAATTCTTGTGGGAGAACGGTGTGGAGGTTTATGATGGGTATAGGAAAGAAAGTTTCAACTTGAGGGCAATGTTGTTTGGCACAATTAATGATTTTCCAGCATACGGAAATCTATCAGGGTACAGCATAAAAGGTCAATGTGCGTGTCCTATTTGTGAAGATAAAACAGATTGGACGTGATTGGAGTTTGGTCAGAAGAATGTCTTTCTCGGTCATCGTAGATTCTTAAATTCTAATCATCACTATTGTGGGTGGAGAAAAGCATTCAATGGAGAGCCAGAACATGGTAGAGCTCCAACTATATTGACAGGTGATCAAATTTTTGAAAAGGTGAAAGATGTGAGAACTCAGTTTGGAAAGCCTTTTGCACATACACTTGTCAAGAGTGGGTGGAAGAAGAGGTCAATTTTTTTTGAACTGCCATATTGGAAGTCGTTGTATGTAAGACATTTTCTCGATGTTATGCATATTGAAAAAAAATATATTTGACATTGTTATTGGTACGTTACTCAATATACCAGGAAAGTCTAAGGATGGCCTTAAAGCAAGAAAAGACTTGGTACATATGGGGATAAGAACTGAATTAGGACCCTTGAAGAAAGGAAAACGAACATATCTACCACCTGCTGCGTATACTCTATCTAGAAAGGAGAAAAAAGTATTGTGTAAGTTTCTATGTGAAGTTAAAGTTCCAGAAGGATACTCTTCAGATATTAGAAGACTTGTGTCTATGAAAGACCTCAAGTTAAAGAGTTTAAAGACGCATGACTGCCATGTTATAATGGAACATTTTCTACCAATAGGTATACGTTCTATTCTGCCAGAAAAATTAAGAAGCGCAATAACTAAATTGTGTTTTTTCTTCAAGTCAATTTGTAGTAAGGTGATCGATCCTGCGATCTTACCAACATTGCAAAAAGAAATAGTTATTACTTTGTGTGATCTTGAAATGTATTTTCCTCCCTCGTTTTTTGACATAATGGTTTATCTAGTTGTTCATCTGGTGAAAGAGACACAATTGTGTGGAGCGGCTTATATGAGATAGATGTACCCTGCTGAACGTTATATGAAAATATTAAAAGGGTATATGAAAAACCGAAGTCGACTAGAGGGTTGTATTGTCGAACGATACATTGTTGAAGAAGCGGTTGAGTTTTGTACTGAATATCTGTCCAATGTACAATCAATTGGACTCCCCAAATCTCATATTGTCGAAAAAAAAGAAGGAAAAAAGTTAATTGGAAATGAAGTTGTGACAGTATCAAGGGTCGAACGGGACCAAGTGCATTTGTATGTTCTGCACAATGAGAATGAGGTTGAGTCGTATGTTGAAATGCACAAGGATGTTCTCCGAGGTTTAAATCCGAATAGAAATGAGAATTGGATAGTACGAGAGCACAATCGAAGTTTCATACCTTGGTTTAAGGATCATATTTATTCAAAGTATTATTCAGACCGCGCTTCAATAACAGAAAGGTTGAGATGTTTAGCATATGGTCCAAGTATGGTCGTGTTTTCTTATAGCGCATACGCAATTAATGGATACACATTTTATACCAAAGAACAAGATGATAAAATTACTATGCAAAATAGTGGTGTCACCGTGGTAGCTGAAGCAATGCACATTTCAAGTGTGAAAGACTTAAACCCCAAATTTGCAAATCTGTCATATTTTGGGGTTATCGAGCGCATTTGGGTGTTTGATTATGAGAAGTTTCAGATTCCTATATTTCGTTGCAAGTGGGTTGAAAATAATAATGGCGTACGAATGGATGTCATGATTTTTTCAAGTGGATCTTAATAGGGTGGGGTACAAAGATGAGCCTTTTATTCTAGCCTCTCAAGCTAAACAAGTGTTCTATGTCACTGATCCGACAAGTACAAAATGGTCTATAGTGCTTTTATCTAACAAAGTAATTGATGAAAACGTTGGATATCAAGGTGATATTGATGTTGATATTGAATCATTTACTAGAAATGATCAAGATGAAAATATTATAGCGAATGAATCATATTCTAGAAATGATCATAATGAGGGTATTTGGATCAATCCAACCGTCAGTGTTGTTAAGAGACGGGTAGAACATATTCCAACCAAGAAAAGAAAGAGACGTTAGTGAAAAAGGTACTAGTTGTAAAATTATAGCTTATATCATCCAATATAGCTTATATCATTCAATGGATTAGGATTATGGATTTTTATATTTGTCATTTAATTTTTGTTTTTTTCTTTCTTACAGGTCAAATGTCTAGTAACCAGGAAGATACGCACGAGACACATGATACACATGAAGCTCAGAATGAAGCTTCGAAAGTAGAACATGAAACAAAACGAGGAAAAACCATTATGAAGTCAATCATCCGTGCTAGAGATAAAGGGACGAAATTTGATGTACATTGGAGTGACGAGAACCAACTAGTTGAGCCTAACAGTTCAATGTTGTCTTCATACATTGGTTCACTTGTCCGTCAGCACATTCCAATCACTAGTGATAATTAGAGGAGTAAATCATTTGATGCCGGTAAAGAAAAGATATGGACTGAGATACAGGTACTTACCAAATATGATTGATGTTATTAGATTTTTGTTGACGATTAAGTCTTTAATTTACTTATACTAACACACTTTATGTTTATATGTGTATGTTTTTTCGTAGAGGTCCTTTAATATTGAAGAAAGCTGGAAAAAGTATTGTCTTCAATTGGCCGGAAAGAGACACAGAGGGTTTATAGCCTTATTATCAAAAAAATATCTTAGGGATGAGGACAAAAATTTTGTTGAAGCAGAACTTCCACCGTTGTATGCGGATGTGATTACACCGGAAGAATGGGGCATTTTTGTAGCCAAACGGAAAACCGAAGAATTCAATGTAATGTTATCTTGTCATGTCTATTGATTGTATTATATATTTATTTCATTAGTTTGTTTTGATATGACTTAAACTTTTTTATCCAGAAATTGAGTGCCATTAATCGCGAAAAAGCATCAAAACCCGCGTATCCATACAGAAAAGGGTGTTTGGGATATGCACGGTTACAACAAAAATTGGTAAGTATATATTAATGCTATGATTTTATTAATTGTATTATTGTGTTATAATTGATGAACTTATTATTTAACTAAATGTGTAGTTAGAAGAGTCTAAAAGTGAAGAATCATCACTTCCGGACCATGTTTTTTGGAAGGAAGCTCGCGTGGGTAAGGATGGAGCTGTTAGAGAAGATGTTCAGCATGTTTATGACGAATGTGTAAGTATAACATTATGTCTCAAAGTTAATCAAAATTTTATTAAAATATAATTAATTTTTAATCCCCACTAATAATTTTCGATTTGTCAATGAATTTCAGGAGAATCTATCTAAATCCTTACCCACAGATGAGGATGATTGCAGGAGCATTCTTAGTCGAGTACTAAATGTTCCTGAGTATCCCGGTCGGGTGAGAGGTAAAGGATTTAGTGTGACTCCATCTTCCCTGTATAAGCAACCAAAGAGAAAAAATCCCAGCAACCAAGAAGTCATGCAAACTTTGATGGCACTACAAGCACAAGTCCGTGAATTGCAACAGGATAAAGAGAGATATAAGGTGGAAAAGCGCGGTTCCGGTTTGAAAGATACTAGTGACAAAGCTAGTATCAATTCTCCAAATAAAATTCCCGAGGTAATTAGAACATATTTATTTTAATTAAATTAACACATTTATTTTAATTGACCTTTATACATATTAACAGTTACATATTTATTATTGCTTTAGGGCATTTTATCTTGCCAGTTGTATTTGTCGTTACCGACTTATCGCATGGTTGGCAAGGGAAAAGTGCATAACCTTGTGGGAGCGTTACTTCACCATCAACCGCTCCCTAATGGATATCTGAAAGTGTCTGTTGATATTGCTTTAGATACGGATACGGTACTACCCATACCTGACTCGGTTTTAGAGGTTACATTGTTGCGGGATGCAATAGGTTCGTTTGTTGCATGGCCGTTAGACCTTATTTCCATAGGTGATGAGGTATGTTGAAAACCATTACGAATCTCTTAGTATTCAAATGTCAATTCTGAACGATTATGAAAATCATTCTGAACCATTACTTACATTTTTTTTACATGGTAATGTTAGACTCCTACAAAACCCGCAGCTAAGAATAAAGGGGTTTTGCAGCAAAACGAGTCTGTTGAATCACACAGGGAGGTAGCTTTTAAGTGTTATTCTATTATCGGAATTCAAAAGTTTCATGATTTTCTACTTTACCTAACTTATATGATTGTTAGGTTCCTGCTCATGCTTCACAACAGACCGGCAAGAAAAAAGCTCCTACAAGGACCGTGCAGGAAAACAGAGCTCGCTTTCAGTCGTGTCTAGAAACACTTATGACAATGTCAGATTTGGTGGATGGTGCTATTCGTCAAATAGACATGGTCGAAGGTGTTTTTGGTTTTCCGCATTCCGAGATAATCGGAAAAGAGGACATGGAGCAGATATTCAAGCATACTGAAATAGGCATCGGTGTTATGCATTCATACATCTGGTACTCCAATCAATCTATTATTTATTTAGTTGAACAATTTATTTACACATTTCAATGAAAATAGTCTAATGTTTATTATGTTTTTATTTAAGGTGCATGTATGAAAAATTCATGCGGGGGACGGAATTGTCAAACAGATTTCGTTTCTTCTCTTGCAGCCTTGTTAATGCACCGAGAATTGGTATGAATGCAATTGAAGTAAGAGATCACTTACATGAGCGATTTATGGCCAGCAACACAGAAAGTCTGTTTCTTTTACCGTATAATACTGGAAACGGGTAAGATTTTCATTATAATTTCATTCTAATCTTTAATTTGTATCTTTTGCGTAGAAATTATCCATCTAAACTTTTGTTATATTTTACAGTGGACACTGGTTGTTGGTTGCCATTAATCCTATAACAGAAGTGGTCTATTATCTTAATTCATTGGATACTGATTGGTCCACATATCAGAATATGAAGGATGTGGTTGACACGTAAGTGAGATTGTTCGAAATATTCGTGTGTATTTGTATATTTAATTATTTCTGTGACATTGTTCTAAGTTTATGTTTTTCTTTTATAGAGCTATACTACTATACCGTGCACAAAGAGAGACTCGAGTAGCATGGGCTAGAGCAACCAATATTACATGTGTCAAAGTGGAGGTATATTAATTTTCATAATATTGCTTATTAGTGATGCTACTTGATAAAACAAAACATCTATATATTATTTCTTATTTGTTTGTCTATGTGTAGTGCCCTCGTCAGCGTAATGGCATAGACTGCGGGTACTTCGTTTTGAGGTTCATGAGAGAAATCCTTCAAATGGAACAATTGGAGATTCCTATTATGGTATGCATGGTTTTATAACTTAGGGTTTATTTTAATATTTATCGAATATGTCATATAATTTATTATTTTTAACTAAATAATGCGTATTTTGTTTTGTTATGTAGTATTTCGATGATATGGCGCGTCCTTATTACACGAGGAAACAATTGTAAGATATTAAGGAGGAATTGTGTGAATTCTTTATTGAAAGAAGAATTCTTTCTTGAATGTATAGTTTTGTGAATGTAAATTCTAGTTTATTGAAATGTAAATTCTATACAGGTTTGAAACCATACAATAGAATTTGTGCGAATTCTGCATGTAAATTCTAGTTTATTGAAATGTACAAATTCTATACAGGTTTGAAACCATACAATATAAGGAATTGTGCGAATTCTGCATTAATGTAAATTCTAGTTTTGAAATAGAATTTGTTAATGAAAATGCGTATCCATACTGGTTTATTGAAATGTGAATTATACAGGTTTATGGAAATGTGAATTATACAGGTTTCTGCATAAAAAAATGGTTAAAATGGGATTTTTAAAAAAAATCTTCAAAATTATACGTAGACAAAAGACAGCGCTTTTGAGAAAAAATCATTGTCTAAAGGTATAGGAAAAAGCGCTTTTAAGGAAAAAGCGCTCTCTAAAGGTATATAAAAAAAATCTAAAATTTTATACGTATACATTAGACAGCGCTTTGAAAAGCGCTGTCTAAAGTCCCCCTTTAAAGAGCGCTTTTAAGGAAAAAGTGCTCTCTAAAGGTATATAAAAAAATCATTATACGTATACATTAGACAACGCTTTCAAAAGCGCTGTCTAAAGTCCCCCTTTATAGAGCGCTTTTGAAGAAAAAAGCGCTCTCTAAAGTATATAAAAAAATTCTTTAAAATTTTAAACGTATACATTAGACAGCGCTTTTGAAAGCGTTGTCTAAAGTCCCCCTTTTAGAGAGCGCATTTTCATAAATAAAAAGGTGATGTCTTTACCTACGACAGCGCAGCCTTAGACAGCGCTTTTAAGCGCTGTCATAGGCCAAAAAAAGCGCCCTCTTTTCCCTTGTTTAGCGTAGTGGGATGAGTATATAGCAGGATTCTATGCTGCTTATCAAGCAATCTGGATCAGATCTGTGATGCATGAGATAGAGGTTGAAGTAAAGAAACTTCTGGTGTTGCAGATCGACAAAAAGTCAGCCATTAATCTTACAAATAATATAGTTCTGCATGGAAGGAGTAAGCACATTGAAGTTAGATTTCACTTCCTAAGGAAGAAGGTAAATCAAGGTGATTTTGAAGTGAGGCATTGTTCGAGTGAAATACAGTTGGCCGACATTTTCACCAAAGGATTGAAGATCGACAGATTCCTAACTTTGAGAAAAAAAATTAGGAATGGTCCAGATCTATTAGCTTATGTTTAGCAACTTGGATTATAATGGGGTATGTTAAGATATAATCCAAGTTAGTTAGTTAGTTAGTTATGATTAGTTACTTGGGTCACAAGTAACCTACTTGTAGATATACATGTATAATGTAATTCAGTTTTAACAATTCAATACAATTGTCTTTCATTCATTCTCTATGTTCTCTCTCATTCCTCCCTCACCCAAGTGCATTGACACTAACAAGACACATCTTTTTTAGAGGTGTCGATGCTACAGAAATAAAACCTTGATATATATTTATAAGACAATTCTTACATTACAAATCGATTTTGTAAGATTGCATTAGACTCAAGATTATTTTACTTGATACCCTTTTTATTGGTCTTGGCACCCAAAAAAATCATTGATTTAACCATAATACCCTTTATCTAAAGGACTTACTAGGTTTTTCAAAATATAATGTCGTATTTTTAAAATACCCTTTATAATATTTTAAATTTATTTGTTAAAAATTTTGCAAAACAATTTCTGCCATTTTGCTACAGAAAATTTTTCTGCGAAATTTTCTATAGATTTTAGATTATATACATTTTTTTCAAAATTTTAAAACATCCAGTAATTTTATGCAGACTTATCAAAAAACATTTACCATTCTTTTAATATTTTAAGTATTTGATTTATACCCGTAGAATTTGTTACAAATTTTGTTGTGGAAATTAGTTGTATGCGAATTTTTCTACACATTTTTTATAATAAAAAAATCAGGTAAAAAACAAATTTTTTTCAACCTGATTTTTTGAAAAAATCAATAAATTTTGACACCAAAATACCGGTAAAAAATGCCTATTGAATTTTTTATTTGACTTATCGAATATTTTAATAATAAAATATTTTTCTAAAATAAGTGGATTATAACGAAATAGAACAAAGAAATTTGTTTGAATATTTTAATTATAAAACTTTATTTCATTCCATACATCAAAAATGAGGGGGAAATTAAAGTTTATTAAAAAATAATAATAATAGAAGATGAGGGGAAAATTAGATAAAATGGAATGAAATAGATTAACTTGTGATCCATTTCACTTCATTCATTACATACAAATCCAAATAATTATACATTAGGCTCTCTTTACAAGTTAGAAGGAGAAGAAAATGAATGTGTTTCAACTTCAAGAGAGTGAAGTAGAAGAAAAAATAGATAATTTTTAATTATTTCAAAAAAATATTTTTGTAAAGAATGAAAAATAAATATGTATTGTTAATATATTATTAATCATAAAAGTATTATAACAACATATATTAAATTTAAGAATTTATTTTAAATCTTCCTTCATTTCAACTTTTAAATTCTCACATTTTAAAAGAATTTTGAAGATTGTATTTAGTGAAGGCAAAATAACATTTTTCGTCCCTTAACTTTGCTCCAGGGTCCAGTTTGGTCCCTTAACTTTAAAAAGTGGCTAGTTCGTCTCTTAACTTTTAAAATTGTGCCACGTTTATCCTTTTGTTTGGTTCCGTTAGTCAAAGGTTGAAATCACATGTCACGTATGTCTAGGTGGGCTTTCTGTGGTTGACGTGGAACTGAGGATGTGTTAAAAGAATTTGGAGAACATGAAAAGTTTAACCACGTATTTCCAGAACATCAAAAGGTTAAAAGAAATTGGAGAAGCTCAACGAAGCTCTTCTAGGGCAAACGCAAAGGGAGTGAAGCAGACGCGAAGGATTGTTGCAAAGGATTGTTGCAGACGCGAAGGATTGGAGACTATCTACTACAGTTTATCAAAAGGTTAGTTCATTGCTTTCTTACTTAGGCCTTTACTAAAATTTAGGGTTCATGTTCAGATTTAGGGTTTGTGTTAATTTGTTAGGGTAAACTCTAATTATTTAGATAATGTGGTTAGGTGTCATGGATGAATTCATTAATCTCAAAATTCATCACAGTGGTGAATTCACTGATGAGGGTCTTAGTGTATATGAGAATGGAGTAGTAGATGATTTGAGGGTAGATGATTTGAAGTAGTAGAATGGGCTAATAACAGAATGAGGTTTGGTTCTTTGGATGAGAATGACATTTTTTCTAATATTAGAAAGAAAGTTGATATCACAAGCACATACACCAACAATTGGCTAGTAAGGTATGTAATATCAACACACATTAATTCTTTAGGGTATGTAACATACACAACAAACATGTGACTCATTTATTCTGTTTGTTTCTTTCTTTAGGATGTCTGATGAACATATGTTTGAAGTGAGGCACTTGGAGAATCAAGCTGATAAATTTGTGTGAACCTGAAAGATCACATATGTTCATGCAAAAGATGGGAACTGACAGGACTCCCATGTGTTCATGCTTTGTGTCATACCCCAAATTTTTCCCTTTGATTCATTGATTCGTCTGCATAACATATTAGGTCAAACATTCGTGCATAACTAACCTTTTTATTTAGACTTTGCTTGTTACGTTTGTGAAGTTAGGTACTGCCGCAGAAGATTCAAAGATCATGGAGGCTGTCTATGTATGTGTACGGATTCTGATCCTTGTAAGTTGTGTTGGATTCCTGTGGAGTGAGCATGTGAACCTGAGGATTGTTACGACATCATTCAAAGTAATACAAGGCCATGGTCAAGGTTTAACCTTCAATACATTCTTGTTTGTATCCCAAGTCTTAAGTCGTATGTGGGCCACTTGCGGCGTCAAGATAACCCAAGTTATTTTAAGGAGATTATAAGATGTTAGCTTTGCCTCAAGACATGTTTCAAGGCCATATTAGATACCCTGGATGGATTTTTTGCGATCCTAGCTCTTTGAAGACTTTGGATGCATTATGGTTTTAAGTTAATATTTTCTCAAAATGGTTGGTAATGCATAGTTTCAAAAGGGTCTTGGTTTTTATTAAGGGTTATTCATGGTTATAAAGTTCGAGCAAGAGAATTCAATTCAAGGTTACCAGAGTTTTACAATTCCAAATTCAAATCAAGAAATTCAAACTCAAATTTAAATCATCAAGAAGGTTCAAATTTTGAAAAGAGTTACAAGATTAAATTTTCAATTCAAAATTCAAAGGTTCAAGAACCCCTTGCAATTTGTGGAACGTGAAGGATTACAAGATTCTATTTCTAAAATAAATCAAGGATCAAGTTCATGTTATTAGGAGCCAAAGTGTAAAAGATCCATGATACCACATTTGAATCTCAAGTCCTTGAATCCCGTCCGAACTTTCAAAGTTTTCAAGCGCACTTCATTACAAAACCAAGCAAAAGGCTTCAATACCATCCTCTCATTCAAAGTTGGATTCATAAGCTAATACCAAGAACTTCACATGTCAAAAAGGAATTAAAACATTTACCATTTTACAAGACAAACTCCAATTGTTTCTATGGCAAACATTCCCAAGGAGCAAGATTTGAATTCAAATTTAAAAGCCTTTTCACAAGGAATAAACATTCTCTACATAAAGGATTCAAGCTGTAAAATCAGTTCTAATATTACAACATAAAGCATCATTAGTGGTTCCTATCATTTCCTAAAATTACAAAGAGTAATCAAGTCAAGAAACTTCTTCCACATGTTCCAGCAAACATAGCTCACTATACAAGACTTCACCCATCTTTAAGTCAGCACCAAACTATCCTTGCCATCATCCATAATTCAACTTCAGGATTTGAGTCAAGTCCTGACAGCATGTTCTACATGTCATTCAAGATTATCTTCCAAGCTCCCTAGGCAATGTATGAAATGATAAAGGAAATGATTAGAGAAGCTACAAGAAACAGCAGTTCTAACATCTATCAGGCTCTAATTACGAAAGGAAGGGTTCAGCAGATGTCCACACAGTTCGAGGCAAACACAATAGTTTAGGTGGATGACGATCAACCTGACTACCTTTGTGAAAGAAGCAGCGACGTTTTCAACCCGTTGAAGAAGTGGATTTCGCTCATACCAGTTGCCACGACCAAGCACTTCGTATAATTAAATCTTTGTGCAGTATCCATTGATTAACAGCCCCTGTTCGTCCAAATGATTACGATAACCCAAATCACAATCAACACATATAAAGGATAATTAAGAATCATCTACATGTTTTCGTCGGTTTTGAAAATCTGAAAGAGAAGAGAATTAAGGTTATATAACAATGAAATTCATATCAAACCATGATTCAAAATTCATTCCATCACCAATTCATCCATAGGACTCTACCGCAAAATCATTTTAACCATCCTAAGGTCTCTAACTTCAAGCTTACTCAGTAGCTAGCAATTTCCATACAAAGAGTCACAATAATTCAACAGGCATATGTTCAACGCAACCTCATTTATTCACCTGTTCAGACTTTCAATATGATTAACCATTTGACCAAACTTAATCTTAACCTCAACCCAAAAACCTAAACTAACCTGATAATCATTACAAGCTGGCATAACAGAAGTCCTCAACAGCCACCTTCTGATAGTTTGTATGCAAGGAAAAGTTCCTAGAAGTCAAAACCATGAAACATGATGCTACAAAGTTCATCTTTAAAATGCAAGGTTAAGGTTTTATTGTGGTGTTGGTGCTATTTTTGACTGAAACATAGATGGAACGGAGGAGTTGGATGTAGTGCAGTAAAAATTACCTTATGACCAAATGTCAGCTCTGAAGAAGACTCGATTACTGAAGAAGCAGTCTCAGCTTAGGAGAAGTTCGAAAGTGAGACTTTGAACTCTATACCTTTTGCTTCTTAAACCAATCACCATCTTTAAGCGTTAAGTTTCACAAAGTACATAGAAGACCATACTCACCACAGGTTATCACAATAATTGTCAATACTTCTGAATGCTAAGACTCCAACTACTTTAACCCCACCTGTCAAAAGAGAAATTTATCAGATCAGCTGAATTACCAAAGCCACTTGAGGTGCAGTGAGAAGTTCATCAAGTAAGAGCGTAAACAATGCAAAGATTACCGGTATGAACCATTGCGATAGCAAATAATCCACGGGCTTCAGGGCAGTGTTAGTCATTTGGTTGTCTCCGTAGCATAAGCCTGCCAAAAGTATTTACAATCGTGAGTTTTTGAGTAGTAAAAAACAGTTTGAGATATTATGGGAAATCATGACGTTTTCTTTTCAAATTTCTCAAGTCAACGATCAGAAACCAAGACCATATTCAATTTATTTCCTAATCAATTTCAAACAATTCCAGCATGTTTAGACAAGTTCAAATTTTCCCATTCTGGCCTCAGAGTATATTTTGAATCAGATTTATTTTCATCATTTTCAAATAAGAATCATGGGCAACATCAAAGGACATCACCAGCAATCATTTCTTTCCCATTTGGATTAAGCAAACCACCAGAATCAGATTCAAATCAAGTTTTTTTCGAAAACTTTCCAAATTTGAAAACCAAGTAGCAAATCGTATCTGTAACACCCCAATTTAAATTATTAATCGTCGTGTTGTTAATTCTGTTTGTTGGCCTTGGTTAAGGTGTGTGGTTGAGCGCGTAGGCGTAGTGTCCTTAGCGGAATCGGTAAATGGAGACGTCGGGATACCGCTAATGTAATGTTGGATTATGTGTGGGCATAGTTAATAACAATAGTAAGGGGAATATTATTATTGATATGGTGAAGATTATTAATATTATTATTACTCTTATTATTAATATTATTGGTGTGTTATTATTATTATTATTATTATTAATATTATTATTATTTTTGTTTGTTAATTAAAATCTGATTTAATTAGTTGGATAGTGGGCTAGTGGAGGAATAGGGGTAGTTTAGTCATTAAGCTGGTTTAGTGAGAAATTAGTGAGGGGTTAACCATAATCAGAATTTTTGGGAGAGAGAACAAGAAAAGCTAAGGAGAAGGGAAGAACAAGGGAGAGCTAGGGCACCCATCTTCACCAATTTTCGCAGGAATTCTTCAGAATTCGAGGTAAGGGGGAGAACAGGTTCATATTTGGTGAATTGATCGTATAAGGGTAGTGGGGAGTCCTTAACCCCGTAGGAATTTGGATGCAAATCTGTTGAATCGTTGATTGTTGCCTATGTATGTTGTGATTCTGAGAATCGTGCATGAATTGATATGTATTTTCATGAATTATTGTGGTTGTTGCTGTTGTATGAACATATGTTGCAGACTTGTCGTTTTTGGGTTCGATTTGGGAGGAAGATTTGAGATTTTAGGCTTGTAATACCTGTAGTAATTCTAGGCACAAGAGAAGAGATGAAAATAGGACCTAAAATCAATGTAGAAACGATTATAGGACTGGTTGAGAGTGAATGAGTGTAGAAATCGCAGTAGAATGTAGAATAGTGAGGCCTCTGGTGAATCGCGTAACAGATCTGGCGATACGTGTACCGTGAAGGGTGATACGTGTATGGGAAGGCGAGATACGCTGAGATACGCGTATGGGAGGTAGCATTACGCGTAATTGGAAGGCAATACGCGTACGGTGTTGGAGATTGGGAATTTTAGTGTGAGGGAGTCTCTGTCCGTACGCGTACGGCACAAGGCAATATGTGTATGGATGTGGGCATCTGTGAGGGGATACGCGTATGAGTGGAGTCATTACGCGTATGGGATGGTGTGATACGCAGCAATACGCGTATGGCCATAGGAGTTGCAGAATTTTACCGTTTCGCGATTTCTTTCCCGTTTTCGCGTCCGATTCGGTTTCTCTTAGTTTGAGAGGTTGGGATTGGGAGTTAGATGCTGAGTAATACATAGTTGGTGATGAAATTAATTAATTGGATGATTTTTAGGAATTAATTAGTATTTGATGAATTATGGGACAAGGTGAGGATTCATTGATTATGGTGCAAGTGGGAATGATTAGGCGTCTCATGTGGGATCAGGAGGATCGTAACTACGTATGTCGGTTACTATACATGTGTGTTATATGTCTGCTTGTTGTGATCAGGAGGATCGTGGTTTGTTTATCATTTATTATACTTGTGTATTATATGTATGCTTGTTGTGATCAGGAGGATCGTGAAATTGTTTATCATTTGTTATATATGTGTGTTATATGTATGCTTGTGGTGATCAGGAGGATCGTGTAGATGTATGAATGTGTCATACATGCGTTGTTATGTGCATTGAGTCATGCATACATATTATTGGTGGGATGAATCATTGCTCAGGAGGAGTGTATGTGATTCATCCGTACTCCTACATGGAGAATGATGGGGGATAGATCATTGCCAAGTAGAGGTGTATGTGATATATCCGGGGTTCGATTGAATGAACCAATGAGTCGGTACCGCATGCATGGTGTTGTGTTGCATTGTGTTAGTATGTTGATTGTTGGTGATTGAATATGACAGTAGGTCGTGATTATATGTTGTTGTTGTTGGTGTGAGGTACTACCTCTTTATATGTACTGTTCACCTTTTTATATTGAATGAAGTTCTCACCCCTCTATTGTTTTTGTGTCTGTGCTTCTTCGGAAGTACAGATATGCAGGTGTCACGTTAGAGCTTGGAGCTTGTGTAGCTTGTTCGAGTTTAGAGAGTCGCTCTGATACGTAACACGGGATTTTGGGGTTTTTACCTTTTGTTTTATGTTGTATACTTGTTATGTATCTTTCAAATGATGAATATTATGGTGGACCACAATTATGTGGAGTTTTGGTGTTGTAGGCAGATGGCCGTGAATCGAATAATTGAATGAATTTTCCGCTGGTTGATTTTACTGAAATAAAAGAAAAATATTTTGTTGATTTTAAAATGTGGCATCCTACTTTGGTGCGGAAACTCTGATTTATTTCATATATTTTCGTTTATTTTGAAAAATGGAAAGTGGGGTGTTACAATTGGTATCAGAGCAGGTCGGTTTGTCCGGCCAGGTTTTCGAGTATAGTTTGTGTCTTTGTATACGACTCGTGTGTAGAACACGGTCGGTACGTGCTTGTTTTCTAACCGTTTGCTTGCAGGAGTTGAGGTTGAGATAAGTGGGGGAGAAGCTGGTGCTCCTCCCGGATGCTTCCACTCTGGAAGGACGGATTGGTAAGTAATGGAGTGTTATCATAATTGGTGAGGGAGGGTCTATACTTCATCAGGATGATCGGCTGTCTATGAACAAATTGGGGAACTGATCACCCTCAATCTCTTGTTGATAGTAGTCGGAAATCTAGATGAATGGATAGATGCGCCTCGACAGTCAAGATAGCATGTGATGTGGAAGGTGGTTGTGTTGAGTCGGTAGAGATCTTTATTATCTTAAAGAGGATGTAGAAGAGAAGTACTTGTCGGTCAAGTTGAAAAATATCTCCGAGGAGGGACAATCAGGTATGGTTAGTGATTGCTTGTCAGGGAGTAGAGGCAGGGTGTATATGTGGAGTATATGAATTAAACCGTCAGGATTTGTTGATGGTATTTGAGTATTCCGAATCAGAGGAAGATCACGCAGAGCGTATGAGAATTATTTTGTAGGTGCGGAAGGATAATGAATTGTTCGCAAGTTTCGAATTGGGAGTTTTAATTGTAAACGGTGAGTTTATTGGAACAAGTTATTGGTGGTGAGGGTAGTGTGGTAGATCCATCGGGAAATTAGCGCATTGTTCCGATGGAAAACCTTTCGAAGACAGTGACGGAGATTAAGAGTGTCTAGGACTTAGTAGGTTATCATTGAAGATTCTTATGTCGGAAAATGAGGCGGATTAGAGGTTTTGGTATGTTGGTCGGGTCAGGATGTCTCTGAGGGAGAAACTCTTAGGTGATGGAACCAAGATGTTTGCTATGATTGTGATAGTATCGTTCTAAAATTGACAGGAATGCCACAGTAAAGGGCCGCGGGTTGTGCATGATCCCCATATGTGGTTCCGGATGGAATAACAGCGTGATGTGTATAAGGGTATTGAGGCTATAGGAAGCAAACTTAGAGTTTGGATGACTTTTGGAATTCTTAGAATTTTAGGGTGTTAATGAAAATTTTGAGAAAACCCTTGGGCGTGGATGTAATATTGAGATTGAGAGTTCTTTTTGGTGGATTGTTGATACATGTTAGAAATTGTGGAGTGTGGATTGTTCAGAGAATGAAAGTGTGTATGGATTACTGACAGTTGAATGAGGTAACGATTGAGAATAAATGTCCGCCTTTAAGAATGGAGGAGTGGAATGGTTTGGTTGAGTTTGATTGGAATTATAATTGTTGGAACGTTTGATAAGAGTGGTGAATTTGTGTGTGTCGAGGCTGTGATCGATCTCTTGTGACTGATTATGTTTGTTATCATCGGAATGGGTTGTTATTTACTCGGTTAAGCTTGTATATGAATCTGGACAAGATGGGATGAGTGTGGAGTGGTGTTCATTAGGGAGATTCGGGTCTAATATAAAGTCAGAATGAGACTATGTAGGGTGTTTGAGAATTGAATTGGAAGTGTCGAAAAGAAAGGAATTTTGTGCTAAATTATTCAAGCGAGAATTTTGGCTGAAAGGAGATTAGTTTCTTGGGTATGGTAATTCTGATGATGGTATTGTTATGGATCCATCGGAAGTAGGTGCTGTTCTACAATGAGAGGCCCCAAAGTCGGTTAAGGTGATTAGAAGCTTTTGGACTTTTGTTGGTTATTACCGGAGGTCATGCTAGGCTCTTCCAAGTTGGAATTTTTGTTACTTCAGTTGACTTGAACGGAGTAAGTCGTTCGCTTTAGATGTTCATTGTGGAGAAGTTTGAGAGGGCTAAAGTAGAATTTGTTTGCCCCAGTTTTGCTTCTTCGTGATCCTAATAAACCATTGTGAGGTATTGGAATGTGTCCATGATGAATTTAGTCAGAGTGTTGATCCAGGATGGAAAAGTTGTCGCTTATGCTTTACGACAATTGAGAATTCATGATTCGAGATGGTTGCGGTTATTTTTTTTTTTGTGTTGAGGATCTAGCAATAGTATTTTTATGGTTTGAATTCAAATTGTTTAGTAATCACAAGAATATTGAGTACCTGTTTGGTCGAAACTAATAGAGTATGAGACAGCAAGGACGGTTGGGATTCCGGATGCGTTATGACCTTAGCTGGAATCATCCTATTGGAGAAGTTAATTCCGTGCCAGATGAGTTAAGTCGGCAGTTTTATACATATATGTTTTGACGACCAGATGGATTAGAACTATTTGAGCAGTTCAGAGACTTGCGTCTGGTGTGTGGGATAACACAGCAGAGTGTGAGGTTGGGTATATTAGTAATGAGCTATGATTTTTCTGGTGAGGATTAGAGAGAGTCAAGAGTTGGATATGACTTTGGCAAATTTGATTGTTGCGAGTGATCAGAGTGCGCATCGAAAGCGTGATATGGTACATTTCGTATATGTGTGCGTAGCTGGCACGAGTTCATGGGTTGAACACTGGAAAAATGTAGGAGCGATGAGACCATTGGACATTTCAGAATGGAGGTAGAAAAGGTTAAATATTGTTCTTGGGCTATTAAGTAGATGGATGTCTTGGTCTTATGTTGATTGGTGAACCGTAGCATTGTCGTAATAATATTGTGTGACAAGGATGTTGATATCATGGTTATGTAAAGGTTGCCGAAACGATGTGGTGTTGTGGAACTTTATGTTCTTGTTTTGTTGCTGCCTCGTTGCCTATGGTGATGGTTCGAGTGCGAGTGGCTAATTCCTATGGTGGGGAATTAGGAGAGGGTTACCTATGGTGAGGGTAACGATCTTTGTGTGTGTTCGTAACTTGAGTATTTTTGGGTCGTGAATTAGTCGTCAAGGGCATTGTATGGGCATTGCATCTTGTCGTTGTTGTAGTTGCTGTTAGCAAGGTCATCTGTTAGTTGTGTTATTCATGATGTGCCTTTTGTTGGTATGATTATTGGTTATCGATTGCGAGGGTTGTACCCGGAGTGATTCATTTCCGTTATATTTTCGAGGACGAAAATAATTTAAGTGGGGGAGAGTTGTAACACCCCAATTTAAATTATTAATCGTCGTGTTGTTAATTCTGTTTGTTGGCCTTGGTTAGGGAGTGTGGTTGAGCGCGTAGGCGTAGTGTCCTTAGCGGAACCGGTAAATGGAGACGTCGGGATACCGATAATGTAATGTTGGATTATGTGTGGGCATAGTTAATAACAATAGTAAGGGGAATATTATTATTGATATGGTGAAGATTATTAATATAATTATTACTCTTATTATTAATATTATTGGTGTGTTATTATTATTATTATTATTATTAATATTATTATTTTTGTTTGTTAATTAAAATCTGATTTAATTAGTTGGATAGTGGGCTAGTGGAGGAATAGGGGTAGTTTAGTCATTAAGCTGGTTTAGTGAGAAATTAGTGAGGGGTTAACCATAATCAGAATTTTTGGGAGAGAGAACAAGAAAAGCTAAGGAGAAGGGAAGAACAAGGGAGATCTAGGGCACCCATCTTCACCAATTTTCGCAGGAATTCTTCAGGATTCGAGGTAAGGGGGGAGAACGGGTTCATATTTGGTGAATTGATCGTATAAGGGTAGTGGGGAGCCCTTAACCCCGTAGGAATTTGGATGCAAATATGTTGAATCGTTGATTGTTGCCTATGTATGTTGTGATTCTGAGAATCGTGCATGAATTGATATGTATTTTCATGAATTATTGTGGTTGTTGCTGTTGTATGAACATATGTTGCAGACTTGTCGTTTTTGGGTTCGATTTGGGAGGAAGATTTGAGATTTTAGGCTTGTAATACCTGTAGTAATTCTAGGCACAAGAGAAGAGATGAAAATAGGACCTAAAATCAATGTAGAAACGATTATAGAACTGGTTGAGAGTGAAGGAGTGTAGAAATCGCAGCAGAATGTAGAATAGTGAGGCCTCTGGTGAATCGCGTAACAGATCTAGTGATACGCATACCGTGAAGGGTGATACGCGTATGGGGAGGCGAGATACGCAGAGATACGCGTATGGGAGGTAGCATTACGCGTAATTGGAAGGCAATACGTGTACGGTGTTGAAGATTGGGAATTTCAGTGTGAGGGAGTCTCTGTCCGGATGCGTATGGCACAAGGCAATACGCGTATGGATGTGGGCATCTGTGAGGGGATACACGCATGAGTGGAGTCATTACGCGTATGGGATGGTGTGATACGCAGCAATACGTGTATGGTCATAGGAGTTGCAGAATTTTACCGTTTCGCGATTTCTTTCCCGTTTTCGCGTCCGATTCGGTTTCTCTTAGTTTGAGAGGTTGGGATTGGGAGTCAGAAGCTGAGTAATACATAGTTGGTGATGAAATTAATTAATTGGATGATTTTTAGGAATTAATTAGTATTTGATGAATTATGGGACAAGGTGAGGATTCATTGATTATGGTGCAAGTGGGAATGATTAGGTGTCTCATGTGGGATCAGGAGGATCGTAACTACGTATGTCGTTTACTATACATGTGTGTTATATGTCTGCTTGTTGTGATTAGGAGGATCGTGGTTTGTTTATCATTTATTATACTTGTGTATTATATGTATGCTTGTTGTGATCAGGAGGATCGTGAAATTGTTTATCATTTGTTATATATGCGTGTTATATGTATGCTTGTGGTGATCAGGAGGATCGTGTAGATGTATGAATGTGTCATACATGCGTTGTTATGTGCATTGAGTCATGCATACATATTATTGGTGGGATGAATCATTGCTCAGGAGGAGTGTATGTGATTCATCCGTACTCCTACGTGGAGAATGGTGGTGGATAGATCATTGCCAAGTAAAGGTGTATGTGATCTATCCGGGGTTCAATTGAATGAACCAATGAGTCGGTACCGCATGCATGGTGTTGTGTTGCATTGTGTTAGTATGTTGATTGTTGGTGATTGAATATGATAGTAGGTCATGATTATATGTTGTTGTTGTTGGTGTGAGGTACTACCTCTTTATATGTACTATTCACCTTTTTATATTGAATGTAGTTCTCACCCCTCTGTTGTTGTTGTGTCTGTGCTTCTTCGGAAGTACAGTTATTCAGGTGCCAGGTTAGAGCTTGGAGCTTGTGTAGCTTGTTCGAGTTTAGCGAGTCGCTCTGATACGTAACACGGGATTTGGGGGTTTTTACCTTTTGTTTTATGTTGTATACTTGTTACGTATCTTTCAAATGATGAATATTATGGTGGACCACAATTATGTGGAGTTTTGGTGTTGTAGGCAGATGGCCGTGAATCGAATAATTGAATGAATTTTCTGCTGGTTGATTTTACTGAAATAAAAGAAAATTATTTTGTTGATTTTAAAATGTGGCATCCTACTTTGGTGCGGAAACTCTGATTTATTTCATATATTTTCGTTTATTTTGAAAAATGGAAAGTGGGGTGTTACAATTGGTATCAGAGCAGGTCGGTCCGTCCGGCCAGGTTGTCGAGTATAGTTTGTGTCTTTGTATACGACTCGTGTGTAGAACACAGTCGGTACGTGCTTGTTTTCTAACTGTTTGGTTGCAGGAGTTGAGGTTGAGATAAGTGGGGGAGAAGCTGGTGCTCCTCCCGGATGCTTCCACTCTGGAAGGACGGATTGGTAAGTAATGTAGTGTTATCATAGTTGGTGAGGGAGGGTCTATACTTCATCAGGATGATCGGCTGTCTATGAACAAATTAGGGAACTGATCACCCTCAATCTCTTGTTGATAGTAGTCGGAAATCTAGATAAATGGATAGATGCGCCTCGACAGTCAAGATAGCATGTGATGTGGAAGGTGGTTGTGTTGAGTCGGTAGAGATCTTTATTATCTTAAAGAGGATGTAGAAGAGAAGTACTTGTCGGTCAAGTTGAAAAATATCTCCGAGGAGGGACAATCAGGTATGGTTAGTGGTTGCTTGTCAGGGAGTATAGGCAGGGTGTATATGTGGATTATATGAATTAAACCGTCAGGATTTGTTGATGGTATTTGAGTATTCCGAATCAGAGGAAGATCACGCAGAGCGTATGAGAATTGTTTTTTAGGTGCGGAAGGATAATGAATTGTTCGTAAGTTTCGAATTGGGAGTTTTGATTGTAAACGGTGAGTTTATTGGAACAAGTTATTGGTGGTGAGGGTAGTGTGGTAGATCCATTGGGAAATTAGCATAGTGTTCCGATGGAAAACCTTTCGAAGAGAGTGACGGAGATTAAGAGTGTCTAGGACTTAGTAGGTTATCATTGAAGATTCTTATGTCGGAAAATGAGGCGGATTAGAGGTTTTGGTATGTTGGTCGGGTCGGGATGTCTCTGAGGGAGAAACTCTTAGGTGATGGAACCAAGATGTTTGCTATGGTTGTGATAGTATCATTCTAAAATTGACAGGACTGCCACAGTAAAGGGCTGCGGGTTGTGCATGATCCCCAGATGTGGTTCCGAATGGAATAACAGCGTGATGTGTATAAGGGTATTGAGGCTATGGGAAGCAAACTTAGAGTTTGGATGACTTTTGGAATTCTTAGAATTTTAGGGCGTTAATGGAAATTTTGAGAAAACCCTTAGGCGTGGATGTAATATTGAGATTGAGAGTTCTTTTTGGTGGATTGTTGATACATGTTAGAAATTGTGGAGTGTGGATTGTTCAGAGAATGAAAGTGTGTATGGATTACTGACAGTTGAATGAGGTAACGATCGAGAATAAATGTCCGCCTTTAAGAATGGAGGAGTGGAATGGTTTGGTTGAGTTTGATTGGAATTTGTGTGGGTCGAGGCTGTGATCGATCTCTTATGACTGATTATGTTTGTTATCATCGGAATGGGTTGTTATTTACTCGGTTAAGCTTGTATATGAATCTGGACAAGATGGGATGAGTGCGGAGTGGTGTTCATTAGGGAGATTCGGGTCTAATATAAAGTCAGAAGGAGACTATGTAGGGTGTTTGAGAATTGAATTGGAAGTGTCGAAAAGAAAGAAATTTTGTGCTAAATTATTCAAGCGAGAATTTTGGCTGAAAGGAGATTAGTTTCTTGGGTATGGTAATTCTGATGATGGTATTGTTATGGATCCATCGGAAGTAGGTGCTGTTCTACAATGAGAGGCCCCGAAGTCGGTTAAGGTGATTAGAAGCTTTTGGACTTTTGTTGGTTATTACCGGAGGTCATGGTAGGCTCTTCCAAGTTGGAATATTTGTTACTTCAGTTGACTTGCACGGAGTAAGTCGTTCGCTTTAGATGTTCATTGTGGAGAAGTTTGAGAGGGCTAAAGTAGAATTTGTTTGCGGCCCCAGTTTTGCTTCTTCGTGATCCTAATAAACCATTGTGAGGTATTGGAATGTGTCCATGATGAATTTAGTCAGAGTGTTGATGCAGGATGGAAAAGTCGTCGCTTATGCTTTACGACAATTGAGAATTCATGATTCAAGATGGTTGCGGTTATTTTTTTTGTGTTGAGGATCTAGCAATATTATTTTTATGGTTTGAATTCAAATTGTTTAGTAATCACAAGAATATTGAGTACCTGTTTGGTCGGAACTAATAGAGTATGAGACAGCAAGGACGGTTGGGATTCTGGATGCGTTATGACCTTAGCTGGAATCATCCTATTAGAGAAGTTAATGTTGTGCCAGATGAGTTAAGTCGGCAGTTTTATACATATCTGTTTTGACGACCAGATGGATTAGAACTATTTGAGCAGTTCAGAGACTTGCGTCTGGTGTATGGGATAACACAGCAGAGTGTGAGGTTGGGTATATTAGTAATGAGCTATGATTTTTCTGGTGAGGATTAGAGAGAGTCAAGAGTTGGATATGACTTTGGCAAATTTGATTGTTGCGAGTGATCAGAGTGCGCATTGAAAGCGTGATATGGTACCTTTCGTATATGTGTGTGTAGCTGGCACGAGTTCATGGGTTGAACATTGGAAAAATGTAGGAGCGATGAGACCATTGGACGTTTCAGAATGGAGGTAGAAAAGGTTAAATATTGTTCTTGGGCTATTAAGTAGATGGATGTCTTGGTCTTATGTTGATTGGTGAACCGTAGCATTGTCGTAATAATATTGTGTGACAAGGATGTTGATATCATGGTTATGTAGAGGTTGCCGAAACGATGTGGTGTTGTGGAACTTTATGTTCTTGTTTTGTTGCTGCCTCGTTGCCTATGGTGATGGTTCGAGTGCGAGTGGCTAATTCCTATGGTGGGGAATTAGGAGAGGGTTACCTATGGTGAGGGTAACGATCTTTGTGTGTGTTCGTAACTTGAGTATTTTTGGGTCGTGAATTAGTCGTCAAGGGCATTGTATGGGCATTGCATCTTGTCGTTGTTGTAGTTGCTGTTAGCAAGGTCATCTGTTAGTTCTGTTATTCATGATGTGCCTTTTGTTGGTATGATTATTGGTTGTCGATTGCGAGGGTTGTACCCGGAGTGATTCATTTCCGTTATATTTTCGAGGACGAAAATAATTTAAGTGGGGGAGAGTTGTAACACCCCAATTTAAATTATTAATAGTCGTGTTGTTAATTCTGTTTGTTGGCCTTGTTTAGGGTGTGTGGTTGAGCGCGTAGGCGTAGTGTCCTTAGCGGAACCGGTAAATGGAGACGTCGGGATACCGATAATGTAATGTTGGATTATGTGTGGGCATAGTTAATAACAATAGTAAGGGGAATATTATTATTGATATGGTGAAGATTATTAATATTATTATTACTCTTATTATTAATATTATTGGTGTGTTATTATTATTATTAATAATATTATTATTTTTGTTTGTTAATTAAAATCTGATTTAATTAGTTGGATAATGGGCTAGTGGAGGAATAGGGGTAGTTTAGTCATTAAGCTGGTTTAGTTAGAAATTAGTGAGGGGTTAACCATAATCAGAATTTTTGGGAGAGAGAACAAGAAAAGCTAAGGAGAAGGGAAGAACAAGGGAGAGCTAGGGTACCCATCTTCACCAATTTTCGCATGAATTCTTCAGGATTTGAGGTAAGGGGGGAGAACGGGTTCATATTTGGTGAATTGATCGTATAAGGGTAGTGTGGAGTCCTTAACCCCGTAGGAATTTGAATGCAAATCTGTTGAATCGTTGATTGTTGCCTATGTATGTTGTGATTTTGAGAATCGTGCATGAATTGATATGTATTTTCATGAATTATTGTGTTTGTTGCTGTTGTATGAACATATTGTGGTTGTTGTAGTAATTCTAGGCACAAGAGAAGAGATGAAAATAGGACCTAAAATCAATGTAGAAACGATTATAGGACTGGTTGAGAGTGAAGGAGTGTAGAAATCGCAGCAGAATGTAGAATAGTGAGGCCTCTGGTGAATCGCGTAACAGATCTAGCGATACGCGTACCGTGAAGGGTGATACGCGTATGGGAAGGCGAGATACGCTGAGATACGCGTATGGGAGGTAGCATTACGCGTAATTGGAGGGCAATACGCGTACGGTGTTGGAGATTGGGAATTTCAGTGTGAGGGAGTCTCTGTCCGGACGCGTACGACACAAGGCAATACGCGTATGGATGTGGGCATCTGTGAGGGGATACGCGTATGAGTGGAGTCATTACGCGTATGGGATGGTGTGATACGCAGCAATACGCGTATGGCCATAGGAGTTGCAGAATTTTACCGTTTCGCGATTTCTTTCCCGTTTTCGCGTCCGATTCGGTTTCTCTTAGTTTGAGAGGTTGGGATTGGGAGTCAGATGCTGAGTAATACATAGTTGGTGATGAAATTAATTAATTGGATGATTTTTAGGAATTAATTAGTATTTGATGAATTATGGGACAAGGTGAGGATTCATTGATTATGGTGCAAGTGGGAATGATTAGGCGTCTCATGTGGGATCAGGAGGATCTTAACTACGTATGTCGGTTACTATACACGTGTGTTATATGTCTGCTTATTGTGATCAGGAGGATCGTGGTTTGTTTATCATTTATTATACTTGTGTATTATATGTATGCTTGTTGTGATCAGGAGGATCGTGAAATTGTTTATCATTTGTTATATATGCGTGTTATATGTATGCTTGTGGTGATCAGGAGGATCGTGTAGATGTATGAATGTGTCATACATGCGTTGTTATGTGCATTGAGTCATGCATACATATTATTGGTGGGATGAATCATTGCTCAGGAGGAGTGTATGTGATTCATCCGCACTCCTACGTGGAGAATGGTGGTGGATAGATCATTTCCAAGTAGAGGTGTATGTGATCTATTCGGGGTTCGATTGAATGAACCAATGAGTCGGTACCGCATGCATGGTGTTGTGTTGCATTGTGTTAGTATGTTGATTGTTGGTGATTGAATATGACAGTAGGTCGTGATTATATGTTGTTGTTGGTGTGAGGTACTACCTCTTTATATGTACTATTCACCTTTTTATATTGAATGTAGTTCTCACCCCTCTATTGTTGTTGTGTCTGTGCTTCTTCGGAAGTACAGATATTCAGGTGCCAGGTTAGAGCTTGGAGCTTGTGTAGCTTGTTCGAGTTTAGAGAGTCGCTCTTATACGTAACACGGGATTGGGGGGTTTTTACCTTTTGTTTTATGTTGTATACTTGTTACGTATCTTTCAAATGATGAATATTATGGTGGACCACAATTATGAGGAGTTTTGGTGTTGTAGGCAGATGGTCGTGAATCGAATAATTGAATGAATTTTCCACTGGTTGATTTTACTGAAATAAAAGAAAATTATTTTGTTGATTTTAAAATGTGGCATCCTACTTTGGTGCGGAAACTCTGATTTATTTCATATATTTTCGTTTATTTTGAAAAATGGAAAGTGGGGTGTTACAGTATCAATTAATCTCAAGACAATACCGTTCCCAAACCTTCCAAATTGAGAAATCACATCAAATCGTATCAGAGTATTTCAAAACAATTTCAAGTTCTAAACTTTCCAAATAAAAAAAAAACAAATCAAATCGTATCACAATCAAATGGTATCAATTAGCATTAAAAAAAACTTCAAAAAGAAATCCTCATTGGCCATCTCTATATAGGGACGCATTCCATCAGAAAAAGGGACGAAAATCAGATATCACATATCAAACCCTAATCCACAATCACACGAAAATCACCAAGTTTTGCCACCAAACCCACACAAAATACAGAGATTCAAAAACACATTCATCATCATCTCAATAGCCAGAGAAAGACAGAAGCAGAAGAAGAACAACACCGAAGGCAACAAATCGTAGAAAGAGGTAAAGAGAGAAAGAAGATCTTCCCTGAACGATTCACGACGACGTCGCCACCGTCATCGACCACCTTTCCTTTTTCTTATTTTGCTTTGAATCATTGCATCTTGTATATGTAATACTCTCAATATAATGAAATCGGGGTATGGGTTGTGTGGGGTGGGGTTTTTGCTTGTTGATTTTGTTTGATTCGGAGAGGATGAGAGAGGCAGCGAGAATTAGGGTTCCAAAGACCCTGATTTGCAGAGAGAACGAAAGAGTGAGGTTCGCTCATTTTCTTTTGTTTTGTCTCGCGTATAATCCTGTACACTACACACCCGAGGCACCACCTTACACCCTCGCTTATTTTCTGTTTGATCACGTGCACACGCATCTAGTGGTTGAGATTTGAGGGTCCATCGTGGACTCTCTCTCCCTTCACGCGTTTGATCCCTCCGTTTCCTTTTCTTTTCTTTTTTTTAACCTTTCTAAATCTTTTTTTTTAATTAAAAAACAATTAGTTTTTATGTAAAATATAACTTAACTTTTCTTTTAATACATAACTGAAAAAACCTTTTTTTTAGTAAATCTTTTATAATAAAAATTATTTCATTAAAACAATAAAATTAAACTTTTTTGAATTAATAAACTCTTAATAACTTTTTAATAAACTTTAATACTAAATAATCCTTTTAAAATTAATTAAGAAAATCTTTATCTTTTTTCAATTTAAAAATAATCCTAATAAAATATAAACCTTTTTATGGTACAACTTTTTTTTTAAATTATTAACACAAAAATAATAGTAAATCTTTTTCCTAAGATCATTTAATCACCTTTTTCATTAATAAAATACTTAATAACTTTTTCAAAATTAATATTAACTTTGTATCTAAAATAAGAATATAAAACTTTTGCAAATATTAAATTTAAGACCATCTTTATAAGTTAAGACTTTAATCTTTTTCTAAATTAATAATAATCTCTAATAACTTTTCGAATCAATAATAGATTTATGCTAATCTCCCCTCAATTCAACTTTTCTTATAGTTATTAGAATCTGTCATCGTACGCTTGAATGTTTCTATTATCTTGTTTGTATCTTGTTTGATGCCATGTTTTTGTATGCTTATCTTGTTGAATATATGCTTGTTTTCTGTATGTCTAAACCTTTTCAAAAATACAAAAACTCTCGATCCAACGTCGAGCCCCTTTTCTACCTATGTAAGTCGCCGTAGGATTAACACTTTAGAACCCTTGGCCATAGGATTCGGAGTCGCCGTACTCCACGTCTCGCCGTAGACACTTAGAATCTTAGCCTTAGGATCAGAGTCGCCGCACTCCAAGTAAATGCTCCGCCGCGAACATTTACAATCCTACCCCTCTTAAACCAGCTTACAACTTTAGAGTCACCGCACTCTATGTAAGGTCTTGCCCAAGACTTTACCTCCCCTTGGAACCTTGACCCCGTCAAGAAGTTCCTCTTTTCAGAACTACGCATTACTCTGATTCTACTCCCGAGGATACGTAGGCACAAGGTGCGATACCTTGTCGAGTATACTTAGATACTAACCACTAGGGTTTCAACCTTTAGCATATCACCTTTAGCAAGCGAGTAAGAGATAACATAAGATACTAACAAGAGGTTCCCATAGAATACTACGGACGTTTAGGATGCTAATACCTTCCCTAGGCGTAACCAACCCCGAACCTTAGATCTCTAGGTTTTTTTTCGCTTTTGAACCTTTCCTTTGGATAAATCAAAGTTGGTGGTGAACATTTAAAGGAATGTGATCCTAGTTAATCAATAACTATGGTATCCAATTCTCACCGCGATAGAAATGGCGACTTCACTGGGGATTGTCGAGGGTTTCCCCTATCTTGTTTTTACTTATGTTATCTTCTTTTATTTGCTTGCTTATATTTGCTTATTATCTGTTGTGTTGGTTTTCTGGGTTACTATTTGTGTGGTGAGATAAAATCCTACACCCGGACTAGAGTGAAAATTATGATAGGACGGTGAGAATTCAAGGATACTTTGAGGGAGTCGATTCCTGAAGAAGTTGAATTGAGACTTCACCACTCAGTTTAGGCCCTCTCGAATTTGATATTGTTCAACGAGTCCATTCGTGATGACGATATTATTTCGAACTAAAGGCCATCGAGACTGGGGACCGTAGTTACCTTTAAACCAACTTGGCCTATTAGGATGTAGTGCGGGGACTATGCGGGAGTCTATTTCTGCAATAGTCGCTACGTGATACTACACTCGGACGAGATTCTCTTGAGAATATTATTGACTACCAAGTGATTTGGAAAATCGATAATATCCGAAAGATGGATTGTAGAGTCTGGGAACTTTGTAGAACCCGTTCGGCAGGTACCTTTGAAACCATAGTGCACACCTATTGGGGAGGGTAGACCCTGGCTCCATGCTGTGACCTTTCAAACCTAGGGCCCTTTGCCTTTTGCTCGTGTGTGCTTTGTGTTGTGTGCCTTGTGTGTTGCATACATTCATGAGCATCATTTCATAAAGATTCATGGAACTTGACTATGTTTGTAAACATTGTAGGGATACTATGGATACTGAAAGAAGGAATACGATGAAGTACACTTTTCAGATTCCTAACTTGGGTGATCTAAGGAGGTTGGAAACTTTGGTAACAAACGAGGAGAGTTTCAGAGGCAAATATGGAAGACTTTTATATGTGATGAGTGCAAAGATCGATGAAGGACTGCTTTCTACTTTACTCCAATTCTATGACCCACTGTATCACTGTTTCACCTTTCCAGATTATCAGCTTGTACCTACACTTGAAGAGTACTCTCAAATAATTGGTTTACCTATTCGGGACAAGTTTCCTTTTCCTATCTTTGCAAACAACCCTGATGAAAAAGAAATCGCTAAACATACCCACTTGGATTTAGCTGACATTCAAGCCAATATGATTTCAAAAGGAGGAACTTCCGGTTTTACTGCAGATTTTCTAGTTGCCAAAGCCCGACATTATGCCAGTCATCAAGATAAGGACGCTTTCGAAGAGGTTTTCGCTCTACTCATCTATGGTATTCTCTTATTCCCAAGTTTCAAAAATTTTGTGGACCTCAATGCCATTAAAATTTTCTTGAAGAAGAATCCAGTACCGACCTTGTTGACTGAAGCCTATTATTCTGTTCACTCGAGGAATGCTCGCAGGAAAGGAATGATTACCTGTTGTATCCCTCTATTGTACAAGTGGTTTACTTCGCACTTGCCCAAAGCTCGTGTTTTTTGGGATCTTAAGAAGGGGTGGTGGTCGCAGAAGATAATGTCTCTTACCCACTCCGACATCGACTGGTATAATCGTGTTTATGATGGGGTGGTTATTATAGACAGCTGTGGAAATTTCGGCAATGTGCCTCTCCTTAGCATCAATGGATTAATCAGCTACAATCCAGTCTTGGCCCACAAACAACTAGGGTTTCCTCGGAAAGACAAACCTGCCAGTGCCCATGTGGAAAGCATTTATTTCGAAGAAGAGAAATTAAGCAAGGAATCAAAAAAGTAGGTTTTGGACGCTTGGAGTCAAAAGATCAAGAAGGATAAGAGTAGCTTAGGGAAACCTAATTGTGTCTCTTTAGAACCTTATCTTCAATGGGTCCGGAAAAGAGCCATTGAGTTGAAGATGCCTTATTACCGCCAGGAGCCGATGGTTCTAAAAGAAAAACCGGTCTTATTCTTCTCATCTGATGCAGAAAAGTTGGAAATTGCTTTGGACAAATCTCAACAGATGGAGGAGGCTTGGAAGAACAAGTACCAAATAGTTGTGGAAGAGAATGCAGAGCTTCAACAACAACTCAAGATAAAGGACGAAGAAGTCACTTCTTACAAGAAAAGGGAAGCCCGAGAAGAGTTACCTTCTTCTAGCTCTCAATCAACACCTCAAAATGCGATTGTCAATAAGCTCATCTTGGAGAAAGGCCAGATGGAGGAAGAAATCAAGAAGCTCAAGAGAAGGCTTTTTGGAGAATCTCCTTAGATCTTTCTTCATTACCTTTTATTTAACTTTTCCGTTACGATTCTTGAAAAGTGTGCTGGTTTCATCTTTCGGTATCCCAGACATTAATTTTTTGTAACCGACTTTTATGATTAATAAAATGCGTCTTTCAATATCCCACAATGACTATAAATAGTCGAGTTTCCATGAATCTTGTTGCATAGCATTTGTATTTTAATTTTCTCTCTATCAAGGAACTTAGAATCATTTTGCAAGCATTGTACGATGGATTACGGGAAGAAAGGTGTTTTGCCGTACACCTTCAAGGTTTCAGATGTTGAGCAATTAAGGGAACTAGGAGGTCAGATTAAGGATTCTGAGGCGTTCGCGGAAAAGTATGGAAGGATCATTCCGCTACTGCAGGTTCGAGTAGCTGTTGGTCTGTTGGAGACACTGGTCCAACTTTACGACATAATTTACCACTGTTTCATCTTCCAAGACTTCCAGCTGACACCCACGTTGGAAGAGTACTCCGCTCTGTTGGGGATCCCTGTCAAAGACTCACCTCCATTCTCCGGTGGAGAGGGAAGGCCCAGCCAGGAAGACATCGCAAGAGCGGCCTGCGTAAAGCTATTGGAGATCTAAACTCACATGACGGTCAGAGGAGGAATCGATGGCTTACCTGCCTAATTCTTGTTCAAGAAAGCTCGATACTTTGCTAGTGTAGGGAACATTGGAGCGTTCGAGCACCTCTTTGCACTGCTGGCCTACGGTTTGTTCTTATTTCCCAATGTTGAAGATTTTGTTGACATCCATGCCATAAGGATTTTCATGCTCAAGAATCCAGTTCCCACATTGTTAGTTGATGCCTACCATTCTATCCACTCGAAGGCTCTGAAGGGAGAAGGTCGGATTACGTGTTGCACCGCTATCCTCTATAGGTGGTTTATTTCCACCTACCGAGGTCTGCCGATTTCTGGGATGTGAAAGATGGTTCAGAATGGCCTGTGAAGCTCATGGCCCTTACTCACTCGGATATTGTTTGGCATGATCCGATGTATGGAGGGATCCCCATGATTCATAGCTGTGGAGATTTTCCCAACGTACCTCTTCTTGGTACAAAGGGATGTGTCAGTTACAACCCCGTGCTCGCCCGTCGTCAACTGGGGCACCCAATGGAAGAAGTACCTGATCCAGAAAACCTGACAAGAATTTTTCTCTATCAAGGAGAGAACCTAGAACAGAAAACCGGAATTGTGTTTGCTTGGCGTCACATCAATCGACAAGGAATGACGGCGACAATAAATCCCGATTGCTCAATTACTGAAGAATGTCTAGCATGGGCGCGTGAAAGGACTCTGACCTTGAGGATGCATTATCCTCGTCCCAAGCCTCCCGTTGTCCAATCAGATGAAGTTTCGAAGCTGAAGGCTGAAATAGAGAAGCTTACCCTGGATAAAGCAAGAATGCAACATCAGATCGACAGGCTGATGGAAGAACTCTGTGGAAGACAATGGGCATCATCCAGTGGATTAGACTCCTAGTTCCTTTTGTTATGTTGCTTATGTAATAAAACCTTGGAGGTGTACTGGCCTGTTGAATTTTAATAAAATGTTTTATTTTCAATATCTACAATGACTGCAGATATGATTTTGAGTTCCTTGATAGTTGCATCGTTCTTGCATTTGCATCTCATATCATTTGCATATTTGCATGTGCTTTGTCCCCTCTTTTGCTCATTCCTGGTTGTCTCTCTTCAGTGTTGCTGTCACCCTGAGTCCTCTGTTCTGAGGGACGAGCTGTCAAGTCACTACTTAAGTTAATCAAAGAAGGAAGATGAATGACATGGAGCAAGGAAATCAGGAACTCCGCAAGGAAGTAGCTACTCTGAAGAGTGGTTTTTAAAGGCTTTCTGCTTTGGTTGAAACCCTGGTAGCAAATCAATCTGCTTCCCAGACCCCGCTTCAAGAGACAGTGACTCCTGGGAACACACTGATGCCCATTCCTGAGATTCCCAACCGTAAGGAATAATCTGTTAAGACCATGTTACAAGGAAAGTATAAAGGGACACGTAGCCAAGTTAAACAACATAAGGAGCAATATTATCATTCTAACCAGAGACCTCCTCAGTATCAACAAGATCTTACCTATCAGCCTATGCAACAGACACCCGTCAATCAACTTTTTGTTTATCCATCGACTCCTGCTTATCAGCCAGCACAAACTCCGCAGAATCATCAACGAGTACTCAACGCTCCTAATTATCAACCACAGAGGACTCTAATACCATGTCTAAATGCTCCTAATAGAAGGCCATATAAACCTCCAGTTTCTCCTATTCCAATGACGTACACTGAGTTGTACCCCTCCTTGGTGCAGCGAGGTTTGATTACTACCGAAGCTTTGGGTCCGCCTCCTAACCCACTTCCACTTAATTATGATCCCAATGCTCATTGCCTGTTTCATGAAGGGGCGCCTGGCCACGATCTAGAAAATTGTTATGCTTTTAAGGGTATCGTGAAAAAGTTAATGGGTCAGAAGGTTATGTCTTTTGATGACTCTCAACCAAACATTAAGAAAGCTCGTACTGATATTACTCCTGCTACTCAAGCAACTTTGAATTATCAATCACAACCTCATCAAAGAATACATCAGGATCAAATTTGTGGTCAAGAGTGGTCCAATCAAAGACGTCCTCAATCATATCACTATGAGTCGTGTCAACATGCTAGACAAGGGCTAAAGAAGCAGAAGCATTTCACTCCGCTACCAATTCCATACAGTCAATTCTTACCAGATTTAATCAAAAGTGGACTTATAGTGCCGAAAGAGTTGAAGCCAGTACCTTTTCCCTATCCAGTAGGTTTTGACGTTAACGCTCGATGTAACTACCATGCTGGGGCACCGGGGCATTCAACTGACAACTGTAAGGTACTCCCGAGTAAGGTTCAGAATCTGCTTGACTCCAAAATGATCTCCTTCACGCTTCATGGCATTCAAATCAATACCCCTTCACTCAATCACGCGAGTTCATCAGTCCCAGTTATGAAAGAATTTACTTAGAATGGGTACGAAAATGATCCTCATACCGATTTTGAAAGCCGGTTTTGAAGATGATAAGCTCAAATGGCAAATAAATAGGAAGTCATTCCCAGGAGTATCAGTAGTTTATCGCTTTTCTTTGATTATTAAAACATGTTTACATGTAAGAACTTGTTATTTTGAACGTTTAATGCAATATAATGTTTGTTTCGAAGAATTCCATTTGCTTCGCTCATTTTTAAAAAATTGTTTACTGTTTTATAATGCCAATACTACCTCAATCTCTTGCCTTAGCAGAGATTTGGATGGAGGATGACGAAATAAAACATAACATCTCCTATCGTATGCTCTTGAACAAACTCTGCTAGGGATATAAGGCATTGTTTCAAATTCCCTAAACACCAGAGATATAAGGGAGATAAACCTTCGTTAACCCCTTTGAGCCTTTGAGTAGTAGTTTTCTTCTCTAAAAAATTCAAAGAACCCTCATGTTGTACCAGGGGTAGGGTAATTTTCAAAAAAAAAAAAAAAGAGTAAGTATACCGAAGAAGGGAGTGGGTACCAAATAAAATTTGAGCCACATATCCTTTGTTTCTTCAACTATGAGCTAAAACCACTATAAAACCCTCAAAAGACCTTATTGAAGTAGGGTTTATTTCGAAAACATATTCGATGAGATAATGTGTCCTGACTCCTATGAGTTACACTCAAAAATTCGTATTAGCATTATAGAAAAAGGAATTACGTCATATCCTAGCTGATGATTCGGTCACGAGTTTGCGATATGCCTTTTTCAATAAACTTCAAAACAAACATGATGTTGTATTAGCAATTTCGAAATTTACATTTTCTGCATGTAAATACTACTTGATGTCATAGAAGTTCGCAAACAACTACGAGAAGTTCAACCTCTGAGATATGGAACTCTGTTGAAGATAGTCATTTCAAAATATCAGTCCGGGGCATACTGCCTGAAGATCATGATGAACTGGGGCAAGTTATTCCTCAGTTGTTACAAATATATTAACACTGAGGGGCAAGATCGAAGACTCAGTACACAAAATACCTTCAATCTGATCCAGTTACGTCGAGATTCTACCAATCTCTCAAGAGTTAGAAGACATTGGAACAGTTGGGATGCCAAGTCTCCTGTAAAATCCTTTTGAGATGATTTATTTTTGTAGACCATGCAGTCTAGGACATTCGAGAATCGAAGACTGTTCCAACAGTTGATTTTTGAAAATGGCGACTACCATGCAAGACAAAGCTACATTAACTTCACAGCATCTCTTCACCTAATTTCCCGAAGATATTATAATAGCATGATAACTCCCCAGCAAGTTTTCACTCTAGGAAGTCATGACGATTCCCCAGTGAATCAATTTTTCAAGCAATTATGACAAGGTTTATACAAGAATTCAGCAATTGGTTGACCAAAGAATCCCCAGAGAATCTCCTCGGTCTCAACTTTACCCGATGAAGTGAGTGTTTATTTCACTCCTCGGCGCATTCTCAAGATTTCAATCAACAGTGGATTTTTATTTCATCCCCACTGAAGTCTAGACTCTGACGTCTACAACTACAATATGGGTTCAAGCCTCCCCAACAAAGCAGTGGATTTATTTTATCCCCACGAAGCCTCATCTATGGCACCTACTACTACATTCTCACTTCAGATTATATCAGTCATAGCGGATTTTTATTGTATTCTCGTGGCATCTATTGCTACTTTACTTCAGCTTATTTCAGTTATTGAGGATATTTATTTTATCCTCATCGAGGTCTCTCCGATCACGAGTTTGATCCGTTCCCAGTGGATCCTTCTCATCCAGAGAATCGGATTTATCTTGACGATCCCTAAGTGAAGTCATGACATCATATCCCCAAGTGGATTGCTATTCCTCAGAGAAGTTTGGACTTTGAAGTTCAACTATTGAGTTCAACCTTTGGATTTCTACGGAGCCTGACAAATGTATCTCTCGTGCAGAGGATGGACGGGCTTCCTCAATGTTTTCTTTCATCTCTTGCTTTTTCGTTTTGTCAGCATGAACATAAGCATAGTATGACATCATATGCATCGCATTCATGCGTGTTTGCCTTCTGTTTGTTCTTGTCGCTTTATCTTTGGTTGCGTTTACACCAAGTTTTGGGTTTATCCGATCTCTCCAAATAGAATAGTCAACCTTAGGCAGAAAATGCTAATCTTTTCTAAGTTTCCCCAAAAAGTTCAACCCTCGTGGATGATGGTTATTTCAGTTATCTTTTTCCGTGCTTGGATAAGATAAATCCCCATTCGAGTTCAGTCCTCAATGGTGGGTCTTGTTTGACTGTTTCTTTCTAGCTTGCTCCTAGATTGAACTTTTTGATCGCCGAGCCTAGGTTGAGCGTGTATTCATGTTACACTGTGTCTGGCAAGAAGATATCATTTTACTTTTTTTTTAGATAAACTGCAGTCTCTTCGGAGAATTTTATCATTTTACTACTTTTTTTCAGATAAACTGCAGTCTCTTCGGAGAAGTTTATCATTTTACTGCTTTTTTCAGATAAACTGCAGTCTCTTCGGAGAAGTTTATCATTTACTTCTTTTTTCAGATAAACTGCAGTCTCTTCGGAGAAGTTTATCATTTTACTGCTTTTTTCATATAAACTGCAGTCTCTTCGGAGAAGTTTATCATTTTACTGCTTTTTTCAGATAAACTGCAGTCTCTTCGGAGAAGTTTATCATTTTACCGCTTTTTCAGATAAATTGCAGTCTCTTCGGAGAAGTTTATCATTTTACTACTTTTTTCAGATAAACTGCAGTTTCTTCGGAGAAGTTTATCATTTTACTACTTTGTTTCAGATAAACTGCAGTCTCTTCGGAGAAGTTTATCATTTTACTGCTTTTTCAGATAAGTTGCAGTCTCTTCGGAGAAACTTATCGTTTTCAGTTTCTTTTCGATAAACTGCAGTCTCTTCGGAGAAGTTTATCATTTTATCGCTTTTGTCAGATAAACTGCAGTCTCTTCGGAGAAGTTTATTATTTTACTGCTTTTTTCAGATAAACTGCAGTCTCTTCGGAGAAGTTTATCATTTTACTGCTTTTTTCAGATAAACTGCAGTCTCTTCGGAGAAGTTTATCATTTTACTGCTTTTTTCAAGATAAGTCGCAGTCTCTTCGGAGAAACTTATCCCTTTACTGTTGGTGTGTGAGTCCCATACAATTGATAAGCTGCAGTCTCTTTTGAGAAGTTTATCAGGGCGTTTTTCCGCACGAAGTCCATTTACTTGGCATACAGGAGAGTTTTTAATAACCCTGTACTTTTTCCTGATGGTTCCTAAAGATCCCGTTTGATCTCTTCATTTAAAGGAATTTTCAGGCGTTGGATGTTATTTCTTATTGAAAACTCCATCATTTTTGTTTGCATGATCCTACCGCCGTGTGGATCCTGCTTTGTCTTCTTGCTTGCTTATATATCAACTGGTCATGCTTGAACCTGCTGGGTCGTCGCCTTCGGAGTCCCCAGTGTTGTTTTCTTTTCCCCAGTGCGTCTGGTCATCCCCAGTGAGTTGTTACTCGTTGGGTTGGCTCTTTTCCTCGTCTGTTTCGTCTGCATTTTGTATTTTTATCATTCCATCATTTTCATCATGCTAGAGTTCATGGCATGTCGGCATTAGGTCTAGATTTTATCCGTAGCATTGCATGATCGTTGCATCTAAGGGCAAAATTTTTGGTTATCTGTATTTAAATATCTTTCACCATTACCTAATGAAGATTTTCATCGTTCATGTCATCCGGTGAAGATATTTAAATAGGGGCAACTGTCATACCCCAAATTTTTCCCTTAGATTCATTGATTCGTCTGCATAACATATTAGGTCAAACATTCGTGCATAACTAACTTTTTTATTTAGACTTTGCTTGTTTCGTTTGTGAAGTTAGGTACTGCCGCAGAAGATTCAAAGATCATGGAGGTTGTCTATGTATGTGTGCGGATTCTGATCCTTGCAAGTTGTGTTGGATTCCTGTGGAGTGAGCATGTGAACCTGAGGATTGTTACGGCATCATTCAAAGTAATACAAGGCCATGGTCAACGTTTAACCGTCAATACATTCTTGTTTGTATCCCAAGTCTTAAGTCGTATGTGGGCCACTTGCGGCGTCAAGATAACCCAAGTTGTTTTAAGGAGATTATAAGATGTTAGCTTTGCCTCAAGACATGTTTCAAGGCCATATTAGATACCCTGGATGGATTTTTTTTGCGATCCTAGCTCTTTGAAGACTTTGGATGCATTATGGTTTTAAGTTAATATAATCTCAAAATGGTTGGTAATGCATAGTTTCAAAAGGGTCTTGGTTTTTATTAAGGGTTATTCGTGGTTATAAAGTTCGAGCAAGAGAATTCAATTCAAGGTTACCAGAGTTTTACAATTCCAAATTCAAATCAAGAAATTCAAACTCAAATTTAAATCATCAAGAAGGTTGAAATTTTGAAAAGAGTTACAAGATTAAATTTTCAATTCAAAATTCAAAGGTTCAAGAACCCCTTGCAATTTGTGGAACGTGAAGGATTACAAGATTCTATTTCTAAAATAAATCAAGGATCAAATTCATGTTATTAGGAGCCAAAGTGTAAAAGATCCATGATACCACATTTGAATCTCAAGTCCTTTCTACAACATTCAAAGTTTTAATCCCGTCCGAACTTTCAAAGTTTTCAAGCACACTTCATTACAAAACCAAGCAAAAGGCTTCAATACCATCCTCTCATTCAAAGTTGGATTCATAAGCTAATACCAAGAACTTCACATATCAAAAAGGAATTAAAACATTTACCATTTTACAAGATAAACTCCAATTGTTTCTATGGCAAACATTCCCAAGGAGCAAGATTTGAATTCAAATTTAAAAGCCTTTTCACAAGGAATAAACATTCTCTACATAAAGGAGTCAAGCTGTAAAAGAAGTTCTAATATTACAACATAAAGCATCATTAGTGGTTCCTATCATTTCCTAAAATTACAAAGAGTAATCAAGTCAAGAAACTTCTTCCACCCGTTCCAGCAAACATAGCTCACTATACAAGACTTCACCCATCTTTAAGTCAGCACCAAACTGTCCTTGCCATCATCCATAATTCAACTTCAGGATTTGCGTCAAGTCCTGACAGCATGTTCTACATGTCATTCAAGATTATCTTCCAAGCTCCCTAGGCAATGTATGAAATGATAAAAGAAATGATCAGAGAAGCTACAAGAAACAGCAGTTCTAACATCTATCAGGCTCTAATTACGAAAGGAAGGGTTCAGCAGATGTCCACACAGTTCGAGGCAAACGCAATAGTTTAGGTGGATGAGGATCAACCTGACTACCTTTGTGAAAGAAGCAGCGGCGTTTTCAACCCGTTGAAGAAGTGGATTTCGCTCATACCAGTTGCCACGACCAAGCACTTCGTATAATTAAATCTTTGCATCGTATCCCTTGAATAACAGCCCATGTTCGTCCAAATGATTACGATAACCCGAATCACAATCAACACATATAAAGGATAATTAAGAATCATCTACATGTTTTCGTCGGTTTTGAAAATCTAAAAGAGAAGAGAATTAAGGTTATATTACAATGAAATTCAAAATTCATTCCATCACCAATTCATCCATAGGACTCTACCGCAAAATCATTTTAACCATCCTAACGTCTCTAACTTCAAGCTTACTCGGTAACTAGCAATTTCCATACAAAGAGTCACAATAATTCAACAGGCATATGTTCAACGCAGCCCCATTTATTCACCTATTCAGACTTTCAATATGATTAACCATTTGACCAAACTTAATCTTAACCTTAGCCCAAAAACCTAAACTAACCTGATAATCATTACAAGCTGGCATAACAGAAGTCCTCAACAGCCACCTTCTGATAGTTTGTATGCAAGGCAAAGTTCCTAGAAGTCAAAACCATGAAACATGATGCTACAAAGTTCATCTTTAAAATGCAAGGTTAAGGTTTTATTGTGGTGCTGGTGCTATTTTTGACTAAAACATAGATGGAACGGAGGAGTCAGATGTAGTGCAGTAAAAATTACCTTATGACCAAATGTCAGCTCTGAAGAAGACTCAATTACTGAAGAAGCCGTCTCAGCTTGGGAGAAGTTCGAAAGTGAAACTTTGAACTCTATACCTTTTGCTTCTTGAACCAATCACCATCTTTAAGCGTTAAGTTTCACAAAGTACATAGAAGACCATACTCACCACAGGTTATCACAATAATTGTCAATACTTCTGAATGCTAAGACTCCAACTACTTTAACCCCACCTGTCAAAAGAGAAATTTATCAGATCAGCTGAATTACCAAAGCCACTTGAGGTGCAGTGAGAAGTTCATCAAGTAAGAGCGTAAACAATGCAAAGATTACCGGTATGAACCATTGCGATAACAAAGAATCCACGGGCTCAAGGGCAATGTTAGTCATTTGGTTTTCTCCATAGCATAAGCCTACCAAAAGTATTTGCGATCGTGAGTTTTTGAGTAGTAAAAAACAGTTTGACATATTATGGGCAATCATGACGTTTTCTTTTCAAATTTCTCAAGTCAACGATCAGAAACCAAGACCACATTCAATTTATTTCCTAATCAATTTCAAACAATTCCAGCATGTTTAGACAAGTTCAAATTTTCCCATTTTGGCCTCAGAGTATATTTTGAATCAGATTTATTTTCATCATTTTCAAATAAGAATCGTGGGGAACATCAAAGGACATCACCAGCAGTCAATTCTTTCCCATTTGGATTAAGCAAACCACCAGAATCAGATTCAAATCAAGTTTTTTTCGAAAACTTTCCAAATTTGAAAACCAAGCAGCAAATCGTATCAATTAATCTCAAGACAATACCGTTCCCAAACCTTCCAAATTGAGAAATCACATCAAATCGTATCAGAGTATTTCAAAACAATTTCAAGTTCTAAACTTTCCAAATAAAAAAAACCAAATCAAATCGTATCATAATCAAATGGTATCAATCAGCATTAAAAAAAACTTCCAAAAGAAATCCTCATTGGCCATCTCTATATAAAGGGACACATTCCATCAGAAAAAGGGACGAAAATCAGAGATCACATATCAAACCCTAATCCACAATCACACGAAAATCACCAAGTTTCGCCACCAAACCCACACAAAATACAGAGATTCAAAAACACATTCATCATTATCTCAACAGCCAGAGAAAGACAGAAGCAGAAGAAGAACAACACCGAAGGCAACAAATCGTACAAAGAGGTAAAGAGAGAAAGAAGATCTTCCCTGAACGATTCACGACGACGTCGCCACCGTCACCGACCATCTTTCCTTTTTCTTATTTTGCTTTGAATCATTGCATCTTGTATATGTAATACTCTCAATATAATGAAATCGGGGTATGGGCTGTGTGGGGTGGGGTTTTTGCTTGTTGATTTTGTTTGATTCGGAGAGGATGAGAGAGGCAGCGAGAATTAGGGTTCCAAAGACCCTGATTTGCAGAGAGAACGAAAGAGTGAGGTTCGCTCATTTTGTTTTGTTTTGTCTCGCGTATAATCCTGTACACTACACACCCGAGGCACCACCTTGCATCCTCGCTTATTTTCTGTTTGATCACGTGCACACGCATCTAGTGGTTGAGATTTGAGGGTCCATCGTGGACTCTCTCTCCCTTCACGCGTTTGATCCCTCCGTTTCATTTTCTTTTCTTTTTTTTTAACCTTTCTAAATCTTTTTTTTTAATTAAAAAACAATTAGTTTTTATGTAAAATATAACTTAACTTTTCTTTTAATATATAACTGAAAAAACTTTTTTTTAGTAAATCTTTTATAATAAAAATTATTTCATTAAAACACTAAATTTAAACTTTTTTTAATTAATAATCTCTTAATAGCTTTTTAATGAACTTTAATACTAAATAATCTTTTTAAAATTAATTAAGAAAATCTTTATCTTTTTTCAATTTAAAAATAATCCCAATAAAATATAAACCTTTTTTATGGTACAATTTTTTTTTTTAAATTATTAACACAAAAATAATAGTAAATCTTTTTCCTAAGATCATTTAATCACCTTTTTCATTAATAAAATACTTAATAACTTTTTCAAAATTAATATTAACTTTGTATCTAAAATAAGAATATAAAATTTTTGCAAATATTAAATTTAAGATCATCTTCATAAGTTAAGACTTTAATCTTTTTCTAAATTAATAATAAGCTCTAATAACTTTTTCGAATCAATAATAGATCCATGCTAATCTCCCCTCAATTCAACTTTTCTTATAGTTATTAGAATCTGTCATCGTACGCTTGAATGTTTCTATTATCTTGTTTGTATCTTGTTTGATGCCATGTTTTTGTATGCTTATCTTGTTGAATATATGCTTGTTTTCTGTATGTCTAAACCTTTTCAAAAATACAAAAACTCTCGATCCAACGTCGAGCCCCTTTTCTACCTATGTAAGTCGTTTTCCTTTTGGCATCGCTTTCAACCTTTCGGTCACTATACACAATACTAGCCCACTTTGCTAGAGCGCACAAATAAATCTAAGTTGATCCCCCTCGACATTCCAAAGGAAAGGTACCCTTAATATTGACTCAAACGTCATAGGACTAACACTTTAGAACCCTTGGCCATAGGATTCGGAGTCGCCGTACTCCACGTCTCGCCGTAGACACTTAGAATCTTAGCCTTAGGATCGGAGTCGCCGCACTCCAAGTAAATGCTCCGCCGCGAACATTTACAATCCTACCCCTCTTAAACCAACCTACAACTTTAGAGTCGCCGCACTCTATGTAAGGTTTTGCCCAAGACTTTACCTCCCCTTGGAACCTTGACCCCGTCAAGAAGTTCCTCTTTTCAGAACTATGCATTACTCTGATTCTACTCCCGAGGATACGTAGGCACAAGGTGCGATACCTTGTCGAGTATACTTAGATACTAACCCCTAGGGTTTCAACCTTTAGCATATCACCTTTAGCAAGCGAGTAAGAGATAACATAAGATACTAACAAGAGGTTCCCGTAGAATACTACGGACGTTTAGGATGCTAATACCTTCCCTAGGCGTAACCAACCCCCGAACCTTAGATCTCTAGGTATTTTTTCGCTTTTGAACATTTCCTTTGGATAAATCAAAGTCGGTGGTGAACATTTAAAGGAATGTGATCCTAGTTAATCAATAACTATGGTATCCAATTCTCACCGCAACATTTTGTCTGCTATGAAGAGTAGGAATTTCAAAATAGATAGTTACATCCTAGAGTATTATAGGGTTTCAAAATACAAGGCAGTTTATAAGCATGTGATCTACCATGTTAATGGATCAAACTTGTGGGTTAAGACACCATACCCTGATGTGCAACCACCCAAGTTCAAGAAGATGCCTGGTAGACCCAAAAAAAGGAGGAATTTAGAACAAGGAGAGATTGATGGCTCTGATCGCAAAATGAGAAGAACTGGTTTCTTGGTGAAGTGCAGTAGGTGTAAGAAAGCAGGACACTACAAGTCTACTTGTAAGGACACAACAACCCGGGCTGTCCAACAATCTACCCAAGCCTCTCAGACTTCTACTCAGACTGCTCAACAATCTGCTCAACAATCTGCCCAAGAATCTCATACTACAACTCAGTCTGCTCAACAATCTACCCAATCCTCTCAGACAACAACCTAGACTGCCCAACATTCTACCCAATCCTCTAAGGGGAAGGTTGTTCAGAAGACTCATGGTCCTGCCAAGGGGATGATACAAAAGCTACCTGTTAGGAAAGCACCAAGGCCATTTGTTCCACCTGGTCCTACAACCAGGTTTTCTGCATCCAAGAATGTTGTTGGTCCAGTCACAAGGAGATCTACTCTAACTAAGAGGACAACTCCAAAGAAGAATCCTTAGAAATATTTAGGATTAATTACTTTATGTTGTATTTTGTGCACTATGGTATTGATGTAATGAACAAGTTTATTGTGTTTTTTGTGCACTTTGGTGCTGAACAAGTTTATGGTGTATTTTGGAGCTTCTGTTATGAACCTAATTGTAGTTTGGTGCACTTTGGTGCTTTTGTTATGGACAAAATTATCTACTGCAGTTTATGAGTATATTCTGTCTAAACATATTATGTTATGAACATTTTCTGCTATAGGTCATGCCCAAAAATTATAGGTCATGCCCAAAAATTACAGATTACTTACAAGATTAAAAACAGATTGTGAGGATCAAACTCATAAAATTCATTCTTAAAAGATTTCAACATTCATTCAAGATAATATCAAATACAAACTTTCAAAATAACATTACAACTGATACAAACAACTAACTCATTCTAACTAACCTAATTCATTCTAAAAATCAATACAATGATAGTTATCAAATAAATCAAATTCCATATTTTTTCCACTTGATGATACTCTTAATTTCAGCATCAATAATCATCAGCTTTTTCCCAAGTTCTTCAATGTCTTTTTTTGCTTCATCCAGTCCCTTTGTAAGCACACTCATCCTATGCATCAAAAATTCTTCTTTCTCTTCACATGCATCCTCATGGAACCAACCAAAATAATTGCATCCAGTTTGCATCTGAAATTTACATTGTAAAGAGGTTCAAGATGAATCTATAACAGAAAGTAAACACACATAAAATATATTGGATACCTTATAATTGGGACAACCCCAGAATAGTTTCCCATATTCTTCACAGTTTTTGCCCTTTAAAGAACAGTCATGCTTCCACAATGACACATGGGCTTCCTTCTTGAACTTTCACTGGCTACTGAATCCCCACTTCTTGAACTCAAGATCGACGAAGAACAACCCAATTTCATGCTTTGATGAACACTACCTTTTATTTTTTAATGAAATTGTGAAGAAATAAGAGGAATTCAATTTGCCCTAACAAGTGAAATAGGGGAGACGACTGATAACGTAACAAAGAAAGAAGAAGATGATGTTCCAAGTCCATGTCAGCTGCCACGTAACCAAGAATAAACGAATGTTTGACCCAACTAACGGCAAAGACTACTTTGACACCATTTTAAAAGTTAAGGGACGAACTAGCCACTTTTTAAAGTTAAGGGATTAAACTAGACCCTGGGGTAAAGTTAAGAAACGAAAAATGTTATTTTGCCTTTATTTAATGAATGAATATTTGCATTGTATTCCAATCTCGGCTACAGCTGATAACAAACAGCACACTTGTATAGAAAACCAGTTAGCAGCAGAAGCTTAAATGTTAAAGGAATGCTGACTAAGCTTAACAGAAACTTAACAACTCTAACAAACTTAAATAACCTACTAACTCTTAGTTCATGTATTAAGCTTGGCTTGGTCTTGTGCTTTAACTCTAACACTACTGAAATTTACAATACACTATAGGAAATTATGATTTTGTCTACTAGAAATTTCATACGAAAATTTAATTCAATTTTTTTTGAAAATTTAGAACAATGAGGGTACTAGATATAAATGGGGAATGGCAAGTTAAATTCTCAATGAAATAGATTCATTTGTGATCCATTTCACTTCATTCATTACATACAAATCCAAATAATGATACATTACGCTCTGTTTACAAGTTAGAAGAAGAAAATGAATGTGTTACAAGAGAGTGAAGTAGAAGAAAAAATAGACAATTTTTTATCATTTAAAAAAATATATATTTTTATAAAGAATGAAAAATAAATATTTGTTGTTAATGTATTTTTAATTATAAAAGTATTATAACAACATATATTAAATTTAAGAATTTATTTTAAATCTTCCTTCATTTCAACATTTAAATTCTCCCGTTTTAAAAGAATTTTGAAGATTGTATTTATTGAATGAATGAATATTTGCATTGTATCTTGGTTACAAGTTACAACTGATAACAAACAGCGGTTGTATACAAAACCAGTTAGCAGAAGCTTAAATGCTAAAGGAATGCTCACTAAGCTTAACAGAAACTTAACAACTCTAACAAACTTGAATAACCTACTAACTCTTAGTTCATGTATTAAGCTTGTCTTGGTCTTGTGCTTTAGCTCTAACATTACTGAAAAGAAAAAGATTTTTGAGAGGTTAAGATAAATTCTTCAAATTTAAATTTAATTTGTTCTAATACTCTTAAAAACCCATAACTATTAAGATAAACATATTTCCGAATGCCAATAAAGTTCAATAAATTAACCTTGCTATCCTTAAAAATTCAAGGGTAATATCATATATGGCTGATGTCAGAGCGGCGTCGTTCTAAATCCAAAACCCATTAACACAGCCGTTTCAGCCGAGTAACTCATCTGTGACGGAACTGCACGGCCTGACACGGTTTTCTTGGTTTTGTTGTTCCATGCCAAGATAACGGCCGGAACGGCCTAGTTTGATAACATAGCACAACATTTACTAAAATATAGGTTAAGTTTTTTTTCTCATTTCTTTGAGCTACATTTTATTCTATAGTCTGTACTTTTACTGACTTTTACTGACTGAAAATATGTCTCTTGCTTGGACGGGTATAAATAGTTCAGCAAATTAAAAGAAAATGAAATATTTAACACACAAATCTAGATAAAAATACAAGGATGAAGGAATTCAAATACACCTCTTCAAACTCACAAGCCACAAAAATCAGTAGCTGAGATCTAAAACATGAGTATATAAGAATACAAAACAAACCCAACAATGATTGAGTATTGGCTTCAGAATTAATTCAGCATCTATTTTAGGATAGGAACAACTATTCTATTTTACATAAATTGCCTGACTACTAATCTATTATGCTACTGTTCCTGACACCTCCAACAGACTAAAGACCTGTATGACACCCTCTTAGTGCAGAAAACTAGTTATTAAGAGTACTGTTTCTTGCGGTTAAATAGAACTGTTAAAAAAATAAATAACTAAAATATGTTACCGAAAAATACCTTCTTCGCCATTCCACGGCAAACCTTTGAGAACATCTCTCAAAGCAAAATAGTGACTATCACATCTGTGGTCTGTGAGGAAATTGCCTGAAAGGATTATCCGCTGGAAATGCTCACCAGATTGCCTCTTCAAAAGGGTGTAAACTTCCTTTTCAACATCATTTTGAGATGCCGAGTCTCTCTTCAGATAGTAAACAGTCCCAGGTATAAATAACTCTTCAGATACTGCAGGTTTAGTTTCCTCGACTTTCACGACAACTGAATTCTCCTTTGCTGCTTTAGAGGGCAAAGGTGTTTCTCTGGTAACCGGCAACTCCTTACCAATTGGATCAACTATTGACACCAACCAAAACAGTTACCAATTGGATCAACTATTGACACACACCAAAACAGTTCATGATAGAAAGATCGCAAGATAAAGGCAACTAAAATTCACAACTAAGCATTAAACATCAACAGGCACAAATTTAACTAACAGTTTTTTTTTTATATGCAGATGGTGGCACTGTATAATAAGAATTTACTATCAATCTTACAGAAATTGGCATAATCAGCAAGTTTATGAGCTACATCTTGCACAGAAGACACCGCCTGCTTGGCATTTGTAACTAAATCTAGGAATCTTTTCCAGTCTTCTTTCTCAATGACACTCGTCCTGAAAGAAATATCATATCATTTGGTCAAACCTTTTGCTAGCTAACTGCCAAATACATAAAAAGCTTTAGAAGACTCTAATCCCTTGATACCTACTAGATTTTAGATATTTAAGCTTTTACTGTTCGTACAAACTCTATTTGGAATATTCAATAACAATTCACACATTTTTTCACCTTCATATTTCTCTTGGCAAATATCACCCTCCAGAATATGGAGTTTCCCATTCATTATACTAAACAAAATTCACACGTGTGATAAAGATAATTGTGAAGGGAGGGATCAAGTGGAGTAACTCAGCAGAGTTCTTCCACTTAACAACTAATTATAAATATAAATTTTCATCAACCTAACTGTCAAATTAAATTTTCTTGTCGAGTAGATAAACTATACCTATTTTCATAAAATTACAAATTTAAAAACTATTTGATACTTCACCAAATAACTTCAAATGAACATTAATAAGCTTTTCATAAATATAAGAAATTGTTGACTGTCAAATTAAATAGCCATAAATTTCGGGTTTTTATGGAACTCGACGTGCTTGAATGTTAATATAACATAACATTCAACAGTTGGATTGTAAATATTCACTGTTTAGATGAGTTATTAAGTGAATAAACTCTGCTTAGACTAGAGTTAGTCCTGAAATAATTTGATCTTTTTTCATAATAAAATATATGAATACTTTTTATAACAGAACTGCAACTGATTTGTTAGTTTTTTTCCGTCATGTCCTACTTTCTTAAGGAACAATAAGAGAGATTCTCAGTTCAAGACAGTAAACTAAATGTTACTCACCAATCAGTTTGAAGAATTTCATTTCTTAGCCTTGTTAGTGAAGCTACACTTAATCTAGGTATAATATCATCCTGTGTAATATATCGAAAAACAAGAAGTCAAAAGGGAAGCACGTTGCATAATAGATAATAGATAAATACAAAGTTAGGGAAAAAGAATCAGACACGCCAGAGGACGTGCATAGATATAATCCCTGTTTTCCTGATCAAGTCATACAAGCATTGTGAAATGCAATCACTCACCTGCATCACAACTGTTGTTACATATCCAGCGCAGCTTTCAGTAAGTTCTTTGGAAACACAAGGCGGGGTTCCATATGCAACAGCAGATACAATGTCGGGGCTAAATCCCAGTTCCTTTGCTGATTTTCTATGGATCATTATTGCTAATAGAGAAGCTATTGCACCTCCCAGAGAATGTCCCACAAGTCTTAACCTATATCCCTGTTAATGGGTTAGCAACACCTCACAGTATTGGATAGTAAAACAGCTAAACTAAGTGAAAATCATTTCATATTTGATAAATTAAAACAATGTCCACCTCATGTTTTGCCAAATATTTTCTTATGTTTCCAATCTCATGGTGAAGAAACCAACGAGCACATTCAGCGGTGCCGAAGTGGGTTGAATAGCCTTCAAAGGTTACTTCACCATCACTTGAGGAAACAATATCAGTGATAAGATCATATAAAGCATGTGTGCCACGAATGCCCAAAATTACAAGCTTTTTACGGGTGTCAACCCCTATATAATACGCAGGCCTCATTACACTGGAGTTATTAACAAATTTTATGATATTACTTTCTCGGAGCATGCTGTTCCTTGCAAGAACAGCAGGATTATCCTTATAAGCACCTTTGGCCAACTCAATATGATAAATGAGATCTTGAACCTGAAATCCAGTACGATATAATTGATAAGAATAGTGAGACACAATAATTTTGTAGAGATATACCAACATAACAGATAAGATTTCAATATCGCATGACATTAAAAAAAGTATAATTTCAGAAGTTACTATTGATTCTGACGATATCTGGATGCCTTTGATATCTTCAAATGGATGTGTTGAAGCTTGACGGAGATAGATCAGATACAAGCCAATTGTAAGGTCACTCAAATTCCAATCCTGGATTCCAATCTTGCTTCGTTTGATGAATGAAATTATTTCCATAAGGGATCGATTATTTGGCGGAGGTTTGTTTCCAATTCCATCTCCTGCATAACATAGAAAATAGAGACGGCCTTTTGTTATTATATAGAAAACTGAAACACTTATGATCAATTTTTTATAGGGGAAATATTCGCTAATGATCTAAATAAATGTTTTGTATAGCTTGTTTCTAACATGCTTTATAGAAAGGTACTTGCAATTTGCAGTCATGCTGGGGATGTCTAACTCCATCAGATGAAACATGTTATAAAGTTAACACTTAACAGACCTGTTGGCAGAGCCCACCTACAAAATTGCAGAGCTGGTTCAACTGCCTTAGTGAGCCAAGCCAGTTCTAACTTCCACTTACTATCCGATGGATCTTCCTCATCAGAACTGTATTTGCTAATCCTGTTATTGTCATCTGCCTTCTTAACTTTAGACTTCGATGAAAAGTGACAACCTTCTTGCTCTTCTTTTAGCTTTTCTTTTTCTACCTTGTCTGCTCTTGACCTTTGCAATTGAAGTCGGTTAAAAACACTGTGCATATAGTTCCGATATGGTTCTTCTTTGTTGAGAAAATATCTGGTACAATCTGCATATAGAATGAAGAAAATAGACATGAATATCCAGATAGTATTTATTAGCAAAAGCAAAACAATTGTATACCATTTTGTTGGACATTTGGTGATATCAGTTATTCATGAACCTTGGAGTAAGATATTACAGCATCAACCATGACTAGATTTATAGCAAAAAATCTCCTGTTGGAGACAGGTCATGGAGCATCATTCATCACTTCCCTTGCATAGACCCCTTGAGGAAACAAACTCATTTAATAGAGCTGTGAAACATATAAGTAGATTGAGTGGGTTCAAACCCCATAACTCATGTCTCTATTTTTTTCCCAATTCCCTTCTCTGTTCCTGCAGGGTCTTGAGCAATGTCGTAAAGCACGAGATCTTATGTACGATCGATCGGCTTGTGAAAGATTGTAAAACTCGGATCGTTAGCACAGTGCATAAGATCCCACCGAAGAGAAAAATAGTAATTTCATACATACATATACACACACATACACAAAAACATGAAAACTATAATACGATCTTTCTTCAAAAAGCTTGATCTTGACCAAGCCGGCATCAAAAACGATCTTTCTCTGATCGCAACACTCTCAGGCATCCTTAGCACGTAAGACTTTACGATCTTACAATCCAGCACTCAATCTTGACTAAACTGATCTTGAGGGCTTCCCAAAGACACCCAGTGACTATGCAAAATGATTATTTGTAAGATGTGTCAAAATATTTTGCAAGGATTACAACCGGTGTTCTCACATATCAGCCATGGCATCGCTATGGCAAATCACGAGGGCAAATGTTTTTTGACAACCATCGTAGCCAATCTGTGAAGGATGGCGGATTACGGTGGCAAATATTTTGGCAACGCCACGGCGGATTACAGTGAAGAATGGCACCGCCGTGGTGTATTTTTCGCTCTCCGCCCTGGTCTGCCATCCGCAATCGATAACACTTATTACAACAACAAAAATACTTTTTTTATCATTTGGTTAGGTTAGTTACAAGATCAAACATTGTCATAACAACTTATTCTAAGTCGCATCAAATGAAAAATCACTTAAATCAAAATACTCTTGAATCTCCTTGATGTGGTTTCAATAATCCAACTTCACAAATTATTATCAATAATTCATAATTTTTTTTGTTTTCTAATTATCTGCAATTAGGGTAATGCAACAAAATTGGATTACTGATTTTTCAGTTTTTTCATAAACGGATTACTCTAACTGTTACATAAATCTACATGCAATCATCTTTTTACATGAAATTCATAGTCTCTAACTGGGACAATTCATTTGATGCAGCATTGCAAAACTATATTGACGAAATTACAAACAAATTGCGAACAAATTGAAAATAATGAAATATTGAAGTGAAAGGAGGAGGAAATGAAGTTACAGATATTGCGGAGGAGTTGCTTGACGTATCGAGTGTTCATTGAGAAGCGGATGTGAAGGAAAAGATTATTCTTTGAGTTGCAGAAACATGTCACCGCCTAAGGGAGGAATAAATACTTGGCATCTTCTTCTTTACATTTCTTTCACACGATTTTGCAAATGGAACAATAAATTATCAAGGGTAAACTATACGAGATTAATTACTATACATTTAAAAAGTTTTACAAAGTTTATTACTGATTAAAATAAAAGTCAAATTTCTTTTAACATCCAACCGTTATGATTAATTAATAATATAAAAGGCTATCAATGCATTTCAATTAAATTCAAATTATATTTTTTTTCTTATTACAAAACTACGACATACCTTTTTACATGGATTATTCTAGAGAAAAAGGATAATCCAGATAATAATATATTTTCTCCATTTTAAAATAACTGTCGTTTATGGTTTTTTTATACAAATGCAATAATATTGTCCTAAAATATTGCATTTTTACTAAATTAGTTTTATTAATGTGTTGAAAATAGTTTACAGAATAATAATAAAATGACACAATTGGAAAAATAGCAATTATTACTACATTGATAAGTTAGAATGACATTCATTTTGAAACCAACATTTTCTTCTAAAAGGACAGTCATTTTGAAACGGAGGAAGTAAATTAATTTTGAACTGTCAACCAATGACGATCATATATCGCTTTAAGTCAAAATGAAAATTTTAAACTACTTGTATGCTATAGCAAAATGATATATTTATATTGGATGACAGTGTAAAAAAATTTTACATTGTCAGTGTGTTTACCGAAGTTTTTTATAAACAATTATGAGTCTGAAAGTCTGCTAGATTAACTTGAAAAATCTCCAAAGCATTTGTGCAAATAGCTTTTATGAACACACGTGCGTGTGAATTGAATGCAGTCGTCGTGTGAACGATCATGGCGTAGAAAAAGACTTTAAATGAAATCAGGTTGTGATAAATGATAAGGTAAAATGCGATAAGTGACATTAAATAAAGCAAAGATAAAGTACATGTTCTGTTTAAGGAATCAAAAAGACTAATAAAAAAGACTGGACGCAAACGCATACATGTTTCTCGCTCAACTGTTTCGCTTTTTGACTCGGGTACTCTAGTGGTATGGAGAGTATGTATGAAATTTTGTGACCTTTGATCTCATGTATGAGCCTGCTATTTATTCTATTTACAAAGTAACTGTCGATAACTATTATGACCATTAAGGGACTACTGTATTTGCTCCACGTTCAAGCTTCAAGTTTCTACTAGCGTGCTTACGTGTCATCCAAGACACTCTCTGTTCAAAATCCATGTTGAATTGTAATTGTTTTTCACTTCTTCACGAACCCTCGATGGTAACTGCTCTAACTTGTTGTCGACGCTGCCTATCAAGGACTCAAGACTTATAAATCTATCGAGTCTTTTAGCTCACTCAGTTAGTCGACTGGTCATCTTGATGGAATAAAGGTTTATATCGACTATCCTTTTCGATATTTTGGACATGTTTCCCAGTGATCAAGACTTTGGGATTTATCCCTAAGAGTCCTCCAAACCATATCTCCCTGTGTCGCCGACTCGGTCACCCCCCCTGTCGTTGGTCTATCGACGCCTCAAAATTAATGCTCTTTAAGATACCTCATTAATGTTACCTCACGGTAAATGTCTTTTCATTGACAGTTCTTGTTGACCTTCTAGTAGCTGAAAAATTCAAGTGTAACATGTACCCCACAAAAAATGTCATTGTCGACCCATCTTTGAGGGGAGAGAGATGGCTTTTTTGTAACTACTCTGTCACTGTTCACATTATGTGCCACATCACCTCAGTCATGCTCGCTGTCAGTCATTATGACTAACTTTTTTACCAATGTACATATCACAGACGTGCGTGCAGATTTTTTTTATGATTACCTTTTATTCCTTAGGAAGACTAACAGAGATGGAATCGTTTGCAAGTGCTCTAACTTCCATTTTGCTTTCCCCATGGTTTTTATGTGCCATTTGTCGAGTCAACCACCGTGTGGTTGATCTTTTTTTGGACAAAAACTGATTTGTTTCTTCATCCGCTATTTAACTATGTTTACTCAAACACTTTCTTCTTTCTTGCAACTTGCCTCACGGGAAACCAAAACCCTAGCTTTTCCTTCTTCCTTGCAATCTTACTCAAGAAACCCATATACTTTAATGGTGCTTCCAGTACAACACCATGTGGGCCTCGGATCTGATATTGATCTTCCTATCTTCGTTAATGACCATGCCTAAGTACCAGAGCCTCCCTTGGAAACCAAACATAGTTAAATTTAGTATCGCTTTGCCTTCATTCCTTACGTGATTGCTGATAAGGTGCATGCATTTATGGGCCCCTTATCCAAGTATATTAAGAAACCTCAACTACTTCAGGATCACTTCCCCATATATCATGGATATGAACCATTGGTGCTCATTAACGAACCTTTCAAGTTTAACTTCTTCAAGAACCGGGTCTTCTATTCATCTCCTTCACCGGAGGATGTTTAGTATATCAAGTGGTTGGATAGGGTTGAGATGAGGAAAGCACACTACTGGAAGGATTTAGGGATTTATGATCTAATCCAGCTATCCAGGGTGAGTGTCCCTTATAATCCTCATATGCTGGCCGCTTCCATGTGTTTATGGGATACTTCCACAAACACTTTTCAACTACCTTGTGGGATGATAACTCCCACTTTCTTTCATATAACTGTTATAGCTGGTGTTCGACCAACTGGGTTGGAGTTCGATCCAGCAAAAGTTAAAAGAATCGATCATTCCTTCTCCTTCTCTAAAATGGCTTACAGCACTTTCATAGAGGATCATCGAAAGACAACTAATGATATTTCTGCGTACGAACATATTGCCTTATGTTCGAATCGTAGTTAAAGGGGGTTTTTTGTTATCGTCTCCACAAGGATTGAAAATATTTTATTTTCTTGCCTTTCAACAGTTTATCGTTTAAGAATAAGGGGTTTTCAAAGTTTTGTTCATACAATTGTCACATTTTAGTAGCAAAGCTTATAAATTTTAATGATTGTTGTTAACAAAGTATATCAAAAGTAGTTTTCATCTACCCTAACTTATACGTATTCTTTCAATCTTACATGTGAAGTTAGATCCGATTAATATCGACATGCATTCTCTCAACACCGTCTATGTCTAGAGCGGCGTCGTGAGAAATACCGTATTCATCGCTACACGATTCTCCATATAACAACCAATATAGTAAGCTTTAAGTTCAACACAAAGCAACTATCAACCATAGACCGATTTCTCCAATCTATAAACCGATAGATGAATATTTTTGGTCAAGTTTTACAAAATCTATGTCTAGAGTTTTACAAAACAAGAATGGACCAGTAAGAACAAAAATATTCATCATATATTAATCATCACTTGTTCACATACAAGGCCAATCAAGAAATACATACAAGCAAAAGGTAGACTACCTCTACCTTTGATACAAAAGAAATTAGCTACTCATAACCATGGTAGCTTGCTTTACAAGTTTTGCAAGAAGATGAATGAGCATCCACGTCGAATAATCGAACTCGGATGCGAATCCAGCTTCTATTTGCAAAATATCACCTTTTGGTGAAGAAATCTGAGAAATGAAGTTCTTGTGTGTAAAATGGGGTTATCATCCCCAAAAATAGTGAAAAGTACTTATATAGTACTTTTAGAATCTGTCACGTTCGCACTATGAACTGTTTCTTCGTCCAGCGAACACCAATTTAGGCACCTGAAGTGCCTCTGAATAGTTAAACCGCCCTTGAGAAATATCTGAAGTTTGATGTGCGAGCAATTCTTCGCATTGCAAACTACCTTGCTACAAGTTCGCACAGCGAACTTAGGGTCCTTTAGCTACTGACTTCAGTCTAGAATGGTTCGTTGGCTCTTCGCTGACACTTCGCCATAGCGAACATTCGTTGCTTGTTCGCCCAACGAACTTACTGCCCTTTAGCTACTGACTTCATTCTGAGATGGTTCGCTGGGACTTCACCATGAGTTCTCACAGCGAACATTCGCTGGCACTCCTCGCTGGCTGTTCGCACAGCGAACATGCTAAAATCCTTCTCCTCCTTTGGCTTCCTTGCCCAATTTCTTGTGTCTTACTCTTTGATGTTTTTATGCCTAATTTCTGCATAATAACACATAAATCAAAGCAACCAAAGATATTTTCACAATATTGAAGAATAGCATGCTAACATTGAGTAAATCCAACAAAACAACACAAAAGAGTTGAAAAATGCAAATAATTAATGATCAATTTAAAGAAAGTTTGGCATTCAACACCTTACTTATTGGTTATCAAGGTATGTGTTTTGCGCTCGATCTGTTCAGGTGGCTAAAAAGTATGTGCCCCTTGCAACTTAGCTCCATGAAGGCGAAAAATTTGTATGAGCCAATTGATATTCACGGGACTTTATGAGTCCATGGCCTTGGATGTTGCTGATATGGTAAGACTAGAAAATCCCAATAGCCTACAAATAGGTTGACCTATTTGGCTTTTGCATTTATGGCTGAACGCCACTTCTGAATCCTCCCTGAAGGCTAAATTTCCTCCCAACCTAACAGCGAGAATCAAATGGCCTCGACTAGCTAAGCTCACCCCGGAAGATGGGAAGGCGGCCTCTCTAGAGATCTTTGAGGGTTATTTACAGATGTTTTAAAGGTGTAAAACTTTCACTGAGTCGATGGCTCTATTTGCCATACAACTGTACAGTCTCGACTAGTTTAGGAAACCTTATTCCAACTGGTCTCGATGAGAGAAAGATGAGACAAAGAGAGTTCTATATGTCTGTTGTAATTCCACAGTTATCTGGACGAGGCTTACCACTTTAGTGACAGGTTTGAGGGTGGCCCCTTACCAACCAAACTTGGTGGCTAAGCAGTTCGGGTTAAGCCAGTTGCTCCTCAAGTGCCTTATTCCTAGCGCTGAAACCTTCTTCTGCATGCTTGACACTTCTACCGAGATATGGCTCAGTGGCAGTCATTGTTTTACAGAAAGAAAGAAGTTTTCCTCCATGTCGCAACGCAAAAAAAATCGGCGAAAAAACAAAGTCGCCACGGAACGTTATTTATCCCGACGGGGGAAATGAAACAATCAAAGAAATCCTCAAAAGAGAGAAGACATGGTCATCGCAACCAAATCCTGGATTCGGGAGTCGATTACGTGAGAGAAAGGTATTAACACCCCCTTACGTCTGTTGTTCTCAACGGGATCCACGCTTGTTGTTCTAATCAAAGGGTGTGTTATCTAAAGCTCTACTGGTAAACGGAAATGTAAAGGGAAAAACAAAAAGAAGACTCGATAGAACTTCGTCGTCCTAGACCTACGTATTCCCCGTGCAATGGGAAAGTCAGAGTCAATGTAGTTCGGAGGACTACAGGTAAAAAGTAAGGTTTCTCGCCAAGACTTCGGCGTCTTGTGCCTATGTATCCTCATTCGGACGAGAATGAGGAAATCAGAGCGATCGTAGTTTGACGTACGGGTTTATAAGTGTTTTTTATGAGCGACGTCAAGTTCGCGTTCTAGCAGTTAGGGTCGATGCCTGTTTGCGATAGAACGAAATAACGTACTCTTTTTGAAAATGATTTGACAAACAATCCCAAAGGATAAAATGATTTGTATTTGGTTTGTGAGTTTTAGACAGAAGTGAATTGAATTAGTTTGAGACTCGTATTGCACTAAAGTCTATGACATGGGAGTGAATGCGTCGCAAGATCACCCCTAAACGAGACGTATGCTAAACACTCTAGACGAAGTAAGGAGGGACTTCTCACTCATCATTTCCCATATACTTAAGGCTTGTGGCGCACAATACTCATCGAATTTATTAAGTGTTTTGATTTTGTTTTGAGAAGAGAAAGAAGATGCACGAAAATTCTAAAGGGGGAAACTCGGTCCTATATGTTATCATGCAACAGTGGCCCTAAGGTTGAGGGTACGGAGGTAATCTCTATCCTAATGTTAGCATGCAAAAGATGGACCTAAGGTTGAGGTTGAAAAGGGTCTAACCTAATGTTATCATGCAAAGGATTAGCACCTAATGTTTATCCTACTCCAAGCTTAATCAAAAATTAAGTTGGACCAGGAAACCCTAAGGGGACATGCAAAAGCAAGCCAAAACAAAGAAAATAAACCAATAACAGCAGCTACGACAGCGCTCCAGGTCAGAACAGCAGTAAATTTAAGCACACAAGCAAAACAGCTTTTAACAGCCCACATTTTCAAGGCAGAAATAGGTGTGAAATGCAGCAGGACGGAATGAGTGCATTTAACAACATGTATTTCTAGAACAAGGCAGGTGTAAAAGCATAGGCAGCATGTGCATCCAACAATGAAACAAGTAATCATGAGCAAGAACATGCATCGAAAATGCGATAATCAATAACATGAACACGTATCAATCATCAACCATGCCAATCAATAAACAAGTAATAACAAGTTCTCGATTGAACCTCGTAAGCAAAATTCAAGAATGCAAGCAATGATCATGTTAGCACTTAAGCAAATCAAATTAATGGACATGTACAATCAATTAAGCATGAGGAAGTTGCATTCACATTACACACTTAAGCATTTGGCAACGTAACATGGATATTCAACAACAATTATTTGCTTCAAACGATCATGTATTACGGAATCGTAATCAATTACGAGTGTAATACCCCAAATTTTGACCCTAGATGTCATCATCATTCTAGGAGCATCAAGCATTGCATTGCTAACCCTAACCATTGTTCAAGTTGTTTCTTGTTTGGTTTCATCTGATTAGGGTTTTTGCTCAAGGAAGTAAAGGGAATCCTCACATGATTAGTCAATGTTTTAGAATGATCATCAACCCCTTAAGCTTACATACACTCAAGAGGCTTCTCCTTACCAAGAATCAAGTACAAGAGGGTCTCATTACAAGTTTTATGAAGCTCAAGTTCATCTAGTCACCAATTAGGGTTTCATCCAGAAAAAGTCAATTGTGCCTTGACTTTTGATCAAATCATGATGCCAAATCTTGGGACATAACCCAAGACACTCAAATGCATCCTTGGAATCCATCCATGATGTTGGAAAGATTCAAGAATGCAAGGTCATTGAAGATCACACAGTTGAATTCATCTGATTATACAAGCTTCATCTGACAAAGTCAACCCTTTGACTTTTAGGGTTTTTGGTCCAAATTGAATTCATCAAGCCAAATTTCTTCAAGACATGTTTGATCAATGAGTTTGAGCATGAAAAACCAAGATTTGGAAGGTTTCTTGCAAAAGGGGTAAAGTTAAGAAAACTTGAAATTTTTCTAAGTATGAAAAAACCCTAATTTTGAGACCAACTTTGAAAGATCATAACTCCCAATCTACATAGACATTTTGTGTGATTCAAAGCTCAAATTAAAGCCCTCATGACATACTACAACTTTGTATGAGAGGTGGAAACCTCACAAAATGCTTGGATTTTGAGTTATGAGGCTTCAAAGTTTGAAGAAATCTTTGGACACTTAGAAAATTTTCAAGGTAGCTTTTGATCTTTTGAAACATAAATCTTTGAGGCTAGTTTTCATTATGATCTCTTTAGATTAAGAATTTTTATTAACATGAAAGTTTTAGATCATGTTTGGGGCTTTTCAAAAAGTACAAGAACTCCCCAATCCCATTTGTGAGCTAAGAGATTCGAAGCCTTAAAGTTGAGGTCTTGTAACTTGAATTTCAAGGTCATGAACATGATGAACTTGTTGTAAAAACCATTCCAAACCTGCATGATCTTGCTTTTCAGGCCATGTTGCTTCCAAATCCACCACTAATCAGAAGTTTTCACAAAGTTTGAAGCACTACACATAAGATTTGAGCATCAAATTCAAATTTCATGCCATTTTGGGATGTTTTTGCCATAAAGTCCACAATGCTACTCTTGAAAAGTGACTTTAAGCACAAACCTTTTGCCTTGAGACTCAAACCAATTCCATCTGCATAAGCAAACTCAAAAGGAGATTCCAGCACTCAAGATATGCTTGTACTTGACATTGGAACCATGAGAGCCATTGTACTTGCCAAGTTAAGATCAAACCAACCATTCTTTGGATTCCAACTAGAACAAGCAACCAAATCACTTCAAGTTATCAGAACCAATTCCTCCACCCCTGCCCTATAAATAGAGGTTGGTTCTTACCTCACAGAACAACAAAAACACACCTCAAAAACCACCATAGCCTCCTCATATCAGAATTGGGATTTCAAGTTATTACTTGAAAACCAAGAATCTCCAATTTGCAAAAACAACCTCAAAACTACTTCCAGCCATAAAACCTTCAATCTAATCATTCTCACCAACCAAAAAACACCTCTTAAGAGTGTCTAAGCCCTCAAAATCATCAAAAACCTCATAAATCAAAAAGTAAACCTTCAATCCAAGAAAATCATTGACTTTATGCATCTTCTACCCCAGAACTTCATTTTGACCACATTCAACCACTTTGATCACCCAAAATCAACCTTTAAACGTGTCTTGAGGTGTCTATAACATCATTCCCCAACTGTGTGTCCATTTTCACCAAGATCAAAATCATCATATTCATTACTTTGCAAGGAGGAAAGCATATTCTGGCACAGTTGATTTCTGTTGATTCCAAGCATTTTGAAAGATCATTGGGAGCATATTGAAGGATTTCCAATCATTCAAACATCTCTGGAATAACTATCTTGGAGGTTTCAGTTCTGACTTCAAGAGGTAAATTTACTTGAAACTTGCACTCTTTGAAATATGTCATATTTTGAAGTACACTGAGTTTGGATATGCTTATTATGGTATATGTGACATGTTTGATCCATTTATTGCCATTGTCCATTGTAGCGGCAAAATCGTGATGTAAGCTATTGATTAACTTAACTCGAAAAGCAAGAGTCGCCACCGCACTTTTATTTTATCCAAAAAAAAAAGAAAGGAAAAAGAGCGAACAAAACCTACACAAGCTCTACAACAAGAACAAGTGAAGAGAGACTGGACAAAGGGGGTTGGTTGCGCAATGGGAAGGTGTTAGCACCCAAAACGTCTATAGTACTCTATAGGAGCCCTTTGAAATATCTACCGCTTTTGGTCTGAAAATGTTTGCTTGAAAAGTGATTGAGGAGATGAGAAGAGAAATTGTTTTTAAGATTTTTGTGTTTGGAGAGACTTGTCGTCTCATGCCTACGTACCCACGATGTACAATGTAGGATCAAAACCCCGTAGTTCGTGGTACAAAGAATGAAATTGTTTGTTTTGGTTATTTTTAAATGTAAAGACAAGTCGTCATTTCCAAGCGAATAATTCCGCTAAAAGAAATGAATCATGTCTAAACTTATGAAAAAGTTAAAGGAAAAAGTGCACGAGGGCACAAAAGAGAGTAAGTGAGTTTGGTGTTTTTTAAGTCTTCGGAAAAAAGTGACAATATGCTTATGTAGTTTAGCATTTGTTAAGAAATGAAAGGAAAAAGTAAAATCACCTGACAAAGTCAAGGTTTGATTATGAAAGAAGTGAAAGTTTGAAATCAAGAAGGTTTTGAAAAAGGGAGAGAGTTTTGAAAATTGAAGAATGGGTGGAGAAGAAGTGACTATCCTAAAGCATAAAGTAAAAGGTAAGAATACGAATAGCCTAACCACACAAGTAAGCTCCATAGTCTTCGAACCATAATTCCAAAGCAAAGGGAAAAGGTCCTAGTTCTAAGTCCAAGGTTCCAAGAATTGCATTGGATGTCCAAGGTCTAGGTGTAAAAGCTCCATGTCCATTGCAAAGGATAGTAACCATAGTCCAAAGCCTCCTAACAACAAGTTTCATAAGTTTTGAACCAAAAGACAAATAATCAACTATTCTTGATAGTTTTCCGAGGCGGGACAAATATTGCGCTATGTTAAGCAATCGCCGAGTAATTTACGGAGTAATTACCCTACAATGAGGCCGGTCAATAGATCTATGTGCTAATGCATGCTAGATGAACGATATGTAAATCGTCATCCGAAAGCAATACTGCACGAAAAGGAAAATGGTAACGATCTAGTCTTGATCGAAATTCAACAAAAGAATTCCAAGATCAATTAGACTTTCATCGATCAAAAAGAAAAAGAATTAAGATGAAGAGAAGTGGATCTAACATTTATGATCCACACAACCAACAAAAAAGCCAAAATAAAATCAAGATTAAAAGTGAAATCACATGACATATTTTTGTTATGATTTTTTTTCAAGAAATGTTTATGAACAAAATACAAAGATTTTCATAAAGAATAAAATCTATTAAAAAAACATTAAAAGAAAAAAGAACAAGAAAGTAGTGAAAATATTTTTCTAACTAAAAAAGAAAATAGAAAGAAATTTCTAAAAAGAGGGAGGTTTATTTAAAATGGTGGTGGTATTGAGTAAATTCAACGGGCCAAGGCCCAAGTTTTATTTTTAAAAATAAAAGAAACAAAACAAGCTACATATTGAAAGAAAAAGAAAAAGAAATCAGAAAATGGAAAACACCATCTTCTTCCTTTCATCACGCGTTACTATTCATCGGAGAGAGAGAGAGAGAGGAAAATGCGCGGTTCACCACGGCGGTCGACGGCGGAGTTTTTTTGCACAGTTATGATCGGAACGAAGCAGAGGTCTCAAACATGGTTTCCATTTCATGTAACGGTGCTTGAATGAATCGAATCGGAACCGCAAAGTTTCGTCAAAAAAAACTTCGATTACCTTAAAAAATGGTGAGAAATGTTTCGAATCCTCTTCTTTTTCTTCTCTGAACGTGAAATTGATATTGTTGTTGTTGATTCACTGAGATGTTGAAGAATGGGTGAAAAGGTTTATGAATTGATAAAGCTTTGAAGTGAAAGTTTATGGTGATTTTTGTAACACCCCATTTCTACCCGGCGGATGATAGTAAAATCAGAGTTATAAAATTTCAACAAACAATTGGATGCTACACTTTCATCTTAAAAACAACTTCGATTAATTTCATATGAACAGATACATAACACTTTGATCAGATGAACCAATAACAACAAAATTCATATATATCTTCTTTTCAAAGCAAAACAACTTCAAGATATGAATATTCAACTTTGATTCACTTAACATTTTTGTTCGACTAAAACAACTTCAAAACAACATAATACTTAATAAATTCAACTTAAAAATTCAGCAACATAAAACATATTCAACAATAAACAACAAGCGTCCATCCCCCGAGTGTTACGTATCAGAGCAAGACCCTTTTGACTTGCCATAGAGCAACAAAAGACTCCAGAAAGCTATTCTGAACTTCCACGACAATTCTTGAGTACCTGCCCATTTCCCATGGTAGGGGAAATATCAGCAGAAAGGGTGAGATATCAAACAATATAATCGGATGTATGATAAATAATGTATTAGAATTAGATCATACAAAATCACCGCTTCACAACTTCCAAACAACATTTATCACAATGAAATTATCAACGCGATATAACAACTATTTCACAGCTTTTAGATAATACATGTCACAACCAGTCAACAACATAAAGCAACAATCACCACCCCAACTCAAGGATGCAACATAAATGCGACTCAATTACAATGCACATGCATGTGGTACCATTGGAGCAGTACTCTCAACTTAAAAACGGAGCAAAACTCCCAACTTAATAATTCGCCAATTAATAGAGGCATCAACAAGGAATAAGCCTTCAACTTTCAACATTTGCCAATCCAGGCCAACTTACAGAGCATAATCCCCCAACTTAATATTTTTGCCAATCCAGGCCAACTTGTTATGCTATGCATGCGACAACAACAACTACAACGTCAACCATTAAACAATAACACAACAACAACAACACAACAACAACAACAATTCAACTACAACTTAACAATAATTCAACACTGGCCATAGGCCTACAACTTAGTATTGCCAATAAATAGAGGCATTCATCAACAACAACAACAATTATTAACAACAACATAACAACAAATATAATTCAGCAGCAACACAACAACAATTTAACATTGGCCACAGGCCTTCAACTTTATCTCTGCCAAGTCAATAAAGGCATTACAACATATTTTCATCACCTGCAAATTCGTAATTTTTAACGAAGTATACAATACACCGTATCAGCCAAAATATACTACAACCGCTCCGCGAAATTGTTCGGACAATTCAACGATTTTCGATTAATTAATCTTCTGCTAAATTACCAGTACCTTTCTATTCTGCACTACTAATTTTCAATTCATACTGCTACTAATGTCTTATTGTCAAATTAATTACCATTACTCTCTGTTAATCACTTAAACAGTATAGCCACTAGGTACTGTAATATTCTATTAATTCTCTCTTACTGATACCCCTTGATGGATCTCTGCTAAATTATTAAATATTCTAAGGTAAACTTGACACAAATTATTTCCAATATAAAAATAATTACAGGATTCAATTTAATATATTACTATATCACCTTAACATATATAATGTCCATAGAACTTAATATAATAATATATTTCAAGTAATATCGTCACTGTTCATAATATAAGAAAGTACTACATTTCATTTTCCTCTAATGTGTGGTGCGCTACTGTGCTTAGTGTATCACATTTCGTTTTGTATATAAAATAAGTATACTATCGGACTCAATCGGTGACTCTAATAACTCTATAGACAACTCTAACAAAATTAGAATAACGACTTAAGTTAGCCAATAACCCAATTATTTGTCTCTAACTCATAACTCCAAAAATTATTAAAATAATAAAATATTAAATTATTATTATTATATATTATTAAAATATTATATATGTGTAACAATGACAATTAACTCTAACTGTTGATTCTCACTAACAGTGCAAGTTCAAAACAAACAACCTATCCATTTGTTTTGCACCAGTACATTCTCTATAAAATAACTACTACTATAAGCTTGTCATGATATACTTTTCTCTAAACTGCCAACTAGAACCTTGCCACTAACTTCACTTAACATTTCCCTGATTACTAACAGACCTTAACAGAATTTTAATGCCAACTAACTATTTCAACAAAATTCATAACAGGTTTTTACACACAAAATTAAACTAACAACAACTGAGCTGACTCATTAATCCCTAACATTCATTAACTTCTAACCAACCTTTCACATTAACTAACATTCAAACTTAATGAATTTTAACCATAACTGAATTTTTTAAGTAACCAATAACTAATTCAGTTAACTTGTAACTATCAAACTCTAAGTGAACTAACAATTAACTATTTTTTTATTACATATAAACCACATTCCAAAACAGTTCAACTAATCCAATTTTATAACATAGTCAAGAAATAATCATTAGTTGTTAAAACTCTAATAGTTAAATAACACTAAGTCCCTAACAGTTAACAATTTTCTCATTCAATTAACCAAACACACTAATTTCCAATATGGAGAATACCTCTTTAATGAAAATATTTTTCTAAACTCATCTCTTCATAAACAGTAGAACTAAAAGTAATACTTAGTAGTATCAGGTTATATTGGTATTCAATATTTATATGGTAGCTACAAGATTAATTGGAACATCACTTTTAGGAAGTACCTATATCACCACTCCATCACATTTCAAGTGGCTTATACTTTACTAGACATATTTTAATGGACCTCATGTTTTCCTTTTTCATACAAAGTAGCGCTACAGGGATCATTATGATGAAACCATCACAGGTTCGCTTGATTATGCTCTACTGTTACTAATTCTACAAGACTTATCACTTCTTCATTTATATACTAAGATACCGCTACAGCTCATAAAAATAAAATGTATTATGTTTTCAAGTGGCTCTTAAGTGTATAAGTGATACAGTTCAAAACATCACACAATTCGTTGGATTGCTAAGTGGCGTTACAATATCATTCCAAAATATCACCTACCAAATTTTCAATTCAATAATGAATGGGTCTCTATAATATACCAAAATACCAATTCTATCAATTTCATAAACATTCACAACAAACTAACACACAGACAGCAGCAATTTCAATAACCCAATCCCACATATTATTCATCATATACCCTATTATAGAGTCAGAACCCCACCCTTACCTTGGATTGAAGGTTGCTCTAAATTTTCGATCGAAATCTTGCTCTAGCAGCCTCTACGATTTTTCTTCCAAAACCCTTGTTCCTCTCCTGTAACTTCCACGTTCTACCTCTTACTGCTACTTTCCTTCTTCCCTTTTACAAAACCATTATTTTACTAATTCATAAAAATAATAATAATAATAGTATTATTTAATCTATTGGGCCTAATTCTTACACCTCCATTATTACTTCCTACTACCATTTAAAATAAGCCCACATAAATATTAATATTATTTCTAATATTATTTCTCTGACTAAACCGACTAATTACTCGACTATCCACTGAAACTCAAACAACATAATAATTCAATTTCTCCTCTTAGTATAATACCGACACATTCCAATAATTAAATCCTTAATCAGTTTAATTAAATAATTAATTAAATTTGGGGCGTTACAACTCTCCCTCACTTAGGATATTTTCGTCCTCGAAAATCTATCCAACACACTATCCTCAACTTTGCTTCCAACTCTCTGATCCTCAATTGAGTTTGGCAACACTCTGACCACTACTTTCCGACACAGCAATAACTCACCATGATTTAACTCCGATACACGCTTGCTAATCATTCAACACCTTCGCGACTTAATGGCTAATAACATATCAACCGCTTCAAGAATATCTTGACATATCAACATTTAGAGTAGTAACAACCATATTTACTCATACTTGGATATACAACTTCACATCATCCTCTTAACAACCTTCTCAACACTACAACTCATACCCGACTCCAATCCCATAATGTACATGTCAATTATCAACAAAACACCAACATCTCTACTCATATCGTCGCATCATTCTTATAGTGACATCGACATAGCCAACATAATCCACTTCGTCATATTATGAAATATTACTTCTTACTTACAGTAACCAACCACAATATCATGACAACGAGAACAAAATTATAACGTCAACTTAACAGCTTAATTCACGAATATACGCACAACTCCCCATCAACCAACAACCATAATAACATCATTATAAAATCAGCAAAATTTACGAGAAACACATTATTCTGACACATCATTCACTTAGGCTTCTGATATTTAGTCATTCATTTCTAACGAGTCGTACACGCATAGCAACTGTGCCACATCACGCTTCAGCTGCGCAACTCTGATCATCCATCTTAAGTCACCGTCCTCATGAAAATTTCCGTCAACTATATGGTTTACAGATTTCAATCTAGTTTCAGACTTTCTTTAACATCCACCATGAAATCGTTGTTCACTTGATATTCTCAATCTTTCACTTTGCGACGTTAGCTCGCATATAAACCCGCTACTCCGATTGTGCAATACGTCTCAACTCTTTCCTAGCCACTCCTCTATTAATTCACACAAACTGGTGAACGACTATCCTCACGATATAGCATAAATCACTTTACACGCTATTAAGATAGCAAGACAAGTTTATACCATCCAACACAATCTCGTCTACTATCAACAAGAGATTAAGGGTGATCAGTTCCTCAATTTGTCAATAGATAGCCGACAACCATAATGGAGTATAAACCACCGTTACCAAACTATAATAGTGTTTCCTTTAGAACTTGTACTCAAGTCACCTAAAGCATCATACCTCAATAACTTCCATGAGGTTTACAAACACTCCCACAATTTCCTCCTCATTCGATCTTGTCGATGCGACACCAATGCTCAACATACGGTCCACATCACACTCACTTAGCCTCACACGAAGGTTAAGTATTCTCTAACTCAAGGATGTCGTTCCACACCGCTTTGGTGATAGAACCTCTCCACTTCTTCTTTTACACATGCCACTACCTTGGCATCATAAACACGACTCTAATTCCTCTTAAAAGCATCTTACTTTAAAAGGACATCTTCATTCTAATCATTGTTAATCATCATAAGCCGCATCTCTATGCGCTTCTCCAATACCTTCACATCCATTGAAATGTCGAACACCTCAAGATGCTCCAACTCGATTATCAAATAAATCTTGAATCCATGTCACCTTCGGATTCAGAAAACAACAAAACTTCCGCAATACTTGCACTGTCGCCATCAGTAGCATACTGAACCAACATCTTACAATAGAAACAAATCCGAGAAGCAAAGCTTCTCCCCCACTTATCTTCAAACCTACTCCTGCACACCATCGATTAGGAAAGCAAACAAGTACCGACAGTGTTCCACACACTTGTCGCGTACTAAGGGATAAACAACATTAGACAACTTGGCCGGACAGACCGACCTGCTCTGATACCACTAATGTAACACCCCATTTCTACCCGGCGGATGATAGTAAAATCAGAGTTATAAAATTTCAATAAACAATAGGATGCTACACTTTCATCTTAAAAACAACTTCGATTAATTTCATATGAACAGATACATAACACTTTGATCGGATGAACCGATAACAACAAAATTCATATATATCTTTTTTTCAAAGCAAAACAACTTCAAGATACGAATATTCAACTTTGATTCACTTAACATTTTTTTTCGACTAAAACAACTTTAAAACAACATAATACTTAATAAATTCAACTTAAAAATTCAGCAACATAAAACATATTCAACAATAAACAACAAGCGTCCATCCCCCGAGTGTTACGTATCAGAGCAAGACCCTTTTGACTTGCCATAGAGCAACAAAAGACTCCAGAAAGCTATTCTGAACTTCCACGGAAATTTTTGAGTACCTGCCCATTTCCCATGGTAGGGGAAATATCAGCAGAAGGGGTGAGATATCAAACAATATAATCGGATGTATGATAAATAATGTATTAGAATCAGATCATACAAAATCATCGCTTCACAACTTCCAAACAACATTTATCACAACGAAATTATCAACGCGATATAACAACTATTTCACAGCTTTTAGATAATACCTGTCACAACCAGTCAACAACATAAAGCAACAATCACCACCCCAACTCAAGGATGCAACATAAATGCGACTCAATTACAATGCACATGCATGTGGTACCATTGGAGCAGTACTCCCAACTTAAAAACGGAGCACAACTCCAAACTTAAAAACGGAGCACAACTCCCAACTTAAAAACGGAGCAAAACTCCCAACTTAATAATTCGCCAATTAATAGAGGCATCAACAAGGCATAAGCCTTCAACTTTCAACATTTACCAATCCAGGCCAACTTACAGAGCATAAGCTCCCAACTTAATATTTTTGCCAATCCAGGCCAACTTGTTATGCTATGCATGCGACAACAACAACTACAACGTCAACCATTCAACAACAACACAACAACAACAATTCAACTACAACTTACCAATAATTCAACACTGGCCATAGGTCTATAACTTAGTATTGCCAATAAATAGAGGCATTCATCAACAACAGCAACAATTATTAACAACAACATAACAACAAAAATAATTCAGCAGCAACACAACAACAATTTAACATTGGCCACAAGCCTTCAACTTTATCTCTGACAAGTCAATAAAGGCATTACAACATATTTTCATCACCTGCAAATTCGCAATTTTCAACGAAGTATACAATACACCGTATCAGCCAAAATATACTACAACCGCTCCGCGAAATTGTTCGGACCATTCAACGATTTTCGGTTAATTAATCTTCTGCTAAATTACCAGTACCTTTCTATTCCGCACTACTAATTTCCAATTCATACTGCTACTAATGTCTTATTGTCAAATTAATTACCATTACTCTCTGTTAATCACTTAAACAGTATAGCCACTAGGTACTGTAATATTCTATTAATTCTCTCCTACTGATACCCCTTGATGGATCTCTGCTAAATTATTGAATATTCTAAGGTAAACGTGACACAAATTATTTCCAATATAAAAATAATTATAGGATTCAATTTAATATATTAGTATATCACCTTAACATATACAATGTCCATAGAACTTAATATAATAATATATTTCAAGTAATATCGTCACTGTTCATAATATAAGAAAGTACTACATTTCATTTTCCTCTAATGTGTGGTGCGCTACTGTGCTTAGTGTATCACATTTCGTTTTGTATATAAAATAAGTATACTATCGGACTCAATCGGTGACTCTAATAACTCTATAGACAACTCTAACAAAATTAGAATAACGACTTAAGTTAGCCAATAACCCAATTATTTGTCTCTAACTCATAACTCCAAAATTTATTAAAATAATAAAATATTAAATTATTATTATTATATATTATTAAAATATTATATATGTGTAACAATGACAATTAACTCTAACTGTTGATTCTCACTAACAGTGCAAGTTCAAAACAAACAACCTATCCATTTGTTTTGCACCAGTACATTCTCTATAAAATAACTACTACTATAAGCTTGTCATGATATACTTTTCTCTAAACTGCCAACTAGCACCTTGCCACTAACTTCACTTAACATTTCCCTGATTACTAACAGACCTTAACAGAATTTTAATGCAAACTAACTATTTCAACAAAATTCATAACAGGTTTTTACACACAAAATTAAACTAACAACAACTGAGCTGACTCATTAATCCCTAACATTCATTAACTTCTAACCAACCTTTCACATTAACTAACATTCAAACTTAATGAATTTTAACCATAACTGAATTTTTTAACTAACCAATAACTAATTCAGTTAACTTGTAACTATCAAACTCTAACTGAACTAACAATTAACTATTTTTTTATTACATATAAACCACATTCCAAAACAGTTCAACTAATCCAATTTTATAACATAGTCAAGAAATAATCATTAGTTGTTAAAACTCTAATAGTTAAATAACACTAAGTCCCTAACAGTTAACAATTTTCTCATTCAATTAACCAAACACACTAATTTCCAATATGGAGAATACCTCTTTAATGAAAATATTTTTCTAAACTCATCTCTTCATAAACAGTAGAACTAAAAGTAATACTTAGTAGTATCAAGTTATATTGGTATTCAATATTTATATGGTAGCTACAAGATTAATTGGAACATCACTTTTAGGAAGTACCTATATCACCATTCCATCACATTTCAAGTGGCTTATACTTTACTAGACATATTTTAATGGACCTCATGTTTTCCTTTTTCATACAAATAGTGCTACAGGGATCATTATGATGAAACCATCACAGGTTTGCTTGAATTATGCTCTACTATTACTAATTCTACAAGACTTATCACTTCAAATATATACTAAGATACCGCTACAGCTCATAAAAATAAAATGTATTATGTTTTCAAGTGGCTCTTAAGTGTATAAATGATACAGTTCAAAACATCACACAATTCGTTGGATTGCTAAGTGGCGTTACAGTATCATTCCAAAATATCACCTACCAAATTTTCAATTCAATAATGAATGGGTCTCTATAATATACCAAAATACCAATTCTATCAATTTCATAAACATTCACAACAAACTAACACACAGACAGCAGCAATTTCAATAACCCAATCCCACATATTATTCATCATATACCCTATTATAGAGTCAGAACCCCACTCTTACCTTGGATTGAAGGTTGCTCTAAATTTCTGGTCGAAATCTTGCTATAGCAGCCTCTACGAATTTTCTTCCAAAACCCTTGTTCCTCTCCTGTAACTTCCACGTTCTACCTCTTACTGCTACTTTCCTTCTTCCCTTTTACCAAACCCTTATTTCACTAATTCATAAAAATAATAATAATAATAGTATTATTTAATCTATTGGGCGTAATTCTTACACCTCCAGTATTACTTCCTACTACCATTTAAAATAAGCCCAAAAAAATATTAATATTATTTCTAATATTATTTCTCCGACTAAACCGACTAATTACTCGACTATCCACTGAAACTCAAACAACATAATAATCCAATATCTCCTCTTAGTATAATACCGACACATTCCAATAATTAAATCCTTAATTAATTTAATTAAATAATTAATTAAATTCGGGGCGTTACAATTTTGAAGAAATTTTGGTTTGAAATGAAGCTTTTATTGAATTGAGGGATGAAGGTTTGTTGAAATTTTTTTGGTTTATTGAGTTGAAGATGAAGGTTATGGGAGTTTTGGGATGTTGGAGGATGAATTTGGCAGAGCTTCTTTGGCTCTTGAAAGCTTGGAATTAAAGTGAAGAAAATGCTCTTATTTATAGATGAAATAGAAGGTGAGTGAATGAATTTGTGGTAATTTTTTTTGAAATGAATTTGGAAGAAAAGGTTGCCGATTTGTGTTGAATTATTCTGCGTTTCAACTGATGAATTGTGCGTGATACTTGCTGCTGAGTTTTTGTTGCATTGCTCGCGTTTTGCTTCTGATGATGCGCAGTGTCGTTTTGAACGTGTAGCTGCGTTTTTGGCTTTTGAATCGTGTGAACCGCGTGGTGATTCCATGCGTTTTTTAGGCTTGAACTCGGCTTGGCTGGGCTTGAAAGAGTGACGTTGGAAGTCGTTTTGGTGTAGGGTGTCTTGAGTTGCGTTTTGGAGCTGGAAAACACGGCTGGAGAAAAGTTCAAGTAGGCTCTTGGAATTGTAGCGTTGGAGGCTCACATGACGTTGATTCGTGTAGCAGCATATATCACTTGGAAAATGGCTTGGCTAATTATTTCTCATGTGGCACATTGGCTTTATTTGAGAAGCAGATTTTGACTTTTGTTTTTGCTAGATTGGAAAGGTAGCTAGTGTAGCTTCTTAATAGCATATGGGCCGTGGCATGAACTTGTTTTTTTTTCAATTTTCTTTCTCCATGTGGGTTTCAAGATGTAAATGGGCTTTGGAAAAAATCTTGAATGAATTTTGGATTAAAAAAATGGTTTTTGGATAATAGAGAAAAAATGGAATATGGATAAATTGGTTGTTGTAGAAGTGGATATGGATTTTTTTAGAAAAATAATGGTCTAAGATGTGATATAGGAAAATGGACATTGAATATGAAATGTGGATAATGAATTGGATAATTGGAAATTGGCAAAAAAAATGAATATTGGAAATGGTTAAAAAATGGGATAAAATAGAAAATGGATTAAAAAGTGGATAATTGAAAATAATGGATATTGGAAAAAATGTGGGTATTTGGTCTAGGATGGCCTTGAAATGGATATATATATATATATATATATATATATATATATATATATATATATATATATATATATATATATATATGGATAGAAAATCTTTATTTAGCCCAAAACAAATCTTGAATTTTTCTACAAGCCTCTGATTGAAATGCACACAACCACTATTGAACACTTTGCAACTGAAGCCACGACTGTCAACCTTGATTTTCTGAATTTAACCACACAACAACTTGACAGTCACTGCTTTGAGGAATAGCCCACTGAAACAAGATATCTTGCACCAAGATTAGGTCAAACATCCATATGAACTGGATTATGAACCATACATGACTTGAAATCACTTCAGTGTCTTTGACAAACCTGCACAACACACAGAGAGAAACTGCAGCAAAATTTTGGTATTTTGGTTAGAGGTTAGTAAACAGAAACAAGTGAGAAATATACAGATGCTCAGGAGAAACAAAGATTGTGATCTTGTTTGTGGTAATGATATGCAAATGAAATGTGCGAAATCTTAGGGATAAAAATTAGGGTTCAACAGCTGCCCCTATTTAAGTTTCTTCTATCAGGAGATATGAAGGTTGAAAACTTCGTCTCGACAAGATTGAAGATACTTAAATACAGAAAACCAAATTTTTAGCCGTAAGATGTCACAAGATGATATGAATGCAAAGGATGAAACAGACTGCGGGGAAACTTGAAACAAAGGATTTACGGTAAATTGAGAGAGATGACGTGAAAAGACACGCCGGGGTACATAAGCTATTTTTGGAGATCTGTCAAGGTGACAAGAAGTATCCATCAATAGTCTGAAAGAGAGGGATAAGACCTTGGAAGACGAGTAGTGACATCCAAGAATAACATTGGATAGAAACTACGAACGAGACAAAAGGTATGTCAAAAGACGTCCAAGAATGACATTGGACAACAACAAGAAAGCTTATGGTAAAAACAAACAACGTCATCCAAGAATAGAATTGGATGGAGGTGAAAAACACTCTATTGGGGGTAAAATATCCAAGAATGGCATTGGATAAAAGGAACTGCAACATTGAATGAGGCAACCGTAAACATCAAAGTCATCCAAGAATAGCGTTGGATATAAACAAAATTCCATTTGAAAACTTCACCGGGGACATCCAAGAATGGCATTGGATGGCAAGGTTAAACATCAGAGATATCCAAGAATAGCATTGGACTTGGCTGGAGAAAAGGTGTCCAATTAATGGCATTGGACAGAAGAAATCACAACATCTAAGAATGGCATTGAATGAAGTGAGAAAAGTTCTGGAAAATACATAAGAAGTATCCAAAAATGGCATTGGATAAAAAGAGTTCACAATATCCAAGACTGACATTGAATAAAGTGAGCAGGGACTTTCAGGAATGGCACTGAAAGGTAAAGGTAAACCACTACATTCAGGAATAGCACTGAATGCAAAAGAGAGAACTCATTCAGGAATGGAACTGAATGAATAGGTAAAACTCATTCAGGAATGGCACTGAATGAACAGGTAAAACTCATTCAGGAATGGCACTGAATGAATAGATAAAAACTTTCAGGAATGGCACTGAAAGATATCCAAGCAGATATATAATGGGGATTACAGAAGAGAAAAGACTTCCAGGAATAGCACTGGGAGAAACAAGAGGAGCAAGATATCCAGGAATGGCACTGGAGTGAAAGAAAGAAAAGATCCAGGAATAGCACTGGAATGGAAGAAGACAAACATCTAATATAGGATTAGATGCACAGGGAAACGACAATATCCAGGAATGGCACTGGAAAGAAAGAAGACAGGTAAACGACAACATTCAGGAATGACACTGAATGAAAAGGCAGGTAAAAGTTTTGGTAAGCGCCAAGTAAGTTGGACTTTGATTACAAGGTTAGATGTTGAAAACAATAGGACCTCAGGAAAATGCATATGAGCGCGAAACACACTTCGAGCTATGAAAATCTTTCTATGTATGATATATGAATGATTTATGTATGCAATACATATGATAGAGACAACTCAGAGATAGACTCTTTTGTGAGGGAAGAATGGAACTCTGATTCCTCAACACAGGGAACACTGCTCATTCTGCTTGGAGAGAAGATGTTGAACACATCTCTATCACACTTGTGAATTGTATCAGGTCGATGGTCTTTTGAGGAAAGACATCTTGAGGATTCTCGAAGAAGACTGCCCCAGATTGATTGAATGATGAAAATAAACTGATCATAGCTTCAGTTTGACTGCTGCAGGGGAAGAATTAACTGATCATGGCTTCAATTCTTGAAATGAATGCAGAGGATAAACTGATCATGGCTTCAGTTGCTAGGGATGAATTGATAATGGCTTCAGTTCTTGAAATGAATGTTGAGAAAGCTAAACTCAGTATGGGTCTTGAAAGAGATCTTCTGGTTAACCAATTCTGAGAATGACTTGTACTGAGCAACAAATCTTGAATTGATTCACAACAGGATCTGGAAGTAATGTGCCCCTGATAGGATCACTGGCCAAGTTTCTCAACTGTTTGAAATTTCTTGATGAGGAAAGTTTGCCTCCAAATAGGATTATTCAAACAAACATGGTAATTTTAATGCAAAGCTCAATGCAATTTTGAAATCAAAATCATTTTTGAAATGATATTATGATGTAAAGCAAATGAATCACTTGTCAAAACACAGTGATTTAGACATATAAAGTGACAGAGAAAGCAAAGGTAAGACATCAAAGCAAATGATTGGCAACAAACATAGGAGTCAGTTTACGCAACCTTGCTGTAGTATGCTCTCAAAAGAAACCTGGCTTCAATTAGGTCTTTGAAGGTTGTAACGTGGTCTGGTTCACAGTTTTCGAAATAAAGGATATAGGCTCAAAGTTTATTTGTACCCAACCCATTCTTCATGATGACCTCTACTCCTATGCTCAGTTAATTCAAACTGTGCATCCACGTTCCAGGAGATTTTGGAATTGTAACACTGTTATGATGATGGCTCAAGGACCAAAGGATTTTTGAGATGGTAGTGACTTCTCTTACAATATTTTGTTGTTTTTGATGAGGACCTCAGTCAACTTATTTTGTCTTTGAGTATTTTGGTAACCTCTTGATTGATCTTTTGTTATCCCTAACTTTTTCCTGAACTGTGTCATTTGAGTTTACAGTCAGCGGGATGCCCCAACTTTTGCCTAAGTCTCCTTCATAGGTTTTGACTTAGCGGTTTTCATTTGATTTTTTTTCATCCATTTTTTTTGAAAGATAGTGACTACCTGGCTTAATGATTACGGTGAACCATCATTGGCTTTTGATTTGAAAGACATCCTCGACACTTCTTTGATGTGTGCGAAGGAAAGCTTGTGATTACAACCTTTATTGGAAGGCGTCTTGCATGCACAGTTAAATTAATTGAGAACTACCCATCCCCAGGTTAAAATTGTATTTTTTTCATACAGAAAGAAACTCCAACTTCTAGGCTCGAAGGGGTTGACAAGGGATTAACTTCCTTATTTCTCCAATGTTTGGGAGTTGAAACAATGCCTGTACATCATCAGCCAAGTTTTAATTGAAAGCATACAATCCAGCAATTTTAGGTATTTCGCTTTCATCATCCTCCCTCCAATCTTTGCATAAACAAAAGCTTGATAAAGAAAGTGAACAGGAAATATATTTTTGTTTTGTGAAAAAGAAAGCATAAAGATTCACACAGTGGATATAAATGAATTTGAATCAAACATTGCAATGCTCATTTCATTGAAATTACCATGAAAATATAAATAAAGTTCGAAAGCAAACAGTCAATACAATCAAAGAAAAATGCAAACAGAAAGAAACAAGGCCTAGTGACTAATTAGCAACAAGGATGAGCTGTCCTATCTGAAACACTGGCTTTAGGAGATGATCCGTCTGAACTGACTCAAACATCACTTGGCATGCTCTGGCAAAGGATTGTTGACAACATTGGGATTATCATCACCAAAGGACAGAATCTTCGAGTTCACCAATTCTTGTACTCTGGATTTTAATGCAAAGCAACCTTCCAAGTTATGGCCTGCACCACCTCGATGGAACTCACAGTGAAGATCGACCCTATAGCCGGCTGGGAGAGGATTTGGAGGAGGAGGTAGATCCCTCGTTGTAATCAAACCTTTCTTTACAAGACATGGATACAACTCAGTGTAGGACATTGGGATAGGATTAAAGTTAACCCTATTGCGATTCTGATTTTGTCTAACAGGCTGACGAGGAGCTTGAACTGGTTGAGCATTGACAACAGGAGCAACTGCAGCTACATATTGTTGTTGTCTGCGACGAGGTTTCCCTTCAACTGAAATAGCATGGGTATCACCATCCTTCTTCTTTTGGAAATTCCCAGCATACTTTTTAGCACCACTAAAGGCTTCAGCATTAGCAATCCTTCCTTTCTTGATACCTTTTTCTAGTCTTTCTCCAATAGTGACTAGGTCAGCAAAACCAGATGATACACTACCTATCATCTTTTCCCAAAAGAGTGGCTGAAGAGTGTCCATGAACAATCCAGTCAATTCTTTTTCAGCCAAAGGTGGCTCCACCTGAGCAGCTAGCTCTCTCCAGCGCTGAGCGTACTCCTTAAAGGATTCCCTTTCTTTCTGAGACATGTTCTGCAATTGACGGCGATTAGGTGCCATGTCCAGATTATACTTATATTGCTTTAAGAAAGCATCAGACAAGTCCATCCAGCTTTGGATACGGTTCTTCTCAAGTCCCATATACCATTTCATTGAAGCCCCACTCAAGCTGTCTTAGAAATAGTAAATGAGCAGATTGTCATTTTTGGCATGAGCAGCCATCTTGCAGCAGTACATCACCAAGAGGGTTCTAGGACAGGTGTTCCCCTTGTATTTCTCAAAATTAGAAGTCTTGAATTTTGGAGGAATAACCAAGTTGAAAACCAAGTACATGTCCATTGCGGCAACACTAAAGACATCGCTTCCTTCCACGACTCTTATCCTTTTGTCTAGAGTTTTCCATTGCTCTCTGACTTCTTCAATGTATCCAGGTTCTCCCTGACTTTCAGATTGTGGACCAACAACATGGTACACGAAAGGATTCTCGGGAATAGCTTGAGCAATAGAATGCACAATAGGCTGAGGTTCAGTGAACAAAGGAGCTGAAGATATTGGGGAGACAAACAGAGGAGTAGTTGCAAAGGGTGGCGAGTAATTCAGAGGTAACCCAAATTCCGACCAAGTAGAAGTTGGTTGCTGAGTCAGTGGAGGGTCAACAGCAGCAGGTGAAGTTTTAACAATCACAGTCCTCTGAGGTGGTTCACCTCTAGCAATCAGAACTTGCAGCATTTCTGTGAGTTTGGTCATGCCGGCCTTTAACTCATCAATTTCCATTCTGACTTCGGCGTTGTATTGTTCTTGGTTTTCCATTCTCAATCTGACAGCAGCTCTAGTTCCGTAGTTGTGTTGAGGAAACAGCTTGACGGTGAACAAATAACTGGAGAAGGAGACAGTTGAAATGAGTTTCTGAGGCAACTGGGAAGAAATGCATATGTATGCTCATGGATGCAAGAGTGCATGAATGCAACAACCACAAACAAGATCACTCGAAGCACATAGGTTCAAAGGTTCGCTCTGAAGAGAATATCGGAATACCAAGTTGATAAGTCCACACTGATAAGAAATCCAAAGTACCGGGCATGTTGGAAGTCAGGGTTTCCTGCAAACCTGCAAACACCCGCCCATTCTCACATGTGGGTACTAAAAAGCCGGGATCCTCAGTTTCAGATTCTCGATTTGAGAAGCAATAGTACATTCATCCCTCGGGGTACAATATTATCGCCAAACAAAGAGGTCGTCCACTGATTCCCCCAAAAAGGATATCCTATAGCAAGTTCCCAGCATTGGGTCCTCGGATCGACAAGTGTAATGGGTTTGCCATTTCTGGTATGCCATTATCACATATCGGGAGGAGAGGCGTTGCTGAATTCTCGGGAGACGGTCGCCAGAGTCGACAACTCTCTAGATCAACACCTTGAAATGCGCAAGATACGCACGTCAGAATATCTCCCAAGAAAACCCCGTCTGGATGTGAATTTCATGAACACCAAACATACCAAGACGGCGCGTAGGTTCCACTACTTTCCACTCTAGTCCTAAGTGTATACTCAAGCCTGTGCATTGGGCTTATCTCTCAGAACATCCCAACTAGAACAGACAGATAACAAGAAAGTCAAATAAAAAGTAGTAAATAAATCAAATTAGGCTAAACCCCTCAAGGGATGGACCACCAAGAGGTCAATCTGTCCCCAGCAGAGTCGCCACTTTTCCGTAGCGGCAAAATCGTGAGTGTAAGCTATTGATTAACTTAACTCGAAAAGCAAGAGTCGCCACCGCACTTTTATTTTATCCAAAAAAAGGAAAGGAAAAAGAGCGAACAAAACCTACACAAGCTCTACAACAAGAACAAGTGAAGAGAGATTGGATAAGGGGGTTGGTTACACAATGGGAAGGTGTTAGCACCCAAAACGTCTATAGTACTCTATAGGAGCCCTTTGAAATATCTACCGCTTTTGGTCTGAAAATGTTTGCTTGAAAAGTGATTGAGGAGATGAGAAGAGAAATTGTTTTTAAGATTTTTGTGTTTGGAGAGACTTGTCGTCTCATGCCTACGTACCCACGATGTGCAATGTAGGATCAAAACCCCGTAGTTCGTGGTACAAAGAATGAAATTGTTTGTTTTGGTTGTTTTTAAATGTAAAGACAAGTCGTCATTTCCAAGCGAATAATTCCGCTAAAAGAAATTAATCATGTCTAAACTTATGAAAAAGTTAAAGGAAAAAGTGCACGAGGGCACAAAAGAGAGTAAGTGAGTTTGGTGTTTTTTAAGTCTTTTGAAAAAAGTGACAATATGCTTATGTAGTTTAGAATTTGTTAAGAAATGAAAGGAAAAAGTAAAATAACTTGACAAAGTCAAGGTTTGATTATGAAAGAAGTGAAAGTTTGAAATCAAGAAGGTTTTGAAAAAGGGAGAAAGTTTTGAAAATTGAAGAACGGGTGGAGAAGAAGTGACTATCCTAAAGCATAAAGTAAAAGCTAAGGATAAGAATAGCCTAACCACACAAGTAAGCTCCATAGTCTTCGAACCATAATTCCAAAGGAAAGGGAAAAGGTCCTAGTTATAAGTCCAAGGTTCCAAGAATTGCATTGGATATCCAAGGTCTAAGTGTAAAACCTCCATGTCCATTGCAAAGGATAGTAACCATAGTCCAATATTAGAAGCACAAGTATTTTAGAGGTTTTAGCCTTTATTAATGTTTTTGGTCCAAGTGGACAAAGAGAAAAAGGCATAAGCATAAACATGTGTCCAACGGACAAAGGAAAAATTGCGGAAGCATAAACATATGTCCAACGGACAAAGGAAAAAATTGCGGAAGCATAAACATGATATGAAATGATAAAAATGAAGCATAAAAGTAAAAGAGATAAGGAGCGAGAAGGAATTGTAAAGGATTAGTACAATAGTAATATTAGTAAGTTAATGATTAGTTGTTAGTGATAAATAATAATTGAATAATTGCACTTAGGTCAAGATTAATGAGAACTCATTAGAGGATTGATAAGACCAAAGCCTCCTAACAACAAGTTTCATAAGTTTTGAACCAAAAGACAAATAGTCAACTATTCTTGATAGTTTTCCGAGGTGGGACAAATATTGCGCTATGTTAAGCAATCGCCGAGTAATTTACGGAGTAATTACCCTACAATGAGGCCGGTCAATAGATCTATGTGCTAATGTATGCTAGATGAACGATATGTAAATCGTCATCCGAAAGCAATACCGCACGAAAAGAAAAATGGTAACGATCTAGTCTTGATCGAAATTCAACAAAAGAATTCCAAGATCAATTAGACTTTCATTGATCAAAAAGAAAAAGAATTAAGATGAAGAGAAGTGGATCTAACATTTATGATCCACACAACCAACAAAAAAGCGAAAATAAAATCAAGATTAAAAGTGAAATCACATGACATATTTTTGTTATGATTTTTTTTCAAGAAATGTTTATGAACAAAATACAAAGATTTTCATAAAGAAAAAATCTATTAAAAAAACATTAAAAGAAAAAAAAAACAAGAAAGTAGTGAAAATATTTTTCTAACTAAAAAAGAAAATAGAAAGAAATTTCTAAAAAGAGGGAGGTTTATTTAAAATGGTGGTGGTATTGAGTAAATTCAACGGGCCAAGGCCCAAGGTTTTTTTTAAATAAAAGAAATAAAACAAGCTACATATTGAAAGAAAAAGAAAAAGAAATCAGAAAATGGAAAACACCATCTTCTTCCTTTCATCACGCGTTACTATTCATTGGAGAGAGAGAGAGAGGAAAACGCGCGGTTCACCACGGCGGTCGACGGCGGAGTTTTTTTGCACGGTTGTGATCGGAACGAAGCAGAGGTCTCAAACATGGTTTCCATTTCATGTAACGGTGCTTGAATGAATCGAATCGGAACCGCAAAGTTTCATAAAAAAAAGCTTCGATTACCTTCAAAAATGGTGAGAAATGTTTCGAATCCTCTTCTTTTTCTTCTCTGAACGTGAAATTGATATTGTTGTTGTTGAGTCGCTGAGATGTTGAAGAATGGGTGAAAAGGTTTATGAATTGATAAAGCTTTGAAGTGAAAGTTTATGGTGATTTTGAAGAAAATTTGGTTTGAAATGAAGCTTTTATTGAATTGAGGGATGAAGGTTTGTTGAAATTTTTTTGGTTTATTGAGTTGAAGATGAAGGTTATGGGAGTTTTGGGATGTTGGAGGATGAACTTGACAGAGCTTCTTTGGATTTAGAAAAAAATTTGAATATAGATGGATAATGGATAAAGCATAAAGGATAATGGATGGATATTTGGTTTTAAAAGTGGATTAGAAAAAATGGATATATATAAAAAAAATGGGTTAAAACAAAAAGAAATGGTTCATGATGTGGATAATGGTTGATTGAATTTAGAACTTGGAAAATAAAAATGGTTTAAATGGAGAAATGGATTTTATGAATAATGGATAGAAAAAATGGATATGGATCACAAATATTTATTTTTAGCCCAAAACCAATCTTGACTTTTTCCACAAGCCTCTGATAAACTGCACATAGCTGCCACTGAATAAACCACAACTGAACAACAGCCATTTGAATCTGATGAATATCACCACACAACAACTTGACAATCACTGCTTTGAGGAATAGCCCACTGAAACAAGATATCTTGCACCAAGATTAGGTCAAACATCCATATGAACTGGATTATGAACCATACGTGACTTGAAATCACTTCAGTGTCTTTGACAAACCTACACAACACACAGAGAGAAACTGCAGCAAAATTTTGGTATTTTGGTTAGAGGTTAGTAAACAGAAACAAGTGAGAAATATACAGATGCTCAGGAGAAACAAAGATTGTGATCTTGTTTGTGATAATGATATGCAAATGAAATGTGCGAAATCTTAGGGGTAAAAATTAGGGTTCAACATCCATGATTGTGTGAGGTTGTACCATTGAAGTTGCAAATTTGTGCCTTTTTTAGTGTTACTATCGGGTTTTTAAATACAAGCATTTTTGGACAAAATCAACTGGACCATTGTGATCCTTAGAAAATTCTAGGCAAGTTTGACTTTTGTTTCATCAAGTTTCATTTAGAATTGATAGAGTTATGATTGCTTTTGCAAACTGAAATTGAGGGTGAGAGCAACGTCAGCTATGGCGCATCTTGGCTCAGGCTTAGGGCATTGTTAGGTTTATCCATTAAATTGTGGGGGTGATATAATGGATGTATCACCACCGCGGTGGTTATGACCAGCGCGCATGTTTACCTTTGACCTATAGAACTGGGTTCGAATCCCCCTCGCCCCAATTCTTTTTATTTTTTCCAGTTTTCCTTTGAACTTCATACATTATTATGTGTTTCCATCTTACTTTCACAAAGTGCGTCCTGGCTCAGGGGTCTTAGTTTTAATGCACAAGCTGAGTGGCATGGGTTCAAGTCCCATGGAGGTCACTCCTTCTTTTTTGCCACTTAATTTTCTTCATTTTCTTTGCAAATTTAAATGATCATAGCTTCTTCACTTTTAATCATCTTTAGACCATTCTTTTTGCAAAATACTCATATGAATGTCTATTTTCTGTTGGTCAAATTTAATTTCCAAAAATATTTATTTTGAGACAATTATTCATGTTTGAAGTGAGTGACCCTTTTAGGTTTTCTTAAGGACCATGGTATTTTCTTTGGTTGATTCTTTTGATTTCCTTTGTATATGTGGACATGTTTGAACCATTTGCAACTTGTACCAACCTTGTGTGATCTTGCCCACTTGTATCTTTGGGTTTTGACTCATTTTTATGTATGTTTACATGTTTAAGTACCTTGAATTTTGTTTGCCTACATCATGAACCTTTGTGCAATTTTGGCCTTGACATGTGATGCTTCCTTCCATGTTTATTGAACCCTAATATGCATGATTAGGTTGTTACCTACTTGTGTTAACATGTATAACTTGTAACCATGCCTAAATGTTCAAGTAATGTCTTAACTTGTTCATATGATGTCTAACTTTCAACATGCCATCTTTAAGCATTCTCACACGCCATCCTTGTATGCTTTCATATCCATTAATATGTTATTATCATAAACATGTTCTTATGTTCAAGTATGTTTGGTTGTCGCCATTTGCTTGTTTTAAAATTGTATCCCATGATAAGTAATGTCTTAACTTATCCACGTATGCTTCACTATAGCTTTGAACTTCATTCATGTTTAGGTATTTTTATAACCTTTACACATGTTATCTTTGAGCCTTCATCCATGTTTAAGTGATGTCTTAACTTACACATGCCAATTTTGTACTCTTGTTTTATCCATGTTTAAAGTGTTGTCATAACTTTCACATGATTAACTTGAATTTGAACCTTACCATGTTTAAGTGTTGTAATAACTTATTCATGCTTTGAAATGTTAAATTGTATTCATGATTAAGTGGTGTTAGTAAACCCTAAAGCATGCTTGCCTTAATCGAGTACTTGAACTCTCATCCATGATACCTTAGTCTTGTTAGAACTATATCTCATGTTTGTTTATATGTTGTAACAACTTTGTTTGATTGAATTTGCTTTGGTTGTCACCATGTCAAGTTAAAACTTCTTTGAACCTTTGAACCTACTAGGTAGTTACCTTGTTTGTTTCATGACTTTATTAAGTCCTTGATCTAAATGTTGTCACATTTATCTCTATGCTTTGGTTGTAACCATATGCTATGCTTTCACTAACATCATGTTTGAATGTTACTTTGATTTACTTTCAATTGATATCATGTTTGAATATCATATTTATTCATACCATCTATACTTAATCATACTACATTTTAACTTTGTCAAGTTATTCCCCCAAGTGATGTTATCTTGTTAACTTCCATACCTAAGTTTCCCTCTATTCCTTAATCCAAGGGAAAGTCTCTCTATTGACTCAATGTCATAGATAGCTCATCATTACCCATCACCCTTTGACCTTGTTAGAGTCATTAGGTTTTTGAGTCTTAGACTTAAGTTAGAATTCACAACTCTTGTGACTTTGTCAAGTCATGTAAGTGTTAAGACCTTAACACTTAATCCTCTTGAATCTTGATCATATTCAAGTATTCATCCATCCCTATTGAGGTGAACTACAATTTCTCTGATTCCACCTTGTAAGGATATATAGGCACAAGACCGCAAAGTTTTGGCGAGCATACTTAGTAACTAAGCCTTTAGGTTCCTATCTCTCACCATATAACCCAAACACAAACATTAGCAAACAATATCACAAATACAAATAAAAGGTTCTGTTGCGGTGAGAATCAGATACCAAGCTATTAATTAACTTGAATCACACATCTTTGAAATTCACCACCGAGCTTTGATTTATCCAAAGGAAAGGGTGAAGATAAAAAAAAAACCCTAATTGCGCTATGTGAAGACACAACTAAGAGATCTAAGGTTCAGGGGTTGGTTATACCTAGGGAAGGTGTTAGCATCCTAGATATCTGTAGTACTTTACAGGAACCTCTTGTTAGTATTTGTGTTATGTTAATGTTTTCTTGCTAAGGGATCTATCCTAAGGCTAAGATAAATATCTAATGGTAATGACCAAAGTACTAAAGGTAAAGACCAAGGTACTAAAGGTAAAGACCTAAGGATATATACTAAGTATGCTCGCCAAGACGTCACATCTCGTGCCTACGTATCCTAATAAGGTCGGGAATCAGAGCATTCGCAGTTCACCTCAACGAGGGTGAGAAACCATTGACTATGGTTAAAGTTCCAAGGGGGATGAATATGATACTCATATAGAGTTAAAAAAAACTCTTTAAGTCTAAGTTGTAAGAAAAATGAGGAAGTGAGTACTCATAATGACGAGAATCACATAGAGTTTAAGAACTTTATCCTAATTCTAAATTGAAAGGGGTGAATGGCTCTAATAAGGCCAAAGGGGAAAGGAACATCATGATGATGATGCTCACATAGAGTTGAAGAACTCTAGGTGAATCCTAAGTTGTAAGGTAAGTGGCTCTAATGAGGCCAAGGAGGGAAGTAAGCATCTATGATGATAGTGCTTATAAGAGGGGGAAACCTAACTAGGTCAAGGGAGAAGAGGCTCTAATGAGGCCAAGGGATTGATCCTAATGAGGTCAATGGAAAGGGATGACTCTAATGAGGCCAAGGGTTGAAGATGGATCTAATGAGGCCAAGGGGTAAATGAGTTATCTATGACATTAAAGTTAGTAGAGAGACTTTCCTTTGGAAGGAGGGGAACAAAGAGGGTTAAGGAGGAGAGCTAACAAGCTAGCCTTACTTAAAGGGGGTAACTTAATAAAGTTAACAATGATATTCACATGAATTTAAATATGGTAAAACACACAAATATAACACATGAATAAGGATGGTGAATGTGATGACATCAAGGCAAGTACTTCAAAAGTACACAAGTATCATGTAAGCACACAAGAATCATTCATTAATGAACAAGGTAACTACCTAAAGGGAGCATGATGTAAGTCTAAACATTTTGATCAAATATGTGATGACCTAGTCAAGGGGAATGTCTTTGACCTAATCTTTAAAGGGAAGTATCACTTATGTTATTCTAAAGTTCACTTTTATGAAGGGGAAGATCTAAACACAATGTACATGGTATACGCTAAGTTGATGGTTTGTATCTACATGATATCATATACACATAAAGGGGAAGTCTTAATTTGAAGGTAAGGACCTATCTAAGACTTCAAAGGGGATGACAAAAGTTCATACATTCTAAGGTAAACATATACACTTACAAGTGTACCTAAAACCAAACCTACAACTATGCACAAGTCTAAGTCACGGGGGATTGATTTTAGTATGTTAAAACAAACCTACACAAGTCCTAAAAGATAATGGAGATCAAAGGTTATAACCTTAAACAAACAAAACCATTCTAAATAACCTAAAAGACACATATGTTTCAAATGTGAATAAAAGCTCTAAAAATTAATATTTTTGGAGATTTTTAAGTGTCAACATAAAATAGGCAGCAAGACTAGAAGGATCCAAAAAGAATGGATTTAAAAGCATAAAAAATGAGTGAGTTATGAATTTAAGAAGTTTGTGAAGGAAACCTAAAAAACTAAGTGTTAAAAAGAAAGGGAAATGTCTTAGCTTGGCGTTGAACCCACGCACCCAACCTCACAACCTAAAAGGTTTACCAACTCTACCAGTGCGCATGTTGTGACAAGGAATAGCTCATGGAGATTACATATGAAACCTAGTTCTTTTCAGAAAAATAAAAAAAGACTAGGGCGAGGGGGATTTGAACCCTAGTCTTTCAGCATGGCAAACAAATACACAAACCTCCATTGACCAGCGGTGCTACGCCCTCATCCGTTAATAAAACCAACATCAATAATGTATAATCCATACTCACATAACAATGCCACCTCAGCGCCATGTCATGCCAACTCACCTCAAACTCAGATCTTTCTTCTTCCTTTCCTTTTCTTTCTTTCTCTCTCTCTTGCTCGTGCCCTAACCATTTGTACCCAGATTTTCACACACACATAACTCAATCATTTCTCAACCATTTTTCAAACTGTAAAAACCAAAGTTGAAGCATTTTCTACAAGAAATCTAATGGTCATGTTGTCTGGTCCTAAAACTAACTACGCACTTCACAAAACTAACCCTGACAGTGCAACATCACCAAACAAAACTTGTTCAAAACTTCATACATTCAAACCAAATAAAGCAAGTGAGGTTTCAAACATATTGCACACAAATCAGACTATAGTTTGCTATAAGCATGAGACAATGAGATGCAAAGAAACTGAGCCTAGAGTTTCTAAGAAACTTACCTCTTGGAGCAGGTCCAAGGCCTCTTCAAATGGTATTGCAGAGATGAAATGAGCTTTCCTTTAGGCTTGTTGACACTAGGAAAGATGACTGGAGTGCTTGAAATGTATGGAAACTGCCTCAAACTTCAAACCCGTATCCTTATGCAAATGGAAGTTGGAGAATGGTAGATGTTAGGAGGAGTGTGTAGCACTCCAAAATTTTCCCTACCTTTTTCTAACCTCTAACTGGCTTATGTTTCTTTTTCATTTGCATCTCCATTAGGTCATAACCTCATAATCATTCATTTGCATTGTCTTCTAAGACATGGGATCAAAGCATCTCTCTGTGATTCGAGATTTCCCTAGTCAGAGGCGATTTTGTATGTTATTACATTCTAGTTGAAGCAAGGGTTAAATTCAGAGGTTCACCAAGCTCCAAAGTCGTCCCCGTTCAGAGAGAGCATCGGAAGCTCAGGGTTTCTTCGTTGATTCAACTGAAGGTGCTATTGAGCTAGAGTTTGATGTTTCGACTTCTCAGGTCACTTCTTCGTTATTGTGTACCTGAGGCAAGTGGTTCAGGGTTTCTTATTGAAAGCACCTGGTGTTTGACAAAATTTTGCTAAATCATTCTGATGATAAACTTGAAGAATCTGCAGAAGAAAAAGATGTCGAAGGAAATGTCTCGACATCCTGACTGACTTGGTATGTTAGCAGGTTTTAATCTGTTGCAAGAATTAAGGAGCGGATCAAGGAAACACAGGAGAAAAGATTGAAAGCCCAAGATAATAGAAGACTATATATGGAGACTTAGACCTAGGGTTTACAGTGACTGTAAATTTTGTATCACTTATAACTTTGTAACCTAGTTCTCTTGTGTTGAATAAGGGTTTAGGGTTTGAGAGTCGTTAGCTCTCTTAGGAGTTGTAAGTCTCCACTCTGTATTATGGGATGCGGGGTGGAAGGCATAGGTACAGGTACACAACCAGAAGCCTGTAGGTAATGGGTGTCGTATTGTTCTTGGACAAAGCTTTGAAGCAAGTCCAAGATAACTTGGAGGTCAAGAAACTGCGTCTGGTTCTGTATTGGTAGAAGACAGAGGTATCACAGGTTGTGATTAGGATGTGAGTGGGGTATCTCATACCAGGGTTGTAAACGTTTGAGTTTAGCCTTGATAAAGATGTTCATGGGGTAGATGTTAGGTATAAAGTTGTAAACGGGGGAGTTTAGCTTTGTAACAGTTCTAAAGATAGTGAAGTCTTCATCCTGGATTGGTATCCCCCAGATGTAGGTGAATTGCACCAAACTGGGTTAAAAATTACAGTCTTATTTAACATTCTGCAATTTACCGTTTTGTTAATGTTCTTGACTGACTTGTTGGATCAGATGTCGTGACATCTGTGATGGTGCAGTTCTGATATTCAAGGTATCAGTCTGCTGTTGCACCTCCTAGTTTAAATGATTATGCAGCACAATGTCTTGACATGTGCTAGGACATCTGTTGTCTGCATAGGCCAGAATTTCAATTGGTATTAGAGCAGGCATCTTGTCTGGTTCTGGATGAGATCTTTGGGAGATACTTTCTTGCGTTTTAAACAAGGAGGAGTTTAAAGATCAGATCAATCGACTCAGACATACTCAAGGGTATTAATGGATGAGATGGATGTTCTGGATTGAAGGGAGCAACTCAGAGGTTGTTCATGTTGTTGAGGAGATTCTACAACAACTACAAGATAAGTGGCTAGTTCTCTTGTTGGTGTGTCTTATAAGATGTTGTGACATCTTATTAGGGTAAGCAGGATCTGTTCCTTGGTGGTTCCACTGCATGTGTTTCTGATGGAAGAGCTCTAGAATTATGGGATTCTGGAGCTGTTACTGAAGACAATTGGTGGAAGGTCTCAATCGTCGGCCTCTTTATATCTGAAGATATCTGCATTCTTTTATTCCAAAGTCAGGAGCGATGGAGTAAAGGGAGTTGTGGTTAGATATCTGGTATGGTGACTTGGTACTTGGAAGCTTGGTTTCTTAGTGCAGTTTGAAGTCAGTTGAAGAGGAGAGGAGTTGAGTTAAAGTTTATCAGGTTCTTGCTCTAGGAGTTTGATAAATGTTTGGTCGGATAGGTTGTCAAAGATACTTGAGAATTCTCTCAAGTCCACTCATAAAGGCATCTATGTCGTGTATCTGGAGTCTTCTAGTTACTCTTCTGACTAGAAGGTGTTTCTTTGAAACACGATCTGAAGAAAGTGGAGGTGATTTATTTTCACCATCCAAAAACTGTAAGGAAGGATTCATCTCTCTTGAACCTAAGAGTGGATCCAATCTGATTGAAGAGTTGTTGAGGTAAGTAAGATTTGTTCAGAGAAAGTCTTATTTACTTGAGTTAAGGGTGGCAGCCTTGGTATCTCAACATTGTCATTGAAGAAGATACTTGCAAAAAGGATTGAATACTTTATAAGTGTTCATGACATGATCTGGTGGAGCTCAGCTGCAACAGTGAAGAAGGGTTATTGGACAAGGATTTAAGATCAATTGCTATTTGTGGAATCCACAAGTATTTAATTGATTATCCATGATATTCAAGATTGTTGATGTTTAAAAAGATGTTGGAACATCTCATCAACAGAGTTTATGCAGAATCATGGGAGGGATACTGCATATGCTTAGCATCTGTTTTAATCTTGGGTGTTGACCTAAGAAGTGGCTTCAGTCAGGTGTGACAGAAGCATGTGTTCTCTGGAGAGTTTCCTGGCAAGAAACTAGTCTGGACCTTGATGCTATTGAAGATGAAGATGAAGACATCATAATCTTGATGATTACAGCTTGGATCAGTTTATTTCTGATCTAGGTGTTTTGGAGCATGGTCTGCTCTGGTTGTGAAAGTCGAGGATAAGTGGCAGTTATCTCTGGCTTTCTATTGACGGCTCTACTAAGGGAAGTGGCATTCTTTGGTATGGCTATGGGGTAGTCATGGACTACTTATTTTCTAAAGATTCAGATGTGGCAGGTTTAAAGTCTTTGGAGTTTCAATACAGGATGGAGGTTGTCTACTCAAACTTGGTTATTAAATCAAGTCTATGAGAGCATGGGACTCTTGTTCTGCAAAGGGAGGAGGTTCGTCTAAGTGGCAGAAGGAGGAGCTGAATTCAACCGTTGTATGTCATATCAAAATGTTTTGACATCTAGCTTAACATCAGAAGTCTCAGCTGGTGTTGTGGCACATCAACTTAAGATAAGGTGATCTACAGGAGAATGGGAGTGATGGATTCTTCAAAAAGGTCTATCTCATGCAGTTTGCGGGAGCTGTGGATGGGAAGATGTTACATGACTAAGAGGCTTGGTGGATCCAAGATGTCTTACTATAGGGCAAGTAGTTCATGTGACTTGAAGATCTGATTTCATTAGTAGATCAGGGTATCTTGTGGGAGTTCTGAATATGAGTAAGGTCAATCAAAAGGCGGCATTTGATTGGTTTCACAATGTGCGTTCAAGAAGGATGCTTGAAACTGATTGCTATTTTGTAGAAGAGTAGTTAGTTGAAATTGTTGAAGGTTCTGGTTCTCTGGGAGCTTGTGGCAGAAGTTCTGGGTTGAGGATGGAAGCATACTTTCTTTGGTGGATGAGAGTTTATTTCTCTATGGGTTTCCGAAGTTATCTTTGTTCAAGCTGGTGGCTCAGTGTTGTTTGAAGATCTTCAGTGTGGATTACTATGTTGATAGTAAGTCCAGTGGTGTAGCATATCAAAAACCATGGTGTGTGGTGTCTGTGATGTGTGGAAGATGTCCTAACTGATGTTAGAACATCTTTGGGATGTTAATTCTTGGTAAAGGATTTCAGGTTCTGTGATGAACTGGTTACTTACATCGTGCCTAAGAAGTATCTACAATGTCATATGGGAGAATGATGGAGTAGAAGAACTGTCTTGGAAGATTGATGTAAGTGTTTGTGAAGACTGAAGTGGATCACAAGTTGATTGCTTGGAAGTCTATTTTCTGAATGCGTTCTAAAGTGGAGATTCACCAAAAATCAGAAGTATTCTAGGTTATCATATGGGAGAATGATAAGGAATGACTGTCTTGGATTGCGGGGTGTCTATCTCTATTGCTGGCTGGGTAAGGTCAATGGAAAATCTTGCATAAGGGGATGGTGACTCTGGGAGCAAGGTATGCTAGTAGTGGATCAGTTTAGCAGTTGTGAAGTTCTGGAGCATGTATATGATAGCTGACACCGTTATAATAAACTAAGGGGCCCTGTGTGTCTCTTTGAGAAATGTGAAGCATTCTGATTCAATTGGTTTGTGCCTCAAGCAGCTGGAGGTCTATACATGAGAATTCACGAGGAGTTCTTGTGGTGTGTAGATGATTGCAGGATGAGGGGGATCAATGGGACTTTGATCTCAAGCCAAGAGTTTGTTATGGTTGGTATACACTTCCTCACGGGTAGCATGATGGTGATCATGTGTGAGTGATTATTGTTTCTTGTCAGAGGGAACAATAAGAGAGTTGATGATTGCGTTTAGCAGGTGTATTGAACAGAGAGTGCGCTCTTGAAGACATAAAGATGCGTCTTATGTTTTCCAGTCATTAGCTTGGGTGTTCTGTGGAGGAGCACCAGTTACCTTAGTCAGGGGGAGAGGCCTCTTGATCTGAGATGAAGTTCCAACTTGCATTTGTGCGTCAAGCAAACTGAGATGTCAAGGAGGATGGCTTGACATTATTGTTGAAGATCTAGTTTACATTTGTGCATCAAGGAAACTGAGATGTCAAGGAGGATGGCTTGACATTATTGTTGTAGTTCCAGTTTGCATTTGTGCGTCAAGCAAACTGAGATGTCAAGGAGGATGTCTTGACATTTTGTATTGTTGCAAGTTGTGGGAAACTTGACAGTGCATGTTAAATGGTTCTTATTGGATGCTTAAGAATCATTAATTGAGTCTGGAAGAATTTATTTTCTTTGCAAACTGGAATCATAATCTTGTGAAGAAGTCTCTGTAGTGTCAAATCAGAAGAAGAGTCTGGGAAGAATAGACAATATCTGACATGATGTCAGGACATTGTTATAAAACATGTTTGCATGTAATAGGCTCTTTGGTCGGCGTTCTCAAAAGAAGAAACTGTCAAAGCAGTCTTGGTCAAAGCGCTATTAGTGGAGTTATTACCTTCGATTAATGGTCCTTTGAATTGACCAGCGTTATTTTTCCTAGGTTCGTTACTTCCTGAGGAAAGGGCTCGACTATGAATAGGATTGCTTTGATGGTCTTTTGTCTCAATACTCTCTTTGGGTTGGTGACAGATGGGGTTCTTCAAAATTTGGGTATATTGTGTCTGGGTTTGGAGCTGTATTGGTCGCTTTTGCCAAGTTTTGGCTAAAAAGGGGGAGAATGGTTTTCTGTTGTTGCTTGAGATTGGGTACATTCCTGCAGTTGTTTTGCAAGAATGTTGGTTAAGATGTTCTGACATTTTAACAATCTTATTTTCCTTGTATCTCGTGATTTGAGTTATGAAGCAGGTTGTGTCTTGTGACCTGAGTTACGCAATCTATGCTCTCAGTGTTACGAAACCTACAAATGTTGTTTCTTTTCTGGAGGAGTCTTATGGTTCTCAAGACCTCTCTTGAAAGAAGGGAGAATGTGTTGAGGGGGAGACTATCTCAGACCTTAGCTCCAATCAATTCTCATGATAAAGGAGTCTTGATGAAGGAGCCTTGCTGTTTGCAGAATGCAGAAGAAAAAGTTTGTTTTAGCCAAAATTTGTTAAAAGGAGGAGATTGAAAGCGCCTGGTGTTTGACTAAATTTTGCTAAAACATTCAGATGATAAACTTGAAGAATCTGCAGAAGAAAAAGATGTCAAAGGAAATGTCTCGACATCCTGACTGACTTGGTATATTAGCAGGTTTCAATCTGTTGCAAGAATTAAGGAGCGGATCAAGGAAACATAGGAGAAAAGATTGAAAGCCCAAGACATCAAAAGACTATATAAGGAGACTTAGACCTAGGGTTTACAGTGACTGTTACTTTTGTATCACTTATAACTTTGTAACCTAGTTCTCTTGTGTTGAATAAGGGTTTAGGGTTTGAGAGTCGTTAGGTCTCTTAGGAGTTGTAAGTCTCCACTCTGTATTATGGGATGCAGGGTGGAAGGCATAGGTACAGGTACACAACCAGAAACCTATAGGTAATGGTTGTTGTATTGTTCTTGGACGAAGCTTTGAAGCAAGTCCAAGATAACTTGGAGGTCAAGAAACTGCGACTGGTTCTGTATTGGCAGAAGACAGAGGTATCACAGGTTGTGATTAGGATGTGAGTGAGGTATCTCATACCAGGGTTGTAAACGTTTGAGTTTAGCCTTGGTAAAGATGTTCATGGGGTAGATGTTAGGTATAAAGTTGTAAACGCGGGAGCTTAGCTTTGTAACAGTTCTACAGATAGTGAAGTCTTCATCCTGGATTGGTATCCCCCATATGTAGGTGAATTGCACCGAACTCGGTTAACAATTACTGTCTTATTTAACATTCTGCAATTTACAGTTTTGTTAATGTTCTTGACTGACTTGTTGGATCGGATGTCGTGACATATGTGATGGTGCAGTTATGATATTCAAGGTATCAGTCTGCTGTTGCACCTCCTAGTTTAAATGATTATGCAACACAATGTCTTGACATGTGCTAGGACATCAGTTGTCTGCATAGGCCAGAATTTCACTTATCTTTTGTGTGAGTTGGTTGATATTCATCAATTAAAGATGATGGTTAGGGTTTCATGGTGAAAGCATCTTGGGTTTTGGTGAAAGAGATCCAATTATGGATTCATATTTTGGTCAGGGCATTGTTATTTTCTCAATCGCTTATTGTTGGTGGCTTGTAATACAAGTTAATATGGATTTGATATTGGAGTGGGGATTTCATTAAGAGTGCAAGATGATTTGGGATTAAAAATGGAAGTTGGTGTGGATTAACAGAAGAGAAGTTTCATTCAAGAGATTCCACAAGTTCAATCGGATAAAAGTTGTCAAGGTGGTTGAATGTCTTCAGAGATTTCTTGGTATTCAAACTCATCATTTCTTCATCATCTTAATTCATGATACAAGTCCATAACCATTTTCAATATCAATATCCATTTTTAATCATTTTTTTCACAATATCAATTTTAAGTCCATATTCAAATATCCAAAACCATTTTCTTAATCCATATCCAAAACCACATTTTTAGTCCATATCTATTTCATTTTTTTCCAAATATCCATTTTAAATCCATCCAAGTTTTGATTCACTTTTCCATTTAGATAACCGCTTTCTTTATAAACCCATTCATCTTCTATCCATTAACCTTTTCATTTCCTAAACTTCAAAACCATATTCATTTTAATTCTATTTTAATTCAAAACTTCTCGTTTGTCCAAGAAAAGTCCAACTTCTATCCAAAAGGCCAAAGGTTACAAGGCCCATTTTCAATGAGTCCATTACATGTGCATTGAATCATAAAATTACCAATGAGCCCAGCATCACCAAAATTTTCCTAAAGACTTGTTGTCAATAATTAGTAAAGACATGAATCTACGGGAGTTGATGGTGATAGACATGAGCTAATCTTCAAAAAGTGTATTTATTTTACAAAGGCCATGTTTTGTACTAACGCTTAAGAAGCAAATTATACAGCTGTGATAAAGGCATAATGTCATAACAGAAAATAGTGGCAGGAAAATTATATACACAATAAATAGAAAAGAATACAGTGCAACAAGGGCACACAAATAAGAAAAAGGCACAGGTCCCACAACAATTCAGTGAAAAAAAAGAAGAGATAGGTCATAACAGGATTCAAATTCCACACACAACAAGACCATTACGTACACAAGCTGGACCCGAGATCCTTAAACAATGCGTAACGAATTTTACAGCAAACCATTCACAATCTTTTCTAATACAAATTCACTGAATATAACAGAAAAAGGAAAAGTAGTGGCAAGGTTCAGGTTTGTTACAAAATTTCACAAGAATAATTCACAACAGATTTCCATTTTGCAAAACAATTCAAAACCAAGCCAATAATCTCATCATAGAAATTGCAAGGCAGTGAGAAAACTGTAACAGAAAACTCGTGACAACCAAATTCCCCAATAGAATTTCAATTGGAAAACCAATTCTACCCCTCTCTAATTTTAGTATAAAGCTGCATCATCTTGGAAATCTCAGGGATCACCTTCACTACTCGCATTGTTTTCCATCTGCTCCAAACCTCAACACCAATCTTTCATTTTCTACAAACCTTCTTCACCTGCAACACTCTAATTAGTCTTCATCTTCAATCCATAACCAGTTTATCAACCTGCAAAAACCAGAATAACTCCTCAACACCTTTCCATTCTTCATCAGTAAATTTCAAAAGAAAAATTCAAAACCAACAGAATCATCAATTCTTCTAACCGAGCTACCTTCATCTTGAATTCAAGTCATTCCATACCTCCTCAAAAGCTGCAACGCACTCGTCATCATCAATAACTACAAGGTTAGAACTATAATAATCAGTGAAGAAAAAGCAGAGCGAGGTAGAAGAAGAACTTGCAACAAAAATAACTCGCAACGCAACAGATCAAGAAGAGTAGAAGTCAGAGAACGGAAGAGAGTTGAGAAAAGGCGATGGTGATGTTGAAGAGAAGCACGGCGTGGTAGGATTTGAGCAGAGACGAGATGAAGCAGGAGTGCGACGATGAGGTTTGAGGAAGGAGAGATTGATGATGGATGAAGAAGGTACGAAGGAGAAGGAGAAAGATGAGGTAGGAGGAGGAACGACGCTTTGAAGGTGGTAGTATGAGTTATTTTAGGTTTCCATACCAAGCCCTCTTAACTAGACTGGGCTCAAGGTCCACCTATTTTTTCTTTTCACACACGCCGAACACTCCGCACCCCCCTGTGGCTTCTTAAGTTCTTGGGCCATAGCTTAAGCCCGCACACACGAGCTTCATTTTCACACCTCCTGTTTTTTCTGACTGCACCCCTATTTGATTTGTTGTTAGTGTTAATTTTTAATTCTAATTGTTCCAAATTGATTTGTTTTTTTAGTTAGTTTTGAATTTTGATTGATTCTATTTGTTTGGTTTTTTTAATTTTAATTTTGATTTTTAACTCTAATTGACCTTAGTTTTAATTAGTATTTGGATTATTGTTTTTCCTAATCTTAGTTTAATTTTGTGTTAACTTTGATTAGATATCATTTTTAGAATTAAATTTTGATTTTAAACTTTGATCTTAATTTTAGATATTTGGTTTTAGATCGATTTTGGATATTGTTTTTAATCTTGTTTCTAATTAACTTTTAATTTGGTTTTGATTAATTCTTTTTAATTAGATTTTATTTTTGATTAATTAGATTAGAAGTTTTCTTAGAATTTAATCTTTATTTTAATTAGCATTTTAATTTTAACTTGGATTTCATGATTAATTATTGATCTTGATTTTGATGCTTATTTTGAATAATTCCTGATTAAATACTTGACCGCCTCTTATTCGATTTTCTCTTTGTGATTGAGTCGTCTGGTGTTTACTTGTTGATTACTTCGTATTCACATGCTCCCTTAAGGCTCCTAGTCCGACTTAATTTCTGATTAAGCTCGGAGTAGGATAAACATTAGGCTCTCAATCCAAGCATGACAACATTAGGTAGGCGTCCCTCCTGATCCTGACCTTAGGGCCATTTCGGATGATAACTTGTACGATTCAGTTCCCCCTAGACCTTTCGTGCGCCTCTCTCTTCTTTCTCAAAACAATAATTAATACACTTAATAAATGCGATGAGTATTGTGCGCCACGAGCCTTAAGTACATTGGAAATGATGAGTGAGGGGTCTCCCTTCACTTTTCTAAAGTGTTTAGCATATGTCCCATTGGGGGCGACCATGCAACGCATTCGCTCCTATGTCATAGACTTTAGTGCAGTACGAATCACAAACAAAGTCAATTCACTTCTTTAGGAGCGCTTCTTCTTCAGATTCCGATTTCTTTTCTCTCTTGTCCGTGCGATCGAGATTCTGTTTTCTAGTTGTAGTGTGAACTACGGATGCTCTGATTCTCATTCCAGATGAGATACGTAGGCACGAGATGCGATATCTCGACGAGCACACTAACAACCAACTTCCCTTTTTTCTCTCGCCTCAGTGTGATCGAGACTTGTTAACCGAACATTTTCTTTCGCCCCAGTGCGATCGAGACCTTTTCGACCCGTAGGTCGAACTACGACTGCTCTGATTTCCTCCCTCTCGTCCGACTGAGGATACGTATGCGCAACCGTCGAACTACATCAACTCTGATTCTTCGTTCGTCCACGAGGATACATAGGCATAAGATTGCGATAATCCATGCGAGCTTGTTTTTGTTCTTCCCTTTCCCGTTTTTGTTTGGCAGTAGGCTTTAGATAACTCACCCTTTGATTAGACAACAAGTGTGGATCCCATCGAGTACGATGGAAGCGTGGGGGTGCTAATGCCTTCCCCTCGTGTAACCGACTCTCGAACCCGGACTATGGTTGCGATGACCATGTCTTTCCCTTTTGAAGTTTCTTCGATCGTTTCCTTTCCCTGCGTCGGGTTAAATAACGTTCGGTGGTGACTCTTCTGTTTTACTTTCCGCCGGTTGTTCTTCGCAGTTGCGACAGCTGACGACTCTGCTGGGGACTCTGGTTCCCTATGCGAGTCAATCCTAGCGCTTGTCTGTTTCTATTTCATTAGGTGTTTTATTGTTGTGCATTATTTGTTGTATATTACTGTATTTTACTGCATTTATCGCATTTGATTATTGGTATCATATTGCTCTGCTGCTGTTGTGCTGTTGGGTGGGTTGGTTCCATGAGAGATAAGCCTAACACCCAGACTTGAGTATACACCTAGGATTAGAGTGGAAAGTAGTGTGACTTGTGTGGCTTTTCGCCAGACTTAGTATACACGAAAATTCCACATCCAAATGAGGTTTTCTTTGGTAATGTTCTATCCTGCGCATTGGGGCAGACAATAGAATGTAACCTAGAGAGTTGTCGACTCTGGCGACCATTCCCCGAGGACTCAGTTGAGGCACTCCTCGCAAGAGGTAATAATGGCAGACCAAAAATGGCAAACCCATTACGCTTCTTGATCCGAGGACCCGAAGCTGGGAACTTACTATAGGATGACCTTTTTGAGGGGAATCAGTTGAGACCTCCTCGATTAATGATGATGCCAAACCAGAAATGGTGACCATATCATCATTTCTCGACCTGAGAGTCCGTGACACTGAGAATCCTCGGTTTTAGAACCTACATGTGAGAATGGGCGGGTGTTTACAGGTTTTCAGGTAACTTTGACCTTTATCCTACCTGGTATTCTGGTTTTCTTATCAGTGTGGACTTATCATCCTGGTATTCCGGTATTTTCTTTAGAGCAGAATTGTGAACTTAACCAGTCAGCAGTGCAACACTTATTCAGAATATATGGAAGCTTCGATCCCATGTCTGTTGCATTCATATCGCATTGCATTTGCATCTTGCATTGTTTTGCATATCTTTCTTCAACCACGACAGTGAGCTCATCCATCCTTTGTCCACAACCTGCAGTTGATTTCCCGACTTTCATATTGGACTTGAATCAGTATTCTGGAAGAATAGATCATGAACTCAGGAGACCAGAACTAGTTTGTGACTAGGGCCGATGTCGAAGTGATGAAGAGTCAGTTGGACCAACTTGTGGAAGCTATGACAACAATGACAAGGGGGAGAGGCCAGTGTTCAGAGAACTTCAGTTACTAGGAATGTCATTCCACCTCCAATGAACAATGTTGCTCAAGCTCAGCCTGTGCGGATACCTGTTGAGAATCAAGTTATACAGGAGCATACCATCGTCCAAGAGGGACATTTTTCTTCTCTTGATGCCACAGACTATCCGAGCTTTGCCTTCTCTGTGCCAGATTTCCAAGGCGTAGCTCCAAAGATGAAACCTAAAGGTCCATGATCTACTGAGTTTGATGAAAGATACCGTGTATTGGAGGAGAAGCTTGATGCCCTGGAGAGGCGTGATACTCTTGATTTGAATGCTTCAAGCACGTGTCTGGTACCTGGCCTTGTAATGCCTCTAAAGTTCAAGACGCCGAAATTCGAGTAGTACAAAGGGGATAGCTGTCCAAAACAACATTTGGTGATGTTTTGCAGAAGAATGACCTCATATGTTCACAATGATAAACTTATGATTCACTATTTCCAGGACAGTTTAAGCGGGGCATCACTGAGTTGGTATATGCAGTTAGAGAGTGGTAGCATCCAATCATGGTCAGATCTAGCCAACGCCTTTGTGAAGCAGTACAGTTATAATCTTGACATGGCTCCCAGCCGCATGCAGTTGCAAGGATTATCTCAAGCGGATAATGAATCATTCAGAGGGTATGCTAAAAGATGGAGAGAGTTAGCTGCTCGAGTTCAACCACTACTTTTGGATAGGGAATTGGTTGACGTGTTCATGGGTACTTTGCAAGGACTATACTTCGATAAGATGATTGGCAATGGAGCAGCAAACTTCTCTGACCTGGTAATAATTGGAGAACACATTGAGAGCGGCATCAAGATTGGAAAGATTCAAGACATCTCGAACTTCCCAGCTAGTGAAAGTGAATCAGTTGTCAATTCTCAAGAGGAATGGGAGGAAGAAAATAGTTCCATCTGGGAATCTACAATACCTCATTCTCAGCATTCAGGTATTTCAACTGTTCAGAGTCAGCAATCTTCTGGGTCTCCGTATCAAGGATAATATCTTTCTACGAATTAAGGACTTCCTCAGCATCAACGGTCATACCTCCGTCAGCCGCATCAACACGCCCAACAAAGACTAAGGAAGCTAGAGAGGCATTTCACCCTGTTGCCAATGTCGTACAGTCAGATACTTCCAGATTTGATCAGAGGTGGATTAATAGTGCCGAAGGAATTGAAGCCGGTGCCTTTTCCATACCCACCAAGTTTTGATGTCAATGCCCGTTGTGACTATCATGCTGGGGCACATGGGCATTCAACTGAAGATTAAGGTTCTCAAGAGTAAGGTTCAGACACTGCTTCACTCCAATATGTTCTCATTCACGCCTCAGGGTATTCAGATCAATAATTCTCCTTCGTTCAGTCACGTGGGTTCATCAGTTCAGGTCATGGAAGAAGTCACCGAGAGCAGTTGTGCAGATGGTTATTAGACTGACTTCGACGAGCAATTCTGAAGATAGCTAGCTGAGTAGCAAATCAAGATTGGAAAGCCCAATTCCCCGAAGCTGGCAATCATTATATCATGTCATTTCTTTGCATCTGTAGTTTCTTTCCTGTTAAAGTGCAAACTCATTTGTAAAACTCGCCTGTTTTCGGTTGATAATGATAATGAAATTAATATGCATTTTTTGATTAAATCCATTTGTGTTCATTCATACTTCTTTATTGATATCTAACACTTGTTTAAGCAGAGTCTGTGGGAGGATGATGAAAATCAAAAGACGCAAAACTTTCGATTGTATGCTTTTGAAATAAAACCCTGTTGATGATGTACAGACATTGTTGCGAATCCCAAAACACCGGAGACATAAGGAAGATAATCCCTTGCCAACCTCGTTGAGCCTAGAAGTAGGAGTTTCTTTATGAGAACGAAAAAACCCTCAATCATAACCCGGGACAGGGTAGGTGTCAGTTAATTTGATCGAGCATTCAAATTTCAAAAGGAGTGTCCCATTCGAGGATCAATTACATCTATGGTTATCCCTCACCAACCGAGGAGTGAGGCAGTCATAACCCTTTCACACAAGTCGGACAAGCCAGTGTCACACGATTTGCTAAAAAAAAGGAATGAAAGGAATAAAAAAAAAGAAAAAAAGCCCGCTAAGTCGAAACTTGAAAACAAGTGACTTAGGCAAAAGTTAGGGCATCCTGCTGGACTTCAATATCGAAAAATTAAAAAAAAAAAAATCAGTCCAGGAAAAACAAAATAATGAAAAGCGGAAAATAAAAATTATATATAAAAAAAAGAAAAATCCTCGATAAAGAACAAGTCGTGTGACTACAGACACCAAAGACAAAAAGGGGTGACTGTCACTCCGCAAAACATGTGGGTTCCTTCTATCCTCATACCATTCAATACCTTTTTGAAAGGTGAGTGCTGGTATCTAGTTAGCTGAACGTAGGACTGGAGTTTGATCACTCACGGCAGAGCGTCATGAAGATTATGACTATTCCCCCCAGTAAGAGTTCAGGAGTTCGCTCTCCCTTAGCCAACTTGGTGAAGTTTATTACTTTTCAGCAGAAGTTCATATTCCCGTACAAAATAAGAGTAGTTGGTCTGTGCTTCCCAAGTTTGTGGTAGGGTTGTTTCCGTCTCCCCAACAGAGTAAGGGTAGAAGGTAAGTCTCCAACAGAGGAGTAAGCTCAATGTTGTCCCCTAACATAGTGGATATCGTCAATAGTTGTTCCCCAAGCAGGTTTGTTGGTGGTTGCTGGTATTCCCTAGCAGGTTAAGGGCATTTCCCTGGCAGCAGGTTAAGTGCAATGATATTCTTCGGCAGGTTCGTTGTTGTTGACCTCATTCCCCAAGCAGAGTTTGGTGGTAGTAATCTCAATGGTCTAGTCAGCAGTGGTTGACATCCCTGGCAGATTCCCAGTCCAATGGTTATTGGCGATTCTCCGCATTAGATCATTTTGGGTTTTACCTTCGGCAGGTGTTAATCAGCGTATGGGAAGTTTATTTTGGGTTTTATATTCAAGGGTTATTCGTAATCCCCAACGGAGTGGGGGTTCTTTTTTGGGTTTCATCTTCAGCAGTGGTTATATCAGGAAGGCCGTTCAGTATGACTTCCTCAGCAGGGTTCGTGACCTCAGAGACAGTTCAGTTTGTCATCCCCATTGAAGTTGGACTCGTCTCTTCAGCATTTATATTGCTGGAGTGATCCTTTTGCATGTAGTAAGCATCTTTGTATTTCATCCTCAAACGCATAGGATTTCCATTTCGTATGGAGCATTACGCCATAGAAAGAAAATTCAAGCATATGCATGTGAAGCATAAGCCAGATTTTATGCCTTGGGTGGGAATCCGGATCAATTTTAGTCAAATTAGTGACATATCCCCAGTAGACGTTTCTTCGGGTTCTGTTTCCTTTCCGTCAATTCTTTGACGATGTGTTTCTTTGGGTTTCATTTTCTTTCCATCAATTCTTTGTCGATGTGTCCCTTCGGTCGGGTTTTCAGGTTTTCTTTCTGTCAAACCCCTTTGATGAGGTGTTTCTTGGGTTCCATCTTATTTCCGTCAAATCCCTTTGACGACGTGCTTCATCGGCTCGGGTGTTTCCTTGGGTTCCATCTTCTTTCCGTCAAATCCCTTTGATGATGTGTCCCCTTCGGTCGGGTTTTCAGGTTTTTTTTCCGTCAAACCCCTTTGACGATGTGTTTCTTGGGTTCCATTTTCTTTCCGTCAATCCCTTTGACTATGTGTCCCCTTCGATTGGGTTTTCAGATGTTCTTTCCATCAATTCTTTGACGAGGTGGGTTTTCTGGATATGATTTCTTTCAGTCAATTCTTTGACGATGCGCTACCTTCGGTCAGGCTTTCTTTCCATCAATTCTTTGACGATGTGGTTCTTCGGATAAACATTCGATGCGGTTTTGGGGTTCACTTTTCCTTCTCGGGTATGTTGTCTTTCCGTCAATTCTTTGACGATGTGTTTTCTTGGGTTCCATGTTCTTTCCGTCAATTATTTGACGACGTGTCAAAGTTCCGCCGGGTTTTTAGATTATTTTCTTTCCGTCAATTCTTTGATGATGTGCTTCCTCGGTTCAGGTGTTCTTTGGGTTCCATTTCCTTTCCGTCAATTCTTTGACGATGTGATTCCTTCGGTCAGGCTTTCTTTTCGTCAATTCTTTGACAATGTGGTTCTTAGGATAAACATTTGATGCGGTTCGGGGTTTCACTTTTCTTTCTCGGGTATGTCGTTTTTCCGTCAAATCCCTTTGACGAGGTGTGACTGGGCTCCAATTGTATTATATCTCCCCACTGGTTGCAAATTTCCGGGTTCTTGTGGTATTCATTCTCCTTCTACTTTGAATATCTAAAAGTCGTTGCTGTCATCCCTTCAGGTTTAAGTCGATTGAATAGGGGCAGCTGTAGCACCCCAAAATTTGCCCTAGCTTTTTCTAACCTCTAACTGGCTTATGTTTCTTTTTCATTTGCATCTCCATTAGGTCATAACCTCATAATCATTCATTTGCATTGTCTTATAAGACATGGGATCAAAGCATCTCTCTGTGATTCGAGATTTCCCTAGTCAGAGGCGATTTTGTATGTTATCACATTCAAGTTGAAGTAAGGGTTGAATTCAGAGGTTCACCAAGCTCCAAGGTCGTCCCCGTTCAGAGAGAGCATTAGAAGCTCATGGTTTCTTTGTTGATTCAACTGAAGGTGCTATTGAGCTAGAGTTTGATGTTTCGACTTCTCATGTCACTTCTTCGTCATTGTGTACCTGAGGCAAGTGGTTCAGGGTTTCTTATCTTTTGTGTGAGTTGGTTGATGTTCATCAATTAAAGATGATGGTTAGGGTTTCATGGTGAAAGCATCTTGGGTTATGGTGCAATAGATCTAATTGTGGATTCATATTGTTGTTAGGGCATTTTTATTTTCTTAGTTGCTTATTGTTGGTTGCTTGTAATACAAGTTAATATGGATTCGGGATTGGAGTGGGGAATTCATTAAGAGTGCAAGATGATTTGGGATTAAAAATGGAAGTTGGTGTGGATTAACAAAAGAGAAGTTTCATTCAAGAGATTCCACAAGTTCAATCAGATAAAAGTTGTCAAGGTGGTTGAATGTCTTCAGAGATTTCTTGGTATTCAAACTCATCATTTCTTCATCATCTTAATTCAAGATAAAAGTCCATAACCATTTTCAATATCAATATCCATTTTTAATCATTTTTTTTCATAATATCAATTTTAAGTCCATATTCAAATATCCAAAACCATTTTCTTAATCCATATCCAAAACCACATTTTTAGTCCATATCCATTTCATTTTTTTTCTTCCAAATATCCATTTTAAATCCATCTAAGTTTTGATCCACTTTTCCATTTGGATAACTGTTTTCTTTCTAAACCCATTCATCTTCTATCCATTAACCTTTTCATTTCCTAAACTTCAAAACCATATTCATTTTAATTATATTTTAATTCAAAACTTCTTTTGTCCAAGAAAAATCTAACTTCTATCCAAAAGGCCAAAGGTTACAAGGCCCATTCTCAATGAGTTCATTACATGTGCATTGAATCATAAAATTACCAATGAGCCCAGCATCACCAAAATTTTCCAAAAGACTTGGTGTCACTAATTAGTAAAGACATGAATCTACGGGAGTTGATGGTGATAGACATGAGCTAATCTTCAAAAAGTGTATTTATTTTACAAAGGCCATGTTTTGTACTAACGCATAAGAAGCAAATTATACAGCTGTGATAAAGGCATAATGTCATAATAGAAAATAGCGCTAGGAAAAGTATGTACACAACAAATAGAAAAGAATACAGTGCAACAAGGGCACACAAATAAGAAAAAGGCGCAGGTCCCACAACAATTCAGTGAAAAAAGAAGAAGAGAGAGGTCATAACATGATTCAAATTCCACACACAACAAGACCATTACGTACACAAGCTGGACCCCACATACTTACACAATGCGTAACGAATTTTACAGCAAACCATTCACAATATTTTCTACTACAAATTCACTGAAAATACAAGAAAAAGGAGAAGTAGTGGCAAGGTTCAAGTTTGTTACAAAATTTCACAAGAATAATTCACCACAGATTTTCATTTTGCAAAATAATTCAAAACCAAGCCAATAATACACCTCATCACAGAAATCACAAGGCATTGAGAAAACTGTAACAGAAAACTCGTGACAACCAAATTCCCCAACAGAATTTCAATTGGAAAACCAATTCTACCCCTCTCTAATTTTGGTATAAAATTGCATCATCTTGGAAATCTCAGGGATCACCTTCACTACTCGCATTTTTTTTCCATCTGCTCCAAACCTCAACACCAATCTTTCATCTTCTGCAAACCTTCTTCACCTGCAACACTCCAATTAATCTTCATCTTCAATCCATAACCAGTTTATCAACCTGCAAAAACCAGAATAACTCCTCAACACCTTTCCAACCGAGCTACCTTCATCTTGAATTCAAGTCACTCCATACCTCCTCAAAAGATGTAACGCACTCGTCATCATCAATAAATACAAGATTAGAACTACAATAATCAGTGAAGAAAAAGCAGAGCGAGGTAGAAGAAGAACTTGCAATAACAACAACTCGCAACCCAACGGATCAAGAAGAGTAGAAGTCAGAGAACGAAAGAGAGTTGAGAAAAGGTGATGGTGACGTTGAAGAGAAGCACGACATGGTAGGATTTGAGCAGAGACGAGATGAAGAAGGAGTGCGGCGGTGAGTTTTGAGGAAGGAGAGATTGATGATGGATGAAGAAGGTACGAAGGAGAAGGAGAAAGATGAGGTAGGAGGAGGAATGGCGCTTTGAAGGTGGTAGTTTGAGTTATTTTAGGTTTCCATACCAAGCCCTCTTAGCTGGACCGGGCTCAAGGCCCACCTGTTTTTTCTTTTCACACACGCTGAACACTCGCACCCCCTGTGGCTTCTTAAGTTCTTGGGCTAGAGCTTAAGCCCGCACACACGGGCTTCATTTTCACACCTCCTATTTTTTCTGACTGCACCCTTATTTGGTTTGTTGTTAGTGTTAATTTTTTATTCTAATTGTTCCTAATTGATTTGTTTTTTTAGTTAGTTTTGAATTTTGATTGATTCTATTTGTTTGGTTTTTTTAATTTTAATTTTGATTTTTAACTCTAATTGACCTTAGTTTTAATTAGTATTTGGATTATTGTTTTTCCTAATCTTAGTTTAATTTTGTGTTAACTTTGATTAGATATCATTTTTAGAATTAAATTTTGATTTTAAACCTTGATCTTAAATTTAGATATTTGGTTTTAGATCGATTTTGGATATTATTTTTAATCTTGTTTCTAATTAACTTTTAATTTGGTTTTGATTAATTCTTTTTAATTAGAACTTATTTTTTATTAATTAGATTAGAAGTTTTCTTAGAATTTAATCTTAATTTTAATTAGCATTTTAATTTTAACTTAGATATTCATGATTAATTGTTGATCTTGATTTTGATGCTTATTTTGATTAATTCTTGATTAAATACTTGACCACCTCTTATTCGATTTTCTCTTTGTGATTGAGTTGTCTGGTGTTTACTTGTTGATTACTTCGTATTCATATGCTCCCTTAAGGCTCCTAGTCCGACTTAATTTCTGATTAAACTCGGAGTAGGATAGACATTAGGCTCTCAATCCAAGCATGACAACATTAGGTAGGCGTCCCTCCTGATCCTGACCTTAGGGCAATTTTGTATGATAACTTGTAGGATTCAGTTTCCCCTAGACCTTGCGTGCGTCTCTCTCTTCTTTCTCAAAATAGTAATTAAGACACTTAATAAAGGCGATGAGTATTGTGCGCCACGAGCCTTAAGTACATTGGAAATGACGAGTGAGGGGTCTCCCTTCACTTTTCTAGAGCGTTTAGCATATGTCCCATTGGGGCGACCATGCGACGCATTCGCTCCTATGTCATAGACTTTAGTGCAGTAGGAATCACAAACAAAGTCAATTCACTTCTTTAGGAGCGCTTCTTCTTCAGATTCCGATTTCTTTTCTCTCGCACCTTTGGGCTCAAGATCCCGTTTTCCAGTAGTAGTGTGAACTATGGATGCTCTGATTCTCATTCCAGATGAGATATGTAGGCATGATATGTGATATCTCGGCGAGCACACTAACAACTAACTTCCCTTTTTTCTCTCACCTCAGTGTGATCAAGACTTGTTAACTGAACCTTTTCTCTCGCCCCAGCGCGATCGAGACCTTTTCGACCCGTAGGTAGAACTACGACTGCTCTGATTTCCTCTCTCTCGTCCGATTGAGGATACATAGGCACAAGACGGCGATGTCTTGGCGAGCAACCTCTCCCTTTAGTGCGTAGTCCGTCGAACTACGTTGACTCTGATTCTTTGTTCGTCCACGAAGATACATAGGCATAAGATTGTGACGATCCTTGCGAGTTCGTTTTTGTTCTTCCCTTTCCCATTTTCGTTTGGCAGTAGGCTTTAGATAACTCACCCTTTGATTAGACAACAAGCATGGATCCCATCGAGTATGATGGACGCGTGGGGGTGCTAATACCTTCCCCTCGCGTAACTGACTCTGAACCCGGACTATGGTTGTGATGACCATGTCTTTCCCTTTTGAGGTTTCTTCGATCGTTTCCTTTCCCTGCGTCAGGATAAATAACGTTTGGTGGCGACTCTTCTATTTTGGTTTCCTCCGGTTGTTTTTCGTAGTTGCGATAGAGTGTTATAGAACTTATTTAAGGTTTTGAACAAGTTCTATAGGGTGTTTATGGAAGGTTTATGAAGTTTGTTTGTGAGTTGCACGAGTGAATTGAAACTGGACAATGGTTTTGCAAGTATTGAGAGTTTTTGCAAAAGCTATAGGAGAGAGAGATAGGAAGGTTTTCAGAGTGTTTTCTTGTGTTGTTTGAGGTTTAATGGAGCCCTCTATTTACAGGCAAAGGGCGGAGGTTTGAACTAACCAGATGGTTGTGTTCTCATCCTTTTGGCTCGGTTGCATTTCAACTTGGATTTTCAAATAATTTGTCATTCCCAAGCCAAGTACCATGCTGCTCTAGGGTGGTTGGAGATATTCAGAACTTTTGGCTCTCAGTACAAACCATTTTGAGTGTGGAAGAAACATTACACAACTCAAGACAAGTTGACATTCTCAAAAGAGGCTTTATGTAAATGGCAATGTTCACTTTATGCCAAAAATGGAATGATTCATGAGATAAAGCTTCTACCACTTGGATAACACTCCCAAATTCGTGCTATCTTCTGAATAAATGAAGATTTACAAGTAATCTTAACTGAAATGCAAAGATTTGCTGCATTGGAATGGTTTTGCTTTAAATACAACAAGTGGAAAGGCATGAAAATCAAGTTTCATGGGCCTAATTTCATGGATTCAAAACTCACAGCTCACACATCTGATTGGGGAGTTCTTGTACTTTTTGGAAAGCCCCAAGTATGCTCTACAATGTTCATGTTCACTCCAAGTTCTGAATCCAAAGGGATCATGATGAAAAATGAGCTTGAAGTTGGCTGAAAACTAAGGCTAAAAGAGTGAAATTTCACTAAGTCATAAATTGTCTTGAACTTCCAAGCTTCCTAACTTAAAAGCCAAGCCTCTTTTGGAGAAGGACCCTCTAATACATTTTAAAGTTCATGATGAATGCTTCAATTTGAGCTTTGGACCACAAAAATTGGATGTGTGGTTTGAAAGTTATGACTCTTCAAAGTTCACACAAGGACTAAATTCTTCCATACTTAGAAAATTTCAAGAACCAAACCTTGCCCTTTTTGCAAGAAACCTTCTAAATCTTGATTTATCATGCTCTAACTCAAAAATCAAACATGTCTTGATGGAATATGGCTTGAATACTTCCTCTTGAACCAAAAATATCAAAAGTCAAGGTTTGACTTTTTAGACAAAACCCTAATTTCCTCAGGAATTCGATTGTGTGATCCTTAATGATCTTGCTTTCCCAATCTCTTCAAATACCAATAGATGGCCTCCAAGGATGTACATGAACATATGGAATCATGTCCCAAGGCTTGGGATCATGCCTTGATCAAAAGTGAAAGACATGGTTGACTTTTCATGACAAAACCCTAATCTGGGTCTGGATGAACTTGAGGCTCATTGCACTTATGATGGGAGCCAAACACACTTGATTTCTTGATGAATAAGGCCTCTTGGATATATGTAAGATCAATTGGTTGATGAACCAATCAAAGCATTGACTGATCACACCAATATTCCCTTGTAATTTCTCAGGTCAAAACTCTAATTCCACAACTCTTGATCTTATGGGTTCTCTTTGATTTCTCTTGATCCAATCACATGAGACCATGGAACATGATTTGAAAACTTCATGATTAGCCCTCAATACCAAAGATTGAGCTTTTGGAGCCTCAATTGACTTTCTTGACCAGATGACTTCAAATACTCTTCTTAACCACCTAGTGAACACTTGGGATGGATACATTGAGTCAAGAAGTGTCTTAGGAGACCTTGAAACATATGAGTGCTTGGCTTATTGACCCTGGCCTCTTTCTTGTGCAAACCCTAGCTTTCAAATAAAATAACAAACTAGGAAAATATGATGGTTAGTTAACAATGCATAGATGGTTGATTCCTAATGCAAGTGCAAGAATGTCATGACATCTAAGGGGTAAAATTTGGGGTATAACAGTTGCCCCTATTTAAATAGCTTTACCGGATGGCACGAGCGACGATAATCCTCGTGAAATCAAGGTGAAAAGGTATTTAAATATAGCAAACCGAAAAATTTGCCCTTAGATGAAATGCATATGCTAAGGACATGCAAAAACATGCAAATGCTAACATGCCATGAACTTCTAATATGATGATATGATGGCATGATGGTGCAAAAATGCAGACAAAACAAGACACCAAAGGACAAAGGTCAAACACCCACAGGCAAGACTTACTGGGGATAAAGGTTAACAACCAACAGAAAAAACTCACTAGGGAGTTACTAAGAAAACACCGGGGATAAGAAAATAAAATATGGGGGAGCCCACAGATCCTCACTGGAGATGGAAGTCAGAGAAACAGTTCTCCACTTGGGAAAGATCCAGGGAGATGGACGAAAAGTTCAGATATGACTGGACGACATCGGGGACAACAAGAAAGGAGGCAAACTCTTTGCTGGGGATGTAACCAGAAAGAAGACATAATCTCCACCGGGGATCAATTTGAACAAAAGGATAGACACCCAACAAAAGATTTTCTGGGGATTTCTTATACTGAAGAGTTCAAACGGGATCTTCAAGAAAAACCAAAAAAGACAGAGACAAACACAAACTCTGCGTGCGCCAAATGATGACAATCAAAAGGGCTTTCAAGTGATGTTGGTAATGACCAATATTAAAATGCCAATGATGATTGGACTTAGAAAACATGCCAGTAATTACTGGACTTAAGATACTAAAATGACCAGACTTTCAACAAATGCCAGTGAACACCAGACTTTCACGGGGATATTGGTGATGACCAAGACCTCTGCTGGGGATAAATTGTAAGATGAAAATAATAATTGGACTTTAAAAAGCATGCCAGTAATCACTGGACTTGTATACCAATAATGCTTGGATGAAAATTATGCCAGTGAAAACTAGACTTTTACGGTACCGATGATGATCGATATTAAAAACAATGCGAGTAATTACTGGACTTGGGACACCAATAATGATTGGATCTTGAGCAGAGAGACATACAGTTAAAACTGAATAATTAAGATTTAATTTTTGAACAACAAGGGCATACAGTTATGACTGAGCAATTATGATTGGATTTAAACAATTGCCAGTAATGACTGGATTCTGGGTACCAAAGACATAGGTCTTCAGATGATGCCAGTAAACACTGGACTTCACAATACCAATAATGATTGGAGTTTTTTCAAACAGTGCCAGTAAATACTAGACTTTCAATACCAATAATGATTGGATTTTTTTCAAAATACGCCAGTGAATACTGTACTTTACGATACCGATGATGATCGATATTAAAACATTGCCAGTAAAAACTGGACTTTCAATACCAATATTGATTGGATTTAAAACATGCCAGTGAATACTGGAGTTCACGATACCGATGACGATCGATATTAAAACATGCTAGTCAAAACTGGACTTTCAATACCAATAATGATTGGATTTAAAACATGTCAGTGAATACTGGACTTCACGATATCGATGATGATCGATATTAAAACATGCCAGTGAATACTGGACTTTGTAAACACCAATAATGATTGGCCTGATGACAGAGTTTAAACAACAAATGAAACATCATCGGGGTTGCATAGTGATGACTAAGCTTCCCGGGGAATAAGGATGATCATCAAACTTGACGCACATAGGTAATAACCGGACGCAAGCAGGACATGGATGACGATCCATGAACTCAAAAGGATACCTAACTTTAGCAAGTTACGGTACAGGAGGTAAAGACCCACAAGAAACACACCAAATGCTAAAATTCACCATGATATGGTATGATGCGAATGCTCAATGATATGCAAGAGACAACTCCGACGAGAGGCGGAAGACTGGGGAGAATGGAAAATGGATAACACATCCACCGTAAAGAGCCACACTGAATTTAAAGAGAAAATCTGCTCAGGAGTCAAGTAGGGAAAATTCTTCTTTCACCTGAGGAGGTAAGGGCTTTCCACATTCAACAAACATCTGTGGAAGGTACTAGGGAGAAATCCTTTGTAGTATGGTAATCAGTTATTACTGAAGTGTCCAATCCAAGAGACATTGCCAACTAATCTTGTTTAATTGGGGAATTACACGCCAAATGGTTTGACAGTGCTTTCGTCACAACAAGAACCACTAGGGGAGCATGTGATTTTACTAAATCGTCCCAAAAGCCAAAGTAGATTATGTTTCTATTGCATTTTCTTCAAAAGATTTGTTTTTATCTCAAAAATTTTCCGCTTTCAAAACCATTATTAATTAATAAATGAAATTTTGCATAACAAGAAAAGAGTAGAGAAATGATAAATATCAAACAAAGAATGGTCCAAAATCTGATTTCATTAGAATGGCAACTTGCCAATGGCAAAGTTCCATGGCACATTACAGTTAGAAAATGGCAATAGGAAAAAGGTTACATCGTATTCAATGACCATTGTTATCCCTCATGACTAAGAATCCTTCAAAAACCTCGTTGATGATTGTAGCGAGCAATTTTTGTCGGTGATACGACCACCTTATCGCTGAAGTTTGGGTTTTCTCCTCGAGGAGAAAGGGTGCTACTTTCTGATTTCTTATTTATCCCATGAAAGTGGAAGGGAAATGGAAGCTATCTAAAACTAACCTTACACACGAATGTTTAACTGAACAAACGCTTTAAGAGATTCAGGGAGTTGGGGTCAGGTTATACAATGAGTAGTTGTCAATTATCCATCCTATATGTGGTTATCAACAGGATATTAGCTTTAGGTTTCGCTTTGTAATTGATAGTGTTTATTTGTTAATGGGTTGAGAAAGTTTCTTGGAAAAGTGTGACAGGGAGAGTGAGTTTTGTTTTCTGTGGAAAATGATGATGATGATGGCTTAAGGTATGAAACCTAAAGTTTTGATTGACATGAAGGTACAGGACCTAGGGTTTTTGATTGGTATGCTCGCTAAGATTTCACAATCTTATGCCTACGTATTCCCGTTTAAACGAAACAGGGAAATCAGAGTAATCGTAGTTCCTCCTATTCTAAGGGAGGAAAATGACGTTTTGGTGTCTTGTTCAAAGCCCAAGATTTAAGCTAAAAGGGTATTTGTGTCGTGTTGAAAGCTCAAGATTGAAGCTAAAAGGGTATTGAGAGGGAATTTGTCATCTCTAAAGAAAGATTGTTGACTTTTGTGTGCCTTGATCAAAGCACAAGGTTGATGCTAAAAGGTTAATTGATTTGGCTAGGGGATTTCTTTATACAAAGCCCAAGAGGAGGCTGGATAAGACTGACTCAACAAGAGAGTGTTTTATCTGTCTTGTACAAAGCCCAAGATTGAGGCTAAAAAAAGAGACTGATTCTTTTGGGATATCATTATACAAAGCCTAAGAGGAGTCTAAAAAAGGGTTTTGACCTCATCGGGGAGGTCTATATGTGTCTTGTATAAAGCCCAAGATTGAGGCTGGAATGAGTTTGACTCTTGCTGGAGAGTATTATCTGTCTTGTACAAAGCCCAAGATTGAGGCTAAAACGGGAAATTTAACTGACTCTGGTGAGGATGTGTCTTGTACAAAGCCCAAGATTGAGGCTGCAATGAGTTTGACTCTGCTTAGGGAAATTATTCCTCAAAGCCTAAACGAAGGCTGTGAGGAAATGACTCGGCTGGGGAAGATATTTGTCCCCAGTTTAAGAGAGGGAAATTTATGTCTTGTACAAAGCCCAAGATTGAGGCTAAAAGGGTTCTGACTCAACAAGAGAATGTTTTAATCTGTCATGTACAAAGCCCAGGATTGTGGCTGAACAAGCTGGAGAACTTGAGAGGAAGCTAGCTCCTACTAAGGGGGAAATCTTTATACCAAGCTTTGGATAAAGATCGACTCAACAAGAGAGTATTTTTATCTGTCTTGTACAAAGCTCAAGATTGAGGCTAAAAAAGGTTGACTCAACAGGAGAGTCCGGAAAGGTGATTGAACAAGAGAGTCTGGAAAGGTGGTTGACTCAAAAAGAAAGTCTGAAAGTTGATTGACTCAACAAGAGAGTCTTTTATACTCAATAAGAGGGTGATTTGTTGTCTCGTACGAAGCCCGGGATTGAGGAAAAAAGGGTCTTGACCCAACAAGAGAGTCTGAAAAGGTTAGCTCCGCTGGGGAGAATCATTTGTACAAAGCCCAATAGGAGGCTGACTTTGCAGAGGAAGGATCATTATACAAAGCTAAGAGGAGGCTGGCTTTCCGCTGACGAAAGGTCCTTATACAAAGCCTAAGAGGAGGCTACCTTTCCGCTGAGGAAAAGTCCTTATACAAAGCCTAAGAGGAGGCTATCTTTTGCCGGGGATAATTGAGATCCTCATGTAGGTCCAAATGGGGAATCAACTCTTGCTGAGGGTTATAGAAGAGTTGAGATGTCAGATACCCAGAGGTTCTGATTTGAGATAGTGTTGACCCTGGTCGGGGAACTCTCATGAGAGAGACTGGGTTTCTACTGAAGATCGCTCCAGAATGCCCGAGGTTTCTTCCTATAGTTGTAAGGAACTTGAGAATGTTTTTGAGACTCAAGGGGATTAGACTGTCCAAGTCTACTGGTGTGGAAGAGTTTTATCTTTTGTATGATGCCTCCAAGAGGAGGCAAAGGCATTAAGGGATGAGAATCAACCCTAAAGTGGCCTGAGGTTTGACACTAGAAAGAATGCTCTAGCAAAGGATGACTAAGTTCTATCTTATACCTTTAAGAGGTCGTCAGGGTCCTTGTACTAAGCCCAAGAGAAGGCATGAGAACTTCTAAGAAGCCGAAGGGTCCTTGTACAAAGCCCAAGAGGAGGCGGGGATGCATTTAGGAAGCCTGTGGGTTCCCAAACCAAGAGAAATTCAAGAAATACAATTCACATAGATGAGATCATTCTAGGAAAGTTCAAGGGCTGGGAAGAAACTCTAGAGATGCTATTCACAGAGAATAGATCAACTCTGGGGAGTAGAATTTCTTTGACAATTTCTAAGGGTGACAATCTGACAATTTCATTAAACATATGGAAAATGAAAAATATATAGAGAACTTGGTTTGAAAACCTGAAGAATGGCGCCATGGCCATCTTCTTCCTTGGGCCAGATGGGTGAAGCTCTCTATCTCACTCGTTTCTCAACCATTTGACACAATTTAAACACCAACTTCATGCGTTTTTTAACAAGGAACATGATGGCAATATTTGATTTCATTTATTTTCAGTGTGTAGCAAGTTACATCAACATGAGTGTATGAACCCTAACTTTGCAAAAGCAATCGAGCTGACATGTTTGTGAGTGTTATGGTTAAATTTTTTGAGGGGAAACACTCAACATATGATGATAAGCAATTGGCAAAAGTATCATGCGAGGAAATATGCATGGATCATGTTATGAGAGTTTGAGGCTTACCTTGCTGCAAGAAGAATTAGAACTCTGCATAAAGTGTGTTCCAGAAGTAATTTGATGACCTCTACAGCTTCAATGGATGTTATGCAGTGTATTACAAGCCTTAGAACACTTTGAAAATCTTTGGATCAAGTTGTGGTATCCCAACTGCATAAGGGCTAGGTTGAAGATTGAGATTTTGATTCAGGTGTTTTAGAAGTGGTTTAGTTGTTTGGACAACTTCTATACATCATGTGTGATGTGTTAGAAGTGATGGTTTGAGTTGCTTGGCTCTGCAACTCAAAACCCGATAGCACTTGCTCAAGAACAAAGAAATTTGGCACTTAAGGAGAGAATGAGAGAAAGCAATGTTGTAGGCTGCTTTGGTGTAGTTTGAATGATCAGTTAAGACCTCTATTTATAATGGAGGAGTTGTGTTGAAGTGGTTCTCTTGAAGCTCAGAGGATAAGGTCATGGTTCAATGGTCTTGGCTTGGCATAAATGCCTCTTGCACTAGGTGTAAGAGCTGCCCCAAATAGATCAACTATGTATTGACTGATTCCACATTCCTCAATCATTTTAATTGTTGTTTAATTAGAGAACTTGACTGAGGAGAGTGAGAATCTTGAAAGTGCACTATTCCACATTAATTCCTTTTGAATTCAAGGCATATATGCCAAAAACTCATCAATTCTCCAGGACAAGCCCTTGGCATTTCAGTCCAAGTTTGTTGGTTGGATCAGATGCATTGTGATCAGATTAGATGAACTTGGCATGGTGATCCTTGTCTTTGACTCAGAAATCGTGTAAAGCAAGAAAACATGCAAACTGGTTTTTTCATGACAGCCTTGCCATGGTGTTTTGCAGCAGCCATAACTCTTGGCTCAAGCTGAGTTGTTTCATGCCAATAAGTTCCTTGGATTGTAGGCAATATGGACAACAAATTTGATGTTTACATCTTGAATTGATTCAGCCTAAAACTATGTGAAACAACCCTCCAAGTTTGGGTGTTTCACTTGAAATCTTCCTTGAGCAGGATTTTTCTAAGTGTTGGAAAAAGATGCATTTTCATGTTTTTAGTGATTTTGATCCAGTCATAACTTGAAATCTATGAGGAATTGGAATGAGGTGTAGTTGACACTTTTGAAGTATGCCATGAGAGCTACAAATCCATCTTTGGACCATCCAAAATGGTTGCTTGGATCTCAAGTTATGATCCTTGGAAGTTGGTACCCTAGCCACTTTGTTCCATAACATAGAAAAATTCTAAGTTTTTATGGTTACCCCTTTTACAAGTTATCCCACTTTCTTTGATTTTTCTTGATGAATGATGATTCAAATCACATATTAACATTGTCTTAGGGCTGAGGAACCATAATTATGAAAAATCTCAAAAAGTCAAACTTGACTTTTGTGCACAGTTAACTTTTTATCAGATGAATTCCAAACTATGCGATCCTATGTGAAATCAAGTCCTTGACCTAAATCAAACTTGATGGATATGTTCCATAGGTGTTATAGGGTGTATTGAATCATGTCCCAAGGTTTGGGAGCATGTCTGAGTCAAAATTCAAAGGTATAGTTAACTTTTTCCTCAAAACCCTAATTGTGGTCCTGATGAAATTAAAGCTTGTGGATCAAGCTTCTTGGATCAATCCATTGTTGCAAATGGATCAATGTGGTTTAGGTCAAGAAACCCTAATTTCTAATTTTTGGTGAGTGCATCCCCTGAGGTCAAATTCACTTGATGATTGGGTTTATGAGCTCCCTTAGAGTATCTTGGGTTGTGCTTTGAAGCAATGGCTCGTGCCCAGATGAAAATTTTCATCTGGAGGCCCTGGTCGACCAAAACCCTAATTTGGTGACACTGGCGATCTTGAGGCTTAACCCAGTTGGAATGCTGCAACCTTGTGCCCGATTCTTGATGTGGGAGTCCTCTTGATCCTTTATGTGTGCTGGAGAGGTTAGACAAGTTGAAGATCATGTCATTTCTTGATTGGTCCATTGTCTAAGGCTCTAAGAGGGCTTGAAACCCTAATTCTTAATTGTAGTGAATGCTCAACAATCCTTGAGGAGACTGATGAGGCATGAAGGTACATCCATATTGTGATGATGATTTTCACCATGATGGACAATCTTAGTGGTCAAAATTGGTGGTATGACAGATGCCCATATTTAATCTTCTTGGACCCGAAGGTGTGAATGGAGAAGGTATTCGGGCATTCGGGGTGCAAGATGATTAAATATCAAATACCCAAAATTTTGACAGTGATTATGAATGGTAGTTTACGCATTCATCTTCTTTTTCTTAGCAATAATGCTTAGAAAAGGTAAAAACTTCCCCTCGATCCTGGTTTTTAGCCAGGGAACTGGTCTCAGTTTCTGATGTAAACTTCCCCTTGATCCTGGTTTCCTACCAAAGATTTGGTTTCAGTTTCTGATATAAACTTCCCCTCGATCCTGGTTTCCTACCAAGAAACTGGTCTCAATTTCTGATGTAAACTTCCCCTCGATCCTGGTTTCCTACCAAGGAACTGGTCTCAGTTTCTTTTGTCAATAAACTTTCTTGACAAGAAACGCTATTCGTAGCGGTTTTTCCTCAAACTTCTCGCCGAATTTTCTTTTACTGGGGAGATGCCATTTGATGGAAAAGGGTTGAGGTCAGACTTGTTGGGGAAACCCATTCGTCTGAACTGCAGAGGTGTACAAACTTCTTTGTTAGAGACGCCATTTGTTGACTCTACTAGGGAAAATGAGTCTCTTGAGACTGCCTTCTGCTTGGGGATACTACATCATACTTTTCTTCGAGACCTTCTCGGAGAAATGCCATACAATGTATTTTGAGGTGCTGATGACTTCATTGATTTTCTGGAGAGAAGAATCAATGTGTTGCTGAGAGTCTTTGGTTGAGAGGCTTTCTCTGGGATTTTCCTTAATCCGGGAAAGCAAAAATATCATCTTCAATGGAGAAGAGTGACGTTTGTCGAGAGCTTTCTTGTTTTTCAGAGGTTCAAGTTATCAAAGTGGCCAAGGGCCTTCTCCATCCCAAAAATAAACAGGGGAGAAAGGTGGTTCAGACACAACATTTCCTGACGAGGAAAGAACTGACAACTCGATTGAGAGGACTTTTATCACCAGGGGGTAAAACCGATTAGAGTGATAGTGATGCAATATAAATATGAATGTAAATCAATAATGCATGATGTATGTATGTATATGCTGAAAAAACTGACGCGACATACAGACTAGTGGATGAACACAACTGGATACTCAGCCACTGCTGGGGACGAAGAAGTACCATTTGTTCAAGATAGCAATTCTACCTTGCTTATGAGAGATAGACCCTGTGGGGAACAACCGTTGGTCGGGCTTAGGAGATAAGAACTCTGCCAGGGATGTTAGATGGAATATTCGCATCTGACACAGCTGATCCTTCGTTCAGGCGTACCTATTTAGAAGGAGTACTTTGATTCTGTACTTTGAAGCTCAATTGCTTATGGAGAAGCGATCGATGTTCTTTCGATGTTCAATAGTCAAAAGGAAATGGACATCTTTATTTTAAAAGCAGAAAAAAGTTTGACAAGTAAATTCATTTTTGTTTTATTTCAAGAATCGTTGATCATATTAAAAATGTCATTCTGTAAAGCTAAAACAAATAAGATTTACAAACAAAAGCACTAGGGCTCAAATTTTATTGATAGGATGGAAATCAGCCAAACGCGTGATTCCATGGAGTATTTACAAAGTTAAAAAATGGTAATTTAAGGGAAAAGGGCTACATTGAAACATAACGACCGTTATCCTTCTACCAACTTTAATTCTGGGCATCCTGAGCTTCTGTCGAAGATGACCTTGACTGGAGTTTTCTCTGATGGATGGCATGACTGCTGAGGGATTCAACCTTATCAGACGTAGTTACTTGCCATTATCCCTAACTTTTGCCTGGATTGTACTTTGATATTTCCAATCTACCGGGATGATTTTTGATTATGTCTCTAATTTTTGCCTGGACCACCCTTTCGGGTTTTCAATCCACCGAGGCGTTTTTTTTATTTAGGTGAAGTATTTCTTGACTACGTCAACATTCGTGGGATATGCAAATTCCTCTCCATCCATGGTTGCAAGCCTCAAGGCACCGCCTGAGAAAGCTTTCTTGACCACATAGGGGCCATCATAATTCGGAGTCCATTTGCCCCGGGAATCAGTGACAAATAATTGTATCTTTTTTAGCACAAGGTCTCCTTTTCTAAAGACGCGAGGTCGGACCTTTTTGTCAAACACCTTCTTCATCCTTTGTTGATAGAACTGACCATGACATAGAGCCCCGCTATCCGCTTTTCTTCGATCAGATTCAGTTCGTCGTGTCGACTTTGACACCATTCATCCTCTGTTAGCTTAGCTTCCATCAATACTCGGATTGATGGGATCTCTACTTCTATGGGGAGCACTGCCTCCATGCCATATACTAGAGTGAAAGGGGTTGCCCCTATTGAAGTGCGGACAGATGTGCGATAACCGTGAAGAGCATAGGGTAGAATCTCGTGCCAATCTTTGTAGGTTACAACCATCTTCTAAATAATCTTCTTGATGTTCTTGTTAGCCGCTTCTACCGCTCCGTTCATCTTGGGTCGGTAGGGAGATGAGTTATGGTGTTCGATTTTGAACTCAACACAAAACTCTTTCATCATCTTGTTATTCAAGTTGGATCCATTATCGGTAATGATCTGGCTTGGAACACCATAACGGCAAATCATATTGTTTTTGATAAATCGGACCACCACTTGTTGGGTTACATTGGCGAATGACGCTGCTTCGACCCACTTGATGAAGTAATCAATGGCCACCAGGATGAACCGATGTCCGTTTGAAGCTTTAGGTTCAATCATGCCAATCATGTCGATTCCCCATATAGAAAAAGGCCATGGGGAAGAAAGAACTTTGAGATGCGCTGGCGGTACATGGATTTTGTCTGAGTATATCTGACACTTGTGACACTTCCTCATGTACTTGTAGCAATCGGATTCCATTGTCAACCAGTAGTACCCTGCTCTCAGAATTTTTATCGCCATTGTGTGTCCGTTGGCATGAGTGCCAAATGATCCTTCATGAATTTCTTTTATCAGTATGTCTGCTTCTGGTCTGTCTACACATCGAAGCAAGACTATGTCAAAGTTTCTCTTATAAAGTATATCACCGCTCAGGAAGAAGTTGCCTGCCAGACTTCTGAGGGTCTTACTGTCTTTTCTGGATGCCCCAGGCGGGTACTCTTGTTTCTGAAGGAAGCATTTGATATCGTGATACCAAGGTTTATCGTCTATGACTGCTTCGATCGTGAAGATGTAGGCGGGTCTTTCTAGGCGTATTATGTTAATCTAAGGTATGTCGTTACATTGACCTACACTAATCATGGAAGAGAGAGTAGCTAATGCATCAGCCATGTGATTTTCTTCACGAGGGATATAATGAAACTCGATTCTGTCGAAGAATGGTAACAACCTTCTCGCGTAGTCTTTATAAGGAATCAGTCCTGATTGGTATGTGTTCCAATCTCCTTTGATCTGATTGATAACCAGGGCTGAGTCCCCATATACATCCAAGTTCTTAATTCTCAAGGCAATCGCTTCTTCGAGACCCATGATACAAGCTTCGTATTCGGCCTCATTGTTTGTATACTTGAATGTCAGTCGGGCGGTGAAAGGAATGTGGGTACCCTGAGGTGTTATGATGATTGCCCCAATTCCGTTTCCATAATGATTGATAGCTTCGTCAAAGATAAGTCCCCATTGGGAACCTGGTTCTGGCCCTTCACTGGGTAACGGTTCATCGCAATCTTTCATTTTCAAGTACATGACATCTTCATCTGGGAAGTCAAACCCGAATGATTTTTGATCGTCAATCAGTTGATGAGCCAAATGATCGGCTAAAACACTTCCCTTAACGGCTTTCTGAGCATGGTACTCGATGTCGTATTCTAATAACAACATTTGCCAACGGGCAATCCTTCCCGTGAGAGCCGGCTTTTCAAAGACATACTTGATTGGATCCATTTCGGAGATTAACCAAGTAGTGTGACAAATTATATACTGACGAAGACGTTTGGCTGCCCAAGCCAAAGTACAGCAAGTTTTCTCAAGCATAGTGTACCGAGTTTCACAATCCGTGAATTTTTTGCTTAAATAGTATATGGCAGACTCTTTCCTTTTTGTTTCGTCTTGTTGGCCAAGTACACAACCCATGGAGTCTTCCATGACTGTTAAGTAAATGATCAGTGGTCTTCCTTCCACTAGAGGTGATAGAATTGGTGGGTTCAACAGGTATTCCTTAATAATGTCGAAGGCGGTTTGGCAATCTTCTGTCCAAACACAGTCCTGATTCTTTTTGAGTAATTTGAGAATCGGCGCACATATCGCGGTCATGAGGAATATAAATTTGGAAATATAATTCAAACGTCCCAGGAATCCCCTGACTTATTTTTCAGTCTTTGGAGAAGGCATTTGTTGAATGGCCTTGACCTTGTCAGGATCAACCTCAATTCCTTTTTGGCTGATGATGAACCCTAAAGGTTTTCCTGAGCAGACACCGAATGTGCACTTATTGGGATTCAAGCAGAGTTTGTATTTTCTCATACGCTCAAATAGTTTTGACAGGTGGGTCACATGCTCCTCTTCTGTTTTAGATTTGGAAATCATATCATCGATATATACCTTGATTTCTTTGTGTATCATGTCATAAAACAGAGTAGTCATGGCCCTTTGATAGGTTGCCTCGGCATTCTTCAAACCGAACGACATTACCTTGTAACAAAAGGTACCCCATGGGGTGATGAATGAAGTTTTCTCCATATCTTTCGGCACCATTTTGATTTGGTTATAGCCCAAGAATCCATCCATGAAGGAGAATACTTTGAACTTTGTTGTACTGTCTACGAGCATGTCAATGTGCGGTAAAGGAAAGTCGTCCTTCGGACTCGCTTTGCTCAGATCCCTATAGTCTACACACATTCTGACCTTTCCGTCCTTTTTTGAAACTGGTACTATGTTGGCTAGCCATTGAGGATATTCTGATGTGGCGAGGAAACCTGCGTCAATCTGTTTTTGTACTTCCTCTTTGATTTTGATGGCCATGTCCGGATGAGTCCGTCTTAACCTTTGTTTTACCGGCGGACATTCTGATCTCAACGGTAGATGATGTTCGACGATGCTGGTATCCAACCCTAGCATATCCTGATAGGACCAAGCAAATACATCGGGAAACTCTTTGAGAAGCTTTGTCAAACTTCCTTTGACAGTCGAACTGAGCAGTGCCCCAATCTTGACCTCTTTTTTCTCTTCTTCTGAACCCAAGTTGACCGTTTCCAACGGCTCTTTGTGAGGTTCAATGGACCTTTCCTCTTGTCTGAGTAATCGGGAGATCTCTTCTGGAATTTCTTCGTCATCTTCTTCTTCAGCCTCAAATACCGGGAATTCAAAGTTGGGAGAAGGCATTGGATCGTATGTTTCAATGGGGTTTAAAACAAGCAGTCTGCATGACGTGATGATTTATTTTTAGAAGAGATGGAGAGAATGCAAGAGTGTGTGCAGTGTATTTTCTGAAAATGACTTGTTTTTATTATTCGAGTTGTTTTTAGGATTACCATTTTCTGAAAAAAGAGAAAGGAGAAAACAACAATAAATGCGGAAATTACAGAACGAAGTTATTTTATTTATGATCTTGTCGATTCTTGAAACTACAGCCCTATAAAACAAAACTCATTCGCTTTGGGCAAAGCGAAGAGGGATATTTACAGAAAGTGAGCCCTGTAAAAACATCTGTTTCACCTGGGCAGGGTGAAAGGTTAAGATAAAGATGACAATTACTTCGACTTATGAATGACTTTTGGAACATTGACAGCAACCCATTGGCGGCGAACTCCTCGGTGAATCACAAAGTATGGTACCTTCCTTCTTGATTTGTCTTCAGAAATAACGCTGATTTCTGGTGGAGCAGGATCGTTGGAATCTGTCTCCCAGGCAGAGTTGTCGTAGGAGGATTCTTCTGTTATATCTTGCACAATGTTTGCACTCTTAGGTGGATCTCCCCATCCAGTTGGCTGGATGTCTTCGAGCCTGATACGAGAGCTTTCAGGAGCGGTGTACTTGACCAAGAAGTCATACTTTCCACTTGGTTATCTTAAGGTGTCCCATACTTCTTTGGAACTGGAGGAGTCATCTCTCTCGATGACGTTGACCTCGGGAAAAGCATAGTTGATGAACTCTAGTCTGGCAAGCTTTGCAAATTCACCGTTGTGCTGGATATTTTCAGAATTCCCTGAGTGTTGATCCCATGACATGGTGGGGATGTAGGTATTCTTTTCAATGATGCTCAGCTGATATGCATCGTTCGTTCGAATCTTTTGTCCTGAGTCTCCCGGGTACGGCTGCCAGATAGGCAAGCCATCCATTGGGCCATAATAGTTGTGGTCAAAGCTGTCTTACATCAGAGTTTCCTCCTCTAATGAGTTTGGCGGAGCACGACATCCTTCCGGATCACAATCTCCGTATATCATCTTGACATCTGATCTTGGTATATATCTCGGACTCTGTGCGGGATAGCAAAATGGTGTATGCGTTTCTTCCCGAGACATATAACCGTCATCGTTAAGATAGGACTTCCACTCTTCATCTGTATCAGAGGAATCTCCCTCGTTGATGGTATGTACTTCTTAAGACACTGGGTGAAGGAAACCTCCACTATGGAAGAAGTTCTTAATGGGATGAAGACTCTCATCGTTAGTAGCTGTCTGGGCACAATTTGAAGAAAAACCAAGACCTTTCTTCGCTTTATTATCAGTAGGAATGACAAGTTGTCCCCATCCCTTTGCATTGTTACTTTTAATCACTTCGAGAGCATCTCTGTACGAGGAAATCAACGTTCCTCTTTCTGACTGATTGTCGTTGCTCACCGAAAGTGCTTGGAACTGGGTTCCAACAACCTCCTCTGGTTCTACACAAGTGGACAACGATAAGTTACTCACGATCAAGGCTTGTTCTCCACAGACTGTGACTAGTTGGTTGTTCTTGATGAACTTTAACTTTTGGTGAAGCGTCGAAGTGACTGCCCCAGCCTCGTGTATCTAAGGTCTTCCCAACAAACAATTGTATATTGCTCGGATGTCCATGACCTGGAAAGTGACTAGGAAAGTGTGAGGACCGATAGTTATGGGAAGGTTGACTTCGCCGATAACCGTTTTTCTGGACCCGTCAAATTCTTTGACGATGACCTCACTGCCTCTCATCGGAGATCCTTTGAATGATAGTCGCATTAGAGTGGACTTCGGCATCACGTTTAGAGCTGATTTGGTGTCTACCAGTATGCTGGCTAAAGCATCGTCCTGGCAGTTGACTGTAATATTGAGTGCCCTATTATGATTTGGGCCCTCTTCTGGCAGTTCCTCATCACTGAATCCCAAGTTGTTGCAGGAAGTGATGTTGGAGATGATGTTGTCGAATTGTCTTATTGTTACATCCTGTTCCATAAAGGCTTGCTCAAAGACTTTCTGTAGAGCTTCTCTGTGAGCTTCGGAATTGAGTAAAAGTGATAACATTGAGATTTTTGAAGGAGTTTGCAACAGCTAATCAACAATGTTGTATTCACTCTTCTGGATGAGCTTCAGCCTCTCATCGCTGTTCTTTGAAAGGTTGGGATCACTGGATTGACCGACTGGTTGATCAGGAACTTCCGTTTGAGGCTCCTTTTCTCTGGTAGGTTCTCCAACTCCTCGGTTGAAGATTCGGCTGCTCCGTGTTACTCGACTGATGTCTGCAATATTCACGACGGAGGGTAATGGAATTTCCTTTCCATTCTCAATTGTTGTTGCACCATATTTGTAAGGGATAGCGTTAGTTGATTCATACGGTAATGGTCCCGGTAGATATATAACTACAGGAGCCTTCAGATTCTTCTGACCATTGTAAGTAATTTCAATCAGTTCTTGGTAGGGAACTTTGGATTCGTCAAGTAAAGGGATGATGGTACAAACATCTTTGGTCCTCTTATGATCAGAGATTACGACAACATCTTTGATTCGATCAGCGACAAAGTCTGGCATCGAATTGGTTGACCCAGAACTTGGACACAGTCGAATCTCTTTGTGGCCCACCTGACTCTGAAGGACTGCTCGCACGAGGTAACATCCTTGATTATCTTCAGAGCAAATTCTACAGCGCTCATAGTTGTGTGGTGGTACCCGGCCACGTCTGCTTTGTATGTAGTGTAACCTCACTAGATCTATTTCCATTGAACGAACATCCTGACTTTGATGCCAAGTAGGGTCCCCGTTAATCATACTGACTTGTTGTGTGTCTTCGTCTAAATAGATCGGAAGCCACCAGTGATTTAACAAGTGTTGCAAAGTTCTTTGAACGAGAGCACATCCTTGGTCGCCCTCACGACATCCCTTACAGTTCTGATAATTATGTAAAGTCAGAAAATTGAGCTGGACCTGCTTAGCATGTAACTCTACCAAGCTGGTATTCATCAAGCGAATATCAAAGATTTGAATCATATTCACTTGATACTGATTTCTATCGCGGTAATCCTGAATCCATCTAAGATCCATCTGACGCTGGAGGGCCTCTTGTACAAAAGAGCATCCCTGATCGTTTACCGAGCAGATCAGACAGGAATCGTAGTCGTGTCGTGGCAGATTATGAGGTTGGCTTTGCCTTGAGTGCATTGCCACCAAGTTGACATTCACTGCCAGAATGTTGCGGTTCTGAATGATGTTGGAATTCGTATAAGTCATGTTGGCTTCACGAATTCGGTGATCCTGGATCCATCCGAGATCCAACTATTCCTGTAGAGCTGATTGCACCATAGAACATCCTTGATTGTTTTTAGAGCAGATATCACACTGGTGATAGTAATGAGATGGTACGTGCCCATATCCGCTCTGTCTACGATGCATTTTGACCAAGTTGGCCCTCAATAAGAGTACATCATGAATTTGATAGTTGTGGTTAGATTCTCCCTCTATCAAATTTACTGCAGCCTTTTCATGTTGAGGCAACGGGTTCGTCTGAACATTTGGATTTGAAGCTGAGATAGTTTTCTATGTTATACCCTGGTCCTCCTTGGTGGTAAGGGCAAGTTTGATCCTCCGGTACTGTAAAAGGAGCCCTGGTTTGGATGTGCCCTTTGACCAGTAATAATGGAAACAGTTCTCCGTACAACATGGGTATAGGGTCGAACCCTGGTGGTCGCGTTGTACAGTTGTTGTTGTACTGAGGACGAGCCTGCTGAAGAGGCTATTGTGTCCTTTGATGATATGGTTGTTGATTAGGTTGGCTTTGAACAACCTGAGGTTGATACGTTGGAACAGGCGTAGGGTTGATAGCAGGAGTTACAGCTGCTACTGGTTGGTACCGTCGCCTTTGCTTTCAGAGAGAGATATTACCAATATCTTGCTCTTTTTTCTTAGGGAGAGCATTACCATATCTTTTGGTACTGCTTGATGGTCAAACGTCTTTAACTAAACGTCCTTCTCGGACTGCTTCCTCGAGACGAACTCCCATGCCCACCATCTCAGTGAAGTCACTGGGCGCATTGGCGACCATTCTGTCGTAGTAAAATGAGCTCAAGGTTTTCAAAAAGATCTTTGTCATCTCTTTTTCCTCAAGAGGTGGACAAATCTGGGCAGCAATTTCACGCCATCTCTGAGCATATTCCTTAAAAGTTTCCTTGTCCTTCTGCGACATTGCTCTGAGTTGATCTCTGTCTGGTGACATGTATAGGTTATACTTATACTGCTGAACGAAGGCAGCGCCAAGATCTCTGAAAGTGACGATCTTAGTGCGGTTTAATCCCATGTACCATTTGAGTGCGACACCGGTTAAACTATCATGGAAATAATGGATCAGTAGCTTTTGGTTCTCTGTCTGAGTTGACATCCTCCGAGCGTACATCACCAGATGACTTTGAGGGCAAGAGTTACCCTTGTATTTTTCAAATTCGGGCACCTTGAATTTGTGCGGAACTTTCACATTGGGGACCAAACAAAGGTCTGCGGCGTCCTTTCCGAATAGATCCTGACCGCGAATGGCTTTCAGTTCTTTCTGCATCTCCAGGAACTGCTCCTGGAATTCCCTCATTCTCTCGTCCATACTTTCGTTTCCACCAGACGGTATCTGGGAATCTGCCCTTCCGGGACAGTGTGTACCACGGGTTGTGGTATAGTCATTACGGCAGTGACTCTTGGTACTTCCCTCTCCCGAAGTTTGTAACCCTCATGAGGCTCTGTCATGCCCCTGGCATCATCGCTTTCCCGAAGTTTGTAACCTTCAGGCCCAGCGGTTCCTGCTGCAGTTTCCGGATCTTCCGTGATCGGTTGAATATATCCTTCCGGGATATAGTTGAGTGGCATGCCCCAGGGACGATCTTTAGGCATGGTATATCGAGGATCATACTTTTCCACTATGGGTGTTGATGTGATCTCTGAGATCACAGTCCATTGCTGTTGCATCTGGGCTGCTGCCAGAGCTTGCATATCGTTGTGAAGCTTTCTCAGATCCTCTTTCAGAGCGTCGAGTTATTTTCTCAACTCTCTGTTCTCTTCCTCGAGATTATCCATTTTCTTTTGTTGACTGGCCCGAGTATTATACAAATGAGACAGTTTGACTCTAGAATCGAGACACAAACGTGAGATCCGTAGGTAAGAAGAATGTGTTATGTGAGAATGATGAATGATATGCAATGATTATATTATATTTATTTCTTTTTGTTTAATCAAAATAAACTTCGACAATTGGATTGCAACTATCAAACAGTGGGGAAACCCCGTTTTATTGAATTCAAAGATTGCAAAATGGAAATACAGTAATTTACATAGTACTGTAAAAGGAAATGTCGAAGCTAATGGATCCTGAGTCCTCTCTAAAGAGAGCTCAGGTGCTGGTTCTGGTATTTTCCTTTTCTTTGACCGGGGCTCTCGAGCCGTTGTCGGGTTGTCATTCCTTTCCCAAGTGAAAAGAGCGAGCAAATTCCTTTGGCCATCTTGGTTTTCTACAGCATGTTGCTCTAAAATCTCGATCAGAGTATCCTTTTCTTTTAACAGTTGATGTATTTTTTTACACTCCACATTGAGAATACGGTACTTGTTCTTCCAAGACTTCTTCTCCTGTTGAACTCTGTTGAGAGTAACCTGAAGTTTTTCTGTATCAGACATAAAATAAAGGACATGGTCCCTTAACGGAAGAACTTCCTGACGAGGGTAAGACATCCTCAGCTTGAGAGCTCTAGTTTGTAGCCAGTGGAGATAAGGTTCCACAGAGACACAGTCTGGTTTCCCTAGAGACTCTCTTCCTTTCCTATGAACATGTTTCCAGGCATGCACTATTTCTGTCTTTAGTGCTCTGTCATTTTCTCCTTCCTTGAAGAAAAGACCTTCCAGATGAGCATTACGCGGGACATGCCTCATCGGGTATCCGAATTGACGACGAACTAAAACTGTATGATAATTGATTCCTCCTTTAGTTCCTATGAGGGGTACATTTGGGAAGTTTCCATAATGGTCAATGATTCTTATCCCGTCATAGATTCTATTGTACCAGTCGATGTCAGAGTTGGTAAGAGACATGATTCTCTGCGACCAACGTAAAGTATTCTTAGGATCCCAAAATGCAGCAGACTTGGGTAAGTGGGAAATGAACCATTTGTACAGCAGGGGTACACAGCAGGTGATCATTCCTCCACTGTACAAATTCCTTAAATGTACAGAATGATAAGCATCTGCAACCAGAGTTGGTACAGGGTTTCCAATCAAAAATATCTTGATGGCATTAATATCTACGAAGTTATCGATGTTGGGAAACAAAAATAACCCGTAGGTGAGCAAAGCAGAGGGCTTTCTTTATCAAAAACTGGGCAGGTAAACCTTGGATTCCACCCTTAGTGGTCATGTGAGTCCTAACTTCTGACTCATCCAAATAGATTGCTCTTGCGATGGTTTGATCCTTTGGAATTTCTTCCAGTCCAGAAAAGGGAGCTTGGTCAGTGATATGTAAATCAGTCAGGTGAGAGTATTCCTCCAGCATTGGTGCTAGTTGATAATCCGGGAATGTGAAATAGTGATAGACCGGATCGTAGAACTGAATGAGCGTAGCCAGTATTCCTTCAATTATATGGACCCTTAACAGAGACAACAGTCCTCCGTACTTAGCTCTGAAAGCATCAGGGTTGGTGATCATCCTTGCCAGATCTCTCAAATCCTCTAGTTTTGGAACCTTGAAGATGTACTTGTGAGTCTTCCTTCTACCGAAATCCATAACGCAATCTCCTTTCTCTGATATTTGCAATCATTGTCTTAGTTTAATTTGAAAAAGAGAGAGTAGAAGAGAAGATTTTTTTTATTAATGTTTTTTAATGAAATGAATGCATGAATGTAGCACATAAAAAGATAGAAAAAACATGGGGTCAAAGGTTCGGTGTCATGAAGCCATGGCTCTACCCATCCCCAAGGTTATACTGGTGATTTTTTGTACCTGTCCTCACAATCATTGACCCCTCTTGGGATAACAACAACATGCTGGTTCACCCGAGCGAGCTGTAGTATCTTAGAGTAATCTCAAATGAGGGTAGTATAGCGTGACAACTATTTCTGATAGCTTCCACACTACAAAATAGTAACATGGTTTCAGTCTACTAAAATCCTCAGCTTCTCAGATAACCCAATCGAACAATCTTCTTTCAACAACCGAAGTCGTATAGGCATTGAATCCGCAAAGGGTATCTCCACTGATTCAATGGTCAACCGGGACCTATTATTTGGGAGTCACTCCCTGTAAGATTACCCGTCTAGTGCCATCACTTATCTTAGGTGTATACTCAATCTTTCCAGATGCGACATCACTCGCAGTCCCATTAGCAGAAAAATAAACACGGATATCAATTAGGAAAAGCGATATATATATATATATATTCATTCCTAAAACTAACATCCTAGACCTCTTAAGAGCTATAATCCTAGTCCTATACAGACAATGACTCCCCAGCAGAGTCGCCATTTTCCTGTAGCGAGCGATTTTTGTCGGTGACGCGACCACCTTATCGCTGAAGTTTGGGTTTTCTCCTCGAGGAGAAATGGTGCTACTTTCTAATTTTTTATTTATCCAATGAAGCTGGAAGGGAAAGGAAAGCTATCTAAAACTAACCTTGCACGCGAATGTTTAACTTAACAAACCCTTTAAGAGATTCGGGGAGTCGGGGTCAGGTTATACAATGGGTAGTTGTCAATTATCCATCCTATATGTGGTTATCAACAGGATATTAGATTTAGGTTTCGCTTTGTAATTGATAGTGTTTATTTGTTAATAGGTTGGGAATGTTTCTTGGAAAAGTGTGACAGGGAGAGTGAGTTTTGTTTTCTGTGGAAAATGATGATGATGATGGCTTAAGGTATGAAACCTAAAGTTTTAATTGACATGAAGGTACAGGACCTAGGGTTTTGGATTGGTATGCTCGCTAAGATTTCGCAATCTTATGCCTACGTATTCCCATTTAAACGAAACAGGGAAATCAGAGTAATCGTAGTTCCTCCTATTCTAAGGGAGGAAAATGACGTTTTGGTGTCTTGTTCAAAGCCCAAGATTGAAGCTAAAAGAGTATTTGTGTCTTGTTGAAAGCCCAAGATTGAAGCTAAAAGGGTATTGAGAGGGAATTTGTTATCTCTAAAGAGAGATTGTTGACTTTTGTGGGCCTTGATCAAAGCACAAGGTTAATGCTAAAAGGTTAATTGATTTGGCTAGGGGATTTCTTTATACAAAGCCTAAGAGGAGGCTGGATTAGATTGACTCAACAAGAGAGTGTTTTATCTGTCTTGTACAAAGCCCAAGATTGAGGCTAAAAAAAGAGACTGACTCTTTGGGGATATCATTATACAAAGCCTAAGAGGAGGCTAAAAAAGGGTTTTGACCCCATCAGGGAGGTCTATATGTGTCTTGTACAAAACCCAAGATTGAGGCTGGAATGAGTTTGACTCTTGCTGGAGAGTATTATCTGTCTTGTACAAAGCCCAAGATTGAGGCTAAAATGGGAAATTTAACTCACTCTGGTAAGGATGTGTCTTGTACAAAGCCCAAGATTAAGGCTGCAATGAGTTTGACTCTGCTTAAGGAAATTATTCCTCAAAGCCTAAACGAAAGCTGGGAGGAAATGACTCAGCTGGGGAAGATATCTGTCCCCAGTTTAAGAGAGGGAAATTTATGTCTTGTACAAAGCCCAAGATTGAGGCTAAAAGGGTTCTGACTCAACAAGAGAGTGTTTTTATCTGTCCTGTATAAAGCCCAGGATTGTGGCTGAACAAGCTGGAGAACTTGAGAGGAGGCTAGCTCCTACTAAGGGGGAAATCTTTATACCAAGCTTTGGATAAAGATCGACTCAACAAGAGAGTATTTTTATCTGTCTTGTACAAAGCTCAAGATTGAGGCTAAAAAAGGTTGACTCAACAAGAGAGTCCGAAAAGGTGATTGACTCAACAAGAGAGCCTGGAAAGGTGGTTGACTCAACAAGAGAGTCTGAAAGTTGATTGACTCAACAAGAGAGTCTTTTATACTCAATAAGAGAGTGATTTGCTGTCTCGTACGAAGCCCGAGATTGAGGTAAAAAGGGTCTTAACTCAACAAGAGAGGCTGAAAAGGTTAGCTCCGCTGGGGAGAATCATTTGTACAAAGCCCAAGAGGAGGCTGACTTCGCTGAGGAAGGATCATTATACAAAGCCTAAGAGGAGGCTAGCTTTCCGCTGAGGAAAGGTCCTTATACAAAGCCTAAGAGGAGGCTAGCTTTCCGCTGAGGAAAGGTCCTTATAAAAAGCCTAAGAGGAGGCTATCTTTTGCCGGGGATAATTGAGATCCTCAAGCAGGTCTAAATGGGGAATCAACTCTTGCTGAGGGTTACAGAAGAGTTGAGATGTCAGATACCCCGAGGTTCTGATTTGAGATAGTGTTGACCCTGGTCGGGGAACTCTCATGAGAGAGGCTGAGTTTCTACTAGAGATTGATCCAGAATTCCCAAGGTTTCTTCTGATAGTTGTAAGGAACTTGAGAATGTCTTTGAGACTCAAGGGGATTAGACTATCCAAGTCTACTGGTGTGGAAGAGTTTTATCTTTTGTATGATGCCTCCAAGAGGAGGTAAAGGCATTAAAGGATGAGAATCAACCCTAAAGTGGCCTGAGGTCTGACACTGGAAAGACTGCTCTAGCAAAGGATGACTAAGTTCTATCTTATACCTTTAAGAGGTCGTCAGGGTCCTTGTACTAAGCCCAAGAGAAGGCATGAGAACTTCTAAGAAGCCGAAGGGTCCTTGTACAAAGCCCAAGAGGAGGCGGGGATGCTTTTAGGAAGCCTGTGGGTCCTCAAACCAAGAGAAGTTCAAGAAATGCAATTCACAGAGAAGAGATCATTCCAGGAAAGTTTGAGGGTTTGGAAGAAACTCAAGAGATGCTATTCAAAGAGAATAGATCAACTCTGGGGAGTAGAATTTCTTTGACAATTTCTAAGGGTGACCGTCTGAGAAAAGGTTCACCGAGAATATTGCCTTTCTCTTTATTCCATATTGTTTAACCCCAAGAGAAGGGAAGACTGTATCTGGAAATCCTATGGGGGATCTAGTTTTGTTTGTATTTAAGAGTGACCAACAGGCTTTACCTAGTTCTAGACCTAGTTGTCGGGGAAAACTCTAAATAACTATACTAGTATATATACAGTTGATATATGACAAGTATTTTAAAAGGTATGAAAGAAGACTAACCACGCGCAGCTTCCCACAATACAGTTATATATATTTGACATATATTTAAAAGAATGAAAGAAGACTAACCATGCGCCGCTTCACAAAATACAGTTATATATATATATATATATATATATATATATATATATATATATATATATATATATTAAAGCGAGTAAATGAAAGCTATTAAAACTTACAGGTGAGCGAGCTTCCATGCTATATTGTTAGTTGTTCAGAGAAATTAAAGAAAATTTTGATAACAACTGTATATTTAAACCTAAATCAAAAGGGAATTGTTTGTGAAAAATTGTCGGGGCTTATACTCAAGGAGAGGCCCAAGGTTTGAACAGTGATTGTATTGTTGCTTTGAATATCGTATCGGGACTTATACAACGCCTGAGGCCCAAAAAGTTTTGGTTAAAATGGGATTTGGGTCTTACACTCTATTAGAGGCCCAAAAAGTTTTTGTATAAGAGACGGGGCTTACAACTCAGGGAGATGCCCGGTTAATTTTGAAAAGGAGACGATCGCGCCGTTGTTTTGAAAATATACAGAGGGACTTATACAATATGTGAGGCCCAAAACTGTTTATTTACAAAGGGGTTGGGTCTTACACTCTATTAGAGGCCCAAAAAGTTTTCAAGAAAAGGAATGAGACTTATAGCTCGAGGAGAGGCCCAAAGTTATTTGTTTGAAAAATGGCGATCGCGCCGAGGTTTGACAGCACAATGGGTCTTATACAATGACCGAGGCCCAAAAAGTTTTGGTTTTCAAAAGGGGTTGGGTCTTACACTCTATTAGAGTCCCAAAAGTGTTTGAAAAAGATTTGTTGGGGTGAAAATCAAAGAAACCCTAATTTCATTTTCTTTTAAAAGTAATCATTTTAAAAATGAATAAAATGACAAAAATACCAAATAAGTCTAAATAAACTACTTGTGATTTTTGGTTAAGGTTTGAAAAATGAGGTTTTAATCACAAGATGATTTAGAACTCATTTGATTTTGATTTTCAAGATGAATATTCATTTTTAAAAGGTTTAAAAACAATAAAAATGAATTTATTTACAAAAATACCAACTATATTAAATAAATAATATAAATCTGATTTTTTTGTGGAATAAAATATTTTAACATTTTTGTAATTTTTTTCAAAAAGAACCAATAAAAAATAATTAAAATTGAGAGAGTTATTAATTTTCCAAATCATTTAAAAATAACATGAAAAATAATAAAAATGGAATAAGTGATAAAAAAGAGGATCTAGGGCGAGGGGGATTCGAACCCCAGACCTCTCGCTTGCCAATACTCACAAACCAGCTGATCAACCACTGGGGCGCAATGCCAATTCATTAAACATATGGCAAATGAAAAATATAGAGAACTTGGTTTGAAAACCTGAAGAATGGCGCCATGGCCATCTTCTTCCTTGGGCCAGATGCGTGAAGCTCTCTATCTCACTCATTTCTCAACCATTTGACATGATTCAAACACCTAATTCATACGTTTTTTTAACAAGGAACATGATGGAAATATTTGATTTCATTTATTTTTTGTGTGTAGCAAGTTACATCAACATGAGTGTATGAACCCTAACTTTGCAAAAGCAATCGAGCTGACATGTTTGTGAGTGTTATGGTCTAATTTTTTGAGGAGAAACACTCAACATATGACAATAAGCAATTGGCAAAAGTATCATACGAGGAAATATGTATGGATCATGTTATGAGAGTTTAAGGCTTACCTTGCTGCAAGAAGAATTGGAACTATGCACAAAGTGCGTTCCAGAAGTAATTTAATGACCTCTACAACTTCAATGGATGTTATGAAGTGGATTGCAAGCCTTAGAACACTTTGAAAATCTTTGGATCAAGTTGTGGTATCCCAACTGCATAAGGGCTAGGTTGAAGATTGAGATTTTGATTCAGGTGTTTCAGAAGTGGTTTAGGTGTTTGGACAGCTTCTATACATCATGTGTGATGTGTTAGAAGTGATGGTTTGAGTTGCTTGGCTCTGCAACTCAAAACCCGATAGCACTTGCTCAAGAACAAAGAAATTTGGCACTTAAGGAGAGAATGAGAGAAAGCAATGTTGTAGGCTGCTTTGGTGTAGTTTGAATGATCAGTTAAGACCTCTATTTATAGTGGAGGAGTTGTGTTGAAGTGGTTCTCTTGAAGCTCGGAGGATAAGGCCATGGTCCAATTGTCTTGGCTTGGCATAAATGCCTCTTGCACTAGGTGTAGCAGCTGCCCCAAATAGATCGGCTATGTATTGACCGATTCCATATTCCTCAGTCATTTTAATTGTTGTTTAATTAGAGAACTTGATCGAGGAGAGTGAGAATCTTGAAAGTGCACTATTCCACATTAATTCCCTTTGAATTCAAGGTATATATGCCAAAAACTCATCAATTCTCAAGGACAAGCCCTTGGCATTTCAGTCCAAGTTTGTTGGTTGGATCAGATGCATTGTGATCATATTGGATGAACTTGGCATGGTGATCCTTGGCTTTGACTCAAAAATCGTGTAAAGTAAGAAAACATGCAAACTGGTTTTTTCATGACAGCCTTGCCATGGTGTTTTGCAAAGCCATAATCCTTGGCTCAAGCTGAGTTGTTTCATGCCAATAAGTTCCTTGGATTGTAGGCAATATGGACAACAACTTTGATGTTTACATCTTGAATTGATTCAGCCTAAAACTATGTGAAACAACCCTCCAAGTTTTGGTGTTTCATTTGAAATCTGCCTTGAACAGAATTTTTCATAGTGTTGGAAAAAGATGCATTTTCATGTTTTTAGTGATTTTGATCCAATCATAACTTGAAATCTATGAGGAATTGGAATGAGGTGTAGTTGACACTTTTGAAGTATGCCATGAGAGCTACAAATCCCTCTTTGGACCATCCAAAATGGTTGCTTGGATCTCAAGTTATGATCCTTGGAAGTTGGTACCCTAGCCACTTTGTTCCATAACATAGAAAAATTCTAAGTTTTTATAGTTACCCCTTTTACAAGTTATCCCACTTTCTTTGATTTTTCTTGATGAATGATGATTCAAATCACATATTAACATTGTCTTAGGGCTGAGGAACCATAATTATGAAAAATCTCAAAAAGTCAAACTTGACTTTTGTGCACAGTTGACTTTTTATTAGATGAATTCCAAACTGTGCGATCCTTTGTGAAACCAAGTCCTTGACCTAAATCAAACTTGATGGATATGTTCCATAGGTGTTATAGGGTGTATTGAATCATGTCCCAAGGTTTGGGAGCATGTCTGAGTCAAAAGTCAAAGGTACAGTTGACTTTTTCCTCAAAACCCTAATTGTGGTCCTGATGAAATTGAAGCTTGTGGATCAAGCTTCTTGGATCAATACATTATTGCAAATGGATCAATGTGGTTTATTTGAGACCCTCAAATCATGTCTTGAGGTCTTGGCTCATGTTTTGTCCCAAAAGTCAACTTAGAGGTGAATTAGGTTAAGAAACCCTAATTCCTGATTTTTGGTGAATGCATCCCCTGAGGTCAAATTGACTTGATGATTGGGTTTATGAGGTCCCTTAAAGTATCTTGGGTTGTGCTTTGAAGCAATGGCTCATGCCCAGATGAAAATTTTCATCTGGAGGCCCTGATCGACCAAAACCCTAATTTGGTGACACTAGCGATCTTGAGGCTTAACCCACTTGGAATACTGTAACCTTGTGCCTGATTCTTGATGTGGGAGTCCTCTTGATCCTTTATGTGTGCTGGAGAGGTTAGAAAAGTTGAAGATCATGTCATTTCTTGATTGATCCTTTGTCTAAGGCTCTAAGAGGGCTTGAAACCCTAATTCTTAATTGTAGTAAATGCTCAACAATCCTTGAGGAGAGTGATGAGGCATGAAGGTACATCCATATTGTGATGATGATTTGCACCATGATGGGCAATCTTAGTGGTCAAAATTTGGGGTATGACACTGATGAGAGCGACTGAGCTTGAACTTCTACTTGAATTCCTTGGTGTAGGTAACAACCCTTCTGACACGGAGAAATGCCTTTTGTCCCTAACTTTTGCTTAGACCGCATTTTTGGGTTTTCAATCCACCGGGACACTCATTTTTGCCTAGACCGCCCTTTCAGGTTTTCAACCTAGCGAGCTCTTTCTTTTTTATTAAATCCCTAACTTTTTCCTGAGTCTCCTTCATATGTTATGACCCATCGGGATACCCTTTTTTTTGCCTAAGTCGCCATTTTTGGTTTTCGACTTAGCGGGCTTTTTAGGCGTAATATTTTCTTACTGTGTCAGCATTTACAAGGTGTGAGAGTTGTTCACCATCCATCGTTGTAAGAATTAGGGAACCTCCTGAGAATAGTGCCTTTACCATAAATGAGCCTTCACAATTAGGCGCCCATTTTCCAAGTACATCCCTTTGAGATGGCAAGATCTTTTTTAGCACAAGTTCTTCTTCATGGAATTCACGAACAACGGACCTTCTTATCAAATGCCCTTTTCATCCTCTTCTGATACAAATGACCATGACACATCGCAGTCAATCGCTTCTCATCAATGAGGTTGAGCTGATCATATCTTTCTTGGACCCACTCTGCTTCATCAAGCTTGGTTTCCATCAGAATTCTCAAAGACGGTATCTCTACTTCAATGGGAAGAACGACATCCATCCCATGCAAGGCAAATGGTAACATCTCATGCCAATCCTTATAAGTCTTGACCATTTTCTGCAGGATCTTTTTGATGTTCATTTAGCAGCTTCGACAGCTCCATTCATCTTGGGATGGTAAGGTGAAGAATTGTGATGTTCAATCTTGAAACTATCACACAACTCCTTCATTGTCTTGTTGTTCAAATTTGTTCCATTATCTGTTATGATCCTATTTGGAATTCCATAACGACAGATAATTTGGTTCTTGATAAAACGGGCAACCACTTGCTTGGTCACGTTGGTGTAGGAGGCAGCCTCAACCCACTTTGTGAAGTAGTCAATAGCCACTAAGATGAACCGATGACCATTAGAAGCTTTTGGCTCAATTGCCCGAATCATGTCAATGCCCCACATAAAGAAAGGCCAAGGTGATGACAACACATTCAACAATGTTGGAGGTACATACACCTTGTTAGCATAAATTTGGTATTTGTGGCCTTTTCTGGCATATTGGATGCAATCAGTCTCCATAGTCAACCAATAATACCCAGCCCTCGAGATCTTCTTAACCATGGCGTGCCCATTGGCGTGAGTGCCAAATGCTCATTCGTGAATGTCGTGAATCAACAGGTCTGCTTCTTGTTTGTCAACACATCTTAGCAAAACCATGTCATGATTTCTTTTGTATAGCACATATTACTGAGGAAAAACTTGGACGACAATTTCCTCAAAGTCTTCTTGCCAAGAGTTGGAGCATTAGCGGGATATTCTTAGTTCTTTAGGTAATTTCTAATTTCATGAAACCATGGTTTCCCATTCACCTCTTCTTCAATTAAATGGCAGTAGGCTGGCTCAGTCTTGCGCTCAATTCTGATCAGGGGTGCCTCATTGACAAATCTGACTTTCCACATTGAAGCTAACATGGCTAAAGCATCAGCTATGTGGCTTTCTTACCGCAGAACATGACGGAAAGTGATCTCATCAAAGTATTAGATCATCTCCACAATGTAAGCACGGTACAGGATCAACTTCTCATCTCTAGTTTCCCATTCACCTTTGACTTGATAAATATCCAAAGCAGAATCTCCACTGACTTCCAAAATCTTGATTCTGAGATCAATAGCTGCTTCCAACCCTAAAATGCATGCTTCATATTCAGCAATGTTGTTTGTGCATTCAAAACATAATCTGGCTATAAACGGGGTATAACCACCATCAGGGTTCATCAACACAGCACCTACATCATGTCCACTGAAGTTAGAAGAACCATCAAACATCATCTTCCATCGAGAACTAGGTTCAGGACCTTCATCGGGGCCTGGCTCTTCACAGTCTTTTTTTATTAGCATAATGTCTTCATCTGGAAAATAAAACTTGAGAGACTCATAGTCTTCAAAAGGCTGATCTACAAGGTAATCTGATAAGACACTTCCTTTGATAGACTTTTGAGTGACATACTGAATATCATATTCTGACAAGAGCATGTGCCAACGGGCAAGTCTTTCGCTTTGAGCAGGTTTCTCAAAGATATACTTTATTGGGTCCATTTTTTAGATCAACAAAGTAGTATGACATATCAGGTATTGCCTCAAACGTCTAGCGGCCCATGCTAAAGCACAACAAGTCTTTTCCAACAGTGAATAACGAATTTCGTAATCAGTAAACTTCTTGCTCAACTAGTAAATGGCATGCTCTTTGCGCCCAGATTCATCATGTTGGCCTAAAACACAACCCATTAATCCTTCCAATATAGTCATATACATGAAGAGAGGTCTCCCCAGAACAGGTGGGACCAGGATCAGTGGTTCTTGCAAATAACTTTTGATTTTGTCAAAGGCCTGCTGGCAGTCGGAATTCCACTCTACAGTCTGGTCTTTGCGAAGCAGCTTGAAGATCGGCTTACAAGTGGGAGTCATATTAGAGATAAACCTGGAGATATAATTCAAATGACCAAGAAAACCTCTCACTTGAGACTCAGTTTGCGGAGCTAGCATCTATTGAATAACTCTCACTTTGTCAGGGTCTACCTTAATTCCTTATTGACTAACGATAAAACTGAGCAACTTACCTGATCTAACACCGAAGGTACATTTGGCGGGGTTCAACCTCAATTGATATTTCTGGAGTCTTTTGAACAGTTTCAGAAGGTGATCCAAATGGTCCTCCTCACTCTGGGATTTAGCAATCATATCATCAACATATACCTCAATCTCCTTATGTATCATGTCATGGAAAAGAGTCACCATAGCTCTCTGATAAGTTGCCCATGCATTTTTCAAACCGAAGGGCATGGCCTTGTAGCAATATGTTCCCTAAGGAGTGATGAACATAGTTTTGTCCATATCAATAGGATCCATTCTAATCTAGTTGTACTCGGAGAAACCATCCATAAAGGAGAAAACTGCAAAACGGGCTGCATTATCCATGAGAGTGTCAATATGCGGCAGAGGGAAATCGTCTTTTGGACTTGCTTTGTTAAGATCGCTATAATCCACACACATTCGCACTTTACCATTCTTTTTTATCACAGGCATAATATTGGCCACCCATTCAGGGTATTTTGAGACTGCCAGAAATCCTGCATCAAGTTGTCGTTTGACCTCATCCCTGATCTTGAGAGCCATGTCAGGTCTACTTCTTCGGAGTTTCTGTTTCACTGGCGAGCATTCGGGCTTGAGTGGTAGTTTATGAACTACTATGTCTGTATCCAAACCAGGCATGTCCTGATAAGACCATGCAAACACATCCACATACTCTTTGAGAAGCTTTACCAAACGTTGTCTAATTTCTGCCCCAAGCACTGCCCCAATCTTGATTTCCTTCTTGTCCTCATCGGTACCAAGATTGAAGATGTCAACTTGTTCCTCATGTGGTTGAAGATCCGTGTACTCGTACTCACACATTTCTGCCAAATCATCCGGGACCTCACAATCTTCCTCTCCTTTATCCTCAGCTTGATAAATGGGTGAATTAAAGTCAATGGTGAAAGTAGGGTCATCGAATACAATAGGTTTGTGGATTATTCTGCATGGTGGAGGGACTTATTTTATTGAGATGCACAAAATCAAATGTAAGAAGAAATATTCTTGGTAGTTTTGAAAAAGATTGCCATTTTTCCTTAAAAGCAAAAATAGTAAATGAAAATAAAAGAGTTTAACAAAACATCTTCATTGATTAATAAAATTTGAAAGCGGTGGCCCATACAAAATAGTCCAATAGACTTAGGCACGACTATGGAATTGAAAACAATTAACAAAAACAAAACATATTACTCTAGCACAGGGAACAACACAGGGATCTCAATAGCTTCCTAATTGCATAGTGCGGTGTCACACTGAAATACCAAGTGGTTGATATCCTCTTCTTCTGCATCTTCTATCACGGCATTAACCTGATATCCTTTGCTGACAAACACTTCCTGGATTGTCTTTGGTCGCATTATTGTTGAATAAAATGTTTCATCACGAGTTGGTTGTAACCCAACCCTTGATACTTCTTCCTTTCTTGAACTTCAATCACCTTGCCCCAACCTGCGGGAATACCGTCTTTCAGGGAAGATTGCATACTCTTGAATGACACAAAAGATGGATTACTCGGGACCACCAGTTCTTCAATGTCCAACATGACAGCATTGGCTATTTCAAGAGCTTGGAAAGAAGTTTCCAAAGCATCCTCATCAGCCTCTATGTAGCGGAAGGAAGACAAACTACTGACCATCAAGTCCTCTTCACCATGTATGATAACCATCTTATCATCAATCACAAACTTCATCTTTTGGTGTAACGTTGAGGTTACGACACCAGCTTCATGGATCTATGGCCTTCCAAGTAGGCAGCTGTAGGCAGGATTAATATCCAACACTTGGAATGTGATGTTGAAAACATGCGGGCCAATTAAGATTGGTAGCTCAACTTCACCCATTACAGATCTTCGTGAGCCATCAAAAGCTTTGACAATCAGGGAGGTAGGTTTCATTTCAGCTCCTTTGTAAGCCAACTTTTCAAGTGTCCTCTTAGGCAAAACATTGAGAGAGGAACCAGTGTCCACGAGGACTCTTGTCAAAATGTCTTCTTGGCATTTCACGGATACATGTAGAGCAAGATTGTGATTTTGATCCTCTCTAGGTATCTCCTCTTTGCTAAAGCTGAGGGTGTTGCAAGATGTGATGTATGCAATGACATTGTCAAACTGGCCGGCAGTTATATCTCGAGCAACATGGGCTTGGGCCAATATCTTTTGCAAGGCATCTCGATGAGTAGGTGAATTCAGCAACAGAGACAAGATTGAGATTTTAGAGGGAGTTTGGTGAAGCTGATCCACCACCTTGTAGTCACTTCTTTTGATGTTTCTCAGAAACTCAGCATCTTCATCACTTGTAACCACGTCCTTTTCCTTGTCTTTGATGGGCACAGGAGTAACAGTTTCCTTGGAAACATTCCCTTTGAAGAAGGGAGTATAAATTCGACCACTTTGTGTCATTTTTCCAGCCCCAGCTATATTGGTTACTTCTTCACTAGTAGTTCCCACGTCTTTCCTTGGAACCACACCTCCAGATTTTTCGTTGATCACAATATCTTCATATTTTCATGGCACAACTTTTGAATTTCTGAAACGGAAAGAAACAGGCTCTCTGATGATTATTGGCCTTGGTTGATTAGCAGCAGAAGCAACAACAGATTCTGGCTTGTTGAATGCTGGCTTCGATTTATTGAAAATAGGGACCACGGAACTAGGCATCGCTACGTTAAAAATGGGTACCTTATCTTTTGATTCTGGTAAATTGAATATGGGCTAAATTACCGCAACTTCCTCTTTCTTCACTTTACTGATTACTTGCAGAATCCCTTCATCAATCTAACTTTGAATGTCATTTTGAACCAATCTGCATCCTATGACACTGGCATCACACTCTTCACAATCATTGTGGCAAACTTTTACTAAACCAGCTTCAAACAACTTTGCATGAAAAACCTTGACAGAAGTCTTAATCTTAGATGCATCCATGATCAACACCTCATCTTTTTCATCTTCGATAGCATTTGTAGTCCCATGTGTAGGTAATGGGTTATTCTTCACATTTGGCTGATTATCCGCAAAGGACAAAATCTTCTTTTCCATCAAACTTTTCACGACATATTTCAGTGCAAGGCATCCTTCTAGGTCATGACCGACAACGCCTTATTGGAATGCATAATGGGCATTAGGATTATAAAATTGCATGGACTTTTCTATAGGTGGGCCCAAGGTTCTAGTGACAATCAAACCTTGTTAGACCAAAGAAGGGTAAAGCTCTATGTAAGTCAATGGGATATGAGGAAATGAAGGTTTTACCCCTTCTCTTCGGTAGGGAGCGTTTGATTGAGGAGCCTGTGGCTTCTGTTGTTGTTGGTAAGCTGGAGTACTGGGTGCTTGTTGATAGTTGGGCCGTTGTTGATAATCGGGCGCCTGCTGCACGGGCTGATGATTAAAAGTTGGGGTCACAGTTGCCACATAAGGTTGTGTGGAAAACTGCATAGGATATATTGGTTATTGAACAAAACTTAGGTTGGATTGCTGTTGATAAAATGGCTGTTTCCAAACTTGATTCTTCTTTATGCCTGTTATGACTACGTTTGTCTCCCCTTCCCTCTTCTTATGGAAATTACTGGGAGGTTTCTTGTTGTTGCTACTGCTTGAGTTGCTTGAAGAACTAATCACTTTTCCACTCTTCAAAGTTAGTGCTAACACTGCTAATCATTCTTTCATAAAACTCAGGCTTCATAGTGTCTACGAACCAATCAGCTTGTTCCTTCTCAGACAATGGAGGTTCTACTTGGGAAGCATTTTCCCTCTAGCTTTGAGCGTATTCTTTAAAGGACTCTGAATTGTTCTAAGACATACTTAAAAGCTGCCTACGATCAGGGGCCAAATCCATATTGTATTTGTAATGTTTCACAAAAGCATCTGACAAATATTGAAAACTGTGAATTCTAGTCTGGTCCAAACCCATATACCATTTAGCAGAAGCTCCCTTTAAATTATCCTGAAAACAGTGGATCATTAGCTTGTCATTATCCACATATGCTGCCATTCTTCGGTAGTACATAATCAAGTGCGACTTTGGGCATGTTGCGCCTGAGTATTGGTCGAAGCTTGGAGTCTTGAACTTTGGTGGAATCACTAAACCAGAAACTAAATACATATCTCTAGCATCAGTACTAAAGATGTTATTGCCTTCCATTGCTCTCATCTTTCTTTGGATAGTTTCCACACTTTCTTTCAGCCTCTCATGGCGCTCGTCCCCCTCCTCAGACACTTTGTGGAAATCATAAACCGGTGGTGGGTTGTGGAAAATGGGGTGCACTTGAGCTTGCACGGTTGGTGGAGCAAAGGTTGGGGTAACTTGGGGATTCTCATTTCCCAAGGGCACAACCTATTGAGTAGTGGTAGCAATTGGCGGAGGTATAAAACCATAAGGCATATCCAATGGGGGCACAAAAGCTGTGTTGACATTTGTAGAAGGTTCCACAATCGGAGTGACAATCTCGGAGACCATGGTAGTCTGAGTATCCATCTTTGCTTTGATAACTTGTAAAACTTCCATGATCTACCCCATGCTTCCTTGTAAATTATCCAACTCATTGTTGACCCTATCCAATTCAAAGTTATGCTCAGACATTCTTTGGCGAGCTTGGGCTCTAGTGCTGTATCTGCGTCGGAGATTCAGTGTGACAGTTTCTGAAGACAAGACAACGCGATGAGACACTACAGGAAAGAATGCACATGTTATGACATGCAAAGATGCAGATGCAAATGCAAGCAAAACCATCAAGGAACTAAAAAATTTGCAAACATTGTAGATATTGAGGATACGTCTTAAAATAACTCATTCATTAGAAAATTTGCGAGGCATTACAAAATAGGCGGTACACCTTCAAAGTCCATTACATGAGCAAATAAAAATACAACATAAAAGGAACTAGGAATCTAATCTATTTGATGACGGTCCTTCCCCTCCATTGAGCTTCTTCATGAGTTCGTCGATTTGCTCTTGCATCTTTGCTTCGTCGAGGATCAGCTCTTCCAGCGCTTTCTTCATTTTCAACTCTTCACTTGTAGGAGCTACAGGCGGCTTGTGACGCGGATAGGGCATCCTCATCACCAGAGCTCTTTCACGGGCCCATTCCAAGCAAGCTTCTGTGACAGTACAATCAGGATTTCCTAATGCAGTCCATCTTTGTCTGTTTATGCAACGCCAACAGGTTCTTCCTCCATTGGGTGACTAAGCTGTCGGCGAGCGAGAATAGGGTTATAACTGATGCATCCCTTCCTGCCAACAAGAGGTACATTGGGGAAATCTCCATAGCTTTGAATCATAAGGATCCCCCATAAATTGGGTCGTACCACTCGATGTCTGAATGGGTAAGCTCCATGAGTCTCTTGGACCAGATTGTACCGTTTTCCACATCCCAAAAGGTTGTAGTCCTTGGTAGGTGCGAAATAAACCACATATAAAGGAGAGCAAAACAACAGACAATCTGTCCTCCATCTTGCAGATTCTTCGAGTGGATGACATGATAAGTATCAGCCAACAAAGTGGGAACCGGATTCTTGAGCATAAAAATCTGGATAGCACGGACATCGACAAAATCTTCAATGTTGGGAAATAGGAACATTCCATAAGCCAACAAAGTGAAGGTGGCTCAATGAGCACGATGTTCTTTCTATCAGCGAAATATCGAGCCTTCTCGAACAAGAACTGAGCGGGCAATCCAGAAAGTCCCCCCTTGATAGTCATGTGGGCACGAATGTCAGATAACCTTAGTCTCGTCCCTCTTGCAATATCCTTCTCGCTGAGCTCATCTTCTAATCCAGATAATGGAGGGAAATCATTGACAGGGAGACCCATCAAAGTAGAGTATTCTTCCAAGGTCGACATCAACTAGGGTCTCCACTGAGCGTGGTCATCATATCCAAAACATGTTAGGACTACTCCCAACAGCCGACTATTGATTACACCACAATCCTATCATATGTGTGCTCTCAAGTCCGAGTTAGGACTTATCTCACCATTCAAAAGTAGCAACCCTGCCAAATAGAAGAACCCGAGAAAATATACAGATATGTACAAACAAATAAGCAAAACATAATAACACAAATAAAATAAGGTAGGCTTAACCCTCGAGATGCGCCCTAGTGAAGTCGCCATTTCTGTTGCGGTGAGAATCGGATACCAAGCTATTAATTAACTTGAATCACACATCTTTGAAATTCACCACCGAGCTTTGATATATCCAAAGGAAATGGTAAAGATCGAAGAAAACCCTAATTGCGCTATGTGAAGACACAACTAAGAGATCTAAGGTTCGGGGGTTGGTTATACCTAGGGAAGGTGTTAGCATCCTAGATATCTGTAGTACTCTATAGGAACCTCTTGTTAGTATTTATGTTATGTTAACGTTTGCTTGCTAAGGGATCTATGCTAAGGCTAAGATAAAGATCTAATGGTAATGACCAAAGTACTAAAGGTAAAAACCTAAGGATATATACTAAGTATGCTCGCCAAGACGTCGCATCTCGTGCCTACGTATCCTAATAAGAATAGGAATCAGAGCATTCGTAGTTCACCTCAACGAGGGTGAGGAACCCTTAAATATGTTCAAAGTTCCAAGGGGGATGAATATGATACTCATATAGAGTTAAAAAAACTCTCTAAGTCTAAGTTGTAAGGCAAATGAGGAAGTGAGTACTCATAATGATGAGAATCACATAGAGTTTAAGAACTCTATCCTAATTCTAAGTTGAAAGGGGTGAATGGCTCTAATAAGGCCAAAGGGGAAAGGAACATCATGATGATGATGCTCACATAGAGTTGAATAACTCTAGGTGAATCCTAAGTTGTAAGGTAAGTGGCTCTAATGACACCAAGGAGGGAAGTAAGCATCTATGATGATAGTGCTTACAAAAGGGGGAAACCTAACTAGGTCAAGGGAGAAGTGGCTCTAATGAGGCCAAGGGATTGATCCTAATGAGGTCAATGGAAAGGGATGGCTCTAATGAGGCCAAGGGTGGAAGATGGATCTAATGAGGCCAAGGGGTAAATGAGTTATCTATGACATTAAAGTCAGTAGAGAGAATTTCCTTTGGAAGGAGGGGAACAAAGAGGGTTAAGGAGGAGAGCTAACAAGCTAGCCTCACTTAAAGGGGGTAACTTAATAAAGTTAACAATGATATTTACAGGAATTTAAAGATGGTAAAACACACAAATATAACACATGAATAAGGATGGTGAATGTGATGACATTCAAGGCAAGTACTTCAAAAGTACACAAGTATCATGTAAGCACATAAAAATCATTCATTAATGAACAAGGTAAATACCTAAAGGGAGCATGATGTAAGTCTAAATATTTTGATCAAGTAGGTGATGACCTAATCAAGGGGAATGTCTTTGACCTAATATTTAAAGGGAAGTATCACTTATGTTATTCTAAAGTTCACTTTTATAAAGGGGAAAATCTAAACACAATGTACATGGTATAACCTAAGTTGATGGTTTGTATCTACATGATATCATATACACATGAGGGGGAAGTCTTAATTTGAAGGTAAGGACCTATCTAAGACTTCAAAGTGGATGACAAAAGTTCATACATTCTAAGGTAAACATATACACTTACAAGTGTACCTAAAACCAAACCTACAACTATGTACAAGTCTAAGTCATGGGGGATTGATCTTAGTATGTTAAAACAAACCTACATAAGTCCTAAAAGATAATGGAGATCAAAGGTTATAACCTTAAACAAACAGAACCATTCTAAATAACCTAAAAGACGCCTATGTTTCACATGTGAATAAAAGCTCTAAAAATTAATATTTTTGGAGATTTTTAAGTGTCAACATAAAATAGGCAGCAAGACTAGAAGGATGCAAAAAGAATGGATTTAAAAGCATAACAATTGAGTGAGTTATGAATTTAAGAAGTTTGTGAAGGAAACCTAAAAAACTAAGTGTTAAAAAGAAAGGGAAATGTCTTAGCTTGGTGTTGAACCCACGACCCCAACCTCATAACCTAAAATATTTACCAACTCTACCAGCACGCGTGTTGTGACAAGGAATAGCTCATGAAGATTATATATGAAACCTAGTTCTTTTCAGAAAAATAAAACAAAAGACTGGGGCGAGGGGGACTCAAACCCCAGTGTTTCAGCATGGCAAACAAACACACAAACCTCCATTGACCAGCGGTGCTATGCCCTCATCCATTAATAAAACCAACATCAATAATGTATAATCCATACTCACATAACAATGGCCACCTCAGCGCCATGTCATGCCAACTCACCTCCAACTCAGATCTTTCTTTTTCCTTTCCTTTTCTTTCTTTCTCTCTCTCGCTTGTTGTAACACCCAACTTTCCCATTTATGAAAATACATAAAATTCTATGAAAATAATCAGAGTTTTTACACCAAAATAAAGTAGGATGCCACATTTGCAAAACCAACATCGAAACTCCTTTTATTAATTGAAATAAAACAGCAAAAATAATTCATTTAATTGAATCACGGCCACATGCCAACAACAAATAAAATTCCACATCAACTAGTGGTTCACCAGGAAGGTTCAACATAATAAAGATATGTAACAAAATCTCAAGTAAATTGATAAATAACAAAATCTCCCAAAATATCCTCGTGTTACGTATCAGAGCACTCCTAAGACTCGAACAAGCAACACGCATATCCACGCATCCTAAGTACCTGGATTATCTGTACTTCCGAAGAAGCATATACACAACGACAACAGAGGGGTGAGAGCTACATTCAATATAAAAAGGTGAATAATACATATAAGAAGTAGTATCTCACATAAATCAACAACTTGCAACCACGACCTACTGTCACATTCAATCACCATCAATCAACAAATAACAAATGCAATGCGACACGACACGGACACAATGCATGTGGTACCAACAACACGGTTCATTCAATCGAACCCGAATAGATCATATACACCTCTACTTGGCAATGATCTATCCCCACCATTCTCCATTTCGGAGTACGGATGAATCACATACACTCCTCCTGAGCAATGATTCATCCCACCATCACCATGAAATGCATGACACGTAATGCATATTAAAACACATGTATTATAACATAGATACATGCTCACGATCCTCCTGATCACACAATGAAACACACTATCATCATTCAACACCATCAGATTATTCCACATCACCTAATCCACTTAATTATTAATTAATCCTCAAAAAATTATTAAATTAATTAATTTCATAACCATTGTTACATCCCTCCACATCTGGCATCTATCCTCAACCTATCAATCCAAGGGAAACCAAATTCGATGCGAAAACGGGAAAGAAATCGCAAAACGGGGAATTTATGCACTCATGATATCCATACGCGTATTGACCTAGGTCATACGCGTAACGACCAACTCCCTCGCCCCTCCTGAGCGTACTGTAGCGAGCGATTTTGGACGCGGTTCTTAAGCGCTGGTCGCTCTTTGCGGTTTGAGCTTTAACTACAGGTCGATTCATTTTTTATCCTATTGTGAACTGAATAAGGAAGGGAAATAGATGTCTCCAATTAACCCTGCTTTGCATACTGGTGTTTAAACAGCGGTCTGTTAGGTTACGGATGCGATCAATGTGGTGGGGCCTTTCTTGTGTTATTTTGACAGAATGGTTTCTGGCGGGGAACAAGGATTAGGATGTTAGGACTGATTCTTTTTGATAGATACATGAGAATATGGGATTTGGGTTTTTTGTTTAGTGTGCTCGCTAAGATTTTTCTTTCAATCTTATGCCTACGTATTCCCGTTTACCGAAACAGGGAAATCAGAGCGTTCGTAGTTCCTCCTATTCTATGGGAGGAAATGGGTGTTTTTGGTGTCTTGTTCAAAGCCTAAGACGTGAAGCGAAAGGTGATTTGTATCTTGTTCAAAAACCAAGATGTGAAGCTGAAAGTGTTGACCTTAGAGAGAATTTGTCATCTCTAAAGGGGTCTGTATGTCGCAACTGTTTATATAGGAGAATTACTTTAACCGGGATTTGGGAATCCGACAATGCCATAATTTCCTTTATAGGGGATTTGAACCTGAAGGAGAAAACTTTAACTCAGTGTAGAGCAATGCCATCTTTCCTTAGGAATTTCTCATGCTAAAAGAGGGACAGTGGCGTGGATGTAGATGATCCAGAGGCTTGCCGCTTACAGCGATTAGATGAAGAGGAAGGAGTTGTTGATGTTTGTGTGCTGTGAACGAGGCACAACTTTGATGCTAAAAGGTTAATTGGATCAACCAGTGGTTTTCTTATACAAAGCCTAAGAGGAGGCTATTTATGTGTCTCGTACAAAGCCCTAGAGAGAGGGTAAAAGGGAAGTGACTCGACGAGGGAGTCTTTTGGTATCTCGTATAAAGCCCGAGATGGAGGCTATTTGACTCAACAAGAGAGTTTTTGTATCTCGTACGAAGCCCGAGATGGAAGCTAAAATTTGTTTGGCTCAATAAGAACCTTTTTGTATCTCGTATAAAGCCCGAAAGAGAGGATAAACGTTGTTTGACTCCGCTGGGGAGAATCATTGTACAAAGCCTAAGAGGAGGCCAACTTCACTGGAGAAGGATCCTTATACAAAGCCTAAGAGGAGGCTATGGTAACTGTTTCAGTTAAGTGACAGGTCCAGTATGCTGATTTTGAAAGAGAAAATCAGTTCTTATATGAGCAACACTATACTCAAGGATTTGTTTCGAGGATCCGGGTTATTCCTGTTCTTTAAGGAAGCGGGAAATCCGAAGGGTATTGAGACTGTCCGAGTCTACGGGTTTCCTTCCTATTTTTGAAGGGGTCACTTGAGAATGTCTTTGAGACTCAAGGATCTTAGACTGTCCGTGTCTAAAGTTTCATCTTTTGTACTGTGCTTTGAGAAACAGTAGTAGACTCTTTGAAAGGACTGTTCTATGCAGATGACTAAGTTCTGTTCCTATACCTCTAGGAGGTCGTCGGGACAACTTGTACGAAGCCCAAGAGGAGGCTGGAAACTTTTAAGAAGCCGACGGGTCCTTGTACTAAGCCCAAGAGGAGGCTAGGTTGCTTTTAGGAAGCCTGTGGGTCCTTGTACGATGCCCAAGAGGAGGCCGATTGCTTTTAAGAAGCCGATGGGTCCCCAAACCCCGAGAAATTCAAGGCAAGCTATTCACAAGGAATAGATCAAGTCAGGAAAGTTCGAGGATTTGGAAGAAACTCAAGAGATGCAATTCACGAAAAAGAGATCATCCCTGGGGAGTAGAGCTTCTTGACAAGTGCTTTTAAGAAGCCTGTGGGTCCCCAAACCCCGAGAAGTTCAAGGTAATGCTATTCACCGAGAATAGATCAAAGTCAGGAAAGTCCGAGAATTTGGAAGAAACTCAAGAGATGCAATTCACGGAGAAGAGATCATCTCTGGGGAATAGAGTTTCTTTGACAACTTCTACGAGTGACAATCTATGAATGGGTTCACAGAGAATGCTGCCTTTCATATCTCCATATTGTTTAACCCCAAGAGGAGGGAAGACTGTGTCTGGTAATCCTATGGGGATCTAGTTTAGACTATTTCTAAGAGTAAACGAAACGGCGTCACCTAGTTCTAGACGTAGTTGCCGGGGAGACTCTAAATATTTATACTATTATTACACAGTTGATATGAGTTTATGAAAGAAGACTTACAGTGAAACAGCCCCACAATACAGTTATATGTATATGAAAGCGGTAAATGAAAGCAATAACCACTTACTCGGTTGTAGAGCTTCCATGCTGTTTGGTTAGTTGTTCAACAAAGAAAGATTGAAAACAACAGTATATTTCAAAATCAAAAAAGAAAGTGCTTTGAAAAAGAAAGACTTGGGGCTTACAGCTCAAGGAGAGGCCCAGGGTTTTATCAGTGAGCGCACTGTTTGAATTTGTACAGAGGGACTTATTCAAGTGACTGAGGCCCAAAAATTGTTTTCTGTACAAAGGGACGGGTCTTACACTCTCTCAAGAGGCCCAAAAAGTTTTCAAGAAAAAGAGTGGGGCTTATAACACGAGGGTAGGCCCAATTGATTTTTTCGTTAAAAATGGCGATCGTGCCAAGGTTTTCTTTTAACGCAGAGGGACTTATACAATAAGTGAGGCCCCAAATGTTTTGGTTAAAAGGGGATTGGGTCTTACACTCTAATAGAGGCCTATAAGTTTTGAATGGGTCTTATAGCTCGAGGAGAGGCCCAAGGTTATTTTTCAAAAGACGACGATCGCACCGTTTGTTTTTGACGGTATCGAGACTTATACAATACACTGAGGCCCAAAGATGATTTGGTCAAAAAAGGATTGGGTCTTACACTCTATTAGAGGCCCAAAAGTGTTTGACAATGATTTGTTTGAGTGAAAATCAAAGAAACCCTAATTTTATTCTTTAAAAGTAGATATTTAAAGAAAATCTATGAAAAATACCAAATAGGTTTGAATAAACCACTTGTGATTTTTGTTTAAGGTTTGAAAAATGAGGTACAAATCACAAGAGATATTAAAACTCATTTGGTCTTGATTTTTCAAGATGAATATTCATTTAAAAATGTTTAAAAACAAATAAAAGTGAATTTATTCACAAAAATACTAATTATATTAAATAAATAATATAAAATTAATTTTTTTGTGGAATAAAATATTTCAACATTTTTGTGATTTTTTGCAAAAAGAACCAATAAACAATAATTAAAATTGAAAGAGTTATTAATTTCCCAAATAATTAACAAAACATGAAAATAGTTGGAAAAATAGCCAAAATGTGAAAAATCACAAAATGGCATGGGCGGGGTTTGAACCCATGACCTCAAGCATACAAGGCGCGCGCCCTACCACTGGGGTGGTGATACATCCATTGCTTGAAACAAAACAACAAATATACAAGTCATGCCTTGGTTTTGGCTTGCTCAAGGCAAGTTTTGGCTCAAAAACGTGAAGGTCATAACTTTCTCAATTCTTAATGGTTGGAGACAAAATTTATATGTATCTGGGCCAGAATTTCACAAGGAATCCAATGGTGGTGGTGGTTTTTTCAGATCACACTCCCTCCTCAAAACCCGATAGAGGTTTTGAAAATGGCCTATAATTGCATTTTCTATGCTACACTTTGATACAGGCATGAATTACATGATCAATTGGCACAAACACAACACATATGACATGTATAAGAGATGCATACTCAGTGGTCTTCAAATGCACACTTGTTTTGGTGAGGGCAAGTTGAGAGGCTTACCCTTCTTTGGGATTTTGGAGTTTTCTCTGTAATCTGCCAAACCTCTTGCTCCAGATATGGTTTTATGCTTTGAACCACCTCAAATGATCCCTAGGATGCTTTTAGGATGATTGGAATTGTTTGGTACCTGCAAAAACACAAACAGTCCCTTTCTTGCAAAAGGGGTTAAAAATGACCAAAATAGCAACTTCCTCCAATGGTGTTCTAGATGTTGGGAACCATTTGGGACAGTTCAAGGATGATATTTGGAGTGTGTTTGAGGTTTTATCTGGTTTGGAAAGTGACTGAATCAAGACATGCCTTGAAAAATGCACCAAAAGGGCTATTTTAAGGTTTTGAGAGGTGACTTGGTGATTTTGTGATTACAGGTCACTTGTGATAGTTTGTACAGCTTATATATGATATATATGAGGTGTGTGTGTGATTGATTGTGATGGAATTGCTCTCTAACTCAAAAACTAAGAATTACTTTCTTTGGAAGGCAAATTTGAGGTGAAAGAAGAGATTTTGAGGAAAACATCTGTTTGATGGCTTTGGTGTACTCAAACTGAGCACAATTGAGCTATATTTATAGTAGAGCAAGTTTGTTTTGGGATCCACAGTGAATGGCAACTGCAGCAGGTGTTTGTTCAATGTTGGCCAATGGAAATCCAAGTCTCCTCTAGCCATTGACTAAAGGTTAGGGCACAAGGTTGTGGTTCCCTTGGTCTTGGATAAGTCTTGACTGAATTCAGTTGAGAATGGCTCAGTCCATGCCACCTTGATGCTTCCATTGAATGCCTCATTCCAAAATTGAAGTCTTGTCCCTATTTTGGCCATTCTAGGTTCAACATGCTATTTCTTATTCCAAAGACTTTGGAGGCTTGGCTCAGTGATTGTCCCCTTTAGATTCAATCCTCTGAGGTGTCCAAGTGGATAGGAACATTTGGATTTGGCTGATTTTGGAAAATCGAGCAAAAATGAAAATTCTGCCTTGCCTTGGCAGATTTCAGCAAGGCAACTTGCCAATGTCATAACTCATAGCCCAAATGGAATTTGGCAATGTTCTTGGCCATTTTGTAAAGCCCTTACATGATACAACAACTGTTTGAGCATGTTTGGTTTTGATCTCTTTTGAATCCAAGTGAAAAATCCCCCTACATTTGGAAAAAAATGAAGACAGATTTGGACTTAGTGAAAATTTCACTAAGTGTTGGAAAAAGTGACATTTTCATTTTTCAGCCATTTTGATCACTCCATAACTCAAAATCCTTAATGAATTAGACTTAGGTCTAGTTGAAGTTTTTGTAGAGGGTAATGAGGGCTACAAATCCATCTTTGGAAGAGAAAAAATGGCTTTGTGGTTTAGGAGTTATGATCCTTCAAAGTTGGTACCCTTGCCACTTTATTTTTAACTTAGAAAATTTTCTAAGTTTTTATGGTTACCCCTTTTACAAGTTATCCAACTTTTCTTGATTTTTCTTGATGAATGATGATTCAAATCATACATTAACATCATTTTAGGGTTAAAAATCCATTTTGGGGAAAAATCTCAAAAAGTCAAAGTTGACTTTTGTGCATAGTTGACTTTTTATCAAATGAATTCCAAACTGTGCAATTCCTTAGGAAATCATGTCCTTGACTTAAATCAATCTTGATGGACATGTTCCATGGGTGTCATGGGGTATATTGAGGCATGTCCTAGGGTTTGGGAGCATGTCCTGGTCAAAAGTCAAAGTTACAGTTGACTTTTTCCTTAAAACCCTAATTGTGCTGCAGATGAAATTGAGACTTGTTGCTCAAACTACTTGGATTAATCCATTGTTACAAATGGATCAATATAGTTCATTAGAGACCCTCAAACCCTCTCTTGAGGTATTGGCTCATGATTTGCCCTAAAAGTCAACTTAGGGGTGAATTGGGTCAAGAAACCCTAATTCCTGATTTCTGATGTATGCATCCCCTGAGGCAAAATTGACTTGATGATTGGGTCCATGAGGTTACATGGAGTATATTATATTATGTTTTGGATCATTGGCTTGTGCCCAGATGAAAAATTTCCATCTGGAGGCCCTGGTTGACCAAAACCCTAATTTGGTGACACTAGGGAACTTGAGACTTGATCCACCTAGAAGGGAGCGGCTTTGTGCTTAATCCTTGGAGTGGGAGTCCTTTTGATCCTTTGTAGATGCTTGGGAGATTAGAAAAATTGAAGATCAAGTCAATCCTTGATTGATCCTTTGTCTAAGGCTCTTGAGAGGGCTTAAAACCCTAATTTTGATTGTAGTGAATGCTCACCCATCTTTGGGGAGACTGATGAAGTATGATGGTTCCTCCATATTGTGATGATGATTTGTACAATGATGGGAGATCTTAATGGTCAAAATTTGGGGTATGACAGATGCCCCTATTTAATCTTCTTGGACACGAAGGTGTGAATGACGAAGGTATTCGGGCATTCGGGGTGCAAGAGGATTAAATATCGGAATACCCGAAATTTTGATGGTGGTTATGAATGGTAGCGCACGCATTCATCTTCTTTTGCTAAGCAATGATGCTTAGAAAAGGTAAAACTTCCCCTCGATCCTGGTCTTCAGCCAAGGAACTGGTCTTAGTTTCTGATTTAAACTTCCCCTCGATCCTGGTTTCCTACCAAGGAACTGGTCTTAGTTTCTAAAATAAACTTCCCCTCGATCCTGGTTTCCTACCAAGGAACTGGTCTCAGTTTCTTTTGTCAATAAACTTTATTGACAAGGGACGCTATTTGTAGCGGCTTTCCTCAAACTTCTCACCGAATTTTCCTGGAGAGATGTCATTTGACGAAAAAAATCTAATGTTAGACTTGCTGGGGAACCCAGTCGTCTGAGTTGTAGAGTTGCACAAACTTCTCTGTTGGAGATGCCATTTGTTTCTACTATTTGGGGAATGCGAGTCCCTTGAGAAACTGCTTTCCCGCTTGGGGATATTACATCATACTTTTCTCGGGATCTTCCTGGAGAAATGCCATATGATGGGATCTAATTTTGAGGTGCCGATGACCTTTTCATCAGCGGTCTTTTCGGAGCGAAACTGGCGTGCTGCCGAATCTCTGATTACGAGGCTTTCTCTGTGGATTTTCCTTAATCCGGGAAAGCAAGGATATCATCTTCAATGGCGAAGAATGACATCTGTTGAAAGTTTCTCTGGCTTTTCAGAGGTTCAAGTTATCAAAGTGGTCAAGGACCGACTTTATTCCAGAAATAAACTGGAGGGAGATTATTCAAACACAACGTTTTCTGACGAGGCAAGAACTGACGACTCGATTGAGAGAACTCCTATCTCTAAGGGACAAGACTGACTAGAGTGATAGTGATGCAATATGAATATGAATGCAAATCAATAATGCATGATGTATGTATGTTTATGCTGACAAAACTGACGCGACATACAAACTGACGGGTGAACACGACTGGATACTCGGCCATCGCGGGGCGTGTAGAAATATCGCTGGTTCAAGATAGCAATTCCACCTTGCTTAGGAGAGATAGTCCCTGTTGGGAGCTATGTTGGTCGGGCTTAGGAGATGAGAACTCTGCCGTGGGGTGTCAGATGAAACAAGGTCTCTGACACAGTTGATCCCTTCATTCAGGCGTACTGGCGTAGAAGGAGTACTTTGATTCTGCACTTTGAAGTTCGCTTACTTCTGGAGAAGCGGTTGATGTTCCTTCGATGTTCAACAGTCAAAAGAAATTGTCGTCTTTAATTTAAAAGCAAAAAAAGTTTTAACAAGTAAATTCATTTTTGTTTTATTTCAAGAATCGTTAATCATGTTAACAACGTCTTTCTATAAAGCTAAAACAAATAAGAATTACAAACAAAAGCACAAGGGCTCAAATTTTATTGATAAGATGGAGATCAGCCAAACGCGTGATTCCAAAGAGTATATACAAAGTTTGAAAATGGTAATTTACAGGGAAAAGGGCTACGTTGAAACATAAAGACCATTATCCTTCTACCAACTTTGAATTCGGGGCATCCTGAGCTTTTGTCGAAGATGACCTTGACTGGAGTTTTCCTCCGATGGATGATGTAACTGCTGCTGAGGGACTTGCCTCTGTTGAACATAGTTACTTGCCATTATCCCTAATTTTTGCCTGGATTGTACTTTGATGTTTCCAATCCACCGGGATGATTTTTTTCATGTCTCTAACTTTTTCCTGGACCGCCCTTTCGGGTTTTCAATCCACCGAGACGTTTATTTTTTTTAGTTTAGGCGAAGTATTTCTTGACTACATCAACATTTGTGGGGTAGGCAAATTCCTCTCCGTCCATGGTTGCAAGTCTCAAGGCGCCGCCTGAGAAAGCTTTCGTGACCACATAGGGGCCATCATAATTTGGGGTCCATTTTCCCCGAGAGTCAGTGAGAAATAATTGTATCTTCTTGAGCACAAGGTCTCCTTTCCTGAAGATGCGAGGTCGAACCTTTTTGTCGAACGCCCTCTTCATTCTTTGCTGATACAACTGACCGTGGCATAGTGCCGTGATTCTCTTTTCTTCGATTAGATTCAGTTCATCGTGTCGGCTTTGACACCATTCAGCTTCGGTGAGCTTAGCTTCCATCAATACTCGGATTGACGGGATCTCTACTTCTATGGGGAGCACTGCTTCCATTCCATACACTAGAGAGAAAGGGGTTGCCCCTGTTGAAGTGCGAACAGATGTGTGATAACCGTGAAGAGCAAAGGGTAGCATCTCGTGCCAGTCTTTGTAGGTTACAACCATCTTTTGAATGATCCTCTTGATGTTCTTATTAGCCGCTTCTACCGCTCCGTTCATCTTGGGTCGGTAGGGAGATGAGTTATGGTGTTTGATCTTGAACTCTGCGCACAACTCTTTCATCATCTTGTTGTTCAAGTTAGATCCATTATCTGTAATGATCTGGCTTGGAACACCATAACGGTAGATGATATTGTTTTTGATAAATCGGACCACCACTTGTCGGGTTACATTAGCGAATGACCCTGCTTCGACCCACTTGGTGAAGTAGTCAATGGCTACTAGGATGAACCGATGTCCGTTTGAAGCCTTAGGTTCGATCAGGCCAATCATGTCGATTCCCCATATGGAAAAAGGCCACGGGGAAGAAAGAGCTTTGAGATGTGATGGCGGTACATGAATTTTGTCGGAGTATATCTGACATTTATGACACCTCCTCATTCTCGCCATTGTGTGTCCGTTGGCATGAGTGCCAAAGGATCCTTCATGAATTTCTTTCATAAGCATGTCTGCTTCTGGTCTGTCTACCCATCGGAGCAAGACCATGTCGAAGTTTCTCTTATAAAGTGTATCACCGCTTAAGAAGAAGTTTCCAGCCAATCTTCTGAGGGTTTTCCTGTCCTTTCTAGATGCCCCATATGGGTATTCCTGTTTCTGAAGGAAGCATTTGATATCGTGATACCAAGGTTTGTCGTCTATGACTGCTTCAATCGTGAAGATGTAAGCGGGCCGTTCAAGGCGCATTATGTCGATCTTAGGTATGTCATTCCATTGACCTACACTAATCATGGAAGAGATAGTGGCTAAAGCATCAGCCATGTGATTCTCATCACGAGGGATGTGATGAAACTCGACTTTGTTGAAGAAAGGTAGCAACCTTCTTGCGTAGTCTTTGTAAGGAATCAATCCTGATTGGTATGTGTTCCAATCTCCTTTTATCTGATTGATAACCAAGGCTGAGTCGCCGTATACGTCCAAGTTTTTGATCCTTAAATCAATTGCTTCCTCGAGACCCATAATACAAGCTTCGTATTCGGCCTCGTTGTTCGTACATTTGAACGTAAGTCTGGCAGTGAAAGGAATGTGGGTACCCTGAGGGGTAACAATGATTACCCCAATTCCGTTTCCATAATGATTGACTGCTCCGTCAAAGATAAGTCCCCACTGGGAACCTGGTTCTGGCCCTTCACTGGGTAACGGTTCATCGCAGTCTTTCATTTTTAGATACATGACATCTTCGTCTGGGAAGTCAAACCCGATCGACTCTTGATCGTCTATCGGTTGATGAGCCAAATGATCGGCTAAAATACTTTCTTTAACGACTTTTTGAGCGTGGTACTCTATGTCATATTCTGATAACAGCATCTGCCAACGGGAAATTCTTCCCGTGAGAGCAGGTTTTTCAAAAACGTACTTGATTGGATCCATTTCGGAGATTAACCAAGTAGTATGACGAATCATGTATTGGCGAAGACGTTTGGCTGCCCAAGCCAAAACGTAACAAGTTTTCTCAAGCATCGTATACTGAGTCTCGCAGTCGGTGAATTTCTTGCTCAGATAGTAGATGGCAGACTCTTTCCTTTTGGTTTCGTCTTGTTGGCCAAGTACACATCCTATCGAGTCCTCTAGAACTGTGAGGTAAATGATCAGTGGTCTTCCTTCCACTGGAGGTGATATAATCGGAGGGTTTAACATATATTCCTTAATACTGTCGAAGGCGGTTTGGCAATCTTCTGACCAAACGCAATCCTGGTTCTTTTTAAGTAACTTGAAAATCGGCGCACAAGTGGCAATCATAAGGAATATGAATCTGGAGATGTAGTTCAAACGTCCCAGGAATCCTCTGACTTGTTTTTCAGTTTTCGGAGAAGGAATTTCTTGAATGGCCTTGACCTTGTCAGGATCAACCTCCATCCCTTTCTGGCTGACGATGAACCTAGTAGTTTCCCTGAACAGACACCGAAGGTGCACTTGTTGGGATTCAAGCGGAGCTTGAACTTTCTTAAACGTTCGAACAATTTTGATAGATGTTCAACGTGCTCACTCTCTGTTTTTGATTTTGCAATCATATCATCGACATATACCTCGATTTCCTTGTGTATCATGTCATGAAATAGAGTAGTCATGGCCCTTTGATAGGTTGCCCCAGCATTCTTCAAACCGAACGACATTACCTTGTAACAAAAGGTACCCTATGGGGTAATGAACGAAGTTTTCTCCATGTCTTTCGGCGCCATTTTGATCTGGTTATAGCCCGAGAATCCATCCATGAAGGAGAATACTTTGAACTTTGCTGTACTGTCTACCAGCATGTCAATGTGTGGTAAAGGAAAGTCGTCCTTTGGACTTGCCTTGTTCAGATCCCTGTAATCAACACACATTCTGACCTTTCTGTCCTTTTTGGGAACGGGTACGATGTTGGCTAACCATTGAGGATATTCAGATGTAGCGAGGAAACTTGCGTCAATCTGTTTCTGTACCTCCTCTTTGATTTTGATGGCCATGTCCGGGTGAGTCCGTCTCAACCTCTGCTTTACTGGCGGACATTCCGATCTTAACGGTAAGTGATGTTCCATGATGTTGGTATCCAACCCTGGCATATCCTGATAGGACCAAGCGAATACATCGGGGAATTCTTTGAGAAGCTTTATCAAACCCTCTCTGGCAGTGGGACTAAGCAGTGCCCCAATCCTGATTTCTTTTCTCTCTTTTTTTGAACCAAAGTTTACCGTTTCCAACGGCTCTTTGTGAGGTTCAATGGACCTTTCCTCTTGTCTGAGTAGTCGGGAGATCTCTTATGGAATTTCATTGTCAACTTCTTCTTCAGCCTCGAATGCCGGGAACTCAAAGTTGGGAGAAGGCATCGAATCGTATGTTTCAACGAGATTTAAAACAAGCAATCTGCATGACGTTATGATTCGTGTTTAGAAGAGATGGAGAAAATGCAAGTGTGTGCAGTGTTTTATTTTACTGCTTGTTTTTATTTTTGAATTGTTTTTTAAGATTACCATTTTCTGAAAAAGCAAAAAGAGAAAACATCAATTAATGCGGAATTTACAGAACGACGTTATTTTATTAATGGACAAGTCGATTCTTGAAACTACAACCCTATAAAACAAAACTCTGTCACTTTGGGCGAAGCGTAGAGGGATATTTACAGAAAGTGAGCCCTATCAAAACATCCGTTTCACCTGGGCAGGGTGAAAGGTTAAAGATGGCAATTACTTTGACTGATGAACGACCTTCGGAACCTCGACGGCAACCCATTGGCGGCGAACTCCTCGGTGAATCACAAAGTCTGGCACCTTCCTTAATTTGTCTTCAGAAATGACACTGATTTCTGGTGGAGCAGCATCATTGGAATCTGTCTCCCAGGCAGAATTGTCGTAGGAGAATTCCTCAGTTACATTTTGCAGAGTAGTTGTACTCTCAGGCAGATCTCCCCATCCAGTTGGTTGGATATCTTCAAGCCTAATACGAGAGCTTTCAGGAGCAGTGTACTTGACCATATAGTCGTATTTTCCACTCGGTTCTCCCAGAGTGTCCCAAACTTCTTTGGAACTGGAGGAGTCATCTCTCTCGATGACGTTGACCTCGGGAAAAGCATAGTTGATGAATTCGAGTCCTGCAAACGTTGCGAATTCATCTTCATGTTGAGTAGTTTCTGAATGACCTGAGTGTTGATCCCATGACATGGTGGGGACACAGGTATTCTGTTTAATGACGGTCAGCTGTTTTTCATTGCTCGGCTGACTTTCCTGCCCCAAGTTTCCTGGGTAAGGCTGCCACATTGGCAGACCATCCATCGGGCCATAGTAGGTGTAGTCAAAGTTGTCTTTCATCAGAGTGTCTTACTCTAATGAATTTGGTGGAGCATGGCATCCTTCCGGATCACAATCCCCGTAGATCATTTCTACATCTGATCTTGGTATAAATCTCAGACATTCTGTAGGAAAGCAAAAAGGCATAGGCACCTCTTCCTGAGACATATAACCGTCCTTGTTAAGGTAGGACTCCCATTCTTCCTCCATATCAGAGGGATCATCTTTATTGATGGTATACACTTCTTGAGGCACTGGGTGAAGGAAACCTCCACTGTGGAAGAAGTTTTGAAGGGGATGAAGACTATCATCGTTGGCAGCTGTCTGGGTACAGGTTGCAGAAAAACCAAGACCCTTCTTTGTTTTGTTGTCAATAGGAATGACAAGCTGTCCCCATCCGGTTGTATCAGTACTCTCGACCGCTTTGATAGCATCTTTTTATGAGGAAATCGAGGTTCCTCCTTTGAACTGATTGTTCTTGCTCACCGACAGTGCTTGGAACTGCGTTCCAATAACCTCCTCGGGTTCTATACCAGTAGATGATGACAAGTTACTCACAAGCAAGGCTTGTTCCCCACAAACCGTGACAAGTTGATCGTTCTTGACGAACTTTAGCTTTTGGTGGAGGGTCGAAGTGACCGCCCCAGCCTGATGTATCCAAGTTCTTCCTAATAAACAACTGTATGTTGCCCGGATGTCCATGACCTGGAAAGTGACTTGGAAAGTGTGAGGACCGATAGTTATGGGAAGATCAACTTCGCCGATAACTATTTTTTTGGATCCGTCAAACGCTTTGACGACGACCTCGCTGATTCTCATCGGAGGGCCTTTGAATAATAATTACATCAAAGTAGACTTCAGCATAACATTTAGGGCTGACCCTGTGTCTACCAGTACGCTGGCTAAAGTATCATCCTGGCAGTTAACTGTGATATTGAGTGCCATGTTATGACGGCGACCCTTTTCAGGTAATTCCTTATCACTAAATCCCAAATTGTTGCAGGAAGTGATGTTAGAGACAATGCTATCGAACTGTCTGATTGTTACATCTTGTTCCACAAAGGCTTGCTCCAAGACTTTCTGCAGAGCCTCCCTGTGGGCTTCTGAACTAAGTAACAGTGATAACACAGAGATCTTTGAAGGAGTCTGTAACAGTTGATCGACAATGTTGTATTCACTCCTTTGGATGAGCTTCAGTATCTCATCATTATTTTTCGAAAGGTCGGAATTAATGGATTGACCGACTGGTGGATCAGGAGTTTCCGTCTGAAGTTCCTTTTCCTTGTTAAGTTCCCCAACCCCTCGGTTGAAGATTCTACCACTCCGTGTTACACGACTGATGTCTGCAATATTCACGACGGAGAGTAATGGAATTTCCTTTCCATTTTCAACTGTCGTTGCACCGTAGTGGTCCTGGTAGATAGATGACTACGGGAACCTTCTGATTTTTCTGACCATTGTAAGTAATCTCGATCCGTTCCCGGTTGGGAACTTTAGATTCGTCAAGTAGAGGGATGATGGCAAAAACATCCCTGGTCTGGTGATGACCGAAGATGGTGACAACATCCTCAACTTGATCGGCAAGGTGATTCGGCGTCCAGTTGATGGGCCCAGAACCTGGATATGGACGAATTTCTCCACGATCCACCTGACCCTGAAGAGCTGCTCTCACAAGGTAACACCCTTGGTTACTTTCCGAACAGACGCTACAACGGTCATAATTGTGTAGTGGCACCTGGCCACGCCCACTTTGAATACAATGTAACCTCACTAGGTTAGCTTCCACAAATCGGACATCCTGACTCTGACGCCGAGTAGGATTCCTGTTACTGATACTAATTTGTTGAGTATCTTCATCCATATAGATCGGCATCCACCAGTGATTTAACAAGTGCTGAAGTGCCTCCTGGACAAGGGTACAACCTCGGTCGTTTTTGCAACCCGCCCTACAGCTTTGATAGTCATGTGATATTAAGAATCCGAGTCGGACCTGCTCAGCATGTAACTCTACCAGGTTGGTATTCATGACGCTAATATCGAAGATCTGAACCATGTTGATTTGATAGGAGTTCCTATCATGGTAGTCTTGGATCCATCCAAGATCCATCTGACGCTGGAGGGCCTCCTGTATGAAAGAGCATCCCTGTTTGTTTACCGAGCAAATCAGACAGGAACTGTAATCGTGTCGCGGCAGACTATGATACTGGCTTTGCCTTGAGTGCATTGACACTAAGTTGACATTCATTGCACGGATGTCGTGGTTTTGAATGACGTTAGAATTCGTGTAGACCATGTTAACTCCACGAACTCGGTGCTCTTGGATCCATCCGAGATCCATTTGTTCCTGTAGAGCTGCTTGCACCACAGAACATCCTTGGTTGTCTTTAGAGCAGATATCACACTGATGATAGTTATGAGGTGGCACATGGCCATATCCACTCTGTCTACAATGCATCTTGACCAAATTGGTTTTCAACAAGAGTACATCATGAATTTGATAGACATTGTTAGTCTCTCCTTCTATCAAATTGACTGCAGCTTTCTCATGTTGAGGCAGCGGGTTCGTACGAACATTAGGATTTGTATCTTTGAAAGACAAGACCCCGCTCCTAACAAGTTTTGGCACGTCGGACTTGAAATTGAGACAAGTCTCTATGTTATGCCCCGAACCTCCTTGATGATAAAGGCATGTCTTATCCACCTTAAACCAAAAAGCCAGATTTTCCGGTACTGTAAGAGGAGATTTAGTCTGAATGTGCCCCTTAGCCAGTAGTAATGGAAACAGCTCTGCGTATGACACGGGTATAGGATCAAATCCTGGTGGCCGTGTTGTACGGTTGTTGTTGTATGGAGGACGAGCCTGCTAAAGAGGCTGTTGTGTCCTTTGCTGATCAGGTTGGCTCTGTGCAACCTGAGGTTGATACGTAGGAATAGGCATAGGGTTGATAGCAGGAGTCACAGCTGCTATCGGTTGATAACGTCGCCTTTGCTTTCCGAGAGAGATATTCCTAATATCTTGCTCTTTTTTCTTAGGGAGAGCACTACCATATTTTTTAGTACCGCTCGTCGATCCAGTGTCTTTTACCAAACGTCCTTCACGGACGGCTTCCTCAAGACGTACGTCCATGCCCACCATCTCGGTGAAATCACTGGGTGCACTGGCAACCATTCGGTCATAGTAAAATGAGCTTAAGGTCTTTAAGAAGATCTTTTTCATCTCATTTTCCTCAAGAGGTGGACAAATATGAGCGGCAATTTCACGCCACCTTTGAGCATACTCCTTAAAGGTTTCCTTGTCCTTTTGCGACATCGATCTGAGTTGATCTCTGTCGGGTGCCATGTCCAAATTGTATTTGTATTGTTGGACGAATGCAGTACCAAGATCTCTGAAAGTGCTGATCGTGGCACGGTTTAAACCCGTGTACCATTTGAGTGCGGCACCGGTTAAACTATCCTGAAAGTAGTGAATCAGCAAGTCCTGATTCTCCGTCTGGGCTAACATTCGCCGAGCGTACATCACCAGATGGCTTTGAGGGAAAGAGTTACCCTTGTACTTTTCAAATTCGGGCACTTGGAATTTGTGCGGGACTTTCACATTGGGGACCAAGCAGAGGTCTGCGGCGTCCTTTCCAAATAGATCCTGACCGCGAATGGCTTGCAATTCCTTCTGCATTTCCAAGAATTGTTCTTGGAATTCATCAATTCGGTCAAACATAGTTTCCTTTTTACCAGCAGGTATTGGTAGAATCTGTCCTTCCGGGACAGTGTGCACCACAGGGGGTGGGACCGTGACTACGGTAGTGAGTCTTGGCGTTTCCCGAAGTTTGTAACCTTCAGGAGTCTTCAGTATGCCCCTGGCATCTTCGCTTTCCCGAAGTTTGTAACCTTCAGGCACAACGGCTTCTGTTGTGATTCCCTGATCTTCAGTGATCGGCGGAACATATCCTTCTGGGATATAGTTAACAGGCATGCCCCAAGGGCGATCTTTCGGTATCTGATACCTAGGATCATACTTCTCCACTATGGGCGTTGAGGTGACTCTGAGATCACAGTCCTTTGTAGCTGAGCTTCTGCCATGGCTTGCATGTCGTTACGAAGCTTTCTCATATCCTCTCTCAGAGTGTCGATCTCTTCTTTCAACTCTCTGTTTTCTTCCTCAAGATCATCCATCTTTTTCTGACGATTGGCCCGAGTATTATACGAATGAGACAGTTTGACTCTAGAATCGAGACACAAACGTGAGATTCGTAGGGAAGAAGAATACGCGATGTGAGAATGATGAATGCAATGATTATTAATTATTTTTTGGTTTAATCAAAATAAACTTCGACAATTAGATTGCAAATATCAAACAGTGGGGAAACCCCTTTTTATTGAATTCAAAGGATTACAGAAATGGAAATACAGTAGATTACAATGTGCAGAAACAGAAACCTAAGCTAATGGGTCCCGAGTCCTCTCTGAAGAGAAATCGGGTGCTGACTCTGGTACTTTCCTTTTCTTTGACCGGGGCTCTTGGGCCGTTGTCGGGTTGTCATTCCTTTGCCAGGTGAAAGGAGTGAGCAAATTCCTTTGGTCATCTTGATTCTCTACAGCATGTTGCTCCAAAATTTCAATCAGAGCATCTTTCTCTTTCAGTAATTGCTGTATTTTGATGCACTCTACGTCGAGGGTGCGGTACTTGTTCTTCCAAGACCTTCTCTCCCGTTGAACTTTGTTGAGAGTAACCTGAAGCTTTTCAGTTTCCGTCATGAAGTACATGACAGGTTCCGTCGGCGGAAGAATTCTGTATCGAGGATAAGGCATTTTTATCTTGAGAGCTCTAGTTTGTACCCAATGGAGATAAGGCTCCACTGAGACACAATCCGGTTTTCCTAGAGACTCTCATCCTTTCTTATGAACGTGTTTCCAAGCGTGCACTATTTCCGTCTTTAGTGCTCTGTCGTTTTCTCCTTCCTTGAAGAAAAGACCTTCTAGATGAACACCTCGTGGGATATGTATCATCGGGTATCCAAATTGACGGCGAACCAATACCGGATGGTAGTTGATCTCTCCCTTAGTTCCTATAAGGGGTACGTTGGGGAGGTTTCCACAATGATCAATGATTCTGATTCCCTCGAAGATCCTATTACACCAATCTATATCAGAGTTGGTAAGAGACATGATCTTCTGCGACCAACATAAGACACTCTTGCAATCCCAAAAAGCAGCAGACTTGGGCAAGTGGAAAATAAACCATTTATAAAGCAGAGGTACATAACATGTGATCTCCCCTCCGCTGTACAAATTTCCCAAGTGTACAGAATGATACGCATCCGCGAGCAAAGTCGGTGCAGGGTTTCCAATGAGAAAAACCTTAATAGCGTTAATATCGACGAAGTTATTGATGTTGGGAAACAAAAATAACCCGTAGGTGAGCAAGACAAAGATGCTTTCCAAAGTAGTCACGTTTCCTATACTGGCGAAATACAGGGCTTTCTTCGTCAAGAACTGGGCTGGCAAACCTTGGATGCCACCCTTAGTGGTTAGGTGAGTCCTGACCTCAGACTCGTCCAAATGAATTGCTCTTGCAATGGTCTGATTCTTTGGAATTTCTTCCAGTCCAGAAAATGGAGCTCGATCTGTAATGTGTAGATCGATCAGATGAGAATACTCCTCCAGCGTTGGTGCTAGCTGGTAATCCGGGAATGTAAAGCAGTGATAAACCGGATCGTAGAATTGAACGAGCGCGTCCATGATTCCCTCAATCACATGGACTTTTAATAGTGGTAACAGACCTCCATGCTTGGCTCTGAAAGCCTCAGGGTTATGATCATCCTTGCTAACCTTCTCAAATCCTCTAGCTTTGGAACCTTGAAGGTGTACGTATGGGTTCTCCTTCTACCGAAATCCATTAGCACGATCCTTTTCTCTGATATTTGCAATCACAGTCTTAGTTTAATTTGAAAAACAGAGAGACTAGAAGAGAAATTTTTTTAATGTTTTAATGTTTTTTTTAAATGAATGCATGAATGCAGCACACAAAAAGATAGAAAAAACATGGGGTCAAAGGGTCGTTGTCATGAAGTCAAGGCTCTATCCATCCCCAAAGGTTTATACTAGGGTGATTTTTGTACCTGTACTCATTATCATCTGCTCCTCCCAGGAAACCAAAACAACAAGCGGATCGCCAGCGAGTTGTAGAGCAATCTTAGAGTAAGTGCCATTCATCGAGAATAGATCACCAGCCTCAAATGAGGGTAGTATCGCGTAACAACTATTTTCGATAGTTTTCGCACTACGAAAGGGTTTGGCTCCTCAGCTTCTTAGACTTAACAATCGGCCCATTGTCTAGGTGAGAGAATGGGTTGCATTGGTCAGCCTCCACTGAGGTTGATGGTCGACCTCGTCGCCATCACTTATCTTAAGTGTATACTCAATCTTTCCACATGCGGCATCACACGCATTCCCATTAGCAGAAAAATAAACACGTATACCAATTAGGAAAAGCAATATATATTTGTCCAAAACATCCTAGACCTTTAAAGCTATGAATCCTAAGTTCCTGACAGAAAATAGGTTCCCCGGCGGAAGCCCCAATCTGTGGTATTCACACAAGAGAAGAAAAGGAAGACCGTGCCTAGATCTAACTTTGAAAGGCCCCACGGTGGGCGCCATTTTTCTGTAGCGAGCGATTTTGGACGCGGTTCTTAAGCGTTGGTCGCTCTTTGCGGTTTGAGCTTTAACTACAAGTCGATTCATTTTTTATCATATTGTGAGCTGAATAAGGAAGGGAAATAGATGTCTCCAATTAACCCTGCTTTGCATACTGGTGTTTAAACAGCGGTCTGTTAGGTTACGGATGCGATCAATATGGTGGGGCCTTTCTTGTGTTATTTTGACAGAATGGTTTCTGGCGGGGAACAAGGATTAGGATGTTAGGACTGATGCTTTTTGATAGATACATGAGAATATGGGATTTGGGTTTTTTGTTTAGTGTGCTCGCTAAGATTTTTCTTTCAATCTTATGCCTACGTATTCCCATTTACCGAAACAGGGAAATCAGAGTGTTCGTAGTTCCTCCTATTCTATGGGAGGAAATGGGTGTTTTTGGTGTCTTGTTCAAAGCCCAAGACGTGAAGCGAAAGGTGATTTGTATCTTGTTCAAAGCCCAAGATGTGAAGCTGAAAGTGTTGACCTTAGAGAGAATTTGTCATCTCTAAAGGGGTCTGTATGTCGCAACTGTTTATAAAGGAGAATTACTTTAACCGGGATTTGTGAATCCGGCAATGCCATAATTTCCTTTATAGGGGATTTTAACCTGAAGGAGAAAACTTTAACTCAGTGTAGAGCAATGCCATCTTTCCTTAGGAATTTCTCATGCTAAAAGAGGGACAGTGGCGTGGATGTAGATGATCTAGAGGCTTGCCGCTTAGAGCGATTAGATGAAGGGGAAGGAGTTGTTGATGTTTGTGTGCTGTGAACGAGGCACAAATTTGATGCTAAAAGGTTAATTGGATCAACCAGTGGTTTTCTTATACAAAGCCTAAGAGGAGGCTATTTATGTGTCTCGTACAAAGCCCGAGAGAGAGGCTAAAAGGGAAGTGACTCGACGAGGGAGTCTTTTGGTATCTCGTATAAAGCCCGAGATGGAGGCTACTTGACTCAACAAGAGAGTTTTTGTATCTCGTACGAAGCCCGAGATGGAGGCTAAAATTTGTTAAGCTCAATAAGAACCTTTTTGTATCTCGTATAAAGCCCGAGAGAGAGGGTAAACGTTGTTTGACTCTGCTGGGGAGAATCATTGTACAAAGCCTAAGAGGAGGCCAACTTCACTGGAGAAGGATCCTTATACAAAGCCTAAGAGGAGGCTATGGTAACTGTTTCAGTTAAGTGACAGGTCCAGTATGCTGATTTTGAAAGAGAAAATCAGGTCTTATATGAGCAACACTGTACTCAAGGATTTGTTTCGAGGATCCAGGTTATTCCTGTTCTTTAAGGAAGCGGGAAATCCGAAGGGTATTGAGACTGTCCGAGTCTACGGGTTTCCTTCCTATTTTTGAAGGGGTCACTTGAGAATGTCTTTGAGACTCAAGGATATTAGACTGTCCGTGTCTAGTGTTTCATCTTTTGTATTGTGCTTTGAGAAATAGTAGTAGACTCTTTGAAAGGAGTGTTCTATGCAGATGAGTAAGTTCTGTTCCTATACCTCTAGGAGGTCGTCGGGACAACTTGTACGAAGCCCAAGAGGAGGCTGGAAACTTTTAAGAAGCCGACGGGTCCTTGTACTAAGCCCAAGAGGAGGCTAGGTTGCTTTTAGGAAGCCTGTGGGTCCTTGTACGATGCCCAAGAGGAGGCCAATTGCTTTTAAGAAGCCGATGGGTCCCCAAACCCCGAGAAATTCAAGGCAAGCTATTCACAAGGAATAGATCAAGTCAGGAAAGTTTGAGAATTTGGAAGAAACTCAAGAGATGCAATTCACGGAGAAGAGATCATCCCTGGGGAGTAGAGCTTCTTGACAAGTGCTTTTAAGAAGCCTGTGGGTCCCCAAACCCCGAGAAGTTCATGGCAATGCTATTCACCGAGAATAGATCAAAGTCAGGAAAGTCCGAGAATTTGGAAGAAACTCAAGAGATGCAATTCACGGAGAAGAGATCATCTCTGGGGAATAGAGTTTCTTTGACAACTTCTATGAGTGACAATCTATGAATGGGTTCACAGAGAATGCTGCCTTTCATATCTCCATATTGTTTAACCCCAAGAGGAGGGAAGACTGTGTCTGGTAATCCTATGGGGATCTAGTTTAGACTATTTCTAAGAGTAAACGAAACGGCGTCACCTAGTTCTAGACATAGTTGCCGGGGAGACTCTAAATATTTATACTATTATTACACAGTTGATATGAGTTTATCAAAGAAGACTTACAGTGAAACAGCCCCACAATACAGTTATATGTATATGAAAGCGATAAATGAAAGCAATAACCACTTACTCGGTTGTAGAGCTTCCATGCTGTTTGGTTAGTTGTTCAACAAAGAAAGATTGAAAACAACAGTATATTTCAAAATCAAAGGAGAAAGTGCTTTGAAAAAGAAAGACTTGGGGCTTACAGCTCAAGGAGAGGCCCAGGGTTTTATCAGTGAGCACACTGTTTGAATTTGTACAGAGGGACTTATACAAGTGACTGAGGCCCAAAAATTGTTTTCTGTATAAAGGGATGGGTCTTACACTCTCTCAAGAGGCCCAAAAAGTTTTAAAGAAAAAGAGTGGGGCTTATAACACGAGGGTAGGCCCAATTGATTTTTCCGTTAAAAATGGCGATCGCGCCGAGGTTTTCTTTTAACGCAGAGGGACTTATACAATAAGTGAGGCCCAAAATGTTTTGGTTAAAAGGGGGTTGGGTCTTACACTCTAATAGAGGCCCATAAGTTTTGAATGGGTCTTATAGCTCGAGGAGAGGCCCAAGGTTATTTTTCAAAAGGCGACGATCGCACCGTTTGTTTTTTACGGTATCGGGACTTATACAATACACTGAGGCCCAAAGATGATTTGGTCAAAAAAAGGATTGGGTCTTACACTCTATTAGAGGCCCAAAAGTGTTTGACAATGATTTGTTTGAGTGAAAATCAAAGAAACCCTAATTTTATTCTTTAAAAGTAAATATTTAAAGAAATCTATGAAAAATACCAAATAGGTTTGAATAAACCACTTGGGATTTTTGTTTAAGGTTTGAAAAATGAGGTATAAATCACAAGAGATATTAAAACTCATTTGGTCTTGATTTTTCAAGATGAATATTCATTTTAAAATGTTTAAAAACAAATAAAAGTGAATTTATTCACAAAAATAGTAATTATATTAAATAAATAATATAAACTTAATTTTTTTGTGGAATAAAATATTTCAACATTTTTGTGATTTTTTGCAAAAAGAACCAATAAAAAATAATTAAAATTGAAAGAGTTATTAATTTCCCAAATAATTAACAAAACATGAAAATAGTTGGAAAAATAGCAAAAATGTGAAAAATCACAAAATGGCATGGGTGGGGTTTGAACCCATGACCTCAAGCATACAAGGCGCGCGCCCTACCACTGGGGTGGTGATACATCCATTGCTTGAAACAAAACAACAAATATACAAGTCATGCCTTGGTTTTGGCTTGCTCAAGGCAAGTTTTGGCTCAAAAACATGAAGGTCATAACTTTCTCAATTCTTAATGGTTGGAGACAAAATTTATATGTATCTGGGCCAGAATTTCACAAGGAATCCAATGGTGGTGGTGGTTTTTTCAGATCACACTCCCTCCTCAAAACCCGATAGTGGGTTTGAAAATGGCCTATAATTGCATTTTCTATGCTACACTTTGATACAGGCATGAATTACATGATCAATTGGCACAAACACAACACATATGACATGTATAAGAGATGCCTACTCAGTGGACTTCAAATGCACACATGTTTTGGTGAGGACAAGTTGAGAGGCTTACCCTTCTTTGGGATTTTGGAGTTTTCTCTGCAATCTGCCAAACCTCTTGCTCCAGATATGGTTTTATGCTTTGAACCACCTCAAATGATCCCTAGGATGCTTTTAGGATGATTGGAATTGACTGGTACCTGCAAAAACACAAACAGTCCCTTTCTTGCAAAAGGGGTTAAAAATGACCAAAATAGTAACTTCCTCCAATGGTGTTCCAGATGTTGGGAACCATTTGGGACAGTTCAAGGATGATATTTGGAGTGTGTTTGAGGTTTTATCTGGTTTGGAAAGTGACTGAATCAAGACATGGCTTGAAAAATGCACCAAAAGGCCTATTTTGAGGTTTTGAGAGGTGACTTGGTGATTTTGTGATTACAGGTCACTTGTGATAGTTTGCACAGCTTACATATGATATATATGAGGTGTGTGTGTGATTTATTGTGATGGAATTTCTCTCTAACTCAAAAACTCAGAATTACTTGCTTTGGAAGGCAAATTTGAGGTGAAAGAAGAGATTTTGAGGAAAGCATCTGTTTGATGGATTTGGTGTACTCAAACTGAGCACAATTGAGCTCTATTTATAGTAGAGCAAGTTTGTTTTGGGATCCACAATGAATGGAAACTGCAGCAGGTGTTTGTTCAATGTTGGCCAATGGAAATCCAAGTCTCTTCTAGCCAATGACTAGAGGTTAGGGCACAGGGTTGTGGTTCCCTTGGTCTTGGATAAGTCTTGGCTGAATTCAGTTGAGAATGGCTCAGTCCATGCCACCTTGATGCTTCCATTGAATGCCTCATTCCAAAATTGAAGTCTTGTCCCTATTTTGGCCATTCTAGGTTCAACATGCTATTTCTTTTTCCAAAGACTTTGGAGGCTTGGCTCAGTGATTGTCCCCTTTAGATTCAATCCTCTGAGGTGTCCAAGTAGATAGGAGCATTTGGATTTCGCTAATTTTGGCAAGTCGAGTAAAAATGCAAATTCTGCCTTGCCTTGGCAGATTTCAGCAAGGCAACTTGCCAATGTCATAACTCATAGCCCAAATGGAATTTGGCAATGTTCTTGGTCATTTTGGAAAGCCCTTACATGATACAACAAGTGTTTGAACATGTTTGGTTTTGATCTCTTTTGAATCCAAGTGAAAAATCCCCCTACATTTGGAAAAAAATGAAGACAGATTTGGACTTAGTGAAAATTTCACTAAGTGTTGGAAAAAGTGACATTTTCATTTTTCAGCCATTTTGATCACTCCATAACTCAAAATCCTTAATGAATTAGACTTAGGTCTAGTTGAAGTTTTTATAGAGGGTAATGAGGGCTACAAATCCATCTTTGGATGAGAAAAAATGGCTTTGTGGTTTAGGAGTTATGATCCTTCAAAGTTGGTACCCTTGCCACTTTATTTTTAACTTAGAAAATTTTCTAAGTTTTTATGGTTACCCCTTTTACAAGTTATCCAACTTTTCTTGATTTTTCTTGATGAATGATGATTCAAATCATACATTAACATCATTTTAGGGTTAAAAATCCATTTTGGTGAAAAATCTCAAAAAGTCAAAGTTGACTTTTGTGCACAATTGACTTTTTATCAGATGAATTCCAAACTGTGTAATTCCTTAGGAAATCATGTCCTTGACCTAAATAAGTCTTGATGGACATGTTCCATGGGTGTCATGAGGTATATTGAGGCATGTCCTAGGGTTTGGGAGCATGTCTTGGTCAATAGTCAAAGTTACAGTTGACTTTTTCCTTAAAACCCTAATTGTGGTGCAGGTGAAATTGAGACTTGTTGCTCAAACTTCTTGGATTAATCCATTGTTCCAAATGGATCAATATAGTTCATTAGAGACCCTCAAACCCTCTCTTGAGGTATTGGCTCATGATTTACCCTAAAAGTCAACTTAGGGGTGAATTAGGTCAAGAAACCCTAATTCCTGATTTCTGATGTATGCATCCCCTGAGGCAAAATTGACTTGATGATTAGGCCCATGAAGTTCCATGGAGTATATTAGGTTATGTTTTGGATCATTGGCTTGTGCCCAGATGAAAAATTTCCATCTGGAGGCCCTGGTTGACCAAAACCCTAATTTGGTGACACTGGGGATCTTGAGACTTGATCCACCTAGAAGGGAGCAACTTTGTGCTTAATCCTTGGAGTGGGAGTCCTTTTGATCCTTTGTAGATGCTTGAGAGATTAGACAAATTGAAGATCAAGTCAATCCTTGATTGATCCTTTGTCTACGGCTCTTGAGAGGGCTTAAAACCCTAATTTTGATTGTAGTGGATGCTCACCCATCTTTGGGGAGACTGATGAAGTATGATGGTTCCTCCATATTGTGATGATGATTTGCACAATGATGGGAGATCTTAATGGTCAAAATTTGGGGTATGACACGTACCAGACGCGTAAGGCGTCCTGCCTCGCCCCACCATACGCGTACTGACCAACTTCATACGCGTATGGGCAGAGACCCATTTTTCCTCAAAAATCCAACTTCTAAATCCACTTACGCGTACGACTACTCTTATACGCGTATTGCCTTGCCACCATACGTGTACCCTTACGCGTATGGGAAGAGGGTCGTGTCAATTCTTCCTTGTGCCCTTCCCGTACGCGTAACGTCTCCCATCCTACCTAGCCTTACGCGTAACGCCCTCCCCAATACGCGTACGGCCAGATCTATTACGCAAACCTATTTTCTCCACACCAGATTATGTTCTGCTACGAATTCCACTAGTTTTCACTCCAAACCAGTCCTAAAATTGATTCTACATTGATTTTAGGTCCTATTGTTCATCTTATCTCTTATACCTATTATTACTAATCAAGAATTACAGGCCTTAGAGTTAATTTCCTCTCCCTAAACTGTACCAAAACTAGGGTCTACAACAGTCAAGATCAAACAGCATCAGCAACATCAATGTATCAATGATTCGACAGTTCAACAACACGAATTTCAACATAGATTCACAAGTATACACCTCAATTATACAACAACATATAATCAAATAATTTCTTACGGGGTTAAGGACTCCCCACTACCCTTATACGATCAATTCAACAAATATTAAACAATTATCCCCCTTACCTCGAATCCTTGATTAATTTCTGCGAAAATTGATGAAGATCTTTGCCCTAGCACACCACTGTTCTTCCTCTCCTTATACTTTCTCTTTCTATCTCTAAAATTCTGATTATGCTAGACCCTTACCAATTTCCACTAATTAATCTCTAATTACTAAACTGCCCTCATTAATTCTATTTTCCATTATTTACTTAATTATATCAGATTTTATTTTACTAAATAATACTAACCATACTAATAATAATATTATGAAATATACTATTAATAAAATAATACTAATAATAATAATAATGATAATAATCATAATTCCATATAACTAACATCACCCCCCACGCACTCAGACACGCACCCTAAACAAGGCCAACAATTAAAATAAAACCAGACGATTAAATAATTAAAAATGGGGTGTTACAACTCTCCCCAACTTAAATTATTTTCGTCCCCGAAAATGTACCTGATGGAAACAGTTCTGGATACGACTCCCGCATCCTGCTCTCCATTTCCCAGGTCACACTTCCGTAAGCAGCTCCTCCCCAAGCTACTCTCACCAGAGGTATCTCCATTCCTCTGAGTTGCTTCATCTTGCGATCCTCGATCCTTAAAGGCATCGTCTCCACTGTAAGATTCTCTCTGATTTGTACTTCATCCCTCTGAATAACATGAGACAGATCTGAAACGTACTTCCGAAGTTGCGACACGTGAAACACATCATACAAGTTCGCAAGTTCCGGTGGCAACGCCACTCTGTAGGCAACTGCACCAACTCTCTGCAAGATCTGATACGGTCCAATAAACTTAGGATCCAACTTCTTAGATTTCAAAGCACGACCCACCCCGGTCACTGGGTTAACCCTCAGGAACACATGATCACCTTCACTGAATTCCAAATCTTTCTTCCGATTATCATGATAACTTTTCTGCCTACTCTGAGTCGCCTTCATCTTTTCACAGATCATTTGAATTGTCTCAGTAGTCTGTTGCATAATTTCTGGTCCAAGCACCACATTCTCACCTGTTTCATACCAACACAGAGGTGTCCTACACCTCCTACCATACAAAGCTTCGAAATGCGTCATTCTAATGCTAGAATGGTGACTGTTATTATATGTGAACTCAATCAATGGCAAATGAGTATCCCACACACCACCTTTTCCAATACACAGGCTCTCAGCAAATCCTCCAACGACTGAATAGTCCTCTCCGACTGACCATCGGTCTGTGGATGATAAGCCGAGCTCAACTTCAACTTAGAACCCAAAGCTTCCTGCAGACTCCTCCAAAATTCTGAAGTAAACCTCGGATCTCTATCCGACACTATGCTCGACGGAACACCATGTAACTTCACAATTACCCTGATATAAATCTCCGCCAGCTTCGACAATGGAAAACTGATGTTAATTGGTATAAAATGTGCGGACTTCGTAAGTCGATCCACCACTACCCAAATAACATCAAAGCCCCTTGCCGTATTTGGCAAACCAGTCACAAAATCCATAGAAATACTGTCCCATTTCCATTCAGGAATCTCTAACGGTTGCATCAATCCCGAAGGCTTCTGGTGCTCTACTTTTGACTTCTGACATGTCAAACAAGCGTAGACAAACTGAGCTATGTCCCTCTTCATACCGGACCACCAAAACAACTTATTCAAATCATGGTACATCTTTGTAGCTCCCGGATGAATACTCAAGCTACTCCAATGACTTTCCTCCAAGATTGCTTTCTTCAATTCCACATTATCCGGCACACAAATCCTGCCCCAGAATCTCAACACACCAACATTATCCACTTTAAAGTCACTATCAGGATCATCTCCTCCTGTAGGCATCGAGTCCACTAATTTCACATCCAGTTTCTGATTTTCCTTAATTACATCCAAAAAGTCATTATTCACTTTCAGCATACCCAATCTGATACTTCCCGGTGTAGTTTCACAAACCATACTCAAATCTCTGAACTGTTCAATCAATTCCATTTCCTTCACCATTATGCAGACATATGGATTGTCTTCCGACTCAGAGCATCTGCCACAACATTAGCTTTCCCCGGATGGTAACTCAAATTGAAATCACAATCCTTTAAGAACTCTAACCACCTTCTCTGCCTCATATTTAATTCTTTCTGGTCGAACAAATATTTCAAACTTTTATGGTCACTAAATACTTCAAATCTTGATCCATACAAATAATGTCTCCAGATTTTTAACATGAACACCACTGCAGCTAATTCCAGATCATGAGTAGGATAGTTTCTCTTATGCACCCTCAACTGTCTTGAAGCATAAGCCACTACCTTGCCACTTTGCATCAACACACCGCCTAATCCCATCTTAGACGCATCACAATACACTACAAAAGAATCATTTGGACTTGGTAAAATTAACACTGGTGCTGTAGTTAGTTTCTTCTTCAGTTCCTCAAAACTTTTCTCACAGGCAGCATCCCAGACAAAAGCTTGATTCTTCCTAGTCAACTGAGTCAATGGCAACGCCAATTTAGAAAACCCTTCAATGAATCTTCTATAGTAACCTGTCAAGCCCAAAAAGCTTCTAATCTCTGTTGAGGTCTTCGGAGCTTCCCACTGAAGTACTGCACTTACTTTAGAGGGATCCACCGCTATACCATCACCACAAATTACATGACCCAAGAAACTCACAGTCTTCAACCAAAATTCACACTTCGAGAACTTTGCAAATAGTTTATTATCTTTCAACACCTGCAATGCAATTCTCAAGTGACCTGCATGCTCTTCGTCAGACTTAGAATAAATCAGTATATCATCAATAAATACCACAATAAACTGATCCAGATAAGAATGGAAAATACGATTTATATATTCCATAAATACACCCGGCGCGTTAGACACTCCGAAAGGCATCACTGCATATTCGTAATGTCCGTAGCGAGTTCTGAAAGCAGTCTTCTGAATATCACCTTCCTTTACTCTAATCTGATGGTAACCCGACCTCAGATCAATTTTACTGAAAACACGAGCTCCTACCAGCTGATCCATTAAGTCATCAATCCTCGGAAGTGGATACTTATTCTTAATGGTTACTTTATTCAACTGACAGTAATCGATGCACAGGCGCATACTACCATCCTTCTTTTTCACCAACAACACTGGAGCTCCCCAAGACGACACACTTGGTCTAATAAACTTCTTATCGAACAATTCCCCGACCTGAGATTTCAACTCTTCCAATTCTGATGCAGACATCCTGTACGGTGCCATAGATATAGGTCTGGTACCCGGTACAAGATCAATAGTGAATTCAACTTCCCTTGTCGGAGGCAATTCAGTGATGTCATCTGGAAACACTTCAGGAAATTCATTCACTACTGGTAATTCATTAACTGAAGTCTTGCTTTCAATAGATATCGAGGCAAACACCGCAAACAGCTTCACTTCGTCCTCCAACAACGCCCTCAACTCCTTGCTAGATAGTGAATCTGCTAATGCTTCCTCTTCAGGAGTAAGAAATAGTAACGTCTTCCTGAAGCAATCAATATACACCTGGTTGAACTCCAACCAGTTCATTCCCAAAATAACATCAAGATTACCGAGTGGCAAACAAATCAAGTCCACTCTGAAATCTCTACCAAACATGGTCAGCGGACACTTCAAACACACCAAAGAAGTAACCACGGAACCAATAGATGGAGTTTTAATTGTCATCCTCTGCTCTAGAGTAGATGGCACCATCTCTAATCTCTTCACACAGTCAACAAAAATAAACGAGTACTTCGCACCCGTGTCAATGATAGCAATCAAAGGGACATCATTAATAAAGCAAGTACCTTTGACGGAACGCTACTCCTCAGTGGATTAGGCTCCCATCAAGGCAAACACTTTCCCACCAGTTTCAGACGCCTGAGACTTCTTCGGCTTCTCACAGTGGGTGCTGATGTGACCCTTCTCTCCACAATTATAACAAGTAGGCATAGTGGCTCTGCAGTCAGCTATAACATGCCCTTCTTTGCCACACTTAAAACACTTCTTCACCCCATTCTGACAGTTGTTAGCTCGGTGACCCGCGCCACCACATCTGAAGCACTTGAGAGTATCAGCACCTGGTCCCTTCTCCTTTGGTTTCTTTCCCACATCAGTTTTCTGTTTCCCCTTATCAGCTGGAGCACTGTAAGGAGTACCTCCAAATCTCTGCTTACCCTTCTTCTCATTCACAGCCTTGTAATGAGCAATTCTGGCTCTGTTATCATTATCATAAATTCTGCTTCTGCTCACCAGCTCTGGATAGTTTCTTATCTTCTGACAAGCAATACCCAATTTGATCTCGGGACGCAGCCCGTTCTCAAACTTCAAACACTTCGAAGTCATAGCTTCTTCAGTATTGTAATGAGCACAATATTGAACCAGCTCCTCAAACTTAGCGGCATACTCTGCAACTGTCTTATCACCCTGTTTCAGCTCCAAAAACAGCCCAAGTAATCTCAGTACTTGCATCTTCCAATCTCTGACGACTATTGTCCCACCAAGCCTCAGCCTCTCCTTCCAGCATATGCGTACCAAACCATACCTTCTGAGCATCACTACATTCCATGGTCCTGAAGATCTTCTCCACAGCCTTCATCCATTTCTGTTCAGCCTCTGGATCCAATATACCTCCGGCATAAGTAGGCGGCTTGTTGCTCTGGAACTGTGCTACGTCACGAAACTGAGCACCTCCAGCCTGATTGGCGTTCTCTACCGCCTGTGCCATGGCTTGCATAGCAGCAGCAAGAGCAACATCATTCCTTTCTTCCACACTTTTCAACAATCAACATAAGGTCAGAACACCAAATCAACTCCTATTCTAAGGACAGACTCAACTATAACACCTGGCCGGACGGACCGACTTGCTCTGATACCAATTGTAACACCCCACTTTCCCATTTATGAAAATACATAAAATTCTATGAAAATAATCAGAGATTTTACACCAAAATAAAGTAGGATGACACATTTGCAAAACCAACATCGAAACTCCTTTTATTAATCGAAATAAAACAGCGGAAATAATTCATTTAATTGAATCACGGCCACATGCCAACAACAAATAAAATTCCACATCAACCAGTGGTTCACCAGGAAAGTTCAACAGAATAAAGATACGTAACAAAATCTCAAGTAAATTGATAAATAAAAAAATCTCCCAAAATATCCCCGTGTTACGTATCAGAGCACTCCTAAGACTCGAACAAGCAACACGCATCCTAAGTACCTGGATTATCTGTACTTCCGAAGAAGCACAGACACAACAACAACAGAGGGGTGAGAACTACATTCAATATAAAAAGGTGAATAATACATATAAGAAGTAGTATCTCACATAAATCAACAACATGAAACCACGACCTACTGTCACATTCAATCACCATCAATCAACAAATAACAAATGCAATGTAACACGACACAGACACAGTTCATGTGGTACCAACAACACAGTTCATTCAATCGAACCCGGATAGATCACATACACCTCTACTTGGCAATGATCTATCCCCACCATTCTCCATTTCGGAGTACGGATGAATCACATACACTCCTCCTGAGCAGTGATTCATCCCACCATCACCATGAAATGCATGACACGGAATGCATATTAAAACACATGTATTATAACATAGATACATGCTCACGATCCTCCTGATCACACCATCAAACACACTATCATCATTCAACACCATAAGATTATTTCACATCACCTAATCCACTTAATTATTAATTAATCCTCAAAAAATTATTAAATTAATTAATTTCATAACCATTGTTACATCCCTCCATATCTGGCATCTATCCTCAACCTATCAATCCAAGGGAAACCAATTCCGATGCGAAAACGAGAAAGAAATCGCATAACGGGGAATTTATGCACTCACGTTGTCGATACGCGTATTGACCTGGGTCATACGCGTAACGACCAACTCCCTCGCCGCTCCTGCGTGTACCAGACGCGTAAGGCGTCCTGCCTCGCCCCACCATACGCGTACTGACCAACTTCATACGGTATGGGCAGAGACCCATTTTTCCTCCAAAATCCAACTTCTAGATCCACTTACGCGTACGGCTACTCTCATACGCATATTGCCTTGCCACCATACGCGTACCCTTACGCGTATGGGCAGAGGGCCGTGTCAATTCTTCCTTGAGCCCTTCCCGTACGCGTAACGCCTCCCATCCTGCCTAGCCTTACGCGTAACGCCCTCCCCAATACGCATATGGCCAGATCTATTACGCAAACCTGTTTTCTCCACACCAGATTATGTTCTGCTACGAATTCCACTGGTTTTCACTCCAAACCAGTCCTAAAATTGATTCTACATTGATTTTAGGTCCTATTGTTCATCTTATCTCTTATACCTATTATTACTAATCAAGAATTACATGCCTTAGAGTTAATTTCCTCTCCCTAAACTGTACCAAAACTAGGGTCTACAACAGTCAAGATCAAACAGCATCAGCAACATCAATGTATCAACGATTCGACAGTTCAACAACACGAATTTCAGCATAGATTCACAAGTATACACCTCAATCATACAACAACATATAATCAAATAATTTCTTACGGGGTTAAGGACTCCCCACTACCCTTATACGATCAATTCACCAAATATTAAACAATTCTTCCCCCTTACCTCGAATCGTTGATTAATTTATGCGAAAATTGATGAAGATCTTTGCCCTAGCACACCCTTGTTCTTCCTCTCCTTAGCCTTTCTCTTTCTATCTCTAAAATTCTGATTATGCTAGACCCTTACCAATTTCCACTAATTAGTCTCTAATTACTAAACTGCCCTCATTAATTCTATTTTCCATTATTTACTTAATTATATCAGATTTTATTTTACTAAATAATACTAACCATACTAATAATAATAATAATAATAATGATGATAATCTTAATTCCTGATCGGGGCTTAGTATGTCTATAGATTCTGACTGCAAGTGCACAGTCCTATCGCGTAGTTTTAAAAGATATCGAACCCACAAGGACTTGATAATCAATCTAGTGCTATTTATAGTTACTGTGTTTAGCTAAGGCGGATAATGTCACGGTTTCAGTTTCTACAGAATTAAAGCGGGAAACTAAATTAGATTAAGAAATATTAAGAAAGCAGTCGGTATGTAATTTAGTTAACCTATGCGGATTTAATCGAAACTAAGCATATGAAAATATTTCACTTAAGTTATTCTGTAGAGAGTATCAGTTTAAAAACCCTCAACTCACACTCTCGTGGTCTTGTATTAGATTATATCCCTAAAGCCCTATGTCTGCTCTCGCTAGCCCATAAGTGTTTAGAAATATTCTTTGAAAACTTAATAAAGTCTAATTGGTTTTAAAGCGCTCTCGCTGTATTTAAATCCAATGCCTAATCTTAGCTATCCGGTTAAAACCTCACACTCTCGTGGTCTCGATTTTATCCTATTTCACTTTTCTTACTCTCGTAATAAAAAGATTAATTTTAAGTATAAAAGATCTCAGCCAGAAAATTAAGTTAATTATTATTTTAGCTTAGAATAATTAAACCCGATCGGTTACTGTTATCACATACCGATCTATTAAATTAGCTAGACATTATAATCAAATCAAACAGAAAACAATTTATTATTAAAGACATTAAATCATGCATAATAATTGAATAGCAATTAATTAACATAAACAAAATGCGATTAATTATAACGTGATACAAATACCTGGAAAATAAATATTCCTTAGCTCCCTCTTCCACAAGTCGGCAAGATTGGAGCTTGGAACCGGAACGGAAAATACTAAATGCTGGGGCTGGAAATAAAATCTAACAATAATAATTTCCTAATGTTGGAAATTATTATAAAGGTTTGGAATAAAAGAAAAACAATGAAACAGCAAGAAAATGAAATGCTGGAAATAAATTCTGGTGAAATTTTGGCAGAGCTCTCGCAAATCAGTCGCTTCCAACTCTCCCCTTTTTCTCTTCGTATGTTGGCATATTTATAGAGGAGGAGCTTGTAACAGTTGGTCTTTGTTCGTGGGCTTTTTGCTGAGAAAATGTCGGATACTGGGATTGAGTCGTGTGAGAGAATTTAGGAGTTGTTGAAGACTCCTTCTTTTATGGCCACGTCTCTTCTGTTTCTTCATAATATGTGTGTTGCGTGTTACGGTCGTGAGGATATGGTGACGATCACTAATATGCTTTCTGCGTGTTACGGTCGTAACACATTGCTTACGGTCGTTAGACATGAAATAGCGCGTTACGATCGTGACTGTGGTGTGACGATCGTGAAACTCCCTTGAGCGCGTTACGGTCGTAAGGCATATGGTGACGACCGTCACTGTTACAAAATCTCAGATTTTGACAGTGTTTTCTTCTCATTTTCTGTCAATTTTTCTTCACTTCTTCTTTTTTTACTATTTTGACTTGAGATGTATCGCACCTGCAAAAAGGCATAAAATCTCGGAATAATCGGGGATTAGTTGAGTCAATGCACGATAAAAATGTACTAAAAACCTAGTAATTATACGATACGATTTCTCTTCATCAAACTCCCCCATACTTAAACCTTTGCTTGTCCTCAAGTAAATAATCGATTAGAAACTCGGACAACTTTTATCGGACACGCACGCATGATATATCTGTGATTTTCAAAATGATTGTGGAAACCATTCATTGGTTCAGCCGATACTTAAGCAGAACACTAACGATACACTAATGACACACGCATAAAGCTCAGTCGTGGACTTCTATTTTAAGCAATCTATCCAATAATTCCGTTATGGTCTTACCTAAAGTCTCCGTATCTATTTCACCCGGTTTCGTTCTAGCGCAATCACATTAAGCCCTTTGTCGTAGCACGCACGTAGTGGAGTAACCGGTTAGTGACTTTGATCCCTTTTTTTTTTTTTTTTTAGCGCGGGGTCTGGTACACGAGTGTGGCAGCCCTTTAATATCCTACTTGGAGGCTGTGGGGGATCGAGCCGTAGCACGCCCTACCGAGTTCAGGACCAGATGCCCCTGAACCAACCAACAATGGATTCTTTCTTTATGTTCTCATCTCTTATATGCGACCGTATAAATTGGTGCAAATTTTCAAGTTTTAGCAGCAGAGATAGAAAAGGTATCTTATGATCAAACACTTATATTCATCGGTTCTCCACGTGGTTTGTGTCTAGACGGTGCTGATGCTAACATAAACTACTGAGGATTAACATAGCACTTAAGACTCGAGATAAAGGTATAATGGTTATGTAGAAGGATTGCGTAAGTAAGAAGTCTAAGGTGTCAAGACTGTATCGGTCTTGTTGAGTCTTTCTCGGCTTCCCAATTACGATTTCTGTAAGATAGATATATCGAGCTATTGCGAAGATAAAGCACAATAAAATTTTGGTATGGCTAAATAAAGCGGGGAAGGAATGAAAATAGAGGAATATCATAACATTACTTGTTCAAAAGAAATATGCGGAAAGGGAAATACATGAAATGGAAAGGGAAATACATGAAATGGAAAGTACATGGAATGGAAAAGTACTTCTCCCACACTATATCAGACATTGTCCTCAATGTTGTGATATAATAGCGGGGGGATAGCACACAGAAGCAACAACAGAAATTGAAAAATGCAACTAAACTAGTAAAATATTACTGTGGAACATTCCCGCGGCTCCTGGTGCGTGAACGTCTAGAAGGAGTGGCACCGGCATCAGAGTCGTGTATATCTAAATCGCTGATCTCATTCCTCAGAGCTCCTATCTCGCTGAGTGCTTCGCCAAGCTTTTCATCCATGATTTTCTGGTTGCGAAGGATTTGATCATTTTGTGCAACCAGACCATCGTACTGCTCCTTGTATCTTCGTTCAAGTGCGGCAGTCATCTGGTTTTGTTGGTGGATGGCAAGGAGGATGTCCTCAAGTGAGATAGGTTGTTGTACAGATGATGATTCGGGAATGTCGGTAGTGGGATGCTGATTGTCAGGATTAGGAATGGTACCTTCAGAATTGGCCGGAGTAAACAACCAATTATCTCTGTTTTGCGGATCGATACGGTCGTTGCAAGGTAAAGTGATGCTGCGATAGACGACGTTGCGGATTACAGGGTGAAATTTGCCATCTTCGCGCTCATAAATCAGGTGTGCAGACTTGCAATGGTCCAATGTAAGCAACGCCGGTTCCATATGAGGCAGATTAGTAAGGTTGTCACTAAGATTCAGGCTTAAGGCAATAGAGGTGACAATACCTCCGAGATAGAAGGGTTGGCGTCCTCTCATGCAGGTGGCCTGAATGTGAGCCAGAAGGAATGGAGCGGCGTTGATTGGGTGACCGTTCAATGCACAGTAGATGAAAAAGAGCTCTTTTGAATTGAGCTTATGGTTGTTGTCCCGTGCGAAGATAGTGTTGCACAGGATGCGGTGAAGGTATCGGATAGCCGGATTGTGAATTTGTGTTGCGTTGAGGCTCTCAAAAGAAGATGCATGGTTGTTGGTGATGTTGCGCCACAAATTGAAGGCTTCTTCGTTGAAATCATCGGGCACACGGCAATGAGCTTCATCGCTGATAGTGAAACCAAGCAGCTGTACAACTTCTGTCTGACTGTATCGATACTCTCGACCAAACATGCGGAACGTCGTGATGCCGGTAAGTTGGCCAGTCGCTCCGGGTGGTGTGATATACCGAAACGAGCTCAGAAACTCCAAGATGAGAGTCTCGTAAATGAACTGTGGCTGGTTACAGATATGCCACAGGTTGAGGTTCTCCAGCAGGCTTTGAACGCTTTCGAGCAATCCCAACTCCCTCAAGCAGTCGAGGTCGACATACCGAGTTGGTTGAAGACCGCGACGGTGAAACTTCTGGAACTTCGTTCGTTGGGCATTTCCTGCGTCGCCCTCTCTGAAAACGATGTCGAGGGGTTATTGTTGTTGGTTTGCCATTGCATGCAAGGAGTGAAAATGATTTTTGGGTGAGGGTTATGTGAAATACGATAGAAATTTATGGAATAAATAGGGAGAAAATGTGGAATGTGGGAAGGTTAAGATAAATGGAGTAATGGGTAGTTATGGTATGAGTAATGTGGTAGTGGGTAGGTTACAAATAATAATAATGGGTAATGGGTAGTTATGGAAGATGAAGATGAATGGGAGTGGAGAGGGTGAAGAAAACACGCCCCTGGAAGTTTAGGGAGCGTGGGTTTTGAAACCCTTACGGTCGTAACATGATACTTACGGTCGTAACGCGCTAAAGGGCGTGTTACGGTCGTCATGGATCTGTTACGCTCGTGACCGTTGCAAAATTTGATATTCTTGCAGCAACAGACAGTGCAGATTTCCAACTTCCTATAATATTTTTCTCAGCATCCTCGCATCATATTTAGAGACATAATGTAAACTAACAAGCATGCATTTAATTTAAAACTAGCAAATTCCAAATAGAATTGTTAGTGTCAAGAATATATAACACGAAATGCATAAACTTGCAGTAAAGACATAGCTTATAAAAATGTAACCAGTAGAAATTAAACTTATAAAAATGTAAACCAGCAGAATTTTAAAGAGTACTAACAGTGCAGAAAATAAATTAAATATTCGAAAATTGCGGAATGGTAAACTACCTAGAAACAAAGAAACAAAAAGTAAAACTAAACAAATCACTACAGCTCATCAAAGTCATTTCTTCAGGTCTTCAAGTGCGGCGTTCATATGGTAAAACTGTTCACATGTTAAATCAGTTAGGCCTATAATGTCCAATCTCATGCTTTTAACTTCATCCTTAACAACATTAATGCCAGCTTGATATACTTCAAGAGTTGTCAGAATTTTGTTCAAGCTTTCAGCATATCCTACGTTGTTGATTTCAGGGGTCTCAATGTCTTCACCAATATGGTTGATGTCATGATAACCAGGAGGGGTCTCAGGGTCATTCTCTTCATCAATCATCATATCATCCCTAACTTGGTAGGATTGTGGTGTCTCAGGTGTTGTTGGATGGTCAGGAGGGTTCAGTTCATAAAGCCAATTGTCACGATTGTGGACACTCACTTTTGCATGGTTCGGAAGGGTGAATAAGGTGACAGTTTCGTCCCTTATCAGGTATTCAAAAGGTGCAGGTCCTATATTTCCTATTAGGCGTCGGTCAAAATAGAAATCTATATTCATAGGACGAATGGAACCAAAGGGTGTGCACCTATTCAGCTGGTATCTAAGTCCAAGTGCATTAGCAATCATAGTGACAAGGCCTCCTATGATGATCAGCGCATCAGGGTCCTGAAGAATGCGGCAAAAGGTTTTCATCATGAATGGCACAGCATTGACAGGGCAGCCTTGAGTCATGCAGTACAGTAAAAATATCTCATCCTTAGACACCTCGGTTCGGTTTTCTTCCTTTCCAAATATGGTATGGGCTAGGATCTTATGGAAATAGCGAATAGCGGGATTATGTATTTCATTGTTATCCATGTTATTCGGCTCAGGGTGATAGTTTCCGGTTAAGGTTCCCCAAAAGAAATCCAGCTCAATATCCATCAGTTCTACCTGGGTTTCAGTGAAAGCAAAAGGTCCGCTAGGGAATCCTAGTAGGTCAGCTAATTCCTTATGGTTATAACCGAATTCAATACCAAATAGTCTGAAACCGATAAATCCTTTTCGAGGTCTGAAACCGCGCTCTGGTATATGGACTAGAGAGCTCAAGAATTCAAAGGTAAGCTCGCGGTAGGTGACAAATCTAGACTTAATGTGGGCTTTTTCCCATCCAAGTTGGTTATACAGGTAAAGGATACTATCAGAGATACCTAGGATGTTCATAGTTGGCTCATCATAGTACAGAGTCATACCAATGTTCCTCTGTGACAATTCCTCAAACTTCCTCATTTGGTTTCCTCCTCTAAAAGTGGTTTCCATGAAGTTCCTTGGTTGGTCAGCCATAGTTAGTGTTAAAGCGGGAGAAACAAATCAAGGGGAAAATAGGTAAGGTAGAAAAGACTTTAGAAAACCTGTAGCATGGCAATTTTATAAAGAATTTAGAAAACAAAAGTTAAAAAGAAAATAAGAAAAGAAATAAGTAAATAAATGAATAAAACGAAACAAAAACAAATAAGTGGGTTGCCTCCCACTAAGCGCTGTTTTTATCGTCATAAGCCTGACGTAGTCTTAGTACTAGATTAATCAGGAGAGTTAGTGGACAACCCTAAAAGTTTGAGATTATTCGCATAATCTTTGTTTTCAATATTATGGTATTGTTTTAATCGTTGTCCGTTTACTGTGAACGGTTCACCATTCCTACCCTTAATTTCTATTGCTCCGCTTGGGAATACTTTAGTAATTTCAAAGGGGCCTGACCATCTAGATTTCAATTTCCCAGGAAAAAGCCTAAGTCTAGAGTTGAAAAGGAGCACATCGTCTCCCACCTTGAATTCTTTCCTAGATAAACGCTTGTCGTGCCATCTTTTGGTTCTTTCTTTATATATCTTAGCGTTCTCATAAGCGTCTAATCTTAATTCTTCCAATTCGTTTATATCAAGGACTCGTTTTTCTCCTGCGGCAGTGTAGTTTATATTCAGCGTTTTGATCGCCCAATATGCTTTGTGTTCTAGTTCTACCGGGAGGTGACAGGACTTTCCGTACACAAGTTTAAAGGGTGTAGTTCCTATAGGTGTCTTGTAGGCGGTCCTATAAGCCCATAAAGCTTCGTTAAGCTTGGATGACCAATCTTTCCTAGATATGGCAACAGTCTTTTCTAGAATTTGCTTTATTTCTCTGTTCGAGACTTCAACCTGTCCACTAGTTTGTGGGTGATAAGGTGTTGCTACACGGTGTTTGACTCCATACTTAGACAGTAATTTGTCGAATATTTTCGAGATGAAATGAGAGCCACCGTCGCTAATGACAAGTCTAGGTACACCAAATCTTGGAAAGATTACGTTCTTGAAGAGCTTAATTACTACTCGTGTGTCATTCGTAGGAGAGGCTATAGCCTCGATCCATTTTGAAACATAATCAACAGCTACGAGTATGTACTTATTTCCGAAAGAAGATGGGAAGGGTCCCATGAAATCGATTCCCCAGACATCAAAGACTTCTACTTCTAATATTCCTCTTTAAGGCATTTCATCTCGTCTTGAAATGTTACCTGTGCGTTGACACCGATCACAGTTTGTGACGGCGATGTGGATATCTTTCCACAGATTAGGCCAGAATAAATCGGCTTGTAAGATCTTGGCACAAGTTTTAGAAGTGCTTGCATGTCCGCCATATGGAGAGGAGTGGCAATGTGAAATGACATTTTCTATTTCTTCTTCGGGTATACATCTACGAAAGATTCCGTCTGGTCCTCTTTTAAATAGTAGGGGTTCATCCCAATAATAGTACTTGAGATCGTGGAAGAATTTCTTTTTCTACTGATAGGTTAAGTCAGGTGGAATCACTCCAGCGGCTAAGTAGTTGACTATGTCAGCGTACCATGGCAATCCTACGGTTGTATTGATCTCTTCGAAGGCTTCCTTGACTTTTGGTTTGTTGGGATCTAGTCGAGCTAGGTCACCTTTTATTGTTGCTATCAGCTGTTCATAAGGGAAATTGTCGTTAATCGGCACTTGTTCGGGTTTAATACCTTCTATTCTAGATAAATGATCCGCTACGACGTTTTCAGTGCCTTTCTTATCTTTAATTTCGAGATCAAACTCTTGTAAGAGTAAGATCCATCTTAGGAGTCTTGGTTTGGCATCTTTCTTGGTCAATAAATATCTGATAGCAGCGTGGTCTGTGTAAATGAGTATCTTCGCTCCTACTAAATAGGAACAGAATTTGTCAAGCGCAAAGACAACTGCTAACAGTTCTTTCTCAGTTGTGGCGTAGTTCATCTGAGCGGAATCTAAGGTTCTACTGGCGTAGTAAATCGCGTGGAGTTTCTTGTCCTTCCTTTGTCCTAGAACTGCGCCTACAACATAGTCACTCGCATCGCACATAATTTCAAAAGGTAATCTCCAATCGGGTGGTTGCATGATTGGTGCGGTGATAAGGGCTGATTTAAGAGTTTCAAAAGCTTTTAGACAATTTTCGTCAAATATGAACTCAGCGTCTTTCATTAATAACTCGGTAAGAGGTTTGGTGATTTTCGAGAAATCTTTAATGAAACGTCGGTAAAAACCGGCGTGGCCTAAAAAGCTTCGTACTTCTCGTACGGTCTTAGGAGGTTGAAGGTCCTTTATGACTTCTATTTTAGCTTTATCAACTTCAATTCCCTTGTTAGATATTACATGTCCTAGCACGATTCCTTCTCTGACCATGAAATGGCATTTTTCCCAGTTAAGCACGAGGTTTACTTTCACACATCTTTCTAGTACCTTTTCTAGGTTTGATATACATCCTTCAAAACTTTGCCCGCATACAGAGAAGTCGTCCATGAACACTTCCATGATGTTATCTATGAAATCTGCGAAGATTGACATCATACATCTTTGAAAGGTTGCAGGAGCGTTACATAATCCAAAGGGCATTCGTCTATAAGCGAACGTTCCATAGGGACATGTGAATGTAGTCTTCTCTTGATCATCAGGGTGAATAGGGATTTGGAAAAATCTTGAGTAACCATCTAGATAGCAGAAGTACGAGTGTTTGGCTAATCGTTCTAACATTTGATCTATGAAAGGTAGTGGGAAATGATCTTTTCGAGTGGCCTTGTTTAGTTTTCGATAATCGATGCACACTCTATGTCCGGTCACTACTCTTTGTGATATCGATTCTCCTTTTGCGTTTTTCACAACAGTGATACCTCCTTTCTTCGATACTACATGTACTGGACTAACCCATTGACTATCAAAGATTGGATATATTATTCCAGCGCCTAGCAGTTTCTTAACTTCATCTCTGACTACAGTGCTAAGGATTGGGTTAATTCTTCTTTGAGATTCTCTAGAGGTTTTGCAATCTTCTTCTAGCATAATACGATGCATACAGATTGAAGGACATATCCCTTTGAGATCAGATATGTTATATCCTAATGCAGTTGGGTATTTCTTTAAGACATCTAAAAGTTTCTTCGTTTCGAGTGTTCCTAAACTGGAATTGATTATAACTGGTCGCGTACATTCAGTGTCTAGGAATTCGTATCTTAGGTTCTTAGGTAAGGTTTTTAACTCTAATTGAGATTTCTTCTTGCATGGCATGGGGTCCGGTGTAAGTGCTAAACTTTCGCTTAGACTATCATCTTGATACGGTGCACACCAATCGTCATCTTCGAAAATCGGAGGGATTTGAATTTTCATAATTTCAGAGTAAGTGGTTTGTTCTGCTTCCATTTCTCTTACGCACTCGTCTATCACGTCAATTAGATAACATGTATCATCCATGGCTGGTGCTTGTAAGAATTGAGTAAGGATGAATTCCACTTTTTCCTCTCCAACTTCAAATGTAAGTCTGCCCTTCTTAACGTCAATTATGGCTCCAGCTGTGGCTAGGAAAGGTCTTCCTAATATGATGGGTGTAACAGAGTCCTCAGTAATGTCCATGATTATGAAATCGGTCGGGATATAAAATTGACCTATCCTCACTGGAACGTTTTCCAGTATTCCTACAGGGTATTTGACTGATCGGTCAGCCAACTGAACCGACATTTTGGTAGGTCTAAGTTCTCCCATCTCCAGCTTCTTGCAAATAGATAAGGGCATGACGCTAATACTTGCTCCCAAGTCGCATAGAGCTTTGTCTATGACGAACTTTCCAATGTTACAAGGTATAGAGAAACTACCTGGATCTTTTAACTTAGGGGGCATATTGTTTTGAATAATAGCGCTACACTCAGCAGTAAGTGTAACTGTTCCATTGTCCTCTATCTTTTTCTTGTTAGATAGGATTTCCTTGAGAAATTTAGCATACGAGGGCATTTGAGTGATAGCTTCTGTAAACGGAATAGTAATATTCAACTGTTTCAGAAGTTCAACAAACTTTTTAAACTGGCCCATCGTTTTGGACTTGGTAAATCTTTGGGGGTACGGGATTGGTGGTTTATAAGGTGGTGGAGGCACATAAGGCTTCTCATTCTCCACGGCCTCTTGATTTTTGTCTTCCCTCTCTTCTGGTTCATTCTCCTTTTCAGTCGGTTTATCTTGTTTCTGGTACATAGCTGGGTTTTCAATCCTAGGATCAATAGGTCCGTCTAATTCTTTTCCACTTCTTAATATAACTGCATTTGCATGACCTTTTGGATTCGGTTGTGGCTGTCCTGGAAATGTGCCAGCTGGAGCAGCAGTAGATGCTTGTTGTTGAGCCACTTGTGAAATTTGAGTTTCAAGCATTTTATTGTGGGTTGCTAAAGCGTCTACCTTGCTCGCTAATTGTTTAATCTGTTCACTAGTGTGTACATTTTGATTTAGGAATTCTTTGTTCGTTTGGGTTTGGGTAGCTATGAAATTTTCCATCATCAATTTAAGGTTGGATTTTCTAGGAACATTTGGAGCGGCTACAGCGGGTTTTTGATATCCTGGTGGTACAGAAGGTGCTTGGTTAGGTGCATACAAGGCATTATTGTTCTTATAGGAAAAGTTCGGATGATTTTTCCAGCCTGGGTTATAGGTATTCGAGTACGGATTTCCTTGAGCATAATTCACCTGGTCTGTGGTCATTCCAGCTAAAATTTGACATTCCGGGCCAGTGTGTCCGGGATTTCCGCATATTTTGCAATTTGGACTTACAGCAGCCACGGTGGCTGGGGGTGTTATGGTCAAGTTATCAATCTTTTGGGCAAGGGAATCTACCTTCGCGTGGACGTGATCTAGGCTGCTCACTTCATACATTCCGCCTTTCGTCTGGGGTTTCTCCACAGCAGTTCTCTCACCTCCCCATTGACAATGGTTTTGAGCCATATTTTCAATGAGGGTATAGGCTTCAGTGTATGGCTTGTCCATAAGTGCACCGCCCGTGGCAGCGTCTATTGTTAATCTGGTGTTGTATAGAAGCCCATTGTAGAAGGTGTGAATGGTTACCCAGTCTTCGAGACCGTGATGTGGACATAGTCTCATCATGTCTTTGTATCTCTCTCATGCTTCGTAGAGAGATTCTGAATCCTTCTGTCTAAATCCGTTAATTTGAGCCCTTAGCATAGCGGTTTTACTCGGTGGAAAATATCTGGCTAAGAAAACATTCTTTAACTCCTCCCACGTAGTAATAGAGTTGGACGGCAAGGATTGCAACCAAGCCCAAGCTCTATCTATTAGAGAGAAAGGAAAAAGACGTAGTCTTATCGCGTCTGCAGTCACACCATTTGCTTTCACTGTGTCGGCATACTGCACAAACTTGGTCAAGTGTTCATTAGGATCGTCCGTTGGATTTCCAGAGAATTGGTGTTGTTGTACGGCTGACAGCAGTGAAGGTTTCAACTCGAAATCGTTTCGGTTGATAGCGGGAGCAGCAATGCTAGTATGAGGCTCCTGTTGAGACAGAGTAGCGTAATACTTCAGCGGTCTGTTCTGAGGTCCTTCGGCCATATCTTGTTCGTTATCTAGTTCAGGAGGATAAGCAAGAAGATCGGGAATGTTATACCTGCGTTGATACTCTACTATTCTGCGTCTTAGATGCAGGAAACGTTCTAATTCGTCGATTGGTGGTTGCAAGATATCGCCTTGAGAGCGGGTACTTGGCATACAACCGAGAAAAAGGAAAATAAAATTTTTGTTGCCTTAGTCTATACTGCGCAACAAATGAATCGCACTATTAACTAAATCAAAGTTCCCGGCAACGACGCCAAAAACTTGATCGGGGCTTAGTATGTCTATAGATTCTGACTGCAAGTGCACAGTCCTATCGTGTAGTTTTAAAAGATATCGAACCCACAAGGACTTGATAATCAATCTAGTGCTATCTATAGTTACTGTGTTTAGCTAAGGCGGATAATGTCACGGTTTCAGTTTCTACAGAATTAAAGCGGGAAACTAAATTAGATTAAGAAATATTAAGAAAGCAGTCGGTATGTAATATAGTGAACCTATGCGGATTTAATCGAAACTAAGCATATGAAAATATTTCACTTAAGTTATTCTGTAGAGAGTATCAGTTTAAAAACCCTCAACTCACACTCTCGTGGTCTTGTATTAGATTATATCCCTAAAGCCCTATGTCTGCTCTCGCTAGCCCATAAGTGTTTAGAAATATTCTTTGAAAACTTAATAAAGTCTAATTGGTTTTAAAGCGCTCTCGCTGTATTTAAATCCAATGCCTAATCTTAGCTATCCGGTTAAAACCTCACACTCTCGTGGTCTCGATTTTATCCTATTTCACTTTTCTTACTCTCGTAATAAAAAGATTAATTTTAAGTATAAAAGATCTCAGCCAGAAAATTAAGTTAATTATTATTTTAGCTTAGAATAATTAAACCCGATCGGTTACTGTTATCACATACCGATCTATTAAATTAGCTAGACATTATAATTAAATCAAACAGAAAACAATTTATTATTAAAGACATTAAATCATGCATAATAATTGAATAGCAATTAATTAACATAAACAAAATGCGATTAATTATAACGTGATACAAATACCTGGAAAATAAATATTCCTTAGCTCCCTCTTCCACAAGTCGGCAAGATTGGAGCTTGGAACCGGAACGGAAAATACTAAATGCTGGGGCTGGAAATAAAATCTAACAATAATAATTTCCTAATGTTGGAAATTATTATAAAGGTTTGGAATAAAAGCAAAACAATGAAACAGCAAGAAAATGAAATGCTGGAAATAAATTCTGGTGAAATTTTGGCAGAGCTTTCGCAAATCAGTCGCTTCCAACTCTCCCCTTTTTCTCTTCGTATGTTGGCATATTTATAGAGGAGGAGCTTGTAACAGTTGGTCTTTGTTCGTGGGCTTTTTGCTGAGAAAATGCCGGATACTGGGATTGAGTCGTGTGAGAGAATTTAGGAGTTGTTGAAGACTCCTTCTTTTATGGCCACGTCTCTTCTGTTTCTTCATAATATGTGTGTTGCGTGTTACGGTCGTGAGGATATGGTGACGATCACTAATATGCTTTCAGCGTGTTACGGTCGTAACACATTGCTTACGGTCGTTAGACATGAAATAACGCGTTACGGTCGTGACTGTGGTGTGAAGATCGTGAAACTCCCTTGAGCGCGTTACGGTCGTAAGGCATATGGTGACGACCGTCACTGTTACAAAATCTCAGATTTTGACAGTGTTTTCTTCTCATTTTCTGTCAATTTTTCTTCACTTCTTCTTTTTTTACTATTTTGACTTGAGATGTATCGCACCTGCAAAAAGGCATAAAAACTCGGAATAATCGGGGATTAGTTGAGTCAATGCACGATAAAAATGTACTAAAAACCTAGTAATTATACGATACGATTTCTCTTCATCAATTCCATATAACTAACATCACCCCCCACGTACTCAGACACGCACCCTAAACAAGGCCAACAATTAAAATAAAACCAGACGATTAAATAATAAAAAATGGGGTGTTACACTTGTGCCCTAACCATTTGTACCCAGATTTTCACACACATAACTCAATCATTTCTCAACCATTTTTCAAACTGTAAAAACCAAAGTTGAAGCATTTTCTACAAGGAATCTAATGGTCATGTTGTCTGGTCCTAAAACTAATTACGCGCTTCACAAAACTAACCCTAACAGTGTAACATCACCAAACAAAACTTGTTTAAAACTTCATACATTCAATCCAAATAAAGCAAGTGAGGTTTCAAACATATTGCACACAAAGCAGACTACATTTTGCTATAAGCATGAGACAATGAGATGCAAAGAAACTGAGCCTAGAGTTTCTAAGAAACTTACCTCTTGGGGCAGGTCCAAGGCCTCTTCAAATGGTGTTTCAGAGATGAAATGAGCTTCCCTTTAGGCTTGTTGACACTAGGAAAGATGACTGGAGTGCTTGAAATGTATGGAAACTGCCTCAAACTTCAAACTCGTGTCCTTATGCAAATGGAAGTTGGAGAATAGTAGATGTAAGAAGGAGTGTTACAGAACTTATTTAAGGTTTTAAACAAGTTCTATAGGGTGTTTATGGAAGGTTTATGAAGTTTGTTTGTGAGTTGCATGAGTGAAAAGAAACTGGACAGTGGTTTTGCAAGTTTTGAGAGTTTTTGCAAAAGCTATGGGAGAGAGAGATATGAAGATTTTCAGATTTTTTTCTTGTGTTCTTTGAGGCTTAATGGAGCCCTCTATTTATAGGCAAATGGTGGAGGTTTGAACTAATCTGATGGTTGAGTTCTCATCCTTTTGGCTCGGTTGCATTTCAACTTGGATTTTTAAATAATTTATCATTCCCAAGCCAAGTACCATGCTGCTCTAGGGTAGTTGGAGATATTCAAAACTTTTGGCTCTCAGTAAAAACCCTTTTGAGTGTGGAAGAAACATTACACAGCTCAAGACAAGTTGACATTGCCAAAAGAGGCTTTATGTAAATGTCAATGTTCACTTTATGCCAAAAAATGGAATGATTCATGATGTAATACCCCAAATTTTGACCACCATGATTTCCCATCATTGTAAGAATCATTACCAGAATATGGATGAACCAACATGCCTCAATCAATATCCTCAGAGATGTTTGAGCATTCACCACAATCAAGAATTAGGGTTTTGAGCCCTCACAGAGCACTTAGACAAAAGATCAATCAAGGAATTACATGATCTTCAACTTGTCTAACATCTCAAACCCCCATAAAGGATCAAGAGGACTCCCATTTCAAGAATCAAGTACAAGGTTGCAACATTCCAAGTGGATCAAGCCTCAAGATCGCCAATGTCACCAGATTAGGGTTTTGGTCGACTAAGGCCTCCAAATGAAATTTTTCATTTGGGCATGAGCCAATGCTTCAAAGCACAACCCAAGATACTACAAGGGACCTCATGGACCCAATCATCAAGTCAATTTAACCTTAAGGGATGCATTTACCCAAAAGTCAAGAATTAGGGTTTCTTGACCTAATTCACCCTTAAGTTGACTTTTGGGACAAAACATGAGCCAAGACCTTAAGACATGATTTGAGGGTCTCCAATACACTACATTGATCCATTTTCAACAATGGATTGATCCAAGAATCTTGATCTACAAGTTTCAATTTCATCAGGACCACAATTAGGGTTTCGAGGAAAAAGTCAACTGTGCCTTTGACTTTTGACCAAGACATGCTCCCAAACCTTGGGACATGATTCAATACACCCTATAACACCTATGGAATATATCCATTAGGTTTTATTTAGGTCAAGGAGTTGATTTCATAAAGGATCGCACAGTTTGGATTTCATCCGATAAAAAGTCAACTGTGCACAAAATCAAGTTTGACTTTTTGGAATTTTTCACAATTATGGTTCCTTGACCCTAAAACAATGTTAATATGTGATTCGGATTATCATTCATCAAGAAAAATCAAAGAAGGCGAGTTAACTTGTAAAAGGGGTAACCATAAAAAACTTAGAATTTTTCTAAGTTATGGAACAAAGTGGCTAGGGTACCAACTTCCAAGGACCATAACTTGAGATCCAAGCAACCATTTTGGATGGTCCAAAGCTTTATTTGTAGCTCTTATTGCACACTTCAAAAGTGTCAACTACATCTCATTCCAATTCTTCATGGATTTTAAGTTATGGAGTGATTAAAATGGCTGAAAACATGAAAATGACACTATTCCAACACTTAGTGAAATTTTCACTAAGGCAAAATCTACCTTACTTTTTCCAAAATGTAGGGGCAGTTTTCACCTTGATCCAAGTCAAACCAGGTCTAGGGGTAAACATCAAAGTTGAAGTATGCCATGAGGGCTTTCCAACAAGTACCAGATCATCTCCAAATTCCATTTGAGCAAGGAGATACAACCCTACGAACATGGCATCCTGAACTGGTTTTTACAAGGAAAATTTGTGCACATTTGCTCGATTTGTCCAAATCTGATCAATCCAAGCCTTGTCTTCAATTTGGACACATCTGAGGATAAAACAAGAAGGGAATTATCTGATCCCCAAGCCTCCAAAGTCCAAGAATCTACAACAGCCATGCCAAACCTAAAAAGAGCTAAAAAGTGCCAAGACTCCAATTTTGTTTCCAAGCATTCAATGGATGCACCAAGGTGGCATGAACTGAGCCTATTACAACTGAATTCAGTCCAAGTTTATCTCTGAACCAAAGCTACAAAGCCTGTACTCTAATCTCAAGTCAATGGCTAGAGGAGACTTGAGATTCCTTTTGCATAACATTGACCAAAGGCCTGCTGCAGCCTCCATTCACTATTGATGCCAAAACAAACTTGACACACTATAAATAGACATCAATTGTGATCAGTTTAAGTACACCAAAGCACCCAAACTGATGCTTTCCTGAAAATCCCTCTCTTTAGGCCAAAACGCCTTCTTTTGCAAGGTATCTCTAAGTTTTTGAGTTAGAAAGCAATTCCATCACAACTCATGATTCAAACACCTCTAATATGTTATATCTAAGCTGTCCAAACTCTCATATGTGACCTGTAACACCAAAATCATAAAGTCCCCTCTCAAAACCTCAAAATTGGACTTTTTTGCATTTTTCAAGCCATGTCTTGATTCAGTCACTTTCAAAACTAGATAAAACCTCAAACACACTTCAAATATCATCCTTGAACTGTCCCAAATGGTTCCCCTCATCTGGAACACCATATGAGAGAGTTGCCATATTGGTCACTTTTGCCCCTTTTGTAAGAAAGAGTTCAAACTTGCTCCTGAGGATTCCAGCTGGTTCTAACCATCCTAAAAGCTTCTAAGGGATCAATTGAGAGTGTCTAAAGTATCAAATTACTTTTGGCATAAGAAACTTGGCAGATAGCACAAAAAGCTCCCAAAGAGGTAAGCATCACAACTTGAACTCTTTGAATTATGCATTGCTTTGAAGTCCACTAATCGTAAACATCTCATACATGTTGTATATGTTGTGTTTGAACTCATTCATCATGTAATTCTTGCCTGTACCATGAGGTAGCATAGAAAATGCAAATCATGGCCTATTTCAAAACCACTATCGGGTTTTAAAATGGGGAACTCATCTGAAAAACCAAGGGCACTATTGGATTCCTTGTGAAATTCTAGGCACGATAGACCTAAATTTTGTCCCAATCCATGGAGAAATGAGAAAGTTACAGCCTTTACGTTTTGGCATAAAACCTTGCCTTGCCTTGGCCAGGCCTAAAATAAGGCACCCCTTATGTATTCATGGGGTGGTTTTGATACACGGATGTATCACCACCCCAGTGGTAGAGGGCGCGCGCTGCAACTTGGAGGTCTGGGGTTCGAATCACCCTCGCCCCAGACCCTTTTTTACCACTATTTTCCATTTTTTTAATATTTGTCATATTATTTTAAATGATTTGAAAAATTAATTTCTCTCTCAATTTTAATTATTTTTTATTGGTTCTTTTTGAAAAAAATCACAAAAATGTTAAATTATTTTATTCCACAAAAAAATCAAATTTATATTATTTATTTAATATAGTTGATATTTTGGTGAATAAATTCATTTTTTATTGTATTTAAACCTTTTAAAAATGAATATTCATCTTGAAAATCAAAATCAAATGAGTCCTAAATCATCTTGTGATTAAAACCTCATTTTTCAAACCTTAATAAAAAATCACAAGTAGTTTATTTACACTTATTTGGTATTTTTGTCATTTTTTCATTTTATTAAAAGGATAACTTTTAAAAGAAAATGAAATTAGGGTTTCTTTGGTTTTTGATCCTTATCAAATTTTTCAAAATGCTCATGGGCCTCTAATCGAGTGTAAGACCCAACCCTTGTTGTACATAAACCATTTTGGGCCTCAGGTATTGTATAAGTCCTGACACGATAAAAAATCTCGGCGCGATCGCCATTTTTTCAACAAAAAATCATCTAGGCCTCCCCTCGTGTTGTAAGTCCCATTTTTATTTTTCAAAACATCCTTGGGCCTCTCCTTGATTGTAATACCCATCCCTTTGTACAGAAAACCTCTTTGGGCCTCAGTCGTTGTATAAGTCCCGATGCGATTTCGAAAATAACGGTGCAATCACTGTTAAACTTTTGGGCCTCTCCTTGAGTATAAGCCCCAACAATCTTTTCAAAAAGGACTTCTCTTTTGATTTAGATTCAAATATACATGTTGTTATCAAAACTTTCTTTAATTTCTTTGAACAACTAATGATGACACTAAATTATACTGTATTTTCGACTCTGATTTCACATGCATATTAGTTGTTTTTCTATTATTTTTTCTTTGTTATTGTTATGTTTCCCTTTGTTTTCAGGTTTTCAATAAAATCAAGGTCCCAGACGAAAAAGGGTGCAAAAGGAGCAAGAATTCAAGTTTGGCAGCAATTTACTCTTGTCGCTTCTCTTGTCGCGGACGCCCCAGGGTAGGCGACGACGTGTCCCATGATCTCCACTGCTCAACTGCCACGTTCCTACGACCTTTGCCGTTTTCTTCTTGTCGCGGGCGCGGTAGGCCTGTCGCGGGCGTGACAAGGCAAAAACTGTTCCCGCCCATTTTTCAAGCCAAGGTCACTTTTGTCTTTGCACCATGCCAACTTTGCCTATAAATACTCTCAGGACTCGAATTTTAGGATCATCCAATCTTAGTTTACTTCATCCTAGGCATACATTTCACTCTTGTAAAGCAGTAATCTTCTCACATCGAGGAGTTATTGCACTGTGTGTGATCGAGTTTGTAATCAAGTCTTGGAGCGTCTGTAATCAAGTTGGAGCACTTTGGTAGAAGTAATTCTGCCAGCATTTTCTTTTCCGTACATTGTACCAGATTTAAAGACTCCGCTTTGGAGCAGGTTTTATTTTAATCGCATTTACTTTCATTTATTTCTTGCACTTGCTTTATTTTGTTTATTTATTGTCTTGCCTTACTTTTCAAAACTTTACTTTTCAAAAGACTTAATTCCATACATGATAAGAATTAATATGACTGTTATAACTACCATGGCTGGCTAAGTTTTAGATAGGTAAGAATGTAAAGACCATAACCACCGTAATACGTCTATATGTTAATAGAAGTACTTAAGGGCTGTTTTAATCTTTAACACAAGTTTTCTGTACTTAAAAGCAATGTTGGGTAAGATCAAAAGCCGTCCAACCATTTGTGAACTTGTTTAGTTCTCAACTGATCAAATACAGCGAAAGCGCTTTGCTCAGTTGAGTAGGGATTTTTAACACTTTAGAAAAGAGATTTTAAAACTATTTTCGGACGCGTTAGTGGGATTAGAATCTGGTTCATTTTGAACCTCTTTAGTTTAGAGATTTCAGGTCAAAATACTTTTCTGTTTAGTTTAGAATTTGCATTTCTTAAAAGTAAGTTTTCCATGACTCTAATGCAATGCGCGCCTTTTTATAAGTGACAATAAAGGGGTTAGTTTAGAGGGTAAACTTGGTTCTGACTACGCGAAAGCGACAGTTCCTGTTAAATTGAATTCTTTTCTTAAAATAGAAGATATTGCCCGTAAGTATCTGTTGATAAATATAGAAATATTATCGGTTATGAGAATTACATTCAAGCCTATTGTTTTGTCTGAATTTTATTACCTCGTCATTTACTTTTATTTATTTTTCCTCTGCATTAGTAAACCCTTAATTGAACTGCCTTAGATAAGCACTGTAACAAACAGAAATCGTTAGATCGACATTTGGTCTCTGTGGATACGATAACTTTTTATATTACTCTGACGCGATTCGTGCACCTGCGAATACAACGCATCAAGTTTTTGGCGCCGTTGCCGGGGATCAATTTCGCCGAATTCTGAATTTCGTTTGTTATCACCGTTTAGACTAGGGCCGCACGAACTGGTCGATGCGAAGATCTCGCATCTCCAGTAGTGTAATAGATCCTTTAGTGGAACCAGAACGTTACGCTCGCGCACGACTTTGGCTTCGTCGAATTAAGCAAGCTATGGCCGAAGATCGTAACCAAAGACCCCTTAAGGAATTCGCTCAGCCTGCTGACGAAGAACCGAGTTCTAGTATAGTTAACCCTACCATACCTGCCAATAATTTTGAACTAAAACCGTCCCTATTACAACTAGTTCAACAAAACCAATTCGCAGGACTACCATCTGAAAACCCAAACCAACATCTAAAAGTCTTTATCCAGTTGTCAAACACCTTTAAGACCAATGGTGCTAGTCCTGAGGCGATTCGTTTAAGACTATTTCCCTTTTCCCTTAGAGACAAAGCCCTAACTTGGTTAGATTCCCTTCCAGCAAATTCTATAACAACATGGGAAGACCTTAGGAGAACATTCCTTGCCAGATACTTTCCCCCAAGCAAAACAGCCGTTCTCCGAAACCAAATAACAAGATTTACCCAAAACCAATGAGAATCACTATTTGAAGCTTGGGAGAGGTATAAAGACCTTCTAAGGGCTTGTCCACACCACGGTTTGGAGCAATGGTTGATTATACATACCTTTTACCACGGACTTCATTATAACACAAAGATGTCCATCGACGCTGCTGCTGGCGGTGCCCTGATGAACAAACCATATCCTGACGCTTGTGGTCTCATTGAAGATATGGCTCAAAACCATCATCAATGGGGAAACGAAAGAGCAACAGTGGAGAAGAAATAAGCCCAAGGAGGTAAACATGAGGTAAGCTCTATAGACATGATGCAAGCCAAAATGGATGCTATGGCCCTCAAGATCGATTAAATGTACGCACAACCAACCGCTGCAGCAGCAGTAGTATCGGATTGCGAACTTTGTGGTACTAAAGGTCATCAATCAGCTGACTCTCATCTGTTAAACGAGACTAACCCAGACCCAGTCAACTATGCCCAAGGAAACCCGTTCTCAAATACTTACAACCCTGGATGGAGGAATCAACCTAATTTTTCCTACAAAAACAATAACCCTATCCAAAACCAAGCACCTCCGAGATCAACCAACAGTCAAGCACCTAGACAAAACCAACCTATGTAAGCAGTGCCACCTAAGCCAAATATTGAGAAAGTGCTAAATAATTTTATGACAGCACAAGCCCAGCAAAACAAAGAGTTCCTAAATCAGAATATTCATGTGAATGAGCTTCTTACCCAACTAGGAACCAAAATAGATCAAATGGCCACCCACAGCAAGATGCTTGAAACCCAGATCTCTCAGGTAGCCTTAAAGCAAGCACCCCAAACTACTCCTGGAGGACAATTTCCTGGACAACCTCAACAGAACCCTCGAGGGCAAGCTAACGCGGTTACCTTACGAAGTGGAACCACTTATGAAGGGCCTAAAAACCCGACATTGAGTGACTCCGAAATTTCCAAAAAGGATGCTACCCCCGAAGGTGAGGAACCCGTAGAAATTGAGAAACCAAAAGACAGAGATAAAGGAGAAGTTATGGGCGAAGCTTCAACACCCTCTCAGCCATACAAACCACCAATTCCCTATCCACAAAGACTTAAACAAACTAAGATCAATGACCAATTCCAGAAGTTTGTTAAAGTTATAGAAAAACTCCATGTAGAGATTCCTTTTACAGAAGCCATCACCCAAATACCATCTTATACTAAATTCCTGAAGGACATCCTCACCAATAAATGTAGACTTGACGATCCAAAACCAGTGGAGTGTAATTCCATTTCCGAGAACAAACTTGCCAAAAAAGACAAAGACCCGGGGAATTTCTCCATACCTTGTATTTTGGGGAATCATGTCATAGATAAAGCCTTTCTGGACTTAGGAGCCAGTGTAAGCCTAATTCCCCTTGCAGTTTGTGAACGATTGAAACTAGGAGATTTGCAACCTACTAAGATGTCTCTCCAATTAGCTGACAGATCTATAAAATACCTGTAGGCGTATTAGAAGACATCCCAGTTAGAATAGGCAAGTTGTTCATTCCCACCGACTTTGTCGCAATGGACATCAAAGAAGATAAAGATATCCAAATCCTCCTAGGTAGACCCTTCCTATCAACTGCAGGAGCCATAATAGATGTCAAGAAAGGAAAATTGACCTTTGAGGTAGGTAACAAAAAAATAGAGTTTGGCCTAGCAAAGTTTCTCGCGGCACCAGTAATAGGAGATGCATGTTATGCAGTTGATGTCATTGATGAATGTGTCCGTGAACTTAACCAGGAAGAGCCGATAGAAAGAATAAAACTACCTTCAATGCCCATTGAGAAAAATGATGACAGTATGGAACCCTACATAGATGATAGCCTTTTTGAATGTCTATCCTTAACTCCAGATCCTATACAAAACCCCAGCAAACCAACCTTAAAATTGAAAGAATTACCCAGGAATCTAAGATATGAGTTTTTAGACAAAGAAATGGACAGACCAGTTATAGTCAGTGTCGTTCTGAACCAAAATGAAACAAACCAACTCTTAGATGTCTTGCGAAGATATCCCTCAGCACTAGGGTACAACATCTCAGATCTTAAAGGAATAAGTCCATTTGTGTGCATGCACCGGATTTCACTTGAGGAAATGCTAAACCTTCGAGAGAACACCAAAGAAGGATTAACCCTATAATGAGTGAGGTAGTTAAGAAGGAAGTTCTTAAGTTGTTGGAAGCAGGGATAATATATCAGATCTCAGACAGTAAATGGGTAAGCCCTGTGCATGTAGTACCTAAAAAGGGAGGCATCACCGTGGTTCAAAACGAAAAAGGTGAGCACGTTACAAAACGGATAGAAGGAGGTTGGCGTATGTGCATAGATTACAGAAAATTAAACAAAGCCACTAGGAAAGACCATTTCCCATTACCTTTTATAGATCAGATGTTGGAACGTCGAGCTAGATATTCCTACTTCTGTTACCTCGACGGATATTCAGGTTTTTTCCAAATTCCTATACACCCTGATGACCAAGAGAAAACAACCTTCACATGCCCATATGGAACTTTTGCCTATAGACGTATGCCTTTCGGACTCTGTAATGCCCCAGCAACTTTTCAGCTTTGCATGATGTCAATCTTCACTGATTATATTGATGGAATTATGGAAGTATTCATGGACGATTTCTCAGTCTGCGGATTTGATTTCAATAACTGTCTAGTCAACCTTGAAAAGATCTTGAAGAGATGTGTCGAAGTAAACCTGGTATTAAATTAGGAGAAATGTCACTTCATGGTCACTGAAGGCATAGTTCTAGGACATATCGTTTCTGAAAAAGGCATTGAAGTTGATAAAGCTAAGATCGAGGTGATAGAGAATCTTAAACCACCCAAAACAATTAGAGAAGTTCGAAGTTTTCTTGGACATGCTGGATTTTACCGGCGTTTCATTAAAAATTTCTCTAAGATCACTAAACCTTTGACAGGCCTTCTGATGAAAGATGTCGAGTTCATTTTTGATGAAAAATGCAGCGAAGCATTCAACCTTTTAAAACAAGCTTTGATTTCAGCACCCATTATGCAACCACCAGATTGGACAAAACCTTCTGAAATCATGTGTGATGCTAGTGATTACGCTGTAGGAGCAGTGCTAGGGCAAAGATCTGATAAGAAGTTACATGTGATTTACTACGCCAGTAGAACTCTAGATGCCGCTCAGCTAAACTATGCAACCACAGAAAAAGAACTCCTAGCCGTAGTTTTCGCCATAGACAAATTTAGATCCTATTTGGTGGGAGCCAAAATAATTGTTTACACTGATCATGCCGTCATCCGATACCTTTTGAATAAAAAGGATGCTAAACCTAGGTTACTCCGGTGGATACTTTTATTGCAAGAATTTGACCTTGATATCAGAGATAAGAAAGGCACCGAGAATGTAGTTGTCGATCACCTTTCTAGGCTTGAGTTCTTGAAACCTGATGTAGTACCCATAAATGATGACTTTGCTTATGACAGGTTAATCGCTAAGCTAGATGCCATTGGAGATGTAAGTTTAGAAACCCTAGAAGATTCTGAAAAATCCTTAGCGGTAAATAATGTACCTTGGTATGCTGATTTTGTTAACTATCTTGCTGCAGATATAATACCTCCTGACCTCAGCTATCAGCAGAAAAAGAAGTTCTTCAATGACGTTAAACATTTCTATTGGGATGAACCACTCCTTTTTAAGAGAGGCACTGACGGAATCTTTCGCCGGTGTGTTCCAGAGGAAGAAGTGCACCATATCATAGAACATTGTCACTCAGCACCCTACGGAGGACACGCAAGCACATCTAAGACTCACGCTAAAATCTTACAAGCTGGTCTTTATTGGCCAACTATATGGCGTGATGTTCATACATATATAACCAAGTGTGACCCGTGTCAACGCTCCGGAAACATCTCGAGGAGAAATGAAATGCCATTAAGAAACATTCAAGAAGTAGAACTTTTTGATGTTTGGGGAATCGACTTTATGGGACCTTTTCCATCATCCTTAGGAAACAAATATATTTTAGTCGCTGTCGATTACGTGTCCAAATGGATTGAAGCTATAGCTGCACCCACAAACGAAACCCGAGTAGTGATTAAGATGTTCAAGCAGAATATATTCCCTAGATTCGGAGTTCCCAGACTGGTCATAAGTGATGGAGGATCACATTTTATATCTAGGATTTTTGACAAACTGTTGAGGAAGTATGGAGTTAAACATAGAGTAGCCACACCTTACCACCCGCAAACCAGTGGGCAAGTAGAAGTATCCAATAGAGAGATCAAGCATATCTTAGAAAAAACTGTCTCGATATCCAGAAAGGATTGGTCACAGAAGCTTTCAGAAGCACTGTGGGCCTACAGGACAGCCTATAAGACCCCCATTGGAACAACCCCTTACCAACTAGTTTACGGAAAATCATGTCACTTACCCTTTGAATTGGAACACAAAGCATATTGGGCCATCAGAACCTTAAATTTCGATTACTTAGCAGCTGGTGAGAAACGCATCTTAGACATACATAAGTTAGAAGAGCTCCGACAATCAGCCTATGAAAATGCCATCATATATAAAGAGAGAACCAAAGCATGGCATGACAAGAAGATCGTTAAGAAAGACTTCAACATAGGTGACCCTGTTCTTCTGTACAATTCAAAACTGCGACTTTTTCCAGGTAAGCTTCGATCTAGATGGACGGGCCCGTTTGAAGTTTCCAAAGTCCTAAAATCCGGGGCAGTGGAAATTAAGAACAAATCTTGCAGTCCGTTCGTTGTAAATGGACAAAGGCTTAAGCATTATGAAGGAGGTGACATTCCAGCATACTACTCCAGGTTCACGTTAACAGACCCACCTATCCTCGCACCAGATACATGACTTGAACTCGTTGAGCTAACGACGTTAAACAAGCGCTGCATGGGAGGCAACCCATGGTTCTTTTCCCTTTCGTATTTATTTTCTTTCCGTTTATTTTTTATTTATGTTTGTTCGTATGTTTGTACATATATGTCTAACTTGTTTTGTGTGTTTGATTTCAGGGCCTGTTTTTCCTAACCTTTTCTTTCAGGATGCCACCAGTCGACGACATGCACGTGACCTTTAAAGACGACGCCCAGAGAGAGCGTTATGCGATGCTTTCACTCAGACCTATGGCACCCACTCGCTACCCAGACAGTGATTGCATGGAAGCTTTGGGCATAAAGCCCAGTGTCCGATACTTGACCCACCAGCTCAAATGGGACCAGTGCGCTGATGATTTGCATCCCACCTATAGGAACCTCACTCTGGAGTTCCTCAGCTCTTTCTCCTATGATCCGTACTTGGGACCAGATGGCCACACCAGCTTCAGGTTATTTGGCACAGAGTATTTGTTCACCCATACTGAGTTCGGTGATCTTCTTGGATTTGAGACTGGAGTTGGCGCTATCCCTGAGCTTCCCATGGGTTACTTCATGAATAGAGACGTGGAGAAATTTTGGAGTGACATCTCTGGAGGTGGAGGCCCTGACCCTGATACTCACATTTCACAAGTTATCCATAACCCAGCTCTCCGATACTTTTAGATGATCATTGCCCATACATTCTTTGGGAGAGCGGATGCTGATGACCACGTTACTGAGGAGGACATATTTTTCATGTGTTGTGCGAATCAGTCACGTTGTTTAGCTTGTGGTAACTTTATGCTGTACTCTTTTAGTGGTGTTGCCACCTGGGCAGGAGGACCTATACATGTAGGAGGTAATGTGACTGAGATTGCTGCTGCTCTAGGCCTTGGCCGAAAGCTATTTCATTTGACTCTCTACTGCAGCCATACCACCATGGATATTGATTTTTGTTTAGATCGGGGGCTGATGAGAAGGAACTCCTTTAATCCCTCTCAGTTCTGACTCTTGATCGATGGTGAGACCATACATCATTTCACTTTGCCAGATCCTGTTATGACCAGTGTCCATGACCCAGCAAACTGGACATATGCCTTAGAAGGACACGGTGAGGCGGTGGACGCACCACGACCCTTCCCAGAGCCAGAGTACGTTCCAGCTCCACCACCTGACAAGACCACGGTATGGTCAAATAATCATTCATTAGGTACTCCAGATATGCTGACCCAGATGGCGATGATGCGCCAGGAGATAGCAGATCTCCGACAGACTCTTGCTGACCTACACCTGAGGATGGAAGTGTCAGAGCTGACCCACGCTACTGAGTACGATGTGCTGTATGAAGACATGGCGGAGCTCCGTCGTGAGATAGCGAGACTCCGTGGAGATGACCAGACTGATGACCAGATATCTTGATTTCCATTTTCGTATTATTTTCTATATTTACTATGCATTAATTTACTTTCAGTATCACCCAGACATATTTCCTACTATTTGCATTTGATATATTTACGATTTATATTAACGTTTGAGTTTTTTTATGTTTATATGCTAATATTTTCTTTTGTTTTATTTTTCTTTGACAAAATATATAAAAAAATTTATTATAAAAAAAAATATATATATATATATATGCTTGTGAAAATTTTGTGCAAAACTACATTTTTAGGACATATGGAATGCTAAAAAGACCCCCCAAGGCCAAAGGAAGGACAAAAAGCCCATTCAAAAAGACATATTGAGGCCCATCAACGAATTTACTCTCGTCGCGCCCGCGACACACCTGTCGCGCCCGCGGGAGCGTCCTTGTAAAATCGGAACAGAACCTCCATTTCCACCATTTTTTAAACTCCAACCTCTTCAAACCCATTTTTTCCCTCCGAAAAATCCCTATAAAACCCCATTGAAACTCATATCTCTAGCATTCACCAATCATCTCTTAACTTTCCATTTCAATGTCCATCAACAAAAACCCATAAAAATCCAACCTTTATTATACCACTTTTCTTCCACCCTCTTCACCATCTTCATCAATGGAGTTTAATGGAGTCATTCTTCGAGAAGGACAATCCGGGAATAGGCAGAAGCAGCAACTTCAAAAGCTTCAGGATCGATAAATTCTCTCGACGAGGTACGTCGACGATTCTTGCTTGCACGCTTTAGGGGTTCATCATAGCGTTTTCCATTTGTTAGACTTTGTAGGTTTAGGCATTGTTTTCACCACAAAAGAACCCACCTATGAGAGGATGACGATTGAGTTTTTGAGTTCATTGGTTTATACCGTTCGTCCCGACACTGCTAGCACAGTCGGTACCGTGCATTTTAGACTGTTTGCTGTTGAGTATGAGTTTGGTACCGATGAACTAGCAGGTCTATTGGGATTCCCTCATGGGGAGGGTGCTGTTTGTGAGGCTCCTTCAGATGCTGAATGGTCAGTCAGGATATTCGCCTTCTGGCGCAGGTTGTCAGGTACTATTGTTGATTCCTTTAAGGGAATACTCGCCTCGACCATTCATAACCCGGCCATAAGAATTTTCAGATATCTTTTGGCATGCTCTATTTTTGGCCGGGAGAATCAAAACAAAGTTAATAGCAAAGAACTTTTGTTCTTGCAAGGATGCCTCACAAATGTAAGAATCAATCCGGTCCCATTTATGATCGCCCACATGTGCTTAACGGTAAATAAGGGTGGACCGATAGTTTTTGGCGGATTGATTACGTCTATTGCTCGGGCACTAAATTTGAATGATGAGATAGCTACTTTAGAACCACTTCCCCCTCGCACAATTAATTTAAAATTTCTGAAAGACATAAAATTGTGCCGATCAAGGAGGACTGGTGGTTATGAGTTGATGATTCACGGGGTAGCCATCGAATCAATTGTTATGTCGTGCAGTAGACGTACAGATGTACGATTCGAGAGGAACTGGATCTACGACCTTACTGCCCCACATTTTCTAGGTCCAATTCCTCCTAATGTCCATGACAATGAGGGGCCCGACACAGATGATGAGTATGACCATAGAGAGCGTGTGTCCCCCCCTCGCCCTACAGAATCACACACCGCATCATCTTCTTCTAACACTTTTGCAGGAGCTGCTCTCGGATTTTATATTACGGAGGAGATGTGGCGAGACCATATGGCTAGAGAAGCACGGCATGAAGACCTGCTCTCTTCCATTCAGCAACAGATGGCGGACCATATGAGCTTTATGCAAGAGTTGCGGCGGAGAGCAGACCAATCTTACGAGACCATCTCCCGTACTCTGCTTGCGATCACCACTGAGCAGTCCCGTCAACAGCAATATAACCATCAACACTTTCAGCTTATGGAGGCCACTCAGGGTTCCATCTTAGGTAACCTTCGTGAGGTGAAATATGCTCAGGCAGAATTGCAGGCTAGGATGGATCAGAGAGACCATCACCGTAGCAGATCCCGTCGTTCTGAGCGTTCAACACAGGGCGGCGAGGGCACCAGCGGTCCTCACTAGTTTTGCCAGGTTCCTTTCTCCTTAGCTTACTTCGAAACATTGGGGACAATGTTTGATTTAAGTGTGGGAGGAGATTTTATCGTTTTTATTTCCGTCGTTTTAGTAGTTTATTTTTATTTCCCTTCAGTTATTTACTTTTGTTTCTGTTTTAGAAAATGCATGTGTTTGAAGAGTCATTAGTATAAGTATATTTTTTTGGTTCACCTTTATTTTTTCCCACATATTTTAACACCAAAAAAAAAAATTTTAGAAAAAAGTGTTGTTCTGAAAAATTTCTGGACTTTAAGACAGGTTCGGGTTAGGATACGGTGACTTGGGAGAACCTCCGAAACATTAGTATCGTCCTTACACCATGAACTTCGTAAATATAAGAATCACGCCTGAAACCCCATGTACCATGGCCCTAATTTCATTTCAAAATCATCCTTAGTAGTTTATTTCAGCAATCAGCTCCGGCCTAAACATGTTCTAAGTAGGAGACCGACGAATATAAGTGACTGATCTGAGTGCATATACAAAAAAAAAAAGAGAAAAAAAAGTAATAAGATGTTTAGCTTGCTCATTTCAGTTGGTTCAGAGGTATCTGGCACTGAACTCGGTAGGGCGGATTACGATCTGATCCCCCACAACTGCACTTGAGAGGAATAAAAGGATTTTACACAGTTCCTTGTGCTAGAAATCCGGTATGAAAAGATCAGAATCACTAACAGGTCACTCTACCATGAAGCATGTGCAGAAAACGGGCTTAATGTGATTGCGCTTGAATGAAAAGGACTCAAAAGAGATGGAAAAGGAAGGCCTAAGTATTGTGGGATATAATGGGTAGATTGGTATAGGAGCGAAGTTTATGTCCGTATTTGCGGATTAGTGTCACCACGATGCCCTTGGTTCACTCAGTTAGTACCGACCACTGCATCCAGACTCGGACTTAGAAGCCCTTTTCGCCCAAAAATCATCGATCGACACTGATTTTTCTATGAGCTTTAAATGTTTTCCTTGAGGACAAGCAAAGGTCTAAGTGTGGGAGAATTTGATGACACTAAATTATACTGTATTTTCGACTCTGATTTCACATGCATATTAGTTGTTTTTCTATTATTTTTGCTTTGTTATTGTTATGTTTCCCTTTGTTTTCAGGTTTTCAATAAAATCAAGGTCCCAGACGAAAAAGGGTGCAAAAGGAGCAAGAATTCAAGTTTGGCAGCAATTTACTCTTGTCGCTTCTCTTGTCGCGGACGCCCCAGGGTAGGCGACGACGTGTCCCATGATCTCCACTGCTCAACTGCCACGTTCCCACGACCTTTGCCGTTTTCTTCTTGTCGCGGGTGCGGTAGGCCTGTCGCGGGCGCGACAAGGCAAAAACTGTTCCCGCCCATTTTTCAAGACAAGGTCACTTTTGTCTTTGCACCATGCCAACTTTGCCTATAAATACTCTCAGGACTCGAATTTTAGGATCATCCAATCTTAGTTTACTTCATCCTAGGCATAAATTTCACTCTTGTAAAGCAGTAATCTTCTCACATCGAGGAGTTATTGCACTGTGTGTGATCGAGTTTGTAATCAAGTCTTGGAGCGTCTGTAATCAAGTTGGAGCACTTTGGTAGAAGTAATCCTGCCAGCATTTTCTTTTCCGTACATTGTACCAGATTTAAAGACTCCGCTTTGGAGCAGGTTTTATTTTAATCGCATTTACTTTCATTTATTTCTTGCACTTGCTTTATTTTGTTTATTTATTGTCTTGCCTTACTTTTCAAAAGACTTAATTCCATACATGATAAGAATTAATATGACTGTTATAACTACCATGGCTGGCTAAGTTTTAGATAGGTAAGAATGTAAAGACCATAACCACCGTAATACCTCTATATGTTAATAGAAGTACTTAAGGGCTGTTTTAATCTTTAACACAAGTTTTCTGTACTTAAAAGCAATGTTGGGTAAGATCAAAAGCCGTCCAACCATTTGTGAACTTGTTTAGTTCTCAACTGATCAAATACAGCGAAAGCGCTTTGCTCAGTTGAGTATGGAGTTTTAACACTTTAGAAAAGAGATTTTAAAACTATTTTCGGACGCGTTAGTGGGATTAGAATCTGGTTCATTTTGAACCTCTTTAGTTTAGAGATTTCAGGTCAAAATACTTTTCTGTTTAGTTTAGAATTTGCATTTCTTAAAAGTAAGTTTTCCATGACTCTAATGCAATGCGCGCCTTTTTATAAGTGACAATAAAGGGGTTAGTTTAGAGGGTAAACTTGGTTCTGACTACGCGAAAGCGACAGTTCCTGTTAAATTGAATTCTTTTCTTAAAATAGAAGATATTGCCCGTAAGTAGTTCTGTTGATAAATATAGAAATATTATCGGTTATGAGAATTACATTCAAGCCTATTGTTTTGTCTGAATTTTATTACTTCGTCATTTACTTTTATTTATTTTTCCTCTGCATTAGTAAACCATGAATTGAACTGCCTTAGATAAGCACTGTAACAAACAGAAATCGTTAGATCGACATTTGGTCTCTGTGGATACGATAACTTTTTATATTACTCTGACGCGATTCGTGCACTTGCGAATACAACGCATCAACTAACAATACACCTTGGAAGCTTGCTCACCTGTAAGTTTTACCAGCTTTCATTTACATGCTTTAATATATATAACTGTATTGTGGGAAGCTGCGCACTGTAAGTATTCTTTCATATCCTTTTAAATACTTGTCATATATCAACTGTATATATACTAGTATAGTTATTTAGAGTTTTCCCCGGCAACTAGGTCTAGAACTAGGTAAAGCCAGTTGGTCACTCTTGGATACAGTCAAAACTAGATCCCCATAGGACTTCCAGATACAATCTTGCCTTCTCTTGGGCTTAAACAATATGGAACAAAGAGAAAGACAGTATTCTTCGTGAACCTCTTCTCAGGCTGTCACTATTAGAAATTGTCAAAGAAATTCTACTCCCCAGGTGAATAGCATCTCTTGAGTTTCTTCAAACCTCAGAACTTTCACTAAATGATCTATTCTCAGTGAATAGCATTTCTTGAACTTTTCTTGATTTGGGACCCACAGGCTTCCTAAAAGCATCCCGGCCTCCTCTTGGGCTTTGTACAAGGACCCTCCGGCTTCTTAGAAGTTCTTATGCCTTCTCTTGGGCTTAATACAAGGACCTTGACGACCTCTTAAAGGTATAAGACAGAACTTAGTCATCCTTTGCTAGAGCGGTCTTTCCTGTGTCAAATCTCAGACCAATTTAGCGTTGATTCTCACCCCTTAATACACTCGCCTCCTCTTGGGCATCATACAAAAGATAAAACTCTTCCACACCAGTAGACTCGGACAGTCTAATCCCCTTGAGTCTCAAAGACATTCTCAAGTTCCCTACAAACATAGGAAGAAACCCCGGTCATTTTTTTTATCAATCTCCAGCAGAGCTGAAACCCAGTCTCTCTCCTAAAAATTCCCCAACCAGGGTTAGGTTATCATCAGTATAACACTATCCCAAATCAGAACCTCAAGGCATCTGATATCTCAACTCTTCTGGAACCCTCAGCAAGAGTTGATTCCCCACTTGGACCTGCCTGGGGATCTCAATGATCTCCAGCAGAAAGATAGCCTTCTCTTAGGCTTTGTATAATGAACTTCCCTCAGCAAAGTCAGCCTCCTCTTGGCCTTTGTACAATGATTCTCCCCAGTGGATCTAACCTTTTCAGACTCTGTTGTTGAGTCAATCACCTTTTCAGACTCTCTTGTTGAGTCAATCACTTTTCAGACTCTCTTGTTGAGTCAATCACCTTTTCAGACTCTCTTGTTGAGTCAATCACTTTTCAGACTCTCTTGTTGAGTCAATCATCTTTTCAGACTCTCTTATTGAGTCAATCACTTTTTCAGACTCTCTTGTTGAGTCAATCATATTTCAGCACTCTCTTGTTGAGTCAACCTTTTTAGCCTTAATATTGGGCTTTGTGAAAGACAGATAGAAATACTCTCTTGTTGAGTCAATCTTTTTCCAACCTCCTCTTAGGATTTGTATAATGATTTCCCCTAGCAGGAGTTAGCCTCCTCTTAAACTGTGTAGAATGATTTCTCCAGCTTGTTCAGCCACAATCTTGGGCTTTATACAAGACACATAAGAGTATCCTCACCAGAGTCAGTTAAATTTCCCATTTCAACCTCAATCTAGGGCTTTGTACAAGACACATACAAACCTCCCCGGCGGAGTCAAAACCTTTTTCAGCCTTCTCTTAGGCTTTGTATAATGATATCCCCAATGAGTCAGTCTCTTTTTTGCCTCAATCTTGGGCTTTGTACAAGACACTGATATATACCCTCTCTTGTTGAGTCGGTCTTATCCAGTCTCCTCTTAGGCTTTGGGTAAGGATTTACCCAGTGGAGTCAATCAACCTCTTAGCTTCAACCTTGGGCTTTGATCAAGGCACACAAAAATCAACAATCCCTCTTTAGAGATGACAAATTCTCTCTCAGTCAAACCTTTTAGCTTTAATCTTGGGCTTTGAACAAGACACAATTAAACCTTTTAGCTTCAATCTTGGGCTTTGAACAATACACCAAAACTTCATTTTTCCTCCCATAGAATAGGGGGAACTACGATTGCTCTGATTTCCCTATGTTGTTTAAACGGGAATACGTAGGCATAAGATTGCGAAATCTTAGCGAGCATACCAAACAAAAACTCTAGGTCCAGTACTTTCATATCAATCAAACTTAGGTCCAGTACGTTACCAAAAACATCGGGAACACCCGAACATCAACAAAAACTCACTGACTCACTCACATTTCCCCAGAAACCTTCCCAACCCATTAACGGATAAACACCATTAAGTATAAAGCGAAACCTAAAACTAATATCCCGTGGATAACCACATATAGGATGGGTAATTGACAACTCCCCATTGTATAACCTGACCCCGGGTCCCCCAATCTCTTTAAGCGTTTTTTCAGTTAAGCATCCGCGTGCAAGGTTAGTTTTAGATAGCTTCCCTTTCCCTTGCAGCTTCACGGGATAAATAAGAAATCAGAAAGTAGCACCCCCTCCTACCATTGCGGTGAGGAAAACCCAGCGATAAGGTGGTCACATCATCGACAAAAATCGCTCGCTACAGGAAAATGGCGACTCTGCTGGGGAGCCATTATCTGTGTAGGTCTAGGACTAGAATTCTTAAGAGGTCTAGGATGTTAGTTTTAGGAATAAATATATATATCGCTTTTCCTAATTGATATCCGTGTTTATTTTTCTGCTAATGGGACTGCGGGTGATGCCGCATCTGGAAAGTTTGAGTGACACCTAAGATAAGTGATGGAATTAGACGGGTAATCTTACAGGGAGTGACTCCCAAACAAGAGACCCCGGTAGACCATCGAATCAGTGAAGATACCCTTTGCAGATTCAAAGCCTATACGACTTCGGTTGTTGAAAGCAGATTGTTCGATTGTGGTGTCCATGAAACTGAGGATTTAGTAGGCTGAGACCTTGTTACTATTTTGTAGTTCCGAAGCTATCGGAAATAGTTGTCATGCGATACTACCCTCATTTGAGATTACTCTAAGATACTGCAGCTCGCTGGGGTGAACCAACTTGCTATTGTTATCCCAAAAGGGGTCAATGATTCTAAGGACAGGTACAAAAAATCACCAGTATAACCTTTGGGGATGGGTAGAGCCATGACTGCATGACACCGAACCTTTGACCCCATGTTTTTTCTATGTTTTTGTGTGCTGTATTCATGCATTCATTTCATAAAAAACTTTAAACAAAGAAAAATTTTCTCTTCTAGTCTCTCTTTTTCAAATTAAACTAAGACAATAATTTCAAATGTCAGAGAGAGAAAGATTGTGTTATGGATTTCGGTAGAAGGAAGACTCACAAGTACACCTTAAAGGTTCCAAAACTAGAGGATTTGAGAGGGTTGGCAAGGATGATCACCAACCCTGACGCTTTCAAGGCTAAGTACAGAGGACTGCTGTCTCTGTTAAGGGTCCATGTAATTAAAGGAATCCTGGCTACGCTCATTCAGTTCTATGATCTGGTCTATCACTATTTCACATTCCCGGATTATCAACTTGCACCAACACTGGAGGAGTACTCTCACCTGATTAATTTACCTATCACTGACTAAGCTCCCTTTTCTGAACTGGAAGAAATTCCAAAAGATCAAACCATTTCAAGAGCAATCTATTTGGATGAGTCAAAAGTCCGGACTCACATGACCACTAAGGGTGGAATCCAGGGTTTACCAGCCAAGTTTTTGATAAAGAAAGCTCTATACTTTGCTAGTATAGGGAACGTGACTGCTTTCGAGATCGTCTTTGTTTTGCTTACCTACGGGTTATTTCTGTTTCCCAACATTGATGACTTCGTTGATATCAATGCCATTAAGATATTTCTGATTGGAAACCCCGTACCGACCTTGCTCGCAAATGCTTATCATTCTGTACACTTAAGGAATTTGTACATCGGAGGAATGATCACATGTTGTGTACCCCTGCTATACAAATGGTTCATTTCCCATTTACCAAAGTCTGCCGCTTTCTGGGATCATAAGAGTACTTTACGTTGGTCACGGAGAATCATGTCTCTTACCAACTCTGACATAGACTAGTACAATCGAATCTATGACGGGATCAGAATCATTGACCATTGTTGAAACTTCCCAAATGTACCCCTCATAGGAATTAAAGGAGGAATCAACTATCATCCAGTTTTAGTTCGTCGTCAATTCGGATACCCGATGAGACATGTCCCGCGTAATGTTCATCTGGAAGGTCTTTTCTTCAAGGAAGGAGAAAATGATAGGGCATTAAAGACAGAAATAGTGCATGCCTGGAAATATGTTCACATGAAAGGAAGAGAGTCTCTAGGGAAACCGGACTGTGTCTCTGTGGAACCTTATCTTCACTGGGTACAAACTAGAGCTCTCAAGCTGAGGATGCCTTACCCTCGTCAAGAAGTTCTTCCGTTAAAGGAATCTGTCCTTTATTTTATGTCTGATACGAAAAAGCTTCAGGTTACTCTCAACAAAGTTCAACGGGAGAAGAAGTCTTGGAAGAACAAGTATCGTATTCTCAATGTGGAGTGTAACAAAATACAACAACTGTTAAAATAAAAAGACGCTCTGATCGAGATTTTAGAGTAACATGTTGTAGAGAATCAAGAAGACCAAAGGAATTTGCTCACTCCTTTCACTTGGAAAAGGAATGAAAACCCGACAACGGCTCAAGAGCCGGTCAAAGAAAAGGAAAATACCAGAACCAACACCTGAGCTCTCTTCAGAGAGGACTCAAGATCCATAAGTTTAGACATTTCCTTTTACAGCACTTTGTAAATTACTGTATTTCCATTTCCGCAATCTTTGAATTCAATAAAACGGGGTTTCCCCACTGTATGATAGTTGATCCTTCCCTTTCCCTCTCTTTAGGCTTCCTTTAGAGCTTTTTTCTCTCTTTTCCCCCCGTGGAGTTGAAGATTCATACAACGGCCGATACACGACTTTGGAACGCTGTACAAACTGAAGTTGTTACGCTGTTCATTTCACAACACGTTGGAGCACTGTATAATTGGGAGCTGTCATGCTGTCTGTTTCAATTTCTGCATTACACCCTGTGTGTGTTAGAGAAAGAATTAGAAGGGAGAATTCCTACTCTCATTCTGACTATTTCAGGAAGGGGACAAATGACCCTGTGCTTGGCTTAGTCACCTATAATTCCAGGCGGTAGTGTATCTTCTTCCCTAATCGAGTCGATCCTTGATCACTCATCTCTTTTACAATCTCTCCTTTTGATCAATCACCATCCTTCTTAGTTAAGATCATTATTCTTGCGCTAGCAATCTCTCTTTGTTTCATTACTCCTTTCTTCTTGTAATCAATCATTGCCTTTTGATTCCCCTGAAGAATCTCAATCTCTTTTCTGCGGCTAATCACAGTCTGTTTGTTAAAACCGTAAGTCCCCTGGAGTTTGCAACCTTCTTTTGGTTCTTCTCCCTTTGATTGGTTAACCACTGTCTGTCCGTTAAAATACCAATGTTTGCACTCCTCCTCAGTTAACTACAGTTCGTCTGTTAATACTGAGCTCTTCTTGGGTTACTCACCTTCTTTTGGTTAAACACCTGTTTCCTCAGCTAATCACAGTCCGTCTGTAAATACTGAGCACCCTTTGGGTTAATCATCTCCTTTTGGTTAATCACTCGTTTCTTCAGTTAACCACGGTCCGTATGTTAAAATACTGAACCTCTTGGGTTAATCACCTTCTCTTGGTTAATCACCTGTCTCTTCAGTTAACCACAGTCTGTCTGTTAAAATACCAAACCCTTTTTTGAGTTAATCACCTTCTCTTGGTTAATCACTCGCTTTTCTCTTCGGTTAATCACAGTCCGTCTGTAAACACCAGATCCCCAGCAGTTGGCAACCTCTTTTTGGTTCGAATACTTACACCCTTGGGTTAGTAACCTTCTTTGGTTCAAATACCCTTTCTTCGATCAAGTATTGTTTGTTCAATAAGAGTACCGAATTCTTTTGGGTCACGACCTTTGATCGGTCCCACACCCGTCCTTTTGGGTCACGACCTTTGCTCGATCCTACACTCGTCCTTTGGGTCACGACCTTTGCTCGACCCTACACCCGTCCTTTTGGGATCACGACCTTTGCTCGGTCCTACACCCGTCCCTTTGGGTCACGACCTTTGATCGGTCCTACACTCGTCCTTTGGGTCACGACCTTTGATCGGTTCTACACCCGTCCTTTGGCTCACGACCTTTGATCGGTCCTACACCCGTCCCTTTGGGTCACGACCTTTGATTGGTCCTACACCCGTCCTTTGGGTCACAACCTTTGATCGGTCCTACACCCGTCCTTTGGGTCATGACCTGTGCTCGGTCCTACACCCGTCCTTTTGGGTCACGACCTTTGCTCGGTCCTACACCCGTATTTTGGGTCACGACCTTTGCTCGGTCCTACACCCATTCTTTGGTTAATCACAATTCTTATCTGTTAAAACTTCTTTTCCCCACAGAGTCTTAATCCTCTTCTTGCTTGGTTTGGACACCATCTCTTTCTTTATCTCTTATCCTCTTGGTTTGGACACCGTTTCTTTCTTTATCCTGTATTCTCTTGGTTTGGACACCATTTCTCTCTTACTCCTTTTTCTCTTGGTTTGGAAACCATTTCTCTCTTATTCCCTTATTCTCTTGGTTTGGACACCATTTCTCTCTTATTCCCTTATTCTCTTGGTTATGACACCATTTTTCTCTTATTCTCTTGGTTTCGACGCCATTCTTGCACTTTATTCTCAATACAGTTACTATCTTTTCCTTTGCACTCCTTTCTTGGTTATGACACCATCTCTTTTGCATCCCCAGCGGATCTTTCTCTATCTCTTATTCTCTTGGTTTTGACACCATTTCTCTCTTGTTTCTTGCACAGTCACTTTAGTCTCTTACTCCTCAGTGGAGTACTCTCTTTTACCTTTTGCTCTTCTTTCTTAGTTTTGACACCATTTCTTTGGAATCCCTAGTGGAATCTCCTTCTTTATTTTGCTCTTGGTTTTGACAACACTTTCCTTTCCTTTTCCTTTTCCGTCTTAGTTCTCCGAACTACGGATGCTCTGACTCTGCATTCTTTTGAATGTCAGATACGTAGGCACGAGACGCGATGTCTTGGCAAACACACTTCCACCTTTCTTCCATCTTTCTCCTTCTTTCCTTCCCTTTTCTCTGTCCCCTGGTTCCATGAACTACGACGCTCTGATTTCCTCATTGCACCATGAGGGTACGTAGGCACGAGGGCCACAATCCTCCGCGAGCACTTTCTTTCTTTTCTTTCTTTTCCCCCTTTCTCTGTCTCTCTCTCTCTCTCTCTCTCTCTCTCTCTCTCTCTCTCTCTCTCTCCTCTTCTTTTAGCTAGAAGCCTTTAGATAGATAACCCATCCAAGCCTAGAAGCAAGCAAAATGGTTCTCGTCGAGTACGACGGATGCGTAAGGTGCTAGTACCTTCCTTTCGCATAACCGACCCCCGTTCCTGTTTCTCTTCCCCTTGGGTTTTATCGATATTTTCCCTGTCCTTCGGGACTAAATAAATTTTGGTGGCGACTCTGTGTTATCTTTGAGTGTGCGATTCACTCAGGTATAAACCAGCCATCTTCAGCTAGCGAATCTGCTGGGGAGCATCTTGCTTGCAGGTTGGGGTCTCGCTTAGTTTTGTTTGCTTTTCTTGCTTGTTTGGGTGTTTATCTTTCGTGCTTTACTAGCTTTATTTTTATGCTTTAGCTTTATGTTTATTTACCGCATTTCTTTACTGCTTTGAATATTCATATGCTGCATACTCTGGATATCTGCTGTTTTCTGCTGTTGTTGGGATGGGTAGATATTATTGGAGAGAAAGGTCCTAACACCGGGCCTAGTATACACATAGGCTAGAACGTGGATAGTCGTGAGGCCTGCCTTTTGCGCGTTGGGTTATCACGAGCGCCACATCCCAGATTGTGATTCACTTGAGAATACTTTCGTCTTGTGAGAATTCACTACGGCGGGGGATTATCATTCTAAGTCCTATGGTTTGGGCGACCTTTCTAGGGATCACTTTGTTGTGTCTATATCACACCTGTGAGGGGGTTGGGTGTTGCAGGAAAACAAGTCACTTCATACCTTTGTTCTCTCTTGCACGTCAGATCTTCGCACCTACACAGAGCTACCTATGCAGATTATCCAGAAAATGTTACATCCCTAACTTACATTATTGCATAATGTTATTGCATAATATTATTGCATCATCCTGTATGCCGAACTTTTGAACTTGAGTTATTGCATCACCATGTGTTTATGGTACCTTTGCATCATCTAACCTTTGCATCATTGGGTGTTGCATATCTCATTTGCATTCCACCTGCATAAACAACATGTGCATACATACATTTGCATTGCATACCTTTAAACCAGAGAAATCTCACTTTCTTCCCTTCATCAGCCCAAAGACAACGATTCTCCGACGCTGAAAGCCAAAGAATCATGGAACAGATTGGGTATGAGAGCACGGTGCGCAAGGAAGGAAATGTTGACATGGTTATGGAACTACTTCTGGACAGTATGACAATGAACCCCTATGATCAGGTTGTGATTGATGAACAAGCCCAGAATGGACCAAAAGTGGATAAGGTTATAAATATGGATGCAAGCAATCTTTCGGTTCACCCCTTGTCTAAGCAGAAGACCACTCAAGGCAATCAGAAACAAAAGCGTAAGCAAATCATCAAAGGGAACAACAATTAAGGGAGGAGACATCCTCGTCATGATCTAATTCCTATGACTTACATGCATCTACTGCCTGCTCTGATTCATGCTGGGGGAATTGTTCCTAAAGAAATCAAGTCGGCCAAGTTTTCTTATCATCCTAAGCATGATCCTAATGCCACATGTGGATACCATGCTGGATATGTGGGGCATTCTACAGAAACCTGTGATGTCTTTAAGGACAAAGTCCAAGAGCTCCTCGATCAGAAGTTGCTTTGCTTTATAGAGAACCCTTGCCAGAACTCTGCACCTATGATTGCTGAAACATCTGCCAAAGCTGAGAATAGAGGTCCTCCTATTCATGTGTAGATTCCTCCAGCTGTTCAACCTGTTGGGCAATACCCCTACCAAGGTTTTCACTCTGCTAATTCTGGAATGCCTTTTGCTTATTCTGGGGCACCCTCTGCTGTTACACCTCCAGTTGCTTATCCTGGGGCACCCTATGCACTGTATGGGATCCCATTTGGTCAGACTGTCAATTGGATGGTTAATCCTGGTTTGATGCACCCTGCTCAAGTGTTCCCGCGATACGCTACTCGTCAGGTTCATCCTCAAGCACCTCTGGCTCCTACAACATACTATTCGTTCTCGTATGTTGCCGCAACCCAACATCAACAGCCTCCTCAGAATCATAATCAGCAGGCCCAAGGTCGAGAGCGCCAAAATCAGCGCAAGCCCCGGAACAATCTAGAACGAAGGAATGCTCCTCTAGATCCAATTCCCGTGACATACAATCAGCTTCTCCCATATCTAGTTCAGAACTCGCTGGTGGTTCCTAAAGCTCTGAAGCCTCCTCCAAAACCATTCCCACCTGGTTATGATCCCAATGTGCAATGCAGATATCATGCTGGGTCGGCTGGGCATTCGATTGAGGATTGCGTCGCTTTCAAAGCTAAGGTCCAACAGTTGATTGACAAGAAGCACTTAATCATTCAAGGCGAGAAACTGTGGTTGAACGAGAATCCTTTGTTCGTGTAAGGGTCCAGATTGCAAAGGAACCCCTTGAATAAGCCTGAGAGCACTTCCTCAACATCGGCAATCATCATGTCACTACATCTTTTCCATTTTGTAATCTTTTTGTTTGTCAAGCATTGTTCATTTGTAAAACTTGTGTGTTTTTGAATAATAATGATAATGAAATGAATATGCATGTTTTGAATAAATTCATTCGTGTTCTCTCATACTTTTTATCAATATCGCACATTTGATTAAGTAAAATCAAAAAGAGAATGATGAAATCAAAAAGACGTGAGATTACTGTCTGTATGCTTTTGAATAAAACCTTGCTGACGATGTAAGGCATTGGTTCCATTCCCAAACACCGGAGGTATAAGGAAGATAATCCCTAGTCAACCCCTTTGGGCCTTGAAGTAGGAGTTTCTTTCTGTACACATAAAACCCTCAATCTTAACCAGGGGCAGGGTAGTCTTCGGTTAGTTTGACATGCGTTCAAATTTCAAAAGAGGAGTACCCCATTTTGAGGATCAACCACATCCTATCCCTCATGCGAGGGTGGCAAGTCACAAATCCACAATGGTTATCCCTCACCGACCAAAGGAACGAGGCAGTCACAACTCATCCTTACAAATTAAACAAATACATGTCACACGAAATGAAAAAAAAAACAACAAAAAGCCCGCTAAATTACAAGCAAATGACTTAGGCAAAAATCAGGGCATCCCGGTAGACTGCAAATTCAAAATAATCAGTCTACGCAAAAATTAGGGAACACAAAAAAGGACAAAACAGAGAATCAAAAGCAAAAATCCTAAATAAGAACAAGTTCGTGTGATCACATGTGACAAAAACAAAAGGTGAGTGACTTCCGCTCCAAAACCAACGTCGGTTCCTCTACCATCTCATCTATCATTCAATACCCTTTTTTGAAAGGTGAACGCTTGTATCAAACTAGCTGAACGTAGAACTGGAGAACATCAAGGAGAATGGATGGGTTAAAATAATTTTGAGCCTTATATCCTTTATTTCTTAAACCGTGAACCAGGCCACGTTACAACCCTGAAAAGACCTAATTGAAGCAGGGTTTATTTCGAAAGCATACGACAGTAAAATCATGTCAAAACTGACTCCTAATGATTTGCTTATCATTCGTGCCGATACTGACATGGCATTCTAAATGGTGAGCTGTTCACTATATGTCATAATCTTAGTGAACATGCTTGGATCTCAAAACTGACATAGGCATGGCATTAGCATTATCATTTTTCAAAACAAACACTTTTTACTTGCAAACAAGCACTTGACATCAAGAAAGTTTCCACAATGGAAATTTTGGACACATCAAGGGTAAAGAGCGCCTGGAAAACTCCATTGGGCCCAGCCACCCCAGGATTCAGTCAATCTGAGACAATCACGACGAGATTCGACAAATCTCTCAAACATCATTTGGTCAGGGGAATTCCTCCAAAGATCGATCAGCCAGGGGAAAAATCACTTCAGAGCTCACATTGGGGCAGGCCACCTCAAGAGCACGAGAAGTCGACCTCCCCAAGAGACGGTTAATCAGGGGCATACTGTTCCAATACAGTGGGGCAAGTCGAATCAGAATCATCCTATGACACAAATTGTTTCCTACCTTGTGATTAGGGCAATCCATGCAGATACCCAAAAGATTGGGGCAGAGACAGGCTACTAAGGTACAAGTTTTCTCCCCGTTTTGAGGCAACAGCAATGCTGCATCAACAACTGCTGATCCTGAAGTAGGTGTCGGGGAATCACGTCTTTTTGGCTTACACCCAAACCTCAACTCTTTTCCGTCTCCCACAATAAAACACTTGAACCATTGCATAGATCTTTCTCATGCTTTGATCATGTCGGTACACTCATGCTCATTTATTCATCTAGCATAGCATGAAACCTTGACATAAGTCGGTCATGCTTGACATTCTTTTCAAAAACCAATTATCGACATTCTGCATCGCATATCATTGCATCCTCAAACGCATAACATAATCATCAACATAGAGCGTTACACCTTGCAAGTTTAAACAAGCATCCCAATCAAAGTCCAATTCTCGTCTGGTCAGCTTTTCCAAAACCCTGTTCTCACTTGGCAAACTTTCTCAGGACATTTTCAATTCTTTGGTCCGTCCAAAATATTTTTTGGTTCTCTTTGATCTGTCCAAAAACTTACCCAACTTACAAAACTACATCCTAGCTTGCATCCTTGCATTGCATGATATCAAGCATCATGTAGAATAACACATACATAACATATGCATCAAGCATACTCCCTTTCTTTTGCCCTGATTCATCTCCCTAGTAGACTTTCAGCTAAGCTTCAAACATTCTTAGCACTTGCACCTTTCTTTTGTCGCCGTCGGCCAAATTTTTGAGCTACTCTTTTATTTAATCCCCTTCTACCTCGAATCATCGAAAAGCTAGCGCAATTCGTACATTCACGTCCAAGTGGATTAAATAGGGGCAGCTGTCGTAAATAGAAATTTGACCTCCCTTTTTGCTTTTTGCATAAGCATGTGCACTCGCATCGCTAGCATACGCATTCGCATTTTTTCTCTATGATTTTGTTGCAGGAATATTCAGGTTTTTCAAGCCTGATTAATCGCATCCTCACAAAGTCATCACATCATCAACACAAGCACAAAACAAGGGTTTTTATGCCTATTTATCAAAACAAGAGGTCAGAAATCGGAACCATGGTCATAACACCCCTTTTCAGGCAAAATTGGGCAAGTTTTTGACTGGTTAACCGGTTAACCATTTGGTTAATCGATTAAAACGCTTTTACAGCGCCAAATTCAGCTTTTTAACAGCTGTTAATCGGTTAACATGTTGGTTAATCGATTAACACCTGCTATTTCAGCAAAAATTCAGCATTTTCATCATCTTTCAGCAACTCTCTCTATTCTCTTTTGGTCTATTATATTATAGCATTGTGTGGAATATTCTAGACATCTCTAGACATTTCAAGGCTATTCATTTCATTCCAAGTACAATTATTCTAATGGTTCACTTCAAAATAAATGCACCATGTTCCTTGGTTTCCAAGCATATCAACCTTTGGATGATGAAGCTCACCTTGGGATTGTTACCGAGTTGATCCTAACTAACCCAGTTAACTACCTTGACTCGGTGAGTCAAGTGTAACTAACTCCTAGCCTATTTCCAAATCCAAAGCTAAGTCCAAACCAAAGTCCAAAGTTCTCACACTCCAAACCAAAAGTCTATATAAACAAAGCCTCACTCATTTCACAAACCCTCCACAATCATTCACACAAATTTACACTTTCTTCACTCTCAATTCTCTCATTCTCTCTACTTCATCTTCTTCACCAAACCACACAAAAGCTCTTAATTCTTAAAGGATAATCACTTTTCACATTGAAAGCGATTATTTCTTGAGCTTAACCTTCATCATTGTTCCATGCTACTGGATTTTTTGGAGCTTCAGTAGTTTTTGGATTCATCTCAAGTAATCACTTCAAGCTTCTTCGGTGATAATTCTTATTTCGGAGTTTTCGTCGCAATTTGCACGGTTTCGATACGATTCGGCCATGCTTGAAGATTCTTCTAGTTTTCTTCGATTATCTTCATCATCTTGCTATTATACTTGAGTTTCTGGAGTTCTTCAAGATTTTGTATTCATCTCAAGTGTGTGCTTCAAGATTCTTCGGTGATAATTCTCATTTCGGAGTTTTCGTCGAATTGTGCTCGGTTTCGATACGTTTCATCAACAAATTGAAGATTCCTCTGGTTTTCTTTGATTTTCTACATCAAGAATCATTTGCAACAATCACCAAGGCACATCTCAGCCTTGTGGGTTGGTAGATCTTACTCTTCTCACTATTTCGATCATTTTCGCGAATTTAAGTTGTAATTACGATCGTTTTTGGTTTAATTTATCATGCGATTGCTTAATCTTTAATCTCCATGATTAATGCTTGTAATTTGTGTTTATTTGCACTTACATGATGTAATTTTCGTGCACAAAATCATACCATAGCATGTGGAAGTTTGGATAAGTGATTATGTGTTGAAAACTACTTTTGAAAAGCTGTTTTTACTGTTATTTTTGCCACTGTCACATTGTTAATCGGTTAACCATTTGGTCAATCGGTTAACCAGTTCATTTTTCACCACAAACGCTGATTTTCAAGTCGTTAACCAATTAACCATATGGTTAACCGATTAACACTGAACCAGAAGGCCATTTTCTTGCATTTTCAAGTGTGTTTGCCAGGCTATCTCATTCTATCTTCCATGGATTAATATACTTGATATTTATGGATATTCTTTAATGCTATTACCCTCTATTTAAAGCATATTTACATTAATTCAATGATTGATTTATCAATTTTTGCAATTATGTGTGTTCTTGATATTTGTTTGAACATGCTAATTCTTGCACAATCTTTGATCACTTGACACATGATTTGTGATACATGCTAATATTTGTTTGGCACTGTTTTTCACTTTCATTTTCTTGATTACATTAAGTTTGTTCTTTATTGAGCAAATTTAATCGTGTATAATCAATAATTTACACCTTTTGCCTTAATGATTTTTCACTCTCTTTGGAAAATTGTTGGCATGGCTTTTCCCCTTGATTAATTGATCGAAACCATGTTTTGATTAGTTGATCCTTCCCATTCCCTCTCTTTAGGCTTCCTTTAGATCTTTTTTCTCTCTTTTCCCCCGCGGAGTTGAAGATTCATACAACGGCCGATACACGGCTTTGGAGCGCTGTACAAACTGAAGTTGTTACGTTGTTCACTTCACAACACGTTGTAGCACTGTATAATTGGGAGTTGTACTGTTGTCCGTTTCAAGTTCTGCATTACACCCTGTGTGTGTTAGAGAAAGAATGAGAAGGGAGAATTCCTACTCTCATTCTGACTAGTTCAGGTAGGGGACGAATGACCCTGTGCTTGGCTAAGTCACCTCTAATTCCAGGTGGTAGTGTATCTTCTTCCCCAATCGAGTCGATCCTTGATCACTCATCTCTTTTACAATCTCTCCTTTTGATAAATCACCATCCTTCTTAGTTAAGATCATTATTCTTGCGCTAGCAATCTCTCTTTGTTTCATTACTCCTTTCTTCTTGTAATCAATCATTGCCTTTTGATTCCCCTGAAGAATCTCAATCTCTCTTCTGCGGTTAATCACAGTCTGTCTGTTAAAATCGTAAGTCCCCTAGACTTTGCAACCTTCTTTTAGTTCTTCTCCCTTTGATTGGTTAACCACTGTCTGTCAGTTAAAATACCAATGTTTGCACTCCTCTTCAGTTAACTACAGTCCTTCTGTTAATACTGAGCTCTTCTTGGGTTAATCACCTTCTTTTGGTTAAACACCCGTTTCCTCAGCTAATCACAGTCCGTCTGTTAATACTGAGCACCCTTTGGGTTAATCATGTTCTCTTGGTTAATCACTCGTTTCTTCAGTTAACCACAGTCCGTCTGTTAAAATACTGAACCTCTTGGGTTAATCACCTTCTCTTGGTTTAACACCTGTCTCTTCAGTTAACCACAATCCGTCTATTAAAATACTGAACCCTTTTTTGAGTTAATCACCTTCTCTTGGTTAATCACTCGCTTTTCTCTTCGGTTAATCACAGTCCGTCTGTAAACACCAGATCCCCAACAATTGGCAACCTCTTTTTGGTTCGAATACTTGCACCCTTGGGTTAGTAACCTTCTTTGGTTCAAATACCCTTTCTTCAGTCAAGTACTGTTTGTTCAGTAAGAGTACCAAATTCCTTTGGGTCACGACCTTTTATCGGTCCCACACCCGTCCTTTTAGGTCACGACCTTTGCTCGTTCCTACACCCGTCCTTTGGGTCACGACCTTTGCTCGGCCCTACACCCGTCCTTTTGGGTCACGACCTTTGCTCAGTCCTACACCCGTCCTTTTGGGGTCACAAACTTTTCTCGGTCCTACACCCGTCCCTTTGGGTCACGAACTTTGATCGGTTCTACACCCGTCCTTTGGGTCACGACCTTTGATCGGTCCTACACCCGTCCTTTGCGTCACGACCTTTGATCGGTCCTGCACCCGTCCCTTTGGGTCACGACCTTTGATCGGTCCTACACCCGTCCTTTGGGTCACGACCTTTGATCGGTTCTACACCCGTCCTTTGGGTCATGACCTTTGCTCGGTCCTATACCCGTCCTTTTGGGTCACAACCTTTGCTCGGTCCTACACCCGTCTTTTGGGTCACGACCTTTGCTCGGTCCTACACCGTTCTTTGGTTGATCACAATTCTTATCTGTTAAAACTTCTTTTCCCCACAGAGTCTTAATCCTCTTCTTGCTTGGTTTGGACACCATCTCTTTCTTTATCTCTTATCCTCTTGGTTTGGACATCATTTCTTTCTTTATCCTGTATTCTCTTGGTTTGGACACCATTTCTCTCTTACTCCTTTTTCTCTTGGTTTGGAAACCATTTCTCTCTTATTCCTTTATTGTCTTGGTTTGGACACCATTTCTCTCTTATTCCCTTATTCTCTTGGTTATGACACCATTTTTCTCTTATTCTCTTGGTTTCGACGCCATTCTTGCACTTTATTCTAAATACAGTTACTATCTTTTCCTTTGCACTCCTTTCTTGGTTATGACAGCATCTCTTTTGCATCCCCAGCGGATCTTTCTCTATCTCTTATTCTCTTGGTTTTGACACCATTTCTCTCTTGTTTCTTGCACAGTCACTTTAGTCTCTTACTCCTCAGTGGAGTACTCTCTTTTACCTTTTGCTCTTCTTTCTTGGTTTTGACACCTTTTCTTTGGAATCCCCAGTGGAATCTCCTTCTTTATTTTGCTCTTGGTTTTGACACCACTTTCCTTTCCTTTTCCTTTTCCGTCTTAGTTCCCCGAACTACGAATGCTCTGACTCTGCATTCTTTTGAATGTCAGATACGTAGGCACAAGACGCGATGTCTTGGCGAGCACACTTCCACCTTTCTTCCATCCTTCTCCTTCTTTCCTTCCCTTTTCTCTGCCCCCTGGTTCCATGAACTACGACGCTCTGATTTCCTCATTGCACCATGAGGGTACGTAGGCACGAGGGCCACAATCCTCCGCGAGCACTTTCTTTCTTTTATTTCTTTTTCCCCTTTCTCTCTCTCTCTCTCCTCTCCTTTTAGCTAGAAGCCTTTAGATAGATAACCCATCCAAGCCTAGAAGCAAGCGAAATGGTTCCCGTCGAGTATGACGGATGCGTAAGGTGCTAGTACCTTCCTTTCGCATAACCGACCCCCGTTCCCGTTTCTCTTCCCCTTGGGTTTTATCAATATTTTCCATGTCCTTCGGGACTAAATAAAGTTTGGTGGCGACTTTGTGTTATCTTTGAGTTTGCTATTCACTCAGGTATAAACCAGCCATCTTCAACTACGTCTAACAAAGGGGCAAGTCCCTCACCGGCAGTCATGCCATCCATCAGAGAAAACTCCAGTCAAGGTCATCTTCGACAGAAGCTCAGGATGTCTAAAATTCAAAGTTTGTAGAAGGATAGTGGTCGTTATGTTTCAATGTAGCCCTTTTCCCTTAAATTACCATTTTCTAACTTTGTAAATACTCCATAGAATCACGCGTTTGGCTGATTTCCATCCTATCAATAAAATTTGAGCCTTAGTGCTTTTGTTTGCAATTCATATTTGTTTTAGCTTTACAGAACGACATTTTAACATGATTAACGATTCTTGAAATAAAACAAAAAAACGAATTTACTTGTCAAAATTTTTTTTCTGCTTTTAAAATAAAGATGGAAATTCTTTTGACTGTTGAACTTCGAAAGAACATCGATCGCTTCTCTAGAAGTAATCGAGATTCAAAGTGCAGAATCAAAGTACTCCTTCTTAACCAGTACACCTAAATAAAGGATCAACTGTGTCAGATGTGAATATTTTGTCCGACACCCCCGGCAGAGTTCTTATCTCCTAAGCCCGACCAACGGTTTTCCCCACAGGGACTATCTCTCCTAAGCAAGGCAGAATTGCTATCTTGAACCGAAGATACTTCTTTGTCCCCTGCAGTGGCCGAGTATCTAGTCGTGTTCATCCACTAGTCTGTATGTCGTGTCAGTTTTGTCACCATATACATACATACATCATGCATTATTGATTTACATTCATATTCATATTGCATCACTATCACTCTAGTCGGTCTTATCCCCTAAGTGATAAAAAGTCCTCTCACTCGAGTTGTCAGTTCTTTCCTCATCAGGGAATGTCTTGTCTGAACCATCTTTCTCCCCAGTTTATTTCTGGGATGGAGAGAGTATTCGACCACTTTGATAACTTGAACCTCTGAAAAGCAAGAAGGCATTCGACAAACGTCACTCTTCACCATTGAAGATGATATCTCCGCTTTCCCAGATTAAGGAAAACCCCCGGAGAAAGCCTCTTAATCAAAGATTCGGCGGTACAACAGTTTTTCTCTGGAAAATTCGCTGACGAAAAGTTCATCAGCACCTCAAAGTTAGATTGCATCACATGGCATTTATTCGAAAAGATCTAGAGGAAAAGTATGATGTAATATCCCCAAGCAGGAAACAGTCTCTCAAAAGACTCGTTTTCCCCAGTAGAGCCAACAAATGGCGTCTCCAACAGAGAAGTTTGCACACCTCTACAACTCAGACGAATAGGTTCCCCAGCTAGTCTGACATCAAAACTTTTTCCCATCAAATGGTATCTCCCCAGGAAAATTTGGCGAGAAGTTTGAGGACAATCGCTAACAAATAACGTCTCTTGTCAAGAAAGTTTATTGACAAAAGAAACTAAGACATGTTCCTTGGCTGAAGACCAGGATCGAGGGGAAGTTTATTTCGGAAACTGAGACCAGTTCTGTGGCTAAATACCAGGATCGAGGGGAAGTTTATATCAGAAACTGAGACCAGTTCTGTGGCTAAAGACCAGGATCGAGGGGAAGTTTATTTCGAAAACTAAGACCAATTCCTTGGCTGAAGACCAGGATCGAGGGGAAGTTTTTACCTTTTCTAAGAATCATTGCTTAGCAAAAGAAGATGGATGAGCAAGTAGCCATTCATAACCACCATCAAAATTTCGGGTATTCCGATATTTAATCCTCTTGCACCCCGAATGCCCGAATACCTTCGCCATTCACACCGTCGGGTCCAAGAAGATTAAATAGGGGCATCTATCATACCCCAAATTTTGACCACCATGATTTCCCGTCATTGTAAGAATCATTACCACAATATGGATGAACCAACATGCCTCAATCAATATCCTCAGAGATGTTTGAGCATTCACCACAATCAACAATTAGGGTTTTGAGCCCTCACAGAGCACTTAGACAAAATATCAATCAAGGAATGACATGATCTTCAACTTGTCTAACATATCAAACCCCCATAAAGGATCAATAGGACTCCCATATCAAGAATCAAGCACAAGGTTGCAACATTCCAAGTGGATCAAGCCTCAAGATCGCCAATGTCACCAAATTAGGGTTTTGGTCGACTGAGGCCTTCAAATGAAAGTTTTCATATGGGTATGAGCCAATTCTTCAAAGCACAACCCAAGATACTCCAAGGGACCTCATGGACCCAATCATCAAGTCAATTTAACCTTAAGGGATGCATTTACCCAAAAGCCAGGAATTAGGGTTTCATGACCTAATTCACCCTTAAGTTGACTTTTGGGACAAAACATGAGCCAAGACCTCAAGACATGATTTAAGGGTATCCAATACACTACATTGATCCATTTGCAACAATTGATTGATCCAAGAAGCTTGATCTACAAGTTTCAATTTCATCAGGACCACAATTAGGGTTTCGAGGTAAAAGTCAACTGTACCTTTGACTTTTGACCAAGACATGCTCCCAAACCTAGGGACATGATTCAATACACCCTATAATAACTATGGAATATATCCATTAGGTTTGATTTAGGTCAAGGACTTTATTTCACAAAGGATCGCACAGTTTGGATTTCATCCGATAAAAAGTCAACTGTGCACAAAATCAAGTTTGACTTTTTGAAAATTTTCACAATTATGGTTCCTTGACCCTAAAACAATGTTAATATGTGATTTGGATCATCATTCATCAAGAAAAATCAAAGAAAGTGAGTTAACTTGTAAAAGGGGTAACCATTAAAAACTTAGAATTTTTCTAAGTTATGGAACAAAGTGGCTAGGGTACCTACTTCCAAGGACCATAACTTGAGATCCAAGCAACCATTTTGGATGGTCCAAAGCTGGATTTGTAGCTCTCATTGTACACTTCAAAAGTGTCAACTACATCTCATTCCAATTCTTCATGGATTTTAAGTTATTGAGTGATTAAAATGGCTGAAAACATGAAAATGACACTTTTCCAACACTTAAGTGAAATTTTCACTAAGTCAAAATCTGCCTTACTTTTTCCAAAATGTAGGGGCAGTTTTCACCTTCATCCAAGTCAAACCAGGTCTAGGGGTAAACATCATAGTTGAAGTATGCCATGAGGGCTTTCCAACAAGTACCAGATCATCTCCAAATTCCATTTGACAAAGGATATACAACCCTTGGAACATGGCATCCTGAACTGGTTTTTACAAGGTAGATTTGTGCACATTTACTCGATTTGTCCACTGATCATAAACATCTCATACATGTTGTATATGTTGTGTTTGAACCCATTCATCATGTAATTCTTTCCTGTACCATGAGGTAGCATAGAAAATGCAAATCATGGCCTATTTCAAAACCACTATCGGGTTTTAAAATGGGGACCTCATCTGAAAAAACTAAGGGCACCATTGGATTCCTTGTGAAATTCTAGGCAGAATAGACCTAAATTTTGTCCCAATCCATGGAGAAATGAGAAAGTTACAGCCTTAAAGTTTTGGCACAAAACCTTGCCTTGCCTTGCCTTGGCCAGGCCTAAAACAAGGCACCCCTTATGTATTCATGGGGTGGTTTTGATACACGGATGTATCACCACCCCAGTGGTAGAGGGCGCGCGCTGCAACTTGGAGGTCTGCTGTTCGAATCCCCCTCGCCCTAGACCCTTTTTTACCACTATTTTCCTTTTTTTTAATATTTGTCATATTATTTTAAATGATTTGGAAAATTAATTTCTCTCTCAATTTTAATTATTTTTTATTGATTCTTTTTGCAAAAAATCACAAAAATGTTAAATTATTTTATTCCACAAAAAAAAAATATCTTATTTATTTATTATAGTTGATATTTTTGTGAATAAATTCATTTTTTTATTGTTTTTAAACCTTTTAAAAATGAATATTCATCTTGAAAATCAAAATCAAATGAGTCCTAAATCATCTTGTGATTAAAACCTCATTTTTCAAACATTAATAAAAAATCACAAGTAGTTTATTTTGACTTATTTGGTATTTTTGTCATTTTTTCATTTTATTAAAAGGATTACTTTTAAAAGAAAATGAAATTAGGGTTTCTTTGGTTTTTGATCCTTATCAAACTTTTCAAAACACTCACGGGCCTCTAATAGAGTGTAAGACCCAACCCTTGTTGTACATAAACCATTTTGGGCCTCAGGTATTGTATAAGTCCCGACACGGTAAAAAATCTCGGTGCAATCGCCATTTTTTCCACAAAAAATCATCTGGGCCTCCCCTCGTCTTGTAAGTGCCATCTTTATTTTTCAAAACATCCTTGGGCCTCTCCTTGAGTTGTAAGACCCATCTCTTTGTACAGAAAACCTCTTTGGGCCTCAGTCGTTGTATAAGTCCCGATGCGATTTTGAAAACAACGGTGCAATCACTGTTAAACTTTTGGGCCTCTCCTTGAGTATAAGCCCCAACAATCTTTTCAAAAAGGATTTCTCTTTTGATTTAGATTCAAATATACATGTTGTTATCAAAACTTTCTTTAATTTCTTTGAACAACTAATAATACAGCATGGAAGCTTGCTCACCTGTAAGTTTTACCAGCTTTCATTTATATGCTTTAATATATATATACCTGTATAATGGGAAGCTGCGCACTGTAAGTCTTCTTTCATATCCTTTTAAATACTTGTCATATATCAACTGTATATATACTAGTATAGTTATTTAGAGTTTTCCTCGGCAACTAGGTCTAGAACTAGGTAAAGCCAGTTGGTCACTCTTGGATACAGTCAAAACTAGATCCCCATAGGACTTCCAGATACAGTCTTGCCTTTTCTTGGGCTTAAACAATATGGAACAAAGAGAAAGGCAGTATTCTTCGTGAACCTTTTCTCAGGCTCTCACTATTAGAAATTGCCAAAGAAATTCTACTCCCCAGAGTTGATCTATTCTCGGTGAATAGCATCTCTTGAGTTTCTTCAAACCTCAGAACTTTCACTAAATAATCTATTCTCGGTGAATAGTATTTCTTAAACTTTTCTTGGTTTGGGACCCACGGGCTTCCTAAAAGCATCCCCGCCTCCTCTTGGGCTTTGTACAAGGACCCTCCGGCTTCTTAGAAGTTCTCATGCCTTCTCTTGGGCTTAATACAAGGACCCTAACGACCTCTTAAAGGTATAAGACAGAACTTAGTCATCCTCTGCTAGAGCGGTCTTTCCTGGGTCAAATCTCAGACCAATTCAAGGTTGATTCTCACCCCTTAATACACCCGTCTTCTCTTGGGCATCATACAAAAGATAAAACTCTTCCACACCAGTAGACTCTGACAGTCTAATCCCCTTGAGTCTCAAAGACATTCCCAAGTTCCCTACAAACATAGGAAGAAACCTTGGTTATTTTTTTTATCAATCTCCAACAGAGCTGAAACCCAGTCTCTCTCCTAAAAATTCCCAAATCAGGGTTAGGTTATCATCAGTATAACACTATCCCAAATCAGAACCTCAAGTCATCTGATATCTCAACTCTTCTGGAATCCTCAGCAAGAGTTGATTCCCCACTTGGACATGCCTGGGGATCTCAATAATCCCCAGCAGAAAGATAGCCTCCTCTTAGTCTTTGTATAATGACCTTCCCTCAGCAAAGTCAGCCTCCTCTTGGGCTTTGTATAATGATTCTCCCCAGCAGAGCTAACCTTTGCAGACTCTTTTGTTGAGTCAATCACCTTTTTAGACTCCCTTGTTGAGTCAATCACTTTTCAAACTCTCTTGTTGAGTCAATCACCTTTTCAGACTCTCTTGTTGAGTCAATCACTTTTCAAACTCTCTTGTTGAGTCAATCACCTTTTCAGACTCTCTTGTTGAGTCAATCACTTTTTCAGACTCTCTTGTTGAGTCAATCACATTCCAGCACTCTCTTGTTGAGTCAACCTTTTTAGCCTCAATCTTGGGCTTTGTACAACAAATAGAAATACTCTCTTGTTGAGTCAATCTTTTTCCAGCCTCCTCTTAGGCTTTGTATAATGATTTCCCCTAGCAGGAGTTAGACTCCTCTTAAGCTGTGTAGAATAATTTCTCCAGCTTGTTCAGCCATAATCCTGGGCTTTGTACAGGACAGATAAAAGTACTCTCTTGTTGAGTCAAACCCTTTTAGCCTAAATCTTGGGTTTTGTACAAGACATAAATCTCCATCTCTTAAGCTTGGGACAAATATCTTCCCCAGCAGAGCCATTTCCTCCCAGCCTTCTTTTAGGCTTTGAGGAATGATTTCCCAAGCAGAGTCAAACTCATTTCAGCCTCAATCTTGGGCTTTGTATAAGACACATAAAAGTATCCTCACCTGAGTCAGTTAAATTTCCCATTTATGCCTTAATCTTGGGCTTTGTACAAGACACATACAAACCTCCCCAGCGGAGTCAAAACCTTTTTCAGCCTCCTCTTAGGCTTTGTACAATGATGTCCCCAAAGAGTTAGTCTCTTTTTTGCCTCAATATTGGGCTTTGTACAAGACACCGATATATACCCTCTCTTGTTGATTCGATCTTATCCAGCCTCCTCTTAGGCTTTGGGTAAGGATTTCCCCAGTGGAGTCAATCAACCTCTTAGCTTCAACCTTGGGCTTTGATCAAGGTGTAGCGTGGTTTTTGTGGTTTCGAATCACTATCGCTTTGGTACTACAGTTCGATTAATTTTTTATCCTATTGAAGCTGATGAAGGAAGGGAAATAGATGTCTCCAACTAACCATGCTTGCAAACTGAGGTTAAACAGTCAAAATTGTTGGTTTACAGATGCAGCTTTAGTTTGTGGACCTCTTTCTACTTATTTTGTTCAGAACAAAATACCGGGATTGTTCATGGGGAATTTGTTGGGATCCTACGCCAGATCGGATAAAGATAGGGGACTTTGGGGTTTTTTGATTAGTGTGCTCGCTAAGATTCTTTTTCAATCTTATGCCTATGTATTCCTGGGATAGGGAAATCAGAGCGATCGTAGTTCCTCCTATTCTATGGGAGGAAATGGTGTTTTGGTGTCTTGTTCAAAGCCCAAGACATGAAGCTAAAGGTGGTTTATATCTTGTTCAAAGCCCAAGATGTGAAGTTGAAGGGTCTATTTGTATCTTGTTCGAAGCTGTTATTTCGTTGATTTTGTGGTTGGCATTTATTTTGCTAAAACTATTCTAGCAGCAAGATGTTGTAACAAGATGTTCTAATTTGCTGCATTCAACATGTCAAATGAAGATGTCCCATACTGGCTCATAGGACATCGCGTCTGAATTCAGTTTAAAAGAAGATTTTGTTGCTGTTAATTATTACTGAATATTCTGTGAATATTTGGTTATACTATGTGGCATCCAAAGTATTTTTGGATTGTGTTTTTGTGTTGGTTTTCGGATTTTCAGCGCTTTCTAATTATGGAGACATATTAGGAAACTTTAGATTGAAGACCTATTTTGTTGGAGTTTATTTTTCAGATTTGTGAGCAGTCTCTTTGCTGCGTTTTTGAAGCCCAATCCAGTCCAGATTTAATGCTATATATTGACTGGTGTAAACCTAGTTTAGGTGTGGAACTTACGTGTGTTTTTGTTAGGGTTTTAGAGTGTATTTTTTGAGCCTAACTGGTATCATTCTGATAACAGTATAAGGACTGGTTTTTGTGTTGTAAATTCTGTTAGTTACTCATAAGCTTTTAAGCATTGAGTTTCTTATGTGTCAATTCTCATAAGCTTTGAAGTATTAAGAATTATGTGTTTTGAAAGTGTGACTTTCGGTTTGTTACTTGTGTTGAAAGGAACCAATCACGGGTTGTGGTTGTAGAGGGATTTGAGGAGGGCCTCATACCTAGGTGAGTCTTAGGTAGAAGTCATAGGAAGGGTAGTGATTAAGTGAGCAGATTATAACAGGGTTTGGTTATTGTATGATCTGTGAATTGATACTATCATATATTGGTTTCGTCCCTGGCTTGGTAGCCCCCAGAGTAGGATTGTTGATCTGAACTGGGTAAATATATCACTGTGTTCTTTACTTTCTGCACTGTTATTATTGTTATCTTGTTCATTGTGTTGGATATCAGTGTCTCAACATCTGTGTAGGACATCTGATATCTGTGCCAAAATTTCAATTGGCATCAAGAGCTTGCACCCTTGTTTGGTTCTGGTCGAGATTCAGGGAAGGTACTTTCTGGTACAATGGACAAGGATGGAGGATTTTTGAACAAACCACCTCTGCTTGATGGTTCCAACTATGACTATTGGAAACCAAGGATGATAGCATTCATAAAATCCATGGATGATCAAGCAAGGAAAGCTGTTATAAAAGGATTGGAACCCCCAAAGGTTAAAGATGGAAAAGGTACCCCTACTAATGTGGTGAAGGAAGAGGAAGACTGGGATGATGCAGACTACAAAGGGTCAGTGGGAAATTCCGAAGCCATGAATGCATTGTTTAATGGTGTCAATAAGAATATCTTCAGGTTGATTGAACATTGCACCATTGCAAAAGAGGCATAGGAGGTCTTGAAGGTTGCTCATGAAGGGACTTCAAAAGTGAAGATGTCAAAACTTCAGCTTCTCACTAGCAAGTTTGAGAGTTTGAAGATGAAGGAGGATGAGAGCATTCATGATTTTCACATGAACATTATTGAGATAGCTAATGCCTCAAGTGCCCTAGGTGAAAAGATGTCTGACAGCAAACTCGTCAGAAAAATCCTCAGATCTCTACCTAAGAGATTTGACATAAAAGTGACTGCTATAGAGGAAGCTCAGGATATAGACAAGATGAAAGTGGATGAACTTGTGGGATCTCTTTAAACATTTGAATTAGGCATCAGTGAAAAGTCTGAAAAGAAGAAGAGCATAGCTTTTGTGTCAAATGCTAGTGACTCAGAAGATGAAGGTGACCTGGTCAGAGATGAAGGGGTGTCTAAAGATCTGGTATTGCTTGGAAAATAATTTAACGAAGTGTTGAAAAGGATTGACTGAAAGTCGAGAGCAAATGCTCAGAATAAGTCACTCGACATCAGTAAAAACCAGGATGGAGGCAGAAGGTCCAGAACTGAAGAAGACTCCAATCAAGGGAAGAGAGTTCAGTGTTTTGAATGTGAGGGATATGGGCACATAAAGACTGAGTGTCCCACGTATCTCAAAAGGCAGAAGAAGGGCTTATCTGTGTCTTGGTTAGAAGGAGAGTCTGAGAGTGATCTTGAAGAAGAATCAGCAAATTTGGTGACAGCCTTGACCGGGATATGTAAGGCTAATGGAGAAACTACTTGTGAGTCTGACTCTGACAAAGAATCTTATATTGGAGAACTCACTAAGGAAGAAGTCTTCACCGGGTTCTCAGAGTTGTGTATCAAGAATGAAGAAAGGTGCTAGATAATATTAGAACAGAAGGTTCTGATAGCTCAACTAGAAGCTGAGAAGGAAGAACATCTATCAATCATTGCTGATCTGAAAGAGGAGGTTGTATGGCAAAAGTCAAAACTTGACAATATGACCAAATCTATAAGAATGCTGAACAATGGTACCACGCAGCTGGATGAGATTCTTCAGACTGGGAAAGATGCTGGAAATGTGCAAGGCCTTGGTTTTAACAATCAAGCAGAGACCTACAAAAAGCCTATATTAAAGTTTGTCCCTCAGAAAATAAAGCAAGAAGAGGGGATGTCAAATCACATGTTTCAACATCAGATGAAGCATCCGAAAAGAGTTTGTAGTTCAAAGTATAAACCATGGAGATGCCATTACTATGGAAAGATTGGTCACTTAAAGTCCTTTTGCTACAAGTTGCACGGCTATCCCAAAACTGCTCATCAACAAAATAAAGGACAGAGTTGGGCTAAAGTGAAGAGAAGATGGACTCCTAGAAATATTATGGTCGGTCTAATAGCACATACCTCTCTTAGAGCATCTGCAAGGGAAGATTGGTACTTTGACAGTGGTTGTTCAAGACACATGACTGGTGTGAAGAAATTCTTGTCAGATATCAAGCCTCACTCCACCAATTATGTCACTTTTGGGGATAGATCAAAAGGTGAAATAAAAGGTGTTGGAAAGCTGGACTACACAGGACAACCAAATCTGGATCGTGTTCTATTTGTCAAAGGGTTGACCGTAAATTTGATCAGTATAAGCCAACTGTGTGATGTAGGACTCAAAGTAAATTTCACAAAATCTGAATGTCTAGTAACCAATGAGAAAGATGAAGTTGTTATGAAGGGAACCAGGTCTAAGGATAACTGTTATCTGTGGAATCCTCAAGAATCGGAAAGTTTGTCTACCTGTTTGATGTCAAAGGAAGATGAAACCAAACTGTGGCATCAGAAATTGGGTCACTTACACTTGAAAGGGATGAAGAAAGTTATGTCAAGTGAAGCTGTTAGAGGTATTCCCAAGCTGAAAATTGATGAGGATAGAATATGTGGTGAATGTCAAGTTGAGAAGCAAACAAGGGTGTCACACAAGAGGCTTCAACATCTTACCACAACTTCTAGAGTTCTGGAACTGCTTCACATGGACTTAATGGGACCTATGCAGGTTGAAAGTCTTGGTGGGAAGAAGTATGCATATGTTGTCGTTGATGATTACTCCAGATTCACCTGGATAAGCTTTATCAGAGAAAAGTCTGAAGTATTTGCAGCCTTCAAAGAGTTGTGTCAAAGGATTCAATAGGAAAAGGATTGTGGTGTTGTTCGAATCAGAAGTGACCATGGGAAAGAATTCGAAAATAGCAGGTTTGAAGAGTTTTGCTTATCTGAAGGAATCACTCATGAATTCTCATCTCCGATCACTCCTCAGCAGAATGGTGTGGTGGAACGCAAGAATAGGACTATACAAGAGTGTGCAAGGGTCATGATTCATGCCAAAAAGCTTCCATATCATTTTTGGGCTGAAGCCATGATTACCGCTTGCTATATACACAATAGGGTGACTATCAGATCAGGTACTCCTGTCACTCTTTATGAGCTATGGAAAGGTAGAAAGCCAAATGTGAAGTATTTCCATGTGTTTGGGAGTAAGTGCTATATCTTGGCGGATCGTGAGCAGAGGCGAAAGATGGATCCTAATAGCGAGGAAGGGATATTTTTGGGATACTCTACAAACAGTAAAGCATATAGGGTATTTAATTCCAGAACTAAGGTGATGATGGAATCCATAAATGTGGTGGTTGATGACTCTGGGAAAGACGAAGATGTCCCAGATGATGTTGGAGCATGCCTTCCCATGAACAATGAAATCTTACAAGACATTGAGTCCGTAGAAAATAATGCTCACAAAACCGACACTAGACCTGAGAATGAAGAGGTAGAGGATGCTAATAGGGGACCCTCTATAAGGATTCAGAAGGATCACCCTAAGGAATTGATTATTGGAAATCTGAATGAAGGTGTAAGAACCAGAACGAGGGAGGCTGTGTCAAATGCATGCTTTATTTCAAAGATTGAACCAAAGAATGTCAAAGAAGCATTAACAGATGAGTTCTGGATAAGTGCTATGCAAGATGAGCTTTGTCAATTCAAGAGGAATAAAGTCTGGGAACTGGTACCACGACCAGCAGGAACAAATGTGATTGGAACAAAATGGGTTTATAAGAATAAGTCTGATGAACAAGGAGTTGTTACCAGGAACAAAGCCAGATTAGTTGCTCAAGGATACACACAGATTGAAGGAGTAGACTTTGATGAAATATTTACTCCTGTGGCTCGATTGGAATCCATCAGATTGCTGCTAGGAGTGGCATGTTTGTTGAAATTCAGATTGTTTCAAATAGATGTCAAGAGTGCCTTTCTGAATGGCTATCTTAATGAGGAAGTCTATGTTGAGCAGCCTAAAGGGTTTGTGGATCCAAATTTTCCTGATCATGTTTTCAAGCTAAAGAAGGCTTTGTATGGGTTGAAACAAGCTCCACGAGCTTGGTATGAAAGGCTGACTGAGTTCTTAGTCAACCATGGATACAGGAAGGGTGGTATTGATAAAACACTTTTTGTCAAGGAGAAGGATGGGAAACTAATGATTGCTCAGATTTATGTAGATGATATTGTGTTTGGTGGGATGTCGGATGAAATGGTCTAACATTTTGTCAACCAAATGCAGTCTGAATTTGAGATGAGCTTGGTAGGTGAATTGACCTACTTCCTTGGATTACAAGTCAAACAGATGGAAGATTCCATTTTTATTTGTCAGAGAAAATATGCGAGGAACATTGTGAAGAAGTTTGGACTGGATAATGCCAAGCATAAGAGAACTCCTGCTCCTACTCACTTGAAGTTATCCAAAGATGAAAAGGGAGTGAATGTTGAACAAAGTTTATACAGAAGCGTGATTGGTAGTCTGCTGTATCTTACAGCAAGTAGGCCAGACATAACATTTGTTGTTGGCGTGTGTGCAAGATACCAAGCAGAACCCAAGGTCAGTCACATTAATCAAGTTAAGAGAATTCTTAATTATGTGAGTGGTACATGTGATTATGGGTTGTTGTGCTCCCATGACTCAAGTCCCATTTTAGTAGGATACTGTGATGCTGATTAGGCTGGAAGTGCTGATGATAGGGAGAGTACCTCTAGAGGATGTTTCTTTTTGGGAAATAATCTTATTTCATGGTTTAGTAAGAAGCAAAATTATGTTTCTCTTTCTACTGCTGAAGCTGAGTACATAGCAGCTGGAAGTAGTTGTGCTCAACTGGTGTGGATGAAGCAAATGCTATCTGAGTATAATGTCACACAAGATGTCATGACATTATTTTGCGACAACCTGAGTGCTATTAATATTTCTAAAAATCCTATTCAACATAGTAGGACTAAGCACATTGATATCTGGCATCACTTCATCAGAGAACTTGTGGAGGACAAAGTCATAACTCTTGAGCATGTGAGCACAGAAAATCAGCTTGCTGACATATTTACCAAGGCTCTGGATGCAGTTCAGTTTGAAAACCTGAGGAGCAGACTTGGGGTTTGTATTCATGAGGAACTATAGCAATTAATGTTCCTTCTGGCTGCCAGATTGGAAAGATTAAAGGAGGTTCTGGTAGTGCAGCGTGTGCATGAGGTTATAAAGGGGAAAATGCTGAAGTTTGTACATGACACTTGGTCATGTGATGTGGTGGGCATCTACTCTCTGATGCTGTTTATTCTGGTCTATGACTTGACCATTTCTCAAATTTTAATAACTGTTCTACTTGCCTTTGTCATATTTCTGGCTAAAAAGGGGGGAGTAGTGTGCTTGTGCGTGTTGTGCTTGTGCTGGTGCTGCAGCTGAGGGGGAGAATGTGGAATGTTTGTGTTGCTACAGTTGAGGGGGAGTTTTGTGTTGCTGCAGTTGAAAGGGTGTTTTTTCGCTGCTTTGCTGGATTTTTTTGCTGCTGTTTTGTTGTGTGTTGGTATTTCGCTGTTGTCTCTGATATGGAATTTTTTTGCTTGTGCTTCTTTGCAAGATTTATTTGGTGTGTAGTTTTAGCCAAAATAAGCCAAAGGGGGAGATTGTTATTTCATTGATTTTGTGGTTGGCATTTATTTTGCTAAAACTATTCTAGCAGCAAGATGTTGTAACAAGATGTTCTAATTTGCTGCATTCAACATGTCGAATGAAGATGTCCCATACTGGTTCATAGGACATCGCGTCTGAATTCAGTTTAAAAGAAGATTTTGTTGCTGTTAATTGTTACTGAATATTCTGTGAATATTTGGTTATCCTATGTGGCATCCAAAGTATTTTTGGATTGTGTTTTTGTGTTGGTTTTCGGATTTTCAGTGCTTTCTAATTATGGATACATTTTAGGAAACTTTAGATTGAAGACCTATTTTGTTGGAGTTTATTTTGCAGATTTGTGAGCAGTCTCTTTGCTGCATTTTTGAAGCCCAATCCAGTCCAGATTTAATGCTATATATTGACTGGGTAAACCTAGTTTAGGTGTGGAACTTACGTGTGTTTTTGTTAGGGTTTTCGAGTGTATTTTGTGAGCCTAACTGGTATCATTCTGATAACAGTATAAGGACTGGTTTTTGTGTTGTAAGTTCTGTCAGTTACTCATAAGCTTTTAAGCATTGAGTTTCTTGTGTGTCAATTCTCATAAGCTTTGAAGTATTGAGAATTGAGTGTTTTGAAGGTGTGACTTTCGGTTTGTTACTTGTGTTGAAAGGAACCAATCACGGGTTGTGGTTGTAGAGGGGTTTGAGGAGGGTCTCATACCTAGGTGAGTCTTAGGTAGAAGTCATAGGAAGGGTAGTGATTAAGTGAGCAGATTATAACAGGGTTTGGTTATTGTATGATCTGTGAATTGATACTATCGTATATTGGTTTCGTCCCTGGCTTGGTAGCCCCCAGAGTAGGATTGTTGATCCGAACTGGGTAAACATATCACTGTGTTCTTTACTTTCTGCACTGTTATTATTGTTATCTTGTTCATTGTGTTGGATATCAGTGTCTCAAAATCTGTGTAGGACATCTGATATCTGTGCCAGAATTTCAGAAGCCCAAGATGTGAAGCTAAAAGGGTGTTGACTTTAGAGAGAATTTGTCATCTCTAAAGGGGAATATTTAGTCTGTTTCGCACAACTGTTGGGTGACTGATTATAAAGGAGAATTACTTTAACTGGGATATGCAAATCCAGCAATGCCATAATTTCCTTTATAGGGGATTTTCAACCTGAAGGAGAAGACTTTAACTCAGTTTAGAGCAATGCCATCTTTCCTTAGGAATTTCTCATGCTAAAAGAGGGACAGTGGCGTGGATGTAAATAATCCAGAGGCTTGCCGCTTACAACAATTAGACGAGGGAAAAGGAGTTGTTGATGTTTGTATGCTGTGACCAAAGCATGATTTAATGCTAAAAGGTTGATTGAATCAAACGGGGATTTCTTTATACAAAGCCTAAGAAGAGGCTATTGACCCGACAAGAGGATGCTTTTGTGTCTCATACAAAGCCCGAGATAGAGGCTAAAAGGGTTGACTCAACAAGAGAGTGTTTTTATATGTGTCTTGTACGAAGCCCAAGACGGAGGCTAAACGGGTTTGACACAACAAGAGAGTCTTTTATACTCACCAAGAGAGTGATTTGCATCTCGTACGAAGCCCGAGATAGAGGCTAAAGGAGGATCGACTCAACAAGAGAGTCTTTTTATACTCAACAAGAGAGTGTTTTTGTATCTCGTACAAAGCCCGAGATGAAGGCTAAAAATGTTTGACTCAATAAGAGAGTCTTTTATACTCAACAAGAGAGTGATTTGGTATCTCGTACGAAGCCCGAGATAGAGGCTAAAAATGTTTGACTCAACAAGAGAGTCTTTTATACTCAACAAGAGAGTGATTTTGTATCTCGTACAAATCCCGAGATGGAGGCTGCAAAGGTTAACTCTACTGGGGAGAATCATTGTACAAAGCCCAGGAGGAGTCTAGGGTTACTGTTTCAGTTGAGTGACATGTCCAGTATGTTGGTTAAAAGAGAAAATCAGTTCTTATATGGGTAATGTTGAACTCATGGATTTGATCTAAGGACCAGAATTATTTCCTGTTTTTTAAGGAAACGGAGAATCCGAAGGGTATTGAGACTGCCCAAGTCTACGGGTATTTTTTCCTATTTTTGAAAGGAACTTGAGAATGTCTTCGAGACTCAAGGAGATTAGATTGTCCAAGTCTAGAGTTTTATCCTTTGTACTATGCTTAAGAGAGATTAAGAGACAATACGTTCGCCGTAGGAAGATCTAGACTCTTTGAAAGACTGTTCTATTAAGATCACTAATTTCTGTTCCTATACCTTTAAGAGGTCGTCGGGACAATTTGTACGAAGCCCAAGAGGAGGCGAGAAAAAATTTTAAGAAGCCGAAGGGACAATTTGTACGAAGCCCAAGAGGAGGCTATCTTCCTGGAGGAAGAATCATTATACGAAGCCTAAGAGGAGGTTGTGAAAACTTCTAAGAAGCCGACTGGTCCTTGTACAACGCCCAAGAGGAGGCGGGGATGCTTTTAGGAAGCTTGTAGGTCCCCAAATCCCGAGAAGTTCAAGACATACCATTCACTGAGAATAGATCAAGCCAGAAAAGTTTGAGAATTTGGAAGAAACTCAAGAGATGCCATTCATGGAGAAAAGATCATCTCTGGGGAGTCAGTTTCTTTGACAATTTCTAAGGGTGACAGTCTGAGAAAGGGTTCACCGAGAATGCTGCCTTTCACGTCTCCATATTGTTTAACCCCAAGAGGAAGGAAGACTGTACCTGGTAATCCTATGGGGATCTAGTTTTGTTTGCATTTAAGAGTGATCAACAGGGCTTTACCTAGTGCTAGACGTAGTTGCCGGGGAAAACTCTAAATAACTATACTAGTATTACACAATATATAAAGTATGTGAAAGAGGACTTACAGTGAGCAGCCCCACAATACAGTTATATATATATATGAAATCGGTAAATGAAAGTAGGTAAACACTTACTCGGTTGTAGAGCTTCCATGTTGTTTGGTTAGTTGTTCAACAAAGAAATTGAAAATAACAGTATGTTATAAAATCAAAGGAGAAAGTGCTTTTTGAAAGGAAAATTGGGGCTTATAGCTCAAGGAGAGGCCTAGGGTTTTATCAGTGATCGCACTGTCATTTTGTACAGGGACTTATACAAGTGACTGAGGCCCAAGAAAAGGTTTTCTGTGCAAGGGGATGGGTCTTACACTCTCTCAAGAGGCCCAAAATGATTGAAAGTGAACAAAGATGGGTCTTATAGCTCAAGGAGACGCCCAGAGTTTATTTTGAAAAGACAATCGCGCCGAGGTTTTGAAAACCCTGTGGGTCTTATACAACAACTGAGACCCAAAAGTTTTTGGTTTCAAAAGGGGATTGGGTCTTACACTCTATTAGAGGCCCAAAATGGTTCTGAATCATTTATATGAAATAAATAATATTTTTGGGATTTTTCAGTAAAATAAAATATTTTAACATTTTTGTGAATTATTAAAAAAAGAATCAACTCAAAATCATTAAAACTCAGAGAGAAATTAATTTTTGAATCAATTAAATAAAATCACAAAATTCAAATATTCAAATATTTGAAAAAGGGCGCCAAGAACATGGCAAGAACACACGCCCTTCCTCTGTTTCTGCAGATTTGAATTTTCTATCCAATCTCACTAAATACTTGATTATATCATGCAATCTACATATCAATCTACTCGTTTTAACCTCACGATCATGTCCATGGTCTTTAATTTCATTTATTTTAAGCATGGAATAAGAAATCAAGGAGAAACCTCAAGAACCCTAAATTCTGCATGAAGGTTCAGAAATTCAATACACGATTCATACAAAGCAATTGATTGAGGGTAAACACTCTATGCATGATTATGAGCATATGGCCAAATTATTATGCAGCAAAAAATGCATGGATCATAGGGTTAGAAGAGCTCATGCTCACCTCTTGCAGCTGGTGGTCGTGTTTTGGGTTAGAGGTGTTACAGCTAGGTTCCAATGATCTGGATAGCTTCCCTAGGTGCCATGGAGTGTGTCTGGATGCTTGGAATGGATTGAAATGATCTGGAACTTGAGATGGCACCCTAACTGCAAATCTGTCAAAGGCTTTAGCAATTGGCTAGTGATTTTGTGATTTTGGTGTTCCAGATGTTATGTGAGTGTTTGGATCACTTATATATGATGTTTATGAGGTGTGTGTGTATGTGTGTGTGTGTGTGATTGGTTTGGTTGGAATTGCTCTCAAACTCAAAACCCGATAGTGACTTGCTTTGGAAGGCAAATTTGGAAGTGAGAAGGTGATTTTGAGGAAAGCATCTGTTTGATGGCTTTGGTGTACTCAAATTAAGCACAAATGAGCTCTATTTATAGTAGATCAAGTTTGTTTTGGGATCAATAGTGAATGGCAACTGCTGCATAGGTTTGGCCAATGTTGAGCAATGAGAATCCAAGTCTCCTCTAGCCATTGACTAAAGGTTAGAGCACAGAGTTGTGGTTCCCTAGTTGTTGGATCATTCTTGACTGAATTTAGTTGCAAATGTGTCAGTCCATGCCACCTTGGTGCATCCATTAAATGCTCTAATCCAAAATTGGAGTCTTGTCCCTCTTTTAGGGATTTCTAGGTTTGGCATGCTACTTCTTGTTCCAAAGACTTTGGAGGCTTGGATCAGTGTTTGTTCCCTTTATATTTGATCTTCAGATGTGTCCAAAGTGATGACAAGGCTTGGAATTATCTGATTTTTCCAAATCAAGCAAAAGTACAAAATTCTGCCTAGCCTTGGCAGTTTTCAGCAAGGCATATTGCCATTGTCATATCTCATGGCTCAAGTGGAATTTGATGGAGTTCTTGGCCATTTTGGAAAGCCCTCATATGATACAATAACTGTTTGATCATAATTGATTTTGATACTTTTTGGATCCAAGTGAAAAATGCCCCTACATTTGGAAAAAAGTGAAGGCAGATTCTGACTTAGTGAAAATTTCACTAAGTGTTGGAAAAAAAAGTGACATTTTCACTTTTTGTGATTTTGATCATTCCCTAATTTAAAATCCATGGGGAATTGGAATGAGTGGTAGTTGGAGCTTTTGTAGAGGGTAATGAGAGCTACAAATCCAGCTTTGGATGAGAAAAAATGGCCTTGTGGTTTAGGAGTTATGATCCTCCAAAGTTGGTACCCTAGCCACTTTGTTCCATAACTTAGAAAATTTTCTAAGTTTTTTATGGTTACCCCTTTTACAAGTTATCCCACTTTTCTTGATTTTTCTTGATGAATGATGATTCCAATCACACATTAACATCATTTTAGGGTTAAGGAACCATAATTGTGAAAAATCTCAAAAAGTCAAAGTTTGACTTTTGTGCACAATTGACTTTTTATCAGATGAATTCCAAACTGTGCGATCCTCTGTGAAATCAAGTCCTTGACCTAAATAAAACTTGATGGATTTATTTCATAGGTGTTATAGGATGTATTGAATCATGTCTTGGAGTTTGGGAGCATGTCCTGGTCAAAAGTCAAAGATACAGTTGACTTTTTCTGCGAAACCCTAATTGTGGTTATGATGAAATTGAAACTTGTTGCTCAAGCTTCTTGGATCAATCCATTGTTGCAAATGGATCAATGTGATGTATTTGAGACCCTCAAATCCCCTCTTGAGGTCTTGGCTCATGTTTTGTCCCAAAAGTCAACTTAGGGGTGAATTAGGTCAAGAAACCCTAATTCCTGATTTTTTGATGAATGCATCCCCTGAGGCTAAATTGACTTGATGATGGGGTTCATGAGATCCCTTGGAGCATCATAGGTTATGCTTTGAAGCATTGGCTCATGCCCAGAGGAAAATTTCCATCTGGAGGCCCTGGTCGACCAAACCCTAATTTGGTGACACTGGCGATCTTAAGGCTTGATCCACCTAGAAGGGAGAAGCCTTGTGCTTAATCCTTGAAGTGGGAGTCCTCTTGATCCTTTGTGGGTGTTTGAGAGGCTAGACAAGTTGAAGATCATGTCATTTCTTGATTGATCCTTTGTCTAAGAGCTCTTGGAGGGCTTGAAACCCTAAGTCTGATTGTAGTGGATGCTCACCCATCTTTGGGGAGACTAATGGTTCATCCATATTGTGATGATGATTTTCACAATGATGGGAAATCTTAGTGGTCAAAATTTGAGGTATGACACAAGGCACACAAAAATCAACAATCCCTCTTTAGAGATGACAAATTCTCTCTCAGTTAAACCTTTTAGCTTTAATCTTGGGCTTTGAACAAGACACAAATAAACCTTTTAGCTTCAATCTTGGGCTTTGAACAAGACACCAAAACAACATTTTTCCTCCCATAGAATAGGGGGAACTACGATTTCTCTGATTTCCCTGTTTTGTTTAAATGGGAATACGTAGGCATAAGATTGCGAAATCTTAGTGAGCATACCAAACAAAAACTCTAGGTCCAGTATCGTCATATCAATCAAACTTAGGTCCAGTACCTTACCCAAAACATCGGGAACGCCCGAACATCAACAAAAACTCACTCACTCTCTCACATTTCCCAAGAAACCTTACCAACCCATTAACGGATAAACACCATCAAGTATAAAGCGATACCTAAAGCTAATATCCTGTGGATAACCACATATAGGATGGGTAATTGACAACTCCCCATTGTATAACCTGACCCCGGGCCCCCCAATCTCTTTAAGCGTGTTCAATTAAACATCCGCGTGCAAGGTTAGTTTTATATAGCTTCCCTTTCCCTTTCAGCTTCACGGGATAAATAAGAAATCAGAAAGTAGCACCCCCTCCTACCATTACGGTGAGGAAAACCCAGCGATAAGGTGGTCGCGTCACCGACAAAAATCGCTCGCTACAGATAACACTCCCAAATTCGTGCTATCTTCTGATTAAATGAATATTTACAAGTAATCTTAACTGAAATGCAAAGATTTACTGCATTGGAATGGTTTTGCTTCAAGTACAACAAGTGGAAAGGCATGAAAATCAAGTTTCATGGGCCTAACTTCATGGATTCGAAACTCACAACTCACACATCTGATTGGGGTGTTCTTGTACTTTTTGGAAAGCCCCAAGTATGCTCTACAATTTTCATGTTCACTCCAAGTTCTGAATCCAAAGGGATCATGATGAAAAATGGGCTTGAAGTTGGCTGAAAACTAAGGCAAAAAGAGTGAAATTTCACTAAGTCATAAATTGTCTTGAACTTCCAAGCTTCCTAACTTAAAAACCAAGCCTCTTTTGGAGAAGGAACCTCTAATACATTTTAAATTTAATGATGAGAGCTTCAATTTGAGCTTTGGACCACCAAAATTGGATGTGTGGTTTGAAAGTTATGACTCTTCAAAGTTCACACAAGGACTAAATTCTTCCATACTTAGAAAATTTCAAGAACCAAACCTTGCCCTTTTAGCAAGAAACCTTCTAAATCTTGATTTCTAATGCTCTAACTCAAAAATCAAACATGTCTTGATGGAATATGGCTTGAATACTTCCTCTTGGATCAAAAATATCAAAAGTCAAGGTTTAACTTTTCAGACAAAACCCTAATTTCCTCATGAATTCAATTGTGTAATCCTTGATGATCTTGCTTTCTCAATCTCTTCAAATACCAATAGATGGCCTCCAAGGATGTACATTAACATATGGAATCATGTCTTAAGGCTTGGGATCATGCCTTGATCAAAAGTCAAAGGCATAGTTGACTTTTCCTGACAAAACCCTAATCTGGGGCTAGATGAACTTGAGGCTCATTGCACTTATGATGGGAGCTAACCACACTTGATTTCTTGATGAATAAGGCATCTTGGATGTAAGTAAGCTCAATTGGTTGATGAACCAATCAAAACATTGACTGATCACACCAAGATTCCCTTGTAATTTCTCAGGTCAAAACCCTAATTCCACAACTCTTGATCTTATGGTTTCTCTTTGATTTCTCTTGATCCAATCACATGAGTCCATGGAACATGATTTGAAAACTTCATGATTAGCCCTCAAGACCAAATATTGAGCTTTTGGAGCCTCAATTGACTTTCTTGACCAGATGACTTCAAATACTCTTCTTAACCACCTAGTGAACACTTGGGATGGATACATTGAGCCAAGAAGTGTCTTAGGAGACCTTGAAACATATGAGAGCTTGGCTTATTGACCTTGTCCTCTTTCTTGTGCAAACCCTAGCTTTCAAATAAAAGAACAAACTAGCAAAATATGATGGTTAGTTGACAATGCATAGATGATTGATTCTTAATGCAAGTGCAAGAATGTCATGACATCTAAGGGGTAAAATTTGGGGTATAACAGGTTCCTATAGAATACTATAGATACGTAGGGTGCTAATACCTTCCCTATGTATAACCATTCCCCGATCCCCCAAAATCTCTTAGCACTGTTGTTACATTGCGAACTTAGGGTTTTTTACGATCTTTACCCTTTCCCTTGGATAAATCAAAGCTTGGTGGTGAATCTTTAAAAGATTTGTGATTCAAGTTTAATCAATAGCTTGATATCCAATTTTCACCGCAATAGAAAAATGGTGGGGGAATGTCTCTTTTAAGAGGATTAAGCCTAATTTGTTTGTATTTTCTATTTTGCTTGTCTTGATTGATGTTCCATTGGGTTGTTACCTTGTGGTGATATAAGTCCCAACCTTGGACTTGAGAGAAAAATAAGATAGGAAGGTGATACATTCAAGGAGGCTTGTAGGGAGTTGATTCCCAACCAAGCTAACTTGAGAAATCACCACTCAGTGGAGGCACCTCAAAGAATAAGTATTGTTGATCAAGAGATTATGAAAACAATACCATTTCTTGATTGAGCCTACGAAGCTGAGAACCTTTTGTTACCTTTAACTCCCACTTGGCCTTATTAGGAACATAGTGCGATAACTATGAAGGAGTAATCCCAAAATATTTGATACGCGATACTACACTCAAAAGAGGTTCTCTTGAGAATATTATTAACTACCGAGTAAATTGGGAAATTGATAATATCCGAAAGATGAGCTGATGACTTTGGGGACTTGTTAGAACCCGTTGTACAGGTACAATAAACCCTAGTACATACCAAAGGGGAAGGGTAAACCTTTTTACTCCATGCAAGTCTTACACCATGTTTGAGTGTGATCTTGTTTTGTTTGTACATACCTGCATTCATAAACATTATAAAAAGTTTGTTGAGACCACATCTGCATTGCATCTTGCATATGTTGTCACATTTGCATTTGCATTCATCCAACATAAACTTTTTCTTTGTCTCTTCCGGTTCATCACCATGATTACTCAAGTTAAGAAAAGATGTATTATCTGGAACAAGAGAATCAAGCACTCCGAGAGGAGATTGCCATCTTGAGAGCCAACATTGAAACCTTCTCTGCCACTATAAAGAACTTGATTGACACCCAAGAGCAGGAAAATCAAGAGCTACGAGACAAAGTTGCAAGCTTGAAAGCTGCCAAGAGGAATTTGACAAACTTAGTTAAAGATCTGGTCATATCTCAGCGCCAAGATAGCCCTTCTTCCTCCACCAATCAGCCTACTGAGCAAGTTGGTGAATCAAGTGGCATCCCCGTATCCTAGGCCAGGTTGTTCCGTGTCCTTCTGCAACAAGGGGTGATCAGAAGAGAAACTCCGCCGGTCATTCCAAGAAACCACATGAGCTACTTCAATGCTGATGCTTTCTGTGCCTTCCACCAAGGGGCAGCTGGCCATGACATTGAGGAATGTTATGTCCTCAAGGAGAAAGTGAAGGAGTTGGTCCAAATGGGGATTCTGTCCTTCAAGATGTGCAAGCCTCAAGTTCAAATCACCCCCTTGTTAGAGGCAAGCTCTTCCTTGCACATGGTGGACTGGTGCAGAAGGCCATTTTTTAAACTTAGTCTTGTCAGATTTTAAGTTTTATTTGTTGTTTCTCATATGTAACTTTCTGTGTTTGTCAACACATTTGTTTCAGCATTGTAAGAACTTGTTGTTTTAAACAATTAATGCATTGATTTTGTTTGTCTTGAAGAAATCCATTTGTATGCACTCGTTTATAATTGCCAAAACCACACAACCTCTTGTTTAGGCAAAGTTGGAAGGAGAATGATGAAATTAAAACACAAGATCTCTTGTTAAATGCTTTTGAATAAAACCTGCTTATGATGTAAGGCATTGTTTTAATTCCCCAAACACTGGAGAAATAAGGAAGATAATCAGTCTTTAACCCCTTTATGCCTTAATTTAGGAGTTTCCTTTCATGCAAAAATCACCATCAACTTTAACCTGGGGATGGGTAGTTTGAAGTGAAGCTGATCGAGCACTCAGATATTCGTAAAAAGGGTTGAGCACCCGAGGATCCACTTTACCTAATTCCTCACACATTAAGAGGCTAGAAGTCAAATCCAATTGTTATTGGTGTCTCAAATCCAATTGTTATTGGTATCCTTAAATCCAATTGTTATTGGTATCTTAAAATCCAATTGTTATTGGTATCCTCAAATCCAATTGTTATTGGTATACAATTGTTATTAGTATCTTATAGTCCAATTGGTGTCCTCAAATTCAATGGTTATTGGTATTCTCAGGTCCGATTGTTCTGGTTGTCACCAACATATTATTATTGATATCTAAGCCAAAATGACTTAGAGTTGCGTGATTTGTTCATAAAAAAGGAGAGAGAGAAAAGAAAAAGCACGTTAAGTCAAAACCTATGAAGGAGACTTAGGCAAGATTGGGGCATCCTGCTGGACTTCAGGGTCAAAAGACTCAGTCCAGGCAAAAGTTAGGGAAGATAAAAGCACGAAAGCAAAAAACGAGGTCAAATCCATTTGTCACTGGTACCCAATGTTCGGTTGTCACTGAGATGTTGCTAGAGGTCTGACTAACACCAGTATTATTCCTCAAAGTCCAATTGTTATTGGCATGATTGTTTACCAATCCATTTGTTTTTGGTTCTCTGGTCGTCACCATTCTTTCCTTAAAGTCCAGTCGTTATTGGCATCCTTGCTTCAAAATCCAATTTTCATTTCGTATCCAGAGTACGATCGTTACCAACATCCTGTTAAAATCTAGTTGCCACAGCTTCGCTCTTTCAAAGTTCAGTTGTTACTGGCATCAAATCTTGCTCTCACCAACATTTTTGTTTAAAAAACCCTCGACGAACAACAAAATCGTATGGTTTGACACCAAAAGCGAAAAGGTGAGTAATCGCCATGTCCAAAGCCTCAGTGGTTCCTCAACCACAACAGAACTCCTCTCGATAGATGGGTGCTCGCATTAAGTTTAAACTGAATGTAGGAATGAAGAACATCACGTAGAAGGGGTGGGTACAAATAAACTTTGAGCCTTTTATCCTTTATTTCATAAACCGCGAATCAAGCCACATTACAACCCTTAAAAGACCTAATTGAAGCAGGGTTATTTCGAAAGCATACTCAGCGAGATAATGTTTCCTGACTTCTATCGAGCCATGATTGAAAGTTGTGTTGGCTTTGCAAAAGAAAATCAATAACACATCCTAACTAGTGATTTGGTCATGGGTTATTGCGATATCTTTTAGTAAAACTTCAAAACAAACATGTATGTTACGTTAGCAGTTTCAGAATTAACATTTTCTGCTTGCTAACATTGCTCGATAGCATAGAATCTTGCATATGAACATCAATGATGAGGCTTAAAACTATGATAAGTGAACAACTAACCTTTTCAAAAATATGGCCATATCCAGGGACATGTGCCAACAAAGACAAGATTGTTTCTCGTTATTACTCCCACAGTCGGAAAAGCAAGTTCGAGGACTTTGTTTTACAAATGCAGCTAAACTGGTGCAGTTACGTCGAGATTTGTAAATCTCTCCAAGAGTTTGAAGGCATTGAGAGACCTGGTATGCCAATCCTTCTATAAAATCCTATTGGTATTTTCTCCCGACAGATCATGTAATCTGGGGCAGGTAAAACCTGAATATGATCATCATGCAATTGAAATGCAGAACTACTCAGTTCTTGTGATATACTTGGCCAGCTCCCCAACAAGTTGTTACTTTATTTGGTTTTGGCATTTCCCACAGATTTTCTCCTCCCACAAGGAAACCAATATGGAAATCCTAGTGAAGTCATGATACTTTTTTCCCTAGAGAAGGTTGTAACCTTGAAGAAGAGTTGCTGACTCTACATGCTCATCCTTAGTGATGGTCCAATCTGGTGAAGTCGGCTGAGTATCCTTGTCGAGATGTTTCTTCCAGCGTGCTTCCTCGTGTCTATCTTGTCAGCATAAGCATAAACATGGCATACATGCATTCATACATATGCATGGAATCCGAGCATTTTGCTACATCTCTAGTATTCACCTATTTTTGTGGAGTTTATCCCTCCGACTGGTTGGGTTTGTCTATTCATTCCAATAGGGTTGTCACCTTTAGGTATAAAGTGCCCATCCTTTCTGGGATTTCCCACAGAGTTTGATTCTCGTGGATGATGGATGGTTCAGTTATATTTTCCATGTTTGGATAAGATAAACCTCATTTGAGTCAATTCCTTAATGGTAAAAGTCTTATTTGACCATTTCTTTCTATCTCGTTCCTAGATTGAACCATGGCGGGAGTTTACTTTTGAACCAGATTAGGTCTCCGAATCTAGTTGGATTGTGCATTTATTTTGCACGATGTCTCGCAGGAAGAATCTATTACAAATCCTCAATGAAGACAGAAAGGAATTCTCCAGTAATGTTGTTGTAACAGTATCTCTTTGGAGTTTAGACTCAATAACAAGTGGCAGTCTCCCTAAGAAGCTTGTATTTTTGTATGGCGATAAGTGACAGTCTCTCCCGAGAAGCTTATCCGGCCTTAGTTCTATTCAACTTTTTGCAATTATGATTGATATTTCCTTGGAAGTTTGTCAGAAGGATTTTGTCGAAGATCTTACAAATGGTTCCTCTTTATTTGAGTTACCCTCTCCACAGAGAATTTAGGGCGAGGGATGATTCCTCAGCAAACTCTTTGTTCAATTTACTTCTATCAAATAACATCTCTTTGGGGAAAATTGATGAAGGCTCTGATGGCTTTTCTCTTTATTTGAGAAAATTTTCTCATGAAGCAATCAGCCTGTACATCTCTTATGAGATTCCCAGTAAAGTCTAGTTGTAACTGGCATCCTTGTTAAGCCACATTTTGTAAGTTAATACATACCTTAATACTTTTCTTTATTAGATGTTAATTTGTTTTTTAGTTGTTATTTTATTGCAATTTAGTTGTTTTTATAGTAATTTACTTGGAGCACAATAGGTGCTCCCTTTTATGTTTTTAATGTGTTTTGTGCTTGAGTTAAGGTTAGCTGTGACGAGCTAAAGCAAGACTGTTCTTGACCGGGTCTGGAAGGCAGCATAAAAGCTGGAAATTAAATTTTGATGAAATAAAAATATCAAAAGAAAAGAAAACGTGATTCATAGGGCTTATGTGGAAGAGAAGTCATTTTGGAGGGAATATTTGTTATTGCAATGATAGAATTTGAATTGAATCGATAAGAATGAATGGATAAGGACGAAAACGCTACAAGACGAAATTCTGAAAAGCTGTTTTGGCCTGCTGTTGCTGCTCCTGCACTGCTGCTGCTCCTTTAATTCTGCCACAGTGTTTTGTTGTCTCCCATGTGCATTGTACTATCATGGTATAACATAAAGGAATATGCTTTATTCTTTGGGCTTAAGCTAATGGATCATTGTAAAGGATCAAGAACCAAAGAGAGACAATATGCATCTAGAAATTCTCTATAAATAGAGTTGCATTGCAATGAAGAAAGTGGGTTCTGAAACTTGGAAAAATTCTACATAAGTGAAATTAAGGAGGAGCCAGCGTTCGAGTCAAGGGGAGGTGTGACAAAAGACGTCGCCTGCGGTTTAACAAATTGTAAGTGATTAAAGTGTCATTCTTAGGTTGATCATTTCTATCTTCTTGCTTAGGAATGTGTAGCTTAAGATCTCTCTGTCTTGTGCTTATTTTACTCATTATGAGCTAAACTTGCTTTGTTGGATAATGTGAAGTTTAATGAATTAGTAATCTTTTGAATGTTATGAATGTGTTGTCTTGATATATTTTGCTTATGTGAATATATTCTATATATTTATTCCTTTGTCTGGCCAGCTTAGAAGTAGATAACAGCTTGTTAATGTTGAGAGATATTTAACAAGTGGAACTCATAAGTAAATGTGGTTGAAAATGGTAGGATAGAGATATTCACTAGATTAGCTACTTTAGAGATAAAGAGCTACACTCATAGGGGAAATTCAGAATGAACCCAGATATGCACCAAAGTTACAAGTGAGGCTTAGAGATTTGTCCCCTTGCTTTGATATATATGCATATGATGTTGTAGAGATACACCTCTAGACCACGTTCTGACCTCATATGTCACGACAACACTTATCAGAAGCATGCATTAGATGAATTCAATAAATGGAACATTGTCCAACATACTCTTTCTCTCTGTGTTAAACCTTAATTATCTTCTCTGTTTTTCCACTTTCTTAACCACGTGACACACACCATTATTTTATTACCTTTGATCATGTTTACTTTACAACTTCTTGTAAGAAAATCATTATGCTTTATACAATCTCTATGGGATCGATACTCTTTCTTATCACTTGCTACTAATTTGACCGTGTATACTTGCACATACATAAATTAGCCCATCAAGTTTTTGGCGCCGTTGTCGGGGATTATTTCATTAAGATTTTGATTTTTCATTAAAGTTTGTAAAATTTATATTTGAGCATTTAATCTTTTCTGTCTTTTAGTGACACGACAGGTGTGCAAAAGTGCTGCATGCATTGGTTGATTTCTACAGAATGGAGGTCAGACAAGCCACTGTTTTGGCTGTTCAACTTGCTGAAATACACAACATGTTGAAGTCCTTTATGATACCACCCGTCGTGACAGTTACTACACCATTAAATGTCATGACATATGACACTAATTTTTCTTGTGGAGGATGGATGAATCGCCCTAGTTCTGCTCCTAATGCAAGTGTGACAACTAATGGAACCAACACATTGGAGTCTATTTTGGAAACTTTCATGCAAGAAACAAAGTTACAATTTCAAGCTCAAGGGGAGAGTATAAAAAACTTGGAAAATCAAGTAGGGCAAATCACTACTACTCTAAGCTCATGGGAGTATGATGAGCCAAAGCCATGTGATATTCCATAAGAAGACACTCCAGAAGCTGAAATAGTACAACCCATTATTGTCACAAAATTTGCTAATTTATCAAATTCAGATCTGCAGAAGGGGAAGTGTTTTGTCACGTCACCTATAATTATAGAGACACCATCTGACGTGACTAAATCTGGTGTATCAATATTTTTTTAAAAGAAACACCACCTCCATCATTCCCTCAAAGGATAATGAAAACCAAGGAAGATCAGTTGTTTGGGAAGTTTATGTTCATGGAAAATGAAGAGCTCAAGGACGAAGGTGTCATAAAAAGGCCTCCACCAAAGCCACCTGATGGATCTTGGGTGAAAAAGTATGAAACATTGGAGATGACCTTTGACATGACATCTACACAGAAGATTCCACTTCAGTCACTTCTGAAGATTTCAGTATATCATGTTCTGAAGAATGAGTATGGTAAGGTCTTTTTATCCTCCCTAAAACTAAAGAAAAAGAAGTTGGACCTGAAAGATGCTGCTGTCCAGGAGGTAACCTCTGTCATGCCTCCTGAAGTTCAACAAAGTTGGATGAAGGAAGTAGAGAAACTGTGGAAGAAGAGAAAAAAAGTCCCAAAAATCTGGAATGAGGAAAACCAGCAGGCTTGTAGCCTGGCAGGTATTTCTCACTTAACTTATCAACCATTTCATGATTACCTTTAATTTGATGTTCTTATTTACTGTCCTGTTCTGTCGTGCCATAACTCATCAGGCTAACAGTGAGAACATTGTTCTTGCTTTAAGTTTGGGGCGTGACACCTTTTTGCTGCTGCTTTATTTTAATTTCCTATGAATTTATGGTTTTTTTTTTCTTTTTGTGTTAATGTGTGTTAAAAAAAAGAAAGAGAGAAATAATGATTACCCAAGTCTTGAATCAATAGAATTTCAAAAACATCTTAGAAGATTTTTCATTGGATTATTGAAAAATATTGGAAACAAAGTCTTAATAAGAATCAATGCACAAATTTGTGACTCAATGATAATCATTGTCGCGCCAGAAGAAGTCAGAAAAGTAGTTAGCCTCTTAAGAAGTTTGAATTGTTCTAAAGTATGGAATAAGATTCATTGTAGGATTTAGTTTAGGGGAGGAAAACACTAGTAAAATAAGGCTAGCACAAGGATCTACTACATCTACTAAAAAGTATAAAAAAAATGAAAATGCCAAAGAGCATGATGAATAAAGTTCCTGTGCCCGAAACTGGAGGAACAGTGGATGTCTTCACCATTAGTAACAGGTTGGACTCATTACAACTGATATCCCGTCAGGTGAAAAGGTGGAGCATCTAGCAAAAGTTACTAAGAAAAGTGATGCAAGTAGAATCCTCAAGTTCAAAATGAACCAGAAAGCCAATACATACAGTAAGCTAGTTAATCCCCCTGTTGAAACTGAAAAATGAAATCTTCGACCATAGGATAGAGTAACCAAACTAAGATTTAGGCTAATTATCTTGAATGAAGACTTCTGGCATGACAGGCAACGTCATGGGTTACACACACGCACCAAATGAGCTATAAAATATGATAAAGACTGAGTTGTGCCAATGTTTAGATACAGTCTTTTGAGATAGATTCTGGTTGTAAGAAATGTGCTGGTGATTTAAATATTTTGTGTGGTTGTTATTTCTTTTTTATATTATCTGTCGCATCACCTGAGGACAGGTGATGATTCAAGTTTGGGGGTGTGTTAAGCCACATTTTGTGAGTTAATACATACCTTAATACTTTTCTTTATTAGATGTTAATTTACTTTTTTGTTGTTATTTTATTACATTTTAGTTGTTTTTATAATAATTTGCTTGGAGCACAATAGGTGCTCCCTTTTATGTTTTTAATGTGTTTTGTGCTTGAGTTAAGGTTAGTTGTGATGAGCTGAGGTAAGACTGTTCTTGACCGCGTCTGGAAGGCAGCATAAAAGCTGGAAATTAAATTCTGATGAAATAAAAATATCAAAAGAAAAGAAAACGTGATTCCTAGGGCTTATGTGGAAGAGAAGTCATTTTGGAGGGAATATTTGCTATTGCAAGGACAAAATTTGAATTGAATGGATAAGAATGAATGGATAAGGACGAAAAGGCTACAAGATGAAATTCTGAAAAGCTGTTTTGGTCTGCTGTTGCTGCTCCTGCACTACTGCTGCTGCTCCTACACTGTTGCTGCTCCTGCAATTCTGCCACAGTGTCTTGTTGTCTCCCATGTGCATTATACTATCATGGTATAACATAAAGGAATATGCTTTATTCTTTGGGCTTAAGCTAATGGATCATTGTAAAGGCCCAAGAACCAAAGAGAGACAATATACATCTAGAAATTCTCTATAAATAGAGCTGCATTGCAAAGAAGAAAGTGGGTTCTGAAACTTGGCAAAATTCTTCATAAGTGAAATTAAGGAGGAGCCAAAGTTCGAGTCAAGGTGAGGTGTGACAAAAGACGTCGCCTGCGGTTTAACAAATTGTAAGTGATTAAAGTTTCATTCTTAGGTTGATCATTTATATCTTCTTGCTTAGGAATGTGTAGCTTAAGATCTCTCTGTCTTGTGCTTATTTTACTCATTATGAGCTAAACTTGCTTTGTTGGATAATGTGAAGTTAAATGAATTAGTAATCTTTTAAATGTTATGAATGTGTTGTCTTGATATATTTTGCTTATGTGAATATATGCTATATATTTATTCCTTTGTCTGGCCAGCTTAGAAGTAGATAACAACTTGTTAATGTTGAGAGATATTTAACAAGTGGAACTCATAAGTAAATGTGGTTGAAAATGGTAGGATAGAGATATTCACTAGATTAGCTACTTTAGAGATAAAGAGCTACACTCATAGGGGAAATTCAGAATGAACCCAGATATGCACCAAAGTTACAAGTGAGGCTTAGAGATTTGTCCCCTTGCTTTGATGTATATGCATATGATGTTGTAGAAATACACCTCTAGATCACGTTCTGACCTCATATGTCACGACAACACTTATCAGAAGCATGCATTAGATGAATTCAATAAATAAAACATTGTCCAACATACTCTTTCTCTCTGTGTTAAACCTTAATTATCTTCTCTGTCTTTCCACTTTCTTAACCACGTGACACACACCATTATTTTATTACCTTTGCTCATGTTTACTTTACAACTTCTTGTATGAAAATCATTATGCTTAATACAATCTCTGTGGGATCGATACTCTTTCTTATCACTTGCTACTAATTTGACCGTGTATACTTGCACGTACATAAATTAGCCCATCATCCATATACACTTTTGCTTCCATGTTAAGTGATGTCTTAACTTACATGCTTACATTAACTTTTGTAATGTTCATGTTTGGACCTTAACATAAATATCTCGGTTGTTACCAATACCCTCGTAAAGTCTAGCGTTACTAATACCATGGTCTAGAGGCCCAATTATCATTGGCATCTTTAAGTTTGCCATTAGCAGCTCATCCGGTTGTTACCAATGTCTCTGCAAAGCCCAGTGGTTACTGGCATCTTTCAAAATCTAATTATTGGTATCTGGTCGTCACCAATTCTTTTGAAAGACCAGTGGTTACTGACATTGTTTAAAATCCAATTATTAGTACCTGGTCGTCACCAGTTTCTTTAAAAAGTCCAGTAGTTACTGGCATTGTTTTGAAATCCAATTGTTATTGGCATTGCTAATCTGGTCGTCACTATTTGTTTTTTCCTCAGTCGTTACTGGCATTCACCGATCTGTTTATCCTTGGTGTCTTGGAATATTTTTTGTTACCAATATTTCCTCCCCCAGCAAGTCTGCCTGAAATCCGATTGTCATCGGTAAGTTCATCTTGGTCGCCACCAATACCCCTTTGAAGTATAGTTGTCACTAGCATCAATCCAATGAAAGCCGGTTGTTACATTGCTTACAATTCAAGTCCAATTGAGTTGGCACGTACAGAAGAGTCGTTACCCTGTACCTTTCCTGATGGTTCCTGAAGATCCCGTTTGAACACTTCATTTTAAGGAATTTCCAGAAGATTGGATGTTTGAAAACTCCAATAGGATGTGTTGTTGATCTTATGGTTATACGGATCTCTTTTAGGCGCAGTAATCCTGTTGTTATAAGGATTCTCATCATTTACCATCCCTGTTGTTACGAGGGTGTAATCGACACTTTCCATTTAAAGATTTTATCCTATTATTATGAGGATCCAGTTTGCAGATTCTATTGTTATGAGAGTCTATGTCCCCTATTGTTATGAGGAGCCTTTACATGATCATATCGTTATGAGAATCTATTCTATTTCCTATTGTTATGAGGAATTGTGGGATCAATCCTATTGCTATGAGGATCCCGTTTCACTGATTCTATTGTCATGAGAATCTATTTTATTTCCTATTGTCATGAGGAACGTTAGGACCAATCCTATTGTTATAAGGATCTTTGTTTCATCTCTTGTTCTAGAGTGTCAGCCGGTCACATTTGAACCTATTGATCAACTACTCTAGATATCCCCCAGCGGAGACCATCATATGCTGTCTTGTTTTGAAATTTCCATTTGATCTCTTGTAAGAAGATCTTATTTTTGTCTAACTTTCCCCAGTGATCTCTCGTCATGTCTGAACTTGTTGATCAATCGCTTTGGGTATCCCCAGTGGGTCTCCCAGTCCCCAGTAGTGTTTCTTGGGATTATCCCAGTGTGGCCTTTCCCTTTCTCCAGCTGGTCGTTGCTTTTGATCCTCTTGGTTTGCATTCAGCATTTATCATTCCATCTTGGAGCATCATACTAGAGTTCATTGTATGTCTGCACTGTTCCTAGCATTTATTTAAGTCAGTTTTGTCTGTAGCATGGCATACCAATGCATCTAGGGGTAAAATTTCCGGTTATTTCTGTATTTAAATACCTTTCACTTTGATTCCCTGAGGGTTGTCACCACTCAAGAAATCTAGTGAAGTTATTCAAATAGGGGCAACTGTCATACCCCAAATTTTGACCCTAGATGTCATCATTATTCTAGGAGCATCAAGCATTGCATTGCTAACCATAACCATTGTTCAAGTTGTTTCTTTTTTGGTTTCATCTGATTAGGATTTTTGCTCAAGGAAATCAAGGGAATCCTCACATGATTAGTCAATGTTTTGGAATGATCATCAACCCCTCAATCTTACATACACTCAAGAGGCTTATCCTTACCAAGAATCAAGTACAAGATGGTCTCATTACAAGTTTTATGAAGCTCAAGTTCATCTGGTCACCAATTAGGGTTTCATCAGGAAAAAGTCAATTGTGCCTTGACTTTTGATCAAATCATGATGCCAAGCCTTGGGACATGACCCAATACACTCAAATACATCCTTGTAATCCATCCATGATGTTGGAAATATTCAAGAATGCAAGGTCATTGAAGATCACACAGTTGAATTCATATGATTATACAAGCTTCGTCTGACAAAGTCAACCCCTTAACTTTTAGGGTTTTTGGTCCAAATTGAAGTCATCAAGCCAAATTTCATCAATACATGTTTGATCAATGAGTTTGAGCATGAAAAACCAAGATTTGGAAGGTTTCTTACAAAAGGGGTAAAGTTAAGAAAACTTGAAATTTTTCTAAGTATGAAAAAACCCTAATTTTGAGACCAACTTTGAAAGATCATAACTCCTAATCTACACAGCCATTTTGTGTGATCCAAAGCTCAAATTAAAGCCCTCATGACATACTACAACTTTGTTTGAGAGGTGGAAACCTCAAAAAATGCTTGGATTTTGAGTTATGAGGCTTCAAAGTTTAAAGAAATCTTTTGACACTTAGAACTTTTTCAAGGCAGCTTTTGATCTTTTGAAACATCAATCTTTGAGGTCACTTTTCATTATGATATCTTTAGATTCAGAATTTTTGTTAAACATGAAAGTTTTAGAGCATGTTTGTGGCTTTTCAAAAAGTACAAGAACTCCCCAATCCCATTTGTGAGCTAGGAGATTCGAAGCCTTAAAGTTGAGGTCTTGTAACTTGAATTTCAAGGTCATGAACATGATGAACTTGTTGCAAAACCATTCCAAACCTGCATGATCTTTCTTTTCAGGCCATGTTGCTTCCAAATCCACCACTAATCAGAAGTTCGCACAAAGTTTGAAGCACTACACACAAGATTTGAGCATCAAATTCAAATTTCATGCCATTTTGGGATGTTTTTGCCATAAAGTCCACAATGCTACTCTTGAAAAGTGACTTGAAGCACAAATCTTTTGCCTTGAGACTCAAACCAATTCCATCTATAGAAGCAGACTCAAAAGGAGATTCCAACACTCAATATATGCTTGTACTTGACATTGGAACCATGAGAGCCATTGTACTTGCCAAGTTAAGATCAAACCAACCATTCTTTGGATTCCAACTAGAACAAGCAACCAAATCACTTCAAGTCATCAAAACCAATTCCTACACCCCTGCCCTATAAATATAGGTTGGTTCTTAACTCACAGAATAACAAAAACACACCTCAAAAAGCATCATAGCCTCCTCATATCAGAATTGGGATTTCAAGTTATTACTTGAAAACCAAGAATCTCCAATTTACAAAAACAACCTCAAAACTACCTCCAGCCATAAAACCTTCAATCTAATCATTCTCACAAACCACAAAACACCTCTTAAGAGTTTCTAAGCCCTCACAATCATCAAAAACCTCAGAGATCAAAAAGCCAACCTTCAATCCAAGAAAATCATTGACTTTATGCATCTTCTACCCCAGAACTTCATTCTGACCACATTCAACCACTTTGATCACCCAAACTCAACCTTTAAACATGTCTTGAGTTGTCCATAACATCATTCCTCAACTGTGTGTCCATTTTCACCAAGATTAAAATCATCATATTCATCACTTTGCAAGAAGGAAAGCATATTCTGGCACAGTTGATTTCTGTTGATTCCAAGCATTTTGAAAGATCATTGGGAGCATATTGAAGGATTTCCAATCATTCAAACATCTCTGAAACAACTATCTTGGAGGTTTTAGTTCTGAATTCAATAGGTAAATTTACTTGAAACTTGCACTCTTTGAAATATGTCATATTTTGAAGTACACTGAGTTTGGATATGTTTATTATGGTATATGTGACATGTTTGATCCATTTATTGCCATTGTCCATGAATGTGTGAGGTTGTACCATTGAAGTTGCAAATTTGTACCTTTTTGAGTGTTACTATCAGGTTTTTAAATACAAGCATTTTTGGACAAAATCAACTGGACCATTGTGATCCTTAGAAAATTCTACGCAAGTTTGACTTTTGTTTCATCAAGTTTCATTTAGAATTGATAGAGTTATGATTGCTTTTACAAACTGAAATTGAGGGTGAGGGCAAAGTCAGCCATGACGCATCTTGGCTTAGGCTTAGGGCATTGTTAGGTTTATCCATTAAATTGTGGGGGTGATACAATGGATGTATCACCACCCCAGTGGTTATGACCACCGCGCATGTTTACCTTTGACATATAGAATTGGGGTTCGAATCCCCCTGGCCCCAAATTTTTTTATATTTTTCCAGTTTTCCTTTTAACTTCATATATTATTATGTGTTTCCATCTTAATTTCACAAAGCGCGTCCTGGATCAGTGGTCTTAGTTTTAAGGCACAAGCTGAGTGGCGTAGGTTCAAGTCCCATGGAGGTCACTCCTTCTTTTTTGCCACTTAATTTTCTTCATTTTCTTTGCAAATTTAAATGATCATAACTTCTTCACTTTTAATCATCCTTAGGCCACTCTTTTTGCAAAATACTCATAAGAATGTCTATTTTCTATTGGTCAAATTTTATTTCCAAAAATATTTATTTTGAGACACTTATTCAGGTTTGAAGTGAGTGACCCTTTTAGGTTTTCTTAAGGACCATGGTATTTTCTTTGGTTGATTCTTTTGATTTTCTTTGTATATGTGGACATGTTTGAACCATTTACAACTTGTACCAACCTTGTGTGATGTTACCCACTTGTATCTTTGGATTTTGACATTGTTTTTGTCTCATTTTTATGTATGTTTACATGTTTAAGTACCTTGAATTTTGTTTGCCTACATCATAAACCTTTGTGCAATTTTGGCCTTGACATGTGATGCTTCCTTCCATGTTTATTGAACCCTAATATGCATGATTAGGTTGTTACCTACTTGTGTTAACATGTACAACTTGTAACCATGCCTAAATGTTCAAGTAATATCTTAACTTGTTTATATGATGTCTAACTTTCAACATGCCATCATTAAGCATTCTCACACGCCATCCTTGTATGCTTGCGTATCCATTAATATGTTATTGTCATAAACATGCTCTTATATTCAAGTATGTTTGGTTGTCACCATTTGATTGTTTTCAAATTGTATCCCATGATAAGTAATGTCTTAACTTATCCATGTATGCTTCACTACATCTTTGAACTTCATTCATGTTTAGGTATTGTTATAAGCTTTGCACATGTTATCTTTGAGCTTTCATCCATGTTTAAGTGATGTCTTAACTTACACATGCCAATTTCATACTCTTGTTTTATCCATGTTTAAAGTGTTGTCATAACTTTCACATGACTAACTTGAATTTGAACCTTACCATGTTTAAGTGTTGTAATAACTTATTCATGCTTTGAAATGTTAAATTGTATTCATGATTAAGTGGTGTTAGTAAACCCTAAAGCATGCTTTCCTTAATCATGTACTTGAACTCTCATCCATGATACCTTAGTCTTGTTAGAACTATATCTCATGTTTGTTTAGATGTTGTAACATCTTTGCTTAATTGAATTTGCTTTGGTTGTATCCATGTCAAATTGAAACTTCTTTGAACCTTTGAACCTACTAGGTAGTTACCTTGTTTGTTTCATGATTTTGTTAAGTCCTTGCTCTAAATGTTGTCACATTTATCTCTATGCTTTGGTTGTAACCATATGATTTGCTTTCACTAACATCATGTTTGAATGTTACTTTGATTTACTTTCAATTGATATCATGTTTAAATATCATATTTATTCATACCATCTATACTTAATCATACTACATTTTAACTTTGTCAAGTTATTCCCCCAAGTGATGTTAGCTTGTTAGCTTCCATCCCCAAGTTGCCCTATATTCCTTAATCCAAGGGAAAGTCTCTCTATTTACTCAATGTCATAGATAGCTCATCATTACCCATCACCCTTTGACCTTGTTAGCGTCATTAGGTTTTTGAGTCTTTGACTTAAGTTAGAATTCACAACTCTTGTGATTTTTTTAAGTTATGTAAGTGTTAAGACCTTAACACTTAATCCCCTTGAATCTTTATCATAATCAAGTATTCATCCATCCCTATTGAGGTGAACTACAATTGCTCTGATTCCATCCTTGTAAGGATATGTAGGCACAAGACCGCGAAGTTTTGGCAAGCATACTTAGTAACTAAGCCTTTAAGTTCCTATCTCTCACCATATAACCCAAACACAAACATTAGCAAACAATACCATAAATACAAATAAAAGGTTCCTATAGAATACTATAGATACTTAGGGTGCTAATACCTTCCCTATGTATAACCAATCCCCGATCCCCCAAAATCTCTTAGCATTGTTGTTACATTACGAAATTAGGGTTTTTTACGATCTTTACCCTTTCCCTTGGATAAATCAAAGCTCGGTGGTGAATCTTTAAAAGATTTGTGATTCAAGTTTAATCAATAGCTTGATATCCAATTTTCACCACAACAAAAAAATGGCGACTTCACTGGGGAATATCTCTTTTAAGAGGATTAAGCCTAATTTGTTTGTATTTGCAATTTTGCTTGTTTTGATTGATGTTCCATTGGGTTTTTACCTTGTGGTAAGATAAGTCCCAACCTTGGACTTGAGAGCAAAATAAGATAGGAAGGTGATACATTCAAGGAGGCTTGTAGGGAGTTGATTCCCAACCAAGCTAACTTGAGAAATCACCACTCAGTAGAGGCACTTCCAAGAATAAGTATTGTTGATTAAGAGATTGTGAAAACAATACCATTTCTTGATTGAGCCTACGAAGCTGAGAACCTTTAGTTACCTTTAACCCCTACTTGGCCTTGTTAGGAACGTAGTGCGATAACTATAAGGGAGTAATCCCAAAATATTTGATACGCGATACTACACCCAAAAGAGGTTCTCTTGAGAATATTATTAACTACCGAGTAAATTGGAAAATTGATAATATCCGAAAGATGAGCTGATGACTTTGGGGACTTGTTAGAACCCGTTGTACAGGTACAATAAACCCTAGTACATACCAAAGGGGAAGGGTAAACATTTTGACTCCATGCAAGCCTTACAACATGCTTGAGTGTGATCTTGTTTTGTTTGTACATACTTGCATTCATAAACATCATAAAAATTTTATTGAAATGACAACTGCATTGCATCTTGCATCTGTTGTTACATTTGCATTTGCATTCCTCCAACATAAACTTTTTCTTTGTCTCTTCCGATTCATCACCATGATTACTCAGGTTAAGAGAAGATGTACTATCTGAAACAACATAATCAAGCACTCTAAGAGGAGATTGCCACCTTAAGAGCCAACATGGAAACCTTCTCTGCCACCATGAAGAACTTGATTGACACCCAAGAGCAGGAAAATCAAGAGCTACGAGACAAAGTTATAAGCTTGAAAGTTGCCAAGAGGAATTCGATAAACTTAGACAAAGATCTGGTCATATCTCGGCGCCAATATGGCCTTTCCTCCTCCACCAATCAGCATGCTGAGCAAGTTGGTGAATCAAGGGGCATCCATGTCTCCTATGCCAAGTTTTTCCGCGACCTTCTGCAATAAGGGGTGATCAGAAGAGAAACTCCTCCGGTCATTCCAAGAAACCACAGAAGCTACTTCACAGCTGATGCTTTCAGTGCCTTCCACCAAGGGGTACCCGACCATGACATTGAGGAATGTTATGTCCTCAAGGAGAAAGTGAAGGAGTTGGTCCAAAAGGGAATTCTGTCCTTTAAGATGTGCAAGCCTTAAGTTCAAATCACCCTCTTGTTTGAGGCAAGCTCTTCCTTGCACATGGTGGACTGATGTGGAAGGCCGTTTTTTAAACTTTGTCTTGTCAGATTTTAAGTTTTATTTGCTATTTCTCATATGTAACTTTTTGTGTTTGTCAACACATTTATTTTAGCATTGTAAGAACTTGTTGTTTTAAACAATTAATGCATTGATTTTGTTTGCCTTGAAGAAATCCATTCGTATGCACTCATTTATAATTGCCAAAACCACACAACCTCTTGTTTAGGCAAAGTTGGAAGTAGAATGATGAAATTGAAACGCAAGATATCTTGTTAAATGCTTTTGAATAAAAACCTGCTTATGATGTAAGGTGTTGTTTCAATTCCCCAAACACTGGAGAAATAAGGAAGATAATCCCTCTTTAACCCCTTTGGGACTTGAAGTAGGAGTTTCCATTCATGAAAAAATCACCATAACCTTTAACCTGGGGATGGGTAGTTTGAAGTGAAGCTGATTGAGCACTCAGATATTAGTAAAAAGGGCTTAGCACCCGAGGATCCACTTTACCTAATTCCTCACACATTAAGAGGCTAGAAGTCAAATCCAATTGTTATTGGTGTCTCAAATCCAGTTGTTATTGGTATCCTCAAATCCAATTGTTATTGGTATCCAATTATTATTGGTGTCTTAAAATCCAATTGTTATTGGTATCCTCAATTCCAATTGTTATTGGTATCTTAAAATCCAATTGGTGTCCTCAAATCCAATGGTTATTGGTATTCTCAGGTCTGATTGTTCTGGTTGCCACCGACATATTGTTATTGATATCTAAGCCAAAATGACTTAGAGTCGCGTGATTTGTTCATAAAAAAGGAGAGAGAGAAAAAGAAAAAGCCTGCTAAGTCAAAAACTTATGAAGGAGACTTAGGCAAGATTGGGCATCCTGCTGGACTTCAGGGTCAAAAGACTCGGTCTAGGAAAAAGTTAGGGAAGATAAAAACACGAAAAGCAAAAAACGAGGTCAAATCCATTTGTCACTGGTACCCAACGTCCGGTTGTCACTAACATGTTGTTAGAGGTCTGACTAACACCAGCATTATTCCTCAAAGTCCAATTGTTATTGGCATGATTGTTTGACAATCCATTTGTTTTTGGTTCTCTGGTCGCCACCATTCTTTCCTTAAAGTCCAGTCATTACTGGCATCCTTGCTTCAAAATCCAATTGTCATTGGTATCCAAAGTACGGTCGTTACCAACATCCTGTTAAAATTTGGTTGCCACAGCTTCGCTCTTTCGAAGTTCAGTTGTTACTGGCATCGAACCTTGCTCTCATAAACATTTTTGTTTAAAAACCCCTCGACGAACAACAAAGTCGTATGGTTTGACACCAAAAGTGAAAAGGTTAGTAACCACCATATACAAAGCCTCAGTGGTTCCTCGACCACAACAGAACTCCTCTCGATAGATGGGTGCTCGCATTAAGCTTAAACTAAATGTAGGAACGAAGAACATCACGTAGAAGGGGTGGGTACAAATAAACTTTAAACCTTTTATCCTTTATTTCATAAACCGCGAATCAAGTCACATTACAACCCTTAAAAGACCTAATTGAAGCAGGGTTATTTCGAAAGCATACTCAGCGAGATAATGTTTCCTGACTCTCATCGAGCTATGATTGAAAGTTGTGTTGGCTTTGCAAAAGAAAATCAATAACACATCCTAACTAGTGATTCGGTCACAGGTTATTGCGATATCTTTTAATAAAAACTTCAAGACAAACGTGTACGTTGTATTAGCAATTTCAGAATTAAAATTTTTTGCTTGCTAACATTGCTCGATAGCATAGAATCTTGTGTATGAACATCATGTTGGATAAAATTCTAGCGTCTCCCTTTGGGATTCGATGGGCTTAACATCCCACCCATGAGCGCCTATCGAAGGTAGGCTCCTTGAAAAAGGGTTCGCTATAATGAAATTAAGTTGCACCCTGACTATCAGCAATTGCTTTTAGCCTAGTGGTAAGCGCTTGATCCAGTTTTAGTGGTATCAGCAATTGTGAAAACAAGATTTGGTTCTGCAATATTATCTCTAAGTTTTGATGATAACAGATGAATATTTGTATGACCAATTTTGTGCAACTAATGTTGTTATGTGTGAGAACCTAGCAGACAGGTTCTGCTTCCGTAATTTAGCGCAATGCTTAATGTAAGATGCTTCGAAGAACAGAACTCAATTTGAAGATGAGACAAGGGTTCTGATGGAACAAAGTCAAATTGCTGAAGCCTCACGATTTTCAAACAAGAAGTTCTGAAGACTCCGAAGACAGGCTATGAAGATTCGGAAGACTTAACGCAAAAAAGGATAACGCTCTTAAAGACCAAGTGCTGAAGTTCTGAAGACTGATTCCTAATGGACTTCTTCAATCAACGGAAGACTTGAAGCATCAGATATTCTGCTATAAAGATTCCACTCATGCTTCATCAAATTAACATCAGAAGCCTCTGGATATGAAGAAAGTGGATTTAGAAAACAAGGTTCAAAAGACAAGTTCTGAAGATTCTGGAAGCGCAGAGCTGATGATTCGAAGACTTGATAATCACAAGAACCATACAATGTTTTCCATTCCTACTCACGCTCACAAAAAACCTCTGAAGTCGAGAAACCAAGAAAATCTGCCACACTGCACAGCTGTACCACATTACAACGTTAAAATTCTCGAAGACTGTGCGAAATACAAATAAGACAATCTGACACAGACATGACTTCTTATTTCTGGATTAGCGTAAGAGCCTTTGTCATGAAATAGAGCTTCAAGGAGATGAACCTTAGAAGAAAAACAAATCCATTGCACTAAAAGCAAAGCCAGAAAAGAAGAAGGTGTATCAGGCAGAAGAAGAGATGGAAGAATCTTAAGAAGATTCAGAAGAAGACGATATATCACTCATATCAAGGAAGATAAGTCAACTTTGGAAGTACAGAAGGAACAAGTTCAAAGGACCAAGGAGAAGATTTGAATCTACATCTGGTCAAAGAATAAACTATGGAAAAGATGTTACGTGTTTTGAATGCAAAGAACCTGGACATCTCAAATATGACCGTCCAAAGGCCAAGAAAGAAGAAAGACCTAGGAAAACCAAAAAGGGTCTCATGGCAACCTGGGATGACTCAGAATCTGAAGATGATGCTGATGAAAGTCGGTTCAACATGGCATTCATGGCAAAAACCAGAAGCAACTCGTCAGAGGAAGAACTATCAGACTCCGATGATGAAAGAGAGATACTTTCTTCCTTATCACGTTCTGAACTTGAATTAGGATTAACTGAACTTATCAAAAGATATCAAAATATTCAAAGCAAATTCAAAATCCTGAAAAAGAGTTTTATAGTTTCTTCAGAAGATCTTACTAAAAATAAGAAAATCATCTCTGAGCAAAATGAGAAAATATTTGTCTTAGAAAACTCAAATTCTGTCCTGAAATGTAAATTATCTAAGGTAGAAGAAGAAATGGTCTCAAACTCAGCTAACACTAGTAAAGAAGACAAATATGATAACGCATTTAAAAAATTTCTTGCCAAAAGCGTAGATAGAAGCAAAATGGCTTCACTGATCTATGGAGTCAGTAGAAATGGTAGTAGAGGTCTAGGATATTCAGGGCCATCTCAACCATATGATGAAACCAAAAACATCAAAATAATACCTCTGTCCAAACAGTTTATTCCCTCTGGTACTAATCTTAAGCATTCATAACCAAAAGGTTCAAACTCTAGGATTACGCGAATACATCCATTGAAAAAGTACTCCAAACACAAATACTATGCACAAACTCCACACCGTTTTGCTAATGTAAGGAAATCTAAAGGGTCAGAACCTTTAGAAAAACTAATGTGAAAGGACCCACAAAATGGGTACCTAAAAACAAGATAATTTATGTTGCAGATATCCTTAATAGCTCCATTGAAACACCAGTCATGGTACCTAGACAGTGGGTGCTCGCGACACATGATGGGAGAAAGGCTTATGTTCCAAGATCTGAAACTTAAACCTGGAGGCGTTGTCGGTTTCGGAGGAAATCAGAAAGGAAGAATCATTGGCTCCGGAACCGTTGGAAATGGTAAGCTTCCTTCCATTAAAAATGTTCTGTTAGTAGAAGGTCTAATGCATAATCTGTTGTCAATAAGCCAACTTAGCGACAGTGGTTATGATCTCATTTTTAATCAAACATCTTGTAAAGTTGTAAGTCAGAAGGATGGATCTGTCCTATTCAACGGAAAGAGGAAAAACAACACTTACAAAATTAAGTTATCTGATTTAAAACATCAAAATGTAAAATGTCTTCTTTCTATAAACGAAGAGCAATGGGTCTGGCACAGACGTCTTGGCCATGTCAGTCTGATAAGAATCTCTCAGCTTAACAAGCTTGGTCTTGTTAGAGGCTTGCCAAATCTGAAATATTCTTCAAACGCTCTTTGTGAAGCATGTCAGAAAGGAAATTTTTCAAAAACTTCTTTCAAAGCTAAAAATGTTGTTTCCACCTCCAGACCGTTAGAACTTCTTCACATTGATCTATTTGGTCCTGTAAAAACGGCTTCTCTCAATGGTAAGAAATATGGACTAGTCATCGTTGATGACTACAGCAGATGGACATGGGTAAAATTCTTAAAACACAAGGATGACTCACATTCTATGTTTGCTTCCTTCTGCACTCAAGTACAAAATGAGAAAAATTGTAAAATAGTCAGAGTGAGGAGTGATCATGGTGGAGAATTTGAAAATAAAAACTTTGAGGAACTTTTTGATTCACATGGAATATCTCACGATTTTTTTTGCCCTAGAAATCCACAACAAAACGGAGTTGTAGAAAGAAAGAATCGAACTTTGCAAGAAATGGCTCGCACCATGATCCAAGAAACTGACATAGCTAAACATTTCTGGGCAGAAGCAATCAACACAGGATGAAAGAAACAAGAACGTCATAGCTTTCTAATGACACCAAGAACGTCCCGATCCGAGTTACGGATCAAAAGTTATGAAAGAAACAAGTTGGAGGATCTGCTATGTTCGCAATGTGAAGCAGCCAGCGAATGCTCGATTTCTCATTCGTAGTGCGAAGCTCCCAGTGAATGCCTAAATACACTGGGTTCGTTGCCCCATTCGCAGTGCAAACGTCTGGCGAACCGTGGCAGAACCAAAACAGGGTAATGTTCGCAGTGCGAAGCTCTGGCGAATCCCTGGCGAATGTTTGCCTTCACCTTCACCGTGCAAACAACCAGCGAATGTTCGATTTCCCCTTCGCTAGGGGATTTGCAGTGCGAACCTGCGAAAATCCAGAATCTCAGCAGCGTAACAGCTGGGCCTTTGGGTCCAAAACCCATTCCAAACACTACCCAATGCACAAATAAGCATCAATAGATGATTTTATACACATATTGATCACACAACACCGTTTATAACTCATTTTATCCGTTAGATTTCATTGATTCAACAATTTATCATTTTTTCTCAAATTCTAACCTAAGTTCCAAACACCTATTTCTAGAACTTAGAGTTTCTAACTAGAACCCACCTGATAATCAAAGAGGAGTTTGAAGAAGATGATGAATCAATGAAGATGATCCACAAGCTTTTCTTCTTCATCCATGGTTTTTTCCCTCTTTCTCTTCTTTTCCTCTTTTCCTCCTTCTTCTTTCTATCTTTCTCTTTTTCTTTACATATATATATATATATATAATGCTTATTATATAATATAATTCCAACAGGGTAAAATATCTCCAATTGATATTTTATCGTCTCAACTAAATTGATCAATTATTAAAGTTACCTTAAAATCCTTTCGTGAATTGAAATAATTGATCTCTTCAGAGTTCAACAGTTGCTCTATTGATCCCAAATGTCAATACTTAAAATACTTAGAGGATTCCATTAATCCAATATACCAAAGATAGAGCACATAGATACTCATATGATCTCCAATTGAGCATTTCGATAATACGGGGTATTACAAAACCAAACGTCCAGACTTCCTACTTTACTGGGACGTGTGCGCCGACCTAGTGTTGCCTATTTTCCCTACATATTCTCATTGGACATTGATTTATGGTTATTGCATGTCATCTCATTAGACTTTGTGGTCAATCTCTCCTTATCTTCCTCCATTAAACCTCATCAATAACCATTATTCTCCACTAAATCCTCATAAAAAACCCTAAAAATCAAAAACCCACCAAGAGAAAATTATCTATATTACTGCTACAAGGTTTTCTAAGGGCTGCACGTATCTCCTCTTCACTCTCTGCGAAAATCAAGTGTCATCATCCTCTTCCAACTCTTTTTCAACCATGGCTTCAAGAAGAAATCCTAGTAGAAAGGGAACAAGAGGCTCATCTTCACAACCAGCACCAACCAGAACATCATCTTCACAACGGGTAACCTTTAAGTCTTTAATTTCTGAAAGGCTAGCTATTCCTTTTGAGGAACTATTTTGTAACCGTGCGGTTATAAGACAACATGGCTTTTATCCTCTGATGAGTCCAGATTTTCACATTCCTGAGATTTCTGAACTTATAAATTTTCAAAATCTTGGTGAATTTCTAGAATGTGATGATAAGTATAGTGAAGATTTGACTCGGTTGTTTTACTGTGGGATCAAGGGTAAATTTCATGGGGCTGAATTTAAATTCTCTATGAATAATGCAGAATTTGAAGTGACCAATAATGTATGGTCTACACTGTTTATATTGGACACTGATGACACTCTCCCAATGGTTACTGATAAAACTTTTGTTAAGGACTAAGAGTTCAAAACTGCTCTGAATTCGATCTTGCGAGAACCGTATCCAGATGATGTTGTGGCGAGTGAATTATTTCCTAAAAGTGTCACTACCGGCCATTTAAAATTTAAATACCGTATTCTTCAGTGGATTGTTGCTCGCATCTTGAGGCCTAAGAAAGGAGGGTACTTAAGAGTTGAGCAGACAGAGGTTCATCTCATCTATATCCTCAAGAATAAGATCAAAATTAACTGGCCTTATTATTTTGCTTATAGGATGTTCGTTACTCGCAGCTCCAGCAAATTTCCGGCACTTGGTTATGCATCTGTTGTTGCAAACATTTTGAATCACTTTGATATTCCTGTTCCGCAGATTTGTCACATTCATATTACCGCTGAACAACAATTTCTTGCCAAAAACCTTTCCATGATGGGTTAATTTTGGCATTCACGTGAGATCAATTTCATTTATCGACCACGATCCACCCATCCTGAACCTGATGAACCTGTTCACCTTGAAGGAAGTGATGATGAGGGTATTCCAGAAAATGCAAATCAAGCTGTTAATGATGAAGATGCGGTCATGCAAGAAGATGTGGTTATGCAAGAAAATTTGGTTATGCAAGAAAATGTAGGTTGAGTTCAAGCAACGTGATATTTAGGTTTCCAAGACTATTTGACTCAACAAAACCAGAACCTGGCAAATAGTCTTGGAAACCTAAATAACACGTTGCTTGAACTCAACCTACATCTAGAGGACCTTCCACCACCAAGCCAATACTATAGGGGAAGAGGCCATCCATTTAGGGGGAGAAGGCCATAGAGTTTAGGGCAGCATATTTCATTTGTGTTTCCATTTATGTGTGGTTTTTTTTTTGTTTTCTACTGTTGCTGAACTTTGACTGTTGCTTCCATTTGTTTGAGCTCTATCGGATTGAATGTATTGCATTTAAGTTTTTGTTCCTTATTTAAGTTTTTGATAATATTTGTATGTTGCAAATTTGTGATGATCCATTACGTATTATAGTGTTCTATTTTGACCACCGTCTTTTCTTCTTTTTAATGTTGTCAAGGGGGGAGAAGAATAACAACAAGCATAAATTTTATTAACCAAGTGTCAAAGACAGGGGGAGCTTTGTTCATGTTGCTCACTCTCAAATTACAAATCTCATGACAGCTAAGAAAGTGTTACCATCATCAAAAAGGGGGAGTATGTGAGGGATATTCTTCTATCTACCTTGTTTTAATGATGTCAACAAACATGTAAGAAATTAGATTGTAATTTGAGCGGTATCACTTCATGTGTCGGGCATATTGCGTCTAATCATTATCATTCATGTGTCTAGATGCATAGGACCTTGTCTTTTCCATAAATAAATGTCCATCATCATTTTAGTAGGGTCTATTATGTGTTTCTGAACTTGGTCAGGTGAAAATACTCAGAAAAATTGAATTTCCTGAAAAAATGCAGTTAATGCGCTGACCCTCCCAGTTCATGCGCTAACCTCCAAATTCATGCGCTAACCTGCAAATCCTGCGGGAAAGTGCACAACTTGATTGACACAAAAAATTGTTTCTATGCGTCGACGCATAGAGTGGGTAGGTCGACGCATGACTTCAAAAATCTGTGTTTTTCACTTAATTTTCTTTCTGTTATTTCTGTCATTATTTTTGTGGGTCATTTAATTTTCCTATAAATAGTTTGGTCATCACATATTCAATAACAAGAAATGTGAAAGATATATGTCATTTCTCTCTTCATCTTCATCTTCTTCATTAAGTAAACAAACAATCACCCATAATCATCTTTGTTTGTGTCGCCCATTGATCGAAGTGATAACGTTCAGAATTTAGGAAGTGTGATCTTCATCTTCTGGGTTGAGAGTTTGGCAGGTGTTTCTTGAATCAAACCAGTTGGTTTTGTCCTCCAAGAATCGGATAGATTTTGGGGATTTTTGCATAAACTGTTCTTTCTACAGGGATTCGGCTGGGCGAAGGTAACCGTAAATTAGCGCAATTGTTCGGTTTAGTAGCTGTAATCAAAGGATCGTAGAAGAGTGGTTTGGGTTCGAATTCTTGGTAGATTGAAATTGATCGAGTAAAGGTAACCGAAGTACGGTGGGTTCTTTTGGTATAGTAGCGTGGGACGGTAATTGGATCAACCATATTCGAAGCACTTGATTCATCTTGAATCAAGGGAAGAGAAAATTCTGCATCAACAATCGAAGACGTTCGAGGGTTTGGATGTTCATAGTTTTCTCTTGTAATAAACAATTTGCAACAACTATATATATATACATATCTCAATTCCATTTGTGGAGTTGGGGCAGACGTACCCAAAGCGAGGACGATTGGGGAACTGCCTAATCAAATCGTGTTTGTTCTCTCTCTCTCTCCTTAACTCTTTTACAATTCAGTTCGTTCGAATTTGTGAAGTCGCAATTTATTGAAATTTCTGTCGTAGAGTAATTGTAAGCTGATAAACTGTTTTGTTAAACTGATACAATTCCTTGAATTGTATCTTGGAGCAGCTTTACATTACCCTCCATAGAAATTCTGCACTTAGTGTGTTTACGCACACTAGGTGTTTGATAATTTGTTTCAAAGCAAAATTCGAACACATTGCTTTAAATTGCTTATCACTTTACCTCATTGGATTGGAATAAACATCAAGCAAGTGATATTTTGTTGACTGCGTTTTTAAGTGTAGTATTCATAACTGAATTTTTCTCTTCCATACTCATCCGTGATATATTCGTGCATATCCGATCCTTTTGGTAGAAGGTTCGTTGTAGACGTTATATCCAGTGGTAGCTTCCGTTAAACAATTTTTTTAAAACAGAATTTTTGTAAACCATTTGCGTGTAAAACTCAAGGGATCTATTCAACCCCCCTTCTAGATCCATAGCCATCATCTAACAAAAACAACTTGATCCCAAGAACCAATGCTATGGTATCATTAATGATGATGCAAATGAATGAAGCATAAGCGAGTTACGGCTAGAAACGAGAGGGAAAATTTTGGGGTCTTACAACTACCCATATTCGATTGACTTAAATTTGAAGGTATGAAGAGTGACGCCTCTCAAACATTCAAGGTTGAATGGGATTGAATACCAAAATAACCACAAAAATTTGAAACCTGCAATGGGAGAGACGACTCCGCTGGGGAATGAGCAACAAGGTATGATCAAGATCTGTAGGGAAAAGGAGTGACCACCTACGAATGATGGCTTATAGATGGACACCGATGAGTGTCAAGTAATAAACACTACGAGTGTTAAGGCTATTACAAACGAGTACTGAAAGAGGTATCAGACACGGACGAGTGTCAAAGATCAATACAGACGATGTATTGAGGAATGTCAAAGATATACACAGACGAGAGATGAAAGAAAATAGGGACGAGCGCTTAGGTCAATACGGACGATGCCGAGAAGCAACGAAACAAACACGGACGAGTGTTGAACATCTAATGAGCATTTTAGATCAATACGGATGATATCGAGAAGCAAAGAAACAAACACAGACGAATGTTGAACATCTAATGAGCGTTTTAGATCAATACGGACAAGTATTAATGAAAATCAATACAGACGGGTATTGATAAGATCAAAACAAACATGGACGGGTGTCTATAGTCCAAGGTCAATACGGACAAGTATTGATGAAACTGAAACTAACATGGACGAGTATTGAAAGATCAATACGGACGAGTATTGGTGAAGCTGAAACAAACACGGACGAGTGTTTAGGATCACGACGAGTGACTAAAAATTAATACGGACGAGTATTGAAAAGCAAAAAGCAAACACGGACGAGTGATTAAATCAATACAGACGAGTATTGAAAAGAAATAAGCAAACACGGACGAGTGTTTAGAAGAACACGATGAGTGTCTAAGATCAATACGGACGAGTATTAAAGAGAACGAAAGCAAACACATACGAATGTTGACTGTACTGGGGATAAACATAGACGAGTGTATAGGGTCAATACAAACGAGTATTGCAGAAGAGAAATTAAACACAGATGAGTGTCGAAAATAAATATGGACGTGTATTGATAAGATTAAAACAAACACAAACGAGTGTTGAAAGATCAATATGGACAAGTATTGAAGAGAACGGAAGCAAACACAGACGAGTGTTGACCGTATTGACTCATACAAGCTTAACGCCTCTAACACCTGAATGATAGGTGACAATATCAAGAATCAATCACCTAGCAACTCTAAAGGGATGATTTGATCGACCACCTGGACAAATGGGTGAAAATAAAAGAAACCACAGATTAACGATTCTACGAGGGATAAAAACGTCCTGGACAGACAACTCTGCAGGGGGCACAAGATAATTCCTCCGGATGAACAAATCCATTGCTTGGGGAAAAAGTTGAACAATATCTCCTGAGTTACGCCGCTTTCTTCCGGGGAAAACGGGGGTATCAAACCTGGCTTATGCTTCGGATGCATATGTTTAAATTTTTCTATGGCGTAATGCTCCATATGAAATGGAGATGCTACGCATTTAGAGGATGCAATGCAAAGATGTTTATGCCATGCAAAATGACACTCCACCGGGAGAAGTATTGAACAATCAGAAATAAATTTGCTGGGGGAGGCAAACTGAACTGCCTTCCTGACCATAACCTCTACTGAAGAGAAACCCAAAATGAACTTCTAATCTGCTGGGAAGTAAGAGTAATAAACATCTGCTGGGGAACCGTCCCGGGAATTTGAAGAAGAAAAGTGCCATTGATCATTGGACTTTGAACCTGCTGGTGATATCAACCCTTGCTGACTTACCTACTGAGGGAATCACTACCAAACTCTGCTTGGGGAGAAAAGTCAAACGACACCAATCCTACTAGGGAGCAGCACTAAACTTACTCTTCTGTTGGTGAATTATCCTTTATCCTTGCTCTGCTAGGAATAAGAGCATACCATTACTGGTGAAATTATGCTTCCTGATCTGATGAGGCAAATAGGTACCAGTACTCTGTGGGGAATATAAAATCTTTACCAGGGGAGAGAAATCAAACAAGCCTCCTACTGGGGATGCCAACCTGCTTGGAAAGCAAAAATAAACTAATATTATTATGTCTGGGGTAGCCAACTTCTAGACACTCGCTGGGGAGCGTAATCAGGAATTTCCCCATTCTGCTAAGGGTGACAAAACCTCAATAATCTCTGTCAGGGAGATAAATTCTACTGGGGAGAGAGATCACGACATCCTGTAAACACATAATAAACAACAGAATGTTCTATATGCGACATGGCAACTTCGGTTATCACCCAAAACACTCATCATTCAAGAAATTTCCATTGTTTTTTAACATGCTCTATAAGGCTTCAATGTTTTCACATGCAATGTTTATCAAAATTGCGGACGTTTTTTCAAACAAAACAGTAAAAGTAAAATAAAAAATGAACAGCTTTTGAGTGAAGTGAAATTTATTGATCGAATTGGCCTGTAAATAAACATTTATAATTTGGAAGCAATTCCTAGAAAGAGGTAATTGCACAAAAGTAAAAATAAATTACACATGGCGGTAATGTGGAAATAGATTTCCACCAGGTTTCGATTCGGCTATGACTCGTATGTCTTCGACACTCTCAAATGTTTTGCCTTCTAAAAAAACTGACTGGACCGATTCCTATCCTTTGAAATTCCCATGTATCGAGATGTGCTCATAGATCGAACGCAGACCACAACCTCTTGCTTTCAAATTCCTAAATTTTGCCTAGATCACCCATTCGGGTTTTCAATCTACCGGGATACCCATTTTTGCCAAAGTTGTTTTTTCAGGTTTTCAACTTTGCGGGTTTATTCTTTTCTTTTATATTATCCCTAATTTTTTCCCGGACCTTTTTCTTTTTATGGTTCTCCGGGATGCCCCTTTTTTTCCTGGACTTTTCTTTTTGTGGTCCAATGAGTCTCTTTTATACGTAGTATTTTTTGACCGCGTCTGCGTTCATAGGGGACGTAAAATCTTCGCCATCCATGGTCGAGAGTAACAAGGCTCCACCAGAGAAAACCTTTCTTACAACATATGGCCCTTCATCGTTTGGAGTCCATTTGCCCATGTGATCTGTCTAAGGAGGAAGGATCCTTTTCAAAACCAAGTCGCCCGTTTGGAAGCACCGAGGACGCACCTTCTGATCGAATGCTTTCTTCATGCTGCTTTGGCATAACCGACCATGTGCAATGGATGCCAGTTTTTTCTCTTCGATAAGGCTCAGCTGATCCAATCTGACTCGTACCCATTCAGCCTCATCAAGTTTCACATCCGCCAAAATTCTCAAAGAATGAATCTCAACTTCTAATTGTAGGACTGCCTCCATACCATACACAAGTGAGAAAGGAGTTGCTCCTGTCGATGTGCATACCGTAGTACGATATCCGTGTAAAGCAAAGGGTAACATCTCGTGCCAATCTTTGTATGTTACAACCATCTTCTGCATAATCTTCTTGATATTCTTATTTGCTGCCTCAACAGCACCATTCATCTTCGGACGATATGGAGAAGAATTGTGATGTTCAATTTTAAAGCTCTGGCACAACTCCTTCATCATCTTGTTATTCAAATTCGAACCATTGTCAGTAATGATTCTCTCTGGGAAACCATAACGGCAGATGATGTCCTTCTTTATAAACTGGGCGACTACCTGCTTAGTAAAGTTGGCAAACGAAGCCGCTTCCACCCACTTGGTGAAGTAGTCAATGGCAACCATAATAAAATGATGCCCATTGGAGGCATTCGGCTCAATCTTTCCAATCATATCAATGCCCCACGTAGCAAAGGGCCAAGGAGAAGTCAATACGTTTAGAGAGGTTGGTGGCACATGCACCTTATCAGCATAAATTTGGAATTTATGGCATTTTCTAGCGTATTTGAAACAATCAGACTCCATAGTCATCCAGTAATACCCTGCTCTCAGCAATTTTCTGGACATGGTGTGCCCATTGGCGTGAGTACCGAAAGAACCCTCATGAACTTCTTCCATTAACAGGCCTGCCTCGTGTTTATCAACACAACGTAGCAGGACCATGTCAAAGTTCCTCTTATACAACACATCGTCCTCATTCAAAAAGAAATTGCCAGCTAGCCTCCTCAGATTCTTCTTGTCTTTGCTGGATGCCCCAGATGGGTACTATTGGCTTTTAAGGAAGCATTTAATGTCATAAAACCGTGGCTTTCCATCTGAAACTTCTTCAACTACAAACACAATGGCATGTCTATCAAGACGCATAATTCTGATTGTCGGAACTTTATTCCACAGATTCACCTTGTACATCAACGCTAACGTAGCCAATGCATCTGCCATCTGATTCTCATCCCGGGGTACATGATGAAAGTCAACCCTATCAACAAATGGCAACAACCTTCTAGCATAATTCTTATAGGGTACCAAGTTTACCTTACGAGTTTCCCATTCACCTTTAATCTGATTAATTACCAACGTCGAGTCACCATACACATCAAGATTCTTGATCCTCAGATTAATGGCTTCTTCCAACCCCATGATGCACGCTTTATACTCTGCTTCATTGTTGGTGCAGACAAACTCTAACCGGGAAGTGAAAGGTATATGGGAACCCCTAGGAGTAGTAATGATTGCCCCGATTTTGTTGCCATATACATTAACAGCTTCATCAAAAACTAAACCCCACTGGGATCCAATCTCAGGTCCTTTGTCAGGCAAAGGTTCATCACAGTCTTTTGCTTTCAAATACATGATATCTTCATCTGGAAACTTAAACTTCATCAGTTAATAATCTTCAATAGGTTGTTGAGTAAGATATTCTGACAAAACACTTCCCTTGATGGCTTTCTGGGAAACATATTGAATATCGTATTCTGTCAAAACCATCTGCCAACGGGCATTCCTTCCAGTGAGTGCTTACTTCTCAAACACATATTTTATCAGATCCATCTTCAATATCAATAGGGTCGTATGGTTTAACATATACTGCCTCTAACGCTTGGCTGCCCAAGCGAGTGCACAACATGTTTTTTCCAGGATCGAGTACCTCGACTCACAATCAGTAAATTTCTTACTCAGGTAGTAGATGGCATGCTCTTTTCTACCTGTTTCGTCGTGTTGACCGAGTACACACCCCATTAAATTCTCAAGTATCGTCAGATACATAATCAATGGTCTTCCTGCTACCAGAGGCATGAGGCTCAGAGGTTCTTGCAAATATTCTTTTATCTTTTCAAACGCTTTTTGACAATTTTCATTCCACCTGACCGCTTGATTTTTTCTCAACAATTTGAATATTGGCTTGTATGTGGCTGTGAGATGAGATATGAATCTAGCTATGTAGTTCAACCTCACCAAGAAACCACGAACTTCTTTTTCTGTTCTCGGCTCAGGCATCTCTTGTATTGCTTTTATCTTGGCAGGATCTACCTCGATACCCCTTTCACTAACAATGAAACCCATCAGTTTACCATACCTCACCCCGGAGGTGCACTTGTTCGGATTCAACCTCAGCTTGAATTTCCTCAACCTTTCAAATAATTTATGAAGATTTGCCAGATGCTCCTCCTCTGTTTGGGACTTTGCAATCATGTCATCAACATAGACATCAATCTCTTTGTGAATCATATCATGAAAGAGAGTCACCATTGCCCACTGATAAGTTGCCCCAGCATTTTTCAATCCAAAGGGCATTACCTTATAATAGAAAGTCCCCCACGATGTTATGAAAGGTGTTTTCTCAATGTCTTCTGGGGCCATTTTGTTTTTGTTATACCCAGAGAATCCATCCATGAAGGAAAACACAGAATATTGAGCAGTATTATCTACTAGCACATCAATGAGGGGGAGCAGAAAGTCGTCTTTCGGGCTTGCTCTATTTAAATCACGGTAATCGACACTTATCCTGACCTTCCCATCCTTCTTAGGTATAGAAACAATATTAGCAACCCACGGAGGATAATTAGTCACAGCAAGAACCCCAACATCCAACTACTTCTGAACCTCTTCTTTGATTTTGACAACCATTTCGGGTCTTGTTCTTATCAGCTTTTGCTTGACCGGAGGACTACCCTCTTTGAGAGGAAAATAGTGCATGACGATGTCCGTATCAAACCCAGGCATATCCTGGTAAGACCAAGCAAAGATATCCACATACTCTCGTAGCATTTCAACCAATCTTCCATTGACTCTGTCTTCCAAAGAAGCCTCAATTCTGACTTCTTTCTTGGCGTCCTCGGTATCCAGATTGACAATTTCAATATCCTCTTGAGGAGGCAGAATGATTTTTTCCTCCTGTTTCAGAAATCTTGCTAATTCCTCAGGTAGTTCACAGTCTTCCTCGGTCTCTTCTTCAGCTTGATAAATGGGATTATCAAAATCATACTGAGCCATAGTTGAATCATTATCGATGGGATCTGAGACGAGGGATCTGCATGAGTGATGGTTTATGTTTTATTAAGAATGCAAAAATAAACAAAACAAAACACATTTCCATTTTTCTTTTTTAAAAGATATAAAAGCAAAAGTGAAAAACAGGGAGCGAAACATTTGAATGCAAAACGTCCTTTTATTCCTGATAACATTGAAAGTAAAACATGTGGCCCTACAAATGAGTCACTACATCTTGGGCAGAATGTAGGATTTAACATATGCAAAACAAGAAAAATTACTCTTCATGAGTGGCCAGGATGACTTCCTTGGAAGACCAGTTACACAGTTCTTGGCCGGGAATGTAGGGGCGGATCCAGATATCCATGTCACAGTCACTATCGATTTCATCATTCCCTATTGCATTGATCCTATCAAAGATAACCGCAACACTTATGAATCTGACTGGACCCCTGTATCTCAGAGGAGCTTGTGATAACTTATACCCCAACCCATACTTATCCTGCTTCATCGGTACCTCGAGAACCTGGCCCTACTTTTGAGAATTGCCAACCTCAACTACAGCACGCGCCTCTTTCAACGAATACATCGAAACCTCGGGCCTTTTATCCACCACCAAAGGCTCCTTCTGAATTTGGACAGCTTCGAAGGCCAGACAAAGGGTTTCATGTAACTCCCCATCAACCTCGACATACTTAAACATTGACAAATGACTGACTATGATGTCTTATTCTCCACACACCGTAACCACTTTTCCTTCAACCATATATTTAAGCTTTTGATGCAATGTAGACGTTACTGCCCGAGAAAAATGAATTCGAGGACGACCTAACAGACAGCTATAGGCCGGCTGGATGTCCATGATGTAAAAATTTGTGTCATAAACTTCTGGTCCAACCTTAATAGGCATAACCACTTCACCAAACACAGATCTCTTGGACCCATCAAAAGCTCGTACCACCAAATCACTTGGCCTACAAATCAATCCATGCGTGTCAAGTTTCATAAGGGCCTTCTTTGGAAGAACATTCAGCGATCACCCAATATCCACCAACACGTGAGACAACAAAGAGCCCCTACATTCCATGGAGATATACAGAGCGTTGTTGTGATTCCTTCCAGCCGAGGTTAGATCCAAATAAGTGAATCCTAAATCATTTCCGGCATTAACATGAGTTACCACTTCTTCCAGCTGATTCACGGAAATTTCCTATGGAACATAAGCGGCATTCAACACTTTCAACAATGCATTTTTGTGTGCTTCTGAAAATATTAACAATGATAGAATGGAAATTTTGGACGGCGTCTGATTCAGTTGATCAACGATCTTATAATCACTTTCCGAATCAATCTCATGAATTTCTCTACATCCTTTGAAAAGGAAGCATCGCCAGCCTGTTTCTGCATGGAATCCTTTACAACCTGTTTACCCTTGCCTTTATCAGAACTGCTAATATCATCATCTAAAGGTGAGAATACCCTACCACTACGTATAATACCACCGGCTCCAACAATATTTTCAACATTCGATCAAGTATGTGAAGAACCCACTAATTCTTATTTCTGCCTATTACAAAATACCTCAGCTCCATAGTTCCACAAAATCACTTTAGTACTCTCATACGGTATCGCCCCTGGTGTAGTAATCACGACGGGTGCTTGTCGCACTGGCGCCGAAATGTGAATGGTCCTATACAGAATTGAGATTGTTGCAACATCCTTATTATCATCAATAACATCATAGAGAACACTAGCTCTGTCAAATTATAGATGTCCATAATCGATCAACCTCTACATACCCTCCTTTAATAAGTTACAACCCTCTGGCCGCGATGCACATCCTTGACAATCACTTGTGCATCCTGGAAACACACCTCCCTTCAACAAGCGCTCTTTGATAACCCGCAAAGGAGTTTTTCAGCTCATTAACATCAAATACCAGATTCAACTTTCCTTCACTTTCAACAGCATTTACCTTTGTCGCGCCGTGCTGTGGCATAGGTTTCCGTATTACGTACGGCCCGTTGTTAGTGAAATCAATAGCTTTGGAGTCAAACAAATCATGTAATTTATGTTGGAAGGCTCTACATCTGTCAATATTGTGCCCCGGGGCGCCAGAATGAAAATTGCAATGAGCGTTAGCGTCATAGCTCAGTGGTAGCTTCCCTGTAGGTGGAGCTAAAGTTCGGAGCTCAACTAAACACAACTGCAGCAAGTGTTGTAACAATTGGGCATAAGGCATGGGCGGAGGATCAAAATTCCTTTCAGCCTTCCTTTGTCTATTTTGATACTGAGGAGTATAAGGTTATTGCTGAGGTGCAGCCGGGATGGCTACAGTAGCAACCTGCTATGTAGAATTTTGATTAGTTCTGCCTTTACCCCGATAAGAAGAAACAAAATTGGTATTTCCTTCCCTTTTCTTGGGATTATCTGCATACTGCTTCTTACCTCCTCCAGACGAGGAGCCATTACCACTTGGGATATTTCCTGCCTTGATTCCACTTTGTACTATTTCTCCTGCCATCACCAGATCTGAGAACCCAGCTGATAGATACCCAACCAGTTTCTCAAAATAAGGCCCCTAAAGCGTACCCATAAACATATCAATGAGTTCTCACTCCATCATCGGAGGTTGAACTCTTGCCGCCAATTCAGGCCATCTCTGGGCGTATTCCTTGAAACTTTCATTCCCCCTCTGAGAAAGACTTTGTAACTGCATTCTGTTGGGAGCCATGTCACTATTATACTGGTAATGTTTGACGAAAGCTTCCGCCAAATCCCTCCAGCTTCTAATGTTGGTCCTCTCCTATCCCATATACCACTCCAGGGAAGCCCCAGCTAGGCTATCTTGGAAAAAGTGCATAAGCAGCTTTTCATCATCAGAATACGCAGACAACTTTCGGTAGTAAGCTCTAATGTGGGTCTTGGGACAAGTCGTACCCTTGTATTTGTTAAAGTCAGGGACTTTGAACTTGGGTGGAATTCTTACTCCAGGAACGAACCCGAGATCAGTCATGTCAAGCCCAAAAGCATTTTGGTTCTCATAAGCACGCATTCTTTCTTCAATCATCTTAAATTTCTTATCCGCCTCAGATGGGAGACCGACATCCAGGTCGTGCATAGACAATACATCTTCCTGACGATCCTCCTCCCAATGATGTTTATGAGCGCCACCACCGCCATGGACAACACATACACTTCCTCCACCAACAATACACCTACCCCAGGAACTCCACCAACAATACCTCTGCCCGGAGGAATAACAACCCCAGCACCTCCGCCTGGAGGGATAACCACACCAACACCACCTTCGCTCGAAGGATTGACACCACCCATAACACCTCTACCCAGAGGAATAACACCAGCACTGCTAGGATAGACCACACCATCTTCATCAACTCTAGCAGTATCAATGAGTGGTTGGACCAAGGTTCTCAGTTGTTCTTGTCCTTGGGCCATGTTCTTCATCAGTTCCATGAACTGAGCCATGCGATTTCGTACCTCCAGAAGTTCAGCTTGGATTTGTTCCATCACTCGTATTTGGTTTCCTCTTGTACAGTATCTGTGAATGTTAGAGTCCACAATCCTGCTGGAAAAAAACCAGGTAGAGATAAGAAAAAGCCAGTCAGGAACACCTGTTATGCACATGAATATGCAAATACAATGCAAATGTCATGCTCGAGTATTTCCAGGGTGATCTACACCTTGATTCCAGTTTTATAACTATAATAAACACAAAAGATGGATGGAACACCGATAAAAGCTACTCATAGATTAGAAGAATAGGAGAATGACAACAAGTTAGTACATACAGCCCATGCATAAAAGATATAACCAAATACAACAATCAATGATCCCAGCCAACAAGCCTGGCGGTGATCAGATACAAAAGAAGAAAAGCCACTAAGACATATCGTCAATATCCACCAGAGATAATCCTCCCCAGCCACTATGCTCCTTGCACCAGGCTTGAACCTCCTTGAATAACTTCTTGGTGTCGGGATGCTTGGGTCTCTGGATCAGTTCCTGAATGAGAACATCGCGTATGTGCATGATCCCCTCCAAGTATTGGCACCGCAACTCCCAAGCATCTTCACCAAAAGCATCTTCAAGTTTAGGCATCTTCACCTCTGCTCGAATCTTAAGCTCCTCCATGGCTGATAATGTCTCTTTAAGCTGCTTCTCACTTTTGAATGTATGGGATGATTTTTCTCTGACTTCTCTTTCTTTGTCTCTGAGTTGTAGCCTCAGCTTCTCGATCTGGTCTTGAATTTCATCTTCTTTCATTTTGTGATTAGTTACCGTGGTGTTCCACTGACTATTGAACTTAGAAGTATTTGCACAGGCTCAGTCTAAATCCTTCTTCCTCGGTTGGAGTAGACTGTTGGCGCTCCTCAGATCTTAACCTATCTGTTCCCTGTTTTTGACCTCCTCTGCCAACTCTTTCTCTCTTTTGGTCAACAACTCTGTCTTCACTTTGGCTGCATAGACTGACTCATTCTTATCATGCCCCAACTGATAGATCTCCAACTTCAATTCTTTATTATCCTTGTGCAATTCTTCTTTTTCAACCCAGAGTCTGTTGTACTTTTCCACATCCACAGTGGCAGGTTGCTCAATCATCAACAGATACAAAGGTGCCTCCACAGAGAAAGGCAAAAACATCTCTTTCACCCTTTTCTGGATCCACTCCACGTAGGGAGCATAGGTTCTACAATCACTCTTGCCCAAAGAAGTTTTTCCATTCGTATGGATCTTCCCCCATGCATCCACAGCTCTTTTCAACAAATCTGGATCAGCTCCCACATGGAAGAAGAGAGATTCCTGAACATCTTTGTCCTTCGGTGGTCTTTCAATGCATACCCAAATTATCTAACAGCAAGAGAAAGGTTGTAATTAATTCCCCCTTTTCTCCCTATTAGAGGCACATTCAGGAAATCTCCATAGCTAACAATAATCTCCTTGCCCAGCAAACCATGATTGAACCACACAATATCCTTTGCAGTTAGACCCGCCAGTCTTTTTGACCACTCTAACGACTTTCGAGTGTCCACAAAGGCCCTAGAACGAGGGAGATGATTCAAGAACCATTTATGAAAGAGTGGTGCACAGCAGGAAACAAGCCCTCCCCTCCTTCTCTCGTTCTTATGATGTAGTGAATGGAACAAATCACCGAGAAGAGTTGGCACTGGATTTTTCATGATGAAGATTCTAACAACACTCATATCCACAAAATCAGCCACATTCGGGAATAAGACAATTCCATAAACACACAGGGCCAAAACAGCATTGAAGACAGTCCAACTATTAGCTTCAGTATATTTCTGAGCCTGACCCACCAGAAAACACAGATGAAATCCATGAAAGCCTCCATTCCTAGCGATGTTACCATCCAAGATAGACTTGCTCAAATAAAGAGCAGTGGCGACGTCTTCCAAATCAGGGCTTTCCTTGGAATAATAAAAAGGTGATTATTCCTTGATGAGGACCCCCAGAATGAAAGCATATTCCTCCAATGTTGGAACCAATTGATAGTCTGGGAAGGTGAAGCATCGCAGCGGAGGGTCGTAGAACTGTAGCAAAGTATGTATGGCGTTGTATTCGTACTCATTGATGGTATGTAGAAAACTCAAAATTCTCCCATAATCCTTTTTGAAGTCTTCTAGAATACCCGGATTTGCCAAAGCAACTAACCCATAAAGAGAATCCAATGCCGGAATTAGAAACTTATACACTATGATATTTTTTCGACCTGCGTCCATCTCTGAAGATCTTCCACGACTGGAATCAAAGATAAGATACACACCCCTAGAAATAAATAAACATGAATGTTAGAATGCAAAGATGATGCTATGCAAATGCAAACATGGGATCAAGGTTTCCAATATGCTCATAATAGTTGTTGTGTTGCTGACTGAATAAGACCAGAATTTTGCTTTGACAATAAACCCAAAATACCAGAATACCGATATAATCAAAATACCAGAATAATCAGAATACCAGAATACCAGGTTCATAAGTTCATACTGATGAGAAAACCAGAAAACCAGGTATGTTGAAGGTCAAAGTTTCCTGCAAAACCCATCCCCTCTCATATGTGGGTTCTAGCCTTGGACAAGGCATCCTAGCAGGTCCTCAACATCATGGGCTCTCAGGTCGAGAAATGATGATACGTTCACCATTTCTGGTTTGGTATCATCATCAATTGAGGAGGCCTTAACTGATTTCCCATGAACGCTCTCCAGAGTTATAAGCTCTCTAAGTCAACACCATATCATCTGCACCAGACGCGCGTGATAGAATTTCTCTAAAGAAAACCTCGTCTGAATGTGGGCCTCATGTCAAATAAACGTGTTCAGACGCCACGCAAGCCACACGACTATCCACTTTAATCCTAAGTATGTACTCAAGCCTGGGTAGTGGGCTTATCCCTCATGAAACCAACTCACCCAACAACACAGCAGCAGCAAAACAGTATGATAAAAGTAATCAAATGCAAATAAAATGCAAGTAATATGCAATAGATACAACAAATAAATAAAAACCCAATGAAACAGAAACAAACAATCACTAGGATTGACTCGCATAGAGAACTAGAGTCCCCAGCAGAGATGCCAGTTGTCGCAACGCGAAAAAAACCAGCGGAAAAACAGAGTTGCCACCGAACGTTATTTATCCCGACGGGAGAAAGGAAACAATCGAAGAAAACCTCAAAAGGGAGAAGACATTGTCATCGCGACCAAATCCTGGGTTTGGGAGTCAATTATGTGAGAGAACGGTATTAGCACCCCCTCAGGTCCGTTGTACTCAACGAGATCCATGCTTGTTGTTCTGATCAAAGGGTGTGTTATCTAAAGCTCTACTGCTAAACGAAAATGAAAAGGGAAAAACAAAAAGGAGACTCGATAGGACTTCGTCGTCCTAGGCCTACGTATTCCCCATGCAATGGGAAAGTCAGAGTCAATGTAGTTCAGAGGACTACGGGTGAAAGGGAAGGTTGCTCACCAAGACTTCGCCGTCTTGTGCCTACGTATCCTCATTCGAACGAGAATGAGAAAATCAGAGCGATCGTAGTTCGACGTACGGGTCGATAAGTGTTTTTTATGAGCGATGTCAAGTTCGTATTCCAGCTGTTAGGGTCGATGCCTGTTTGCAGTAGAATGGATATAATGTACTCTTTCTGAAAATGATTTGACAAATAATCCCGAAGGATAAAATGATTTGCATTTGGTTTGTGAGTTTTAGACAGAAGTGAATTAAATTAGTTTGAGACTCGTATTACACTAAAGTCTATGACATAGGAGCGAATGCGTCGCAAGATCGCCCCCAAATGGGACGTATGCTAAACACTCTAGACGAAGTAAGGAGAGACTCTTCACTCATCATTTCCCATATACTTAAGGCTCGTGGTGCACAATACTCGTCGTATTTATTAAGTGTTTTAATTTTGTTTTGAGAAGAGAAAGAAGACACACGAAAAGTCTAAAGGGGGAACTCGATCCTATATGTTATCATGCAACAATGGCCCTAAGGTTGAGGGTACGGAGGGAATCTCTATCCTAATGTTAGCATGCAAAAGATGAACCTAAGGTTGAGGTTGAAAAAGGTCTAACCTAATGTTATCATGCAAAGGATTAGCACCTAATGTCTATCCTACTCCGAGCTTAATCAAAAATTAAGTTGGACTAGGAAACCCTAAGGGAACGTGCAAAAGTAAGCCAAAATAAAGAAAATAAACCAAAAACAGCAGCTACGACAATGCTCCAGGTCAGAACAACAGTAAATTCCAGCACACAAGCAAAACAGCTTTTAACAGCCCATATTTTCAAGGCAGAAACATGTGTGAAATGCAACAAGACAGAATGAGTGCATTTAACAGCATGTATTTCCAGAACAGGGCAGGTGTAAAAGCATAGGCAGCATGTGCATCCAACAATGAAACAAGTAATCATGAGCAGGAACATGCATCAAAAATGCGACAATCAACAATATGAACACGTATCAATCATCAACCATGCCAAACAATAAACAAGTAACAACATGTTCTCGATTGAACCTCATAAGCAAAGAGCAAGAATACAAGCAATGATTATGTTAACACTTAAGAAAATCAAATGAATGGACATGTACAGTAAATTAAGCATGAGGAAGTTGCACTCACATTACACACTTAAGCATTTGGCAATGCAACAGGGATATTTAACAACAATTATTTGCTTTAAACGATCATGCATTAAGGAATCGAAATCAATCACGAGCATGTATCAAGAATCATAATATGCATCAAGAACATTCAATCATCATCGTACAAATGATTATGCAACATGAACCACATACCAAGAATGCAAAACAAACAAATCATGGATATGCATCATGAAAACCACGAGTCACGCGTCGAAAAATCGTATTTATACTGTAACATGAGGTGAAACGGCTCAAAATAAACCACAACTATGCATCATATCAATCCATGAAGTTTAAATTTGGAACGGAATCAAAACACACTTGAAAACGCACAAAAATCACATTCTGCAACAGTGTTAATCGATTAACCATTTGCTAGGAAAAAATGGTTAATCGGTTAACCATTGAAAAATCAGCAAAAAAACATGCAGAAATGACTGGTTAATCGATTAACCATTTTTGCCTAGCAAATGCTTAATCGATTAACCTTGTACCAGTAGCAGAAAATCACATTTCAAAAGTATTTTTCAGCAGTAAATCACTTATCCAATCATCCAAATGAATAGGTGTGCAAATGTACACGAAAAATACATCAAATATCAGTAATCAAACACCAATTGCATCAATCAAACAACAAGATCCACAATCAAATCAAGCAATAGACCAATTCACATCAAGAAACCATGGATCTACATTGCAAAAGCTATAAATAAGCTAAATCAAGTTTGGATCTCAGAAAAACCAACTTACAAAGATGAGAATTGCTTTGGTAAGTGTTGCAAGCGAAATTTGATAAATCAAACTGAAGAAATCCAAGATCCAAAGAGCTCTAAAGTAAGAAATTTGAAGATCTAAGCAATTCTCCAAGAATACTCCAAAAGCTCTTCAAGAAGTGATTCCAAAGCTTAATCAAGATCCAAACAAGTTGCAATTACAGAATTGAACAATGGATGATGATGTTGTGGAGGTTTAGCTCCAGAATTCACAAATTGCAATGTACAATTTGTGAATCTTTGGTTATGGAGCTTTTGTGAAAGGTTGAAGATGAAGATGAAGAGTGAAAAAGTGAGAGAGAATTTAGTGAAGTGTAGAAAATTCAAAAAATGAGGGTAGATGTGTGAGTTTTGGAACAAATTTGTTTAAATAATCCCTAGGTTAGGAATTAAAATGTGGTTTGGAGTGTGGGTTAGTATTAGGAATGGAAATTAGGAGTGGAATTAGGAATGGAATGTTTGAATTTTTGGAGGGAAATGAAAATAAATCAAATTTTGGAATCAATTTTAGATCCTTCCAACTGATGCAAGAGTGAATTCAAGTGATTGAGAATGAAATAATACTGCTGCAGTGCTGAAGATTGAAGTTTCTGGGCAAATTTCACCTTGGTTAATCGATTAACCAAATTTTCCTAGCAAATGTTTAATCGATTAACCCAATCAAATTTTCAAATTTAGCGCCAAATGGAGGGAAACCTGGGGAATTGACCGTCGCCACTTGTTCTGAGCATAGTTTTGCCTCTGAAACTTGTCATTCAATATTGCACCTGAATTACGCCTGAAATAAGCTATGAATGCCTTCTTGCACTCAAAATATCCTGCTTAAAAAGTACGTTCCGGTATCGAATCACCGAGCAAAATAAATGTCAGAGTCTCTGATGCTTGCTACTTAAAAACTTGGAATAAAAGGAAGTCCTGAGCCACAGAAACAACTTGATCCCAAGAACCAATGCTATGGCATGATTAATGATGATGCAAATAAATGAAGCATAAGCCAGTTACGGCTAGAAACGAGAGGGCAAATTTTGGGGTGTTACACTCACGCTTTCGACTATACACTTTCTTATCATTGTACTCGGGAGTTCAAAGAATGGTGGGCACAACATTGGTCCCCTGTGCATGACCACACGATGATGGCATAATGTTTAGTTGATGCATTTTATTTCCTAAGAGTATGAGGTACGTTTAGTTGGAATCATTCAAACTTCCTTTACACTACTTTAAGTACTTTTGAGTTAACGCAAGTTATTTATTCCTTTGTAGGTATTCCCAAAAACATCAAAAAAAATTTATCTGTGGTTTTTAAGGAACCAACGTTTTTGGGGCTGTAAGGGTAAATTCTAAACCCATTGAATGAATCACTTTCTCTCCATTTTTCTAACTCGTAAGTGCTTTTTTAGGGACAGAGTGACTGAAACCTCTACCTCCGAAAGAACGTCACGGGTGAAAAACTTAGATGATATCAACCATGAGTCTTCTAATGATGATGCCATGGTTTTACCTTGATTTTTAACCTATTTCTTACCATGATATGGTTTTTATCTCATCTTGCTCAATTTGTCAGTCTCCTCATAAAGAAAGTAAATTCTTTGATCATGGGCACTCGTGTTGTCGAGGCCACTATTGTACCCCCTAAGGCTGCCATAGACCGCGTGAGACCTCTTTCGGCCGAAAAAGAGTAAGGCCTGAAGGCGTCACAATTTTCGAAGAAGAGGGTGCTGAAGATAGTGAAATGTCACTTCGATACAAAAGAAAAAGGAATGGACACACATCTAGACAACCCTAAACAAAAGTTGGGACCGATGATCCGCCGCCTTGAATTAAAAGAGAATAGGTATTTCTTACTTCTTCTTTTTATTTCTACTTTTTGATCGATGCTGACTCAGCTTGTCATACCCTAATTTTTTACCCTGAGATTCTGTTTTTCGTTTCGCATCGTCTGCATAGCATAACATGCACTTCATCTTGCATAGTGTCCGAAATGTCAGTCAGAATAAATTTTTTGGATTTACAGACAAACCGGTCTAAATTTATTTCAAAATCTGACCAAACGCTGTATTTTTTCAATATGTTTATTTCGCGCTGATTATTTTGGAGTGTTCATTTTATTTTTTCGAGCACTTTTCTGCCCGACTATTTTATTTCGTTTTTTAATCATTTTTATTTATTTTTAGTTAAATAATCATTTGTTTATATTTAATTAGATATTTAATTTTTATTTTTATTTTTATTAATTAATTTTATATTTAATTTGTTTATTAATATTTTATTTTTTTATAAAAAACACAAAAACATCTTATTTAATCAATACTTAATTATGTTTCTCCTTCTAAAAATACAAAAATATAATATTTAATTCTTTTTATTTTTGCCTCATTATAAAAAATAAAAATAAAACATTGTGTTAATTATTATCATTCTTGCCTATTTTCTAGTCCTATATATATATATATATATATATATATATATATATATATATATATATATATATATATATATGCATAAGAAAAAACAAAGAGGACAACAAAAAAAACACTCATGCTTCATCCCTCCCTCACGTACAACTAGGGGTGTGCATGGATCAAAAACCAAACCAAATTGAACCATATATATGGTTTGGTTTGGATCTTTAAACTTTTTTTATAAAACCGGTTTATTTTTTAAAAACCGGTTTACAAATGGATCGGTTCAGTTCTAAACCAGTTTTTCACAATAACCAGTTTTTTTTTTAAAACCGGTTTTAAATTGGTTTCTCTCAAAACCAATTTTTTACTTTCTTTAAAAAAAACCAATTTTATAAAAAAAATAGTTTTAAAACCAGTTTTTTTTTAAATCAATTTTATATCAAAATTAGTTTTGTTTTCTTTAACAATAATTTACATCTCAAAAGTTGCGATTTCTTCTTATAAATTGAACAAAAAAATCTCTAAATATTTTCTTATAAAAAAAATTCGAATGAATATATAACAACAGTATTTTAATACTAATCTATGGTCTTGGATAGTAAATGCACAGTTCAGTAGAACTTAGATTATATTGCTATTTCAAATGGAAAATGGATTTTCCAATCACTACCATGAGATACACCCTATATTGCCTCTCATATTGTAATAAGAATTTGACAAAGCTTGTATATGACATTGCTTATTGAAAAGCCTTGAAATTTGTCAAGAAATTCATAGTGTCTTAAAATTGAAAGTTTCTTGTAACAAACGGTAGTAACTTTTAAAAGTTGTATGAATGGTATTGCAAATATACCAATTCCAAAATAGCATATTTGTAAAGTTTCTGTTTCCTAAGATACTGGATTGTGTGGCTAACATGAAATGCTATGATCTTACTATTAAACAGTGAGTTTGAAATATATTGATTATGTTTACACAATTTATCTGATGCAGTGTCCAGACTATTTTGTAGTTGGTTATGGAATGGATTTTGATGAACTGTACAGAAATTTGCCTTTCATTGGTGTCTTTCATGCAGTGTCCTGAACATTTTATGTATATATATATATATATATATATATATATATATATATATATATATATATATATATATATATATATATATATTAAATATACATTACCTTAAGTGTCACTTATGACTATGAAACAAAAACAAAACAAAGAACAAATTATGTTTAAAAAGTGGACTAACCATTTATGTATTGGTTTTAAAAAGTGGACATTGGTTTTTTATGGTTTTAGTAAAATGAATTTGGACTAGTTTTTAAACCAAATAATATGGACTTTTGAAATTGGTGCACTAGATTTTTAAATTTGGTTCTTGTAAACCAGTTTTTTTGCACACCCCTACGTACAACTCAATCTGTTGTATATCATATTCATTTTTCACAGTAACTCCATATCCTTACAACACCACCGAGCACCATCACCAAACACATAAAATCCATGATTCATAAACCATCTCTGATTTAGAACCACCTTGTTCTCCTTTAACAAACCCACAATCTTCATTTTCGGCGAAGCAAAATTGATGTTGACTCTCACGGTTCAAGCGACGATAACAAATTTGACATTTCTGCATAATACTCAACAACATTGACTACGAACAGATCCGAATCGCAGCAACACCAATGCTACTGAAACAGTTTCGTAATCGCACGATATTGGGTAACATTTCTGTTATGATTTCGTTGGTGCATCATGACTCGTATTTGATTTATCATTTATATTGATTATTATTGTGTTGATTCTGCTGATTTTTTTTGTTGGTACTAAAATATTTCAAACATGAATGTTGTGGATTTTATTTTTGTTACACTTGAATGTCGAAATTGTGTCGTAATGCTGTTGTAATATATTAAGTGAGTTCTCATGTACTTCTTTTGATCATAAGCTTTGCTTGTTGATTTCATTTTGTTCGCATTACTGTTGAAGTTTACACGAATAATTACGTGAATATTGTGAATGTTTACAGTTGTTTTGAGTTTAAATTTCATATTACCTTTTTCCTGCGTTTTAGTTGTGGGTGTGTTTCTTCATTTGCTATGTTTAGTAGTTTAGGTTTGTTCATGTTCTGAACATTTAATATATTAGAGTATTGTTGATTTTCTTTATTTAATAATAGTTGGTGTGTTGTTTTATTTTGGGGTTTATCTAATAATTTCAAAAATGTTAATATGTTGGCATGTATGTATTAGAAAAACAAAATAGGAAATTGAAAGTGCAATGGATACATGAGTTTGATTATGCCTGTGTATATGTTAATATCATAGTTAATATCGTTCTTTTACTGTTTATGTTAATTTTTGGGTCCATCTTTTTATTTCTTTGTTTAAAATTGTTTTAATATTCTTAAAACTTTTTATTATTATATTTTAATCATCATTTTATTTAGGTCTTTTCTTTTGGATTTATTTTTCTTCTTTTTCTATATTTTATTCCATTTTGGACTTTCTTTTACCATTTTGGTGTTTCTTGTTTTTTTATTGTTATTATTCTTAGACTTTCTTTTAATTTTCTTAAAAAAAAATGTGTTCTAAGTAGATTGGTTTTTTTTTAAATAAAAAGAAAAGATTATTATTGATTTTTTTTAATTCCAATATTTCTTGTATATATCATTTCATTTTCTTATTCATTTTCATCTCATTTATTCCATTTTAATTTGACTTCCCTTATCTCACGCCGCCGTGCGATCGAGGCTAGTTTACCTTCCCCTTTATCCTAGCCTTAGGATTAGAGTCGCTGCAATCTATGTAAGTGTTCTGTCATGGACACCTACCCCCCCCCCCCTTTTATCCTAGCCTTAGGATTAGAGTTTCCTAACTCTATATAGGTGTTCTGCCATAGACACTTACCTCTTCCCTTTGGAACCTTGACCACAGTAAAGAGTTCCTCACCCTTATTGAGGGGAACTATGAATGCTCTGATTCCATTTCCATCGGGATATGTAGGCACGAGATGTGATGTCTTGGCGAGATACTTAGAAATAACACCTTAGGTCTTCTTTACCTTTTCCACCTTTAGCAGACAAAATAAAAAATAACACAATAAAATAAGAGGTTCTTAGTACTACAGATACTTAGGATGCTAGCACCTTCCCTAGGTATAACCAACCCCCGAACCTTAGATCTCTAGCTGTGTTGTTACATAACGCACTTAGGGTTTTCTTCGATCTTTACCCTTTCCTTTGGATAATGATCAGTGCATTTTAATGCACATTCTCTTATGTTTATACTTAGACATTCCTTAGTTTGTTTTGTTTATTTTAGTGTTTTATTATGTTTTTACAATTAAACCTTTGTTTGTCGTTAATCTGTTTTCGCAGCTTAATTTCAGCTTTAGTGGTTATTTGATACCTGTCCACTGTTCGGATGATAACTGGAGCTTCGAGAATCGAATTGCCGCATTATACCAATCGTTTGAAAGCTGAGACAGAGAGCTACAACTTTCATGTTTTTCTCAGAAGCTGATTCGGAGTGTAGAAGGCTCGAATAACTCGTTGAAGTCGGGACCCAAATTCTGCCTTTAGGAATATTTAGTTTTGGGCTGGGATTTTTATGTTTTTCGACCCAGTTGGGTTAGAACCGGATTTTGCGTGTTACCCTATACCTAGTAGCAGTCGTGCTACTGTTCATTACCCTCTTTTCACATATTTTCACACGATTCATGAATTTTCTTGGAAGCTTTGTACGAGAAATTCATGGAGAACTAATTTCAATTATTGATTTGTTGTATTCGGTTCCGACACCTTGAGGTTATAATAATTTCAATTCAGTTTTTATTTCTTTCAATCTTATTATATGATTCTTGCTTTCTTAATCCAATTTTCATAGAGTATATTTATTTAATTCGATTGTTGTATGATCCTTAACCGTAATCACGTTAGCGTTTGCTTAATTCGTTATCATGATTGATTAAATCTTGTTTGCTTAATTCACGAGGGCTTCATTCCGTTTGCTTAATTCGGATAATAGGAACCTACATCACACAATACAAATTGCGCTTGTCAATGAGTTTGTAATCGAATAGGAATAGATAATTTGTTCGGAGATTGGAATTACAATAACCGATGATAGGTAGTAACCAAATCAGCAGATTAACTTTTCAGTTTATTTGATAATCACTTTTTTTATAATCACTTTTTTTCATTATTTTTCTATTAATCGAAATTCAAACCCTCCATTGTTCCAATTGTTGGTTAATAATAGTACAAGAATCCTTGAGAACGATACTCGAGTTGTCGTTACCGTAACTATACTTTTATTCAAAAATACTCATTTTTGATCCGTGTGCGATAGCGGATCAAATTGGCGCCGTTGTCGGGGATCAAATTGGCACCGTTACCAGGGATTCTTGTCGGTTTTAACCGTTAGTTGAGTCATAGGTGTCGATTAGTGTGTTTTGAGCTTTTGTTTTGCTGTTTTACCGTTTTCGCGTCCAGACGCCCCGTCTCGCGTCCGAACTAGTAAAAAAATCGATTTTTAGGAAAATCGTCTCAGATTTGTCCGATTCTCGGTCGATTCATTAGGAAAAACTCAGGGATCGAAAGCCTCTATTTAGATGCCAAATAGTGGACACTGACCTAAAAATCCAAAATTCATCATTTTTTTATGAATTTTTTACTTTTTTTATAGTTTCATAAAAATCCGAAAAAAATTCCCAAAATTCTTATTTTACCTAATTAGATAAAATTTAGTGTTTTTAGATTTTTCGGAATTTATATTAATTGTTTTTCTTCTTTGATTTTGTTTCTGCCTCTATAGGGACATTGTCGGTATTTTCTTAGTTGTTACTGCATTGCTTGTTTGATTTTGATCTTAATCTTGATCTTGTGTTTTCTCATTCTTTGGGTGATTCTTATTTTGAGTTTATCATGGCTGATCAAAGAACTCTAAGAGAAGTGGCTGCACTTGTGAATTATAATGCTTTATGTATTGAATATCATGATGTTGTTGTACCTTTTGAATTCAAATATGATTTAATACACTTGTTGCCAAAGTTTAATGGTCTTGCAGGTGAGGATCCACATAAGCATTTGAGGGAATTAGAAGTTGTGTGCTCTGCACCTTTCGAACCTTCACTAGAGGACCTTGTCAACCAAATGGCTACAAATAATATCAAGTTTCAACAACAAATAGATTCTAATTTTTAGACTTTGTAAATACAGGTTGGACAACTTGCCACTTCAATGAATGCCATGCAGCAAGCTCAAGGATCAAACCAACAACCCTTGGAAGAGCATTATGTTTTTCAAATAGAGTTGCCTTCTGAAACTACTAATGATACTTGTACTAATTTGTTTGCAACTAATTTTCCATCATTGTCTGATTTTGATGATGTTTACTCTTGTGATGTTTGTACTAACACTAAAATTTGCTCTGTTTGTGCTGAAATTGAGGTTGTCTTGCAAGTTGATATTCTTACTGCAGATGAGTTTGCAAATGAAGTTGTTCATGTAGATGAAGCTCTCGATATCCCGGCTGCCCGGAACAAACCATCCATCGAGAAACCACCCTTCTTAGAGCTGAAACCACTTCCTAATAATTTATTTAAATTTGTGCAGGAAGAGAAATCATTGCAGGAACATAAGAAGGGCATTGGATGGACCTTGGTTAGCATTCTTGAGTTTAGGCAGCCCCAAAAGAGATTTAATTGGATGGTCCACACTTTCACTTTTCTAGGATCATTATTTGATCCCGGAATACAAAGGGAATGCGAGAGCTCTGATAATAACTTCAAATTTCACCGCATAAAAGAGAGCCCCACATTGATGGAAGAGGAAAGCGTAAAAGATCTCTCTTTAGGAAAGGCTGCTTATGTGATCACCTATCCACTTTGACTGCTCGGGTGTGTTCTTTCATTTCTCTCACTCTTATTTTATATTTATGTTCTTTCATTGAGGACAATGTATGTTTTAAGTGTGGGGGAGAGAACCATTTCTTTATTTTGTTTTAAATTTTCTTTTCTTTTGGTTTTGTTCGGAAAAAAAATAATAATTTTTTTTTAGAAACCCAATGCATCTTTTGAAATTTTTAGGCTATAGATGAGTTTGAGGTTAGATTGTGGAGACTTGGGAAAATTTCATAAGATCGGTACCATTTTAACACCTTAAGTCTCCCGAATATGGAAACCGATTTAAATACCTGTTATGACATAGCCTTGAGTTCTCATCCTTTAATAGCTCTTAAGTAGTTTATCTAGCAGTCAACACGATCTAGAAATCACACACAAAGTAATTAAGTTGATGCAAATAAGTGAATGATCCCGTGCTTAATAAGAAATCTAAATAGGAATCTGCCTTTTAAGTTAAGTGACCCTCACCCGATCACTTAGGCTAACGGTTGTGAAACCTTAAAAAAAACATTGTTGTTGCTAAAGTGGTTAATTTTAAATTATTGATAAGATATGGATCATAGTCACTAACAGGCTTATTTACCATGTGTGTGAATAGATAACGGGCTTAATGTGATTGCATTAGAATGAAAGAGAGCAAAAAGGAGGATGAGTAAGTTAGGCTTAAGCATAATAACATGATTCAGATTGGTTTGAATAGGAGGGAGATTTATGACCGCACAATTGCGGATTTGTGTTCTTACGATATAATTAGTGTGCAAAATTAGTACCTATCGATACAATCTTGACCGAAAAAGGGTTTATGGTCTTGAATGAGTTTCCGGATGATATTGTTTTTCATGAGTCTTGATACAATTTTGCTCGGAGTGCAAAAGTTCAAGTGTGGGGGAATTTGATCAGTGCATTTTAATGCACATTCTCTTATATTTGTATTTAGACATTTCCTTAGTTTGTTTCATTTATTTTAGTGTTTTATTATGTTTTTACAATTAAGCATTTGTTTGTCGTTAATCTATTTTCACAGCTTAATTTCAGCTTTAGCGGTTATTTGATACATGTCCACTGTTCGGATCATAACTAGAGCTTCAAGAATCGGATTTGCACGTTCTACTAATAGTTGGAAAGCTTAAACAGAAAGCTACAACTTTCATGTTTTACACAGAAGCTGATTCGAAGTGTAGAAGGCTCGAATGACTCGTTGAAGTCAGGACCCGAATTCTGCCTTTAGGAATATTTAGTTTTGGGCTGGGTTTTTTTATGTTTTTTGACCCAGTTGGGTTAGAACCGGATTTTGTGTGTTACCCTATACCTAGTAGCAGCTGTGCCACTGTTCATTACCCTCTTTTCACGTATTTTCACACGATTCACAAATTTTCTCGGAAGCTTTGTACGAGAAATTCATGGAGAACTAATTTCAATTGTTGATTTGCTGTATTCGGTTCTGACACCTTGAGGTTATAATAATTTCAATTCAGTTTTTATTACTTTCAATCTTATTCTATGATTCTTGCTTACTTAATCCAATTTTCATAGAGTATGTTAATTTAATTCGATTGTTGTATGATCCTTAACCGTAATCACGTTAGCGTTTGCTTAATTCGTTATCATGATTGATCAAATCGTGTTTGCTTAATTCACAAGGGCTTAATTCTGTTGCTTAACTCGGATAATAGGAACCTACATCACACAATACAAATTGCATTTGTCAATGAGTTTGTAATCGAATATGAATAGATAATTCGTTCGGAGATTGGAATTACAATAACCGATGATAGGTAGGAACCAAATCAGCAGATTAACTTTTTAGCTTATTTGATAATCACTTTTTTTTATAATCACTTATTTTTATAATTTTTCTGTTAATCGAAATTCAAACCCTCCATTGTTCCAATTGTTGGTTAGTAATAGTACAAGAATCCTTGAGAACGATACTCGAGTTGTCGTTACCGTAACTATACTTTTTTTCAAAAATACTCGTTTTTTATCCGTGCACAACAGCGGATCAGATAAATCAAAGCTCGGTGGTGAATTAAGATTTGTGAACCTAGTTAATACAATATGGTATCTGATTCTCACCGCGGCAGAAATGGCGACTTCACTGGGACTACCTTAAGAGGGTTACACCTAATTTATTTTATATGTGTTATTTGTTTGAATATTTGTATATTTCTATCTGCTTGGGTTTTTCTATATGAAGGATTGTTACATTGTGTTGTGAAATAAGTCCTAACCCGGACTTGAGTATGCACCTATGATAGGATTGTGGTATAAGCAATAGTTAACTGTTGGGACTAGTCTTAACATGATTAACATATGATATAACCACACTCAGTGGAGACCACTTTGGGATTACTGATGTCATACGAATAGTCGTATTAGCATTACTTTTTCTGACCTGGGAGTCCGTGAAGCTGAGGACCTTAGTATCCCTTCACCCCTCTTAGGACCTAGTGCAGTGATCATCCAGGTGTAGACCTATGGTGATTGTAATGCGATACTACACTTAGACGAGTTTATCTTGAGAATATTATTAGCCGCATGAGTAGTCGTGCCAGCCGATAATATCCAAAATATTTATCGATGACTCTGGTAACTTTTTTAGAACCCGTTGTGCAGGTGCTTTACCCTTAGTACACACCCTGTGGTTGGTTCTGTACCCAGACTCCATGCTGTGATCACAAACCTTTGATCATGTTGCCTGTATGATTTGCATCCTGGCTTGCATCGCATTTCATATTATTTGCATCTTTGCATGATTCATTGCATACATCCGTTTGTCCAATAACTCATCTCCAGTTCTCTCCATCTTCTAGTGTCACCTGTCAGTCGTCAAGCTGATTCCTCGACATAGATACAGGACTAGGGCTAACTACAGACGCAAGATGTCAAAACAAGAAGCACGCAACGCAGATATCCGAATGGAGATCGATGATCTTAAGTAAAGCATGACAAAGCTCACTAAAATGATCTAGGTCTTGATTGCTAGAGGAGAGGAACCCCAAAGGACTGTAATCCAGGAGGTCTCAAGTGCTGATCCTTAGCTTGTTCAGGTGCCACCTTCAACTTGGCCAGAGTTTAGTTTACCCTATAATTATTCTCTGCCTCTTGCATCTGCTGCTATGATTGGTCAAACTGTCAGACCGACATTTCAAACTCTAGTTTTTGTCGAGCCCCAACCTAGGATCCACACTGTTGCCGAGACTGTCCAAGCTCCCTTTGAGAATCCTCTCTATGAGTACAATGCTTCCAGTGCTCAGGGTGAAGACCGTGAAGACTTTGTTGAACCTGAGGTTATCCGTGAACAGTTTCAGACCATAGACAAGAGACTCCGAGCCGTTGAGGGTACTGACTTCTTTAGTGTGGACGTAGACAACATGTGCTTAGTTTCTGACTTTGTTATGCCTTCCAAATTCAAAACTCCTGAGTTTGTGAAATATAAGGGTCACTCTTGTCCAAGGGCTCATTTGGTCATGTACTTTTGAAATATGGCTGCTTAAACCAACAACCAGAAGCTGCTCATCCACTGTTTTCAAGATAGCTTGAGTGAAGCTTCTCTCAAATGATATATGAATCTTAAACAGAACAGTATCCACTGCTTCCAGGATCTTGCCAATGCTTTTATGAAGCAGTACAAGTACAACCTCGACATGGCTCTTGACAGCCGCCAACTTTAAAATATGTCTCAGAATGATAAAGAGTCTTTCAAGGAATATGCTCAGTGTTGGAGAGAACTCGCTTCCCAAGTTGAACCTCTTTTGGCAGAGAATGAATTGACTAGAATGTTCATGGACACCTTATCTCTATTCTATTGGGAGAAAATGATTGGCAGTGTTTCCTCCAATTTCACTGATTTGGTAACTATTGGTCAAAGACTCGAGGAAGGACTCAAGAATGGTAAAGTGTCCAAGGCTACTGAATCTTCTAATGGTGCAAAGAAATCCTATGGGAACTTTCAGAAGAAGAGAGAAGACCATACTAATGTTGTCATGACTGAAGTGAGAAGGCCTCGTCCTAGACCTCAGCATGCTAATCACCCTACCATTGCTACTGTTACTCTTGTGGTTGCTGCTCCACGACCTGCTCAAGCTCCCCAACGTCTGGCTGTAGGGCAGAACCAGTACCGTAATAGGAATCAATTTGATCCTATTCCCATGACGTACACGGAAATTTATCCTAGTCTGGTTTAGAAAGGTTTGATTACCACAAGGACTCTGCCTCCTCCTCCAAATCCTCTTCCAGTTGGATTCCGATCTGATCTCCACTGTGCATTCCATGAAGGCGCCGCAGGCCACAATCTGGAAAATTACTATGCACTAAAGGCTAGAGTGCGTGATTTGATTAAGGTCAGAATCCTTAGCTTTCATGATATCAATCCTAATGTTCAGAACAATCCTCTACCAGAGCAAGCCAAGTGAAGCTTTGATCGACTTCAGCAGACTATCTTCCTAAAAGCCAGTGTTTCAGACATGACAGCGCATCTTTGTGTTAATTAGTCACTAGGCCATGTTTCTTGTTGTTTGCATTTTCCTTTATTTTGTACTAGTTATTTGCATTCAAATTATGTTTGTATTTTCGTAATTAATGAAATAAGCATTGCAGCTTTTTTATTCAATTCATTTGTGTTAGCTATTTACATCTTTATGTTTTCCTTTTAAAAAATAATAATAATAATATATTTTATCTCTTTTCCACTTTATTTTTTATTGTACAAAGATTGGAGGGAGAATGACGAAAACGTTATACCCATAATTGCTGGTATGCTTTCAAATAAACTTTGCTGACGATGTAAGGCATTGTTTCAACTCCCTAAACATTGGAGAAATAAGGAAGTTATTCCCTTGTCAACCCATTCGAGCCTAGAAGTAGAAGTTTCTTTCTTTACAAAAAAACCACAATCTTAACCTTGGGATGGGTTATTCTCAGTTAACTTGGTTGTGCTTTCGCGCAAAACACCTTTGATATAAAGGTTGCATTCACCAATTTTCCTTTGCACACAGCAAGCAAGTGTCGGAGATGTTTTTCAAGCCAAAAAGCCGATGATGGTTCACCGTAATCATTAATCCAGACAGTCACTCTCTTTCTTTCTAAAAAAAGAGCCTGCTAAGTCAAAACCTATGAAGGAGACTTAGGCAAAGCTAGGGCATCCCGCTGACTGTAAGATTCACAAGAAACAGTTCATGCAAAAGTTAGGGATAATAAAAATAGGAGATCTTTAAATCCTTACCATGAAAGTCCTCAATGGCAAAAACAACTAAATGCTATAGAGAAGTAGTGACTGCCATCTCAAGGGTCCCTTGACTTCTGAACCATCGTCATCACTATCATCAGTGTAATTTCCAATCTCTTGGGAACATGAGTGCATAATCTGAGTTAATTGAGCGTAGGGCCGAAGATCATCACGAAGATTGGGTGGGTATAAATAAACTTTGAGCCTTTATCCTTTGTTTCTTAAACCGTGAACCAGGCCACGTTACAACCCTCAAAAGACCTAACTGAAGCAAGGTTATTTTGAAAGCATACTATAGCAAGGTTGCGTAAACTGACTCTAAAAAATCCTTGTAAATCATGTTGGTTAGGCATCACACTCGTGCTTCACCTTTCACTTTAAATGTCTTGAATTGTCGCGTTCTGACTAATGGCTCATATGATTTGCATTTCAAAAGTTGCATGAACTTTGCATTAAAATTACCATGTTTGTATGAACTCTTTTGTTTGCAAACTGGCTTTCCTCTCAAGGAATTTTCAAACAGTTGAGAAACTTGGTCAGTGATCTTATCAGGGGAAAGTTCTTTCTAGATCCTGTTGAGAATCAGTTCAAGATTTGTGGTTCAGTGCAAGTCCTTCTCAGAATTGGTTTATACAGAAGATTTTTCAAGATTCAGACTGGGGCAAGCTTTCCAAGCGCATAGTGAAACAGTCACTTTCAAGAATCAATCCAGCTGAAGCAATGAATCAAATCATCTACAACGGTCAGTTAATTTGGGGCAGTTTACTTGAAGAATCCCCAAGCATCTCTCCATCCTTCCTACAAGGATCATCAACTTGATACAATTTACTAGTGTGGCAGAGATCATGTTTAGCAACATCTTTAGTCTCCAAGCAGAATAGCAGTGATCTCCGTGTTCAGGAATCAGTCTTCCAGTCTTGTCTTCTCCACAAAAGAGTCAAGCTGTGTCGTCGACATCTGCATTTACATTCACTACGCCAAAAATATGATTAGACATCACCAAAAAGACAGCGGTTTTATGCAAAAGGGCTGCTAAAAAGAATAAAAAAATTTCGCTAAAAAAAACGCCTTAAAAGAAAGGCTTTAGAAAGCGCTTTACAAAAGCGCTGTAAAAGAATGTAAAAGAGTGCCACCTTAGACAGCGCTTTTCCAAAAAGTGATGCTATAGGTATCACTTTAGAGAGCGCTTTTAAAAAGCGCTGCTATAGGTATCACCTTAGAAAGCGCTTTCAGAAAGCGCTCTAATAGGGCTCAATTTCTTTTAACTTTAGAAAGCGCTTTCTAAGGAAAAGCGCCCTCTAAAGTCATTTACTAATTAAAATATAAAACAATTCTAAACATCAAGAATCACAAAAAATGGCAAAAGGGGGGGTCGAACCCACGCCCTTTAGATAGGAAAATAAATTTTAAATTATATTAATATATCAAATTATATTTAATATATTTAAATTATATATTTTAACTTATTTAAATTATATTTAATATATATAAATTATATTAATATATAATTTAAAATATATTAATTTAAAATATACTTTAAATTATATTAATATATCAAATTATATTTAATATATTTAATATATTTAAATTATATTAAATTATATTTTAATTTATTTTAAATTATTCAAATAATATATTTAAATATATATGTTTTAAATACAAACATTTTAACTTATTTAAATTATATTTAATATATATAAATTATATTAATATATAATTTAAAATATATTAATTTAAAATATACTTTAAATTATATTAATATATCAAATTATATTTAATATATTTAAATTATATTAAATTATATTTTAATTTATTTTAAATTATATTTAATATTATTCAAATAATATATTTAAATATATATGTTTTAAATACAAACATTTTAACTTATTTAAATTATATTTAATATATATAAATTATATTAATATATAATTTAAAATATACTTTAAATTATATTAATATATCAAATTATATTTAATATATTTAAATTATTTTAAATTATATTTTAATTTATTTTAAATTATATTTAAAATTATTTAAATAATATATTTAAATATATATGTTGACACCTTATTTTATATATTTATGGAGTGAGTATAATCAATGGATGAGGGCGTAGTACCGCTGGTCAAGGAGGTTTGTGTGTTTGTTTGCCATGCTTTGAGTCTGGGGTTCGAATCCCCCTCGCCCCAGACTCATTTTTATATTTTTTGACATTTTCAGGTAAACCTTAGACAGCGCTTTCTAAGGACAAAGCGTTGTTATAAGCCTTCTAAAAATAGCCTTTAGAAAGCGCTTTAGAAAAGTGCTGTCTAAAGTTTAACCTTAGAAAGCGCTTTAAGAAAAGCGCCCTCTAAGGTCTTTAAGTCTCCTCACTTTAGAGAGCGCTTTTAGGGAAAAGCGCCCTCTAAGGTCATTTATTAATTAAAATATAAAACACATTTCATTTCATTTTCTGAAACTGCTTCTAATCATTTTCTTCTCTCGACCCTTGCTCTCTTTCTTCTCTGCTGAAACCCTTGCTCTCTTTCTTCTCTGCTGAAACCCTTTGCCATTGTCGTCGTTCATCCGCCATTGTCGTCGTTCATTCGCGGTTGTCGTCGTTCTGCTGTCGTCGTTCATTGTCGTGACTTCACTGCTGTCGTCGTTTTGCTGCCGTCGTGACGAAGAAGAGGTACATTGTTGTTGCTGTTCTTACTTTTAACATTGTTCGTTGTTGCTGTTCTTGTCATCGTTATTGTCAATCGTTCTTGCATGTTACTGTTGTTCGTTGTTGTTCGTTCTTGTCATAAAGCAAAAGTGTTTCTTACCACCACCTGCAACTTTTTCTTCTTTTTTTTTTAAAAGAAACGTAAAACAACATTTTTGTTGATGTTTTTTGTTTATAAATTTATTTCTCTTGATTTTTAAACTATTATTGTTGTTCTTGGGGTATATATAATAGAATATTAGATAAAGGGTTGAGAATGAAGTGAAAGTAACCTGTTAATGATGTTTGTGTACCAACTTAGCCATGTTTTTATTTAGATACTTATTTTATAGTAATAACAAACAACTATATATGATAATTAAAATGGAAGGAATATTAGATAAAGGGTTGAGAATGAAGTGAAAGTAACCTGTTAATGATGTTTTCAGCAACACCGCAAACAATTTGCCCAGCCATCCTTCAAACAAGTATCAATTTCTTGTTAGAATTAGAAACTCAGAATCTTATCATTCTTTTATAAGGGTGTTTGTTTATTTACTTGGTACCTGTTACTAACAAGTATCAATTTCAGTGTTTATTAATTATTTTTCTTGGTAGTATGTGTGATGAAAGGGCTAGGTAAGAAACTCTTTTGCTTTATGAGTTTATATTTGTCATTTAATTTTTGTTTTTTTCTTTCTTACTGGTAAAATGTCTAATAACCAGGAAGACACCCACGAGACACAAGATACACAGGAAGCTCAGAATGAAGCTTCGAATGTAGAACATGAAATAAAAAGAGGAAAAACCATTATGAAGAGAATCATCCGTGCTAGAGATAAAGGGATGAGATTTGATGTACATTGGAGTGACCAGAACCAACTAGTTGAGCCTAACGGTTCAATGTTATCTTCATACATTGGTTCACTTGTCCGTCAGCACATTCCAATCACTAGTGATAATTGGAGGAGTAAATCGTTGGATGCCAGTAAAGAAAAGATATGGACTGAGATACGGGTACTTACCAAATATGATTGATGTTATTATATTTTTGTTGACGATTAAGTCTTTAATTTACTTATACTAAAACACTTTATGTGTATATGTGTATGTTTTTTCGTAGAGGTCCTTTAATATTGAAGAAAGTCGGCAACAGTATTGTCTTCAATTGGCCGGAAAGAGACACAGAGGGTTTAGAGCCTTATTATCAAACAAATATCTTAGGGATGAAAACAAAAATTTTGTTGAAGCAGAACTTCCACCGTTGTATGCGGATGTGATTACACCGCAAGAATGGGGCATTTTTGTAGACAAACGGAAAACCGAAGAATTCAATGTAATGTTGTCTTGTCATGTCTATTGATTGTATTATATATGTGTTTCATTAGTTTGTTTTGATATGACTTAAAATTTTTTATCCAGAAATTGAGTGCCATTAATCGCGAAAGAGCATCAAACCCCGTGTATCCATACAGAAAAGGGCGTTTGGGATATGCACGATTACAACAAAAATTGGTAAGTATATATTAATGCTATGATTTTATTAATTGTATTATTGTGTTATAATTGATGAACTTATTATTTAACTAAATGTGTAGTTAGAAGAGTCTAAAAGTGAAGAATCATCACTTCCGGACCATGTTTTGTGGAAGGAAGCTCGCGTGGGTAAGGGTGGAGCTGTTACAGAAGATGTTCAGCATGTTTATGAAGAATGTGTAAGTATAACATTATGTCTCAAAGTTAATTGAAATTTTATTAAATTATAATTAATTTTTAATCCCCACTAATAATTTTCGATATATCAATGAATTTCAGGAGAATCTATCTAAATCCATACCCGCAGGTGAGGATGATTGCAGGAGCATTCTTAGTCGAGTACTAAATGTTCCTGAGTATCCCGGTCGGGTGAGAGGTAAAGGATTTGGTGTGACTCCATCATCCTTGTATAAGCAATCAAAGAAAAAAAATCCCACCACCCAAGAAATCATGCAAACTGTGATGGCACTACAAGCGCAAGTCCAAGCATTGCAGCAGGATAAAGAGAGATATGAGGCGGAAAGGCGCGGTTCCAGTTTGAAAGATGCTAGTGACAAAGCTAGTATCAATTCTCCAATTAAAATTCCTGAGGTAATTAGCACATATTTATTTTAATTAAATTAACACATTTATTTTATTTGACCTTTATACATATTAACAATTACATATTTATTATTGCTTCAGGGCATTTCATCTTGCCAGCTGTATTTGTCGTTTCCGACTTATCGCATGGTTGGCAAGGGAAAAGTGCATAACTTTGCGGGAGCGTTACTTCACCATCATCCGCTCCCACAAGGTTATCTGAAAGTGTCGGTTGATATCGCTTTAGATATGGATGCGTTACTACCGATACCAGACTCGGTTTCAGAGGTTACATTGCTGCGGGATGCAATAGGTTCGTTTGTTGCATGGCCGTTAGACCTCATTTCCATAGGTGATGAGGTATGTTGAAAACCATTACGAATCTCTTAGTATTCAAATGTCAATTCTGAACGATTATGAAAATCATTCTGAACCATTACTTACATTTTTTTTACATGGTAATGTTAGACTCCTACAAAACCCGCAGCAAAGAATAAAGGGGTTTTGCTGCAAAACGAGTCTGTTGAATCACACAGAGAGGTAGCTTTTAAGTGTTATTCTATTATCTGAATTCATGATTTTCTACTTTACCTAACTTATATGATTGTTAGGTTCCTGCTCAACTTCACAACAGACCGGCAAGAAAAAAGCTCCTACAAGGACCGTGAAGGAAAAAAGACCTCACTTTCAGACGTGTCTAGAAACACTTTTGTCAATGTCAAATTTGATGGAAGGTGTTATTCGTCAAATCAACATGGACGAAGGTGTTTTAGGTTTTCCTCATTCCGAGATAATCGGAAAAGAGGACATGGAGCAGGTTTTCAATCATACTGAATTAGGCATCGGTGTTATGCAGTCATACATCTGGTACTCCAATCAATCTATTATTTATTTAGTTGAACAATTTATTTACACATTTCAATGATAATAGTCTAATATTTATTATGTTTTTATTTAAGGTGCATGTATGACAAATTCATCCGGGGGACGGATTTGTCAAACAAATTCCGTTTCTTCTCTTGCAGCCTTGTTAATGCACCGAGAATTGGTATGAATGCAATTGAAGTAAGAGACCACTTACTTGAGCGATTTACGGCCAGCAGCACAGAATGTCTATTTCTTTTACCGTATAATACTGGAAACGGGTAAGATTTTCATTATAATTTCATTCTAATCTTTAATTTGTATCTTTTGCGTAGAAATTATCCATCTAAACCTTTGTTATATTTTACAGTGGACACTGGTTGTTGGTTGCCATTAATCCTATAACAGAAGTGGTCTATTATCTTAATTCTTTGGATACTGACTGGTCCACATATCAGAATATGAAGGATGTGGTTGACACGTAAGTGAGACTGTTCGAAATATTCGTGTGTATTTGTATATCTAATTATTTATGTGACATTGTTCTAAGTTTACGTATTTCTTTTATAGAGCTATACTACTATACCGTGCACAAAGAGAGACTCCAGTAGCACGGGCTAGATAACCAATATTACATGGGTCAAAGTGGAGGTATATTAATTTTCACAATATTAGTGATGTTACTTAATAACACAAAACATCTATATATTATTTCTTATTTGTTTGTCTATGTGTTGTGCCCTCGTCAGCGTAATGGCATAGACTGCGGGTACTTCGTTTTGAGGTTCATGAGAGAAATCATTCAAATGGGACAATTGGAGATTCCTATTAGAGTATGTATGGTTTTATACCTTAAGATTTATTTTAATATTTATCGGATATGTCATATAATTTATTATTTTTAACTAAATAATGCGTATTTTGTTTTGTTATGTAGTATTTCGAAGATATGGCGTGTTCTTCTTACATAAGGAAACAATTGAATTATATTACGGAAGAATTGTGCGAATTCTTTCTTCTAAGAAATTTTTTTTGAATGTATAGTTTTGTGAATGTAAATTTTAGTTTTGTGAATATAAGAAAATTCTGTTGCAAGAAGAATTCTGTTGTAAATTTTGTGAATTCTGTTAATGTATATGAATTCTGTTGTTGCAAGAATTTTGTGAATTTTGTGAATTCTGTTGTAAGTTTTGTGAATGTTAATTTTATTGAAATGTATATATGAATTATGTTGTTGCAAGAATTCTATTTCTTGAAATGTTTAAGAATTCTGTTGTTGCAAGAAATTATATAAGAAATGCTGGTTTGAAACTATGCAGGTTTCTGCATAAAAAAATGGCTAAAATGGGATTTTTTATACGTAGAAAAAACCAATAAAATTATAGGTATACTTTAGAGAGCACTTTTAAGGAAAAAACGCTCTCTAAAGTCCCCTTTAGAGAGCGCTTTTAGGGAAAAGCGCTCTCTAAAGGTATATAAAAAAATCATTTTCAGAATACATTAGACAGCGCTTTCAAAAGCGCTGTCTAAAAGCACCTTTAGAGAGCGCTTTTGAAGGAAAAAGCGCTTTCTAAAGTTTATAAAAAAAAAATTAAATTTTAAACGTATACTTTAGACAGCGCTTTTAAAAGCGCTGTCTAAAGTTCCCTTTTAGAAAGCGCTTTTCATAAATAAAAAAGCGTCGTCTTTACCTACGACAGCGCAGGCTTAGACAGCGCTTATAAGCGCTTTTATAGGGCAAAAAAAGGGCCCTCTTTTCCCGTAGTGATTTGCATTTGACCATATATCATAGCATAACTCATATACATATGCATAACATGAGTGCTTCATCCTCATTTTCATTCTCCACAGGTCATGTTGTTATCCACGTCTTATTTTGTGGTCAAAGTCCAACTTACTTGGAACCTACCAAACAGATATTGTCATGTCTACCTGACGTTCTTCCAGATATGACCGTTCTTATCCGATTATTTTTCCAGATATGTATGTTCTTCTTTTGCGTCCAATGCCATTCTTGGATGTCACGTGTGTTTATCTCTGATGTTTTCCCAAATTGAGTCTTTTGTTCTGATGTTCTCCCAGAACTTCTCTGATGTTCTTCCAAATTGAGTCTTTTGTTCTGATGTCTTTCCAGAACTTATCTGATGTTTTTCCAGATATATACCCTTTTGATTCTGATGCTTTTCCAGAATCTATCCGAGGTTTTGCCGGATGTGTTTATCTCTCTGATGTTTTACCAGATTGAGTCTTTTGTTCTAATGTTATTCCAGAACCTATCTGATGTTTTTCCAAATATTTCCATTGTGATTCTGATACCCTTCCAGAATTTACTTTCACTCCCCAGTGAGTTTCCAGATATATACCTTTGCAATTCTGATGCTTTCCAGAATGTTGTTGCTTTTACCATCTGATGATTTTCCAGATGTGTACTTTGTTCTGATTTTTTTCTAGAACTCCTTGTGTGTCTATCTGATGTTCTTCTAGATGCGACTTTGCTTCGGATGTTCTTTCAGAACTCCTTTTATGTCTATTTGACGTTCTTCCAGATACGACCTTGTTTATCTGATGTTCTTCCAGATATGATGTTTCTTATTTGACGTTCTTCCATATATGTCTTCAAAACCTTTCTCGTACATTTAAATCTTTTCTAAATGTTTCGGATGTATCTTCAGAATCTTTGTCTTCGTCTAATGCTCTTCTAGATGTCTTTAATTTATTTCTGACTCTGGTTAATAGTTGTTGATTGTTTTCAAGTTTGTTTCCATTTTCCATCCAATGCTTTTCTGGATGTGTTTTGAATTTTATTCGATGTTTTTCTGAATATCTTTGATGTGTTTTGGAGTCTATTCGATGTTTTTCTGAATATCTCTGATGTGTTTCGGAGTTTATTCGATGTTTTTTCGAATATCTCTGATGTTTTCCGGAGTCCATTCAATGCTTTTCTGGATGTCTCTGATGTTTGTTATATTTTCCAGAGTTTATTCAATGCTTTTCTGAATTCCTATGATGTTTGTTGGTTTGTCTCTCATGGATTTGTCAAAATTCTCCTCACCTCATTCAATGATATTCTAAATGATGTGACTTTTTTCCATCCAGTTCTATTCATGGATGATGACTATTGATTCCCTAGTGGAACTTACTCAATGTTATTCTGAATATCGCTGATGGATGCCTATTTATATTCCAAAGTTCATTCAATGCTCTCCTGAAAGTCTTTGATGGTTGTTACTTTACTTTCCCAAAGTTTTGTTCAATGCATTTCTAACAAAACCTCTGATGACGGTAACCCTTTCCCCACATCTGATGCTTTCTCGAATGTTTGTATCTCCAATCAGGTTTTGTCCCTCTTTTTTCCAAGTATTATTGGATACTCTTTGTCACCTTGGCAGATGTCCATAATATCTTGTATTCCTCAGTTGTGTCTCCTTGATACTTTTCTCCATGGAATCTTGCTTTGTTTTGCTAAGTTGTTCCTCAACGGGTCTTCCATTCTCTAACTGTGTTTCAACGTTGTCCGTATACAGTTATCCCCTGTGGCACCACTCCCCACAGGATCTTGTCTTGCATATGATTTCATGTCATATCATGTGCATCTTGTGGCATCTTAGGGCCAAAAATTATGCATGTTTGTATTTAAGTCTCTCCTATCACGTCGAAATGAAGATTTTAATCTCCATATCTCTGGATAGAAGAAACTTAAATAGGGGCATCTGGCATACCCTAAATTTTGACCCTGAGATTCTGTTTTTCATTTCGCATCGTCTGCATAGCATAACATGCACTTCATCTTGCATAGTGTCCGAAATGTCAGTCAGAATAAATTTGTTGGATTTACAGACAAATCTATCTAAATTTATTTCAAAATCTGACCAAACGCTGTATTTTTCCAATATGTTTATTTCGCACTGATTATTTTGGTGTGTTCATTTTATTTTTTCGAGCACTTTTCTGCCCGACATTTTTATCTCATTTTTTAATCATTTTTATTTATTTGTAGTTAAATAATCATTTAATTTGTTTAGATTTAATTAGATACTTAATTTAAATTTTTATTTTTATTAATTAATTTTATTTTTAATTTGTTTATTAATATTTTCTTTTTTTATAAAAAACACAAAAACATCATATTTAATCAATGCTTAATTATGTTTCTCCTTCTAAAAACACAAAAACATAATATTTAATTCTTTTTATTTTTGTCTCATTATAAAAAACAAAAACAAAAAACATTATGTTAATTGTTATTATCATTCTTGTCTATTTTCTAGTCCTGTATATATGCATTAGAAAAAACAAAGAGGACAACAAAAAAAAAACATCATGCTTCATCCCTCCCTCACGTACAACTCCATCTGTTGCATATCATCTTCATTTTTCACAGTAACTCCATATCCTTACAACACCACCGTGCACCACCACCAAACATATAAAATCCATGATTCATAAACCATCTCTGATTTAGAATCACCTTGTTCTCCTTTAACAAACCCACAATCTTCATTTTCGGCGAAGCAAAATTGATGCCGACTCTCACGGTTCAAGCGACGATAACAAATTCGACATCTCTACATAATACTCAACAGCATTGACTACGAACGGATCCAAATCACAGCAACACCAACGCTACTGAAACAACTTCGTAATCGCACGACATTGGGTAACATTTCTGTCACGATTTTGTTGGTGCATCATGACTCGTATTTGATTTATCAGTTATATTGATTATTATTGTGTTGATTCTACTGATTTTTTTGTTGGTACTAAAATATTTCAAACATGAATGTTGTGGATTTTATTTTTGTTACACTTGAATGTCGAAATTGTGTCGTAATGCTGTTGTAATATTTTAAGTGAGTTCTCATGTACTTCTTTTGATCATAAGCTTTGCTTGTTGATTTTATTTTGTTCGCATTACTGTTGAAGTTTACACGAATAATTATGTGAATATTGTGAATGTTTACAGTTGTTTTGAGTTTAAATTTCATATTACCTTTTTCCTGCGTTTTAGTTGTGGGTGTGTTTGTACATTTGCTATGTTTAGTAGTTGAGGTTTATTCATGTTCTGCACATTTAATATATTGGAGTATTGTTGATTTTCTTTGTTTTATAATAGTTGTGTGTTGTTTTATTTTGGGGTTTATCTAATCATTTCAAAAATGTTAATAATGTTGGCATGTATGTATAAGAAAAACAAAATAGGAAATTGAGAGTGCAATGGATACATGAGTTTGACTATGCGTGTGTATATGTTAATATCATAGTGAATATCGTTCTTTTACTGTTTATGTTAATTTTTGGGCCCATCTTTTTATTTATTTTGTTTAAAATTGTTTTTATCTTCTTAAAACTTTTAATTATTATATTTTAATCATCATTTTATTTAGGTTTTTTCTTCTGGATTTATTTTTCTTCTTTTTCTATATTTTATTCCATTTTGGACTTTCTTTTACCATTTTGGTGTTTCTTGTTTTTTATTGTTATTATTCTTAGATTTTTTTTAATTTTCTTTAAAAAAAATTTGTTCTAAGTAGATTGTTTTTTTTTTAATAAAAAGAAATGATTATTATTGATTTTTTTATTCCATTATTTCTTGTATATATCATTTCATTTTCTTATTCATTTTCATCTCATTTATTCCATTTTGATTTGACTTCCCTTATCTCACGCCGCCGTGCGATCGAAACTAGTTTACCTTCCCCTTTATCCTAGCCTTAGGATTAGAGTCGCCGCACTCTATATAAGTGTTCTGCCATGGACACTTACCCCCCCCCCCCTTTTATCTTAGCCCTAGGATTAGAGTTTCTTAACTTTATGTAGGTGTTCTGCCATAGACACTTACCTCTTCCCTTTGGAACCTTGACCACAATCAAGAGTTCCTCACTCTTATTGAGAGGAACTATGAATGCTTTGATTCCATTCCCATCAGGATACGTAGGCACGAGATGCGATGTCTTGGCGAGCATACTTAGAAATAACACCTTAGGTCTTCTTTACCTTTTCCACCTTTAGCAGGCAAAATAACAAATAATACAATAAAACAAGAGGTTTCTGTAGAGTACTACAAATATTTAGGATGCTAGCACCTTCCTTAGGTATAACCAACCCCCGAACCTTAGATCTCTAGTTGCGTTGTTACATAGCGCACTTAGGGTTTTCTTCGATCTTTACCCTTTCCTTTAGATAAATCAAAGGTCGGTGGTGAATTAAGATTCGTGAACCTAGTTAATACAATAGTTATGGTATCCGATTCTCACCGCTACACAACTCATTAGGCAGCCTGTCGGCACTACTTTAGAAAGCTAACATCCTTAACCCATCGATGTAACACCTCAATTCCCATCGCGGATAAATAATACAGAAATAAGGATGCCACATTTGAGAAAAACATAATCCACCTGCTCATAACTTTGATACATAACACAAAATGGAATAAATAATAACAGGAAGCTTTCTCCAACAAAAGGAAAGTTCAATTATAGAATAAAGCGGAACGATCCATAATTGACTGGTTTTACAAAATAAGTTGTTTCATAACATCAAAATATTCATACAAAGGTAATACAAAATAGATCCAACAAATGTATACATATATAACAAAAGCGTTCCCCGACTCTCGTGTTACGTATCAGAGCAGACTGACTGACAAAAGGATGGAGAACTAATCTTCACAAAGGCCTCTAAGATACTAATCTGCAATTGCCTCATAGGGCATCAAACCACAGCATAAGGGTGAGAAATAACAACTAAATCAAGATTGCATAATAATATGCAAACACATATAAATTCACATGCATAATTATTCTCACCACAAGCATCACATACTAATACATATAGCATGCCACAGATACATAACATATTTCTAATAATCCAACCACATAGCATATATCAATTATACCAACATAATCACATATTCACACATAAGGCGTACCAAAGTTATGACATATGGAAACACACCACCACATCACATATATTCATATATAGCATATCATAGATAATTAATACGATCATTGTAATGTACAACATCCCCACAAAACATAGCATATGTCTATACATAAAACATATCATCCATAACCAATGCATATCAAATTACCAATGCTATCACGAGCTCAACACATAATCAATCAATTCACAATTTCCCACACATAATCAATCCATTCACAATTTCCCACACATAATCAATCCATTCACAATTTCCCACACATAATCAATCCATTCATGATTTATGCAAATGCACAGAGACTGACACAACGACTCTATGCATGCGGTACCATTCCATCCATCATTCTCATCATCATTAATTCACTCAGGAATTATTGGAACCCTCGCTTATTACTTAGTGTAACTCCCCGTCGGGCAAACGATGTTCCCCGTTGCTTTAGGTCCTCTTGGTATAAGGCTCACAACGTTTATGGATCACTTTAGGTCCTCTTTGTATAAAGCTCACGAACCGCTTTAGGTCCTCTTTATAAAAGGCTCACGATCGTCTATAATGTCGCTTTAGGTCCTCTTTGTATAAGGCTCACGACCGTTACAGCAGATTCCCTCTGGAATCGTTTCGTCGCTCACACCCCACAAGGGCACACGACATCACAAGGTGCATATCATGATGCATGCCATACTAATTACTCATGACAATCAAATGCATATACATATATAACCATGTGAACCATCTCAACATCAATAATCATGCATTGGAACTCAATTCAAACAATGCCTTTACTTGCCATAAGGCCACCAAATAACACATTGAATTTCACATAAACAATGCATTTCATCAAAACCACTCAAAAACACACAAACAACCATTCCCGATTAATTCCTATCCTCACCCGACTATACTACACAACTTATTCCGCATTCCAACCGTGAAAACATCGATTTCTCACTATTTCATCATTATTGCCCTAACCCTCACAAACTATGTAACTCAATCCAAAACTCCCTAAATCATACCAACAAGTATTCCTGATTAAACCCAAACATTACTCGACTATTCTACACAATCTATTCCAAATTCTAACCGTTAAAACATCGATTCTATCTAAATGATCACAATCCCAATCAAGTGGGAAACAGATATTTTTCAACCAAACATTTAAACAAATACATACATATACATATACAAGCAAGATATAATCGAAACTTCTCACCCTTACCCGATTAATTGAAGATCAAGTTTTGTTTTGATGGTTTTCTCTTCTTCCCCTTCTTCTCTCTTTTCTTTCTCTTCTTTCTCTTCTTTCTCCTTTTCTCTCTATTTCTCTCTTTTCCCTTTTTATAACAAAATATCTAACTACCCAAAATGACCATTTTGCCCTTACGCTCAAATATCTCCTAAACGCTCTCAAAATGCGATAAAACATAAACAACGATGAAATATATTTCGGGAAATAAAAGTTGAAAAGAAATTATAATTTATTGCAAATATTTTACCTATCAGGGAAATTAACCAATTAACTCAATTAGCAGGTAAAATACAATAAATTTACACATTTCACAAAATTCACATAAATGAAATAAATAAATACAATTAAACAAATCGGGGCGTTACAACTCTCCCCACTTAGACATTTTCGTCCTCGAAAATATACTCGGTGCAAACAACTCCGGATACGACTCTCGTATCCAACTAACCCACTCTCATGCCATTAAAGGCAACACCACGAATAACACAAACCGATAAAACACCTCGCTAACATCAACTACTACAACGACACGAGAACGGTAAGATGCAATGCCCATACAATGCACTTGACGACCAACCCACGACTCAAAGAATACCCAAGTTACGAACACACAGGTTCACTCTTGAACCGAAACACAACAAGATCGCTACCCTCACCATAGGTAACATTCCCCTAATTCCCCACAAGGAATTAGCTACTCGCACTCGAACCATCACGATAGAAACGAGGCAACAACAAAAACAAGAACATAAAGTTCCACGACCCAACATCGTTTCAACAACCTCTACATAACCACAATACCAACATCCTTGTCACACAACAATATTACAACAATGCTACGATTCACCAATCGAACATATAACCAAAACATCCATCTACATAGTAGCCCATGAATAATATTTAAACCTTTCACCTAACATTTCCATTCTGAAACGCCAAACAGTTTCATCATTCCTACATGTTTTCAATGTTCAACCTATGAACTCTTGCAAGTCACAATCGCATATACGAATTGTGTCACATCACGCTTCCGTTGCGCACTCTGATTACTCGTAACCATCAAAACTAGCAATCCCACGTCCAAAGTCTAACTCTTTCTCATATTCGCCAAAAATCACTGTTCACTTTTAATATACCCAACCTCACACTCTACTGTGTTAGCTTACACACCAGATACAAGTCTCTGAACTGCTCAACCAACTCTAATTCTCTAACCATCAAAATAGACATATGTAAAGACTTTCGACTTAACTCATCAGGCACGGCATTAACTTTACCAATAGGATAATTCGAGCCAAGGTCATAACTAATCAGGAATTCCAACCATCTTCGTTGTCTCATACTTTATTCCTTCTGACCAAACAAGTACTCTAAACCCTTGTGATTACCAAACACCTTGAACCTAAAACCCTCAAAATAATACCTCCAGATTCTCAACACAAAAACAACCAACTCCAAAATGAGTAGGATAATCCTTTTCATGGATCCTCAATTGTCGTAAAACATAAGAAATGACTTTACCCTCTCGCATTAACACACTAACTAAACTCATAAAGGACACATCCCAATATTCCATAAACAGTTTATTAGGATCAGGCATAATCAAAATTGGAGTCGTAGTCAATCTCTACTTCAGCTCACCAAAACTTACTCACAACGAACATCCAAAACAAACGACTCACCCTTTGCAAGTCAACTGAGATAACAGAAGTACTAACTTAGCAAAGTCTTCCATAACCTGCAGTAACAACCAACTAAGCCCAAAAGTTTCTAATCTCCTTAACCGACTTTGGAGTCTCTCATTGTAGAACTGCATCTACTTTGGATAGATCCACAACAATACCATCATCAGAAATAACATAACCAAGAAAACTAACCTCTTTCAATCAAAATTCTCACTCGATAATTTAGCAGAAAGCTCCCTCTCTTTCAACCCTTGTAACTCAATCCTTAAATACTTTACATACTCATCCTTTGATTTAAAATAAATCAGAATATCATCCAATAAACATCACTATGAACTTATCCAAACAAGTATGGAAGATACGATTCATATACTCCACAACCATAACATATACAACCCATAACCAAAGTAATACCATCAAGGAATTTCAAATCGTTCGCGATTCGTCACAATTCAAAACTCAAGCTATCTAGAACACAGCCGCAAGTTTCCATATTACTCACTGATTAACACGCAACCTCATGTTATCATCCTTTTCCTTACTAACCATGTTGGACCTCTTCAAGTTGACACACTAATGTTTTATCCAAAAACACATCTGAAACCATGCACAACTGACAGCCCATCACTGTGGCTTTCCTGCCAATTTCCAGAACACTATCATCACAAACATGACAAACATCTGAGTTTCACTTCCTAAAAGTTCTTCTACTTACTTAGCAGATCCAACCCTCAAATCTTCACCTTCGTCAAATTTGAGTTCACACTCTACTCTCTAAGAACAACCATTAACGATACCCAATCGTTCTCTCTCAATGACTTCCCAACTGGACCAACATACCAAAACCTCTAATTCGCCTCATCTTCCGATATTAGAATCTTCATCGACTCAACTAAACAATTTGTACTCACTGGCTTAGCTCCAAACGATTCACAAAACATACTATCAAAGCTGGAAAGACACGTCTATTCCATCCAACATAATTCCGTCTACTATCAACAAGAGATTAAGGGTGATCAGTTCCTCAATTTGTCAATAGACAGCCGACAATCATGATGGGGCATAAACCGTCTTTACCAAACTATAATAGCATTTCTTGCATCTTGTGCACAAAACTACCTAAGGCACAAATCCTTAGTCGACATAAACCTTACCTCCACATTTCCTCTGGAATCGAGAACAACACTGTCCAAACAACACTTACAATCTTGCAATCTACAACACACTGAGCCAATGCTCCACACCTGAAGCAACTTGGAGAAGCACAAGCTTCTCCACCACTTATCTCATTCTATATCCTGAAGACAAAGGGTTAGGAAACCAGAAAGCACTGACAGTGTTTCACATACATATCACATACTAAGGGACAAACAACATCGACAGTATTCAACTGTCACACCAACTGACTCAACAACTTGGCCGGACAGACCGACCTACTCTGATACCACTAATGTAACACCCCAATTCCCACAGTGGATAAATAATACATAAATAAATCAGAGTGAATAAAAAAAATTTTTTGACAGAAATAAGGATGCCACATTTGAGAAAAACATAATCCACCTGCTCATAACTTTGATACATAACACAAAATGGAATAAATAATAACAGGAAGCTTTTTCCAACAAAAGGAAAGTTCAATTATGGAATAAAGCGGAACGATCCATAATTGACTGGTTTTACAAAATAAGTTGTTTCATAACATCAAAATATTCATACAAAGGTAATACATAATAGATCCAACAAATGTATACATATATAACAAAAGCGTTCCCCGACTCCCGTGTTACGTATCAGAGCAGACAGACCGACAAAAGGATGGATAACTAATCTTCACAAAGGCCTCTAAGATATTAATCTGCAATTGCCTCATAGGGCATCAAACCACAGCATAAGGGTGAGAAATAACAACTAAATCAAGATTGCATAATAATATGCAAACACAACGTTTTGAAAATACTGGTCAAATTGGACCAGGTTTAGACCTCAAAACCATTTTTCCTAGAAAGAACATCTCGTTAGCTTCCCAACGCTTCGAACGGGGGTCAAAACCGACTTACGGTTCAAGAGATATGAATTTCCGAAGTTTTCCGAAAAACATAATTTTCCACCTACAGCACGCGTCCGTACGCCTGCGCACAAAACCATAATTTCTGCTACATTCTGGTACAGCTGCGTAATCGCCCGAAACCCGACCGATTCAATTACTTTCTTCCGAATAAATACATGGTAATCCTCCATAAATACATACCAACATGTTAGGATCAAGAAAAACCTGATTCCACGACTTTTATTTTTCACCAAAATCTCAAATTCTCAAAACCCAAAAATGTCAAAACTCACAATATCAACCGATTTCAACCAAACTAGTTTCTATAATCTCGGCCTAACCTCATACGACTAATCTACGCAATTTATTTCGAAATCTAACCGTGAAAACATCGGTTTCTATCAATTATGTCCAAATCGACCTAAACGGTATTATAACGAAAACAACCAAAACGATTCCAACGAAACCATACATAAACACATACAATGTTAAGATAACAATATTTATCACCCTTACCCGATTAATCGAAGTCCAAGCATTGATTTTGATGATTTTCCTCTTCTCCCTCTTTTTCTTCTCTTCCTCTTCTTTTCTCTTTTTCTTCTCCTTTTCTTTCTCTCTTTCTTTCTATTTATATAATAACAAATATCTAACCCCCAAAAAGGCCAAAATACCCCTCAGCTCAAATATCTCGCAAACGCTCTCAAAACGTGATAAAACATAATCACGATGAAAAATAATATATTCTCAAATAAAAGTCAAGAATAAAATAATATAATAATAAAAATAATTAAATCGACTCGATTAATTAAATAAGACAAAACCGGGGCGTTACAACTCTCCCCCACTTAGACATTTTCGTCCTCGAAAATATACTGAGACGAACAACTCCGGACACGACTCTCGCATCCGACTAACAAACCAACATGCCAACAAAAGGCACACCACGAATAACACAACTGGTAAATCACCTTGCTAACCACAACTACAACAACGACACAACAATGATGACGACTAGAACGACAAGATGCAATGCCCATACAATGCACTTGACGACCAACTCACAACTCAAAGAATACCCAAGTTACGAACACACGGTTCACTCTTGAACCGAAACACAACAAGATCGTTACCATCACCACAGGTAACACTCCCCTAATTCACCACAAGGAATTAGCTACACACACTCGAACCATCACCATGGAAATGAGGCAACAACACAAACAAGAACACAAGTTCCACGACTCAACATCGTTTCAACAACCTCGACCAAACCAGGATACCAAACATCCTTGTCACACAACAAATCAAAAAAATTCTACGCTCCACCAATCGAACATATAACCAAAACATCCATTTACATAACAGCCCATGAATACCATTCAAACCTTTCACCTAACAATTCCATTCTGAAACGTCCAATGGTCTCATCATTCCTACAGATTTACAATGTTCCACCTAAGAACTCTTACAAGTCGCACACGTAAATACAAAATGTGCCACCTCACGCTTCCGCCGTGCACTCTGATTACTCGCAACCATCAAAACTACCATGTATAAAAACTTCCAACTTAACTCATCACGCACGACATTAACTTTACCAATAGGATAATCTGAGCCAAATTCATAACTCGTCACGAATTCTAACCATCCTCGTTGTCTCATCCTTTATTCCTTCAGACCAAACAAGTACTCTAAACTCTTGTGATTACTCAACAGTTCGAACCTAGAACCATAAAGATAATACCTCCAAATTTCCCAGAACACTATCATCACAGACAAAACAAACATCTTAGTCCCATCTAGTAAGAGTTTCCTACTTACTTAGCAGATATAAACCTCAACTATTCACCTTCGTCCAATTAAGTTCAATCTCTACGCTCTGAGAAGCAGTCCTTAAATAAAACCCAATCATTCTCTCTCAATGACTTCCCAACCTGACCAACATATTAAAACCTCTAATCCGTCTCATCTTCCGATATTAGAATCTTCATCAACTCATCAAAACAACCCGTAACCATTTCCCTAAATTCCAAATAATTCATTTCACACGCTATCAAAGCCGGAAAGACCCGCCTAGTCCATCCAACATAATTTTCGTCTGCTATCAACAAGAGATTAAGGGTGATCAGTTCCTCAATTTGTCAATAGACAGCCGACAATCATGATGAGGCATAAACCGTCTTTACCAAACTATAATAGCATTCCTTACATCCTGCGCACAAAACTACCTAAGGCACAAATCCTTAGTTGACATAAACCTTACCTCCGCATTCCCTCCAGAACCGGGAACCACACTGTCCAAACAACACTTACACTCTTGCAACCAACGGCACACTGAGCCAACACTCCACAACTGAAGCAACTTGGAGAAGTACCAGCTTCTCCCCCACTTATCTCATTCTAACACCTGAAGACAAAAGATTAGGAAACCAGAAAGCACTGACAGTGTTTCACACACATATCACGTACTAAGGGACAAACAACATCGACAGTATTCAACTATCATGCCACACAGACTCAACAACTTGGCCGGACAGACCGACCTGCTCTGATACCACTAATGTAACACCCCAATTCCCATCGCGAATAAATAATACATAAATAAAATCAGAGTAACTAAAAATTTATTTTTCCGACAGGAACAGGAATGCCACATTTTAAATAAAGAATACATCATCCCTGCTCATAAATTTGATACATAGCATAAAATACATTACCCTCAATTGGGAAACTTTTCCATATAAAGGTAATACCAAATATATTCAACAATTATATACATAAATAACATAATCGTTCCCCGACTCCCGTGCTACGTATCAGAGCAGACACCAAGACCTAAGCAAACGAAGATCTAACTCTTCCACTTGCCTCCACGCCTCTAAAGCTGACAATCTGCACTATGCCATAAAAGCATATTCCAGCAGAAGGGTGAGAAATATTATCATAATAACAATGCATATAATTATATATCTCAACATAAAAATACACATATACCACATATTCTCACCATTCCATCATACCACATAAACATACATATTATGTTTACTATGTCACAATCATCACATCTCACTCAATATACATCGCAAGGCATATATATATATAAAACCAAGCATATTCCTCATAATGCTTATCCTTCAACATAAACACACATATTCATGTTTATCCATCCATGCACACCTGCACAATTCTACTCATTCCACATCAACATATACATCATGCATAATTCACCAATCCAATCAAGACCCGACAATACCACGCATCACATAACTGGGAATGACAGCATAGTCATTCTACCCCAATACATACCTCACTAGGAACGACAACATAGTCATTCTACCCTAGTGCACCTCTCATTAGGAATGACAACGTCGTCATTCTACCCCAATGAATATCCCACTAGGAACGACAACAACGTCATTCTACCCTAGTGGACACCACACTAGGAACGAATTCAACGTCATTCTACCCCAGTGCACACCTCATTAGGAATGACAACATAGTCCATCTACCCCAATGAATATCCCACTAGGAACGACAACATAGTCATTCTACCCCAATGGACACGACAACTCAATTGTACATCACTAGGAATGACATATAGTCATTCTACCCTAATGAGTACTCCACCAGGAACGACATATAATCGTTCTACCCCAATGGACCCAACGACACACTCGCACTTCACTAGGAATGACATAAAGTCATTCTACCCTAATGAGTACAACAACAACACTAGGAACAACATACAGTCATTCTACCCTAATGTGTTCGACCAAAACATTAATACCTCACTAGGAATGACATATAAGCCATTCTACCCCAATGAGTATTCTAACACAATTGGAATCCATTCCACACACCAAATATTACTATTATAGCAATCCCATGATAATCAATACCTTACCATTCATCTTGCTGTGGATCTACGCCACAGAGGCAGCCATATCATACATTAATCATACACTCGAAACCACATACATTGATACTTACTTAAACAATGTATTTATCACTAACTACAACCCACAACAAATAGCATTTCATCATTTACACCTATATTAATTCACATCAAGAATTACTCACCATCAACCACAACAATCCATCATCACAACATCTCATCATATATTCACAATCAACATGCATTATCATTTAACTCAAACAATGCATATATTCACCAAAGAGCCACAAATCACAAAGAATTCCCCAATCAAGGGTTCACTCCACAAGCATATCCACAATACATTCATAACCACACATTCATTTCATCAAAAACAACTATTCACGATTAATCGGTAAAGTCGGCCAAAAGTCGGCTAAAAATAATATTTCTTTTCACCAAATGATAGAACATATTTTTAGCTTCACATCCATATAAAGAACACCTCAATCGAATAAACAACGCAAAAGATATGGATATTTCAAAATAACGCGAAAGCATAAACCGGACGCCGGACACAACGAAACGTTTCGAAAATACTGTTCCAATTGGACCAGGTTTAGACCTCAAAACCATTTTTCCTAGAAAGAACATCTCGTTATCTTCCCAACGCTTCGAACGGGGGTCAAAACCGACTTACGGTTCAAGAGATATGAATTTCCGAAGTTTTCCGAAAAACAGAATTTTCCACCTACAGCACGCGTCCGTACGCCTGCGCACAAAACCAGAATTTCTGCTACATTCTGGTCTGGTACAGCTGCGTAATCGCCCGAAACCCGACCGATTCAATTACTTTCTTCCGAATAAATACATGGTAATCCTCCATAAATACATACCAACATGTTAGGATCAAGAAAAACCCGATTCCACGACTTTTATTTTTCACCAAAATCTCAAATTCTCAAAACCCAAAAATGTCAAAACTCACAATATCAACCGATTTCAACCAAACTAGTTTCTATAATCTCGGCCTAACCTCATACGACTAATCTACGCAATTTATTTCGAAATCTAACCGTGAAAACATCGGTTTCTATCGATTATGTCCAAATCGACCTAAACGGTATTATAACGAAAACAACCAAAACGATTCCAACGAAACCATACATAAACACATACAATGTTAAGATAACAATATTTATCACCCTTACCCGATTAATCGAAGTCCAAGCATTGATTTTGATGATTTTCCTCTTCTCCCTCTTTTTCTTCTCTTCCTCTTCTTTTCTCTTTTTCTTCTCCTTTTCTTTCTCTCTTTCTTTCTATTTATATAATAACAAATATCTAACCCCCAAAAGGACCAAAATACCCCTCAGCTCAAATATCTCGCAAACGCTCTCAAAACGCGATAAAACATAATCACGATGAAAAATAATATATTCTCAAATAAAAGTCAAGAATAAAATAATATAATAATAAAAATAATTAAATCGACTCGATTAATTAAATAAGACAAAACCGGGGCGTTACACCTTGCATTATACAATCATTTGGAGAGTGTCCCCTGCATGAAGGGTTTCAAGAAAAAACTCACTCCTCGACTCCTGGATCACGTTTCATTGAAAGCGCTAGTGAAGTGTCTGCCTCTACTCAGAATGTTTCTAACGTTACTGAACCAGATGATCTTGTTGAAGCCTTTAAAAGGATTACCAAGAACCCATAAATCTCGTCTACCGACTCGCTTGCTAGTTCCACCGATAACTACACTGAATTGTTTGAGCAGCTGAAGTCTAAACTTTAAGGGTTGTTGAAATTAAGAAAACCTGATATCCCAGTCCCTATTGATGATGTTGTATTGAATTTTGAACCCTTACTCGAATAGGTTGTTCAAGCTGTGAGGCAGAAGCAAGAGAGTGTCAACCACCTCGACCTGAGGATGGGCGTTTTGTAAGAACATTGAAGCTTGGTTTCCAATTCTCGAGCTCCAGTTGCTGGGTTGGAAGAGAAATACTGGCTTAGAACGATTTAATGTTGCTAAGCAGTTAGAAGCCGAAGTAGCAAGATTGGAAGCCTTCAACCAATGGATCAACCAAAAGCTCCACCATACCAAAACCCGCTTTGAAGAGTTGAGAGAAAAGATGAACTTTGTAATTTAAAATTTTGTTTAGGTTTAAACTTGTAATCCATTTTGGCCTTGTATTATTTCGCTTTCGGTGTTTCTGTAATATTGTCGTTTTTGGCCAAATCAATGATATTTTGAGCATTATTTTCCGTTTGTGATATTGATTTTCTGAAGCATAAGCCTATGTTTTTTAAAGTGTTTCCCATTTATTGCAGTGTTCTATTATCAGGGCCTAATTCCTCAATCTCATACTTGTTATTGGAAAAAACTTGATTAATTTTGAAAGGTCCTTCCCAATTTGGTGACTATTTTTCCAAAGTCCTATCTTTCTTGTCGATAGGAAGTATAACCTTCCAGACATAATCTCTGACAGAAAAAACTTTTGACTTAACATTTTTGTTGTAGGTTTCGGCTAATCTCTTCTTTTGCCTCATCAGGACGTCCAAAGCAATTAGCCTTTCTTCATCAAGTTCGACTAACTCATCTATCATCATGCTCCAAAAGTGGTCAGACAGGATTTCATTTTGCCTCTGAATCCTTACAGACTGTAAGCATATCTCTACAGGTAAAACTGCATCATGGCCAAACGTTAAACGAAAAGGTGTAGAATTAGTGGCTTCTTTAGGCAAAGTTCTGCAGGCCTACAATGCTTAATTCAAAGTTGTATGCCAACTTCTTAGATTTTGGCCTATGTGATTTTTTATCAGGCTTATGATTACTTTTTTCGCAACCTCTACTTGGCCGTTAGCTTGTACATAATAAGGGGTCGACGTTAAGAATTTGATTCCCGTCTCTACGAAAAAACTCTGTTACTTTTCTACCGATGAATATTGAACCTTGATTAATTGTTATGGTTTCAAGAGTCCCATATCTACACATGATATGACTATTTACGAAGTCAATCACCGTGTCTTGGTCAACATTAGTTAGAGGCGCTGCTTCTACCCACTTTGTAAAGTAATCAATGTCCCATAAAAAAATTAAATAAAATTATTACTTAATTAAAAGATATTAAATAATAAATAATCATAGTCATCATTGACAACCCATCCAAAACAAATTTTTTATCCCAATGATCATTACCACGTATGCAAAATTGAAAGTGGACCATCAAAATCTCAAGTGATGTAAAGTTTTGGGACCAAAAAGCTGGTTTTTAAAATGGAGGGACTAAAAATTAAAAAAAACATCAAAATAGGGGGACCAAAAGTGCATTTAAACCAAAATATATTTATAAAATTTTTTTTTGAAAATATAAAGAAAAAAATTTGATCTTTTAAAGCTAAAAGAAACATGCCCAATATTTTTCCAAGAGGATAATTTATATGATTGAATTAGACATGATATCGATGGTGCCTCTATCTTTTTTGTTGCTTGTTGGTAGTTGTGGCACGTTAGGAACAAATTGTGTCTTTCTAATAAAGTGATATCATCCTACACTTTGAAACTCATCATAGTGAATTATGCTAATCTGTAAGGTAAATATTTTCTCAAGCGTAATCTATTTCATTCAACAAGAACAATCACATGGAATGTGCACAAAGGTAGTAATATAATTTTGAATGTTGATGGTAGTAGTCTCAGTAATCCAAATGTCTCAGATTTTGGTGGATTGATTCGAAATGCTGATGGTGTTTGAATTCACGATTTTGCGGGTAATATTAGTTCCGATACAAGTAAGTCAGTCTCTTTACGAACCAAAGGCTCATGATAACATTTGTTGGGTCATGAGGAGGAACATCAACATTGGGTTTTAAGATTGTTGGATTCTTGAATAGTTACGATAGTGTGATCAAAGTGAGAGGTCAAAGTACGCATTACCTTTTCAACTATCATCTTATCAGTTAGGGTTTCACACAATCCTTCATGAGATGGACGAGTTTCTTCACCTTCGACACATAGCCTGCAATCTTTTCATTTTCTCCCATTTACAACAATTCATATTGTCATCGCAAAGTTTGCAAGTTGACAACCTTAACTTTCTCGCCTCCTTCATAGTATTTGACAAGAATATCCCACGCCTCCTTCGCCGATTCAGCATGAACCCATGTGTTGGGGGAGATTTTCACTATGGAGCATTGAACATTGTGGGACTTCTTTATTGAGTAACACCTTTGTGAAAGACACACCACATATTCACCAAAAACCTTAAGGTGATAGGTGTATGAGTTCTCTCACTTATAAATGTTCAAGTCACCACATTCCTATCCAATGTATGACTATTATCCATACTACTCACACTTGTTATACTTAATACTTTTACGCCGAGTTGATGACGCTATATCATATTTTGCATATGACTTGAGAACTTGACATCAAATACTTGATGTGTCATTCTGACTCCAACTCTACTATCAAATTTATCTCAAAGCGGTTAATGTTTTACATCATTATTCTGCAATTTTCCACAACATTAAAGAGTTTCTGACTAGGAAATGACGACTTCAAATATTTCATACTCTTAGAGAGAAAAACACTTGTGCTAATTATTTAATAAAACATGAAGCTAATAATGATATGACGTATCGATATTTTGCAGAACCTCTTTTAAAAATTATTACTGTCTTTTCTATCTAGCACTAATGAGACTTTTATTTCTAGATAATTTATTTTTACAACTGTAAAAAAAAAAAAAGCTCTTAAAGTCCTTCTTGACAAAATCTTATAGTTGAAACATTTTTCTAATGGTCAAACACAACATCCTAATCAATAAAAATAATATAATTGAACATTTCAGCTCACCTACCTTTACAATTTTCATGTCATGCCTGAAACAACCGTCAAACTCGTTAACCTTATAAAAAGTTAAGTGATTCATCCAAAAGTAATTAAAAACAAGGAACTATGAGAAAAATCGATCTAAACTTAATTAACTAATTAATAATATAAACAAACTTGTTAATATTATACCATCGTCATCATCAATAATGTTGAACTTATGACGCTATATCATGGTTTGCGTATGATTTGAGAATTTGACATCAAAAATTTGATGTGTTATTTTGAATCTAACTCTACTATCAAATTAATCTCAGGACGATTAATGTTTAACATCACTATGTTACAATTTTCCACAACATTAAAAAACTTCTCACTAAGGAATGACGAGTTTAAATATCTCATACTCTTATAAAGAATAATATATATGTTAACTATCTAACAAAACATAGAACGCATGGCTCAGATAATAGTTGATGCTAGTGAAACCTTTTTGTAGTTACTTTTTTTTCTCTTTTCTTTTTATACGGTTGTAAAAAAAAAAAAAAACCCTTAAAGTCCTTCTTGACAAAATCATATAGTTGAAACATTTTCCTAATGGTCAAGCACAGCAACCCAATCAATAAAAAAAAATATAATTAAACATTTCATCTCACTTTCATAATATTCATGTCATGCCTCAAACAACCGTCAAACATGTTCACCTTATAAAAAGTTAAGCGACTAATCCAAAAGTAATTAAAAACAAGGAACTATGAGAAAAATCGATGTAAAATTAATTAACTAATCAACGATATCAACAAACTTGTTAATTAATATTATAAAAATGAAACGATCAATTCAAATCACAAAATATAAAATAATCAACCACAATAAAATAAAACAAACGATGCAAGACAATTTTCGCCATATTTTAAAATTATCTGTCGGGTAGATATTCCAGTTGGGCCATGTGGGGTTCAGAAGAAGCCCAGTTGTCACCAAAACAGATCTGAAGCTTTCAAAAATCATATTACCATCATCATCATCTCTCTTTTATTTTCAAAAAATAAAATATATAAATATATATTTCTATTTCTATTTTCTTTCTTTCTCCGAAAAAAGAAATAGAAGAAAAAAAAAGCATTTTCAATTCACCCTAGATTTTCTCTCTTCTTCTCAAGAAAACGCAATGGCTTTCGCTTCTTTTCTCGGAAGAGTTCTCTTTGCTTCCATATTCATTCTCTCTGCTTACCAAGAGTCAGTAGTTTCCTCTCTTTTTTACTATCTTGATCCCTAATTCGCAGCGTTTAATATTCATTTTTTTTTAATTTTTATTTATGCAATTAGAATAAGTTTCTGAATTGTGATTAAGTTTGTTTTTCTTTTCATGGATTTTCTTTTTGTTGACTTGGTACTGTTGTTGGATCCGTTATGTTTAAGGTTTGAAACCTATTTTATTGGTTAACTATTTGATTAGATCTATGTTTATGTTTGTGTTTTGTTCTGTGAAGTTTTCTAGACAGTGTTTGTTTGATTCAACTTTTGTGCTCTAACTCGGTTATAGTGCAAGGTACCAGATTCATGTTTTTTTTTTTGGAAACATGTTATTATTAAATGAACTATTCAGTGGAATCTGTGTCTGTTGCTAATGTAGTAGTAACATGGTATCAAACAATTTCGTTACTTTTCTATGTTGCTGTTTTTTTTTTTTGGTTTTATTTCATTTTGTATGGTTTCATTGGTTAGAGATTCTTCCTTGTATGTGGTTTGTTGCATTGATTCTATGTTGTTATTACGAAGTAATATCGTTACCGTGATAATGCCGCATGGTCCATTTTTTTTGTGGTATTTGAAGTTTCTTGGTTATGTCTCTTGTTTTTTATCATATAGATATAACGAATTTGGAGTGGATGGAGGACCTTCTGCAAAAGCACTTAAACCAAAGTTTGATGCCTTTGCGCATCGAATCCATTCTCAAGTTGGCTTTCAAATTCCAGAGATTGATGTTAGCTCCTCTCTCGATCTCTCGTTGTTTATGTACAAATGTTCATTCGATAATGTTTTGCATTTTTCTGTTATAATACTAAGGCTCTGATCTTGCTTAAAATACGAAAAATTTCTGCTGAAGAAGTTGTGAATGTTTACATATACTTCGACTTTTCTTCCTTTTTGCTCATTATTTTGTCTCCGCGTGATTCCTAATTTAACTGATATGATGAGCAGATGAAACTTTTGATTACTGGAGCTATTGCTCTTAAGGGCCTTGGCGGAGTTCTATTCATATTCGGAAGCTCTTTCGGAGCTTTGCTACTGGTTTGTAGTCAGTTTCTCTATTAGATTCTATATTCATCTCACTAGCTCAGTTTTTAAAGTTATGTTTTTTTTTTTTTATGTAGCTTCTTCATCAGTTGATTGCTACTCCAATTCGTTATGATTTTTACAATTATGACAGCGAGGACAAAGAATTCACTCAGCTTTTCATCAAATTTACACAGGTCAGAGCAATGACTTGTTTTTATTTTGAATTTTAGTTTCATGTGTTTCATGTATGCACACAAATTCAAACTGCTTATCAAATGCAATACAATCACTCGTTGCAGAACATGGCTCTTTTCGGAGCTCTGTTGTTTTTCATCGGGATGAAAAACTCCATTCCTAGAAGGCAACCAAAGAAGGCTCCAAAAACAAAAACCTATTAGATGCTGCTATGAAGGATACTTCTTCAAAGAATGTCTTGGTTTGGTTTGTTTCCTGGTTCTTCGTCGTATCCGTTCTTCAACTCGCCACGTTTCAACTTGGTATACTTTGATTCAGAATTAATCTCTCCGTTTGAGTTTTGTAATTTTGTTTTCATTACGCTTAAACTTCTGAGAGTCAATTTCATTATATTGTAGTAATCATGATGTAAGGATCTCAAAGTCTTTGGCATTTAAAGTTACCAAAACAGAAGAAAACTTTGGCAATTAGTGATATGTTAACAGAATTTTCGCAAGCCATAGGAAACACCAGCACAAATATGCCATGGAATAAGACCAAATTTATATCATCGTTCAACAAATTACTACATTGAATCTGATTAAGAATTTGCTAATGTTTATGTCCCAATTCACCTTGACCCTGAGGTGGATGTTTGTCCTCACACCTAGTCTCTGATGCATTATAGTATAAGAAAGAAAAAAAAAAAAAAAAAAGAAGGATCTACTAGGCACTCCTACACCTGAATTTGGCACCCCACATAATTAATAGCTTGACCAAAATACCCTTAAATCATAAAAATCAAATTTTCACAATTAAAATTGGCTTTTTTTCTTCAAAAAACAACATTTTGACTCGGAGATTTGTTGGAAAATACTGAATTTTTACAAATAAGAAGTGCTTTCTATTCAGTTTATTTGTTTTTACCCTTTTTTTTTTTTGGGTTATAATACTTGATTTTTCACATAAACCATACATTTTACCGTTTTTTTTCAAGTTGCCGAGGTCAAATTTACGGGTTATACCTGATTTTTAAGAATAGTTTGTAAAAATGTATACTGCATATTGGATATTTACAAATTTTCGTTAAAAATGCCTATAGCATTCTGGATATTAAAAATGCATGTAGCATATCGGATATTTTGTCGTTAAAAATGCATATAACAGCATTCTGGATATTAAAGATGCATATAGCAAATCGAATATTTAAAAATTATCGATAAGAATATAATTTTGGCATAGTGGATATTAAAAATGCATATTGCAATTTTAGGATTGTCGAAAAATTTCATAGTTAAAAAAAAAAAAAATCCAATAGTCCAATACTGTTTTTTTTTTTAAATAATTTTTTTGGTTTTAATAAAACTTAACATAAATTTAACATGAACATAACACGATAAATTTAACATGAACATGACACAACATAATATGTAAAGGTGGCGGTCCAATCACAGCCATATAAAAGTGTCAATACAACAACAATATTAATACAATTTAAATCAAGTTGCGGTAAAAATACAAAGATTCTAATACAATCCTAACCGTACAACAATATCAATACAATTTAAATCAGATTGACTTTTTAATTTTTATCTTCCTAATGCCTTATGCGTTTCACATGCTCTTGTTCATTCAATACAATTCTCTCTCTAGCAGTGAGTGACGGGAGGCCAAGGAAAATCGAGTTTCAACTTCTCCTGAACCTAATGATTGTAATTGACAATATGAACTGCAATAATTTTATGTTTACTCGCAGACATATATGGAGATACAAGTGTGAAGAAAGTGATATTAAGCTTACGAAACAACAAGACCAATATTACACTATCTAGAAGGAATATGATAATCCTTGTAGGAAATATCAGTCATTTTTCACGATCTTGAACACCTAAGCTATAGATTCACAAAGAACTCTTAACTTCTGATATTGTATCATATAACACCTTGAAATACAAATGATTGCTTTGAAAATTTTCACCATATAACTGCGTCCGAACCAAAGATCACAAATCTTCACCTGTATCCAAGTAAATCTCTAATAGCACGAAAACCAAATTTTTTATTAGACTATACATCTATTATACCTTCAAAGTACTCATGAAAGAAAATAGGAAACTGAGTCAAGCAAAGTTGTTTTGAAGACTGGCTAGACGATTGACTTGATGAAGCTTTACAAGATGATCTCTTGGACGTTTGACTTTCTTGTGAGGAATTCACATAGTCCTAGTATGAAGGATCCCGATGCACATCACTCTCTTGTTTTCTTTTACTCTTTTTAACTCTTTTTTTTAACTTGTAATTCACTGTTGGTTGACACATTAGAAGTTGTGCATGGATATGTAAATTCACGTACCTTTTTCTTTATTGCCCTCTGGCCAGCAATATCCAAAGTGATGAAATACCTTTTTAATTCTTCACATTTTTCGTCTAAGTTCAATTGTGTCCTATTCTCTTCTTTAATGACTTCATACTATTCAAAGTGAAGGATTCTAACGGAACAAGATAATCTTGTATTTAACGATTTGCAAATTCACACGCACAAGGCAACTCATGTGTTATCCTAATGAAACACCCGCATGCAACTTTGTCAGAACCAAGTCTTTTTAGTATTTTGAACTCCTCCGCAATGTGTTGCATACAATGTTTTGAGACAAAGCCGTGCAATTTTGAGTAAAATTGAGTGTTATCCTCATGATCAATGTTAACAACATATTTTTGAAACGATGCTCTAATTTCACCTAGTTGCAGATTCAACATGGTATTGATTGCATTCTAGCATTTTCACAATTTTCCTCGACTAGTATGCAACATGTTTTCAAGTTTTTAATGAGCAGACTTAACCTTATAAAACAATATTAAAGAAAAATGTAATAAAAAAATTTATTATAATTTTCATAATAATATTAAACTCACAAGGTTATAAAATGTACCTGTTTGTTGTCGTGTTGTCTAAATGAGTGACTTGGTTAGCCCATGCAACAACAAACATTTTTTAGAGTGTCAATCATGTTTGGTGCAAATAACAAAAAAATGAAGGGGTATCAGCACATATAATCTCAAAATGCTGTAAGAGTTGTCGAAACTCAAACACCCTATCTGAATAGATGAATTTGTTCCATAGATCCATAACATCACTACTACAAAATAAACCTTTTGTAACACCAATTTTACAATGGCCATAATGTTAACTGTGGTAATAGTTTATTTCTGGGCACATTTTTTTTGGTATTTACTAAAGGATATGTTACAGCAGTCAAATGAAGCAACCTTAGTGAAAGGTACACGGAGTGAAATGGTTCAAATCCCAACACTAACAAGTAGCCATTTATCGTGATAAAAATATTATTGGCCTTGTATATCACCACGATTTTTATTATCAACCGTGATGAAAGGTGATACTTATTTATATATAAGTGAAATTATCTCTCGCTTCAATACATACAACCGTCTCTCTCAAAACAAAACCCTAACAACTCTTTTACTCGTCTCTCTCAAAATGAAACTCTAACAACTCTGTCACTCGTCTCTCTCGTATGGATAACCCAAAACGAAACCATAACATCAAATCTTAGCCAATGGGTATTTACAGGTTCGTTTTCTCTAAAGTTTTTTTATAAAAAATATGTTTCAATAGCTTGTTTCATGATATTTGAACTTCATTCTTGTTTTGACTTGTAGGTATGTATGCTTGTTTCAATAAAGAGGACGAAGCTAAAGTTAGCGTTGGAAACTTGTGTCAAAGATCCAGAATGACATTTAAGGTTTATTGCTTGAATTTTAGGTATCTTAATCAAGTGATTACTCAAGATATGTTAACTAGTATACCAAGTCTTGAGATGTCCGACAAACTCTGTGAAAGCTGCTTAGTAGGGAAGCAATCCAAAAAATCTTTCGTTTCGAATATGCCAATGGGGTTCTCTTACATACTAAAAGTAGTATATTAAGATGTATGTGGTCCGTTTGAAGATCATACCATTGGCGGAAACAAGTATTTTGTCTTATTTGTCGATGAGTACAGTCGAAATCGTTGGATCTGTGTTATCAAGCACAAAGACGAAGTATTTGAAATCTTTAAGAGATTCAAGATGCTTGTCGAAAACTAGAGTGAAAAGAAAATTAAAGTTCTACGAGCAGATACAGGTGGAGAATACACATCATTGATGAGTTATGGCGTTGATGAAGAAAGTAGTGAGCACGAATAAATTTAAATTAATGACACTCCAACAACAGTCAAAGTCGAAGATGATAATATAGTCGAAGTTGAAGTAGATAATCGAGAGGGTGTGGCTAGCACAAGCTAAAGACCTCAAAGAACTATAGTACTCCCAACAAGGCTTCAAGACTATGATAATATAGTGCCCCAATCTTATGGTGCTCGAGAAAGCAACCTGTGGTGGGATTATCATCATGTGAGGCTGAATATATAATCGGATCTTATGTTGTCTGTCAAGAAATTTGGATCAGATAAAGGTCGAAGTGAAGAAATCTTTGGTGCTACAAATTAACAACAAGTCAGCCATTAATCTTATAAAGAATCCAACTCTGCATGGAAGCAGTAAGCACATTGAGGTTAGATTTCACTTCCTAATGGAAAAGGTAAACCAAAGTGAACTTGAAGTGAGACATTGCTCGAGTGAAACACAGTTGACTAACATTTTCACCAAAGGTCTGAAGATCGAAAGATTCCTAACTTTGAGAAAGAAATTAGGAATAGTTCATATCAATTATGATTAGTTTATGTTCGACAACTTAAATTATAAGGGGGTATGTTGTGATACAATCCAAGTAGTCAAAGCCCAAGTTAGTTAGGTTTAGGGCTTGTTGTTAATTACTTAGTATACAAGTAACATAGTTGTATATATACACATAATTGTAATTCGGGTTAATAGTTTTCAATAATAACAATTCATCAATTACTTTACATTCCCTCTCATTCCTTCCATTAGGGTAGAATAATGATTTTACACCAGTTTTTTAGGCATTTTACACCTGTAATTATTGGGTGCGAATTCAAATGGTGAGAAATGTATGAAGAATTTACACCCGTTTTAAAATGGGTGTAAAAAAATGTATATTACATCCTATTTTAGATAAAACGGGTGTAAATTGCAAGATATTTACATTGAATTTTAAAAATTAGCACCCTATTTAAGATAATGCAGATGTAAATTATCACATATATACATTGAATTCAAACAAATTTACACCCTATTTTAGATATAACGGCTGTAGAATATTTGATAATTATATTGAATTTCAACGTATTTACACCCTATTTTAGATATAATGGGTATAAAATATTTGAGAATTGAATTTCAACGAATTTACACCTTATATTACATATAATGGGTGTAAAATATCTCAATTTCTTTCATAGTTTTTTTATTAAATTCATTAAATCAATTATTTTTATATATTCCTGGGCATTCGATAAACAAAAAAAAGCTAATAAAAAGAAACAAATTCTATCATCTCCATAAAAGCCCTAAATGACAAAGCCCCAATAAATAAGGCCCTTGATGGCCCCATTTTTTTATGCTCCTTACTAAATGAATATTTTCTTGGCCCTTTATTTTTAAGTCCCTTCATATTTTTGTCTTTAATGGGGCTTAAGTGAATGACTCAAAATCTAATTTTTTTAAAATAAAATATTTTATATTATAAAACCGATTTTTTTCTAAAATCGATTTTTTACGTTAATGAAAAAAAAACCGATTTTTTCCGAAAATAAAAAAAATCGATTTTTTTCGAAAATGAAAAAAAAACCGATTTTTTCCGAAAATGAAAAAAACCGATTTTTTCCGAAAATGAAAAAACCGATTTTTTTCATAAATAAAAAAAATCGATCCAAAAATAAAAAACCCGATTTTTTTCCAAAAAAAAATAAAAAACTGATTTTTCCCGAAAATTGAAAAAAAATACGATTTTTTCGAAAATAAAAAAACCGATTTTTTTCAAAAATAATAAAAAACTGATTTTTTTCCAAAATAAAAAAATCAGATTTTTTCTGAAAATATAAAAAAACAATTTTTTCCGAAAAAATAAAAAAAAACTGTTTTTTTTCGAAAATAAAAAAACCCGATTTTTTCCGAAAAAAGAAACTCGATTTTTTCCTAAAAAAAAAGCTGTTTTTTTTCGAAAATAAAAAAAACCAATTTTTTTCCCGAAAATGTAAAAAACCGATTTTTTCCGAATATAAAAAAATCGATTTTTTTCCGAAAATGGAAAAACCCATTTTTTTCAAAAATAAAAAAAAAAAGATTTTTTCCGAAAATGAAAATAACCGATTTTTTTCGAATATAAAAAAACCGACTTTTTCCGAAAATGAAAAAAACTGATTTTTTCCGAATAGAAAAAAACCGATTTTTTTCGAAAATGAAAAAAACCGATTTTTTCCGAATATAAAAAAACTGATTTTTTCTGAAAATGAAAAAATCCGATTTTTTTTTAATATAAAAAAAATTGATTTTTTTCGAAAATGAAAAAAACCGATTTTTTTCAAAAATAAAAAAAATCATTTTTTTTGAAAATTAAAAAAAATAGATTTTTTCCGAAATAAAAAAAAAACGATTTTTTCCAAAAATAAAAGAAAAAACGATTTTAAAAAAATTGATTGAAAAAATCTATTTAAAAAAAAATTAAATTTTGAAAATGTTGGGGGCTTTGAGGCCCTACTTGAATTTTAGGGACTCTTAATTTAGAGAGTCTATATATTTTTGGGTTCATTTATTTTTAAAATTTTGAATCCTTCCATTTTTTGGGACCTTGAAATTTAGGCTCCAACCCCCTAAATTGACACCTCAACTAACAAGTCATCCATACAAAAAATTATATCCATATGGAAGAGAAAAAAAAAAAACTAAGTCACTTTCTTCATATAACTTGTACTAACAAAACATTCATTGAACAAGAAATTTATTTATATGTAAGCTTTTTTTTTTTCAATCGCTTTCGTTTTGCCATTATTTTTTTGTTTTTTTATTCAATTTTGACCGGTTTGGTGGAAAGTAGTGTCCTACGTGGATAAAAAAACTCAAATAGTTTACTAAAATTTTTGGAGATGCACATGCAATGTAGATATCTCAATTGTTATAGAAAAAATAATTTAAAATACAATATGATACTTATGAGTATCATAAAGACACGTTAGATAGGGTGAACCATTTAATACCATATATTAATTCATTAAGTTCTCTCCTAACAATATAAACGGGAGTTAACTTGTTTCATGATTCAAATCTAGTGAGAATGAATTTTCCTTAAAATTTTCAGTCATTTTTAAGTAATTTTCCAAAACATCAATTTTTATTTATTACATCTTCGGTAGTCATGATTTTAGAGAAACTTCCGTGAGTGCGCATACCCATCTATTGCACATGTTATCAAGTAAACATTAATAAAATTTAAAAATTATAATTTTTAATCGATTGTATCAAATAAACATTAATAAAATTTTTAATTTTTAATTTTTAATCAATTAATTCTATTAAGTTATACATACCTATTTTATAAATATCTCTTTAGGCCACTTGTAGCGGAGCTCCAATTGCATCTGTTTTAAAAATAAAGTGTTTAGTATTACGCATTAAAATTTGAAATGCTATATACAAAGTTGTCGTTGAATTTGTTATTTACATCCGATTTTAAGACAACAGAGTCTAAATTTTCAAATTAAATTATTCTTTTTCAACTAGTATTCTCTCACTCAAAATGCTCAATGTCCTATGTTCAAGGAGAATTTTATTGATAGTCAAATAACTTTGTCATATTTCATATATCAACTAAAAGTAAGAATAATAAATAAAATATTTAATTAAATTGAAAATATTAACAAAAACAAAATGATAAAAAAAGGTGAAGAAAGAAACCCGCAATTTTGATTGTCGATTACTATTGAATAACATGACATTTTAAATAAAATTTATTTAAAATTCTTGTTGTTTTTAAACAAATTATTATTAAAAAATAACATGACATTCCATGGATGGGCAATGAGTAGATACTCAATCAAACTCTAGGGTAGTGGCGTGTCATCTTATTTAAATACATTGGAGAAATGGAAAAATACATTGAAAAAATCAAACTTTTAACCGACTATATCACATAAAAAAAGGTTTTTAACTGGCTACATCACATAAAAAAAAGTTGATCATCCCATTGATATTAGACTCTCATTATCAACAAAAGAACGTGGAAGGAGTCAATAGCAAACACATTGTGCTGATAGTTAGTAAATCCCTTGCCTTAGTTTTTATCTTTCAGTTTGAATGAAAAATTAAAATATAAAACGATTTAATAACAATAAATGAATGAGGAATTCACTTGAGAAGAAATTAGAAAATTTCAACAGAGATTAAAGAGAAAATAAAATAAAATAAGAGGATTTTTTATCACACCATCCTTGTTTCTTAGGCACCATCTGAATTTCCGGTTTTGTCCTCTGATTTTGGATGTGCACATTCGAACGCATCAATTTTTTAAAAAAAACGTTGATGCGTTCCGGAAGTGCACATCCGGAAACATTCCTGATCTGCAGATTCGGAAAACAGCAGAACTTTATTTTTTTTTTTAAATCGATTTTTTTGCTTGGTCGCATATGTTAATAAATCGTCGCAACTTAATATACATTTGACAACATCCATATATAAAATAAAATGATATATATATATATATATATATATATATAAAATAAACGTCTGTCAAAATACAGTGCATACATGTAATATAAATATGATACATAAAAAAAAAAACTACTGCGTATGGCGAAGGATCTCTCCTGGCTCCCCTGCTCCTCTGTCCCTACCCCCCAACCTTGATCGATGTCTGCGGTACTGAAGTGCCCTCCCAGCAATCACAATCATCCTATCCACGGCAAGTCTGGCACCAGAGCCCTCAGGGAGGTGACCGACCTCAATGGTCTGCTGCCCTATCTGTACTATCTGACGACAGCGTGGTAAGACATCCTGAGTATGGTCCAGCTGAGACTGTCGCTCCTCTAATATCTCCTGATGAGCAGGTCTGGGTGGCGATCCCTCAGCAGTGGGCACCATGCATGAGTGTGAGACAGTGTAGAACTACACGATGTATCCGGCAGCAACACTCCAGTCTGTCTCCGCTCTGGTCACCCGAGCCTCCTCTAGTACCAAGTGGGACTGGTAGTCAGCATATACCTCATCTATCTGCCCGCAGGTCAAGCCTAGAGGAGCAGACTCATGAGGCATCCTAGGGATCGTTTGTGTGTAACCGAACTGACGCAAGATGCGCTCCGGCAGGTATCGGACAGTAACGGTCGAACTGCATGCCAACCATCCTGAGAACAAACAAACATCATCGAACGGGCGCGTCACACGGTGAGCGGCATAGGGGCAATACAAAACGTCCTCAGCAGCCATCCGATCTAGATACACTCTGAAGGGGTCCGACGCCTGGTTCCCTCTGAGCAGGACAAATGCAGCAGCACGTGGCATATCCCCAGTGTGCCCCTGGACACTCCCCCAACCAGTAATGTAGGGAAAGTGCTGTAAAATCCACGCCTGAAATGGAAAACATAACATGGGTGTCAAACATTATAATGAATACAGAAAGAAAAGAAATGAAAAAATCACTTAGAATATTAAATTGTTACCACGTATAGCGTACAGCTGCCTGCCCAGTGGCAACCATCAGAGAGCCTGAAATAGGTGAATGACAGCGCATTCGCCCCCCAGTTGTACCCATGGATCTCTGTCTGATCCGAAAGGTACCTGAGGTAGACGATATCAACATAATAGGCGCTGGTGTCCACAAACACCTGCGTGCCCAGCAAAAACAAGTAGTAGCATCTAAGGGCACGCGTCCTGTGGATCTCCACCTCAGCTGGATCACTGCTGCCCGTCCTGCCTCTACAAGCGCCTCACCAAATCTATCCATCAGAAACGAGAACCGGACGTGTGCGCCCCTCAACTGGTGCACCTCCGTATGTGCCTTCTCTGGGCTAGCCCCAAGCTCTGTAACCAGCAACTCCATGTCGTCCGCCTTCGTCATCCTACCGTGACGGAGAAGGGTACCTGTGATGTGGATGGTTGTGGTGTAGGATGTGGTGTAGGATGTCCCTCAACTGTAGGGGTTACCCCAATTCCCTCTGTGCCGAAAGCCTCGGCTGTAGACTGCATCCGCTCACGTTGGACAGATGCGTGCTGAGCTGTCCGTCCATGTATGGTACGATCGTCTTTGTCAGCCATCTAATCTGCAAAGCATATTAAATAAATTAAATTTTATTTAAAAATAATTAAACAAAAACAAACAAACAAACAAAATAAAAAAAATAGTCTTCCGGATGTGCACATCCGGAAGGACACAGAATTTTTAACGTTGGGTATTTCCGGATATGCACATCCGGAAACACTCAGAAAACTAAACGTTAAAATCTTTCCGGATCTGCACATCCGGTACGTATTTTAAAGTTTAAAAATGGCAGCCATGACCACTGTAACATGCAAAAGGGCATTTTAATGCCCTGATCGTCCGTCTGAAGCAGTAAAAATGACTTACATTGTCTCTAACCTATGTTATTCATACAACCTAACAATTTCTACACCTAAATGTCTACTCTAAATCGATTACTCGAAAATTACTCTGAAACTCTAAAATTTAAAAACTTACCGATTAAAATGAGATACGGAGGATTTGGAGTGTGTTGATCGTTATAGAAGTTGCTCTGCACCGAACTCGAGTGGAAAAAAATCGAGATTTGTGGTGATTGAAAATTTGAGAGTTTGAGAGAGTTTGAGAGATTTTGGAAATGGAAAAGTGAAGAATGAGGGGGAGGAAGAACGTCTGGCGCGAATTAATAAGAAATCTTTCCGAAAGTGCACACCAGAATTGTTTCCGGATATGCATATCCGGAACACATCAACGTTTTTAAAAAATTGGTGCGTCCGGATGTGCACATTCGGAATCAAGGGGTAAAAAAATAATTTCACGTGGTGCCTAAAAAACTTAAGTGATGCATTAAGAAACCCTCTAAAATAAAATGATAAACACAGGTAGTGTATGTTACCTTTCTAGTGTTACATGTCTTTCATGTTTAGATCATTCATATTGTTCTTCCATTTTACTTGAAATTTTTGTTCCAAAAATATCCAATTCACACTCATAACAATGAGATTGGGTTTGAATCAAGGACAAATAGTTTCACGTGATCAATTTGATGAAATGGAAAATATGAATATTAGACATGAAGGAGACAACATATTATAATTACCATGATTTTCTTTATATTCTTAACCATAAAAGACATGATAATTAGACCATGATTTAAAAACCTCCATTAAGTTTTATCAAAAATAAAAGCAGTAGCAAAATCAAGGCCTACTAGAATAACGTGAGACATTTTAAGGATTGATAATCATGTGCCTAACTACAACAGTTGAATGTGTAGCATTATTATATGCAGCTTAATTGTTAAGCATTGTTGATAACAGATCTACAATTGATTTGAATCATCTCATGTGTTATGATATAAGTAAGCATAATGACTTATATTTAAATAAACTAGTGAACTAATAAAATCAACAAGATTAAGCTTTGTTTAAATATTTAGCACAAGTTTTTATAAAATTAACCTATATATAATATCTTATTTCAATTCTAATTTATGATAATAATTTTAAATATATAAAAAATTCAATATAAATTAATAAATATAAATTACTAAAAAAATATAAACCAATTTATAAATTAATCAAAAGTGTCGGAGTCAGTTGAAAATATATCCGTTCAAGTTCCAAGTCTAGGAACATATGCCTTCTTTCCGTCATGTGCCGCGAGCATCCAGAATCCAGGTACTATGACTGGTCTCTTAACTCCGTTGCTAAGGATATCTGCAACATAAATTTTTTTTAAGGCACTCACATCTTTTTGGGTCCTTTTGGGTTAGTCTTCCCAGAGTCTTTTACAATTTTGGATTTTTGTGTAGAATATCTATAAATGGATGCATGATTAGACCGGATATGAGTTTTTGTTTTAGCCTTAGATTTAGCAACAACTTTACCTTTAAGCTTAACAACATTTTGTTTCCCAGAAGAAACAAAATTAGATTCAAGAGTATTAGGCTTTTCATCTTTTTCGGAATCAGATTCTTTATCATAATCATAGCCAATACCCCTTGTCCCGTTCCTACTAATGCCATAAATCATGGAAGCCATTACGCTTCGAGGCTTCTAGCAAGAAACTTCTGGAAAGATTTATCATGCTTCTGTATGATATCACCAGAACCTGTAAGAGCTTTGGAAATGATTTTCTCAGATTGACTCTTGCTTGAAGGCACATAGTTGTTTTTCAAAGTAAGGTTTTCTTCACTTAACCTGAAGAAATCTTTTTGAAGCTTACAGAAGGCTTCTGATTCATATATATGAATCTTCTTCAGATCCTTGTATGTGTTCAAAAGGTTCTGATATTTTTCTAGAACTTGAACTTCGGATAGGCTGGAGTTTACTTCAGAACGAGAGAGTTCATACAATGCCTCTTCAGAATCTGACTCAGATTCTGATTCTGATTGACTTGCTTCTGCAAGAGCTTTTGTGAATGCCATCAGAGCCACATTTGTCTGGTCTTCTTCAGAGTCATCTTTAGAAGATTTTGAATCGTCCCAAGTAGCCATAAGACCCTTTTTCTTCCCACGGAAGTCTTTCTTCTTTGGTCTGTTATTCTTTAGTTTGTGATAGTCATTCTTATAATGAACTGGCTCATTGCATTCATAGCAGATGACTTATTTGCTGGCTCTAGCTTTCTTGAATCCAGAAGTAGACTCAGAACGATCACCTGTCATTCTTTGTCCTCTGAACTTGCCTTGCATTTTCTTCCAGAGTTAATTCATGCGTCTGGAGAGGAAATACAATTCATCTTCTTCTACTTCTTCTGATTCTTCTTCAGACTCCTCATCAGTATCATCCTGAAGAGATTTTGTCTTCTCAAACCTTCCAGAAGATTTAAGAGCAACAAACTTGCCCTTTCTCTTGGGCTCATCAGCTTCGAGCTCAATCTCATGGCTTCTCAAAGAACTAACCAGTTCCTCAAGAGAGGTGTTGTTAAGATTCTTTGATAACTTCAGAGAAGTTACCATTGGTCTCTAACGCTTAGGTAGACTTATGATGATCTTTTTGACATGATCAACAGTAGAATACCCTTTATTTAGAACCTTAAGTCCTGCTACCAGAGTTTGAAACCTTGAGAACGTGTTTTCAACATTTTCAACGTCCTCCATCTTGAATGCTTCATATTTTTTAATCAAGGCAAGAGCTTTGGTTTCTTTCACTTGTGGGTTCCCTTCATGAGTCATCCTCAAAGAATCAAAAATAGATTTGGCAGTATCTCTGTTGGTGATTTTTTCATACTCAGTGTATGAAATGACATTTAGCAAGATAGTTCTTGCTTTATAATGATTCTTATAATCTTTTTTCTATTGATCCGTCATCACTCTTCTTTCGATTTTGTTGCCACTTGCATCTACTGGGTGTTCATAGCCATCGACTACCATATCCCATAAATGTACATTGTGACCTATAAAGAAGTTTTCTATTATGTCCTTCCAATAATAAAATTTATCTCCATAAAAAATAGGAGGTTTAGCATTGTAATGATCTTTATCATTGGTTAGAGCAAGTGGAGGTGGAATATCGGCCACTATGTTTCAACTGGATATTTATCTGACACTGTTACGTGTTTGATAATCTTTATCAAGACCAGAACTGGAGCTCTGATGCCAATTGAAGGTTACGAGAAACACAAGAAATGGGGGTTTAAATTGGGTTTCTAAAAATCAATGCTTTTTCAGAACCGATCCCGCAAACAAGAACGAGAATAATAAAAGTAACAATTTATTTTTATCTTGGTTCACTGTTAACGAAGTTACCTCAAGTCCACCCGCCAAGGTGATATCTCCTTCTCAAAATGACTTAATCCACTAGAACCAAACTGATTACAGACACTACAAAGACAACCGCCCTTGTCTTCTTGAGTATACAGACTAAACCCTAGTCACTCAAGGTAATCACTCAAACAGATTTGAGATTTTACAAATTGTGTTTACAAAAACTGCTTCTATAAAGTATATTAACACAATGTCTAAGTACAATGAATTACTCACACAATATGAACAAAATTTCTAAGTGTGTTTATACAATATTCACAATAAAAGTATTATCAGTAAAGTTTCTTAATCCATTATTCCAAGTCTTCCTTATACAGCCAAAAGAAAGATCCGTTGGAGGGTAGAATGAGAATCTTTGGGTGTGAAGTGGCGCATTGAATAACCGTCTTCAATGATGAGAGACAAAATCGTACAACATAAATGTCCTTACTCCACGAAATCTGTGTAGTGAAGAGAATGTTTTAATCTTTTACTATGTACTTCAGAGGCTTTTGAAATAATGTTGTTGAAGCATGCATAGAAGAGTCAAAGGCCTCATGAGAGTTTACGGAACTAAAGTCTTCAGAGTCTTGACATTGTTCCTCAGAACCCGGTCTTTAGAGTCTTTAGCACTTCGTTCTTCAGATTCATCAACTTGAGCTCAGAGTCTTGAAGGGAATCAGTCCTTCAGAGGCTTTACAATCGTAATCAGAGTCAGAAGCTTGAGCACGAATGTTCTATAGAATTGTTGTCTACGAGCTTTCTCTAACTTGACAACGTCTAGTGAATACTTGTATTTCCACAAAGTCAGAGTGTTTTGCTTTCAGAATCTGATGACGTCACACGTCAGAGCTTTAAAGTTAGAACCTGTTACACAACAACTACACACTAGACAAAAAAACCATTAGTGTACAAAATTTTTCTCTATCAATCAACATATTGTTATCATCAAAACTAAAGTCTAGATGCAGAACCAAAACTTGTTCTCACAGTAACATAGTTGTATATATACACATAATTGTAATTTGGGTTAATAGTTTTTAATAATAACAATTCATCAATTACTTTTCATTCCCTCTCATTCCTTCCAGTAGTGTAGAAAGTTGATTTTACACTAGTTTTTTTAGACATGTTACACCTGTTGTTATTGGGTGTGAATTCAAAGAATGAGAAATGTATGAAGAATTTACACCAGTTTTAAAACGGGTGTTAAAAAATGGTATGTTACATCCTATTTTAGATAAAACGGGTGTAAATTTCAAGATATTTACATTGAATTTTAAGAAATTTGCACCCTATTTGCGGGTGTAAATTATCACATATATACATTGAATTCAAACAAATTTACACTTCTGCTCCCAGAACGGCCCAATTGCCTAAGTCCAATCCGCGAAGGGCAGAGTTTACCTTTCTGCCCTCCAACCGGGCAAGGATTACATCGCTCCTCCTCGGTACTGCTGCCCGTCACACACGACTTCATTAATCCCAGGACAGCTATGGGCAGGTGCCCAGAACTACGCCTTTGCCCGACATAACGGCTAGTTTTGGGCACCCTGCCCGACATAACGACTAGTTTTGGGCAGTTACCTATTCTTCAGGAAACGATTATTTCGCCCAGAAAATAGGGACCGTTGCCCACGCGTTGGGGGCATTATTTAAACCCTCTCACTTGAGAGGGACAGGTATCCAATATTCATCCTAAGAACGTACTTTGTACTTCCCCCTTTTTCTCTGACCCTTTCTTACTTGAGCGTTAGAGTGCCTTGCAGGTACACCCCCTTCTCTTCTACAAGCATCATCATCTTCCCTACGCGAAGGCCACGATGATCCAGTCTGATCACCTTCGATCTGTGGCGCCGTCTGTGGGAAACTAGCTTCCCCGTCTTTTGATTCAAGATCCCCTCTTTTTCACTTCGAAGACTAAAGCTCTCTTCAAACCTCTTTTGACCATCTTGGCCTCCACCAAGAATGATGTTGTCCATCAAGAATCAGCTATCACCATTATAGCTGATAACGCCGACCACATCCTCGCCGGATCTATTTTTCCGGAAACTGACCAACGGGACGGGAAGACTGCGTCCCCGACCCCCGATGAAGTGAAACCTCGGGCACAGGCTGCCGACCGTGTTTTCGAGCCTATTCCGGTTCTGTAAAATGCTGACTCCAGCACGGCTGCTCTCATAGCCTCCCTCAATAGATCAAACCTCTTGATCTTCTAGCAAGGTGAAAAGATCAACGCTCTCGAGCACGTCGTCCAGGAGCGCCTGTCCTCGGAGAAGCCTCGCAGCCCGTCTCCACGTCCTCGGTCTCCCCCTTTGAAACGGAGGCATGACAGGTCCAGAAGCCTCTCCCCGGAGAGAGGACGGTCAAGATCAGAAGAGCCCGCATCCGATCTTGCACGAAGACGACGTCGGTCTCCTCCGCAGAAGTCAAGACGTTCCCATGCGTCAAAGAAGTCCAGACCCTCAGAAAAGTACGAGCATCGCCGTTCGGGCAGGCATTCTCCACGACGAAGCAGGAGCCGTGGTCGTAGCCATTCTTTCTCCCGTTCCTTGAGCACAAGCAGTGACGACGACGTCTATGGCCCCCTCTCATAAGAGATCATGGACACCAGAATTCCTCGCAGGTTGGAAAAGGCCCCAGCTTTAGGGACCTATGACGGGACCTCCAACCCCGGCGAGCACATAAAGAACATAGAGGCAATGCTCCACTACTACAATGTGAGTGGAGCCATAAAGTGCAGATTGTTTTGAATCACCCGCAGGAAAGGGGCTATGGCTTGGTTCAAGCTCCTTCCCCGGGGATCGGTCACATCTTGGAGAGAATTGAAGACCCAGTTCGCCCGGCATTTTACGGCCTCCCGACGACATCCCAAGTCGGAGGCCACCTTAGAAGCTATCATACAGGGCAGGGACGAGTCCCTACGGGTATATATTGAACGGTTTACCAAAGAAGCCGTGGAGGTCCGTACTACGGACCATGTGAAAAAGTATCTTCTCAAGAAGGGCTTGAGACCAAAAAGCGAGTTCTGCAAGGCCGTCAGAATCGAGACTCCTCGAACATTAACTGAACTTCTCCGGAAAGCTGAAGTGTACATACAGTATGAAGAGAAGGAGGCCACATTTGAATGGACAAACGAGTGCGACCAGGCCCTGACCCACCTCAAGCAAGCCCTATCCGAGCCTCCCGTGCTATCCCGACCAGAGTGCGGGGAAACCTTGTATCTATATCTCTTCGTTACCAATGGAGCCATTAGTGCTGCACTCATTCGCGAGACAACGAACGGGAAAAAGCCCATATATTTCACCAGCAAGGCCCTGCAAGGGCCAGAAGTCAGGTACGCGCAGATAGAGAAAGTCGCCCTTGCCCTCGTTATCGCCGCGAGAAGACTCAGACATTACTTCCTGGCCCACACCATAGTATTGCACACGGACCAACCCATCAGGCAGTTGCTTCGCCGACCAGATATGGCCGACAGAATGCTCAAATGGTCTCTGGAGTTGTCAGAATTCGAAATTCAATATGAGGACAGGAAGGCCCTCAAGGGACAAGTCCTGGCCGACTTCGTGGCGGAGATGACACCTCCATCGTCCCTGCCAAGAGAAATGCAGAGATGAACCATTTACGTGGACGGGGCATCCATCCCCTCAGGTAGCGGTGCAGGTATCATCCTCGAAAACGAGGAAGGAATACTAATCGAAGTATCTCTAGTCCTATCCTTCCCTACGTCCAACAACCAAGCCGAATACGATGCCTTCCTCACGGGACTACGGCTGGCAAAGGACGTGGGCGCCAAGGAGGTGAAGATTTTCACCTATTCCCAGCTCGTAGCATCTGTTAGATGTCAAACATGCTATATATTTAGACTTGATACTTGGAATTTTTCATTACTTTCATGTCTTAATTGTGGATTTTTGTATTGAATTGTTGTTGTTCTTCATGCATTATATTTATACCGTTGGTCTTATAATTTGTGTGCTATTGTGCATGAAAGTGCACTAAAAAAATCAAATATAGAAGACACAAAGAATTGATGCAAGCTGCAAAGAAAGTGGAAAACAACAACAGGTTCGCTTTGTGAACCCTGGCGAAGTCCCCAGCGAATGTTCGCTTTGCGAACATTGACGAAGCTCTCAGCGAACAAAACAGGGGGAAAATTACCCAAAATTCGCTTTGAGAATGTTTTGACGAGTGGTTCACTTTGCCAATGAAGTGTTCGCTTTGCGAACTCACGAAAACTGCCAGGGGCGGTTTAACTTTCAGAGGAACTTAAGGTGCCATTTTCTTTCATTCGCTAGGCGAATGATTCTTTCGTAGTGCGAATGTTGCTGATCTCAAGTGTATTATAAATAGATTTTTATGTTTTCTTGGGATCATAACTTGATATTTTCATACCAAAACATACTTTTCTGAGTTCTGATCATCCAAGAGTGAATTTCCACATAGAGAAGCTGAAGTCACATCCGATCTCGATTATTCGACGCAGGTGTTCTTTCATCTCCTCTTGAAACTTGTGATACAAGCTACCATGGAAATGTGTAGCTAAACCTCTTGTGTTGAGATTAGATGTAGTTAATCTTGCTTATATGTATTTCTTTTGATCTTTTGTATATGAACAAGGTTGATGATCAATATATGATGAAGTTGTTTGTTCTTAATGATGTATTTGTGGTTTGAATCACTCAAGACATAGATTTTCCAAATCATGACCTAATATCTTCATCTCTTAAAAACCAAACTCTAGACATAGATTTGGGGTTTAATATTCGCTTTGTATTGATCTTAACAATTGTTGTTTCGATTGTTAGTGTGAGACATCATCTAACGGTCTAAACAACGATACTCACGAATTTGCTTTAGACATAAACTCATTCGAGAGGATACGCGATTGTATTGGTCGGAACTAAGTTCATATGCTTGATTAATCGGATATGTATGAAAAGGATTAGCAAAATCTAATCTTAACATGCTTTTTTAAAACTTACTACATCTTTGTTATAGTTTACTTCCTTGCTACCAAAATTGATGTTACAAAACAAAGAACAATTTGAAAACCCCTTACTTAAAACATTTCGACTATTGAACGGCAAGCATCAAAATATTGCACAATCCCTACGGATACGATAAAAACACCCCCCGAAATACTCTTTCAACAAAATGGTGCCGTTGCCAGGGATTGTTGTTTGATATTGCAAGCATTGCAATAGTTGTTTTGTTTTAAGCTTGTTAACTTTTTCTTGTGCTTGTTGATTTGTTTGGTTTAGTGTGCAGACTCCGTTTTATTCGAGGGAAGTTACCCGCAGACGAACTTCTTTTTGATCCTGAAATCAAAAGAACTGCGCTTAGGTTAAATAGCAGAACAAGGCAGAGGAGACAACTTGCCAAAGACAGACGAGAGCGAGACGAAAGTTCAACTTTGATGCAAATACCACAGTTACCGTCAACTATGGCTGCACCACCACCACCACCACCTGCTTCAAGACCTTGTACAAATAGTTCGAGACACACCATACAATTTTCGTGCAATGCTCAGAACGATCGACATTCAGAAATGAAAACTGGTATCCTCTCTCTTCTATATCAGAATCCTTTCACTGGTATGGATCACGAGGATCCTTTTACACACTTGACTAAGTTCTATGAGATTGCGGGAGCAACTGGTGCACCCGAAGCTGAAGAAGAATCACTGTTTAAGAGATTATTCCCGCATTCCCTCATTGGGAAGGCCAAGGAATGGTATCTTGATCAATCTACGGCAATCATGACGGACTGGAATGTACTTGAGGAAAAGTTTTTGGAACGATTTTTTCCACACAATCGTTTCATGGAGGCTAAGACAGCAATAAACGTTTTCACTCAAGGTGGAGATGAATCTCTCAACGAAGCTTGGGAGAGATTCAAATCCATGTTGAGAAAGTGTAAAGGGCATGGTTTCGATGAGCTTACTCAAGTTCACATTTTTAGAAACGGTCTTCAATTAGTGCATAAAACATTGTTGGATGCCACCGCGGGTGGATCCTTAATGAGCAAAAGTGTCGAAGAAGCCATTGCCATCATTGACAAAATGGCTTTAAATGACCATCAGGGGAACCATAACCGTGGCCCTTCGTAAAAGAAAGGAGGAGTGCTTGAGTTGGAAACTAATGACGCAATTCTTGCACAAAACAAACTGTTATCGCAACAAGTGGAGTTGTTGACACAACAAATGGCAAAACTCCCACAACAAATAAAAGAGATGCATGAAGTTCCCAACAAAAACCAAATAATAGCGAGTTGTGAGCTTTGTAGAGGAGATCACTCTACCGAGTATTGTCCTCCAGTAGTGGAAGAGGTAAATTATGCTGGAAACCAAAATCAAGGATACCAACCTCGACCTCCTTACCAACAAGGCAACCAAGGTTACCAACCTAGAGGTAATCAAGGTTATCAACAACCGTGGAGACCGCAAGAAGTCGGACCTTCAAATCGTCAATAATATCAAAATTACACTCTGTAATGCCCCGATTTGGTTAATCGTATTTATTTATTTCATTTATGTGAAATTTTGTGAATTGTGTGATTTATTGTGTTTCATGTTAATGCGTCATGCTTATGCATTGAGAGTTTCGTGGCATAAATGTGTCACATTTTGAACTAACAACCACTGGTGGAAGTTAGTGAGATTTTTGGTTATGTCATGTTTTGCACTTAAGTTCCACTGGTGGAAGTTATATGTTGTTTTTGGTATTTTGTTGGATTTGCTGAATTGTGTAAATTAAATGAGTTTTACCTGTTAATTGGATAATTTCTCTGATAGATAAAATAATTGCAATTGATAATATTTTCTTATTAACTTTTAATTCCTGATATATTTTGCATCGCTGTTTATGTTTTATCGCATTTTGAGAGCGTTTGGGAGATATTTGAGCAAAAGGGTAAAATAGTCTTTTGAGGGGTTAGATATTTTTATAAAAGTAGATATTTTGTTATAAAAATGGAAAAGAGAGGAATAGAGAGAAAAAGAGGAGAAAAGAGAAAGAAGAGAAAGAAAAGAGAGAAGAAGAGGAAATCGATCAAATCAAAGTTTGATCTTCGATTAATCGGGTAAGGGTAAGAAGTTCCGATTGTATTTCGATTGTATATGTATATGTATGTGTTGTTTGCATTTGTTTGGTTGAAATATATACTTTTCCTTATTGGTTGGATTGAAGAACAAATGTGTGGGAATCGATGTTCTAACGGTTCGAAGGCGCAATAGAACGCGTAAAATAGTCGAGTGATGTTTGGGTCTAATCGGAAATGTTTGTTGGTAAGATTTGAGGAGTTTTGTATTGAGTTATAGAGAATTAGAGATTTAGGGCATTAATGGTAAATTGAGTGGAAATTGATGTTTTCACGGTTGAAACTTGGTATAAATCGTGTAGTATAGTCGGGTGAGGTTAGGAATTAGTTGGAAATGCTTACTTGTATGTTTTCACATGTTTGGTTGAATTTGATGGAAAATTATAACATTTGATATGTTGAGATTTTGAGATTTGGGATCAAAACCAAAGTGTTAGAATTCATGTTTTATGGTTCCAAATCATTACTATATGTTAGGTATGAATAAATATGTGTTTATTTCATAAAACATGATTGAATGGGTTGGATTTTAGAGAAAAATTGCAGCAACCCGTAGCAGTCCGCAGGCCAAAATTCTGTTTTTGGAAAATCTTGGAAAATTCATATCTTTTGATCCGTAAGTCCGTTTTGACCCCCGTTCGAAGTGTTGGAAAGCTAATGAGATATCATTTCTATTAAAAATGGTTTGGAGGGTAAAAGATGATTTAATTAATTTGTGTTTTTGAGAAATAGTCGTGCTGTCGGATTTCTTATCGCGAAAAATGCGTGCGGTCGGTATTTTGTTTTGTATTATGCTTGATAATATATCTTTATTGGTTGTTTGGGTATGGTTTTAAGGGTGAATTTATGGTTGGGAAGTTGTTGTAAAAAAGGGATTTTTTTTCTGCATAACGCAGTGCCCGCTTAGCGCGGTCTGGAGAAATTTCGCCTCTTCGAGGCAATGAGTAGCGCGCTTAGCGCGAACTGGAACAAAAAGAAATAGTATTTATAATGTGGATTTTTGTCGATTATGGGAATTAATCGGAATTACGTGAATTACGTAAACCGGAGCTTTTGAAATTCTAGAAGCTTCAAGTGGTGAACTGGTGAGAAAACCTAATATCAATGGTAGTAAAGAATGACTAAAATGGAATTTGGGGTGGACTAATTAGATAATTAACTAATGAGGCCCACGTGAGGTATTTTCCTTAATTGTGTGTATTGTGATGAATTGATTTGACAGTTGTGGTAATACTAGTGTGTATTATGGTGCGTATGTATCTCACGTGTGATCATGAGGATCGTGAAGATGTATAATTGTTATTATACATGTGTTTTGTGTGTAATCTGTGTCATGCATTTCATGATGTGTCTGGTGGAGACAGCTAGGTGGGAATCCATGATGGGTGCCTAGTATTGTCCGAACTCCAATGTGGAGTTGTGATGGAGATAAATCATTGCTCAGTGGGAGTGTATGTGATTTGTCCGGACTCCAATGTGGAGTTGCATGGAGATACATCATTGCTAAGTGGAGTGTATGTGATTTATCTGGATTCTATTATGAATCGGGTTCAATTGAATGAACCATGTTGTGTGGTACCACTTGCATTGCATTGTGTCATTGAGTCACATTGCATTATTATGTCTTTGTTGGATTATAATTGAAAGTGACAAGTGTGTCGTGAATGTGGGCACATTATGTGTGATTGTTTGATTTCTACTCCTTAACATGTATTTTACACCGTTAATTATTGAATGTAGTTCTCACCCCTTTGTTGTTTCTTGTGTATGTGCTTCTTGGGAAGTACACACACACATATATATATATATATATATATATATATATATATATATATATATATATATATATATATCATAACTTGAGTACATGAATTTATGATATCTTGGTATGCTATATGTGTTAGCATGTGGTGTGTGGGTGAGTTGATTAATATATGTGAATTATATGTTTACATATGATTATGCAATCTTGATATAGTTGTTATTTCTCACTCTTCTGCTGGAATATGCTTTTTATGGCATAGTGCAGATTAGCAGTTGTAGAGGCGTGGAGGCAAGTGGAAGAGTTAGATCTTCATTTGGCTTAGATCTTTGGTGTCTGCTCTGATACGTAACACGGGAGTCGGGGGAAACGCTTTTGTTATTTATGTTTATATATGTGAATATATATATATATATATATATATATATATATATATATATATATATATATATATATTGGATAACTTGTACGTATATTTTGATGTTATGAAACAACTTATTTTGTAAAACAAGTCAAGTTCCGCTTTATTCCATAATTGAACTTTCCTTTTGTTGGAAAAAGTTTTCTGTTATTATTTATTCCATTTTGTGTTATGTATCAAAGTTATAAGCAGGTGGATTATGTTTTTCTCAAATGTGGCATCCTTATTTTTGTCGAAAATTTTTTTATTCACTCTGATTTAATTATGTATTATTTATCCGCTAGATGGGAATTGGGGTGTTACACACTCAACCTCCACAAGTTCCAAGTGGAAATACCAAGATGGAAGACACTCTCTCGCAATTTATGCAAATGTCAATGTCAAATCAAAAGAATACCGATGCAGCCATAAAGAATCTTGAGACGCAAGTCGGACAATTATCAAAATAATTGGCCGACCAACACAAAGGAACTTTTACGGCGAATACTCAACCAAATCCAAAAGAGCATTGTAAGGCTATTCTAACAAGAAGTGGAAGAGAGATTGACATGGGCATAGGTGAAGTTGTAGTGGAGGAGGAGGAAGTAGTTGGAAAAGAAAAAGATAGTGATGAGATTGAAGTAGAAAAAAATGTTGAGGGAGATTTAGTTGAAAATGAAATGAAAAAAAGTGAGGAAGAAGAAAAAAAAAAGAAAGAAGAAAAATTGAAAAAAACTAGGAAGGGGAAGGAACCGTTGAGTACTATTCCGATCCAACATTTGCCATATCCTCATGCTCCACAAAGAAAGATAGTGCGAGGCACTATGCTCGGTTTATGGATATTTTCAAACAATTGCAAATAAACATTCCATTTTCCGAGGCTTTGGAGCAAATGTCGAAATATGCCAAAATTTATGAAGGATATTCTCACGAAAAAGAAGAGTTATACGGATCAAGAGACTATCATGGTTGATGCTAGTTGTAGCGCTATCATTCAACGAGGAAAGAAAGTGATCCGGGACGAGTCACCTTGCCGATTACAATAGGAAACATCTATGTGGGCAACTGGTTGATTGATTTGGGCTCTAGTATCAATTTAATACCTTTGTCTATTGTGAAACGGTTGGGACAGTTGGAATTGAGAACCACTCAAATGACATTGCAACTTGCCGATAAATCCACTACCCGTCCTCACGGTGTAGCGGAAGATGTATTGGTTAAAGTGGACAAATTCTTATTTCCTATCGACTTTGTGGTGATTGAAATGGAGGAAGATGAAGACGCTCCATTGATTCTTGGAAGACCGTTTATGAAAACTGCTAGAATGGCAATTGATATGGACGACGGTCTTATGAAGGTTAGAGTCCAAGATGAGGAGGTTTGTTTCAATCTATTTGAGGCCATGAAGCACAAAAAGGACAAAGACGATTATTTTAGAATAGACGCAACGGAGAAGACAATTGAATAAGTAAAGGAGCAATTACAAGTTCCAACCCCTTTGCAAAAAGTTCTCACGAATGCTCTTCAAAGTATCAATGAAGCCGAAGAAAAAGAGATCGAAAAGTATTTGCGAGAACTAGAAGAATTGGATGAAATTCCTCCTTTGAAAGAAAGGGTGGAAATTTTGAAAAAAGAAAACAATGAGGAAATTAAGCTTGAATTGAAGTTGTTGCCGTCTCATCTTAAGTATGTTTTTCTTGATGATGAGGGGCATAAACCGGTGATAATAAGTACGGAGCTAACCACAATGAAGGAGAAGAAGTTAATGGGTGTTTTGAAGAAGAATCAAGAGGCAATGGGATGGACTCTTTCTGATCTAAAAGGAATAAGTCCCTCTTATTGTATGCATCGAATATTCATGGAAGAAGATTTCAAACCGATCGCTCAACCGCAACGCTGCTTAAATCCTACCATGAAAGAGGTGGTTAGGAAGGAAGTGGTAGAAATGTTAGATGTCAGAATGATTTATCCCATTTCTGATAGCCCATGGGTTAGTCCGGTACAAGTGGTGTCGAAAAAAGGTGGATTGACGGTTATCCAAAACGAGAAAAATGAGTTAATCCCAACGAGAACTGTAACCGGGTGGAGAATGTACATAGATTACCGTAGGCTTAACCAAACTACGAGGAAAGATCATTTCCCTCTCCCGTTTATGGATCAAATGCTTGAAAGACTTTCCGGTCAATAATTCTACTATTTTTTAGATGGTTATTTGGGTTACAACCAAATTATCGTGAACCCGGAGGAACATGAAAAAACTGCTTTTACATGCCCTTTTGGAATCTTCTCTTATAGGAGGATGTCGTTTGGGTTGTGTAATGCACCGACGAATTTTTAAAGGTGTATGCAAGCGATATTCTCAGATTTGATCGAAAAGACAATTGAGGTTTTCATGGATGATTTCTCGGTTTTTGGGCAATCGTTTGATATTTGTTTGAAAAATTTGGATGTGGTTTTGGAACTGTGCGTGGAAACCAATTTGGTACTCAATTGGGAAAAATGTAACTTCATGGTGACCAAAGGAATTGTGCTTGGCCACAAAGTTTCTTCAAAGGGCTTTGTGGTCGATCAAGCCAAGGTTGATGTTATTGAGAAATTGCCACCACCATTGAATGTAAAAGGTATAAGGAGCTTTCTAGGACATGCGGGATTTTATCGGAGGTTCATCAAGGATTTCGCGAAGATAGCAAAGCCTTTGAGCAATTTGCTCAACAAAGATAAGTCCTTTGATTTTGATGAATCTTGCATGTTCGCTTTTAATTCTTTAAAGAAAAGTTTGACTACCTCACCCCTAATCATTGCGCCCAATTGGAAAATGGATTTTGAACTCATGTGTGACGCGAGCTATTATGCGGTGGGTGGGGTTTACACGGATCACACGATGATTAAGTATTTGCTCACCAAGCCCGATTCTAAATAAAGGCTTATTCGTTGGATCCTCTTGTTACAAGAATTTGATTTGGAAATTCGTGACAAGAAAGGATCTGAGAATTTGGTGGCAGATCACTTATCCCGCCTTGTAAATGTTGAAGTGACCAAAATGGAATTAGAGGTCAAGGATGAATTTCCGGACGAAAAGTTGTATATGGTGCAAGTTAGACCATGGTTCTTCGACATGGATAATCTCAAAGTCGCCGGATTAATACCGGATGGTCTAACTCACCATCAGAAAAATAAATTTTTATCGGACGCCAATTCTTTTATTTGGGATGAACCATATTTGTTTAAGCTTGGTGTCGATAACCCTTTGAGAAGATGTGTGTCAATAGATGAAGCCACTATCATACTTTGGCATTGTCACAACTCTCCTTATGGAGGACATTTTAACAGAATAAGAATGGTAACGAAAGTCCTGTGAGACCAAGAGTTGTCTCTACAAGTCAATCTATGTTTTGATGATAACAACACGTATTTGTGAAAGAACCATTTTATGTTCTAACGTGTGTTGTGTGCAGATCATAATTATAGAAAATATCAGATCCAACAAGCACCAGCCAGATGAGCGTAATTGATAAATATGCGAAGTTACTATGTGTGACACAAGTCGCAAGAAGCAATAACGCTTCTGTATCTGATCGTGATCAGTCAGATCCAAGGATGCCGATATTGCTGATGCAATGCTCTTGTGGACGCTCTCTAAAAGTGGTCGAGATTCTGAAGATTGCGAAGCTTCTGAAGAAGAGAACCGAAGTGCTGAAGACTCTCATGACTTGAAGTTCTGAAGGCGGAAGGCTCTGAAGACCAAGTGCAGAAAGACTCTGAAGACTTATGTGTTCTGAAGATTAAGGTTCTAAAGATCAAGTATTGAAGACTCTGAAGACAAATTCCTAATGGACAAGTTCTGAAGTTTCGGAAGACTTGAAGATGTAAAGGATAACGTGCTTAAAGACAAGTACTGAAGTTCTGAAGACTGATTCCTAATGGACTTCTTCAAATAACTGAAGACTTGACGTATCAGATATCCTGTTAAGAAGACTCTACTCATGCTTCATCAATTAATCATCAAAAGCCTATGAAGTTCAGAAGTCACATGTTACCATTGTGAGTAACTATACACGGCGCCCAAGAAAGATATATCCTGTCACTTCTCCCATAGCAAAAAAGAGATGTGTCAGTAAAGCTAATTATTACACAACGTCTCTTTTCCAACAGCCAACAGTATTTCAAATGCCTATATTTCTACTGGGCTATTTAAAGGAAAGAGTTCTCGCTTCTGAATGCATCAATTCATTCCATAAAAGATGAATTGATCAAGTCATTGTGTGAAGATAGCAACAACGATGAGTTCTCGTTGTAACACTTAGAATATCAAAAGCTATCACCATTTACACATGGCCATTGTTGTTGGAGCTTAAGATCAACATTCAACACAACAACAACAAATTGGTACAGAAGCTGTTGATGAAGAAGACAACATTGAAGATCAGTCAAGTCATCATCCACCTTCTCGTCAGCGCTACATTGAAGATCTGAAGCAAGGAGTTGTTGCTCAAAGCTTGCTCACCCAACAAGACGATGAAGAAGAAGATCTACAAGATGTCAACAACTGTCAAATCTTTATACATCTGTGTAGTTTCTTAGAATAGCAAGGAGCTGCTGCTCACATCTTGCTTGAACACTTGTGTGTTCTTTTGTACTTAAACTTAGGAGTAATCTGCTTGTTAAGAAGCATCTTAGTAATCTCCTATTAACTAATTCTTGGTGAATTAGGATTCCTTGAGTGGTCAGTGTGACCGGAGACTCGAGAAGACAATGACGAGATGTCATTGTGGGAAAAGCCTAAAATAGGGTCAGTAGCGTTATATTCATTGCGATGAATCCCTGAACGTCTAGCTGTGAAAGCCTAGCAGTAGTCTTGCGAGATTGGAGCCTGTAGGTTAATTTTGTTACATTTATTAAGTTGAATCCCTAAACGGTTCATTGCATGTTAGTCACAGTGCGGTTGTACAAGTGGTTAGTCACTGACTATTGCTCGTGCATCTGTAATCGAGATTAATTATAGTGGATTAAGACATTGAGTTCAAGGCGAAATCACCTGAGGAGGGTGGACTGGATTAGCCCTTATGGTGAACCAGGATATATCATGTGTTCTTTACTCTTATGCTTAATGTATTTATTTATGTTCTATATCGAGTATCAGAACCTTACACAAGCAAGTCAAAACCTTGCAACTCTGATAAGCTTCCGATTTGCAAGTTCTGAATGTTACGTATAATGTTCAGACTCTTGTTGGTTCTCATGCTTCATGCATTGCAAGTCTGAGTGTAACTTCGTTAGTCAGAGTCTCCCAACGAACTCTGATGTTATTCTAAGTGCTTTAACGACAAGAACCCAAAAGTTGTTAAAAAGAGTAAATACACAATTCAAGCCCCCATTTCTTGTGTCTTTCTCGTACCTTCAATTGGTATCAGAGCTTCGGTTCTGTTATTGATGGATATCAAACACTTAACAGTGTCAGAAAAAATCCAGATGAGGTGCGTAGAAATACTCTGGGTGAGATTGAAATCCACTTACAATTTCTGTAACAGTTCAGAAGATGACTGTGTACAAACTTGTAATCAATCTGAGTACTTGAGCAAATCACTGATTCTGGAAGTTTTTACAGTTGTCAAACAACTAAATCTTCCTCACTTAAGTTTTAATGAAGATTGGAGAATCAGCTGATAAGATAACTTCATCAAATAAGTAGTACTATCTGTTGAATGCTTATCTTGGAAGATACGTGTGGATGAACCACGTATTTGCTCAAAGTTGAATCATCAGAAAACAAGAAGTCTTGTTTGCTGATGATCAATTTTTTATGATTTTTTGAGATGTTTTCAAGAAAAGGATTAGGTCCACCCTTGACTTTCTCGTATAGAAACTCATTCAGAACTTCTTCATGTAAAGAAGAAAGATTGTTGTTCTATGATCTTGAACTTCAGAGTGAAGTCTATTGAAGTCAGAAAATCTGAAGAATTCAAACTCTCAGAAATGATTCAACATTTGAATCTTAAATGATCTAGAAGTTAAAAGATTCAATGAAGAACTGAATATTGCTTTCAAAAAGAGCTATGCAGAAATCGAAAAGAAAATTCAGGAAGAAGAATGTCAAGGATTCATCAAATACTTGATCATTAATGATCTCTCAAGTGTGGATTGAAACAGTATAACTAAGTCCTGATGACTTGAGACTTTCTTACAAGTTAAATCAAACCTTGTTGATCAAATCATCTTCCGTTAAGCGTCTCAGAATCTCTCAGCACACAACCTCTCAAAGAAATCAGATGAATAAAGTTAAACATGAAAGGAAGTCAGAATGCAAGTGATTCCTGAAGAATCCAAGAACCCTCAGTAGTTCAATCAGAAAAGGAAAGATCAGAGTCAAGATGAAAATGTATTAAGATAAGTCAGTAAAGATTCCAAGTACCATCCTTCCTTCATTTATGACTTATTTTCATGATAACAAATCTTTTATCAAAACCTTTGGTTATGCTGTGATAACTAGAAAAGTTTTAAGAATATCCTTTAATTGTTTGCATACGCCTTTTGAAATAGTTAAAGAAAATCACATAAGTAAGATTCTCTGTATCATGTCATTCACTCTGCGTGATCACTTCCTATAACCCATAAGTACACTCCAACTAGTACTCCTATTCTAGACCTAACTCTTTCTCTCTCTCTCTTAGAGCCCCTTTACCTAACCTAGTCAGTCTAAAAAATCAGGATGTTCAATTAAATTGTAGCACATTTCTTGCAGCCATCCAAATCTCCTTAATATACTCACATTGAATGATATCTGTTCAGTCTCGAAATAGGGAAACATACTACCTTGACCAAAATATCTCTTCACCTAAGCTACTAGCTTTAAGCAGGCGTGATTATGCTCTGACAAGTTAGGATTCTCTTTAAATGTTGGAAATAGTGAAAAATCCCTTTTAATTGCATGTGCTGTTTAACGATTAATAAATAAAAACCTTGAAATTAGAAAGCGTGTCGTCTGGTTCCCTCTTAGAATTAATGACGCCATAAAGCAGTTATTGCATCCACCTAACTTTTGCTAAGAATAAAGTGCATATATATCTCTTTGATCTTCCCTAGAATAACAAATTGCTTAGTTATTCTCATCCTTTAGACTTCTCTTCTTAAGTCATTCTCAGTTATTGGTCTATCCAGTTCAAACTCCTTCACTCGTCTATTTAAAACCATAGCTATTCCGAAAGAATTCACCACTATCTCCTAGTCCTAACCTTCCTTTCATCCTCAATCTAAAATGACTCTAAGAACCTTTTATGGCAATGATGATCTCCTTGAAGTCATCAATGAAAAATGACCAAATCCAATGGATACTAATCATGATTTTCATCTTGGTATTCACTTCCAAAATTGGAATGTATGCATTCATATGCTTAGAGGTTCAATTTATCTGAACCTCTTAAAATCCTTTTGGATTAATGCCTCCGTTTGCAGTAATGGTCTGACTATCTCCTCTGACATTTATGGTCTCCCAGTCACCATCAATGCCACAAAAATCTCTAAAGCCATTGACTGTCCACTAGGAGTTGTCACTCCCAACCATGCATCCATCCGATGCACCTCTGATACTGAAATGCACTACATGTTTGATAAAGGATTTGCTTTTGAACCCACAAATCCTGAAAAACTTGTGCCAATTGCCAGAGGATGGTTCAAATTCATCTTAACTAATATTAAACCTCGCAATACAAACAAATACTTTATGTATCATGATGATAAGCTCCTCATCATGTGTCTCCTTAGGCCAACTCCTATTAATCTGTCTCAAATAATCTTTGATCATCTAAAGTAATCAATTCTTATGTCAAGATCAATGAATAAATCCTCCATTCCCTACAGAAGAGTCTTATCTGAAGTACCCTTCAGAGCTGGTATTGTGCAAGCGATTTGCAGAATTCGGTGTGGACCAGACACTGTTCTGAATAGGAATTTTTGTGAAACCTTCGACAGCGGATGGTTCTCATAAAATCAGAAGACTATCTGTCATATTTAGGCTAAGTTATTAGTGTGTAATGGTTTATTAAGATCACATGGTCATTTTTGTGTAATTACAAATTAAATTAATAAAGTATGCGTTACTTTCAATTCTTTATGCCTACTCCTATATAAGTGCACTTATAAAACATATTAGACAAAATTCTTGAAAGAAGAAAATAGGTTTTCAACACTAGAGAATGATAATACTCTCAGATATGCACTTATTACGAATCCTTGACTCCCGTCAAGAATCTATTAGAAAATCCTACGCATGATCTCTTGGTTTTTCCAAGAGTGGTAATCTGTCAGACTCTGTGCTAGTTCTAATTCCCAACCTAAGATGTCTAGGAAATGACGAACCTGATGGTTGGAGTCACGAGCTTTTAATTGACTCTCTATTCGTTGCCTACTTAAGGCACCATGTCCACTCCTCTATCCATCATTCCAAACCATCTCAGTTAGTACCTTCCTTAGTATTTTCTCCAGGATGTCCACCTCTCGTCCAAAACCTACTGAGAGTGAAATTGCTAAGTTAAGAGTCCTGAATGAATTCTCTGTGAACACCAGTTCTCTCAAGGAACTTGGTTTCACCAGAACTTCGTCCGAATTAAGATGTCAGAACTGGGTAGGTTATCTTGAGATGCTTCCAGGTCTCATTTACACAGATCTTGTTAAAAAAAATTATGGGCAAATGCTGATGTGTTTTCTAACGAATACAACCAGCACATCATTTAGTCAGCTGACTCTGGAATCCCAGTGGTAATCAAACCCTCTGTCATTACGGAAGCAATCAAGTACGATGAAAACGTTGACACCACTGAAGACTACAAGGAAAGGAAAATCTTCAATGATCTCATCTATTGTGGAAATGGTCCCTTCAACTGTGTCTCCACACTCAAAACCTCAGCTAAAGTCTGGCATAGAATAATGGAAACAAACCTTCGACCTAGAGAAGTAGGAGAACAAATGCTAACTCATTCAGATAGACTATTCATCTTCTTTATGATCTACAGAAGGAAAATAAACCTTTCTCTAACTATGTTCAATCATTTGAAAGAACAAACTATGTTGTCTAAAAACAAACCCTCTCTCAGCATTCCGTATGGAAGAGTCATATCTCGAGTCCTATAAATTCAAGATGTGATTACCAGGCTAAACCACTTAGAAGAAACCACTGAATGTTCACCCATAGATCTTACAAATCTATTTGGAAGTTCCTAAGGAGAAATAGAATTAAGTTATAAGGCTTCTGTCTTGATATGTTGTTTCCTACTCTATGTACTCTTATTAAGATTATCAAATGAAGTATCTATGTTTTGATTATCCTGAACTTTTCAAGATTAAGCTCAACCTATGCTCTCCATCTTAAAACTAGTTTATGTTGTTGCTTCTATCTGATTGTTCATAAATGAAATGCTATAATTAATCTCTACAGATGATCTAAAACCTTCAATTGGTAATCAGATAATTTCATCTAATTGTCCTTAAAATGAATATGCTATGATTAAAGATGGTTATCACTAAATGACTTGGATTGTTCTTAACTGCTCAAATGCTGGCTCTATGGTTCTATGTTGTTTAACATATCCAGAATATATAATGATGTTGAAATGCTTAACTGATGAAGGAATTACATGCTTAAATGCTCATATGCTCTAGCACTTTTTGATGATGTCAAAAAGGGGGAGAAATATAATGATTTTGATTGAGAAAAGGAAATCTGAAAGAAGAAGAAAGAAAGAATGCAGAACTCAAACAAAGCACTCATATAAAATATAAAAATGCGTTACTTCTAACGTTTGTTGTTTGATGTTATCCGAGGAACTCTAAACAAGTTCACTAGGCATTCTAAGAACAGGAACAGGTCAAGACAGAGTATACATTTCAAGATGCTTACTCAGAAGAACTGTGTAAATCAAAAGACAAAGAGTTGTCTAAAGATCCGGATTGAAGATCCAAGAATAAGTAGTTCTGATGTTTACCAGGAACCAATTAAAATGAAAACGATTTGGTATCAGACTAAATCAACAATTGGTAATTAGACTCAGTACACAAAGATTAGTATCAGACTCGTCAATCAGAACAAAGCTGTGGATTATTATTATCAAAATACCTTCATTGGTATCATTTCACCACACTAAGGAAATACCTCTCAAGTGGTATGAGAAGAAATCCTTCACTTGGTATCAAACTCAACATACTCTGGTATAAGACTCGGCACATCACGTGGTATCAGACCAGAATCAAATCATGAGTACCAGATTCAGAATCAAGCATTGATTGATCACTATAATTAAACCTTCAATTGGTATCTGATCAAAAATCAAGCCTTGATGAACCACTGAGTTGTGACAGTAACAAGGTTCTAAGATGAAGACCTGTGTTCAAAAGTCAAACTCTGAAAAAGTCATGATCTACATTGGTGATTAAAATCTTACCATCATGAATTATGATTCTGAAGATCCCAATATCTGACTTATGGAACTTAGGGGGAGATACCCAGAAGATTCAAATGATAAATCTTATAATCTTAACAAAGTCTGAAACTCGGGGGGAGTTTTCTTAAAAAACGGTGTCTGTCTCTAATGAATAGCAAGGACATGTTATCAGATAAGAACTGATCTGATTGTGCTTGAATGAATCTGCTAAAAGGTAGAAATGCTTCAGAAGTCTCTGAAGATTACAAGCTCTGATACAACTACAAAAGGAAACTGAGTTCTGAAGATCTGAAGATGGAAGTTCTGATGAACTAGTCCAGATGCTAAAGATTCTCTGTTTTCTTAAAGACAAGATAGAGAAGTAGTTCTTTTCTACTCTTTGTACCGGCAACTCAAGTTGTTATTCTGTATATCTTTGGATCATATAAGATTCTAGATGGTCACAGATAAAACTTTGAGGATAACATATTCAGGGGGAGTTGTTGTTCCAGACTCTAAATATGTTTGTTTTGGTGATTACCTTGTATAAAATGTTCAATCAAAATATTTGGTTTTGTCATCATAAAAAAGGGGGAGATTGTGAGAGCAAGAGTTATCTCTACAAGTCAATCTATGTTTTGATGATAACAACATGTATTTGTGAAAGAACCATTTTATGTTCTAACGTGTGTTGTGTGCAGATCATAATTATAGAAAATATAAGATCCAACAAGCATCAGCCAGATAAGCGTAATTGATAAATATGCGAAGTCACTATGTGTGACACAAGTCGCAAGAAACAAGAACGCTTCTGTAACTGATCGTGATCAGTCAGATCCAAGGATGCCGATATTGCTGATGCAATGCTCTTGTGGATGCTCTCTGAAAGTGGTCGAGATTCTGAAGATTACGAAGCTTCTGAAGAAGAGAACCGAAGTGCTGAAGACTCTCGTGACTTGAAGTTCTGAAGGCGAAAGGCTCTGAAGACCAAGTGCAGAAAGACTCTGAAGACTTATGTGTTCTGAAGATTAAGGTTCTGAAGATCAAGTATTGAAGACTTTGAAGACAGATTCCTAATGGACAAGTTCTGGAGTTTTAGAAGACTTGAAGATGTAAAGGATAACGTGCTTAAAGACAAGTGCTGAAGTTCTGAAGACTGATTCCTAATGAACTTCTTCAAATAACTGAAGACTTGAGGTATCAGATATCCTGTTAAGAAGACTCTACTCATGCTTCATCGATTAATCATCAGAAGCCTATGAAGTTCAGAAGTCACATGTTACAGTTGTGAGTAACTGTACACGGCGCCCAAGAAAGATATATCCGGTCACTTCTCCCATAGCAAAAAGGAGATGTGTCAGTACAGCTAATTATTACACGACGTCTCTTTTCCAACAGCCAACAGTATTTCAAACGACTATATTTCTACTAGGCTATTTAAAGGAAAGAGTTCTCGCTTCTGAATGCATCAATTCATTCCATAAAAGATAAATTGATCAAGTCATTGTGTGAAGATAGCAACAACGATGAGTTCTCGTTGTAACACTTAGAATATCAAAAGCTATCACCATTTACACATGGCCATTGTTGTTGGAGCTTAAGATCAACATTCAACACAACAACAACAAATTGGTACAGAAGCTGTTGATGAAGAAGACAACATTGAATAGTAGTCAAGTCATCAACCACCTTCTCGTCAGCGCTACATTGAAGATCTAAAGCAAGGAGTTATTGCTCAAAGCTTGCTCACCCAAGAAGACGAAGAAGAAGAAGATCTACAAGATGTCAACAACTGTCAAATCTTTATACATCTGTGTAGTTTCTTAGAATAGCAAGGAGCTGCTGCTCACATCTTGTTTGAACACTTGTGTGTTCTTTTGTACTTAAACTTAGGAGTAATCTGCTTGTTAAGAAGCATCTTAGTAATCTCCTGTTAACTAATTCTTGGTGAATTAGGATTCCTTGAGTGGTTAGTGTGACCGGAGACTCGAGAAGACAATGACGATATGTCATTGTGGGAAAAGCCTGAAATAGGGCCAGTAGCGTTATATTCATTACGATGAATCCCTGAACGTCTAGCTGTGAAAGCCTAGCAGTAGATCTTGCGATATTGGAACCTGCAGGTTAATGTTCGTTATATTCATTAAGTTGAATCCCTGAACGGTTCATTGTATGTTAGTCACAGTGCGGCTGTGCAAGTGGTTAGTCACCGGCTGTTGCCCGTGCATCTGTAATCGAGATTGATTATAGTGGATTAAGACCTTGAGTTCAAGGTGAAATCACCTGAGGAGGGTGGGCTGGATTAGCCCTTGTGCTGAACCAGGATATATCATGTGTTCTTTATTCTTATGCTTAATGTATTTATTTATGTTCTATATCGAGTATCAAAACCTTACACAAGCAAGTCAGAACCTTGCAACTCTGATACGCTTCCGCTTTGCAAGTTCTGAATGTTACGCATAATGTTCAGACTCTTGTTGGTTCTCATGCTTCATGCATTGCAAGTCTGAGTGTAACTTCGTTAGTCAGAGTCTCCCAACGAACTCTGATATTATTCTAAGTGCTTTAACGACAAGAACCCAAAAGTTGTTAAAAAGAGTAAATACACAATTCAAACCCCCCTTTCTTGTGTCTTTCTCGTACCTTCAAGTCCTTCAATCGGGCTTTTATTGGCCTTCTTTATTCAAAGATACGCATGCGCATGCACAAAGTTGTGACAAGTGTCAAAGGAGTGGTGGAATTTCAAAGCGGCATGAAATGCCTTTACAAAACATGTTGGAAATTGAAGTGTTTGATTGTTGGGGAATTGACTTTGTTGGACCTTTTCCATCATCGTTTTCCAATAAGTATATTTTGGTCACAGTTGATTACGTATCCAAATGGGTAGAGGAAATAGCATGTGCTAAAGCAGACGGAAAAACTGTGATAAAATTTTTGAAAAGAAACATTTTTTCTAGATTTGGTACTCCGCGTGTGTTGATAAGTGACGGAGGATCCCACTTTTGCAACACTCAGCTTGAAAAAGCCTTGGAGCAATATGGTGTAAAGCATAAAGTTGCAACACCATATCATCCACAGGCCAATGGGCAAGCGGAGGTATCAAACCGGGAAATTAAAAGAATTTTGGAAAAAACTGTGTCATCCTCAAGAAAGGATTAGTCAAATAAGCTAGACGATGTTTTGTGGGCTTATCGAACAACTTTTAAAGCTCTGATTGAACTCACACCTTTTAAATTGGTCTATGGTAAACACTGTCATTTACCGGTGGAGTTGGAACATAAGGCATTTTGGGCCTTGAAATTTTTGAATTTTGATCCAACTTTAAGCGGAGACAGAAGAAAGATGCAATTGCATGAATAGGAGGAATTGCGCCTCCAAGCATATGATTCCAACAAGCTGTATAAAGATCGAGTCCAAACTTACCATGACAAAAAGATACTGACCAAACAGTTTAAAGTAGGGCAGCTGGTCCTACTTTTCAATTCTCGATTAAAACTGTTCCCTGGTAAATTGAAATCTAAGTGGTCTAGTCCATTCCGGATTCGTGAAATCAAGCAATATGGGGCAATAGTCATTGAGGACACAAAGTCAAATGAGAATTGGACTGTAAATAGTCAGAGGTTGAAAATGTATCTAGGTGGTGATTTCGAGCGGAATCCCTCTGTTGTGCCGTTTTGCGATCCTTGAGGTTGCATTGGACCGTCGAGCTTAGCCGACGTTAAACAAGCGCTTGTTGGGAGGCACCTCAACATTGTAAGTATTTATTGCTTTATTTGCTATTTTAAGTGATGTTTGATGTTTAGAGTGGTTTAGGACGTGGCAGCAGTGCATAAATTTTTTGTTGCAAAACATGTCATGTTCACTGGCGTTCGCTTTGCGAACCTGGGGCGAGAATTCGCCAGCCAGTTCGCTTTACGAACCTAGCGAGATAGAGGAAGTCTGTGTGCTGCCATCTCAGTTAAAAAGGGTTTTAAATTTTTGGGTGGGCCAACACTTGGGCCCAACACCCATATCATTTTTTGAAAGTGAGAAGGAAAACCCTACTCCCACTCTTGCCTCTCTATCATTCAAACACAACACTTTCAAGAACTCAAGCTCTCACGTGCTCTATTTTCTCAAATTTCACCCAAGTTTTTCCCCTATTTCAATCACAAACTCAGGTTTGCATCTCTTTTTCTTGCTAATTTCTATTAGATATTGTTAAGGTTGTGGTTTGCATTAGAGACATTTATAAATTTAGGGTTAATTTCTGTTGTAAGGTTTAGATGCTGATGCATGTTGAATATTGATTAAGCCTTAGAATAGATATGATTTTGAGAATGATGCTCTAATGTTGGACTGTTTGGCTGCTGTGTTTTTCTGAATTTTCGTGGGTTCGCTGCTTTGTTCTCCTTGCGAACCTGGGCGAGCATTCACCAGACCTTCGCTTTGCGAATCTGGGGCGAATGTTCGCCAGCCTTCGCTTTGCAAACTCTGGAGCGAACATAACAGAATGCTGAACTTTTTTTTATTTTGGTTCAATTGTGATTTGCTTTTGGCTGCCAATTCTAATGACTGTGTTCCTATTTTTTGCTATTTACTTGTTGATGTATGCAGATGGGTCCAAAGATTAACCCCACCATGAAAAGAAAGTCTTCCACATCGCGACAAGTACCAATCCAATTTGATGACACTCGATTTAGGGGTGCCAAGCAAGCAGCGAGATATCTGACCTTAGAAAAGAGAAGCATTTTAGCAGAGAAGAGACTCAACTTAAGTGACCGAGGGAGTTATCGGTTCGTGGTTGCGCTTTTGGAAGAGAAAAAATAGGGACGGCTGATAACTCCGGTTGATAGCTATAATGTCGAGCTTGTCCAAGAATTTTATGCGAACGCCCTTCTTGATGATGGCGAGCAGTTTAGTTGGACAACATTAGTTGGGGGAAAAGTCGTGAGATTTGACCGTAGAGCCATTAATATTCCTTTTGGAAGTCCTCTGCCTTTAAGGGCTAGCGAGATTGATGATTACCATAGGGACCTACACCTTCGCCGAGATATCCAAAAAATGACCAGAGATCTTCTTAGGCCAGGTAAAACAGTTGGACTCAACCCATCTGGGGTTGCTATTAGGTACCGCAAGGAGGACATGCAACCTTTGGCCCAACTCATATTGCTTTTGGTTATAACCAATATTAAGCCAAAGTCGCATTCATCTACCATCCCGATTCCTCTTGCACACCTTGTCCACAGTATCTTGAAAAACGTGTAGATTGATGTGGCCCGAATTATTGTCGATGAGATAAGGGCAATTGTGGAGAGTGGCCTTGGTGGTATCGCCTCTCGGGAAAATGCCCCTCTCGCATTTCCTTATCTTATCATGTCTTTGTGTGCTGATGCTAGGGTTGATATTCCCACACGCTGCCATGTCACTATCCCGTCGGCTATTGATGATCGATATGTCGACAAATTCTGCAACCCAAAGGGGACAAGGGGTGAGTCATCGGGTGCTGGTGCTGAGGCTAGCAGAAGGGGTGGAGATGCTTCTGGTTCTGGATCTCAGAGTTTTTACCCTTATCAGCAGGAGATATGCCAGTACAACTGGGACTGGATGGCGGCTTCTCAGCGCGCCATGACTGATTTACATGACTCTATGTAGGTACTAAAGCTGCATATTCGTGATCCCGCCGCTGAGAGTATGATGATGTCAAGGGAGCAGTTCCTTGCACATGCTGGTTGGCCTGAGGCCAGGCCAGTATTCGAAGGGGGAGAGGATGTAGCTGGTGCTGATGATGATGCTGATGAGGTGGGTGATGGTGTTGAGGTAGAGGTATCTGGTTCAAAGGAGGAGGCAGAGGTGTATGCTTCAGAGTCCGAGGAGTGTCGCTCCCGGGATTTTCATCCAAGTACAAACGCGAAAGTGGCACCGAAACAGAGTCGCAAGCAATGTGTATTTACCCCAAGAGAGGGAAAGGAAACACTGCATAAACCTGGGGGAAAGGAAAGAGCATGGTCTTGCGACCAAGAGAACTGGGTTCGGGAGTCGGTTACGTGAGAGGAAGGTATTAGCACCCCCTCGCGTCCATCGTACCCGATGGGATCCACGCTTGCTGCTTTGATCAAAGGGTGTAAGGAAAGGGTACTGGAAAAGGAACTGCCAACTGGAGAAAAGGGAAAGGAACGAGAATGAAAAACAAATGTAGGGAAAATAAAAGAAGTGCTCGAATGGGCCCTACCCCACTGCCTACGTATCTCATCGGGAACATGAGAATCAGAGCGACGTAGTTCCCCTCAACGAGGGTCGCTTTGTTTGTGTTTTTTAGTGGAAACATCAAAGTGTGCGTTCCAGCAGTTAGGTGTTGCAGCTCGCTGTTGGGAGACTTAGGCGTTACCTGTTTATGGTGGAATGGACTTGACGAGTCCTTAAGGAATAGAATAAAGAGATGAGAGAAGAATTATTTGTTTTTGTCTTTTAAGAAAGAAGTGTTTTGATTGTTTTGTGTTTTGTAACGCACATTGTATTTAAGTCCTTCATGTAAGATCGAATGCCTCGCATATCGACCCAAGGCGGGACACACGCTAAACATTCTAAGAAAGTGAGAGAAGACCCCTCACTATCTCATTCTTACATGAAAGGCTCAAATACAATATTTGTTAGGCCTTTATTAAGTGTTTTTTATTTTGCTTTAAGATGAGAAGAAGAGAGACTCAAATGGTCGATAAAGGTAAAATCTAATGAGGGGGACTAAGACTCAAACCCTAGAGTTATCATACATGGTGATCCTAAGGTTAATGTGGTTTAAGAAATCTAATCCTAAAAGAAAGGAGAAGAAGAGAAAAAGAAACAACTTACTTCCAAGATGGAAGTTAAGTTGATCTTAAAGAGGGGTGAAGAAGAAGTTATTCAAGGAAAGCATATAAATGCTCATCATGATCACAAGTTGAATTATTAGAAGAAATAAGAGAAGATGAAAGAAAGAAGTGTATGTGGAATCATATCCACACACTTACTTACCCTTAGCACCTACATGAAAAGGTTAGTTCAAAAACTATTTACAAGAAAAGCCTAAGCAAAAGAACTTGGTCAAACAAGCAAATGGAAGGAAACAATGAAAACAGCAGCTATTACAGCCCACATGCAACAGAACAGCAGTAAATTCAGCTTTATATACCAAACAGCAAACAACAGCTCATGTTCAGCATACAAAATGGGTGTAACAAGCATTTGGCAGCACATACTACAGCATATATGTGTCCAGGCAGCAGTGGAAGATTAGAGACAACATGCATTAACAAACAATTTCAATCATGAACAACCAATATCATGCATCATGTCTTGCACATTCATCAAACAAACACGCTCACAATCACATTACAAATCATGGTGAACAATCCTTGAAATCAAACATGTTATAATGCACATTACAAAAAAATACACATTGTCAAGAATATAAGCAAGTCAAAAACAAGTATACATCTCTTGAAATGGAAAGCAAATGAACATGCGCATAGTAATTCCAGCAACATAACATCAATTAGCAATTAATAAGCTCAAAGTGTGTGCATCATGTGTTCATCACATCAATTAATCTACAATGCAAACATTATGTTCAATGATTAAAAACAAAGGCACGTGTGTCGTAAAATCAAGTTTGTACTGTGGTATGAGTTAAAATAGCTCAAAAATAATCCACCAATCATCAATGCATTGATCCATGAAGTTTAAACATGTTAAGGATGTCAAACAAGCAAGAAAATGCAAGAAAATAACATTCTGCAGCAGTGGTAACCGGTTAGCAGTTATGCTGTAACCGGTTACACAGTTCAAAATAGCCAGAAACTACGCAAAAAACAACATGTTAACCGGTTACAGCATAACTGCTAACCGGTTACACAACAACAGAGTTTAAAAACAACAGTTCCAAAAGCACTTTTCAGCAGTAAATGACTTATTCAAACCACTCCAATGATCATGTAATCACTTATGCACGAAAATAACATTCAAACACAGTATTCAAACATCATTTAGATCCAATAATAATCCATATTAAGAATCAAAATCAAGCACATGGATCCAAATCAAAAATCACCAACGATCTACATCGAATAAGTTGCAAATAAGCTAAATCAAGTATAGATTTGAGGAAAACCAACCTACAAAGCGGAGATTTGCTATGGTAATTGTTGCAAAGTGATCTTAGTGCAGAAAATGAAAGAAAACCAGAGATCCCTCAATCGATTGCCAAAGCGAGTCGAAACCGAACGAAATCGCGAAAATCCACCAAAATCCAACTTGCACCAAAATAAATGGTGAAAAACCTTTGGATTGAAGAAGAACAAGCTGAAATTCCAGAAAATCCAACCAATGCAAACCAAGAAATGAAGTTTATCTCAAGAATTAATCACTTTTCAAGGTAAAAAGTGATTATTCTTCAAGAAATAAGAGCTTTTGTGTATGGTTTTGGAAGAGAGAACTAGAAGTTGTAGCAAAGTGAAGAGAGAAATGAGAGAGAATTGAGAGTGAAATATGAGAAATTTGAGAAAATGGTTGAAGGTCCTTTGAAAATGAGTGAAGCATCTCTTAAATAGATTTTAGGTTTGGAGTAAGAGAGGTTTGGAATGAGGTTAGGGTTTGGAGCTAGGGTCGGAGTTAGTTAGACTCAACTCACCGAGTCAAGTTAGTTAACTCGGTTAGTTAAGATCAACTCGGTTGCTTGGAAAACAAGGAACCACAACTAGTGTATGGGTGTGTGACTTGGGTTGCAAGCAAGGCCTTGTGACTTGTGAACTTTCAGCATGAAACCATCATGTTCGAGCCCTCATATGACCTTTATAACTTGTTCAAATGAAAAAATGTCCAACATCAAAGTTGAAGAGGGCATGGAGATGAACAACTTTAATGTTCAACAATTTTTCATTTGAAGCCTTCTTGATGGAGAAAATTGGCTTGACATTTGGAACGCCAACTGTTCGATGAAATTATGGCCTATGGGCCTGCGCTTGCCTTGCCATGACTTGAGATTTGCCTTGATTTTGCCAAACTTTGATTGATCATAACTCCCTCAATTTTGATCCGATGGAAGAGTTCTTTATATGGATTTGAAGCTCATAATGTGAACTTTAATTGGTTTAACATGGGCATAAGGTTTGAAGCTTTTATCTTGGAGAAAGAGAGCCTCAAAGTGGGGTGCAAAATGGTCCAAACTTGCCATTTTTGGAAACCCTAAAGTTTCTATTTTTGGCAGTTTTGTGATTTCTTGATTTTTCATTATTCTTCCACCATTTCTTGATCAAATCTTGTACAATGAACATATATAACTTGAATTTCATGAATTTGACCTTAAAAAGTCAGGAGTTGACTTTTTTCACTGCACAGTTGACTTTTTTCACTGCACAGTTGACTTTTTCCCCAATTTCTTGATTATCAAACAACTGATCAATTGAACCTCTTCTGAAATGAACCAATGGCCAATATTCCATCCTTAGACACTTAATATCATGTAGAAAACATTTAGATCAAGTTTGAATCAAAATTTCATCAGGAGACCACTTGAATTCAAAACCCTAATTTTGACTGTTTTTGATAGGAGGTAATAAGTTGTCCAATTTTCTTGATGAGTTCTCATCTTCCAATGACTTGTGGGGATCAAGTGGGATGATATATGATGTAAGAGACCGTTGAGACTTGTTGAGACCCTTGGCTCTTGTTCTCTTGCTTTGGATGATCCACCTCTTTGAGAAACAACTGATCACATGCCCTTATGCAAGATGCAATGCTAAATGTTTAATGTTTTATTTTTCTATGCTTGAATGCAATGCAATGAAATGAAAGCATATGCTAAATGATATGAAAAATGAGAGGGAAAATTTTGGGGTATTACAAGGAGGACTGATTTTTTTTGTGATGATGATTTGTACTTCCTTTGAGCATCAAAGTGAAGTTTTCTTGTATTTTATTTTTTATTTCAGTTTTTATTTGATGTACTCTAACCACTTTGTGGATTATTTTGGATATTTGGATGTACTTGTACCCTTTGGCGGTACTTTTGATTTTGTAGGTGTGTTCACATGATGCGTCCGCAAGTGCACGAAAATATTGAAGTAATATAAAAGATTGTCGAACCCACAGAGACCAATGTCAACCTACCGTAATCTATCGTTGCTTTGTAAAGCTAAGGCACATGAATATTTAATTAAGAGGAAAATAGAACTAAAACTAAAAATGAACTTAGAAAATATGATAATAAAGAGAGACCGGAATATGGATTCCGCGTTCCTATAGGACTTTGTAGAATTTGGGTACTAATTACAACTATAACTTAGTTCCGTAGAATATACCGACTTAAAAACTCTGCCTCACACTCTCGCGGTATTAACTAAAGTCATGTTCCCTAATCCTAAGCTTTTTCTCTCGCTCGCCTGGTAACTAGGAAATATATTTTGAAAGCCAATAATATCCTAAACGTATTTAAAGCGCTCTCGCTGTATTTAGATATGTTGCCTAATTTCCACTATCCGGTTCGACCCCCACGCTCTCGCAGTGCCGACTCTAACCTTAATTAATTTCTCACTCTCGTGACAAAATCGTGTTAAATAACCTCTCACTCCCGTGACAAAGCTATTTAAATTAGACTTGGAAATTAAAACCAAAACATAATTTCAATCATAAGTTCGCACCTATTATTTTCTACCGAGTCCCGTCGGTAGCGACGGTCCTCATACGCCGGACTCAAAACTATTTACTCGGACATGGATAGGAAAATAAACATGCAGATATGATAATAAACTAAAATCAGAAACATGCTTTGACAATTAAATAAGAAAACGATAAAATAAATAACAATAGATAAAAACCTGGAATAAATGGATGCTTTGAATAATACACTGAAATCTCGAATACGAATCCGATTGCAGAAAATATAATGGCAGAAAATAGAATCCTAAAACTATATTGGTAATAGTCCCCCGATGTGGAGAACTATTACTTTTACATGGTAAAAGAAACTGCTTAATTCTAAACAATAAAAATCTGGCGAAGAGATAAAGAGGAGCCTCCGTGTGTAGAAAACTGCTTCCATATATAGCCTTCAGTAGTTGTCGTGAAACAGGGAGAAAAGATCTCCAGGTGGGTACATACGACCGAAAATCTATGAGGTGCTCTATTGACTGGTTGATCGTGGCTTTGTTGAGTTGTAACCATTGAGAGGCCACGTAGTTTCAAATTAATTTCTGAGAAGTTTGCTTGTGCAGGTCGTCATAGCCTTGTGATGAGGGTCACAGCTTTAAGCTTGTGACGGTCGCTATGCCAATGTGACGGTCGTCATGCTTCCTTAATGCAGAATTCTTATTCTGCTATCAAAACATCTGGTTTTCTTCTATTTTCTTCTGTTTTCTTCTTTCTTATAATTAAATCCCAAGCTACCTGAAAATATAAAATCGAGACGTAAATAAAGGTGTAGATCAAATAAAATATAAGAAATCGTAACTAAAATTCATGTAAGTCAAGTGAAAAATACGATACATTTTTTAGTTATCAAACTCCCCCATACTTAAACCTTTGACTGTCCTCAAGCAAACCTTGACTCGCGAGAAAAATAGTGTATATGGATACTCATCCTAGGCTACCAACTCTACTTCGGTTAAGTTTGTATCGATAGGTACTTGCTCACACATTAAGGATATTGTAACAACACAATTCCGCTTTTGCGGTTATCAACCTCCATCCTATACAAACCAATCCGAATTATGTCATTATACCTAAGCCTAACTCACTCATCATTCTTTTATCCCTTTTCATTCTGGTGCAATCACATTAAGCCCGTTATCCTTTCACATTCATGGTAGGATAGCCTGTTAATGACTATGATCTCATTATCATCTTTCATTTTTTTTTTTTGCCCATTGGCTTAAATATCAATAAAATAAAGAAGTTTGCACCGTTGGGCTAAATGATCGGGTGAGGATCTCCTAACTTAGAGGGAGCATTTCATTCATTTATTTTTTTCTTTCTTCTTAATTTACCTTTTAAGCCTTATTTGCATCAGCTTCCTACTTAGTGCATGCTTAGGATGGTGCTGACTGCTAAATAAACTACTTAGGGACTACTAAAGGGGTGAGAACTTAAGGCTATGGCATAACAAGTACTCAAATCGATTTCCATAATTTAGAGGCTCACGGTGTTAAAACGATACTGATCTTGCGGAATTTTCCCAAGTCTCACAATCTAACCTCAATTTCGTCTGTAACCTAAGATTTTCAAAAGAAACACTATTTTTAACTCAAAAATTTTCAAAATATTTGGTATCGCTCAAGAGAATGGGAAAATCGGTAGACAACATAAAATCAGCATAAAGACTCGACAGAACATGCACAGACGGACGAAACATTTAAAACAGAAAAAAAATTAAAATCATGCTAGAAAACAGTAAATTTAACTAGAAAGCGGTAAAATGAAAGCGGGAAATGTTCCTCCGCCACACTTAAATCAAACATTGTCCTCAATGTTTTGCTAAAAGGTGGTAGAGGAAGGATAGAACCTGTATGAATGCCATTGCGTGCTACCACGGCCAAATTCGCGCTGATTCTTCCCTTGTTGTCCCTGTCTTCGCTGGCCACTTCTACTCCGGTGTCTTGCACTACGAGTTATCTGAATTTTATTAAACTTCATTTTCTTGAAGCCGCTCATTATATTGCCTATTTCCGAAGGAAGTACCTGCAAAAATTGTTAGAAAAATATGATGCGGTGTGTGCAGGTGGAACCTGACCATGCAAAGAACAAGGAGGATGTAAGTTACGAACGGGAGATACATGCTTTCTCCCATCATACTCATCATTGGTGTCACCACCAGCAGCGACATTCGTAGGAATGTGCGTGGGCACCAACTCATCTTAAGGGATTGTCACCTAGTGATTTTTCGCCTAAATATGGCTGAGACGTGACAAGCGATACAATTCTTTATTTTCTGCAAACACAAACAATAAAAGGAAAACATTAAATTAAAAACTCGTGGGTTTCCTCCCACGCAGGGCTTTGTTTAACGTCGATAGCTCGACGGTTTGGAGTGTTAACCTTCGGTTTCCATGGCCACTTATCAAGCCATCTCACATATCCCTCACCTTTTCTTTTCTTCCTTCTGTGGGGTGGTTCATTCTTTTGAACTTGTGGTGGAGGTTCTGGATCTATCCTAAGTATTAGCTTTTCGAGTTTGGGCTTAGTTATCTCATCCACCATCTCAAAGTCTAACCTTACCCTCTTAGCACTAATGATTTCCCTAGTTTTATGGTCCTCTAATTTTCTCTTTCTATGTGTGGCCTCAAACAAAGATGCATCAGTGTGGATATTTTCTAATACCTTCACATGGGTTTTGGATTGGGAGTCTACAAACCTATGCGGGAAAGGAATCGGCGGGGTATAGGGATGAGGAACTACATTAGGTGCTTCTTTCTCTGCCTCTTTGACGACCTCCCTTTCAGGTGGTCCTAGTGAATTTTTCTCAATCTTCACTTCTTCCTCACCAGCACTCTCCTCAACCTCATTATCACTCTCCTCGGGATTCTCGATTTGTTTTTCATTAATGGTTGTTACAACATCCACATGCTCCTCAGGGAAGGTTCCTATAGGTGTCTATGAAAGCAGGGAGATTTGAGTCTCCAGTGCCTCAGTGTGAGTCGTGAGGGACTCGACTATTGTATTTATCTGCCTAAGGGTTTCATAAGTATCGAGATGTTGTTTTCTAAGCTCTTCATTCTGGAGAGTTTGTGTCTCCATAAAGTGCTCCATCATAGATTCTAACCTAGAATTAGTTGTTGTTTCAATGAAATCCTTCATTAATGCTTCGAGGTTGGAATTAACAGATTCTTGTGGTTCCTCGAAATATTGGGAATGGTGATCGTAGAGGAAATTTGGGTGTGGTTCCTCGAGATATTGGGAGTGAGTCAGTGTCGCATTGAAATCTTGCATTAATATTTCTAGGTTGGAATTATGAGATTCTTGCGATTCCTCAAAATGTTGGGATTGGTAGTTGCAGAGGTAATTTGGGTGAGAATGAGTTAGTGATACATTGAAATTCTCCATTTGTATTTCAAGGTTGGAATTATGGGATTCTTGCGATTCCTCGAAATACTGGGAGTGGTGATTGTAGAAAAAATGTGGGTGATACATAGTAATGCGTGCCTTAGTCTATACGGTGCAAGAACGGAATAACAATATTAACTGTTGGTCCCCGGCAACGGCGCCAAAAAATTGATGCGTCCGCAAGTGCACGGAAATATTGAAGTAATATAAAAGATTGTCGAACCCACAGAGACCAATGTCAACCTACCGTAATCTATCGTTGCTTTGTAAAGCTAAGGCTGATGAATATTTAATTAAGAAGAAACTAGAACTAAAACTAAAAATGAACTTAGAAAATATGATAATAAAGAGAGGCCGGAATATGGATTCCGCGTTCCTAAATGACTTTGTAGAATTCGGGTACTAATTACAACTATAACTTAGTTCCGTAGAACATACCGACTTAAAAACTCTGCCTCACGCTCTCGCGGTATTAACTAAAGTCATGTTCCCTAATCCCAAGATTTTGCTCTCGCTCGCCTGGTAACTAGGAAATATATTTTGAAAGCCAATAATATCCTAAACGTATCTAAAACGCTCTCGCTGTATTTAGATATGTTGCCTAATTTCCACTATCCGGTTCGACCCCCACGCTCTCGCAGTGCCGACTTTAACCTTAATTAATTTCTCACTCTCGTGACAAAATCGTGTTAAATAACCTCTCACTCCCGTGACAAAGCTATTTAAATTAGACTTGGAAATTAAAACCAAAACAGAATTTTAATCATAAGTTCGCACCTATTATTTTCTACCGAGTCCCGTCGATAGCGACGGTCCTCATACACCGGACTCAAAACTATTTACTCGGACATGGATAGGAAAATAAACATGCAGATATGATAATAAACTAAAATCGGAAACATGCTTTGACAATTAAATAAGAAAACGATAAAATAAATAACTAGATAAAAACCTGGAATAAATGGATGCTTTGAATAATACACTGAAATCTCGAATACGAATCCGATTGCAGAAAATATAATGGCAGAAAATAGAATCCTAAAACTATATTGGTAATATTCCCCCAATGTGGAGAACTATTACTTTTACATGGTAAAAGAAACTGCTTAATTCTAAACAATAAAAATCTGGCGAAGAGAGAAAGAGGGGCCTCCGTGTGTAGAAAACTGCTTCCATATATAGCCTTCAGTAGTTGTCGTGAAACAGGGAGAAAAGATCTCCAGGTGGGTGCATACGACCGAAAATCTATGAGATGCTCTATTGACTGGTTGATCGTGGCTTTGTTGAGTTGTAACCGTTGAGAGGCCACGTAGTTTCAAATTAATTTTTGAGAAGTTTGCTTGTGCCGGTCGTCATAGCCTTGTGACGAGGGACACAACTTTAAGCTTGTGACGGTCGCCATGCCAATGTGACGGTCGTCATGCTTCCTTAATGCAGAATCCTTATTCTGCTGTCAAAACATCTGTTTTTTTTCTTCTGTTTTCTTCTTTCTTATAATTAAATCCCAAGCTACCTGAAAATATAAAATCGAGACGTAAATTAAGGTGTAGATCAAATAAAATAGAAGAAATCGCAACTAAAATTCATGTAAGTCAAGTGAAAAATACGATACATCTTCGAGTTATCATCACACCAGTACATTATTATTATTATTATTAGTAATATGTGTTGTTTTTCAGTAAAAAAAAATTCTGTTTTTAATTTTACTAATATTTTGGTTTTAATTATTGTTATTAAGTGTTGAGTTCTTCAGTTTACGAATGCTCAGCACTTAAATTGTTGGTATGCTTTTGTGTTAATTGTTGTTATTAAGAGTTGAATTCTTCAGTTTACGAATGTTCAACTCTTAAGTTGTTTGTCGCGGTGAAAATTGGATACCATAGTTATTTGTTAACTAGGATCGCATTTTTAATGTCACCACCGGTCTTTGATTTTATCCAAGGGAAGGGAGAAAAAACCGAATACCCACAATGCAATGCAAATGCACTAAGATTCTAAGTTCGGGGGTTGGTTATACCTAGGGAAGGTGTTAGCATCCTAGATATCTGTAGTACTCTACAGGAACCTCTTGATTTTATTTTATATTATCTGTTATTTGTTTTGCTAAAGGTTTTAAGGGTAGGTGATTTATTATTTTATTCCTAAGTGTGCTCGACAAGATATCGCATCTTGTGCCTACATATCCTGTCAGGAGGGAATCAGAGCACTTGTAGTTCCTTATTATTAAGGGTACTAAATGTTTCAAGGTTTAGGAAAAGAAGATGAGTCATCATCTTAAGAAAGACCACCACAGTTTTGAAAATGTTTGAATTTTGTGGGGTATGGGATTGTATGTCCCTTTCTTTAAGATGATTAACATCTAATTCTCTTGTGTGGAGAATTAGGTGGGCTAAAGTTTGATTTAAAAAATCAAAATTGTGGGGGACTAACCTAGGAAATCTATCCTAAGTTGTCTAATAGTCTTAACTTAAGGGTGTCGATTATGAATGCAAATGATGTGCACCATGCACAACAACATAGTTATCATGCATGGGATTTTCCCTTGGATATTAATGCGATTAAATTATTGTTATTTAGGCGAGGATGCTAGCAAAGTGATGCTAGGCTTGTGTCTTGTGATCAAAAGGTCGAATGCGATGCCCGAAAGCAATCGACTTATATGGGTAAAAAACGGGCTCGACGTTGGATCGAGAGTTTTTTATGTTTTGAAAGGGTTTAGAGCAAGAACATCAAGTAACAGTAAACATGAAAGTATAAGCAACACAATATCAATCATGAATAGCATACTAAACACACAAGCGTACACTCAGGCGCAAAGGGGCGGTTATTAAGAAAAGAGTTTTGATTCTTAAGGTTTATTATCTTGAGGATTTTTGTTGAAGATTGTTAAGTAGTTTGGAAAATTAACAATTTCCTATTAGTAAAAAGCTTTAATTATTATTTTAGTTTCAAAGTTAAGTTAAAAAAAGTTAATTAAAAAAGTTATTAAAGAGTTTTCAAATTAGTTTAGAAAAGGTTTTAATTTTAGCAATTTTATAAAATAAAAGTTTTTATTATTATTTATTTTTTTAGTCTTAAAGTTATATTAAAAGGAAAAGAGTTATTAAAAGAGTTTTTATTATTAATTTGAAAAGTTTTAATTTTATTTTAAAAGTTTTATTATAAAAGGGCTCTTTAAAAGAGGTTTAACAAAAGTTTTAGCTTAAAAGGTTCTACTTATTTTAATAAAAAACAAAATTAGATTTTAATTATTATAAAAAAGATAGGTTGGATTAAAATATTTAAAGGTTTTTATCTTATTAATTAAAAAGGATTAATTTTAGTATTTTAATAAAAAAGGTTTTCATTATTTTTTAAGAAAAGTTTTACTAAGTTAAAAAAAGGGTTTTACTAAGTTGATTAAAATTTTAGGTTATATTTTAATATATAAAAGGTTATATTTGATAAAAGAGTTACATTTTAAAAGTTATTTTCTAAAATATCGCACAAAATTTATAAAAGAGTTCTATTTTTAAAAAGGGGTACGTTTGGCATAAAAGCTAAATTGTTAATGATATTATTTTAATAAAAGCCTATTTTCAAAATACTATAAGGTTATAATCATTTTATTAAGAAAATTAGTTAAAAAAGGTTATATTAAATAAAACGGAGGGATTAAGTGTTTGCGAAACAAAGGTCTATGGTGGAGCTCAACTTCCAACCGTGGGATGTGTGTGTAGTGTGATCAGACGGATAAAATGGTGAGGGTGTACGGTGATACGGTGTGCAGCGTGCATACGATTAAAACAAAAAACAACCACAACTCTCTCATTTTCCTCACGCGTTCCTCTTCTCATCCTCACTCGGAACTACTTCTCCTCCTCTCTCACTCAGAACTAGGGTTTGAAAACCCTCAAATGCCACCGCCGCCTTCGTTCTCACCCTCTATCTATCAACAAACATAAACGAAACAAAACCCCACCCCACAATCCCCAGCCCCATATCGTTCTCATTAATGGGTTAATTACATTTTACAAAGATTCAAAGCGATAAGAAAAAGAGAAACGGCGCCGACGATTGTTGATGGAGGGTCGCGGTTGAAGACGATGAGTGGATGGTTGCAACCCCAAGGTCTCCTCTCCAGATAAGTCTTCTTTCTTCTTTGTGTGTATGCGCGATTTCTGTTCTGCAACGTTTATGAATGACTTCGTGTTGTTGCTACTTGATTCGAAAACTGGGCGTGAATATTTCTCTGTGAGATTTGTTGTATGCTTCAGATGGTGTTGAACTTGTGCGTGATGATTGATACTGTGTATGTGTGGGAATTTTGGTGGTTTTGGTTTCTGCGAAATCGTGTGAATTGGTTTGTGTATGCGTATTGTTTGGGATGGAGGTTTGTGCATGTCTATCTGTCCTCTCTTGTCCTGGTATACCTCTCCTTTTATAAAGGATTTCATAATTTGAATTGAAGCACTGTTAATGATAATGAATCCTTTTTCCTTTTTGGTTTGAACTTGTCTGATTTGCTACTGAAGCTAAATGAATGTATTTCCAATTTGGTTTGAAACATGCTTGATACTGATAAAGTTGCTTCTATTTTTGGAATGATTTGTCTGATGAGGTTTGAAGAGTTTCCAATTTCAAAATGGTAATATTGGAACCTGTTTCGGAATGTATTCAAATCTGTCTAAACATGTTGGATATGTTTGTGGTTGTATTGATTTGCCTTTGATTCGTTGCCTCTTTCTATTCACCGAGTTTTGATTGTATTTTGAGGCATTCCATCGTGTGGCTTGATAACTTTCCTTTTTTAATCCAATCATGCCAGACTGTGTTTTGATGCTGCTTAATTTGTTAGGATTCTCGTTTTGGAAAGAAATTGTGTGACCAAGTGATACTCGATTCATGCTGATAAAATCTGATTTGGAACATGTCATCTTGTTTTGGAAATAATGTGATCTTGTATTGATTGTGTCTGATTCTGCTGATTATTGCTTATTGAACACCTTGGAAAACTTTCCATTTTGGATTTGCTCATTGATCGATTATGATTGTCGGATACGTTTCTTATCATTCTTGTCCTCTCCTTTTACGTACGTTTTTTATGAATTCCTAGTGTGGAATATTGCAGAGGTTAATGCTCATAAGTTGCAGCAAGGACAACATTGCCGGTACTGCTACGGGATCTTTGGGAAAGGCTAATGAGGGCAGTGCAATAGATACTTAATCTGAAGATAAGGAAAATGAAAACCATTGCTGCTAAGCAGGTTCAGAAGATTCTGCCACTGAAGGGATAAGGGCAAACAATTCGTTCAGCTGTGCATCTTTCATTTGATGGTATTGGTTCCTTGTTTCTAGTCAGGTGTTTGCACTTGTCTTTGGAATAATTAAGAATGTGGACACTGTTGTTGTGGTGAAGCAGGTTTTAGAACGGACGGTGAACACGTGTGGTGCGTGCTTGGCATAGCTTCCCCTTTCAGCTCATGTAAGTACTCAATTGTTGAAACCATGTCTTCCTGCATATTCAGTGCTGTTATGATCATTTGAGGACTTTTATTTGGTACTCGATCTCGATTTAATCATGTTTCAAGGTCGTTAACAAACTTATAGATTCTTGGTACTCTTTTCTTTCTAGTGTCCTTGTGACTTAGTTAAAACTGTTTGAACAGGCTGTGGTAGCAAGGTGTGCTGGTGCTCCGCTCCAGCATCTTATACTTAGGTGAGAACTTCAAGTATTCATCGTTCGAAACTGTGACGGCATCCTTTAGCAGTCCAATTGACAAGAGGAGCTTTTCCATCCTTAGTTCATCATCGTGCTCTTTTTTTTTTTTAATTTTTGTTTCTGAGTAATATCATCACCACATCCATGTGATTTTAATTCTGTTATTATTGTTGTGGCAGATGTAGCGATGCATTTCTCCCACTTTCCGAGCCATTCAAAAGAGACTTCTGGAGGTATTTTCCGCATTAGCTGCTGAACAAAAAGAGTAGCGTGCTTTCCAACAATAGGAACTAGCTTGATGTTGCCTCCAATAACATATCCATCCGCAACTTTTACAGCAAGGGTGGATTGACCTTTGGGACAAAATGCATCAACAATATTTCCAAAGTTAATTACAAACATTTGATTTCGATTAGTATTCCATTTTTTAATCACTCTTTGCAAAATAAGAATACTATGCCTGTAGTTGTAGTAGTAGGAATCAGCCAAGGTTTTAACATGATGACATTGGATTATGTTTTGATGTTCTTGTCTATGGTTTGATGAACTAAAAAAATGTATGATGGCCAATTTATCTCCCCAAGATGGCATAAAATGATGTGATCCAGATACTTGCAACGTTTTGATGTTGTTTACTTTCCAATAGCCATGAGACGGGTGAACAGATTAATAAAAATAGACATGTCGGGACGTATCATTACTTTTAGTCTATGCTCAGAGCGTATACGGATTAGTTAATGCCTTGCTAACACCAACCTGTTTTCAACGTAAGTGAATGGGCGAAGGATATTGGATCATCGTGGAAAAGGACATGGTTCTTAGTTGTGGTTTGGACAAAGGCTTGAATACGTATAAAAAAAAGTGAATTTAAATTGAAAACGGTTCTTTCAATGGTTAAGAAAATAAACATGAATTTTGGATTAAATTGAATAAAGGACCTATGATTTGCGATTCGGAAACGGTTTTGGTTTGTTAATATGGGTATGAGTGTGGTGAAAGGAAAGTTTGGATAGTTCACTTGCCACTTGAATGTCAAGAAATTCACTTAAATCAGGTCTTTGGTCAGAATAAATATCCTAGATACTTGACGTCCATTTGAACAAGCTTGAATCGTTGAAACGACTAGTCTCCCATCTTCAGTTTAATTGCAACTCAATCACATTACTCCCAATAAAATCTCGATCCACAAGACACTTTGACTTAATGAAAATCCAAACAAATCTTTAGTTGATGATGATCTTTCACCTAAACCAAACCTTGAGGAACCCTCGGAAAGGGGATGCAACTTGAAATTCTTCTCGCCATAAAACCCTGGGCAGTCTCCACATGACCGCGCTTAACACCAATGGAAAGAAACCTTGATCCTCTTTGGGGGATACTACTTAAGCTTTTGGGAAGTTCTGATTGAGAGAACTATTGTTATCCTCACTTGAGATTACTGTATCTGCACAAACTGGTTACCTAAAAAGAAAGAGGATCTTAGGGTCAAAAATTAGGGCGCAACACTGTTGATATGCTTTTTATTGTTTTATGTTGGTATGCTTGTGGAAGTTAATATTTCCAACTTTTGGATGTTTTGTGGAAGAAACTTATGTTGGTGTTGGTTGTGCATCAAAGAAGATTCCTCCAAGATTGGATGGCTATGATAGTACTTTAAGCATAATGTTGTGGCAAGGTACATAGTTACCTAGTTCTAGAATTTAGAATATTTGGGAACTTTGTTGTCTTTGTACAAATGAAAATTTTGTTTCTTGTTACAACTCTATTTGAGTGCTTGTGTCATTTAGGTCCAAAAATCACAAAAGTGAGAAACCTCCATGTTATACTAAATGCATTGGATTGATGATGAATGTCGTTTTAAACTTATAATTCATGTTTTATCTTGCTTGTTGTTTTGAAATTGTGGAAGCATATAAATGATCAAGGCAATGTTTGTGCACTTTGAGTATAACGACCATTCCAAAAACACTTCAAGTCACCTTATGAATGTGCGCGTATTTGAAACCTCTTTTGAGCCGAAAGGAAATTTTTGTTTGAATCATGAACCCAATTTTAACCCGTTTGAAAAGTATTTAAGCTAAGATTATGGCAATGTTGAAGTTGGGGAGAATGGTTTATTGTGAAAAGAGAAAAAGGAGTTGGTGATACAATGCATTCTAAGACAAAGAAATTGAGAAAAAAGAGAAGAAAGAAAAAGAACAAAAAGAAAAGAAAAGGAAAAGAAGAGAATGCATTGTGAAAAAAAAAGAATTAAGGATTGAACAAGATCAAAAATTTTGAAAAAGAAATGCTCTTCAAAGTCTTTACCCTTTCTTGTTTCAATGGCCGTGTACATATGTCCATTATTTTTAACCCCGGCCAAGTTACAACCGATAAAAGCCCTTAGTGATCTTTTGCTTCTATAATTTCTTGCGATCGATTAGATATTGTATGAATTGCTTAGCATTTGCTTCATTTGTCATTTGAGCGAAATTGCCCCGCGGTTGCAAACGTGTTAATTTCCTTCAATCCTTTTTCGAAGAGGAGTGTTAGAGTGACATAAGCATGATTATTTAGTTGTTTCTGGAAACATTGTCTGAGATTTGTTTTAAGAATCAAGTTCTCTTCCATTGTCGATTCTAGGATTGTGTAAGTGTGCTTTGTTACAATTGTTATTTTATTTGAGCCGTTTATCCGTTCTTGGATTGAATCAAATGCTCGAGCAAATCCTCTTGTTTTTAATGAGAGGCATACTTTACTTGAGAACAAACAAAGACTTAGTTGGGGAGAGTTGTCAGATGTCAAACATGATATATATTTAGACTTGATACTTGGCATTTTTCATTACTTTCATGTCTTAATTGTGGATTTTTGTATTGAATTGTTGTTGTTCTTCATGCATTATATTTATATCGTTGGTGCTTGCAATTTGTGTGCTATTGTGCAGGAAAATGCACTAAAAACATCAAAGATAGAAGACAAAAAGAATTGATGCAAGCTGCAAAGAAAGTGGAAAACAACAGCAGGTTCTCTTTGCGAACCCTGGCGAAGTCCCCAGCGAATGTTCGCTTTGCGAACATTGGCGAAGCTCTCAGCGAACAAAACAGGGGGAAAAGGACCCAAAATTCGCTTTGCGAATGTTTTGGCGAGTGGTTTGCTTTGCGAACTCACGAAAACTGCCAGGGGCGGTTTAACTTTCAGAGGCACTTAAGGTTCCATTTTCTTTCATTTGCTAGACGAATGATTCATTCGCAGTGCGAATGTTGCTGATCTCAAGTGTATTATAAATAGATTTTTATGTTTTCTTGGGATCATAACTTGATATTTTCACACCAAAACATACTTTTCTGAGTTTTGAATATCCAAGAGTGAATTTCCACATAGAGAAGCTGAAGTCACATCCGATCTCGATTATTCGACGGATGTTCTTTCATCTCCTCTTGAAACTTGTGAGACAAGCTACCATGGAAATGTGTAGCTAAACCTCTTGTGTTGAGATTAGAGGTAGTTAATCTTGCTTATATGTATTTCTTTTGATCTTTTGTATATGAACAAGGTTGATGATCAATATATGATGAAGTTGTTTGTTCTTAATGATGTATTTGTGGTTTGAATCACTCTAGACATAGATTTTCCAAATCATGACCTAATATCTTCATCTCTTAAAAACCAAACTCTAGACATAGATTTGGGGTTTAATATTCGCTTTGTATTGATCTTAATGGTTGTTGTTTCGATTGTTAGCGTGCGACATCATCTAACGGTCTAAACAACGATACTCACGAATTTGCTTTAGACATAAACTCATTCGAGAGGATACGCGATTGTATTGATCGGAACTAAGTTCATATGCTTGATTAATCGGATATGTATGAAAAGGATTAGCGAAATCTAATCTTGACATGCTTTTATAAAACTTACAACATCTTTGTTATAGTTTACTTCCTTGCTACCAAAATTGATGTTACAAAACAAAGAACAATTTGAAAACCCCTTACTTAAAACGTTTCGACTATTGAACGACAAGCATCAAAACATCGTACAATCCCTGCGGATACGATAAAAACACCCCCCGAAATACTGTTTCAACAGCATCCCAGGTACGGGGAGAGTTTCAAGCAAAGAACGACCAGCTAGTCGAATATTTGACACTGGTGATGGAGAGAATCACCAAGTTTGACGCGTGGGAAATCCAACACATCCCCCGTGAACAAAACATGCGGGAGAACATCTTGTCCAATCTGGCTAGCACCAGAAAGAAAGGCGGCAATAAATCCGTCGTACAAGAGATACTTGCCCGACCAAGTATCGAGAAACCCTCAGAGCTGCCCGACGTCAACGCCATCGGAGACAGTCACTGCTGGATGAATCCTGTGTACAATTACCTCACCAAAGGGGAACTACCCGAGGACAGCAAGGAGGCCAATGTGACTAAACGACGAGCCTGCTCATATGTGCTGATTGAGGGCAAGCTCTGCCAACGAGGATTTTCCATCCCCCTCCTGAAATGTGTCGAGGAGAGAAAAGTCCCCGAAATCCTCTAAGAGATCCACTAGGGCATCAACGCGCAACATTTGGGAGGGAGATCGTTGGAACGAAAAGCCCTGCGAGCAAGATACTATTGGTCGACCATGCAACATGACGCCAGAGAGCACGTCCAGAAATGTGACCGATGCCAGCGCCACGGGGACATGCACTTGGCACCCCCCAATGAGTTGAAGACTCTATCCTCGCCTTGGCCCTTCACCTGGTGGGGGATGGACATACTCGGCCCCTTTACAATAGGGTCGTATCAAAACAAATTTCTGATCGTGGTCGTCGACTACTTTACTAAGTGGATCGAAGCCGAAGCCCCGCCAAGATCACAGCTTTCAACATACTCCACTTCTACAAAAGGAACATCCTCACGAGATTTGGGGGGCCCCATGCCCTGGTGACCGACAATGGAACCCAGTTCACGGACAGAAAGTTCCAAGACTTTGTCGCCAAATTAGGCACGAAGCAGCACTTCACCTCCGTCGAGCATCCCCAGACTAACGGGCAAGCGGAGGCCGCGAACAGGGTAATCCTTCGTGGCCTAAAGCGAAGGCTGGGCGAAGCCAAAAAGAAATGGGTCGAAGAGCTACATAGCGTGCTTTGGGCCTACAGAACAATGCCACATTCCACCATCGGGGAAACCCCTTTCTGATTAGCCTACGGAACTGAGGCGGTGATACCGGTGGAGATCAGGGAACCTTCCAGATGAACAAAAGCTCCCCTTAACGAGGAGATGAACGACGAAGCCTTAAGAGAAGAGCTCGATCTGGTCGAAGAAATACGGTCAGGAGAAGCTCTCCGTGAAGCTTCGCTGAAACAACAAATAACCTTGTGCCACGACGCTAAGGTCATAAAGCGCGACTTCCCCGTTGGCAGCTTGGTCCTACGCAGGAACCAGAAGGATTCGCGCGAAGGAAAGCTGGCCGCGAACTGGGAAGGACCCTATAGGGTCAAGTCCAAAATGGGCATCAGAGCCTACTACTTAGAAACTCTGAACGGAGAACCATTTGCTCGACCATAGGACACTGAAAAGCTCAAACAATACTACAGTTAGAACCAACTATGAGGTCGGACTAACTGCCGACGAGATCTCCCCTAAACAGAGAGACGACTCGGCCACATGATCGTGCCCCAGTGTAACCACGATCCATTTTACAACGTCGGCCAATTTCTGCTTATGGGATGAGCAGACTCTGCGTATAACGGGGATACCTCAATCGAGCTCCGTCGTTGCCACACTAATTAGGAAGGACACCCAGCTCGCGATGGGAACCGTCCAAGCCTATGAGATTAGTACCTCAACCGAGATCCTAGTCTCATCACGGGCGAAACCACTTCCCCGGCCGTTCGACCAGTCCCCCTCACTGTCAAACACATCTACGTCAAACAATTCTCTAAATCATAAAACAAATAAGTGATCCCCGTTGCGGGCACAAAAGCTTATCGAGCAACAGTGAAACACTTAGAAAAATAAACAATGAAAGCCCTACATACAAAACTGGCCGTACTGACCAGACACATACATAAATAAGTTAAAGTGACCACGAGGGCCACAAGCTGTGCATGTTACAAAACAAGGGGGGCGTGCCCCCAAAGAAAATAAGATACATCAAAAAACATGGCACGCAGGCCGGATAAATTACAACAAGATAAAAAGAAATCATTCCTCCATCCGCTCCATCTGATCCTGGACAAACTCTGACTGCTCGGGGATAGGCTGCGGCGACTGGGTTTCCTCGGGACGGGCGTGCTCAACACCAAGGTTGAGAAACTCGGGGACTACTATCTTGCCATTCTCCACACGGCCGAGAAAGTTGGTACCCTCGTTAGAGATTTGGACGTCGGAGTTCACCAGCCTGAGCTCGGCCACAACATTCTCGAACGATTCCTCCCCAATGGAAAACACGTCCTCTTCCACCCGAAGCATACGAGCAACTATCTCCGCCCTGGTCTTCAACGCCTTTACGTCCTCAGGCTCATCCTCAGTTGGAGCACCTACGGATCTTAGCTGCTCGATCAGATCCCCGTCGACTTTCTTCTCATGAGCAGTCAAAGTCTCGTTCTCCCCCCTTAAACAGACAGCTTCCTCGTCAGATTTCTTCCTCATAGCAGAAGCAGCATTGGCCTCCTCCTTGGCCTTTTTGAATTTCTCCTCCAAAGAAGTTATCGTCGCCTGTGCCCTCTTTAGCTCAAGTTCGGAGGAGATGTCACCCTCCGCACACACCGCCGCCATCTCCAAAACACGGACCACCGCAGAGGCATCTTGTGCCAATAATGCCCGCTTACCCGGACGATCCATGCCTTCCAACTTGAGAGATTATGTCCGGGGAACCACCAAAGACGTCCCTTCGAAGTATGTTCTGTCATGGAGGCAAGGAGGAAGCTCGAACTTGCATTTTTCAGCCACCCGGCTAAGGTCCACCAGCTTGTTGGCCCTGGTCCGCTTGAACCATGAAGCCAAAGGCGCTGGGGACCCCTGAGCGGAGGCAGGAACGGGCGAGGAGCTCCCCGTCTGTGGCGGAGGAGGAGGTACCCGCTGAGGAAATCGAGACTTTGAAGTGACCGCACCAGGCTTGTTCCCCGCAACAACATTTTTCACCATTCTTTTGTGGGCAGAGGGCATCTCACCTGCAAAACACAATAAACATATTAGATGAGGACGAAGAAAACACAATTCGGGCAAGTTAAAATAACTAAAACTACCGAGCAGCTTATAGGCGTCCGCAGGAGTCTTGCACTCCAAAATCGCCTTTGTGTTGATGTAACGGTACTCCACCCGTTGGCTACCGTCTTCCTCGAAAATTGGGTCACCCTTCTTCGTCCAGCATTCAGCAAGCCGGAAAGAATTAACATAGTTCACCAGCTTATCGTAGTAGGCCAGACCCTGCCCGTCCAGCATGTTCGGCTGAGCAACGTAACCGTTGGGCTCCTTAGAAAAATGGCTAGCACTCTAGTGAAAGGGAAACTTGAACTCTCTGTCCCCGATCAGCTTCCCGTTCTCATCGCGCATGTCATTACCATTCTCGTCAAGGGACACTGCCCAAACATACGTGCTATCTTGGGCTCGCCCCGACACAGGTTCAATAATGTAAAACCTTTCCTTGAATGTCCGGATAGACTCTGAGAAAGGCTTAAACAACTTCCAGGGTTGCTTCAATGACACCCAGTCATATCTCCTCCCCGTGACCTACCTCTGAAGATGGAAAATGGTGAAGAATAAAGGCAGCATAACTCCTACCTTCAGAAACTCATAGGTCAGCTCGAAGGCGTGAATGAACACCAACGAGTTGGGGTGCAATTGTGATGGGGCCAGGTCCAGGTGTACGAAAACAGACTGCTGGAAGTCAGTGAAGGGCAGCCTCAACCCCAGTTCCTTAAAGGCATACTCGTATATAGAGAATCTTTCCCCGAAGTCTGTACATATCCGATCGTTTTGGGAGGGGAAATTCACCTTTCATTCCCCCTCTGTCCAACATCCGTGAAAACGTCCCCGGTGAAAGTCGCAAAGATAGATTCGTGCTCGGCAGGCTCAGTCACCGACCACTCCTCAGCAGAATTCTCCTCGAGCTCCTCCCCGACTTTGCTGGGGACGGTTGAAGCTTCCGTGCTACTGCTCTCCAAGGAGCTATCTTCAGAAGAATCTATTAAAATTTCTCCGTCGGGCCCTGTCGCCATCACCTGAAAAGAAGAAGACAAAAGTGAATTCGATGCAAAATCAAATCCACCCTTCCACCGCTAGTCAAGTGAAAGGGCGCGCAAAGGGTTGAGGATGGCGTCCTCGGCCTAAACCTAAATTAAACAAAAATGCAAGAGTCTCCCACGAGGAGGCGCTCGGGGTAAAATCCCTCACACAACGAGGAGCTTCCTCGAGTCACTTCCTAGTTTCCGTTTGAAGCTTCACAAGAAACTTCAAACGTTCACCGAAAACTTCAAACGTCCACCGGAAACTTCGTCAGAGTACCGAAAACTGAGTAGCCACGACGGTTACTTATGCGTCATCATCGCAAGACGCCAGAAACCGCCTTACTCTTAGTTCTCTGAAGGGGTCTGACGGCCACGTCAGCAGTAGAGGATGGCTCAGCCACCGTCTGCCACCAACAACCGCTAGGAAAACGCCACTATATCTCCTAAATCTAACCTAACCGCATGCATTCTAAAATGAAAATGAAAAAGCTGGAAGAAAACAAGGAGTGGGATGACTTACGTGGTCGGAGAAGTTGACGGAAAGTGCTCGAAGCTTTTAAGGTGGCTGCGGCGGCGGACGACGACGGCGACGAGCTAAGTTCTCTGAGGAAGACGAAGAAGAAGAGAGAGAAACGAAAGTGTAAAATGATCAGACTCTCTCTCCTTTTATACTGCTGGAGAGCACGTGCAGAGGCACGCCCGGGTAGGTCATAATGGCTACAGACTAGCCATCATTACCTAGTTACTGCAACACAGGGCTCGAGGCACACGTGACGCCCCAACGTTTCAATTCCTCCTAACCATTGGTATCTCCGTACGATGGACAAACCAGACGCGGTTACGAGCCTTACGAACACCAGGGCCCACGGGCACCACGAGACAACTCCCTCCGTTACCAAACAACGACTCCGTTACAGTTCCCCGGAGCAACGGGCTATCCTTAAGTCATCACTCCCATGCTCGGGAGCAACGACTTGGGGGGTTCCTGTTCTGGACTGGACCAATGGCTAGGCATGGCCCAATCCACTTCTGCTCCTAGAACGGCCCAATTCCCTAAGCCCAATCCGCGAAGGGCAGAGTTTACCTTTCTGCCCTCCAACCGGGCAAGGATTACATCGCTCCTCCCCAGTACTGTTTCCCGTCACGCACGACTTCATTAATCCCAGGACAGCTATGGGCAGGTGCCCGAAACTACGTCTTTGCCCGACATAACGGCTAGTTTTGGGCACCCTGTCCGACATAACAGCTAGTTTTGGGCAGTTACCTCTTCTTCGGGAAACGAGTATTTCGCTCCGAAAATATGGACCGTTGGCCACGCGCTGGGGGCATTATATAAACCCCCTCACTTGAGAGGGTCAAGTATCCAATATTCATCCTAAGAACGTACTTTGTACTTGCCCCTTTTTCTAGCGTCGGAGTGCCTTGCAGGTACACCCCCCTCATCTCCTACAAGCATTACCATCTGTCCTACGCGAAGGCCACGATGATCCAGTCTGATCACCTCTGATCAATTTTACACTAGTTTTTTTAGACATGTTACACCTGTTGTTATTGGGTGTGAATTCAAAGGATGAGAAATGTATGAAGAATTTACACCAGTTTTAAAACGGGTGTTAAAAAATGGTATGTTACATCCTATTTTAGATAAAACGGATGTAAATTTCAAGATATTTACATTGAATTTTAAGAAATTTGCACCCTATTTGCGGGTGTAAATTATCACATATATACATTGAATTCAAACAAATGTACACCCTATTTTAGATATAACTGCTGTAAAATATTTGATAATTATATTGAATTTTAACATATTTACACCCTATTTTAGATGTAATGGGTGTAAAATATTTGATAATTACATTGAATTTCAACGAATTTATATCTTATATTAGATATAATGGAAGTAAAATATCTTAATTTCTTTTATAGTATTTTTTTTTTTGAAAATTTATTAAACCAATTATTTTTATATATTCATGGACATCGATAAACCAAAAAACTAATAAAAAAAAAACAGTTTCTAGCATCTTCATGTATCTCGTACTAACAAGTCATGCATAAAAAAAATATATTTATAGGTAAAAAAAAAACATCAATCACTTTCTTCATATAATTTGTACCAACAAAACATTTATTGAACAAAAAAATATATCTATATGTAAGTTTATTTCAATCCCTTTCGTTTTGTCATTATTTCTTTATTTTCTTGGTTCAATTTTGGCCGGTTTGGTGGAAAGTAATATCACATATCAAAAAATTCAAATAGTTTGTTAAATAGAAAAAAAAAAATTAAAAATACAATATGATATTTATGAGCACCATAAAGACACATTAGGCAGAACCATTTAATACTGAAAATTAATTCATTAAGGTCTCTCGTATCAATATAAACTGAGAGTTCAGTTTTTTCATGATAAGTCTAGTGAGAATGAACTTTCTTAAGAACATCAATCATTTTTAGATAATCTTCAAAAGCAACAATTTTTTATGACCATTTCTTAATACACCATCCAAATTTTTTATATACCACGTGAAATTTCGTTTTTGCCCCCTGATTCCGGGACGCACTATTTTTTTTAAAAATCGTTGATGTGTTCTGGATGTGCACATCCGAAAACATAGTATAGCTTTAAATTCCGGAACTGCAGATCCAAAAAATAGCATAACTTTATTATTATTTTTTTTTAAATCGATTTTGTCGGTTGGTCGCTTACATTAATATATCATCGCAAGTTAATATACATTCGAATGAGAGGAGCGAGAAGGGATTAGGTTTCTCGCCCATAGAAAATTTTGTTCTTTGTATCTTTTCAATAGAAAACTTTGTTCTTCGTATCTCTCCAGTGTAACCACTGCTCCTGTTATCTTTCTTTGTTGATCGTCCAACACTACAGATGGACTCAATATATTTCAGAGATAAACCCTTTTCGTTATTGAAAATAAGTAATGTGGCTGGTGCACCAGTAGCAGTAATGCCATCAGAAGTTATGACAAACTCTAGGGTTGGAGTCTCTCTGTCAATATAATGGTTGTCTTCGGCATTCTGATAAAGTTAACAACAGATTTACGGTCATGAATATAAACAACTATCATTTAAATCATGAATGCATCATGAAAGGTTAAATGTACTTGAATAAGCTCCATGAGAAAATGAACATCTTTAGAATAAAGTTCAGCGGAGAGATTCTTGATAGCGTGATGAAGATCTTGAGTCAATGGATTAGGTTTCCCGCCAATAGAAAACTTTGTTCTTCGTATCTCCTATTACCACTTGCAGAACCAGAATCAGAATTTTCTACTTCACTTATGTAGTATCGAGCGCGGAAAGCTGGCAAGTGTACATAATAAGCAGGAGAAACTGTATCATTAATATACAAGTTATAATATATACATATACATCAATGGACATCAGCAAGTGTGCATAATAAGCTATCAAGTGGGCATAATAAGTATAATAAACAAGTTCTAATATATACATATACATCAATATACATCAGTATGTATCATTTAGAAAAACCAACGCGAACCTGTAAAATATAATCCTTTTAGGCTTAAACCCGGTTGATTTATAGAAAGCCACACGCCACTCCCTGAATTATCCTATCATGAGGAATACACAAATCTAACAAAATTATCTTATCATTCCAGCGGACCGATTTTCCTTCTAAGGATCCACTGTTATTTTAAAGAGATCTTGAATTATCTCATCGCAATGAACCTGAGCAGAAACAATTCCTCTGTATCTTGTGACCTAAAGTCAGTCCATTGGTTCTGCAAGTGGTAATAGGAGTACCACCAACTTTATGTCGACTCTGGTAATAGAAGTAATGTTTTACTGTTGATCGTTATTCTTTTAAAATACATATTATTATTATTTTTTAAAATAAATATACCTTTTTAAGTATCAGCCATTTTTCCGGATGTACACATCTAGAAAACACGTAATTGTCATTCCGGATTTGCACATCCGGAACAAGGCAACGTTTTTTAAAAAAAACGGTGCGTCCGGATGTGCACATCCGAAACTGGGGGGCAAAAAAATAATTTCACGTGATATATAAAAAACTTGGATGGTATATTAAAAAATGGTCTTTTTTATTACATAAAGAAACTTTGGTTACTGCTCATACCTATATATTGCACATGTATCAAGTAAACTTTAATAAAATTTAAATATTGGAATATTTAATCGACTAATTCTATTAAGTTACACATACATATTTTATAAACATTTCTTTAGACCTCTCGGAGCGGAGCTCCAATTGCATTTGTTTTTAAAATAGAGTGTTTATTGTTACACATTAAAACTTAAAACGTTATTTACAAAGTTGCCACAAAATTTTTAACTTACATTCGTTTTTAATATAACGGATTTAAATTTTCAAATTATATTTTTCTTTTTAAATTAGTGTTCTCGCACTTAAAATGCCTCATGCACTAACAATATATTCAAGTAGAATTTTATTTATAGTCAAATAATTTTGTCATATTTCATATATCAACTAAAAATAAGAATAATAAATAAAATATTTAATTAAATTGAAAATATTAACAAAAATAAAATGATAAAAAAAATGAAGAAAGAAAACCGCAATTGTGATTCATCATCGATTACTATTTTATATCTCTATATTTTATATCTAATACTTACAATTAAGTATTAGATTCTTAGATTAATATATATAGATATAGAATAATTGAAGCTAAAATAGACTATTAATATTGATTTTATCCATCAATTAGAACGAAAAATTAAAATAAAGAACAAATTAAAAACAAACATAAATGAAAGAGGAAATTCACTTAAGAAGAAATTAAAAAATTTCAACCAAGATTAGAGAAAAAATAAAATAAAATAAAATGATACACACACGTAGTGCATGTTACCTTTCTAGTGTTACATTTTCATGTTTAGATCATTTATATTGTTCTTCCTTACTCGAAATATTTATTCTAAAAATATTAAATTCACACTCATCCCAATGAGACTGTGTTTGAATCAAAGACAAATAGTTTCACATGATCAATTTGATAAAATGCTATTCCTATACCTTTTTCTTACATCAAATATATACATCATGTTTTTTTCAAATTAAAAAATATATTTTTTATCAAATAGTGTGTGAACAGTGAACAATGTGAACAATTATTTTAAAATAGTAAAATAAAATTGATTAATGAAATGTAAAAAGTTGGTTAATAAACGTCCAGATATTAAAAATTATTTTTAGTAGTGAACTAAAGTTAGTTAATAAAAAATAAAAAGTTGATTAATAAATATATGAAGTTGGTTAATAAAAATTTAGATATTAAAAATAACTTTTAGCAACAAATAAAGTACATTAATAAAATATAAAAGTTTGGTTAAATAATGTTATAAAATTGGTTAATCACACAATTTTATAACAATATCATTTAATTTAAAAATAAAATATTAAAATAATAGTATTTTATATTTTTAAAAAAATATATATATTATTATAATATAATATTTCACTGTTCACCGTAATAGTGAATGGTGAAATACGGTGTAGGTATATGATATTGATGTAGGAATAACAATTTTTTCAAATGGAAAATATGAATATTAGACTTGAAGGAGACAACATATTATAGAATTACCTGTTGGAATATTTTAATAATTTAGTAATTATTAATATTCCAATAATTATATGGCTAAATATATTTATTTAATTATATTAGCTATTTTATAAATAAAGTGCCTTAAATAAATTATGTGATAAATAATGTTAAAAGGTTATTTAGATTTTATTTAAGAATTATTTAATTAATTAATTAATTAATTAATTAATTGGTATGAGCTCAAATATGAGTGAATGTCAGGATGACCATTTAGAAATAATGAGAACCCTAATTGGCCATCACACTATATATAGGCTATGGTCTCTAATATACCGTACACAAGTCAATAATCTCTTCTCCCATCTGAAGAGAATTTGAGGCATACGGAGTACCGGTTGAGGAAGAAGCCATCATCTTCTAGGTTTTAGGGTTACCGTCAAAGTGATTTTTCTCTATAGATCCAGGTATTCCTAAAATCAATTTATCGATCCTTTATCATTATATATGCTTGATTTCCGCATTTTGTTGAGCATGTATATTCGATTGACTGTTAATGATTTAATTCTAACAAATGGTATTAGAGCCTTCTTTATCGTGTTTTTTTTAAGGCTAAATTAAAATTGCAAATTTCTGCAATATATTTTTAATCCGTTGAGATTTTTAATTGTTTCCAAAACTACAGTCTATATCGTTTTTTTTTTGTGATGAAACTATCTCTGTTAACGATGAAGGGATTTTGTTAAAGGCATCGATTAGACTACATATAATACCAATCCTATTTCAATCGTACAGAATTATGTACTCTAATTTTAATTCCGGTTCAATTATAGGTAATATAATTTATAATGCATAATTATATGATATGATTATGTTTTTTCTTTGTTACGTGGAACCAGTGCGACGTGATGATATTGTAGGTTAAAATTGGATTTGTGGTTCCATTGATGATATGTATGGTTATGTTTTCAAAATCCATTTTTTATAAATTTCTAATTGCAGAATAACTCATTAGTTTACTACCTGTGTCAATTTAATTTCTAATTATAATGACATACTTTATAGTTATATTTGCAGCAAGGTAAGGATAATTTGTTTTCAGTACCGGTGAGTGTCGCCGACATGAACACTAAAAATAAGTGTCGGCATGAATTTTTTATCATTGTTCTCTTTTGTTTAAACTAACAGTAACACTACTAAAATAAGGGTTTATGGTTTGTTTGTGGTTTAATTATTTGGCTATTTTTTATGGTTAATTATATAATTTTTTTTTTCTTATATCTTTATTCCATAGGATTAAGCACAATTAAATTGTGTGTTTGTTTTTAAAATTTCCTTTTTTTTCTCTCGAGTACAATCGATTATTATACTGATATGTACATGATATAAACACAATCAGGTAAACGTATAATTTTTTAACATTACATTTGCAGGTAATGTTTATGTGGATTTTAAAGACCTTCTCATTTAATTTATTAAATTAAAATTATCTAATAATATTGATTGGGTTAGTTGAAACAACAAGTTGCAAAAGTAACATCTGTTATTTAAATTTGATTCAATTAAAATTATAAAAGATGTAATGTGTAATTTTTCATGCGAACTGTTATAGTAGGCCAAAAGGGAGACACAGTTTGGCCAAAATTTGCATACTTGTGATGGTAAATATGTAGTAATTATTGAGTTTATCCATGTGGCTAATGATTGATGTCAATGGCATCCATTGTCTGACTGGACTTATTACTAATATTTGATCATTGCGTGAGAGTACCGCTTACAGTTAATTCTTGCAATCAAAGATTGGGAATTGATGGTGTTCTTGGTATCTTGTTCAGGTCTTATTTAATTTGCATATAAACAATATTGTGCATGTCTATTTGACATGCCTACTAAGGTTGTATGCTTGCTGTTCTTTTCAATCGATCCAGTTGTCGCTGTTACCGCTCCAAAATGTTACTACTCAGATGAACTCAATCCCTATGGTGAGTGAGATGAATTTCAAGTCTTAGAAAGAATATGTTGAGATCATTCTTGGATGTAGGACTTAGACTTATCCCTAAGGGAAGAGCGTTCCACAACAATTGTAGAGAACTTAAAAGAAACTAAAATTAAAAAAAAATGGGACCGATCTAATCGGATGTGCCTCGTGATAATCAAAAGATCCATACTTGAAATGATTAGGAGTTTTATTGCGGAGAGAGAAAGTGCCAAGAGGTTCCTAAAAAATTGTGGAGAAACTCTTTGCTAAAAATGATAAGGCTGCGGGAAATTTTCTAAAAATTAGAAGGGTAATTTTTTCTCTTTTTGTTTGTTCTGAAATTACTTCAGTCATTTTTTGTACCTAAGGATACTTTATGGGTAGATTTTGATGCTACTATTCACATTAGTATGTCTGTGCAAGCATTGTCTGTGGAGTCGTCCGCCAAGTGATGCTGAAAGATTCATCTATGCGGGCGATGGCAATAAAGTTGCAGTAAAGGCTATAGGGACTTTTAGATTATTATTAAAGACTGGTTTTCATTTGGATTTGATTGAGACTTTTGTTGCACCATCTATTAGACGGAATTTAATTTCTATTTCTATTTTGGACAAATCAGGTTATACTTGTTCATTTGGAAATAATAAATTTAGCCTCTCATATGATTCAAATGTTGTTGGTTACGGTTCTTTGAATGATAATCTTGATATTGAATGTCCTTATGACAAAGTAATGCAAATAGAGTCACATGGTACAAAACAAAAATTATATGAGAATTCCGCCACTTTATGGCATAAGCGATTAGGACATATATCTAAACAAAGAATTCAAAGGCTTATGTCGGACGGTATTCTTAGATCCTTTGATTTGTCAGACTTTCAAGTCTGCATTCAGTGTATCAAGGGTAAGCAGACAAACAAGAGGAATTTCCATGCTGAAAGAGCTAAGGATGTCTTAGAACTAATTCATACCGATATATGTGGTCCTTTCTCTACAGGTTCTTGGAATGGACAACGGTATTTTATTACGTTCATAGACGATTACTCGAGGTATGGTTACTTGTATTTGATTCATGAGAAATCTCAATCTTTGGACATGTTCAAGTCATTCAAAGCTGAAGTCGAACTTCAACTTGGAAAGAAAATAAAAGCTGTCAAATCTGACTGTGGTGGTGAATACTATGGTCGGTATGATGGATCAGGGGAACAACGTCCAGGGCCCTTCGCGCTTTTCCTCGATGAGTGTGGAATTGTTCTGCAATACACAATGCCGGGAAAACCCAGCATGAATGGAGTTGCAGAATGACGAAACCGGACTCTTAAGGACATGGTAAGAAGTATGATTAGTCATTCTTCTCTTCCAGAGTCATTTTGGGGAGAAGCATTAAAGACCGCAGTTTATATCCTTAATAGAGTACCTAGAAAAGTAGTAGCTAAGACCCCTTATGAGCTCTAGACTGGGAAAAAGCCCAACATTAGACACTTGCACATTTGGGGATGTCCAGCAGAAGCGAGGTCTTATAGGCCTCATGAAGGTAAGATGGATGCAAGGACAGTTAGCTGTTACTTTATTGGATACGCTGAATGCTCTTACTGATACAAGTTTTACAATCCCATCACTAGAACAATTTTTGAAACAGGAAATGCAAGATTCCTTGAGGATGTGTAGAGTTTAGAGGATAAGGAAGCATAAAGAGTGTTGCCTTTGATGAAGAAACTGTTTCTCACAATGATCAAGTCTTTGTACCTATCTTTGTTCCAGAAACAGATCCTGAAATAAACAATGATGTTATTCCTAACAACCCTCAAGAACAAGACAACACTGAGTTTCTTCCTCAAGCACCACATATAGTTCAAACTCAACAACCTCAAGAGCCACTATTAAGAAGATCCACTAGAGAGAGGAAGAGTGCAATTTCAGATGATTATGTTGTATTTCTTTAGGAACGTGAGGATGGCATTGGTTTGACTGAGGAAGATCCTATCAACTTTAGTTAAGCTATGCGGAGTCCAAACTCTCTTAAGTGGGTTGATGCCATGAAGAATGAGATGAAGTCGATGGCTAACAATGATGTTTGGGATCTCGTTCAATTACCTGAAGGAAAGAAACCCATAGGTTGTAAATGGATATTTAAAACCAAAAGGGATTCAAAGGGTAACATTGAGAGATATAAAGCCCGCCTTATCGCAAAAGGCTTTACTCAAAAGAAAGGAATTGATTATAAAGAGACTTTCTCTCCAGTTTCTTCGAAGGACTCTCTTAGGATCATGATGGCATTAGTAGCTCATTTTGATTTAGAGTTGCATCAGATGGATGTAAAGATTGCGTTTCTAAATGGAAACATTGAAGAGACAATATATATGGTGCAACTAGAAAACTTTGTGTCAGGAGACCCAAAGTCTATGGTTTGCAAACTCAAGAAATCCATCTATGGCCTTAAACAGGCTTCCTGTCAATGGTATTACAAATTTCATCAAGTAATATCCTCATTTGGTTTTGAGGCTAATCCGGTTGATAATTGTGTATACCAAAAGTTCAGTGGGAGTAAATTTGTTTTCTTGGTACTATACGTAGATGATATCCTTTTGTCAAGAAACAATATAGGCTTATTGCACGAAACCAAGAGATTTCTCGCAGATAAATTTGAGATGAAAGATCTTGGGGACGCCTCCTTTGTCTTAGGAATTCAAATACTTAGAGACCGTTCTCGAGGTGTTTTAGGATTGTCACAAAGGAGCTATATTGATACAGTTCTGGATAGATTCTCCATGAAAGATAGTAAACCAGGAGACACACCCGTTGCTAAAGGAGACAAGTTTTGTCTAAAACAGTGCCCCACTATGGATCTTGAAAAGGAAGAGATGCATAATATTCCATATGCTTCAGTTGTGGAAAGTCTTATGTATGCTCAAGTTTGCACCCGTTCCGACTTAGCATTTATTGTAGCAGTTCTTGGCAGATATCTAAGCAATCCTGGTATGCATCACTGGATAGCAGTAAAGCGTGTAATGCGCTACCTGAAGAGAACAAGAGACTTCGTGCTCACTTATCAGAAGTTAGATAACTTGGAGATCATTGGGTATTCTGACTCAGATTTTGCGGGATGCCCGGATAGCAAACGTTCCACATCTAGTTACATCTTTCTCTTGGCTGGAGGAGCCGTCTCCTGGAAGTCTTCCAAATAGACTTTAGTGTCTCCCTCCACCATGGCAGCAGAGTTTGTGGATTGCTTTGAGGCATCAAATCATGCTATTTGGTTGCGGAACTTTGTCACAAGCCTACGCATTGTTGGGAGCATTGAAAGGCCCTTGAAGGTTTATTGTGATAATAGTGCAGCTGTGCTCTACTCTAACAACAATATGAGTTCTACAAAATCAAAATTTATTGATATCAAGTATCTTGTTGTGAAAGAAAGAGTTAAGGAGAAACAAATTTTGATAGAACATATAGGGCCAGACTTAATGCTAGCTGATCCACTAACCAAAGGTTTAACACCTAAGGCTTTTCATGGGCATGTTGCTCATATGGGTCTTGGTTTTGAGATTGCCTTAGATTAGTGGGAGTTTTTCCTTAATTTACTATGTTCTATCCTTTGGTTTTATTTTGGTACAAACTTTATGTTATGTTTAATTTTCTGCAGAAATAAAAACTTATGAGGTACTATTGTTATAACAATATCAAGTTGTTTTTTGTTATGTGCAAATATTGTAATTTTGAATTGCACCTAAGGAACTCTAGTTTGATCTCACTAAAGACTCCAGTAGGACCAGTTGGAAATATGCATGATTCAGAGATCACATTGCATGAAATTTCCATGCCACTCATCCATATCGATCTATGTCATCAAGTACGTTGATGTGGAGGTCGTCGGACTTCCGTCATGTTGTACGTTAGTGACGACAGCCGCGATGGTCCCATTATTGATGTATGAGGTGACCCAGATTGTAAAGTTGAAATCTAAAGATAAATAACATTCAGATGCATGCCTAAAGAATTATGATATAATTATTAAGATATATTGGCCAAGTGGGATATTGTTGGAATATTTTAAGAATTTAGTAATATATTAATATTCCAATAATTATGTGGTCAAATATATTTATTTAATTATATTAGCTATTTTATCAAATAAAGTGCCTTAAATAAATTATGTGATCAAATAATGTTAAAAGGCTATTTAGATTTTATTTAGGAATTAATTAATTAATTAATTAATTGGTATGGGCTCAAATATGAGTGGATGTTAGGATGACCCATTTGGGAATAATGGGAACCCTAATTGGCCATCACACTATATATAGGCTATGGTCCCCAATATACTCTACACAAGCTAATAATCTCTTCTCCCCATCTGAAGAGAATTTGAGGCATACAGAGTACTGGTTGAGGAAGAACCACAAAAGCCATCATCTTCCAGGTTTTAGGGTTACCGTCAAAGTGATTTTTCTCTATGGATCCAGGTATTCCTAAAATCAATTTATCGATCCTTTATCATTATATATGCTTGATTTCCTCATTTTGTTGAGCATGTATATTCGATTGACTGTTAATGATTTAATTCTAACATTACCATGGTTTTTTTAATTTTGTAATAATAAAAGACATGATAATTAGACCATGATTTAAAAACCTCTATTAAGTTTGATAAAAAATAAAAGAAGCAGTAGCAAAATCAAGGTCTGCTCGAATAACGTGAGAGATTTTAAGGATTGATAATCAAGGCCTCCTCGAATAAAGTTGAATTTGTAGCATTATTATATGCAGCTTAATTGTTAAGCACTTTGAATGGAAATATTATTGGAAGCTCTTGGAAGAATGGAGGATCACTGAAATCTTGAAAATCAAGCTTCTTGTTGATAACAGGCTACAATATATTTGAATCATCTTATGTGTTATGATATAAGTAAGTATAATGAGTTATATTTAAATAAACTAGTCAACTACCTACCTAAGAATAGAACATGCACCCAAACTCCTTAAATTACCCTTTCAATCATTTTTCATTTGCACTACAAATAAGCCCTTTACGGTAAATAACTAAACCAATATTCATTTCCCATTCTTACAATCCCATTTTGCCAAGTGGCACAATTTTTTGAATTTGTTTCTCTCTCACTCCTCTTCCCTATATTCCTCGTTTCCTCTCTCTTTTTCCCTTTTCTTTCTCTCTTTCTCGTCTCCCAGCTCGCTCTCTCTTTCCTTCTCTTCTTTTCACTTCAAACCCTAAATCATTGTTGCCATTTCTACGAGCATCACCACCTCGTGTTCGTTTGTGGAGTTTCTTAGTTGCCAGCTCTACCAGTTCAACGACGACTGGGTTTACAACACCGACGGATGAAAGGAACCCTACATGGAAGGTTCGATAATCAAGTTTTATTGTGAATGTAATTTAGTCCACGAGTTGCGCTGCTCAAGGATTTGTGGGTTTAAAACATTGATAGTTACTTTGGTTTATTTGAGTTTTTCATGTTATCAAGTTATTGTTTGTGTTTATCAGTATTTACATATTTTTTATAGTTTGATTTCTACTATTTTGATTTGTTGACAGGTTTGAAGTTTTCCCCTTATTTTGCAGATTTATTGACTTGTTCTGAGTTAACATTTGAGTCCAGATTTGTTGACAAGGTGTTGTTCTGATGCATAAAGTTGCAACATTACTATGCGTTAAGTTTCACTTTGTGTTTTTTTTGTTTTAGGTTATCTTTGATGCAATGTGAGTTTTAACTCTGCTATGTTTTTAAGAATTTCTACTTTTCGTTGTAATTTCAGTTCCTTGACTAAAAAATTCAGGGATCTCATGACTGAATTTCAGGTATTTTAATCCGAACCACCTAACACTAGAAGCCGGTTTTACGTATTTATGTCTAAAATGGGTGCACCGCAAACAAGGTAACAATAAGAAGCTTACGTTTTCATCATCATAAATTTATTTCTTCCTCTCATTTTTGGTTTCGTTGTGTTATCACAGATATATACGTTTTCACAGTTATATTTTCGTTGTGTGAATCTCGCGGAAGGAAGAAACTGGGAAAGAGTACCGATAGATTTCATGTCACTGATTTGAACCTTTAACTTCTGACTCTTAATCAAACTTTTTTTCACAAATGATTTTTGAATTTTTTTTGTTTTAGTACTCTGAGTTTCTGTGCAGAGTCAAGAAGAATCGTCGGTCTTGTCGGTTCTGGAAATTGCATATCTGGTATGAGTTTTTTTATCTCACACTATATTTGCTTATAATAAGTAACTGACTTCTCATTATTTATTTGCCTGTACTATGTAACCGACTTCTCATAATTTATTTAGTTATACTAAGTAACTCACTTCTCATAATTTGTTTATGGTTTTTCTAGTTTCTGGTTTTCTGTTTTAACTTATAACATAGCTTCAGCTTTATTCAATTTTTCTAATTTTCGATTTTAGGGTTTTGATTTTTCTGATATTTCTCTGTTCCGTCTTCAACAGTGAAACTATACAATTTTGTACATCTCAGCTTCACCTTCAGAAAGGTGGCCTACATGTTGATATTAATGCCGATGGAGTTATTGATCATGTGTAGGTTTGCCATCATGGCCTACATTCCTTGCATCATACTATCATGTCTTGCATCATACTGGCCTTTGTTATTTGCTTTAGTGTAAATCTATAATTTCGTTTTGTTTTGAAGAGGTTCGGTGTGAAAAGATATAATGATGTTGAGTATTTTTAAATTGGTTGGTCAACTTTCAGATTCCTGCTGGTATTATACGATTTTGGCTTTAATCATCATAGCCATTGGTATTTTTCATCATTTCCAATTTTCACTGGCAATGATGATTAAACGCCCGGTCTTACGACTGCCATTTTCTTTTATGGTAGTAGATTGATTATTGATTTATGAAGGTGTTTTCTGAGCCAGTTGAAAATCGAATAAGTTGAGAACCACAAACTCACCTTAGTGATGCTGATATTCGTCGTCGCCGAAATCGGTGACCCACATTTGTGGGCTTTGGTCGGATGATTTTTGGGAGGAACAAATATGGAAAAGAAGGTCAAGAAGAGAGGTACGAAAATATGCACAAAAAAAGAGAGTTTGCATCAACTTTGGATGCAGTGTACATACAAGTACACACTGGATAAAGTGTGTCTCCCTTTTGAAAAAACAATGACAAGTTTACAATAGGTAATGAGAATAACATGCCAAGTGTACAATAGGAGAAATGTTATATATACTCATGTTACTTTTATTTTGAAGACGTTTGGTGTGAAAATCATATATTGATGTTGAGTCTTTTTAAATTTGTTTATATATACTCATATTGTTGTTTTTGTTTTGAAGACTTTTCATATATTGTTGAAAGTTTCCCCCATGTTGTTGTTGCGGGAGGTATAAATCAGCGTTGTAATGTTACTGTAGAATCTGCGTTTAACATTTGGGCTTAGTTATCTGGCCTTATCTGGGAGCCTAACATCATAGCCATTGTTCTTGTGTTTGGTCTCCCCAAAACAACTAGACCAATTAGTATTTTTCTTCATTCTCAATTTTCACTGGCAATGATGATAACAAGTCCGGTCTTACGGCTGCCATTTTCTTCTATGGTAGTAGATTGACTATTGATTTCTGAATGTGTTTTCTGAGCCAGTTTGACTCATCCTTCAAATGTTTTTTGAGCCAGTTTTAGAGGTAAGTATCATCAAATTTGATGATGCTTGAATAATGTCTGCAGACTAGTTTTGTACTCTAAGATTAATCGACGAAACACATCACGATACTCGTATGGTTGTAAATATGTCGATGTTATAATTTGATGATGCGTGAATTAAGTCTGTAGATCAGTGTTTGGATATGAGCATATGAATGAGTTGAGTGATTATTACAAGTTGTTGGATGTGAGTATGACTCATTCCTCGAATTTGGTTCCTTCATTTAATCTAAAAATGATGCTGCTGGAATTGAGGATTATGGAAACAAGAACTATTGTGGTAAGCGTGTTATTTGCAACAATTAGATGTTTGTGTTGTGTTTTGTTATAACTATATTGATTCCTTATTTATGTTGTGATTTTTTTCTCTAATTGTCATATGGTTGTTAATATCTTTGCAGAAAATGTTGAAAGCCTTCCCCATGTTGCTGCTGCTGGAGATATACATCAGCGTTGTAACGTTATTCTACAATCTGTGTTTAAGGATTAGGGCTTAGTTTTCTTGCCTTATCTGGGAGCTTAACATTATAGCCATTGTTCCTGTGTTTGTTCACCCCAAAACAACTAGACCCATTGGTATTTTTCATCATTCTCAATTTTCACTGGCAATGATGATAAAAAGTCTCGTCTTACAACTGCCATTTTCTTCTATGGTATTACATTGACTAATGATTTCTGAAGGTGTTTTCTGAGCCACCTTTCTTCGATAGTGACCTTTCGTCTCTTGACAATCATGACTACTATTCGGTTTGAATATATTTCATCCACTTGTGTACCTTTCAATTTTCACTGGCAATGATGATAACAAGTCCGGTCTTACGGTTGCCATTTTCTTTTATGGTAGTAGATTGACTATTGATTTATGAAGGTGTTTTCTGAGCCAGTTTTACTCATTCAACAAATGTTTTCTGAGCCAGTTTGACTCATCCTTCAAATGTTTTCTGAGCCAGCTTTAAAGGTGAGTATCATCATGTTATAATTTGATGATGCTTGAATAATGTTTGCAGATCAGTGTTTGTGTTGTGTTTTGTTAGAACTATATTGATCCCTTATTTATGTTGTGATTTTTTTCTCTTAGCTACTTCTCGTGGTTCTAAGAAGCATCCTCAAGTTGTGAGTGTTTTTAAGTCTCTAATGATGATAGTTGCCTTCTTATTTTGTTTTCAGGGTAAGGGATTGTTTTACACAGTTGTACGCAAAAGATATTACACCAGATGATAAGCAGGAACTTGACAAGGCTTTGCAAAGAGAGGTGCCTATCTACCGATTTTTCTTGATTCTGTATTTATGTGTTTAATATCCAAAATTAAGACCTAATATTCTGATTTTGGCACTGCTTCAAGGTTTCTGGGATTGATAGTCTCGGGGGAGGAACTACGTCAGTTAAGTAGATCCTTTGATATGGCACTAACGTATGTTTTCACACTTTTGACTCTGGTAATTCTCTCCCCTAATTTATATTGGCTTCCTACTATATGATTAGTTATCATGTTGATTGGTATTCTGTTACTTAGTCATGACTTTACTATGTGAATGTTGTAATTAGTGAAGTTTTAAAATGTTTTCATTTCCAATGTAAATAAAAAATTTGACCATAACTATTCAATAACAATGTATTAAAACGTGATTCATAAACTTAACCATCACAATTAAATAACCATCATTGGTTTTTGAATTAACCAAGCAATTATGACAGCCCACCAAAAAGTTTAAGATTTCCAATGTAAAAAGAATATGAAGAATCAAATAAACCATTATAAAATCTTATTTTCTCTTCTTATTATCACACAACCAGCACCTTAGGATAGGAAAAAACGAAATGAATTCAAATGATGCTGTCTAGTTTAAACCAACATCAGAAGTTCAACAACCACAAAACGTCCAACAGGTTCCCCAGTTAATCTTTGTAGTTGACGAGGTCCAGTAACTACACCAGGTCCAACAGGGTGTACAGGTCCAGGCCGAGGAAGCTGTCGAGACCCAAGAAGCGGCCGCATTGCGAAGAAGACAAGCCAGGAGACGATTAAGAAGGGCAAGAAGAAGGATGAGAAGGAGACGTATATTCGATTCAGATGATGAAGACGAAGCACCTTTTAGCTGGACTAACTTTATGCGGGCTAGGGCTTTTAGATTTGATATTTAAAATTTTAGATTGTCATCTAGGGCTCTTATCAAATCTATGATAAAATAGTTTATTGTTGTCAAGATCTACTTCAACTCATGTGTATTTTGGAATCATGTTGCTACATTATATGCATTTTAATATTTTAATTGAAGTCAGTATATTAGTTATTTGTTAACATGGAGAGTTGTTGGGTTAATGACTACTTCAAATTCTACGTATCAGGTTAGGATTACTAATGTGCTTCTGCTACTAAATGTTAATCCTTTTTTATTTTTTAACTAAAGCTAAACCAACCAGAAACACATCTTAGCCAAGAAAAAACAAAAGGAGAAGGAAGGAAGAACTTCAGGTTATATCACTTACTATAAGTTATTTTGCCTATTTTTTATTTTATTTTACTCATTATTTTTTTAATTATTAATACAGTTGCTCTTCCTCAGTGGAATGATAGTCCCGGAAAGCTAGCCAGAAGGGTGAGCACAATTCTTGGAGATTTTACATTTTTAAGTTACATAGCATTTTGGACACCATTAACAAAGTTATGCTTGTATTAAGAGTAATCTCCCACACCTTTTAACTCGGTGGTTGTGGTAGTTATGGAAAAAGCCTAACCACATACAGATAATGATAGAATCATTCTCAGACCCCAACCTACAACTATAGTAACCTTGAAGTATGACATGCTTGTTCTAATTATTCCACTATGCAGTTAAAATTTATACTTTATTTTGTATTCCTCAATGATGCAGATCTGAATGAAATCCGTCCTATTCTCCCTCACCTTCTTGATGGTATGTCAGCATGAAAGTTTTATCTTCACCTCATTATTATTATTTTAGGAAATAGAATTCTTCACCTCAACCTATGTCCTTTGTACTGACATCCTTTTTTCATTTGCTTTCATGGAGATGGAATTCTGCTTCTTGAAGCAAACAGGCTTCTGAGGGTCGGTCGCTACTTTGTTTGGGCAGCACATCCTGTATACAAACATGAAGTGAGTCTTCAAGAACAATGGAAAGGTAACTATTTTTCGTATCAAATCATTTAATCCTTGATATAGTGAGATATCAGCTCGGAACGTGATCTTTGGATTTGTTATTACTTAACAGAAATGGAGACCCTTACAGCTAGCATGTGTTGGGAACTTGTACAGACAGAGGATTATATTGCTATATGGTGGAAACCTGTGAATAATAGTTGCTGCCTTACTCTTACTAATTTTCCCCTAAACTTACCATTTAAGATCACTTCAATATTTGTAGATGCGTGTAAATTGAGTCTTGAGGTGCTTATGCTTTTCTATATGCATATACTTGGTGCTATTATTGTATTAAATTAACAATATGATGATGACATATAGGGTTAATTTTGATTTATATCGTTTCAATGTTTTTCCTTTTATTAGAATAAAGTAGAATATAATCAATTCTATTAGATATATGAAAAAAAAATAGAATCAATTTCAGTTTCTAATTATTTATCTACGTTGGCACTTTGAAATTTCTTAATTCATGTCAACTATTTTTAAAGTATAAATATGCCAGCTAGAATTTTTCAGTAAAGCATACTATAATGAATGATAGTATTTTATTTTGCATGGAATATAAATATAAATTATGGGAACGTTATTTCGTAGTTGCGTATGTTAGACATAGTGACGGAGGCAAAGGAGATATAGATTTTGAGTTAGTTGGATGAAATGGAGATTTTGAGTTAAGTTTTTCTTCTAATGAAAAGATGTCTTTTGTAAAAATAATCTTCCGCATAGCCAATGGCCACGAGATTGACAATACTTTATGCCGCTGTACTGAATACTGGGCAATACTTTAGTCAGATATGAAATATTTTATGAAGTGATACCGTACACAACCTGTTAGATCAAGACAACAAAGCATACATAAATATTGCAATCCATATGCATTTCAGTACAATTGTATAATACAAAATTATTCATATCCCGTGTATTTGTAAAAAGTTTTTATATTCTAAAATACTTATTCAAATCCTCACGGGTCACTACCATAACAATACCTATTTGTGATGAAATCCTGGAGAGTCTGTTGGATTGCAGTGAAAACACTAAGCTACTAACTCTTGTAAGTTTTATCAGTGAAATTTATTTTTTTCACGGGACACTAACACCACAATACCTTTTTTTTTATTTAAATCAACAAAGTATTTGTAAATATTTATATTATATTAGTGATATTTGTAAATTTTTATAGTTATTAAACATATTTGATTTATTATGTTGATATTATAAAAAGATGAAAGAAAACACTATGATTATATTTTTCTATAGTTGTTTTGCTTTTATAATATATATTTAAAAGATGAAAGAACTATTTTATTAACAATTTATACTTTTAAGTTATGCATATTAAATAATAATTTTATTTTATTTTTATTTCAAATTTTATATTTTAAATAAAACTACTTTAACCCGTGCGGACGCACAGGTTTGTTACTAGTGAGCTAGGAAAATCAACAAGCTTAAGTTTTGTTTAAATATTTAGTACAAATTTTTATAAAATCAACAAGCTTAAGTTTTGTTTAAATATTTAGTACAAATTTTTATAAAATCAACCTGTATATAATATCTTATTTCAATTCTAATTTATGATAATAAATTTAAATATATAAAAAATTCAATATAAATTAAAAAATATAAATTACTAAAAAAATATAAACTAATTTATAAATTACTCAAAAGTGTTGGAATTGGTTTAAAATATATCTGTTGAATAAGTTTTACACCGCTCAATTTTATAAAGAAAATAGGAGTTCAAGATTATATAAAGGTTTTAAATTCTTCGTTACAAGATATATCAGTTAAAAGTATTTTAAATTTGTATTTGACTTTTTATATTTTTTTAAGTTTTATTTGGGAGTTTAGAGAGGAGGGGAGGGGAAAGCTTTGAAAAATATATATTTTATAAAGTATAGAGAAATTGAAATCTTAAATATATATATATATATATATATATATATATATTGTTCTGGACTGGGCCAGGGCGTGCTCATCAGTCGAGCAGGCCCAACCCACAAGACTAGGGACGGTCCAATAAGGGCTCCTAACAAGATCACTGTCGAACACAGGCTCACCTCCACAGGTCGGGCACACGCCTAACCTCGGATGTGTACGACACCCTCGGGTGGGCCGTCGGGCACATGTCCTCAGCTCCCGGGCTCGCCTCACCTCGACGCCCATGTGATCCTCCCCGAGAGGAACCATCTTCACCCGCAAGTCAGTCCTCCCCGCGAGGACACGTCTCTCCCCGACACACAAGAGTCTTCCCCGCGAGGACACGTTCTCATGTAACCGCCCCACTCCCGATGGAATCGGTCTACCCTAATTTCGGAGATTTAGGAACGGTTACCCCAGGGCGAAGACCACGCGCTGGTCTTAACGACGCCACGTAAGCCCTGGCAGTTACTTAGATTGGGCCTGACGATCCAGCCCAATGCAAGTAACCGTTGGCCCTGCGCTGGGGGCTCTCTATAAATACCCTCTCACTTGAGAGGGTCAGGTTATGTTCACTTTCACCTTCTTCTTCTGTACTTGCTATTCTCTGACAGTCACCCTACTTGAGCGTCAGAGTACCTTGCAGGTATACCCCCCCCCCCCGGCCGTCTTTCAACCGCACCGGAGCTGAAGCCCAGACGACGTTGTTGGCCACAGAAACTGTCTGATCTAGGTACGATCAGTGGCGCCGTCTGTGGAACCCTTTGCTTCCCTGTTTTTCCTCCGTTAAACCAAAGCAACTCTCATTCATCACCGTCATGGCCGGTAATTCGTCCGCCACCAAAGCTCTGGACACCGTCCTCGCGCAACTCGAGAACGGGAACCACCGTGAAGACGTTGCTGCCCTCCACGTCGAAGAAGGCGACATGAGAGACGGGTAAACCGCCTCCCCAGACTCCCAAGACATGGCTTACAACGCCGCCCGCCAAGACGATCAGCAGGCCGTTTTTCAGCCAGTTGCTCCTCCACCCAATGCAGACGCGAACACCGTGGCCCTGTTCGCCTTGATCAATCAGACCAATCAGCTGATCGGGCATCAGAATACCAGAATTGAAGCGCTGGAGCAAGGGCGGGAATAAAGATCTTCCCCGCGAAGACATCGCCGCCCACCGTCGCCTCGACGTTCCCCTTCCCCGCGAAGGACTCCTTCAGACGAATCTCGGACCCCCTCGCCGGTACGAGAGGGTCGTCGACCACGTCTCGAGCGCCCCCAGCCGACGATCTCCTAGAAACTCCCTCGTTCCCCGCCTCGGAAGGAACCCAGGGCCTCCACCGCTACCAAGAAGTCCAAGCAGGTCGAAGAGAGGCTGAGGCACCGCTCGAGGAATTCCCCTCCACGACATCAACGATCCCCCTCGGTATCCCCGACAGGAAGTGACGACGACGACCAGAGGACCCCGCTATCGTGGGAGATCATGAATGCTCCAAGCCCCGCGGGCATGGAGAAACCTCCGCCGCTGGGGACCTATGACGGTCTCTCCGACCCCTATGATCACATCGAGAGTTTCGAAGCAATGCTCGACTTCTGAAATGTCAGAGGAGCCATCAGGTGCAGGCTTTTCCCCACCACCTTGCGGAAGGGCGCGATGACTTGGTACAAGGGTTTGGAGCCTGGGTCGATCACGTCCTGGAAGCAGCTAAGACGACACTTCACCAAATACTTTACTGCGTCTCGGCGACACCCGAAGACAGAAGCTGCCTTAGAAAGTGAAATTCTGGTACAGATGTGTGATGTCTCGTGCAATGTCACAACATCGCAATCTGCTGTATGAACAAGGCAATAATAGAACTAGTAAATAACACACTGAATTGTTCACCCAGTTCGGTTCAACAACCTACGTCTGGGGGCATACCAAGCCAGGAAGGAAGTCCACTATTAGTAGTATCAAATTACAGACTCAACAGACCAATTGACAATCTACCTAATTTAATCACTACCCAATGACCCTTCTACCTAAGTCCTCCCTAGGTAAGAGACTCCATCTCACTTCCAATCATCACAATGATGTCTAGAAGTCAACTTCACCGCCACTGCATCAACAGCTTGATTACCAACAACTGTTCAATCATAGACACATAGAATACACACTTCCATGACACACATTGGAGTTGCTTCCAAGCTTCCTCCACGAACAATACCATACTCATTACCTACAGGTTTCTGAGTAAAGACACAGTGACCATCTCACAACCCGAGTGGTTCACATAGACAAAGCCCTAATGATCTACATCTTGGACCCGTACCCTTCTTAGGTTACAAGCATTCTATTTATAATATAATCCCAACTGGATTTGGCCCTTCAAATCATATCAAATCTTCTGTAACAAATATGCAACAGATCCTGCTTCTAAATAGATCTTCAATTAAATCTTAAATAATTAAATCTGAATATTCTCCATATCTTTATGCTTTAAATTCGCATCAAACTGATCTTCTTCATAACTGATTATACCAGGAAATTCGCATTCAATCTAACTGACAGCTCACCTTAAATCAACATAATCAGCGCAGCCCATTACAGCCTGATGTTTTAATATTCTGGTATAGTGATGTTAAGACATCGCATGTGACATCACTCTTTAGTACTTTACTTCTTCAACAATATTCACAAACCAGAACATTAGCCAAAACATACCAATACTGTTAGAAGCTCATGTTGCAACATCAACCATGACATCAAAATTGTTTTAACAAAATTTCAGCCAATTACAAGAACTTACAATCTCCCCCTTTGGCTAATTTTGGCTAAAACAAATATATAAACATTACAACTCAGATTACAGCAGTAAATACAGCAGTAAATACAACCCTACACTACTGTTAGACGTCATCTGATCCTAACAATAAACAACAATAGTTACTGTGTGCTGCATCCATGGAGAATCATCTTCTTGGCTAACTTTGAATGATGTTAGGACATCACATCACCATATACCAGCAAACCCAGGCAGCACATTAGGAGGTGCACATGAGGAAGAAGATATCCAACACTCCCCCTTAATACAACACATTTCTTTTTCCTTTCAACTCAGACCCGGAGTAAATGTAGAAGACTTCTCCAGAAAAGAAATGTTTGTCTAGTCATCAAAGACCAATGGTGGCATAAGATAATTCAGCACACCTTCATTGATCAGACACTGGGTTTAGTCTGTGGCATAAGAGGAAACTTAAGAAGTACCATTCTGCCAACCCAGGTAACTCAGAACACAAGTCACAACTGTGTTCATAACTCAGGACACAAGTCACAAAGACTCAACACCAACTTAAGGATGTAACATCCTCTTCTGCAGCATCAGAAACTGCAGACTCCAGGCATAACATCTGCACAACCCAATTAGCCAGACCCTTTCCTTTCTCCCCCCTTTTTAGCCACAAATTGGCAAAGGAAGCCCTCACAGAACCAGACCCAAGTAGTGCTTACCCAAAAACGAACGAAAGCCATAGAACTTATGAAACACTCACACTTACTGGCTGAAGGAGAACAAAATAACCCCTATAAATAGCTGACCAGTAACTTTGGAATTAACGAGCCTTGAATATGTCAAGGTTCTTGGTCAAAGAAACGCTATTTTAGGTATCAAAAACTGCATTCAAATTCAATGTCTACCTTCCAAAAACTGCCTTGACTGCCTTAAATATTCCACAACTGAATCTTACCATAAATTAAGCCAATAACGCTCCATGCATAGGCGGAGACACGTGTTACACCTTATCCTTGCACTACCTACCAAAACAATTCCTTGTTTGGCTCTAGAGAAACATGTCCTGTATCATGTTCTGACATCACACCAAGACAGCTTGTCTGCTTGCTCATCAACCCAAGACTCCACAAACACATCTTCTTATCTAATGGATATTGAGACCACTTCTCACAATCCCTTCTAGATTCCTTCAAACCATCAGAGAACAATAAAATCACCCATGTACACCAATTTTGCTGTTCAGACCTCTCCAGCATAGGCACTATCTTCACACAGCTATGATATGTCCCATCATCTCACTGCACAAGCTTGACCAGCACACATGCTATAATAGGCTATAGCCAACAACCTTACATTCAATGCCCTTTATGATATCACACCAATAATGCCACATTCCTCATGGGGATTTTAGATGCAAGGTCTGCCAAGTCCAATAAACAAAGGCCCATTTGAATGGAGATTTCTCACACAAGATAAGGACTGTCACCACCTTTTACTTGTATTAGAAGGAACCTACTACTGACAACACCCTTCTGTCCTTACAATCACAAGATCCTAATGAAGTCTTCATCATGAAAGTAGCCATGTATTTCCAGAACTACTTACCATCAAGATTAGAATCTGCCCATTCTAATCCACATTATGTCAGAACTGCCACTTCAGACGATAATGTTGCTTCTTCCAACTTCATAAGTATGGTACATAACCAACCATAATGTTGTAACAAAATGTAGGACATCAACACGAAACACAAGGTCACACCTTCTGTAGGTCATTTAGGTAGTCACAACCACTTGATCACAATCAGCAGCTATACCGAAGGTAAACTAAAGCAATACCTTGGCTCATCCTTTTAGGTACACTAGGACAACTTCTACCAAGGCACACCGTTCAGGCATCCAATGGACAAAAGACTAGGTTCCCAAGACCAAATTCCCACACCAAAGACAACTTTGATTGGTCAGGCGATACAAATAATGACTCTTTATCCATTATAAAGAACCAGTCTCCTTGCTCCTAGCAGCATACCAAGGAAGGAATCATGAGTCAGTCTAACAAGAATGCAGCAAAGAGACACATGCAGGAGGACAAGAAGCCAGATCCTCAGAAGTTGAAGGACACAACACTATCCATAGCTGGAGCATCTTCAGGAGCAACAAGAACACGCAAGACATCAGAAACAAGGATGAAGACCATCAAGAAAAACCAAGTGCAACTTCAAGCTTCTGATGATGAATAGGATGAAGATTGGAAATCTTTTCTTGATTCGGGGGGTTGGGATAATCTTTCGACTCTTTGCTTGTTGTTTTTACTGATCTTGTAAGCTTAAAAAATGCAATAAACTTATGTTTTAATTCTGTTCCATTTATACTAAACAAATGCAATGTACACCTGCACAAGACACTAAATCCTCATGAGTGCCACACCAAAAATTCCAGTAATATCAATCCCACGTTCAGCTGTATAAAACAGTAACAATCTCCCCCTATCAAGGATAACATGTGCTTCTTTGCATCTACATGTCTTCAAGAGCTCATTCTTTGTTTAATTCACAAGTTGAGCTTAATCCTCACATGAAAACAACCAAATGCCCCATTTTGACCTTTTTCACGTTTGCCAGAACAATCCACCAAGAAACCTTGACCTTCAAGTCACATGTTCCACTTGCTCAAAAGCAACCACACTTAGACTCCCTAAGCCATGGTCATGTAACATCTTCTCCTTCCTGCAGCTCCCGCAAACTGCCATGAGAACGATCTTTTTGAAGCATCCTATTGTTCATTCCTGTAGATCACCCTATCATTAGCTGATGTGCCACTTCACCAGCTGAGACTCCTGATGTTAAGCTAGATGTCAGAACATCCAACTGCTGACTTCAGCTCTACCTTCTTCCACTCAGAAGAACCTCCTCCCTTTGCAGAAATAGATTTCCATGCTCTCATAGACTTGATTCAACAATCAAGTTTGAGTAGACAACCTCCACTCTGCTTAGAAACTCCAAGGACTTCAGACCAACCACATCTGAATCTTCAGAAAGTAAGTAGTCCAAGACTACCCCATAACAATACTAAAGAAGGCCACTTCCCTTAGTAGAGCCGTCAGTAGAAAGCCAAAGATAACTGCCACTTATCCTCGACCTTCACAACCAGAGCAAACACCATGCTCTAAACCACTGATCCATGCTGTAACCATCAAGATGTGATGTCTTCATATCTTACAACCTCAGCCACTGTCTGGCTTAGAGATGTTGGATGTCATCAACATTCCACAATCTGTCTGCCTCTCATCCCAGACACTTGCCATAACCACCAATCAACTCCGCCAGTTGATTCAACTCCAAGATGCTTAACCTTTGAAAATACTTCCAAAACCACCGCAAAGAGTAAATTCTCAACACTTCTGCAGACCTGCACAACATTATTCCTAGCAAACAACATTTTATCTGGTCTGACATCCTTTTCCTGCAGACTTGAGGCACTAGTTGATCCCTCTTTTGCTAATCCACACCACTGATCACTTCAGATTATGTAAGTGGCTTGTCCTGATACTTCACCTAGAGCACAACTAACTTTCTTTGGAACTGGAATGATGTTTCAACTTTAGTTCCAACATCTGTCTATATCTCAATAAACAACTGCTATGGCTTTGGAGACTATATCCACACAAATCTCTTGGAGGGAACACATGAGAACTAAACAAGCTCAGCTTCTTTCTTGATGAAACGTCCTCCAGTTCATGTATCTTCAGATAAGCACGAACTATATCATGACCAGAAGGATCCTCCTAATTAGGTCACCACTACCTAGCTTAAGAGATAACTATTCAAGATTTTCACTCCCGCATGAAAATTTTGACAGTGGCACTCTTTTGCTATGGTTTGACCTTCTTCATCAAAGTTCTGAACAGATTGGTCTTCAATGCCTGATTAGAAACAGAACCTTCCATGTAGGATCCATTCATCTTTTTGGTCACTTCTTTCCCCAAAACAAAGATATGAAATAATCCTCGTTAAAGTTGTCTATAACATCAAGAATATCCTGCTGAGGAGACCAACCCCTAATTTCTTTCCATGAGAATACCTTCCTAGAATCTCACCACAAGATATACAAGACCCTACCATATGCAGCAGAACATACACCTCCTCAACAATAATCCTTGCACATCATCAACAACCCAAGTGCCAGCAGTGATCATGTCATGAATAGTCCATCATTCACTTCAAGGGATCATACAAACAACTATACGAACTGACCAAGACCATCACTCAGCAAAACTATCTTCCTTGCTCATGAACCAGAAAGTAACTTCCCTAGATCTCATCCAGAAACAGACAGGATGCCTGCTCTGATACCAATTGAAATTCTGGTACAGATGTGTGATGTCTCGTGCAATGTCACAACATCGTAATCTACTGTATGAACAAGGCAATAATAGAACTAGTAAATAACATACTGAATTGTTCACCCAGTTCGGTTCAACAACCTACGTCTGGGGGCATACCAAGCCAGGAAGGAAGTCCATTATTAGTAGTATCAAATTACAGACTCAACAGAGCAGTTGACAATCTACCTAATTTAATCACTACCCAATGACCCTTCTACCTAAGTCCTCCCTAGGTAAGAGACTTCATCTCACTTCCAATCATCACAATGATGTCTAGCAGTCAACTTCACCGCCACTGCATCAACAGCTTGATTACCAACAACTGTTCAATCATAGACACATAGAATACACACTTCCATGACACACATTGGAGTTGCTTCCAAGCTTCCTCCACGAACAATACCATACTCATTACCTACAGGTTTCTGAGTAAAGACACAGTGACCATCTCACAACCCGAGTGGTTCACATAGACAAAGCCCTAATGATCTACATCTTGGACCCGTACCCTTCTTAGGTTACAAGCATTCTATTTATAATATAATCCCAACTGGATTTGGGCCTTCAAATCATATCAAATCTTCTATAACAAATCTGCAACAGATCCTGCTTCTAAATAGATCTTCAATTAAATCTTCAATAATTAACTCTGAATATTCTCCATATCTTTATGCTTTAAATTCGCATCAAACAGATCTTCTTCATAACTGATTATACCAGAAAATTCGCATTCAATCTAACTGACAGCTCACCTTAAATCAGCATAATCAGCGCAGCCCATTACAGCCTGATGTTTTAATGTTCTGGTATAGTGATGTTAAGACATCGCATGTGACATCACTCTTCAGCACTTTACTTCTTCAACAATATTCACAAACCAGAACGTTAGCCAAAACATACCAATACTGTTAGAAGCTCATGTTGCAACATCAACCATGACATCAGCATTGTTTTAACAAAATTTCAGCCAATTATAAGAACTTACAGAAAGCATCTTCTAGGGGAAGAACGAACCTCTCCGAAATTACATCGAGAGATTTAACAGAGAAGCTGTCGAGGTTCATACGACCGACGACATGAAGAAGTATTTAATCATCCATGGAATGCGCTCCGGATCTGATTTTCCCAAGTCCGTAGGCCTCCGTAGACCCCGCCGTCTTGAGGACCTCCTCCAACGAGCTCAGTCGTATATCGAGCTCGAGGAATCTGAGGCAGCGCAGATCGCCCTTGAGTCGAGGCGCAAAGAAGGCCCCCGCGGCCACAAAGATGAAGACTCTCCTTCCCGGCGGGGAGGAGAAAGAAAGAAAGAAAACCGCCCCCGTGATCCTCGTGAACCCCGCGGTCCCGCTGGCCGGTTCACCGAGTACACTCCACTCAACGCTCCCCGCGCGCGTATCCTCTCCGAGTGCCAGAACTCAGAATTTGTGAAAGGAGGAGTCCGCTTTCCGAAGCCCACTGCCCCCAAATCAAACGTCGACAAGTCAAAATACTGTAGATTCCACCGGAGTCACGGGCATGTGACGGAAGACTGCATCCATCTCAAAGATGCGATTGAAATTCTGATCAAGGAGGGGCACTTGAAGAAATACGCCCAGAAGAACAATACTCCTCGTCCCAGCTCCCGGGAATCCCAGAACGTCGAGGAGACGACGCCTCCTCCCAACCAGAGTCGCCTTCAAGTCGGCCTCAGTGTCACCCGACCCGAAGACTTCTTTGTCCCCCCAATCATTGAAGGACAAGAAGCAATTCGCAACATGTGGGCGACATTCCCCCACGAGGACCCCGTTACTGCCCGTAGCACCTGGGAAAGCTTCCCTAGGGCGATGGTCATCTCCGAGGAAAGTCTAGAGAAGCTGTCCGTCGGATCGATCAAGCGAAAATTTGACGAGCTGGAATCCGCAACGTCGGCGAAGGCAACCACCCTTGAGAAAGTGCGGGGAAACTCCAGCCCCGTCACATTCTACCTCGAGGAACTCCCCGGGGGAGCACCAAACGCCACTATTCCCCTCCTGATCAGGGCGCAGATGGCGAACTTTGACGTTCGAAGGATCCTAGTCGACCAGGGGAGTTCGGTCGACATCATGTATGCTCATCTGTTCGGGACCCTTCAGCTCGACGAGAGGCATCTGACCCCGTACGTCGGTTCAGATCTACAGGGGTTCAATGGAACCACCACCAGACCATGGGGTTACGTGGAGCTAATGGTTACATTCAGGGCCGAAGACACTGCCCGACAGGTGAAGATCCGATTCCTGGTGGTCGAATGCCCGTCCCTTTACAACTGCATCCTCGGGAGGGCCACCCTGGCTGAACTTACGGCGGTACCATCAACGGTCCACCTCAAAATGAAGTACTACACGACCAGGGGACGAGTAGTGACGATGCACGGGGACATCGACGCGGCCAAAAGGTGCTTCGACACCGCCATCAAAGGCCTGAGTTCCATTGGCCCCAAACCCAAGACCGTGGCCAAGCCACCCCAGGACGCCGAACAGGTACCTCTCCCGCGCGTCAATGCGATCGAACTCGACAACAGGTTCCCCGGCGAACCCGATGAAGACGGGGCAGAGGATCTCGACCTCCAGGCGGAGAACAACGGGCGACCCCTCTACCCAACGCGCCCTATCCCAGACGGAGACTTTGAGCTCGTGGTACTCGGGGACGATCCAGATCGTAACGTGAAGATTGGCACTGGGATCCCCGACTTGGCAAAGGAGCAGCTGAAGGCATGTTTGAGGGAGAACAATGATCTCTTCGCGTGGAGCGCATCCGAGATGCCTGGCCTCGACGCCGAGGTGGCTTGCCATCAGCTCGCAGTAGACCCGGCCGCTAGGGCCATAGCACAACGTAGGCGTAAGCAGTCTCCCGAAAAAGCGGAGGCTGTTGAAAAAGATGTAAAAGACCTCCTAGAGGCAAATTTTATTTCGGAGGCCAAATACACGACCTGGCTGTCCAACATTGTACTTGTTAAAAAGATTAATGGAAAATGGAGAATGTGCGTTGATTATACTGATCTTAACCGGGCTTGCCCGAAAGACTGTTATCCCTTGCCTAACATCGGCCAACTGGTCGACAATTCTGCAGGTTACAAACTACTATCCTTCATGGACGCTTACTCGGGATACAATCAAATTCCCATGGACAAGGTCGACAAACAACACATGACCTTCATGACCGCGTCGGGCAACTACTACTACAACGTAATGCCCTTCGGTCTGAAGAACGCCGGTGCGACCTACCAACGGATGATGAACAAGGTTTTTCGGGCCAAAATCGGCGACATGCTCGAAGTCTACATGGACGACATGATCGTCAAATCCGCAGAAGAAGTCGACCACGCCGCGCACCTCAAGAGGGTGTTCGACACGGCGCGGAGGTGCCGCATGAGGTTTAACCCCGACAAATGCACCTTCGGCGTTCGGGCAAGTAAGTTCCTTGGATTTTACCTCACAGAACGAGGAATCGAGGCCAACCCCGACAAGTGTAGGGATTTCTCCGAGCTCCCTACTCCGGACTCAAAGAAGTCGATACAATCATTGAACGGGATGCTCACTGCCCTTTCCCGCTTCGTTGCCAAATCCGCACAGTACACACTCCCATTTTTCAAACTTCTTCGACAAAAAGCGGAGTTTGAGTGGAGCGAGGAATGCGAGCAGGCGCTCGTCCACTTAAAACAAGTCCTATCACAACCCCCGATCCTCTCACGGCCTGAGAACGGGGAGACACTCTTCTTGTATCTTGCAATCTCGAGTGAAGCAGTCAGTACCGTCCTCATTCGGGAAACCCCGGACGGGCAGAAGCCAGTTTACTTCACGAGAAAAGCCCTCCAAGGCCCCGAGATCAGATATCAGCAGATTGAGAAGGTCGCCCTGGGCCTCGTCACCGCGGCCAGGAGGCTACGCCACTACTTCCTCGCCCACACCGTCGTCGTAAGGACCGAACAACCTATAAGACAGCTCCTCGGACGACCGGACATGGCGGGGAGGATGCTCAGGTGGTCACTCGAGCTCGCCGAGTTTGACATCCAATAAGAAGGGAGGAAAGCCCTGAAGACACAGGTACTGGCCAACTTCGTGGCAGAAATGACCGTCCCAGAACCTTCGGCCAACGGATCACAGAAATGGATGATCTATGTCGACGAAGCATCCAGCCCAAAGGGAAGCGGGGCGGGCATCATCCTCGAAAACGAGGAAGGCATCTTGATCGAGGTATCCCTCGAACTATCCTTCCCGACATCGAATAACCAAGCCGAATACGAGGCCTTTCTCGCAGGACTCCGGCTGGCCGAGGACCTCGGCGCCAAGGAGGTCAAACTTTTCACCGACTCCCAGCTCGTGGCCTCGCAAGTCCGAGGAGAGTACCAAGCCAAGAACGACAGCCTCATAGAATACTTGGCCTTGGTAAAAGAAAAGATGAAAAAATTCACCTCCGCGGAAGTAACTCACATCCCCCACGAGCACAATGCCCGAGCAGATGTCTTGTCCAAATTGGCGAGCACAAAGAAGAAAGGCGGGAACAAATCTGTCATACAGGAGGTGCTTTCCCGCCTGAGCATCGACAAACCGGCCATGGTTTCGAACATCAACGCCATCGGGGATAGCAATTGCTGGATGACCCCGGTATACGAATACCTCATGACGGGCAAACTGCCGAAAGATCCCAAAGAAGCAGGAATGGTCAAGAGGCGGGCGTGCTCGTACACTATAGTCGAGGATAAGCTATACCGGCGAGGGTTCTCTATTCCCCTACTCAGATGTGTCGAGGAGACAAGGTCCCCGACATACTCCAGGAGATCCATGAGGGAATCAATGCGCAGCACCTCGGCGGGCGATCGTTAGCCTGTAAGGCGCTTCGAGCAGGGTATTACTGACCCACCATGCAACAGGACGCCAAGGAACACGTCAAGAAGTGCGACAGATGCCAACGATATGGGGATATGCACCTCGCTTCTCCTAACGAGCTCAGTCCGCTATCCTCCCCGTGGCCGTTTGCGTGGTGGGGAATGGATATCCTCGGACCTTTCGTCCAGGGGTCGTACCAAAACAAATACCTCATCGTCGGGGTGGACTACTTCACGAAGTGGATTGAGGCAGAAGCACTGGCCAAAATCACGGCCTTCAACATACTACGTTTTTACAAAAGAAATATCCTTGCCCAATTCGGCGTGCCCCAAGCTATCGTCACCGACAACGGAACACAGTTCACTGACAGGAACTTCCAAGACTTCGTCGCAAAACTAGGCACGAAGCAACACTTCACGTCGGTCGAACACCCTCAAACGAACGGCAGGCTGAGGCGGCGAACAGGGTGATCCTCCGAGGATTAAGACGTCGAATAGGCGACGCCAAGCAACGGTGGGTCGAGGAGCTACACATCGTCCTCTGGGCCTACCGGACGACCCCACACTCCACAACCGGGGAGACCCCCTTCTGTTTGACCTACGGAACCGAAGCGGTGATCCCCGTGGAGATCAGGGAACCCTCGAGGAGGACAGAAGCCCCCCTCGACGGGGACGCGAACGACGAAGCCTTGAGGGAAGAGCTCGATTTTGTCGAGGAGATACGTTCTGGAGCTTCTCTCTGAGAAGCTTCGCTTAAGCAGAAAATAACACTGCGTTATAACGACAAAGTTATTAAACGTGATTTTCAGGTAGGCACCCTCGTCCTACGAAGGAACCAAAAAGACTCGCGAGAAGGAAAACTCGCCGCGAACTGGGAGGGCTCGTAACGCGTCCGCGCGAAAACGGGGACAAGAGCCTATTTCCTCGAAAATCTACACGGGGAAGAACTTGCTCGACCATGGAACGCTGAAAAGCTAAAACAATATTACAATTAAGCACTGCCCGCGGCACACCAGCACCGCGATTACGGGGACACGCTAAGGTACGAACGCGACACCCCTAGACAGAACACGATGATCGAAGACTGCGTTGTGTGTGCGCGAGGACTTTGATTCGACGGGGATACCTCGACCGAGCTCCACCGTCGTTGTACCAATCAGGCAGAACACCTAGCTCGCGATGGGAAGTTCACGCCATGAAGCTAAGACCTTGACCGAGCTCTTAGCCTCGTTGAAGGTCGGAACACATCTCCGACCACCCGACCAACTCTCCACGTGGTCAGGGACTATCAAGGTCGAGCAAGCCCAAAGTCTTTATTACTTAGACAGAAAAACAAAGTATAGAGGTCTAACACTTAGACAAAACAAACAAAGCATAGCAAATGCATTAACATCACACACAATTAAAACCATGCAAACAACACTAGCAGATAAACGAAGGTACATTAAAACGGGCAGAAGCCCAGTGTACAAATATTACAATCAGATGTCAAAAAGCCCCTGGCACGCAGGCGGGGCAGAAATATTACAATAAATAAAAATGGCTCGCAGGCCAAACAGAACGGGGAGAAAATCCTACTCAGTGGGGGTCCCTTCGGGCTGCTCGGGATCATGGACGTCGTCGACTCTCATCGGTTGCACGATCTGACCATCGACCACCTTGTAGTCGGGGTCAATCCCCTCGGTCGAAAGGTCGGGGTAGAGGACCCTAAGCTGCTCCACCGCATTCTTGAAACCTATGCCCGCCACCACGAGATTGTCTTCCTCGGCTTCACGGAGCTTCGCTATCAGCGCGGCCCGCGAAGTCAACAACTTATCCTCTTCAGTTTCCTCCTCAGCGGGGCGGACAGCCTCCTCTAACTCAGCGTTCCTCGCCAATAGATGATCCCTCTTCTCCTCGACACCGGCTAGACGTTTCCGCTCCTCCTCGGCACTTTTCAGCTTTTCCTCCATTTTCTGTTGAAGCTCGAGCTGGGCCTGGTTCTGGATTTTGCAGTCAGCCAGCTCCTTACCCACCTTCTCCATTTCAGCCGAGATGAATTGAAAACTCTCCCGCAACCTGTTCAGCTCGCTTGCGGGGCACGCCTCGTCGTTTAGAACCAAGGCGGCCGTGCAAACCCGCATCACGGTAGACACGTCCTCCACCAACATCCCCCGTCGAGAAGCCTTGTCGACGCTTAAGATGGCCTGAGTTTCGGAGCCACCCACGCATAGCGAATTGTTCTCCGTAAAGAAGTTTGGCCTTGTGTGACAAGGCGGGAGCACAAATTTCACGGCAGGGGGACTCTCGTGCTCGGTAAGGTCGATGTCCACCGTGTCTGCAAGCCTTTGCCTCTTCGGAGAGCTCTGGGGGATGACGGAGTCACTACCCTGGTGAGAGCCAGAGGAAACCCCGGGTGTCGGGGCGGGAACGGACATCTGTACTCGGAGCTGGTCGACACGACTCTTGCCTCCTTTCTTCGCAGCACGGTTGACCTTCAGCTTCTTGAAGCGCTCCTCAGCATTCAGCATCTTATCTGCAAAGAAAACAAAGAGGTTAGTAGTTCGAAAAGAAAGGTAAAAGGAAGGACATGCCGGGGAGACCACCCCCACCTAACAACTCAAGGGCCTCCTCGTTAGAAAACGTCTCGAGAAGAGCCCTAGTATTGATCACTCGACGCCTCGTCAAGACCTGCCCGTCATCACCCCGAATGAAGTCCCCGTTTGGCGTCACGAGCTTTGCTTTGTTAAAACCATTAACGAACGCTACTATCTGCTCAAAGGCCAAGCGATCCCCCTCGTCGAGACAGCTAGGCCTGACGATATAGCTGTCCGTTCCCCTCGTAAAGTGTTCTTCAGTCCAGAACAACGGGAACTTAGGCACAAGGGTCTCCTCTCGCCTTCCGCCCACCTGTTTGACGACCCGAGTATACATAGTATTCACCGCCTCATGTGTGACCGGCCTCATGAGGTAATACCGGTACTTGAAATTTCGCACGGAGTCCATATACGTGTGAAACAGGCTGTTCACCTATTTGAAGGACACCCAACCGTGCCTACCGTCCCCGGCTTGTCGCTGAAGGTGGAAAATACGGAAAAATAAGGGCACAGTCGCCCCGATCTTCAGATACTTGCATACCAGCTCGAAGGCCCTAATAAATGCAAGAGAGTTGGGGTGGAGCTGAGAGGGGGCCAAACGCAGCCAGGTAAATTCGGCCTGCTGGAAGTCCGTAAAAGTCAGACTCCACCCCGCCTCGTCGAACATAAACTCGTAGACGGGGAACCGCATCCCGTTGTACGTCGAGCAGATCCGATGGTGTGGCAGTGGCCTAAACACGTTCCACGACTTCGGGGAGCCGATGAGGCGGTGCTCGACAGTGCAAAATATTCCCTCTTCATCCAGGTCGACGAACTCGGACATCATGTTCACGGCCTCCTCGCAGGTCCAATCGTCGGGCGTCCTCTCCTCGGCGCTGGATGTCTCCGCCATTGGTAAACTAGGCCCGTCGTAGATATCCAAAGACCCCACAGCCACTTGCAACACGTCCATTTACCTGAAAAGCAGAAGGAAACGGTGAATTCGATGACCCATATCAAATCCACCCCTTCCACCGCTGATCAAGTGAAAGGGCGAGAAGGGAACGTCGGGAGGGCGACCCCGCGACCGTCCTAGGATCCGCGGGAGCACCCCGAGATATTCGACCCACGTCCCCGTGACATTCTGCGTTTCCCCGGGGATTTCACCATTTATCCCCGGGAGATTCAACGAAAAGAACTGAGAGACGTTCATCCCACGACCCCGGGACATTCTTCATGTCCTCGGGGATTTCATCGTCTCTCCCCGCGAGATTCAACAAATAAACTATGAAATTCCGCCGTTTTCGCCAGATATTTCGTGATTTCCATGGGAACTTCAGCAGTTCACCTTAAAAATCACCCTACAAATGCAAACAAAAGAGGGAAAAGAGAGGACTTACTTCAAAAAGTACTTCCGGTAGGTTTCGGTGCGGCTGTCTGCGGCGGCAAACGGAGGCGATAGGAGGTTAAAGAGAGAGCAAGGGAAGAGAAAATTAGAGCAAAGGGAGAGCGAAAAACGTGCAAATGGCAAGGGCTTCCCCTATTTATGGGGCTCTCACGAGTCTCGAGGGCTTCTAAGCAATCGATTGCGCTACCCTAGGGTAGCCACCCTAGGGAATGATGAGTTGTGACGCGTGGCACACGTTTCCCCACACACGTCTTTTCATTTCCCAACGGGCGCCTTCCCATTCACCTCGCTTCAGACTTCTCACCTCCCCGCAGCGTCGCTCAGATTCGGTCAGCCCATCCCGAGGGTCGATTTGTCTTTCCCCTCTTGACCTACAGCTCCTCGTCAGCATTCATTCCTCGATGCGTCCTCGACATGGCTAGCCCTTAAGTCATCACTCTGATGCTCAGAGCAACGACTTGGGGGGCTCTTGTTCTGGACTGGGCCAGGGCGTGCTCATCAGTCGAACAGGCCCAACCCACAAGACCAGGGACGGCCCAATAAGGGCTCCTAACAAGATCACTGCCGAGCACAGGCTCACCTCCACAGTTCGGGCACACGCCTAACCTCGGATGTGTACGGCACCCTCGGGTGGGCCGTCGGGCGCATGTCTTCAGCTCCCGGGCTCGCCTCACCTCGACGCCCATGTGATCCTCCCCGGGAGGAACCGTCTTCACCCGCAAGTCAGTCCTCCCCGCGAGGACACGTCTCTCCCCGACACACAAGAGTCCTCCCCGCGAGGACACGTTCTCATGTAACCGCCCCACTCCCGATGGAATCGGTCTGCCCTAATTCCAGAGATTTAGGAACGGTTACCCCAGGGCGAAGACCACGCGCTGGTCTTCACTACGCCACGTAAGCCCTGGCAGTTACTTGGATTGGGCCTGACGATCCAGCCCAATGCAAGTAACCGTTGGCCCCGCGCCGGGGGCTCTCTATAAATACCCTCTCACTTGAGATGGTCAGGTTATGTTCACTTTCACCTTCTTCTTCTGTACTTGCTATTCTCTGACAGTCACCCTACTTGAGCGTCGGAGTACCTTGCAGGTACACCCCCGGGCCGTCTTTCAACCGCACCGGAGTTGAAGGCCAGACGACGTTGTTGGCCACAGAAACTGTCTGATCCAGGTACGATCATATATATAATGATAAAATAATATTTGTCATTAATATATTTTAAAATTTTGAAATACTATAACAACAAAAGTTATAATTGAACAATTTAATTAAATCTTTAAAACCTTTTTCAATATAAACTTTAAATTTTTTTAAATTAGAGGTTTTTGGTGTTATGAATAAATACGAACAAAACTCTCCCAACAAAAAATTTTCTATTATTTTCGCTCAATTCTTCATATTCTTCAAAACACTAATCTCCCTTCCCTTCCAAATTCCTAAACAAAACCTTATACTATTGTGTTAGAATGTTATGAAATGTAGTTAAATATTTGATTTGATTAGTACCATTGGATGTTTTGGGATGATTGAAAGTAGTCTATGTATTGTAACATATAATATTATTCTCTAGTTGACATTTAACAACAGCCGTAATTTTTTTCTCGATTTTATAATTTATACATTAAATTTTTGTGTTATTATTGTGTTTTTTTTTCTATAAATTTATTTTTTCCTAAAAAAACTACAAAATTTAATATAACAATAAAATCATAAATATTATTGCTATTTATTTAAACAAACCGTTATAATCAAGTTAAAAGACATTTTTTTAACCCTATACTATAATCTATTTAACTAAATAAACTTTCAAAACAATTAAATCTTTTTTTATTTTATTAAAACGACTGATAAGCCTAGCGCAAGTTAAATAGTAGACTTTTGTCGACCTAACTAACCTATTTTCATCTCCTACTTGCATCCATGCATCTTGCTGCTGGTTGCAACTTGTTGATGCTTGCAACTTCTACTTTGTCACTATGTATCACATGCAAAATATAACTTGTCTTCACATAGAATGCCACATACACGGATCGTTTGTGTTAGCAGGTTCACACAGTTACAAGCTGTAGGCAATCTCAATTACTCATTTGAGATTAGACGATTTACTTTATATAATAGTAAATAACTTTGCTTCAAAACTTGCCTTGAAGATTTGATATCTTTAAAATATCCAAGAATAGTAAAAGTTGTCACGTCAAGTGTGTGCCAAACGTGATTAAATTCGCAAAACAACAATACAAATACAAACAAAAGAATCCGAATGTCCGAATAGTTTGTAGTCTATTCATTTTAAAATGACTATCGTTTAAAGATTTTGCACACAAATTAAAAAATATAATAATGTTGTCATAAGATATATCATTTTTACTAAATTAACTTTGTTAAAGTATTGGAAGAAGTGTACAAAATAATAATTAATAGATAAAATTGGAAAAATTGTAATTATTACTACATTGAAAAGTGAGAATGACAGTCATTTTAAAATAAATTTTATTTGTTAAAACGACAGTCATTTTAAAACGGAGGGAGTATATATTTAATTCATCCAAAATATCATTAATGCATGATAGGATAATTATAAACGATCAATGAATATGGATGCATAACATTTCATATTGTTAATCCATTGAACAGGTGGAGTGAGTGAATTCTAGTTTAATAGTTGTCCACTTAAATAATGTTTTCGTCCATGTAAGTTGGCGAGTTTTTGGTTTTCGTTTTTGAATCTTTTTTTTTCGGTTTTAGTCCCTATATCTTATTTTTTGTTGGTGTTTAGTCCCTAAAGACAAAATCCGCAGAAAAATCCGAAGAAAAATCCGCAGGAAACCTCTTTAGAGATTAAACACCAACAAAAAATAAAATATAGGGACTAAAAAAAAAAAATTCAAAAACGAAAATTAAAAACTCGCCAACTTACAAAGACGAAAACATTATTTAAGCTAAATATTAAATATAAAAGTGAATTTCGAATTCATGACATCTCATTTGTTTAAAATGTGATTTATAAACACTAAATTATTTAAAGAAAAAAAAGTGATTGAAGATTCCGGTTGGTGACAGTGAATGGAACTGTCCAATTTGTAGATGTGTTTAGAGCAGAAACTCAAAGCTTATTAAAATATCTTTAATGCATCTCCCTACAATTGAATGCTAGATTTATTACTGTAATGTTATGGTTGGATACAGGCCAAAAGTGGGTATCTCATAATATTGGCATTTCCCTACAGCTTTTAACTACTACACCATCTCATGATATCATTTTTAATTCATCGTGATTATATTCTTTTTCATAAAAATAATTCCATCATTTGATCATCTCAATTTGTATTTTGACATCATCAAACTCACCATTGTTTTAAATTATATATATATATATATATATATATATATATATATATATATATATATATATGTATCTGTGTGTGTGCGCGCGTGTGTGTTTTTTTTTTTTCGTTTCAGTAATATTGATATCATGATAGATGATATCATTCAGATATTTTCAAATGTTTTTCAAAAGAACCCTTTTGTTTCGTTAGGGAATCAAAAATAGATGATTTAACTCCATGAAGGAACAAAAAACGAAGGAAGCTCGATAATAGTGGTCTTGAACGGTGTTTTAAATCTCCTTTACAGCAGCGCGGGACGGATTTGCACAATTAACACTCCAATATCTAAGTCAGTTCAAGATGCAAGAAAAGGATAGGGAAAGTAGATATTGGAAATTGGGTACCTGAAACCCCCTTGGAACCGGATTTATACCTTGGGCTTAATGAAGTGGGCAAGATGAGTGAGCCTAATTTCATTGGGCCTCCGGCTGGCCCAAACCAGTTGCCCTTTAGACTCTTCAGGGACTCTGGATGTCGAGGGAGTCTTTTAGCAGTCGTGGTCAGCCTTCAGGAACAGTTGTACATGCATCGGTATGCACGCATTACTTTGGTTTTGCCAAAGAGTGATGGGGAACGTGAGCATTAAATACAATCCCATCATTGAAATGTTTGGTCGTTTTTCTCTGGATGTGTGACCTGAAATGGTAGAGAGTGGTGTGACGTTGCTTATTGTGTACCCTTGAGTTTGGTTGTGTTTCCAAAGTAGCATCTGATCGTTGATCTACATTCGATTCTTACTTTCAATGTGATTCGTTTGATTGCATTTGCCTAAATAAGGGTAGAAGAATTTTGGGTAAAATTTTCACAACCTTTTAAATTGACTTTCCCTTATTTTCTTTGAGTCTTTCCTTCTTCTTTGAAAGCTTGTTTCCTGAAGTAATCGTCATCACGTATTCAAAGCTTTCAAGCTTCAACCTTCAGCTTTCTCATTCATTCTGTTGCTTTTGAACTCACACTTCAAGGTAACTTATTCCAACTCAAACTTTTTTCTTCAAGCATTTACCGTCTTCTTGTTAAAAAGAGTGAACCCTTTTTTCATATAGAGTGATTCAAAAGGTATCATTTCTTCTTCTTCTTCGAAAAGGAGAATGGAATATGAATCATGTTGTACCCCAAATTTTACCCCTTAGATGTCATAACATTTTGCACTTACATTTAGGTTTCATTCGTCTTTGCATTATTAAATTAACCACAATATCTTTGCCAGTTTGTTTCTTTTATGAAAATCAGAATTGACACAAGAAAGAAGACAGGTGTATTAAATTAAGTTCACGTGTGTCGAGAAATCACAAGCTTTTTGTGGATTTTATTTGAAAAGAAACAAAGAGAAAAGAAAAAAGAAGAAAAGAAACAAGAGAAAAGAAAAAGAGAAAAATATAAAAAAGAAAAGAAAAAAAAAAGAAACAAAATGGTGGTGCCTGCCACACTTGGTTTGTGGTGTCCACCACCTTCATTACCCACATATGGCTCCCGCCATAGGGTTCTCGTGGCACCTGCCACAACTTCTTTTTATTATATATTTTGTTTTAATTTATATAAGGCAAGTGGATTTCAGTTTCATCATGAAATAAAAAACAACTTTTCAGAGAGGCATTGCTCCACGTCTCTCAGTCAACCTCCTCTCTGATGCTTTCTGATTAATCAAGACTTTTTCAACAAGCCAGCTTGCGAAGATTTGAAAAAAAAAGTGTTTTGGACAATATGAAAAATCATACTACACCATCACTTTCTCCTATAAATAGGACCCTTCGTCTTCAGTTTCAGACACACCAGATTCACCCCAAAAAAGAGGCTGAATACTCTCTATATTTTTCCTCCCCCACTTATTCTTAATATTGTTGCAAGAAGAATTTTTGGTTCGAGTTTTCATTTTTCACCGTCAGTAGCTGGCATTTTGAGGAAGAAGTTCGTCCGGTTTTCATTTCAGAATACGTACCTGTGAAGAGGCAGTGGACAGTCTCCACTAGGTAACATTTTCACCTCAGTTTCATTTCCGTTTCATTTTTGTTTTCATAATATCATGATTATCTGCTTCATGTTACTATTATTTTTTAATACTTGATTCTTGATTTAAATGCCATGTGTGATTTTGTTGAAATTCCATTTTTTATGGAAGTTGTTGTTTAAAAGAAGAAAAAAAAAAAAAAAGAAATGGGGTTATGTGGCACCTGCCACAAGTGTTGTGGCACTGGCCACAAGTGCACAGTGCCTGCCATGCTTTTTAAAAGCTTTTGTTTTTTTATTTATTTTGGCCTTGTGGCACCTGCCACATATACATGGCGCTGGCTATGGGCTTTTTGGTGCAATATGGCGCCTGCCATGCCTTAGTGTGGCGCCTGCCATGCTTTGGTGTGGCACTTGCCATGGAAAATTGTGGCACTTGCCATGAGGAATTGTGGAGACTTCCGTATTACCTTTATTTATTTATTTTTTTATAATTTTATTTCTCATGGTCATTTTAATTTCATTTCTTTCTAAAAACTCCAAAACAAAAATAAAAATATGCTTTATTTCATACTCAATTCTCAGACTCTTTTTATGAAAAATTGTCAACCGGTTTCTTTAAAGTTTTTAGAAATTTTCTGTAGCATGTAAATATCTGTTTGTGGTTTCTTGACTTGAACAAAATCACTTCGGTTGTTTATATGTATGGATTTCTGTTGCTAATTTTCATGGCTTAACATGTATTTGATTCCGAAACTTTGAAGATGTTACCTTCGCCGTATTTATTCTGTTCATTTATTTTCAATCCATTCAAACTACTGTTTACAAAATGTTATTATCTTCCTCTTCCAAAGGAAAGTCTCTCTATTGACCGCAAGGTCATAGATAGCTCATTACCATTTTAGCCTAACTTTAGGTTTGGAGTCGCTGCACTCCACGTAGGTGTCTTGCTTTCAGACCCTACTTCCCCGTGAACACTTCATCCCCTGTTAACCTCACCTTCCCAAGAGATAGTCATTAATCTCTTATAACTCACAAGCCTTTCTTTAAACCTTCCCAAGAGATAGCCATTAATCTCTTCTCCTTTACGGCGGTCTAACCCTTCAAATCCTTTCATAAGAGATAGCCATTAATCTCTTTCTCCTAAACAATCAATCCTCACAAGCTTTGCTTTCAAGCTTTTCACCCTACTTTCCCTTTGAACCTTGACCACAGTCAAGAGTTCCTCACCCCCATTGGGGGAACTACGATTGCTCTGATTCCACTCCCGTCAGGATACGTAGGCACGAGATGCGATGTCTTGGCGAGCATACTTAGTGTACATACCTGTTCTAGACTGGGCCGGGGTCTGCTCCTCAGTCGAGCAGGCCCAACCCACACGTCCTGGGATGGCCCAACAAGGGCCTTTTGGCGCGGCCAATGTCGGGCACTTGCCCTTCTCCATGTTGTCGGGCACACGCATGGCATGGAACATCGGGCAGGGCGCTAGGCCTCCCCGGGCTCGTTCCTCCTCAACGCTCAGGTGCTCCTCCCTGCGAGGAGCCACCTCCTTCTCACATAAGAGTCCTCCCCGCGAGGACACGTCTCTCCTCGACACGCAAGACTCCTCCCCGCGAGGACGCGTTCTCATGTAACCACCCACTCCCGATGGAATCAGTCTGCCCTAATTCCGGAGATCTAGGAACGGTTACCCCAGGGAGAAGACCACGTGCTGGTGTTCACTACGCCACGTAAGCCCTGGCAGTTACTTGGATTAGGCCTGGAAATCCAGCCTAATGCAAGTAACCGTTGGCCCCGCGCTGGGGGCTCTCTATAAATACCCTCTCACTTGAGATGGTCAGGTTACTCACTTCTTAACACTCTAACCTTCTTCTTCTGTACTTGCTTTTTCTCTGACAGTTACCTTACTTGAGCGTCGGAGTACCTTGCAGGTACACCCCCCCTCCCGCCGTCTTTCAACCGCACCGGAGCTGAAGCGCAGACGACGTTGTTGGCCACCAGATACTGTCTGATCCAGGTACGATCAATACCCTAGGTCCTTTACCTTAGCACTTTTTCCTTTAACGAGCAAACTTTAACATAACACAAACAAACAAGAGGTTCCCGTAGAGTACTACGGATACTTAGGGTGCTAATACCTTCCCTTTGTATAACCAACCCCCGAACCTAGATTCTCTTATTAGGGTTTTCATTATTTACCCTTTCCTTTGGATAAATCAAAGCTCGGTGGTGAATTCAAAGAAATGTGATGCAAGTTAATTAAATAGCTTGTTATTCGATTCTCACTGCAACAGAAATGGAGACTTCACTGGGGACCACTTCCCCTAAGAGGGTTAAGCCCACTTTGTTTATATTTGTGTTATTTATATGTTTGTTTGCTTGTATATTTGTACATATTTACATATCTGTATATTTGCCCGTTGTGCTTGGGTTTTTCTGTGTGCAGGGTTGTTACTTTAAGTGGTGAGATAAGTCTTAACCCGGACTTGAGAGCACTTATGATAGGATTGTGGTGTAATCAATAGTCGGTTATTGGGAGTAGTCCTAACAATTTATGGCATATGATGACCACACTCAGATGAGGCCCTTTGGGATTATTGATGTCTGATGTGAGCAGTCGCATTGATATCACTCTTTCCAATTGGGAGCCAGGGATTCTGAGGACCGTAGTTACCTTCACCCCACTTGGCCTTTTAGGATGTAGTGTGGTGGCTATGAGGGAGTAAGTCCCAAGTAGTTGATACACGATACTACACTCAGACGAGTTTATCTTGAGAATATTATTAACCCGCATGAGTAGTCACGTAGGCCGATAATATCCGAAGGATTTACGTAGACTCTGGGAACTTTTAGAACCCTGTTCTACAGTTGATAAACTCTAGTACACACCCTGTGATTGGTTCTTTACCCAGACTCCATGTTGTGATCTCGAACCTTTGATCCTATTGCATGTGTTTTGCATCATGTTTGCATCGCATTGCATATCATTAACATCTTTGCATGTTTCATTGCATGCGTCTGTTTGTCCAGCAACTCATCTCCAGTTGTCTCTATCTTCCAATATCACATGTGAGTCGTCAAGCTGATTCCTCGACACAAGTATCGGACTAGAGCTAACTACAAACGCAAGATGTCAGAGCAAGAGGCACACAATGCTGAGGTCCGAATGGAAATCGATGACCTTAAGTCGAGCATGACTAAACTAACTGAGATGCTTCAAGTTTTGATTGCTAGAGGAGAACCTCCCCAAAGAACTGTCATCCAAGAAGTTTCAAGTGCTGATCCTCCGCCGGTTCAGATGCCACCTTCAACTTGACCCGAGTTTGGTTTGCCACACAACTATTCTCCACCAATTGTATCTACTATTATGCCTGTATCTTAAGCTCCTATTTTTGCTGAGCCCAGACCTACAGTCCATGCCGTTCCACAGACTGTTCGAGCTTCTTTTAAGAATCCCCTCTTTGAGTACAATGTTGTCAGTGCTCAGGGAGAAGACTATGAAGACTTTATTGAACCTGAAGTTGTCCGTGAGCAGTTTCAGACCTTAGACAAAAGACTCAAAGTCGTTAAGGGTAATGACTTCTTTAATGTGGATGCAGACAACATATGCTTAGTATCTGATCTTGTTATGCCTGCTAAGTTCAAAACTCCAGAATTAGTGAAGTACAAGGGGCACTCTTGCCCAAGGGCTCATTTGGTCATGTATCTTCGCAAGATGGCTGCTTATACCAAAAATCAAAAGCTGTTTATCCACTGTTTCCAAGATAGCTTGAGTGGGGCGTCACTTAAATGGTATATGGGTCTCAAACAAAACTTTATTCACTACTTCCAAGATCTTGTAAATGCCTTCATGAAGCAGTATAAGTATAACCTTGACATGGCTCTGATCGCCGCCAACTGTAAAATATGACTCAGCATGAGAAGGAATCTTTTAAGGAGTATGCTCAGCATTGGAGGGAGTTGTCTTCCCAAGTTAAACCTCCTTTGGCTGAAAAAGAATTGATCGGAATGTTCATGGATACCCTGTCCCCTTTCTATTGGGAAAATATGATTGGAAGTGTTTCCTCCAACTTCACTAATTTAGTTACTATCGGCCAAAGACTCGAGGAAGGTCTTAAGAAAGGAAAAGTGTCAAAAGCTGCTGAATCCTCCAATGCTGTGAAGAAATGCTATGGGAACTTTCAGAGGAAAAGGGAAGACCAGACTAACGCTGTAATGTTTGAAGTGAGAAGGCCTCGTCCCCAACCTCAGTATGCTATTCACCCTACTGTTGTTGCTGTCACTCCCGTGGTTACTGCTCCACGACCAGCTCAAGCTTGCCAGCGTCCAACTGCAGAACAGAACCAATACCGTAATAGGAATTAATTTGATCCTATGCCCATGACATACACCGAGCTTTATCCTGGTTTGGTTCAATAAAGTTTAATTACCACAAGGACTTTACCTCTTCCAAATCCTCTTCCAGCTGGATTCAGATCTGATCTCCACTGTGCATTCCATGAAGGTGCCACAGGCCACGACTTGGAAAATTGCTATGCACTAAAGGCTAGAGTGCGTGATATGATTAAGATTGGAATTCTTAACTTTTGTGACAATCCCAATGTCCAGAACAACCCTCTGCCAGGGCACACCAAGTGAAGCTTCAGTCGACTTCAGCAAGCCAGTGTTTCCAACAAGACAACTCATCCTTGTGTTTGATTAGTCACTAGGCCTTGTTTCTTGTTGTTTGCATATTCCTTATTTTGTAATGGTTGTTTGCCTTTAAATTATGTTTGTACTTTTGTGATTAATGAAATGAGCATTTCAACTTTTGATTCAATTAATTTTGTCCACTATTTGCATCTTTATGCTTTCTTTTGCAAAATATTTTATCACTTTTCCACTTTATTTTTGAATGTACAAAGATTGGAGGGAGGATGATGAAAACATTATACCCATAATTTTTGTTGGTATGCTTTCAAATCAAAACTTTGCTGACAATGTAAGGCATTGTTTCAATTCCCAAACACTGGAGAAATAAGGAAGTTAATCCCTTGTCAAACCCTTTGAGCCTAGAAGTAGGAGTTTTCTTTCCTTACACAAAAAAACCCTTAAATCTCAACCTTGGGGCAGGGTAGTTCTCAGTTTGACTTGGTTATGCATTCTAACGCAAGCGCTTCATGCAAGACACCGTTCAGCTCTCTCAAATCAAATGACAATAAGGAAGAAGAAGAGGTCTCAAAACCTCAGAAGACAAAGAAGAGGTCTCAAAACCTCAACCAAGAAGAAGAGGTCTCATAACCTCAACAAATGACAAAGAAGAGGTCTCAAAACCTCAACAAAGACAATAGGAGGTCTCAAAACCTCAGAAGACGAAAAAAGAAGTCTCATAACCTCAACAAAGAGAAGAAGAGGTCTCAAAACTACAACGAAGACAAAGAAGAGGTCTTAAAACCTCAGCTTGTATGACAACCAAACATTGTAAGGAAACAATGACTGCCATCTCAAGTCCATTGAATTTTGAACCATCATCATTACTACCATCAGTGCAATTCCTAACCTGTGGGAACCTGAGTGTAAAGTCTGAGTTAACTGAGCTTAGGATTGAAAGTTCATCACGAAGATTGGGTGGGTCACAAATAAATTTTGAGCCTTTATCCTTTATTTCATAAACTGTGAACCAGGCCACGATACAACCCTCAAAAGACCTAACTGAAGCAGGGTTATTTTGAAAGCATACTACAACAAGGTTGCCTAAACTGACTCCCAAAGATATTTGTAGATCAACTGTTTTGGTGCTACACATTTTGCTTAAACTTCACTTTTAAATGTCTTGAACTGCCGTGTTCAGACCAGTGATTCATTTGTTTTGCAAATTGATTTTGATTTCAAAAGTTGCATGAACTTTGCATTTACCACGTTTGTATGAACATTTTTTCTTGCAAATTGGCTTTCCTCTCAAGGAATTTTCAAACAATTAATAAACTTGGTCGGTGATCCTATCAGGGGCAAGTTCTTTCAAATCCTGTTAAAGAATCAGTTCAAGATTTGTTGTTCAAGGGCAAGTCCTTCTCAGATTTGGTTTATCCATAAAATTTTTCAAGACTCATACTGGGGCAAGCTCTTCAAGTGTACAGTAAAGCAGTCATTGCAGAATCAGACAAGCTGAAGCAATGATCCGTTCATCTATAATAGTCAGCTAATTTGAGGCAGTTTACTTGAAGAAACCCCAAGCAACTCTTTATCCTTCCTACAAGGATCATCAATTTGGATACAGTTTGTTTACCAGTGTGGCAATGATGTGTTCAACAATAGCATCTCTAGTCCCAAGCAGAATGGCAGTGACATCCGTGTTGAGGAATCAGTCTTCCAGTCTTGTCTTCTCCACAAAAGAGTCTAGTGGTGTCGTCAGCATCTGCATTTGCATTTGATCATATATCATCTGCATAATTTATACCATATGCATGTCATGAGTGTTTCATACTCATTTGCATTTCTCCCGAGGTCATGTCGTTATCCACGTTTTACCTTGTGGTCAAAATCCAATTCACGTGGGACCTACCAAACTGATATTGTCGTGTCTATCTGATGTTCTTCCAGATATGGCCTTTCTTATCTGATTGTTTTTTCGGATATGTTTGTTCCTCTTTTATATCCAATGCCGTTCTTAGATGTCGTTTATGTGTCTCTCTTCTGATGTTCTTCCAGATTGAATCTTTGTTCTGATGTTTTTCCAAAACCTATCTGATGTTTTTCCAGATAGTCCTCTGTAATTCTGATGCTTTTCCAGAATTACATTGCTTTTACCATCTGATGCTTTTCTGGATGTGTCTCTCTTTCTGATGTTTTTTCAGATTGAGTCTTTGTTCCGATGTTCTTCCAAAACTTATCTGATGTTTTTCCAGATTGAGTCTTTTGTTCTGATGTTCTTCCAGAACTTATCCGATGTTTTTCCAGATATTTCGCTTTGTTATTCTGATGCTTTTTTGGAACGACATTGCTTTTACCGTATGATGTTTTTCCATATGTGCTTTTGTTCTGATGTTCTTCCAGAACCTATCTGATGTGTTTCCAGATATTTCCATACCCTTCCAGATTTTGTTTCACTCCCCAGTGAGTTTCCAGATATATACCTTTGTAATTCTGATGTTTTTCCATAATTTATTCTCCTTTATCGTCTGATGTTTTTCCAGATGTGCCTTGTTCTGATGTTTTTCCAGAGCCCATTTATGTCCATCTGATGCTTTTCCAGATGTGCCTTTCTCTTTCTGATATTCTTCCAGATTGAGTCTTTTGCTCCTGATGTTTTTCCAGAGAACTTTTCGTGTCTATCTGATACTCTTTCGGATATGACCTTGTTTATCTAATGTTCTTCCAGATATAATGTTGCTTATCTGATGCTCTTCGGGATATGTCTTCAAAACCCTTTTCCCGTACATTTAATGCTCTTCGAAATGTTTTGAATGTATTTTCAGAATTCCTGTCTTCATCCAATGCTCTTCTAGATGTATTTAATTCATTTCTGACTTTGGTTAACGGCTGCTGAATGTTTTCAAGTCCGTTTCCATTCTCCATCCAATGATTTTCTGGATGTGTACCGGAGCTTATTCGATGCTTTTCCGAGTATCTCTGATATGTTTCCTGGAGTTCATTCAATGCTCTTTTGAATGTCTCTGTTGTCAGTTTGTTTCCCAGAGTTTATTCAATGCTTTTCTGAATACCTCTGATGTTTGCTTGTCTCATGTATTTCCCAGTTTTTCCCCGCCTCATTCAATGATCTTCTGAATGTCGTGACTGGTGTCCTTTCATCCAATGCCTTCTTGGATCTTTACCTTTCTCATATTCATCTAATTCCTTCTCAGATATTGTGATTTGCACCTTTCATTCAAAGCCATTATTGGATGACTGGTTTCTTTGTCCAATGTTGTCTTGGATCCTTACTTTGTTCACTTTATCTAGAGCCGATATTAGATATTGTGATTGTACCTTTCATTCAAAGCCATTATTGGATGTCTGGTTTCTTTTGCCATCTGATGTTTTTCCGGATGCGCCCTTCTCTGTCTTTTCTGGCTTTTCTTAAAGATCCCGTTTGAACTCTTCAGTATAAGAAAATCCTAGAAAATCTTTTGTTGATGTCTATCCTTTTATTTCAAATTGATCCCCAGTGGAGATCATGTCTTATTTCTGGTTTCCTGCCCAGTAAAAATGTCTTATATTTCCCCAGTGTCGTCCGGTCACATATATACCTGTTATTCACTTCCCTGGATCTTTCCCCCAGTGGAGAACACCTCTCTGGCTCCTTTCCCCAGTGAAGATCTGTGAGGTTTCCCCTCAGCTTTATTTTTCTATCCCCGGTGTTTCCTCAGGGTCTCCCCAGTGAGTCTTTTGTTGGTCATTCTGCATCCCCGGTAAGTCTTCCTTGTGGATATTAACCTTCATCCCTCCCCAGTAAAGCTCACCTGTAGCTCTTTATCTTTGGTGTTTTGTTTGTCTGCATCTTTGCATGAATCATATCATCATACTAGAAGTTCATGGCATATCAGCATTTGCATGTCTGCTGCTTGTCCTTAGCATCTGCATTCCATCTAAGGGAAAAAATTTCGGTTTACTATATTTAAATATCCTTCACCTTGATGTACCGAGGATTTTCATTCCTCGTGTCATCCGGTAAAGCTATTTAAATAGGGGAAACTATTGTACCCCAAATTATACCCCTTAGATGTCATAACATTTTGCACTTACATTTAGGTTTCATTCGTCTTTGGATTATTAAATTAACCACAATATCTTTGCCAGTTTGTTTCTTTTGTGAAAATCAGGATTGACACAAGAAAGAAGACAGGTGTAATAAATCAAGTTCATGTGTGTCGAGAAATCACAAGCATTTTGTGGATTTTATTTGAAAAGAAACAAAGAGAAAAGAAAAAAAGAAGAAAAGAAACAAGAGAAAAGAAAAAGAGAAAAAAAGAAAAAAGAAAAGGAAAAAAAAAACAAAATGGTGGCGCCTGCCACACTTAGTTTGAAGCGTCCACCATCTTCATTACCCACATATGGCGCCCGCCATAGGGTTCTCGTGGCACCTGCCACAACTTCTTTTTATTATATATTTTGTTTTAATTTAAATAAGGCAAGTGGGTTTCAGTTTCATCATGAAATAAAAAACAAATTTTCAGAGAGGCATGGCTCCACGTCTCTCAGCTAACCTACTCTCTGATGCTTTCTGATTAATCAAGACTTTTTCAACAAGCCAGCTTGCGAAGATTTGAAAAAAATGGTGTTTTGGACAATATGAAAAATCAGACTACGCCCTCACTTTCTCCTATAAATAGGACCCTTCGTCTTCAGTTTCAGACACACCAGATTCACCCCAAAAAAGAGGATGAATACTCTCTATATTTTTCCTTCCCCGCTTATTCTAAATATCGTTGCAAGAAGAATTTTTTGTTCGAGTTTTCATTTTCCACCGTCAGTAGCTGGCATTTTGAGGAAGTTCGTCCGGTTTTCATTTCAGAATACGTACCTGTGAAGAGGCAGTTGACCGTCTCCACTAGGTAACATTCACACCTCCGTTTCATTTCCGTTTCATTTTCGTTTTCATAATATCATGATTATCTGCTTCATGTTACTATTATTTTTTGATACTTGATTCTTGATTTAAATGTCATGTGTGATTTTGTTGAAATTCCATTTTTTTATGGAAGTTGATGTTTAAAAGAAAAAAAAATAAAAAGAAATGGGGTTATGTGGTGCCTGCCACAAGTGTTGTGGCACTGGCCACAAGTGCATAGTGTCTGCCATGCTTTTTAAAAGCTTTTGTTTTTTATTTATTTTGGCTTTGTGTTGCCTTCCATATATACATGGCGCTGGCCATGGGCTTTTTGGTGCAATATGGCACCTGCCATGCCTTAGTGTGGCGCCTGCCATGCTTTGGTGTGGCACTTGTAATGGAAAATTGTGGCACTTGCCATGAGGAATTGTGGTGACTTCTATATTACCTTTATTTATTTTTTCATAATTTTATTTCTCATGGTCATTTTAATTTCATTTATTTCTAAAAACTCCAAAAAAAAAAATCTGCTTTACTTCATACTCGATTCTCGGACTCTTTTTATGAAAAATTGTCAACCAGTTTCTGTAAAGTTTTTAGAACTTTTCTGTAGCATGTAAATATTTGTTTGTGGTTTCTTGACTTGAACAAAATCGCTTCGGTTGTTTATATGTATAGATTTCTGTTGCTAATTTTCATGGCTTAACATGTATCCGATTCCGAAACTTTGAAGATGTTACCTTTGCTCTATTTATTCTGTTCATTTATTTTCAATCCATTCAAACTCCTGTTTACAAAATGTTATTATCTTCCTCTTCCAAAGGAAAGTCTCTCTATTGACCGCAAGGTCATAGATAGCTCATTACCATTTTAACCTAGCTTTAGGTTTGGAGTCGCCGCACTCCACGTAGGTGTCTTGCTGTCAGACCCTACTTCCCCGTGAACACTCCATCCCCTGTTAACCTCACCTTCCCAAGAGATAGCCATTAATCTCTTATAACTCACAAAGCTTTCTTTAAACCTTCCCAAGAGATAGCCATTAATCTCTTCTCCTTTACGACGGTCTAACCCTTCAAATCCTTTCATAAGAGATAGCCATTAATCTCTTTCTCCTAAACAATCAATCCTCACAAGCTTTGCTTTCAAGCTTTTCACCCTACTTGCCCTTGGAACCTTGACCACAGTCAAGAGTTCCTCACCCCTATTAGGGGAACTACGATTGCTCTGATTCCACTCACGTCAGGATACGTAGGCACGAGATGTCTTGGCGAGCATACTTAGTGTACATACCCTAGGTCCTTTACCTTAGCACTTTTTCCTTTAACGAGCAAACTTTAACATAACACAAACAAACAAGTGGTTCCCGTAGAGTACTACGGATACTTAGGGTGTTAATACCTTCCCTTTGTATAACCAACCCCCGAACCTAGATTCTCTTATTAGGGTTTTCGTTCTTTACCCTTTCCTTTGGATAAATCAAAGCTCGGTGGTGAATTCAAATAAATGTGATGCAAGTTAATTAAATAGCTTGTTATCTGATTCTCACCGCAACACATCACATTCCCTTTCTTCTATCAATGGGGATTTTGAATTGGTGATCACCTTACTGATTGATGACTCTGAAATGGGAGGAGTGTCTAAGGACTCCTTTTCTGAAAAAGCTTATCTCAGTGATTCTTTAGAGGTTTCGTTTTCAAGGAAAGTCGGTGGGGTGAGGATCTTATTGAGAAATCGACGCCTCCCTTTATCTTGACTGAGGGAGAAATAGAAGTTGCCCGACAAAGAAGGTAATGTGCCGGTGACTTTGTCCAGCTCTATCAGGGGATGATTAGCCATAGGCCTAGTGATGCTAAAATTGCGAGTCATTTGGAAGACCGAGAAAAACCAATGTTGTATCTTAGATCAAACCAGATGATCACTTTAAAGCTGATGAATTGGCCCGAAAAGGGCATCGACTAGTTGGGCCAAGTAACACCAACAAATACTATTGGGTGGCTGTTAAAGTGTTAGGGACTCCTTCCACTTTGAATATTGTTGTACAACTATAGCTAATGCTGATATTATGGTCGTTGACCCATCTGATTGGTCAATTCTTCTAATAGATATGGATGAGAGGATATGCAGTTCTTTAGAGGGCTACTAGGTTCCTTTGTACGAATACTTCTTCACCTGATTAGGGCGTGCTTGCCTTTATTTAGTTTCGAGGTTGCCATGATGGGCCTCCTGAGAGTCCCCCCAGTAGCTTCATCCTCGAATGAAGGTGTTCCAACTCTGTGCCCAGCATAAATCTCGGAAACCTTATCTGGAACTCTTTTTTTTATCTCTTTTACGTGGCACCCACCTCTCGAGATGATTCCTGGGATCATTGATTGATCTTCTTTCGCCCCCGGGTTCCTTTGTTCAACTCTTTTACAAACAAACGGGGTAATTTTTTCAAACCCTTCATGTTGGTGAAACTTATTACTCCTGAGGATCACTTTACTTTTTCGTCTTCTTCGGCCTCAGTGGGATGTACTTGCTCTTGTAAGAGGGGTTTTAAAGTAATGATCTAGAGTTCACATACATCGGCCTCTTTCTTCTTACCACACCTGGTTAAGTCATCTCTCTTCCGAGGAGGTAAAAATTAAATACGATATGTGTGTTTGGTATCAAGGACTCGACTGTGAAGAAGGATTTGTCCTGGCGAAGTGCCTATTTCTCATCGAAAAAAGAAACCAATTAATACGTATGTGATATTTAATGTGCCCGATCATGCAGAGAGACAAGAACTCTTTGGTGAGGATGGAGACCCGGGGAACCTCATGCGTCTATTTTTTATTTTATTTTTTAACAAGTATAACTTGTATCTTGTAGATAATATGAATCGATTGCAGAAACTTCTTGTGCTTACCAAGGATCAAGATATTACAATTGACTCATCGGGTCAAATGGTGTAATCTTCAGCTGCTAATACCACTCTTGCACATGTGGTTCAGGCACCAATAATAATAATTACTTTGGAGACAACTGTGACTACTATCATAGGTACAATTCTTAAGGTGGACCAACTGGCAACCGCAACTGTTAACCTCTCTATTTGTGAGCCTTCACTTTTCCTTTCTACTATCATGAGAAATCAAGATGATTATCGATCCACTCCTGTTAAAGGGGGTTATTCTAAACGAGTTTGTTTGTCAGAGGATGTTAAGTCAAAGGCTTTTACTCTTTTCTTCCGGTTCCATACCATTCTTCCCTCTTAGGTACCCAACACCCTGAACGAATTTGTTGTTGTCGTGGCCAATGAGGACCTAGTTTTTGTTTGGAACTTATCTGCGGCTGACAAACCAGGTCTTTTGAGGATGCTTCTCGCACCTTGTTCAGAGTCAGATCTTTAATTTCAATGGTAGCTGTCGGTCATGATGATATGTTCTGTTAGTCCTGTGGTTTTTGGATTGGCCACATTTTGGTAAAACAACATGCTGTTAGCAAGATGTTGAACCAGATGTTTTGCCATGTCAGTCAGACATCATGTTCTACATGATGTTGTGCCATGTTTCGGGACATGTTATACCAGATAGTTGGGGCATGACTATTTTGGTAATTTTAGTGTGATTTTTGAGTGTGTTCTAATGCATACGTTGGCGACTTTTATGGGAGTATATTGTGGGAATTTTTGTTATTGCAGATTTTGTTACTTTTCATAAAAAGGATCATTGAGCCTTTTTAGGAAAGTTTGTATTTTTCTCCTATTTTTATGCAGGTTGATTTGCAGCCAGTTTATATTTATTGCTTCTATTTGTGCACCTCAAGAAGCCCAAGTCCAGTAGGGCTGGAGGTTATTTAAAGAGAAGAAAAACCCTATTGGAGGAAGTAGAGCATATCGTGAAGAATTTAGAGAATTAGGATTAGTCGTTGTTTTGGTTGGTCCCTAGGATTTTTCGTTTGTCAATTTTATGTCACTCGTGTATCTTATGATGCATTGAGTGTGACTGATTGTTCATTGTTCATTCTAAGCTTTTAAGCAAGATTGTATTGTTCTTGATTGAAGCTTTTAAGCAACATCAAGTATTGTCTTGGAAGTATGTTACTTCTATTGTTTGTTGTTTATACAGTCATTGGGATTGGGAATGTTTGATATCATTGAGGTGATTAGGAAGTGAGAGGGGATTCTCATATCTAGATGGTGATTTCTAGGTAGAAGATTCACTGGGTAGGGATTAAGTGAGGAGTTGTAAAGTGGGATTGTTTAGCTTCAAATTGATACTACTGATAGTGGATTTCCTTCCTAGCTTGGTAGCCCCAGACATAGGTGAGTTGCACCGAACTGGGTTAACAATTCTGGTGTTGATTTTATTTTTCTGTTATTTAAATTCCTACATCTTTATATGGGTGATCAAGCTGTTGTTGATCTTGTTGTTGTGACATCTGTCTCGAAATATGTATCTGCATGCCAGAATTTCAATTGGCATCAGAGCAGGTTACCCTGTTCTATTTTTGGGTGAGCTCCAGGGAGATTGTATTCTTGTACTATGGACAAGGAAGGAGGAGGAAATGTTAATAGGCCTCTAGTCCTGGATGGCACAAATTATGACTATTAGAAGGCCCGTATGGTGGCTTTCCTAAAATCTATGGATAACAGAACTTGGAAGGCTATCATCAAGGGTTGGGAGCACCATGTGATTAAAGATAAAGATGGAAAAGAAACCCTGAAGCCAGAAGAAGATTGGACCAAGGAGGAAGATGAGACAGCTCTTGGAAACTCCAAATTCTTGAATGCTTTGTTCAGTGGAGTTGACAAGAATATGTTTAGGATGATCAACACTTGTATTGTGGCTAAAGATGCTTGGAAAATTCTCAAGACAACTCATGAAGGGACATCCAAGGTGAAGATGTCCAGGCTTCAACTTCTCACTACCAAATTTGAGAATCTGAGGATGAGTGAAGATGAAAGTATTCATGACTTTCACATGAATGTGCTTGAGATAGCTAAAGCCTTTAGGGCTTTGGGAGAAAAGGTTTCTAAAGAAAAACTGGTCAGGAAGATCTTTAGGTCTCTTCCTAAGAAATTTGACATGAAGGTCACAACCATTGTAGAGGCTTAGAACAACAGTAGTATGAGAGTTATTGAGTTAGTGGGATCTCTCCAAACATTTGAATTGACCTTGAATGATAGGATTGAAAAGAAGAACAAAAGCATTGCTTTTGTATCCAATGCTAAAGACAAAGAGGGACGAGTTATCCTGGACATTGATGAGGGACTATCAAATACTATTGTTTTACTTGGGAAGCAGCTCAATAGAATTTTAAAGAGAATGGATATAAGAGGAAAACTGGGTGTCAAGGACATCACCTTTAACATCAGGAATAATTCTGGTTCTCAAAATAATTCAAGAACTGAAGAGAAGTTAGATCAAAGTAAAGGGATTCAGTGTTATGAATGTGAAGAATTTGGTCACATAAGGCCAGAGTGTCCCAACTATCTCAAGAAGCAGGAAAAAAGGATTGGTTATTTTTTGGTCTGATGATGATGAGTCTGAAGATGAATCTAACTCAGAATCTGTTGAACCTGTTACTGCTCTCTCTGGAAGATGGGCTGATGAAGTGGAAACATGTGATGAAAAAGATCCCTATGAAGATCTAGATGCAGACTACAAGGAAGCCTGCAATAAGTGTGGGGAATATGAGAAGACAGAGGAAAATCAGAGGAAGGTCATAGCTAAATTGGAGAGTGAGAAGAAGGAACTCTTAGGGGTTGTCTCTCATCTTCAGAGTGAGATAACTCTCCTAAATTCCAAGCTCAGTAATGCTACTGAATCCTTGAGGAGAATGAAGAATAGAGTTGATTAAATAGAAGATGTTGAAGTCCATTATCATTCTGATAATAGAGAGAGAAGAAAGCCTGAAGAAAAATATTTGCCTGGAAGAGAGAAGAGGACCACAATGTCCAACCACATGTTACAACATCCTGGAAGACATAATAAACTTCCAAATAATTTCTAATCCTGTTGGAGATGCCGTTACTATGGAGAGTATGGTCACATAAAGCCATTATGCTATAAATTATATGGAAATCAAATATCTTCAGTGAAGTCCAAGGAAAAGCCAGTTAGCAAGAAGAAAAGTGTTAAAGATATGGGTGTGAGTCTGATAGCTCACACATCCTTTAGAGCCGCAACTAGAGAAGACCGGTACTTTGACAGTGGATGTTCTAGACATATGACAGGAGTTCAGAAGGTGTTGATGGACATTAGGTCTTTGCTTACAGGTGTTGTCAGATAGGGCCGACCCAATAAATCTGGAGGCCCCGTTTTAATTTTAAAAATTGGCCTAATTTTTTAAAATAAAAATGTAATTAAAATAATTAAAAATGATATATAAAAATATAAAAATATATTAATTAAAAGTAAATATAATTATAATTATTTTGACTTTGATCCATCTCATTTTTTTTATATATTGAATTTTTATAATAGTATTTTTTTTATTGAATTTTTATTATAATTTTTTTATATTTATTAATATTAATAAAAAATTGCAAATTTTAAAATTTGGGGCCCTATAATATTTAGGGCCCTGTGCGATAGAGCTTGTTGCTCTTGCACAGGGCAGACCCTGCTGTCAGATTTGGTGGAGCTGTTAAAGGAGAAATTATAGGAGTTGGTACATTGGTGGATGATGGATCACCTAGGTTGGAATATGTTCTTCTTGTGAAAGGACTAACTGTTAACCTCATCAGCATAAGTCAGCTGTGTGATCAAGGTTTGTTAGTCATTTTCTCTAAGTCAGAATGCCTAGTCAAAGATGAGAAAACTAATGTTCTGATGAAAGGCATAAGGTCTAAAGATAACTGTTATCTTTGGGAACCTCAGATAACGGCTTACTCTTCCACATGTTCAAAAACTCAGGAAGAGGAAGTGAATCTGTGGCACCAGAAACTTGGACACCTTCATATCAAAAGGATGAAAGAAATTATGTTTGTATGAGCTATTAAAGGAATACTAGATCTAAAAGTTGAAGAAGGGAAAGTTTGTGGTGAGTGTGAAGTTAGGAAGCAGATCTTGATGTCACAACCAATGTTGCATCATCAGAATACTTCAAGAACACTGGAACTTCTCCACATGGGGGTTTGGGACCTATGGAGACTAAAAGTCTGGGTGGAAAGAAGTATGTGCATGTGGTTATGGATGATTTTTCTTGGTTTACATGGTTAAACTTTCTTACAGAGAAGTCAGATATTCCTAAAGTTTTTAAGGTTTTATGTCAGAATGTCCAGAAGGAGCAGAAGAGTAGGGTTGTCAAGATCATAATCTATCATGACAGGGAGTTTGATAATTCAAAACTTACTGAATTATGTGAGTCTCATGACATCTGTTATAGTTTTCGTCTCAGCTAGATGAAACTTTTGAGCAGAAGACCTGAGATATACAAGAGTCAGCTAAAGTCATGCATCATGCTAAGGGGTTGCCATATCATTTTTGGGCTGAAGCTATGAATACAACTTGTTATGTTCATAATAGGGTCACTCTGAGAGAGGGAACTTCGATTGCTCCCTTTGAACTAGGGAAAAGGCGAAAGCCTACAGTGAAATACTTCCATTCCTTTGGAAGCAAATGCCATGTCCTGGCCAACAAAGATAAAAAAGGTAAGTTGGATCCCAGAAGTGGTGAAGGGATATTTCCGGGGTATTATTCAAGCATCAGAGCTTTTAGAATCTTTAACTCCAGAATTGAGATGGCAATGGAATCTATCAATGTGGTATTTGATAATTCAGAACAAAAATTGGATGTTGGGGATAATGTTGGAACATCCTCTGTGCAGACTAGTCAGGCAAAAGAGGAAAGTTATAGGTTCTCTAGAATTATATTAGATAACTCTCTAGTTACTTCAGAGATTCATTCAGATCGACACAAGGATCTCAGTGCTAGTCACTCTGTTAAAAGAAACATTACTAAGTTTGCAAAGAAAGCATCACTCTCATCTGAGATAAGTCCTACTGTCCAAAAGAAGAAAATATTGAATTGCTTCATTGGAATAAGGAATTATGATATGGATTACTTCTACTGCACAAAGGTCATGATGAAAGAATTGTGCAAGGTAGAGTGTGTATGTAATATGACAATTATACCGACTGCCTTGGTTAACAAGAAGTAGACATATGTATCGTGGTGTACTACTGAAGTTGGAAGGGGTTGCTTTCAATCAATATGGCTGAAACAAATACTGAAGAAACATGATGACAAGACTAATGTTCTGAAATGTTGGTGTAAGGATCTGAGTGCTATCAAATATCTCATACAATCAGTCTGGAACAAGAACCCTAACATGAATAATAAGAAAATCATGAGTCGTGATGTAGCGAAGGTAAAGGGTTTTATTTTGAAAAATGTGGACATTGAGGATCAGCTGAATGTTTTGTTTAAAGTTTCTTACGAAAATGTTGTTAAGAACATAAGTTGTGAGGTGAGAACTGATGCTATTAAGGAATTGTAGCAATTAAATATATGGAGGAATGCAACAAATACTGCATCTTTCCTCTATGATCTAATATTTGGTAGGGCTAGGCAAGCTACTATGGAAGATAAGAATTCTGATGTAAAGAGGACAGGTTCTAAGGATGTAAAATCCATTGTCACTCCTTCTGAAATTGGTGTCAGCAACAAGGGGTACATAAGGGTTTTTGATAGAGGCAGAAGTTGGAGGATCATCTAAAAGTAATCTGGTTTTGTGTGTTTCCATCTGAAATTATGCTTTATGAATTTTGTTTCTTTTGTGCTTCCATTTTGTGTGTTTCCATTTGTGTTTGTTTACATTTACTTATTTCCTTTTGTCAATTTTTGGCTAAAAATGGGGAGTAAAGTGTTGTTTCTGTTTCTGATGTTAGATCAGATCTCATGACTTTCTGTCATGTGTGTACTACTGCTTAGGAAGAGTTGTTGTATTTTTGTTGTTGAACTTATGCAACTATTTAGGGGGGCATGATAGTCTGTCATGCTTGATTGTTGTTGCTGAAAATATGTGGAACTCTTTGTTATGTCTGGAAGAAGTTATTATTCTCTGCAGTAGGTTATAGTCTTCAAGGGGAGTGAGGCTGAAGTGGTTGTTACTGCTCTTTATGGGAACTTGAATAATTCAAGTTTTTTTTTTGTGTTTTTGGTTTTCTCCTTTAGGGGGAGAACCGGTTATGTGTGACAGGGGGAGTGGTGTACCTGTCTATTTTGCTGCTGCAAGATTGCAGTTTGTATAGAGCTTACATGTTCTCATGTAGCTTGTGTTGTTTTGTGATGTCAGACCTAATGTGTTGATATTGTGTTGTCAGATGTTTTTCTTTTTGGTGTGACAGCAGTGTAGTTCTTGGGTTTCTGTGTTTTTGTTTTGTTTCCGCTATGTGTATCTCTGATGTGGGCTAAGGTTATTTTAGCCAAATTTGCCAAAGGGGGATATTGTTAGTCCTGTGGTTTTTGGATTGGTTGCATTTTGGTAAAACAACATGTTGTTAGCAAGATGTTGAACCATATGTTTTGCCATGTCAATCAGACATCATGTTCTACATGATGTTGTGACATGTTCCAGGACATGTTATACCAGATAGTTAGGGCATAACTATTTTGGTAATTTTAGTATGATTTTTTAGTGTGCTCTGATGCACACGTGGTTGACTTTTATGGGAGTATATTGTGGGAATTTCTATTATTGCAAGTTCTGTTACTTTTCATAAAAAGGATCCTTGAGCCTTTTTAGGAAAATTTGTATTTTTCTCCTATTTTTATGCAGGTTGATTTGCAGCCAGTTTATACTGACTGCTACTATTTGTGTGCCTCAAGAAGCCCAAGTCCAGTAGGTCTGAAGGCTATTTAAAGAGAAGAAAAACTCTATTGGGGGAAGTAGAGCATATTGTTGTTTTGGTTGGTCCTTAGGATTTTCTGTTTGTTAATTGTATGTCACTCATATATCTTCTGATGCATTGAGTTTGACTGGATGTTCATTGTTCACTCTAAGCTTTTAAGCAAGAATGTATTGTTCTTGATTGAAGCTTTTAAGCAATATCAAGTATTGTCTTGGAAGTGTGATACTTCTATTGTTTATTGTTTATACAATCACTAGAATTGGAACTGTTTGATATCACTGAGGTGATTAGAAAGTGAGAGGGGATTCTCATATCTAGATGGTGATTTCTAGGTAGAAGTTTCACTGGGTAGGGACTAAGTGAGGAGTTGTAATCTGGGATTGTTTAGCTTCAAATTGATACTAGTGATAGTGGATTTCTTTCCTATGTTGGTAGCCCCCAGACATAGGTGAGTTGCACCGAACTGGGTTAACAATTCTGGTGTTAATTTTATTTTTTAGTTATTTAAATTTCTGCATCTTTGTGTGTGAGATCAAGCTGTTGTTGATCCTGGTGTTATGACATCTATCTCGACATATGTATCTGCGTGCCAGAATTTTATGTTCGGTTCTGGAGACCTTGCTAGGGATCGTGATGAATTTGAGGAGAAGTGTGAGTCCCTTGAGCAGGAGAATTTCAAGGTTGATGAGGAATTAGTTGAGCTGCAGAAAAAGCATGAGCTTGCTGACTCTTTGCAATAGGAGGTTCAGCAATAAGGTTCTTCATTGCCTTTGGCTATCCAGATAACGGAGTTGAAGGCTTCTCTTGCTGAGGGAGATAAATGTTGGAAGAAAGCTTCTGAAGATTCGACGCAGGCGTGCCATGATTTCAAAGTAGATTCAAAAATCTCTTTAGTAGAAGAAGTATGATTGGGCTAAAGTTTGAAAGGTCTTGAGGAAGACTTGGCCGCTACCGAGGGCAATTGAAGGTGTGAAAAAAACACAAGAAATGGGGGGTTTGAATTGGGTTTTCAAAATGAAAGCTTTTTGTAAAATTCAAACAAAGATCACAAATAAACTATTAATAGAGAAAGGCACACGATATATCCTGGTTCGCTTGAAAACTATCAAGTTAATTCAGTCCACCCGCCATGGTGATTTCGCCTTATACATAAGGACTTAATCCACTATAACCAAACTGATTACAACTGCACTAGCAACTGCTGGTGACTAATAATACATAGACTAACCGTCTCTTCTTAAGGCTTCTGACCTAACTGGTCCCTTAAGGAATTCAAACAACTGTTTAATCAAATAAAATGTTTACAATGAAATGCTTCTTACATAAGATGATACACACACTATTTCTAGCTCAATCTAACTTAGAGTGAATCTACACAGTAAGAACAATCTTCTTCTTTGTATGGTAGTGCTTTACCGTTCACTCATATATTTCTCGATTTCTTGAGTTCTTTCTTTGTATGAATCAGTGTTTTGAATATTTCTCTTTTTCACACTTCGTGTCACACATGATTTGTTGAATGATCCGATCTTTATATAGCCAGAAAAAGACCCGTTGAAGGGCAGATTAGTAATATCACAAAAATCTGGCGACTTGAAATAATGTCGTTGTGCTGGGATGAAAATCGTTCACTGAAATTGTTCTTTGTACCACCAAATCAGGTTAGTAGAATGGTAGTGGAAAAGAACGTGTTTGATCTATACTATGTACTATTTTCCCACGCAAACGTTTCATCTTCTTCTGTTCATCAGTGGCTTCTGATTTGAAATGATTGAAGCATGATCAGAAGAATGAATCATTGGGTCTTCACAGTCTTGAGTCTTCAGAGTCTTCAGAACTTTTTCAGCAGAACCTTGTCATCAGAGTCTTCAGCACTCCTTCTTCAGAACCCTTGGTTATCAGAAATATAAGTCTTCAGAGTTTTCAAAACTTGTTCAGCAGAACCTTGTCTTCAGAATCTTCAGAACTTTGTCTTCAGAAACTTAAGTCTTCAGAGTCTTCAGAACGTTGTTCATCAGAACCTTGTCTTCAGAGTCATCAACACTTAGTCTTCAGAAGATGAGTATCAGAGTTAAATTCAAAGCCAGAATCCAAGAGAACATTGCAACAGCAACAACAACATAGTGTCTTCTTGGAGTCTTTCTGATGCATAGTAGATCAGAAGCAACCTCGCTTATTGACGCAGAAGTGACCATTGAGAACTTCAGAGTGACGTAACACACAATCTCAATCAGAGTCAGAACTTTCTCTATTAGAGTCAGAACTTTCTCTATCAGAGTCAGAACCTGTTTGTCAATTCTTGAAAAGATACACGTTAGAGTACCAAAATTGTTCTCACACAAATACAACTTTGTTATTATCAAAACAAAGAGATGTCTTGCAGAACCAAATCTTGTTCTAACAATCTCCCCCTTTTTGATAATGACAAAACAATGTATTTTGATAACACAATTTTGTACGAAAATAATCAGAATTGACTCAGATAAGTTCAAAGTAAACTTCTCTTTGTTAAGCTCCCCGTGAATCTAAGACTTAACAAAATCTTATAAGATATGGGATATAGAGCCTGATTGCAGAGATTTTAGATAGATCCAAAATATCAGAGCTTGATTATAGTGGTGATGCATTCTGATAACAGAGCTTGATTATCTAAATCAGAACCTGATTTATATCAGAGTCATTTTACCAATATAATATCTTTTCCTGAAAAACATTCTACAAATATATGATTTTTAAAGTGTTAGAATGTTAGAGCTATGATTGGAGACAAGATAATTATCAAAATAATTTTTCAATATAATACTCCCCCTTTTTGTCATAATAAAAAAGGCTAACCAAGATTTAACTAAATCGTTTTGATTTGAAGGAATTTAGATAAGTTAAATTTATTCCTTTTCTTCCTTTTTATGGTAATCATAATGGAATGCAGTAAGACAAGATAAATGCAAATAAGGAAAGAAAAACTTCATTGATAAAACAACAAAACGCCGGAGGCGCGGTACAAGAACAGAATCACAAAACAGAAAAGAAAAACAACAAGAACAAGGACATCAGACAAGAAAAAGAATGATAAACAGAAGAAAGATCAAGCATCCAGCAACCAAGAGACCAACAATGATGAAACATACTCCAACCAGCTATTTCATTCCCTGATGATGGTTTCAGAATAGTTCATGGGAGAACACCATTCAGTATTGAGTTTCTCATTCATTTCGATTTGTTTTAAGTGAGCAAAAACTCCTTGAAGATAAAGAATGTGAGAGATAACTCTACTGTAAGGAATCTGAAATGATAACTCTGCTCTTGACGAAAGAATTTCTCCTTTTAAGAAGTTGAAAATGGACTGAGGCAGATTAATCTTAATCTTGGAGATTAAGAAGAAAATGAAGAGCTTGTCCATTGCAGAGAGTCTTCCTGTTCCCTTTTCCCTGGGTCTAAGATTTGTTCCCAAAATTCTTTTACAAGAGCTGGATAGATAGGTCTATTTAGAATTTCAAGATATCTGTCCCAATTTTGGTAGATGATGTCTGAGAGAATGTTGGTATAACCATTTTCAACAAGATCATTGACATCAATAGAGTATTCTTTCAAGAGATCTAAATCATAGATCTCTCCCTAATGGTTTTAGAGGATATGATGAAAGCAAGAGGAATAGAAGTGAACAACAAGTAAAAACGGATGAATAGTTGAGAGGAGAAGTGAGGTATATAAAGACAACAAAGAGTGATAGCAATAAATAGCAATAAAGACTAGATGAATTGAGACGAGAAATTCATCATTTCCAATACAAGGGATACAAACAAGAATAAGGAATGATGAAGGAGTGCCAGTCTCCAAAATATCACAGATCAGTATACGTTATTCATATTATGACTTCAGTCAATAAATACAAATAAATGTATACTGGAAAAAGAGAGGGAAAAACTGACAAAGAATAAAGGAAGGAAGACAAGTGATAAGTTCCAAGAAATATTTGTCTTACATGCATCTTTATGAATGCCTAATAAGGAAGGAAGACGTAAATATTTACACAGTTATCAAGTAAATTTTCAAATCCAATGAGTTAAACATGATTAGTGATAAAAAAAATTACTTGAAATCTAGTCTCACGAAATCACAATGCTCGAGGTGTCTCTTCAACAGTAGATATGATTTGATTTTGGACATGTGTCACAAATAATCATAACCGTTTGTTTTCAAGAGATCACATAGTTGATGTTTCCAACGTCTAGAATACCAAGAGGTATCTGACTAGACTAATTTCTGATCAAGAAATTTTCTAACTTGTAGAAGTAATATGAATCAGAAGATCAACAAACAAATAATGACACACTTTGTTTAGTCATCAGAATCTTATATCAGGCGTTCTGATAGCTTGACATATTAAACATATTATCATCTCATTCTGGACAAGGTTTGACAAATAAGTTTTCCAGAATGCATACAAATCAATCTTCAGCAAGGGGTTTTGTGAAAATATCAGCCCACTAGTGATCTGTATCCACAAATTTTAACTGAAAAGTACCTTTCTGAACATAGTCACGCAAAAAATGATGTTTTATTTCAATATGTTTTGCCCTAGAATGTAGAATAGGATTCTTAGATAAACAAATGGCAGAAGTATTATCATGGAAGATAGAAATGTTACACTCATGTATCCGATAATCTTCAAGTTGATTCTTCATCTAGAGTATCTGAGTACTGCACAGAGATGCTGATATGTATTATGCTTCTGCAGTGGAGAGAGCAATTGTTGATTGTCTCTTGCTTGCCCATGAGACGAGGTTACTTCCCAAAAACTGCCAGTTTCCAGAAGTACTCTTCCTTTCTAATATGTCTCCAACATAATCTGCATCACAGTAACCAGAAAGTTTGTACTCTGATGTTTTCTTATACATCAAGCCATGGTTAGTTGTTCCTTTAATATACCTTAGGATTCTCTTAACAGCAGTTAAGTGAGTTTCCCTTGGATCTGATTAGGAACGAGCACAAAGACATACACTAAACAGAATATCTGGACGTGAAGCTGTCAAATACATAAGAGATCCTATCATACCACGATATAGCTTCTGACAAACCTTTTTACTTACTTCTTATTTCTCCAGAATGCATGTCGGATGCATAGGAGTCTTCTCAGGTTTACTTTCTGACATGTTGAATTTCTTCAGAAGTTCTTTTGCATACTTGCTTTGATGAATGTGCGTTCCTTCTAATCTTTGATCAATTTGAATTCCCAGAAAGAATCTGAGTTCTCCCATCAGACTCATTTCAAATTCTGCCTACATTAACTTAGAAAATTCCTTGCACAAGGAAATATTAGCAGAACCAAATATAATATCATCAACATAGATTTGAACTATCAGAATGTCATTCTTAAATGTTTTACAAAAGAGTGTTGTATCCACTTTTCCTTTGGTAAAGTCATTTTCCAAAAGAAAGTTACTTAAGCTTTCATATCAAGCTCTGGGAGCCTGTTTCAGACCATATAACTATTTTTATGTTTAAAAACAAAATTTGTGTTAGTTCTGGTGTTGGCAGCAATTTTGGTAAAACAATGTGCTGGTTCAAGATGTCTTGCTTGATGTCTTAACATGTGCTTTTGTGTTTCTAACATTCAGCATAAGGTGTATAGGTTAGTGTTGCAGGTCTGTGTACTGATGTCAAACACGATGTCCTGACATCTGTTGACAGTACATCGGTTTTGTTTGTTTCTAGAGCTGCGCTGTTTTTAATATATCTTGGGAGATTTTGTTTGAGAGATTGCAGGAGAATTTATTGGAGAAGATTTATTCTGATACAATCAATTCCTATTACTTTGTGGAGTATATTTTGTTACTATTTTAGGGCGAAGAGATTTGGAGAATAAATCTGCTTTATTGTTAAATCAAATATGTGATTTCATAATGCACAAGCCCAATGTAAGGAATGTTTCTGGGAATATTATGGTATCCTTTATGGAGCTGATTTAAAGGTCTGGAAGATTCAAGATAAAATCAAGAGAAGATTGAGTATTTAAATATGGAGATATTTTAGGAAGATTTGATTGAAGATCTAATTTGTAGGAGAATCTTTTGCAGATTTGTAGTAGCTAAAATGTTGTGATTTGAAGCCCAAATCCAGTTGGGTATAGGTTATAAATAGGGTCTTTGTAACCTAGAAATAATGAGCCAGCCATCATGTAAATTATAAGGGTTGTGTTGGTTGATGAACCACCCGGTTTGTGGGATGGTCATCGTGTTTATCTCGAAGCCTGTAGGTAAGAGATGTATTGTTCTTGGAGGAAGCTATTAAGCAACTCTAAGTATTGTTCTTAGTCATGCGTGTCATGTCTAGGTATTGTCATGGAAGTATGTCTTCTAGTTTGAACTTGTTAATTGTAATTGTCACGATGTGTGACTAAAGGGAAGTGAGTGGGAATGCTCATATACTAGGAGTTAGGAACTCTTAGGTAGAAGTTTCATTGGGTAGGGATTAAGTGAGAAGTTGTAAACGGGGGAGTTTAACTTCGAATTGATACTACTGATAGCATATTTCCTTCCTGGCTTGGTATGCCCCCAGACGTAGGTTGTTAGACCGAACTTGGTGAACAAATTCTGTGTGTTGTTTATCATTCTGCAGTTTTTATTGTTCTGTATCTACTCTTTATAAACATGTCGTAGCAGATGTTGTAACATTTGTTGTGGCTTCATGTTGATTGTCAAGCTATCAACTGTGTGTTGTTCCTTTCTTGTTTAAATGATTATGCAGCACAATGTCTTGAATTGTGTTAAGACATCTGCTGCCTGCATAGACCAGAATTTCAATTGGTATCAGAGCAGGCATCCTGTTCTATTTCTGGGTGAGATCCTAGGGAAGATACTTTCTGGTAATGGGCAAGGTAGGTGGTAACTACTGAAAAGTTGTTTGAACTTGGAGAAGTGGAGGATGGACTGTTCATGACAATGTGTGTATTGGACCTGTCTATTGTTATCAGGCTTGTAGCTTTGGTGGTGAGTTGCTGTGTGGTTTGATTTATTTTCAAACCTATGTTGACCTATTGTACATGGAGTGTCGTGTTTGTGCAAGGGTTATTATGTTTTGCCTGAAGGTTGTAGAGGAGTTTTCTGGTGTGTGTTCCGCTGCATATATATATATATATCTGATGGAAAATTCCTGGTGGTTTTGTGTGTTAAGGCTGCAACACTTTGTTCACCTCTGAAGGTGTATCACATGGTGTGGTGATACTTAATGATATCTTTAACTAGCTTGTTAGAGTTTCCAAAGATACTTGAGGTTTGACCCAAGTCCACTCATAAAGGCATTTTCAATAAGTTTGTTAATGAAAGATCAGAAGGAAGCAATTTATTTTTGCTCTCTTCTCTGAAAGACCAACCTCAAGTCTTTATTGAAGGATCCCTTGGTGCAGTGCTTGAATGATTTCCTACCAGATGTTGAACTAGCAGATTGTGCAGAATCTTGTGGATAAAGATTTGACATTGTAGTTGCTTAGGGGCTAAACAAATATGTTTTGATCACATCTGTCTAGAACCTACTCCTGGCTTGCATAGAGGAGGTGTAATAACCTAACTGGTTGACTGGTTTTGGAATGTCATCCAAACCATCTAGGATGAGCAGTTGTGTTTGGATCAAGGAGGATTTGGTGGGACCAAAAGATTATGGTATTTGCATGAGAAGCTGGAGAGTTATGTGGTGTCCTCACATAATGGAACATCTTTTTGTAAGGATTGAAGAGCATCCTTGTAGGTTAAAGTGTTGGGAGAAGCATATTTGTCTATGCTGTTTGTGATGACCATTCAATGGTTTCTCTCCTTTAGGTGCAGAGGGATGGCATCCAACAGACAGAAGGTCTAAACATTAGAAATTTGAAGATTCTTGAGATGTAGAGTATGCATGTTCCTGCTTGTGTGTATGTTCTGGGTTTGAAGGTTGATCAGCTACTGATGGTCAATCCTCTTGTGTCCCTTACAAGAGATGTGTGTGGATTACTATGGTTGTTGTCTCCAAAGCCATAGTAGATGTTTAATGTGATTTACTATGGTTGATGATGTCGGAACTGATGTTGAAACATCATTTCAGTTCTTTGCTTAGGGTGGAGTGAAAGGTCAAGACACTGACCTAACCTGGAATGTTTTTGTGGTATGAATGGTTGTCATGATGGTTTGTCATGAATAAGATTCAGAAGATGCTGGAATCTGAAGAAGGGTTAAACCTCAAGGATTTAAGATCAATTGCTATTTGTGAAATTCACAAGTATTTAATTGATTATCCTTGAAAGACAAGATTAAGGATGTTCTGTCAATTGTTTTAACATCTTTTCATCAGAGGTTTGGACAATCATGGGAGGGGTTCTACATTCGCTCATAAGTCGCCTAGGTGTTGACCTGGGATTATTGCTTAGCATCTGTTCCTAGAAAGTATTGTGGATGACTTGTCCAAATGGTGGTGCTGAAGATGGAAGACTATGAAGACATCATAATCTTGATGGTTACAGCTTGGATAAGTTTATTTCTGATCTAAGTGGTTTGGAGCATGGTGTTTGCTCTGGTTGTGAAGGTCGAGGATAAGTGGCAGTTATCTCTGGCTTTCTACTGACGGCTCTACTAAGGGAAGTGACATTCTTTAGTATTGCTATGGGGTAGTCTTGGACTACTTATTTTCTGAAGATTCAGAGTGGTAGGTTTGAAGTCTTTGGAGTTTCTAAGCAGGATGGAGGTTGTCTACTCAAACTTGATTGTTGAATCAAGTCTATGAGAGCATGGAAATCTGTTTCTGCAAAGGGAGGAGGTTCTTCTGAGTGGCAGAAGGAAGAGCTGAATTCAACAGTTGGATGTCATAATGTTCTGACATCTAGCTTAACATCAGAAGTCTCAGCTGGTGATGTGGCACATCAGCTTATGATAGGGTGATCTACAGGAATGAACAATAGGATGTTTCAAAAAGATCGTTCTCATGGCAGTTTGCGGGAGCTGTAGGAAGGAGAAGATGTTACATGACTATGGCTTAGGGAGTCTAAGTGTGTTTGCTATTGAGCAATTGGAACATGTGACTTGAAGATCAAGTTTTCTTGGTGGATCAGGATATCTTTGTGAGAGTTCTGACAAACGTGAAAAAGGTCAAAATGTGGCATTTGGTTGTTTTCATATGAGGATTCATGAATGAGGTGATCAAACTGTGGCATTTGGGTGATCTCAGAAGTGGATTCGAAGAATCAAGATAATCAGAGTGTGGCAGCTGGTTATTATTGAGGATTGTCTTGGAACAAGTTACTCTTGGGCAGAAGGGTGATGAGTTGAAGACTCAAGGAGATTATTCTTCTTGAAGGTGGATGAGAGTTTATTTCTCTAGTTCTTTGGATTACTATGCTATAGTAAGTCCAGTTGGTGGAGCATATCAAGAATCATGGTGATGATGTCTTGGTGTGTGGCAGATGTTCTAACTTGTGTTGGGACATTATCTGGTTGGATATCCTTGGTGAAGGATGATTATGCTCTGGTTCAGAAGTGTGGTGCCTAAATTATGCCTAAGGAGCGTCTACATAGTCATACGGGAGAATGATGAAGTTGAAGGTCTGCCTTGGATGGAGAATGTAGAGAAGACTGAAGTAGATCAGGTATTGATTGATTGGAAGTCTGAAGATGAAGAGTATGATAGGGAATGGCTGCCTTTGGAGAGTTGGGGGATCTATGTGACTTTGATCCTTATCTAACAGTATGTTTGAAGGAGGATGGTGATTCTTATGTTCCTCACGAATAGCCTAATTATAACTTCATGTGGAGTTGGATGCTCAAGCATTATTGTCAGAAGAGGTGTTTCTGACTATGTGGATTAGAATGTGGAGATTCTGAGCTTGTTTTTAGTATTATGTTCTGGAAAAGCATGACTACTAATTTTGAAGACTTCACTAGTATCAACAACTACTAGTGAATGTAATGGAAGAGGATTTGTGTCATATGATGTGATCTGATCAGAAAGTTTTTTTTAAGAGTTGTTCTTTCTTCTACTGCAAGTATCTCTTGAAGAGATTGGATCTCAGTAAAGCTTTTAAGTAAGCTGAGAATTCGTGGGGTCTGTATGAGCATGAAGATGTTCATGTGCTTGAACTGAGGATTGGTGTTTTTGTTTCCGTTGTGTGCCTCAGGGGGAGTAAAGTGGTGTTTTGTTTGATGTTTATGATGTCAGATCAGATGTCATGACTTTATATCATGTGTGTACTACTGCTTAGGAAGAGTATTTACATTTTTGTTGCAGAACTTGTGCAACTATTTAGGGGGAGCATGATAGTCTGTCATGCGTGATTGCTGCTGCTGAAAAGATGTGGAACTCCTTACTGTGTCTGGGAGAATTTATTTTTCTCTGCAGTTTTTTTTTTTTGGAAGAACTCTGTAGGGGTCTTGGTTGATGGGAGATGTCACACTTGTCTTGGTGTGTGTTATTAATTCAAAGTAAGAGGACTTTACTTAGAGTGTAGTGGAAGGCAGTGTGTTTGTGCTTCAGAACTTGTGGGTGATTTGGTGGTGGTTCTTGTTAAATGTACTAGTGTTGTTTGAGGATCAAGCGTTATGTGAATGCGTTCAGCAGGTGTTTTGAACAGAGGGTGCGCTCTTGAAGACATGAAGATGAGTCTTATGTTTTCCATTCATTTAAGGTGTTCATCTTGCAAAGGAGCATTGGTTATCTTAGATAGGGGGAGTTGAACTTTTTTTTGTGGCTCTGGTGAGGGTGTTATGTCAGACAAGATGTTGTGAGATTGTGTTACTGGTGAAGTTCATGGTGGACATGACAGTTTAGACCTGGTGTGTCAATGGATTGAACCAGAAGTTTAGATATGACAGTTTACCCCAATGCTTGTCAATTTTTGTCCAAAAAGGGGGAGAGAAGTAGGTTTGTAGGTTTGTTCATGTAGAATAGTTTGTTCTGGTCTGAGTATGTTGGTTGGATGATTCAGAGTTTGCCTTTGGAATTTTTTGTGCTTGCTGCTATGTTCAGAGTTTGTCTTAGTAGCCTTAATTTTTTGTGAGAGGAGCTGCGTTGTGGTGTGCTGTGTTTGTTAGATATGGTTGTGGTGCTGTTTGTGGTGTTGTTTCTGCTGCTGGTATCCCTAATGTGTGCTGATATTGTTTTAGCCAAAATTTGCCAAAGGGGGAGATTGTTAGTTCTGGTGTTGGCAGCAATTTTGGTAAAACAATGTGCTGGTTCAAGATGTCTTGCTTGATGTCTTAACATGTGCTTTTGTGTTTCTAACATTCAGCATAAGGTGTATAGGTTAGTGTTGCAGGTCTATGTAATGATGTCAAACACGATGTCCTGACATCTGTTGACAGTACATCAGTTTGGTTTGTTTCTAGAGCTGCGCTGTTTTTAATATATCTTGGCAGATTTTATTTGAGAGATTGCAGGAGAATTTATTGGAGAAGATTTATTCTGATACAATCAATTCCTATTACTTTGTGGAGTATATTTTGTTATTATTTTAGGGCGAAGAGATTTGGAGAATAAATCTGCTTTATTGTTAAATCAAATATGTGATTTCATAATGCACAAGCCCAATGTAAGGAATGTTTCTGGGAATATTATGGTATCCTTTGTGGAGCTGATTTAAAGGTCTGGAAGATTCAAGATAAAATCAAGAGAAGATTGAGTATTTAAATATGGAGATATTTTAGGAAGATTTGATTGAAGATCTAATTTGTAGGAGAATCTTTTGCAGATTTGTAGCAGCTGATATGTTGTGATTTGAAGCCCAAATCCAGTTGGGTATAGGTTATAAATAGGGTCTTTATAACCTAGAAATAATGAGCCAGTCATCATGTAAATTATAAGGGCTGTGTTGGTTGATGAACCACCCGGTTTGTGGGATGGTCATCGTGTTTATCTCGAAGCCTGTAGGTAAGAGATGTATTGTTCTTGGAGGAAGTTGTTAAGCAACTCTAAGTATTATTCTTAGTCATGTGTGTCATGTCTAGGTATTGTCATGGAAGTATGTCTTCTAGTTTGAACTTGTTAATTGTAATTGTCACGATGTGTGATTAAAGGGAAGTGAGTGGGAATGCTCATATACTAGGAGTTAGGAACTCTTAGGTAGAAGTTTCATTGGGTAGGGATTAAGTGAGAAGTTGTAAACGGGGGAGTTTAACTTCGAATTGATACTATTGATAGTGGATTTCCTTCCTGGCTTGGTATGCCCCCAGACATAGGTTATTAGACCGAACTGGGTGAACAAATTCTGTGTGTTGTTTATCATTCTGCAGTTTTTATTGTTCTGTATCTACTCTTGATAAATATGTCGTAGCAGATGTTGTAACATCTGTTGTGGCTTCATGTTGATTGTCAAGCTATCAACTGTGTATTGTTCCTTTCTTGTTTAAATGATTATGCAGCACAATGTCTTGAATTGTGTTAAGACATCTGCTGTCTGCATAGACCAGAATTTTAATCTGGGTTTTCAGAACTCTCAAAACCAGGAGGTTGGTGTACATACACCTCTTCAGAAATATATCCATTTAAAAATGCACTCTTTACATCCATCTGATATAAAGTAATGTCATGATTTACTGCAAATGAGATTAAAATGCGAATAAATTTTAACCTGGCAACTGGTGCAAAGGTTTATGTATAGTCTATCCCTTCTTGTTGACTATATAACCTTGTGCAACCTGTCGTGCTTTGTTTCTTACGACCTCACCTTTCTAATCTAACTTGTTTTTGAACACCCATTTAGTTCGAATGACGTGGACACCTTTGGGTTTCTGAACAAGATCCCATACGTCATTTCTGGTGAATTGATTCAGTTCTTCTTGCATGGCCAGAATCCACTCATTTTATTTGGGAGCTTCATCAATTGTTGTTGGCTCTACCAGATACACTTGACCTAGAAGAGTTTCTTCGGAATGTTTGAAGGATGTAAGGGTTCTGACTGGATCAGCTTTATCTCCCAGAATCAATTCTTCAGAATGAGAAGTCTTTAATCTATTCTTCTTCTGATGAGATGGGTTATTTTCAGCTTCTGGTAAGGTTGCATCTGAATCTGGAGAGTTTGTATCTTTGTCTACTTCTCTTGAATCTTCTACTTCTTTAGATTCTGATAATGTGATCTTCAGATCTGCAAACTTTTCAACTAGCTTTGACTTTTCAGGGTCAAGCTTATCATTAAATCTGACATGAATTGATTCCTCTACAATTCGTGTTTGCGTGTTATAGATTTTGTAGCCTTTAGAGCGTTCAGAATATCCTAACAATAAACACTTTTGAGCTTTGGAGTCAAACTTGCCAAGATTCTCTTTAGTGTTCAACATAAAACAAACACATCCAAAAGGATGAAAATATGAAATGTTGGGTTTTCTATTCTTCCACAATTCATAAGGAGTCATACCCATAATAGGTCTTATTGAAGTCCTATTCTGAATGTAACATGTTGTATTTACTGCCTTTGCCCAGAAGTGTTTAGCCATGTCAGTTTCTTGGATCATGGTTCGAGCCATTTCTTGCAAAGTCCTATTCTTCCTTTCCACTACTCCATTTTGTTGTGGAGTTCTGGAACAGGAGAAATCATGGGAAATGCCATGAGAATCAAAAAGATTCTCAAAGTATCTATTCTCAAATTCTCTTCCATGATCACTTCTGACTTTGACTATTTTACAATCCTTTTCTGTTTTCACTTGAGAGTAAAAGGTAGAGAACACAGAATGAGACCCATCCTTGTGTTTCAAGAATTTTACCCATGTCCAACGACTATAATCATCAACGATTACTAATCCATACTTCTTTCCACTGATTGATGCAGTTTTCACTGGTGCAAACAAGTCAATGTGAAAAAGTTCTAACGGTCTAGAGGTGGACACAACATTCTTTGCTTTAAAGGAAGTTTTGGAGAATTTTCCTTTCTGACATGCTTCACAAAGAGCATCTGAAGAATACTTCAGATTTAGCAAGCCTCTGATAAGTTCAAGCTTATTTAGCTGAGAAATCCTCCTCATGCTGATATGGCCTAAACGTCTATGTTATACCTATTGCTCTTCATTAACAGACATTAAGCATTTGACATTCTGTTCACGAAGATCAGAAAGTCTAATCTTATAAATGTTGTTTTTCCTCTTTCCAACAAATAGGATTGAACCATCTTCCTGACTTACAGCCTTACAGGACTTTTGATTAAAGATGATATCATAACTGTTGTCACTAAGTTGACTGATTGACAATAAGTTATGCATCAAACCATCGACTAAAAGAACATCAGTAATATAAGGAAGGTTACCATTACCAACGGTTCCAGAGCCAATGATTTTTCCTTTTTGGTTTCCTCCGAAACCGAAGAAGCCTTTAGGCTTAAGTTCTAGACTTTGGAACATATGCTTTCTTCCCGTCATGTGTCGCGAGCAACCACTGTCCAGGTACCATGACTGGTGTTTCAACTGAGTTACTAAGGATATCTGCAACATAGATTATCTTGTCCTTAGGTACCCACTTTCTGGGTCCTTTCTTGTTAGCTTTCCCATAGTGTTTCACAACTTTGGGCTTTTGTGCAACAGGATAATCAAGTGGAATTTGTGCATGATATTTAATTTTAGAAACAGACTTTTGTGTCGGTGGGGGTTTTTGTGCATGCTCAGAGCAAACAATCTTCGTGCCAGAAGGCACAAAATGGTCATAGAGAGGTTTTGGTTTAACACTTTGACTTTCGTCAATGTCAGATGATTCTGTACATCCTAAACCTTTCCTACCATTTCTTCTTACTCCATAGATCGTGGAAGCTATTTTTCTTCTATCTATGCTTTTAGCAAGAAAATACTGGAATTCTCTATCATACTTGTAGATACAGCTTGTGTCAAAGACATTGGAGATTAATTCTTCTAATTTAGCAACTTTGCTTTTTAAGGCATAATTACTATTTTTTAAGCAAAAAATGTTTTCATTTAGAGAAGAGTTATTCTGCTCAAGCTTATCTTTTTCCTCAGAAGAAATTACAAGAGATTTTTTAAGATCTTTGCATTTACTCTGAAGACTTTGATATTTTCCAGCATTTCTGACAGACATGACTCTAATTCACAACGAGAGAGTTTAGATAATACCTCTGAGTCAGAGTCTGAGTATGATTCTGGTTCTGATGATATTCTGTCTTCTGGTTCTCCAGAAACTTCATCTTCAGTTGTTTCTACCAGCGCAACATTTGCTTGTTCTTCATCAGATTCCTCTTCTTCAGAATCAGAGTCGTCCCAAGTTTCCATTAGACATTTCTTCGCTTTAGAGAATTTATTCTTAGGCTTCTTGTCCTTCTTGATCTTTGGGCACTCTTTCTTGTAATAACCTGGCTCATTACACTCGTAGCAGATAACCTCATTTCCATATTTCTGCTTCTTCTGTCCAGATGATGACTCAGAGCAGCCTTTGTTTCTCCTAGATCCTCTGAAGTTTCCTTGCCTATGCTTCCAGAGTTTGTTGATTCTTCTGGAGATTAATGACAGCTCATCTTCTGACTCTTCACCAGAATCTTCTGATTCTTCCTCAACTTGATAAGCCTTTACCTTTTCAGGTTTAGACTTAAGAGCGATAGTTTTGCTTTTCTTCTGAGATTCATCTTCTTCAAGCTCTACCTTATGACTTCTCAAAGAACTAACAAGCTCTTCAAGACTTATGTTATTGAGATCTTTTGATAGCTTTAGAGCTGTTACCATAGGTCTCCATTTCTTAAGAAGACTTCTAATGATCTTTTTCACATGATCAACAGTTGAGTAACCTTTGTCCAGAACTTTGAGTCCTGCGACTAGCATTTGAAACCTTGAAAACATGGTCTCAACTGTGTTATCATCCTCCATTATGAATGCCTCATATTTTTGGATTAGGGCTAACACCTTTGTCTCCTTGACTTGAGCATTACCTTCATGAGTCATTCTTAGAGAATCAAAGATAGATTTTGCAGTATCTCTGTTTGTTATCTTCTCATACTCAGTATAAGAGATAACATTTAGCAATATGGTTCTTGTCTTATGATGATTCTTGTAATCTTTCTTCTGTTGATTAGTCATAACACTTCTGGATATTTTAGCACCTGTAGCACCAACTGGGTGAGTGTAGCCATCGACTACCAAATCCTAAAGATCTACATCATAACCAAGAAAGAAACTTTCTATTCTGTCTTTCCAGTAGTCAAACTTTTCACCATCAAAGACTGGTGGTTTGGAACTGTAATGATCTTTCTCTTCAGTGGTATTAGCAGGAGCTGCCATGAAACCTCACACAAATACTGGATCAGTACTGAACACTGTTAAGTGTTGATAAAACGTTTATCACAATCAGAACCAGAGCTCTGATGCCAATTGAAGGTATGAGAAAAACACAAGAAATGGGGGTTTGAATTGGGTTTTCAAAATGAAAGCTTTTTGTGAAACTCAAACAAAGATCACAAATAAACTATCAATAGAGAAAGACACACGATATATCCTGGTTCACTTGAAAACTATCAAGTTAATCCAGTCCACCCGCCAAGGTGATTTCGCCTTATACACAAGGACTTAATCCACTATAACCAAACTGATTACAATTGCACTAGCAACTGCTGGTGACTAACAATACACAGACTAACCATCTCTTCTTAAGGCTTCTGACCTAACTGGCCCCTTAAGGAATTCAAACAACTGTTTGATCAAATAAAATGTTTACAATGAAATGCTTCTTACATAAGCTGATATAAACACTATTTCTAGCTCAATCTAACTTAGAGCGGATCTACACAGTAAGAACAATCTTTTTCTTTATATTGTGGTGCTTTACTGTTCACTCATATATTTCTTGAGTTATTTCTTTGTATGAATTAGTGTTTTGAATATTTCTCTTTTTCACACTTCGTGTCACACATGATTCGTTGAATGATCAAGTCTTTATATAGCCAGAAAAAGATCCGTTGAAGGGTAGATCAGTAATATTAGAAAAATACTGGCGACTTGAAATAATATCGTTGTGCTGTGATGAAAATCGTACACTGAAATTGTCCTTTGTACCACCAAATCAGGGTAGTGGAATGGTAGTGGAAAAGAAAGTGTTTGATCTGTACTATGTACTATTTTCCCACGCAAACGTTTCATCTTCTTTTGTTCATCAGTGGCTTCTGAGTTGAAATGATTGAAGCATGATCAGAAGAATGAATCATTGGGTCTTCAGAGTCTTGAGTCTTCAGAGTCTTCAGAACTTGTTCTGCAGAACCTTGTCATCAGAGTCTTCAACACTCCTTCTTCAGAACCCTTGGTTTTCAGAAACATAAGTCTTCAAAGTCTTCAGAACTTGTTCAACAGAACCTTGTCTTCAGAATCTTCAGAACTTGGTCTTCAGAAACTTAAGTCTTCAGAGTCTTCAGAACGTTGTTCATCAGAACCTTGTCTTCAGAGTCATCAACACTTAGTCTTCAGAAGATGAGTATCAGAGTTAAATTCAAAGCCAGAATCCAAGAGAACATTGCAACAGCAACATAGTGTCTTCTTGGAGTCTTTCTGATGCACAGTAGATCAGAAGCAACCTTGCTTCTTGACGCAAAAGCTACCATTGAGAACTTCAGAGTGACATAGCACACAATCTCTATCAAAGTCAGAACTTTCTCTATCAGAGTCAGAACTTTCTCTATCAGAGTCAGAACATGTTTGTCAATTTTTGAAAAGATACACGTTAGAGTACCAAAATTGTTCTCACACAAATACAACTTTGTTATTATCAAAACAAAGAGATATCTTGCAGAACCAAATCTTGTTCTAACAGCAATCTCAGGAGTCTGTTCAGCGAGTTATGCAATTTGTGTATCAGATCCTGGATCAAATGTTAGATCAGGCGCAAACATTTTGTCTGGGCATTCCCATCACTGCCGACAACCTGGATCCCTTCCAAGTCGTTCCTGGAGAAGACGTCAGAGATGTCGCTAATGTTTGAGAACCTTATTGCTTCCCTTTTTTTTTATTCTTCATTTGTTCCTGTAAGGTTTTGCTGGGCTCTATGCCTTGGCTTGTAAACAATATTAATTGCATCATTACCTTATTGCATTGCTTGTGCTTTTGATTTCATATCGTGCTCTTTTTAATTGTAATTTTCAGTTGACTGAGAGCCGAGGAACGTCGGGGTTTCATTTTGATCCCTTTAAGTTATAGAGTTTTTTTTGCTACAAAAAGGAACAAACTATATCTGCATAAAGTGTAAATAGCCTTAAGTTCTTCGTGAGACCATGTTTGGTTGCTTTACTCACGTGTGTGTCGAGTTAAGATGTACATGTTTTATTGGTAAGATGTTGGCCCAGCTAGATGCAGCCATAATTGAAATGTTCTCATGTTGATAATTTGTTGGTTCGACTTGATATGACTAAGCTTTAAATTGCATTTGTAACGTCAAAATGTTTATCTGACTTGACACAAATATACTCTAAATTCGCATCTGTGAGACATATGACTAGCTAAATGCGGTTATGGTTTGAATTGCACTTGTAATTATTTTGCATGAGACCGGCTAGATGCGGATATCCCTGTCCCCTAAAGTTCGGATCGAGGTGGATGCCTCTGGGATCTACCACTCACATGCCTTGGATTAGATATATCCAAAGGGGTGCCCTAGCTACGCGGAAATGCGTGTAATCTTTGACAAGTGGATATTTGATTGTTGTAGCCAAACGTGCAAACCGTCTCTGACAACACTCTTGGAGGAATTAGTTGTTGTGCATATTTTGTTGGGATATATTGGGCTTAAACCATAATTCTTAACATGATATCAGAGTCTGTTTTAAGATCTATTTGGCCATCTGCTATCTAATTCCTGTTATTGGGCCATCCACCATTTATTTTCACGCTCCGAGTGTCCAGTCCTATATATGAGGGAATGTTAAGAGTCTCACATCAAACAATATATAGTATGCACATATAAGTGAGTGACAATCATCACCCTACAAAAAAGTTTTGTAGGGATGAGCTAAGCATAAACCACAATTCTTAACGAGGAGTGTGAGTTTCTTATCACTTTAGCCACCATCAATATTGTTAGGTCATCAATTTTTTAGAGGTCAACACGAGAGAACATTTTTTTATTGGGGTCTTTTTTTATAAGCAACACATATTGTGAGAGATACAACATATATATTCACCTAAAACCTTAAGATAAGAGATGCGCGAATTCTCTAATTTATAAAATGCTCAATTTTCATTTTTCTAATCAATATGGAGTTTTCCCTCACTTTATTTTTCTAACACTTGCAAGTCAATAGTTTTTCTCAATAAATATATGTATTCATAAAGATAATATAAGCATATTGGGGTCACGTTTTCCTCTAATTTGTTTTTTTTTCCCTACGTTCAAGGTTTGGCATCTTGTACCATTCTCCATTTAATAGCCACCAAGTCTCAATTTTGAAGCAAACCCTTTCTCACTAACTATCTGATAATCAAGAGACTATGTCTACAATAATGAAAGAAGTGGTTCTCTTAGGTGATGAAGATAGCTACAATAGAGCCAAAGAAGTTCAAGAATTTGATGAAACTAAAGCTGGAGTGAAAGGACTAATAGACTCTGGTATCATCAACCTTCCAAGATTCTTGATCCATCCACAAGAAACTCTTCTAAACTATGATGCAACAACATCTTCATGCTTATTTCAAGTACCTGTAATAGATTTCACAGGACATGAAAAGTGTAGAAGGTTAGAGATAATCAGTGAGATTAAAAAAGCATCAGAAACATGGGGTTTCTTCCAAATGGTGAATCATGGTGTTCCAGTTTATGTTATGGATGACATGTTAAAGGTTATCAAAGAGTTTCATGAGCAAGATAAGGAAGTGAAGAAAAAGTGGTACTCACGTGATCATAAGATGAAAGTTAGATACTTTTGTAACGGTGATCTTCTTGTTGCTAAAGCAGCTAATTGGAGGGATACTATATTGTTTGATTTTCAAGATGGTCCTCTTGATCAACAAGCATATCCTCTAGTGTGCAGGTAAGAAGCTTTTTATTGTATTGTTGTCTCAGTAGGACCGACACCTCTGAAAAAGGTGTCACCTCTGAAAAAGGTGTCAGTGTAGTTATGTTTCTGGTGTCTGAGTTTCATAGATTGTTATTGTTGTATGCGTATTATAATCAAGTTTCTTTTTCCAACAGGGAAGCAGTGAGCAAATACATGGAGCATATTCTAAAACTAAAGGAAATATTATCAGAATTGCTGTCAGAGGCATTGGGGTTAAAGAAGGACTATTTTGCAAATATAGAATGCATGAAAAGTGAAATAGTGGTGTGTCATTATTACCCTCCTTGTCCACAACCAGAATTGACATTTGGTACTACAAAACATTCAGATCCATCATCCCTCGCAATTCTCCTTCAAGACACCATTGGTGGACTCCAAGTTCTCCATCAAAATCATTGGATTGATATTACTCCAATTCATGGAGGATTAGTGGCAAACATAGGTGACTTCATGCAGGTTATAACAAACTTTTTCATTATATTCCTTAAAATCTTTTCTAGTTTACACCTGAGAATCTTTCATTTGTGATCATTTTTGTTTTGAACTTGTCATTTTCTTGTGTAGCTTATCAGCAATGACAGGTTCCAAAGTGTTGAGCATAGAGTACTTGCAGGAAGTGTTGGACCAAGGGCATCGGCTGCTTGCCACGTGTACCCCAATGCATGTCAAAAATATCGACCGATAGAGGAGTTCACGTCCGATGAAAATCCGCCAAAATATAGAGAAACTGATATTAGTGAATATCTCACTCACTTTAGATCCAAAGGGCTTGATGGACATAAAACCCTCCCTTATTTTAGGTTATAAACTTTGTTTTTTAATAATACTTGGTAATATTTTTAGTCTGTTTTGTTTCATTCTAAGAAATTTATGTTTTGTTAACACCATAATAATTGATTCATGTTTAAAGTACTCTCCATAGTTTAGATACTGATATAATATCAGAAAATGTACATTACATAAGGTAAAAACATTGAAACAGATTATTATTATAGTCTTTAACTCACTTAACACTTGGTAAACACAAAACAATATGGTTGGAAAATAATAAGTATTTTTAATTTCAAACACTTAACACATATAATAAAACATATACAATCCAACTTGAACATGAGAACGACAGAATAATGGAGAATTCACACACTTATATTCTTCATGAAATTGGTATCAAAAAGTTAAGGATGGTTTCCCTTTTTTTTTTTCCAAGCTCCCTACAAGTTTCCTTCTCCCAAGACTTCTTTACTAGGGGATAGCAGCATGGAACTTTCCAGGAAAGAAACAATTATCATGCATTCATTGTGCTCTTTGACTGCAATAATTGAACAAGGGGCCACAAGATATCCAATCTATGTAGATTTCTGTTGTTTTGTCCCTGCGACGGATAATTCGTGCCATTAGTTCTATGTTATTACTATGGAAACAATAACGGTGCAATAAGCTAGTTTAACGAGTAAGAATAAGAAATGAATCTATCTTCTGATCCTACCTCAACCACAAAAGATATGCATGTCTTCTCAGCACGAGCTTCAGTTACGCCGTTCAAAATTTTCAGGCCTAAGCTTCTCATGGCTTCTGCTATCTCAAGAAAATGGCTGCACTCCTCACAAAGCATCTGCAGCATGAGTCAAAATTAGTATAAAGAATAAGTACTCGGTGTATAAGAACTCGGCATACAGGTTGCAATTTTAAACCCGTACCTCAACAAGCATCTGCCCGTTTTTGCTAAGATTTTCTACTAATATTGAATGAACCTTCAGATGACCTCCTACCTCCATTGCCCAACTTGAACCGTGTTGATAACCAGAGGATCCATGAATGTCTTTTTCCATGTGATCATGCAACTGCACAATTGCAGGCAATATTATAAAATCGGTTTCTTAGTAAATGCCAACATCTTATTATTGGGAAGACATTCTCAATGTGCATGCGTGGTTAAGAATTTGGTTTATTCTTAGCAAACAAAATCCATGTAAGCAGGCATATCTTCAAGTTCAATTATCAGCACCTATTTACAGACTATGAACAAGCAAACATAACCATCTCAAATCCAATAGGACCTTACCTTTGTCTTTGTTTCAGAGAATTTATGTAGCTTGTCAGCATGCTTGGTTACGCTTTGGAGAAAGAGCATATGCTTTATTGTGCACTCCAAAAGTGAATCAATACTGCACTGTTAATGGTTTAAAATAAAACTTTCAGCCACGGGAATCAGAACAACAAGTCGACAGGCATTACAAAACCAAAATCTACCGACGGGATTAGAAAATAAATATTAGCATAAGACATACCTTTGCTCCATTTGGCACCAGCTCTCGTAACTCCTTAATACGGTCTTGGATCAGTTGTCTGTCTCTTGGTCTAGGCCTACAACTCTCCCCGGGCCTAGCCCTCTTTTTGCTGATTTTAGATGGTTCAGAAGACCTCTCAAACTGGTTACTACACGAACTAGGACATGCAGAAGAAAAGCTTTTGGGGGATATCACACCGCATATTCCCGATGAACTCAAACTATGATTATGCTCGTTCTCTTTAACATGAGATGGTTGATCAATTGAATAGCCTTCTGAATTAATAGTGCGAACATTATGAATAGGAACTTCAGGATTTCTTCCAGAGACCATTGCATCGTGAACTGATGTAGAAAATGATAACTCGTTATCAACAATAATATTACTATGACAAACTTTGGTCACCACTGCTTCCAAAAGATGCTCCGGACGAGATTCAGAAGTCAACTGACTGCAGCTAAACTCATCCGACATCTCAGCATCTTTACCATCTTGATTTCCCTGTACCGGCCAGTCAAAATATTTACTCTCTTTCAGAAAACCTGGTCCAAGTGCTTCGTGTAGCTCATAGCCAGCAGGAAATTTCGAAGCGTAGGAGATATCCTCGTAATAAGACTCAGTCTGAAACGTTGACATCTCAGTATCAGCTCTAACGTATGGACTTACTAAAACATTGGCACTAATACTATTATCGTCCATAACTGAGTTGTGTAAAACCGGTGAGACGTTTATGTCTGATTTCAAATTAGTATCTTTGAAGCTATTATTGTTCCCTTCACACTTCCTTTCATTTGAAGGTTTCACCCCTTCTAGTTTCCGATTCTCTGCAGTCATCATATTTGACATTGACTGAAGCAAAACGGAACTTTGATCACTGTAAATTTCAAGCCCTCCGTGCCTGGCATCAACAGTCGTTTTCTGATAAACAGCAGGAGGTGAGTAGTTCTTCCCAGGACATTGGAAGGGCATTAACTTATCCGATGTTTCACCCATCATGGTTCTGTGTGTGTCATGTTTCACAGTTTGGATTTGACTAGGAAGGTAACCTGATGTTTGATCACGAGTAGACAAAAAGAGACTTCTGATATGTGTTACAAACCCCATGTCTTCACTAACCTGCATTCAGAGATGATAGAAAAGGAGCGAATCGTAAAAAGTTTGCTAGCAGATGGACTTCTACGTAAAATTTTGCCACATACACAGAAAGTATGAAATTTAGGCAAAAAAAAAGGGGCGAGGAGAAGAGTATAGTCACCATACTTTATTTAAAGAGCCGAGTTGAACAACTCCAAGTGGGACTATCGCTACAACAACAATTGTCTGCAATGTGAAACAAAGCTCAGTTAATGAAAAATCTGATGGCAAATAAATCATGTTATACAAGGGAACCGTTAACTTTCTAACATAGATTACACCAGAAGTCAAGATTCAAGAGCCATATATCAAACTTTATCTTCTTCATTAATCAACAATCCATTTATCAAAACAGAAATAAATTTATGTCCAACTATGTTCCTTTGATTAATAAATTATAATTATAACAAGCAAAGTCTCATTTATAATGTCTGGCAATTCTAATATCGGGCTAAATATAAAAATTTCTGTCTAGTAGTTTTTGCCGAGGGAGCTTTTTGTAAGTTAGCGATAAACTTACCCTAATTCCAGCAGAAAACTGAGATTGCCATTCTTCAGCAAGCTAAAATTAAAAGAAAAGGGAACGGAATGAGAATAGTTGAAAGATTAGGTAAATAAATATACACAATACTTCACACATATCCAATACCAATTACCGGCCTTCAAATCTTACTATGCATAGAGAAAACGCAAGTGGCGTGATTGAAGAAGTACTCTCACCTTAAAAGATGGACCAGAACATGTAACTTGATTATCTGCAAAGATCCACTGATGCTTTCCATTAACAGCTACTTGTCCAACAATACTGTAGAAACATGAAATTAGGCTAAGCATTACACAAGATAAATTTACTCTTAAACTTCATCTAGGTTCATTAGTTTATTCATACCCTTCCCCTAAGGAATATACATGATACGACATCTTTGCCACAGATAATCCTAGAGGGTCGTTTGAAAAGTTCCCGCCACAGATCTGATCCAAGTTCTTCTGGCAGTACATACTTTGGGAAGAATCACAATTATCAAGATTGTCATAGTAAGCATCCTCCCATGTCAAGATCCTGCAGGCAATTGCCACACCAAGAAATTTTTTAAGGGAAAACATATGAAATCGAACCCATCGGTCTAAGTACATACCAAAACCTAACAACTTAACAAATGCAAGCCCCAACAAATTTATGTTCAAGACTAGATATTTGGAGTGTGACCCAAGTCGCCTTGCAGCGAGTTACCCAACAGTTCTCATATAGGCTCTGATATCATCTTAAAATTTGAAACAAACCTAACTCAATCCTATAAAACCAGCTTGTAAGGTGAGAAATGTCTCTCACTTATAAACCTATTTTCAAGTCATATCCTATCCAACTTAGCATGTGTTTGGTTCATGAAGAAAAATGATTTTGAGTGAACTGATTCTGTAAAATTGATCAGACTAAAAGTGAGTCGAATATAAAGTAAGTTGAACAATACATTTTAATGTAAAAATCACGTTTAGACTCAAAAGCTACATATCCTAACTTCAAGTAAAATCAATTCTGAAAAGCATAATCAATTATATTCAAGAGCAATCAAACATATCAAAATCAATTCTACACAACCAGAATCAATTCTTGGTGCTCCAAACATGAAACCAAACATCCACTTAGAACTCCTAATAGTAACATATTGCACTCTGACTAAACATAAATATTATAATCCATCAAACAAGATGTTTGTAGAACAAACTATTTTTCCTTAAAACCAAATCAGATAACATATGCTCTAATCAAATCACCAAGAAACCACTATAAAGTATAAACAAGTGAAAGCTAGGGACAATACATATAATTTCAACACAACACAAAAAAAAAAAAAAAAAAAAAAAAGCTGCAAAACAAAGAGAAATAAGAAAATGGAAACACAAACCGTACATCCTAGCACAGTGTTGTTGTAGCTTCCAAAAGATAGCATACTTCCAATCAGTATCCAAACAGAGACTTCTCAGTAGTTGATGTAAATTGGTACCCATCTTCTTCTTCCACAAAAACCAAAACTTTACCGCCCTCTGAATTAAGGGTTGTTATTATTAATCACTCTCTTCCCCCACCACCCCAAAAAAAGAAACCAACAACAAAAACAACAACAAAAAAAAACCCTTCAACTCCCACACCACCACCTTTGCTTTAGCTTCCTCTATAAGACCCTCTTCCAGCTTGTTTCCTTCTCAACCCTGCTCGCCGTTTTAATGGCGGACCAACCGTCGCTAATAACAACCTATCCCTACCCATCACAGCTCCCACTTCCTCTCCCCCAACGTTCCAACTCCAATGTTCAGAAGCTTCTAGAAGGATTCACAGTTGCAACAATAAACAGAACTAACAAAACTAACATAAGAAATGAAATTGCAGGTTTTCATGGGTTTTATAAAAAGACTGTTTTTTTAGCTTATATCTGAAGACATGGATGAACCCAAATGAGAATTGTGAATGAGAGTGTTTGGTGAGTAAAAGGGGTGTGGTGAAAAGGGGAAGAAAGTGCAAAGTTTAAGGCTTTATTTGGAAGTTAAAAGAGTGAAAGCGTAAAATTTAGAAGCTTTGAGCTACATTTGTCAAGAAAATGAAAAGGAAAACTCACTGTTTTTGGCTTTTATGCTTTCGGCAGTATAGTAGAGAGTGTGTGAATGTGTTTGACAGCGGTTGGAAATTTGAGAGAGAATGAGTGATTTTATATTGGCAATTCGGTATGTAAAGTAACCACGATAAGGCGCATTTTAGCAACAACGGCGTTGTTTAAACCAATTCTATAAAAAAAATTAATGGAATGGACTATTAAGGTGTGTTTGATTGGGGAAAATCGAATTTTAGGTCAGGAGGGGAAGGAGCATTGCATCTCTTTAAAGTGGGGGGTTTGGAGGGGGAGAAAAAGAAATATGGGTTTTGATATTTGAAAAAATTATTATATTATCTACTATCTCTGTTCTTTTTTATAATATACAAATCACTTTCTAGGCTTATTGAATAATCAATGTATTTAGTCTATAAATTAATCAAATATATTGATTATTTAATAAACCTAAAAAGTGAATTGTCTCTTATAAAAAAGAATGGAGGTAGTACAATATTTTCATTTTTAGTTCAATTTTAGTTTAATATTTTCAAATAATTTTTTTCTCATATTTCTTTTTGTATTAATTTATTATAATTACTCTTCATTTGTAAATTTTTTTCGATTTTTTTATACTTAATATAAATTATAATCTTAGCACTTTTTATTTTAATTTTATATTTTTTAATACTTTTTTCATTTTGTTATGTATTTTATATATATATATATATATATATATATATATATAACGTATCATATGAAAAAGTCATTTTTATATGAGAACATAAGAATGAATCTGAATCATTAGATTTTAAAATAAATGGTGGAGATTATATATTAGTTTTTTTTCTCTCTCCTCCATCATTTATTTTAATAATGGAGTAGAGAAAAAAACAAAAACCACAAATAATACCCACAATTTATTTTAAAATTTAATGATTCAGATTCAATCTCATGCTCTCACGTAAAAATGAAATTCTCAAATGATACGTCTATATATATATATATATATATATTGATTTTGCTAGGATACACTCCGCCTATTTTTATAAATGTGTGTTTTAGCAACATGCACCTTAGGGTGCATTTAATGAATTTTTAGTTATTAATTGCTAACATACATCTTTAAAAAAATAAATAGGTGTATTATAAAAAATGTCTAAAGCAAATGCTAACTTACACCCACTTACTTTTTAGAATGTGTGTTTTAATAACATGCACTTTATGGTGCATTTAACCATTTTTTAAATTAAAGTTTGCTAAAATACACCTTCATAAAAATAGGTGGTGTATCCTAGCAAAACCATATATATATATATATATATATATATATATATATATATATATATATATATATGTTATTTTATGTATTTAAAAGTTGTTATTAACGTATAGTTTAATTGCTGTCAAAGAGTTATAATACAAAGTGTTCTTAAGTTATAACTTTTTTAATCATTCAAGATTAAAAATTTTACTACGAAAAGTTTTTATGAATTTTTCAACTTTGAAAATCATATCAATTATATAAAATCATAAGGATAAAAATATAAATTATTTATAAAATTCTTTTCTCCCCTCTAAATCAAATATATTTTTAATTAAAATAACACATTTTTCTCCTATCTTTTGAATCAAATATATATATATATATATATATATATATATATATATGGGTTTAATAGTAGTGCACTGTAAGTGTAAGACAGTTTTGCACATGCAACCAATTAAAACTCTTATATTTGTCATGTCATTTCAGTATTTTAAAAATAAAATTGGGATTTATTCTGATGCATATCTCTCATTGGTTGACAGTGTAACAATTTTTACATTGTCAGTGCATTTTCCTTCTCTCTCTCTCTCTCTCTCTCTCTCTCTCTCTCTCTCTCTCTCTCTCTCTCTCTCTCTCTCTCTCTCTATATATATATATATATATATATATATATATATATATATATATATATATATATATATATATATATATATATATATATATATATATAAGAATATTATTTTTATGTGAGAACATGAAATGACGGAGATTATGTGTCAGTTCTTTTTCTCTCTCCACCATTTATTTTAAAATCTAATGGTTTGGATTCATTATCATGTTCTCACATAAAAATAACATTCACATATGATATATATATATATATATATATATATATATATATATATATATATATATATATATATATATATATATATATATATATATATATATATAACTTAATCAAAATGAATATTCTCACATTTTTATATGGAAATAAAATTATGGGAATATGAAATTTATTAGAATTTATTTTATTCTCAAAAATCTTTATACTTAAGCATAATTTTTTCTTAATCTTGAAACAAACAACCGTTAAATTATCACACTTTACTATGAGATAATAAGAAATAAAAATTGTGTGTAAATAATATTTCTAACCTTGGAATAATATTACAAACCTTGAAAAAAAAGCACACTTTTAGGTTATAAAAATATTTGTGTCAATATTTTTAATTAAAATATAATTTCTTTAACAAAGGAGTCTTGAGAACACAACTACTCACAAGAAAGACTCATGTTGTGGTTTTAATCAATTCCAAATTCAAAATCTCAATTGTCTAATTTTGATCAATAGCCAATATCTACCACATTGAGTAGAGAATCTATTTTCCCACACTATGAAGGGTTCATTTAAGTTTTACATAACTTTAACAGATAACGACCCTTCATAAGGACAAAGGGAATGAAATAATGAGAAAATGGAACAATCCAATTGAGTTATGAGTAGTGTCAACTAATGTGGCCAACAACATCATATCATATAGTGGAAATGCATTCTTATCTTTTCAGCCGTCTAAATTTTTTCAATCCATTTTTGAAGTTTACTCACTCTTTAAGTCTTAAGGTCCTTGTCAACAATCATTTTATTGCCCTAAAGTTGTAACACTCACAATTTCTTATTTTCCATCACTTTCAAACTGTTTTCAACTATAGTACTACCATGGTATTCATTATAAGCAATATTAACTAATTGTACAAATATTTAAAAAATAATAATTGAAATTGTTTTATAATTTAATAAAAATTTGTATTTTCGAAAATGTCCTTTATAAAAATTAGTATTAAAATTATCAAAGCAATATAATAAGTTTGTATTAAAGTTATCTAAGCAATTAATATTAACAAATAAATCATCTATAGTTCTTACTCGATTAGAATTAACTACGAGGTTTATTAACTATTCTTTTGTTCAATTATTTGATATATGGTTAAATTTTTTGGAGGCAATGTAATTAAATAAAAACAATTTTAAAATTTTTTAAATAACTTTAATAATATATAGATTAAACTATAAAAAATAATTTTTTAAATTATATTATTTGTTTATTCAATTATTATTTAACAATAGAGTGCACTATTTAGTATAGTGCATTGTTTAATATAAAGAAATAACAAATTTAAAATTTTGTCACCTTAATTTGAATGAAATAAAAATAATTGATACCTAATGAAAGAGATGAACTTTATTGTATTTTACTCAATGGGTTACTTACATAATGACATTGTACGTGTATTTATGCCGGTGTACACAATTGCTTTTGCACTTTTGCTGCACTACTACACATACGACTAGAGCTATGTTTTGCTTTTACATATATGCTGCACCTCTTCTAATACTCAGAAGAGATTTTGAGCTTGTTGCAAAGATCACAATTAGTTATCGTTCCAAGAGGCTCTGCAAGAGTATCCACAACCTGCACACTGCTAGGGATATGTTGAAAATTCATCTTCTTATCCATGACTTTCTCTCTCATAAAGTTTATGTCTAACTCAATATGTGTTGTATGTGCATAAATATTGGATTATGAGATAGAAGCATAACAATAAGGATGTGTTTGTTTCAAGGTTTTAAATCATATTTCCTAGAATGATATTCTCTGGAATATTATTTCTATCTATGTGTTTGATAGAAATTAAAGTTTTTTAGAAATAATTGTAAAATTGTTTAATTTAAAATTTTAAGAAATTAAAAATTAAAATAAATGTGAATGGTAGTGGGAAGTTATAGTTTGTTGAACTTATTCCCATGAGAATATTATATTACCGCCCTTTAAGCCTTGGAATGAAAATAGAAGAACCATGTGTAAATATGATTCCTGGAAATAAAAAATATTTGGAAATAATTTTTTTAAACTTGAATCAAACATAGAAATATTGCATTCTCATAGTCATATTTATGAGAATATTTTTTTTAACCTTAAAACAAACACACTCTAAGGTTGTCACAAAGAAGTGTGAGAGGCATGAAAGGGTCTGCAAGCTTAGTGAGAAGAGACTCCAACCAGAATAACTATGAGGTTGTATGTGATAAAGCACGATACTTTGCCTCAACACTTAATCTAGCATAAGAGGTTGCTTTTTGAATCTCCTTGATACAAGGTTGGGTCCAAAGAAGATGCAAGAGCCATAAGTAGACGTAGGTCATTTGGATAATTCATCCAATCTAAATCACTATATGCCCTTAGAGAAAACATGTGTGATAAGAAAGATAGAGAATAGAGTAAGTCATGTGTGACAGTACCACTAAGATATCTTAGAATTCTCTTGACCTCGAACCAATGAGAGTCCAAAGGAGATGCCATAAATTGGTAGGCCTTATTTAAACTGAAAACAATAGCTGGCCTAGTAAGAGCCATATATTGGAGAGCACCTACCATAGACCTATGTAGGTGAAGGTCTAAGAAGTGATGGTAGTCTTGTTTGCTCAATTTGCAGCTACTCATCATAGGAATGGATACACCATTTAAATTGCTTATCTTGGCTCGAGCAAGAAGATCTCTAATATACTTGGATTTTACGAGGAGCATACAACCAGTTGTCAAGTGCTTGACCTCCATACCTAATAAATACTAAGGTTTGTCTAGCCTTTTTAGTACATATGTGGCATGGAGAGATCAATCCTTGTGAATGATAATGGATAATGATCGTGTGATGAGAATGTCATCAGTATAGACTAGTGCATAGATAGTTAGGCCTTTATGAAAATAAATGAATAAGGAATGATCACACTTTCTATGAGAAAAGTCAAAATGAATTAATGCTTGAATAAGTTTCTAATACCATGCTTGTGGGGCTTGCTTAAGGCTATAGAGCGCTTTATTAAGTTTGCAAGCTAAGATTGAATCTTGCTTTTCTAGGTCAAATGGTTCAGACATATACACATCTTCATAAAAAGAGCCATTGACAAAGACAATATTGATGTCAATTTGTTGGAAATCTCACTTGTAAGTTAAAACAATAATGAGTTTAACTCTGATTGTGGTTGGCTTCACAATAGGAAAAATGTATCATTGTTTAACTTTGATGGTTGATGATAGACTTTGGCTACAATTTGGGATTTGTACTTATTGATTATTCCATCAGGATTTTCCTTCACTTTGAAGACTCGTTTGCACCCTTTTTTATGTGGTGGAAGAGTAGTTAAAGTCCAAGTCTGGTTGACTAAGTGAGCATCATACTTTACTTGCATAGCTTGGTGCCACTTAGGTTGAGATAGTGTTTTACCTGAAATTTTGAGGTTCAACATGAGATAAGAAGTTTTTTGGTTTGGAATGGCTAGTCTTGCCTCTTGTTAACATGGGATGATTATTAGTAATACATAAATTTTTTGGATGTGTAGAGTTGTGTATGGATGGTGAGAGAGACATGTTAGACCACTTGGTATTAGTAAGGACTTGTGGTCCATAACCACTAATTATAGGTATGTAAGAGTACCCGTCAAGAGGGGGTCATCAAGTTCAGCTTAAGAAGGGGTGGAAATAAGGTTAGAGCGAGTACAAGACTGAGAAACTTGAGTAAGATTGTTAGGATTACTTTGTGGCTGGTTATGATCATGCCTATGACCTGCACGAGGATTTGGCCTATCAATTTTAGATTCAATAGGGGACAAACTATCTTGCCCTACTTAAGGAGTTAAGTTAGTGACCATAAGTGTTGTGGAAGTTATGCTAGAAGTGCGTTGAGTAGATAACCGAGGAAAGGTAATTGATATATATATATATATATTGGCTTGTATAAGTAATGATGGTTTGAAACATATCAAGAAATGTAAAATGATGCTCATTAAACACAACATCCTTAAAGATGAACAATTTACCAGAGTTGCTGAGACACTTAACGCCTTTATGCTGAGAGGACACTCCTAGATACACACACTCTTAACTTATATATTCAAGTTTGTGATTGTTGTAGGGTCTTGTGAAGGGAAATTAAGCACATAAAAAAACCTTAATGGACTTATAGCTGATCGTTTTTTGATGCAAGGCATGACAAGGAGAAAGGAACTTGATAAGCTAGGAGTTGGGGGCATATTGATTATGTGCACAAATGCGGCAAAGCTATGATCCTATAATTCTAGAGGAATGGATGAGTGAGATAAAATAGTAAGCCTTATTTCAACAATATGTCTATGTTTTTATTCAATAGTCCCATTTTAGCGAGAGGTGTGAGAGCAAGTTTGTTTATGTGAGATGCCTAATTCAAACAAATATTTAGTAAATGGCCTAAATTCTCCTTCATAATCTAATTATTACAAAGATCTTATAATGGTATGAAATTGAGTTTTTAAAAAGGTGAGAAAAATTTTAAAGGCATGAAGTGCCTCTGACTTTTGTTTCAAGAAATGGATCCATGTATATTTGGCGAAAGCATCTACAAATGCAATATAGTAATGGAAGCCAAAACTAGAAGGGTGGGATGAAGGCCCCAAAGATCAAAATGAACAACTTCAAAGGGATTAGTATATAAATTAGATGATAGTGTTTCCTTTATTAGAGATATTCACATTACACTGTTTTAAGGCAAGTCTAATTGTAGGAGAGTGAGCACGAGCAAACATATAATGCCACAAAGAGCTAGTGTTAGGTTTATATACATCTGTAATGATAGAATATGAAATTGAATTAACATTTGTGCCAAAAGTATGAGAAATAATATGATTGATAGTACTTAAAGAAGATGTCCTTTAAAGGCTTCACTAGCAATTGTGGGAAGCAATACAAACCACTTGAGTCAATATAACCTTCTAGAAGGTTGGACTTAGAAATTTGAGATTTAACATAACATGAGCAAGGAATTCAAACACAAACTTATCATCTTTATAGAATTTAGAAACTAATAACAAGTTTCTTGTTATGCAAGGAACATGAAGAATGTCATTAAGAATTAGAGAGGTGGTGGGGATGGACTTGGAAAACACATAGGAGGACCCTACATAATTAATGGCTAAAGACTAACCATTAGATACACGAACTCGACTATGACCTAGATAAGGTTTCTTGATGTGTAAGAAACGAGTGTGAGGAATATTAAGGTGATAGGAGGTACCTGAATTCGTAAACTAGACTTGCTTTTCAAGTTCAACAGGTAAGGAATACTCATGTGTAGTGGACATCATGGCTATGACTTGAGAGTCTAATATGGATGCTTAATGTTTTCCTGTAGTTGCACTTTGAAATTTTGATAAGTTGGGCTAAGCACGTGTAGGTGTAAAGTTTTCATTAAACCTGTGCCAACAAACAACAACAATGTGACCATACTTCCCATGCAATTGGCAGGTAAGTCAATTATCAGATGAAGAACGACCTCTACCACGATTTCTGCCATAAGTCATGCAAAATGTGCCTCGATTTCCTGCAAAATTTTCATGCACACTACTTGTTTGTTGAAAGTGTGTGTGCTACACTCACAATGATATTTGACACAACTAACTCTTTTTGAAACTTGTCCAATTAAGCTTCTTGGATGTAGAGGAGAGCTTCCACATTATATAGTGTTAGAGACTCATAGTTCTTGATCTGATGTGCTCGAATGGGTCCACGCGGGCTGGTCGTTATGGAGGTGTCCGGAGGGTGCTGGTCGTACTGGCTGTCCGGTAAGTGATTGAGGAGAGGTGGTGGTGTACCTGCAAGGCACTCCGACGCTCAAGTAAGAAAGGGTCAGAAGAAAGGGGCAAGTACAAAGTATTAGTTCGTAGGGTGAATATTTGATACCTGACCCTCTCAAGTGAGAGGGTTTATATAGGGCTCTAAGCGCGTGGCTAACGGTCCTATTTTCGGGGCGAAATAACCGTTTTACCTAAAGAATCGGTCGCTGCCCAAACTAGCCGTTACGACGGGCAGGGTGTCCAAAACTAGCCGTTATGTCGGGCATATGCTTAGTTTCGGGCATCTGCCCATGGCTGCTCGGGGAGCACTGAAGCCGCGCGTGTTGGGCAGAATGTCCGGGGGGGACGTTATGTTCCTTGCCCGGTAGGAGGGGCAGAAAGGTAACTTTCACCCTTCTGTGGGTTGGACTTAGGCGATTTGGGCTGCTCTGTAGCAGAGGCTTGTTGGGCCAATTCTATCCATTGGTCCAGTCCAGAACAGGAGCCCCCCAAGTCGTTGCTCCCGAGCATGGGAGTGATGACTTAAGGACTCCTCGTTGCCCCGGGGGACTATCATGAAGTCATCGTTGGATACGAGGACGATCGTCTCGGGGTGCTCGTGGTTCTCCGTGTCCGCGGTACTCGTGGTCGAATCCCTCTTGCCCGGCATTCGAGGAGGTGACGCGTCAGATGGAATGGGAAACGTTGGGTCGCCACATGTGTATCAAGATCTGTGTAGCAGTTAAGTAGGTAATCATGGCTAGTGGGTCGTCATTATTACCTACGGGCGCGTGTGTGCACGTGCCTCTTGGTATAAAGTGGGGGAAACCGTCCCATTTTTCACTTTTCCCTTTCTGATTCTTCCCCGTCGCCGCCTTTGTTCTTGTCCGTCATCAGCTCCAAGCAACCGGCCACCGCAACAAGTTTCGAGCAGTTGCTTTTCTTCCAGTAAAATCAAGTAAGTTTTCAGATTTTCTGTTTGTTTTGCTTCCTCTTGTTGTTAGTGGTAGGTTGCATGTGGCTAGGGTTAGTTTTAAATGACAAGATAGGTAGATTTCCGGCGAGTGTTGGTGGTGGGCGGTGGTTTTGCCCTTTTGCTGCGCCAAGCATCTCGTCGGAGTAGGTAGTGCGCTAGGTGGGCGTGGTGGTCCACGTGGTGGTTGTGAGTTGTGACCACCGCGTCTTATCGTTTTCTGGGGTACTTGGTGAGTTTCCTAGTAGGATGTTTCAAGATTCCGGTGGAGTTGTGCGATTCCTGGCGGAGCTTCAACGGAATCTGGGCATATGCGCGGGGAGGTTACTCGTAGGAAGTTGACATGTCTCGGGCATCTCTTCGCGGGGATGTTTTGTTCTTCTTTGCTCGATGTTGGGGCCTAGGCCGGGGACGTTGTCCCTAGCCTTTCGCGCGCCCTTTCACTTGACTTAGCGGTGGAAGGGTGGATTTGATTTCCTGTCGAATTCACTGTCTTTCTCTGCTTTAGGTGATCATAGTGGCGATGGAGCCTGAGAGGGAGGTTATACCCGTTACGTCCGAAGAAACTGTCTTCGATGAGAGCAGCAGTGCAACGGCCTCGAGTTCTGCGTCCTCGAGTTCGTCGGCTTCGAATTCCTCGAGCGACGTCGAGGGGGAAGCGAGTGATGCCGAGGAGGGAGATGACCTGGGGGTTGTGGAGGAAGATGTAATGGAAGAGGACGTAGACACGTTCTGCCCGGAAGAGTGGGAGGTGGTCGAGCCTTCCGAACACACTTCCACGTTTGCGAGGTTTGCGGCGGACGCTTTTACTGAGGTGGGGCCCTCAGGTGAATGGAGGGTGCTTCTGCCTAGCGTGGGCGAGCGGATATGCTCAAGCTTCGGGGACTGCTTCGGGATGTACGAATACGTCTTCAAAGAACTGGGGCTGAGGTTGCCCTTCACTGACTTCCAGCGGTCGGTGTTCCATCATCTGAAGCTGGCGCCTTCCCAACTCCACCCCAATTCGCTGGCCTTTATACGGGCTTTTGAGTTGGTGTGCGAGCACCTTGCTTTGGGGCTCACCATCCCTCTGTTCTTTGTTGTTTTCCACCTACAGCGGCAGGTGACGGGGAAGAGGTACGGATGGGTCTCTTTGAAGCAGCCCAAAAAACTGTTCAAGCCGTTCTCGGAGTCCATCCGAAACTTCAAGAGACGGTACTACATCGTCGAGCCTCTGTCCGAAGCTGCTCAGGACAGCGTGTATGCCTGGGAGTTAGAGTGTGACGAGAACGGAGAGGAGCTTCTCACCGAGGAGGGGAAGTACGTCGGGGAGAGGGTGTATAAGTTTCCAATCCGCTGGACACCCGACAACTTCTCAAAGAAGCCCAGTGCCTATGTTTTTGAGCCGAGTGCTTTACGCGGGCAGGATGCCGTGTCTTACGAGACCCTGGTGAAGTGGGTCAACTCCTTTCAGCTCGTGACCTGTTGGACGAGCAAGGGTAATCCTATCTTCGAGGAGGATGGCAGTCAAAGGGTCGAGCGCCGGTTTATCCCCGTCAAGGCACTGCTGGAGTGTAAGACTTCTGCGGATGTCACGGCGCTTCTCGGTAGATTTAGTTACTTAGATTTTATTTGCTATTCTTTCTTCCTCGTTTCTGACGCGCTTGTTTTCTTTGTGCAGGTGAGATGCCTCAAGCCCGTGACCGTGTGGTGAGGAACGCCATGGCGAGGGGTAAGGCTGGAGCGAACCCCTCCAAGACCCGGACTGCTGCTGGTGCTCGTGCGCCTCCCCCTGTTCAAACTGCTCCGGGGACCTCCTGTTCTCCCACTCCCTGTCCGCGGGATTCTCCGCTGCCTTTGGTCGGGCGACAGAAGCGCCTCCGGACAACGGATACGGTGGATCTGAGGGGGGCAATTGAGAAGGGGAAGTTCGAACTTCCTCCGTGCATCAACGATATGAGGTTCTTTGAGGGTAATACCTTGGTTGTTCCTCGGGCTGAATCTCTTAGCCTGGGGAACATGGATCGCGCGGGCAAAAGGGCGATGGTGGCCAGGGATGCTTCTGCCCTCGTGAGGATGCTCGAGATGGCAGCTGTGTACGCTGAGGGGGACCACGTGCTCGAGGCTGAGCTTACTGCTGCTCGGGCCTCCGAAGCGACGCTGAAGGAGGAGGTCCGGAATGCCCGTGAGGCGAAGAAGAAAGCCGAGGAAGAGGCGACAACGCTGAGGGACGAAGTTACCAAGCTAAAGTCAGAGAAGAAGGCGTCCGAGGAGTTGAACGCAGAATTGATGGCGGCCAATGCCCCAGGTGATGACGAACCAGAGGAGATAAGAGTGTTGAAGACTCGGGCAGAGCTGGTCGCTGGCATTCTGCAGGCCGAGGATGATGGTATTGCTGTGGCCGCGGAGTCTTTTGATAGTGCGGTGGCCCAGTTGCGAGTGGTGAACCCTGGGCTCGAGATTTCGACCGGGGGTACTCACTACCTAGCTCGTGTGGAGGGTGGCCACATTGTCCTGCCCGAGGGTCTTGTTCTCGATACTCCCGAGGAACATATCGAGGAGCAGCCCGTGGAGGAGCCGAGGCCTGAAGCAGCGTCAACCGAGCGTGTGGAAGACTGAAGAGTTTTTGTTGCTTAGCTGTATCTTGTCCGGCCTGCGTGCCATTGAACTCGTTGTAATCTTATTTTTGTTCTGGGGGCGTGGCCCCTTTTTAATGTAACAAGCACAATCTTTGGTCCTTGTGGCCTTTTAATTTAATGCCCGGTTAATTTATACAACTTCTGTTTATACTGTTGTATTTTGTTTTAGTTGTGTATGCGTGACTGCCCGTCGGAGGGTGTGTTTGTCAACAAGGCTTATTTTTGACAGATCGTTGCGTTATGAATTCGCCAGTGTGGGGAACTGGTCGAACAGCCAGGGAAGATCCTGGCGAGGTTGCGAATCTCAGGTCGCGATTGAGGTCTGAGGTCGCGGCGTGAACGTCCCATCGCGAGCTGGGGTTCTGCCAATCATGGTACTTGGGCGAAGGCGGTGCTCGATCGAGGACCGCCGACGAGCGGAGCTCCGGCTCATTTATTTGAGCGGGATTCCGCTTTGTACGTACGCGTCGTTTGTACCTGAACGAGCGTGATGGTCGTTAGACGGCCTTGTGACGCGAGGAAGCTTCTTGTGCCTTTTAGCTGTAGTATTGCTTAAGTTTTTCAGCGTTCCATGGTCGAGGGAGCGTTTCCCCGTTGAGGTTTTCGAGGAAGTATGCGCCGTTCCCCGTTTTGGCGCAGACTCGGTATGGTCCTTCCCAGTTGGGCGCCAGTTTACCTTCGCGGGAGTCCTTGTGGTTTCTTCGCAGGACGAGGCTGCCCACGTCGAATTCCCATCGCAAGACTTTGGCGTTGTGCCTGATCGCTATTTTTTGCTTGAGAGATGCCTCGCGGAGGGCTGCTCCTGTTCAGATTTCCTCGACGAGGTCGAGCTCCTCTCTTATCGCTTCGTCATTCATTTCCTCGTCCAGGGGTGATTCCGTCCTCCTGGACGGTACGTGGATTTCGATGGGTATGACCGCCTCGGTGCCATATGCCAAACGGAAAGGTGTTTCCCCGGTGGTGGACTGGGGAGTGGTGCGGTATGCCCATAGGACACTGTGAAGCTCCTCGACCCAGGCTTTCTTTGTTTCGTCCAGTCTTCGCTTGAGGCCGCGCAGTATGACACGATTGGCCGCTTCTGCCTGCCCGTTGGTTTGGGGATGCTCCACGGAAGCGAAGTGTTGCCTCGTTCCGAGGTGTGCGACAAAGTCTTGGAATTTTTTGTCTATGAATTGTGTTCCATTATCCGTGACAATTGCTTGGGGGATCCCAAACCGGGCAAGGATGTTCCGCTTGTAGAAGCGCAGAATGTTGAGCGCTGTTATCTTGGCTAAAGCTTCTGCTTCTATCCACTTTGTGAAGTAATCTACGCCCACTATCAGGTATTTGTTTTGGCTGGACCCCGTCACGAAGGGTCCTAGGATGTCCAGACCCCACCAGGCGAATGGCCACAGGGAGGTCATGCTTTTTAGTTCGTTTGGCAGAGCTAGGTTCATATCCCCGTGTCGTTGGCATTTTTCGCATTTCTTCACATGCTCTTTGGCGTCTTATTGCATGGTCGGCCAATAGTACCCTGCTCGGAGGGCCTTACGGGCAAGGGACTTTCCTCCGAGGTGTTAGGTGTTGATGCCTTCATGGATTTCTCGCAATACGTGGGGGACGACCTCCTCTTCTATGCATTTAAGAAGTGGGATGGAGAAGCCCCGCCGGTAGAGTTTGTTTTCGAGGATAACGTACGAGCAGGCCCTTCGTTTGATGGTGCTGGCCTCCTTGGGATCCTCTGGAAGTTCGTCCCTGGTGAGGTAGTTGTAAACAGGCGTCATCCAGCAATCGCTATCCCCGATCGCGTGTACGTGTAGGGTCGAAGATCCCTTAGTGATGCTTGACCGGGGAAGTATCTCTTGGATGACTGACCTGTTTCCGCCTTTCCTCTTGGTGCTTACCAGTTTTGACAATACGTCTGCTCGTACGTTGTGTTCGCGTGGAACGTGTCTTACTTCTACTGTTCTGAGTTTCGACATCTTTTCTCTGACGAGGGTGAGGTATTCTGAGAGACTGTCGTTTTTGGCTTGATATTCCCCGGACACCTGGTTGGCTACGAGCTGCGAATCCGTGCAGATGATGACTTCCTCGGCCTCCAGGTCTTCGGCTAGGCGTAGCCCGGCGAGGAAGGCTTCGTACTCGGCCTGGTTGTTTGACGTGGGAAAAGACAATGTGAGAGAAGCCTCTACTATGGTCCCTTCGTCGTTTTCCAGAATTACGCCTGCCCCGCTGCCGCTCGAGCTGGATGCCCCGTCCACATAGATGGTCCATCTATTTGTCACGTGGGGCGAGGAGTTTGAAAAGGTCACTTCTGCTACGAAATCGGCCAGGGCCTGGGCTTTAAGAGCTTTCCTATTTTCGTACTGGACGTCGAATTCGGACAGTTCTAGCGACCATCTGAGCATTCGCCCTGCCATGTCTGGTCGTCCCAGTAGCTGCTTGATGGGTTGATCGGTCCTCACCACGATTGTGTGGGCCAAGAAATAGTGTCTTAGTCGTCTGGCAGCGTTGACGAGGGCCAATGCTACCTTTTTTATCTGTTGATATCTCAATTATGTGTCCTGCAGTGCCTTGCTCGTGAAATATACCGGCTTTTGCCCGCTAGGATTTTCGCGGATGAGAACTGCGCTAACGGCCTCGGCGGAGACGGCGAGGTACAGGAACAAGACCTCCCCGGTATCTGGTCGTGACAACACGGGCAGTTCCGATAGAGCTTGCTTTAAGTGGAGGAGGGACGCCTCGCATTCTTCGGTCCATTCAAACGCTGCTTCTTTTCGCAAGAGCTTGAAGAAAGGAAAGGCGTGCTGGGCGGACTTTGCGACGAAGCGGGACAGCGAGGTCAGCACTCCGTTGAGGGATTGGATGTTCTTTTTAGACGTGGGCGTTGGGAACTCGGAGAATGTCCGACATTTATCGGGGTTAGCCTCTATTCCTCGTTCCGTTAGGTAGAAACCGAGGAACTTACCTGCTCGTACCCCGAACGTGCACTTCTCCGGGTTGAAACGCATTTGGTATTTCCTTGCCTGCTCGAAAATTTTGCGGAGGTGGGCAACATGGTCTAGTTCCTCGTGGGATTTGACGATCATGTCGTCCATGTATACCTCGAGCATGTCGCCTATCTGTTCACAGAAGACTTTGTTCATCATTCGTTGGTATGTAGCGCCGGCGTTCTTCAGTCCGAAGGGCATTACGTTGTAGTAATAGTTGCCCGATTCGGTCATGAAGGCTGTGTAAGTTTTATCGCTCACGGCCATTGGTATTTGGTTGTAGCCCGAGTAGGCGTCGAGGAACGATAACAGTTTAAAACCGGCCGAATTATCTACGAGTTTGTCTATATTGGGGAGGGGGTAGGCGTCCTTCGGACAGGCCTTATTAACATCAGTATAATCAACGCACATCCTCCATTTGCCATTATTTTTTCGTACAAGTACAACATTAGAGAGCCATGTAGTATATTTGGCCTCGGAAATAAACCTAGCTTCTAGAAGGTCTTTGACAGCTTTCTCCGCGGCTTCTGTTTTCTCCGGGGATTGCTTCCTTCTGCGCTGGGCAATGACTTTGATGGTCGGGTCGATCGCGAGCTGGTGGCAGGCGACGGAGGGGTCCAATCTGGGCATCTCAGCAGCGCTCCACGCGAACAGGTCTGCGCTTTCGCGGAGGCACGCTTTCAGTTGTCTTCTGGCCAGGTCGGGCAGATCTGCTCCGATCTTCACTCCCCGTTGTGGGTCTTCTCCGAACGGAACGATCTCGAAGTTGCCATCTGGGACAGGTCGTAGGAGGTGACCGCTGTTGTCGGACTCACTGCCCGACGGCGTTGGAACCTTGGCGCGATCTTCTTCGTTGAACCGGCTGTCTAGATCGATTGATTCGACCTGGGGAAGTGGTCTTGGCTGCTCGGAGCTGCTGGGCAGGGGGGAACGACCAGATGCTCTTGGCTTCGCCGAGATGGTGTTAAGTCCCTTTGACGCTGCTTCAAAGCAGCGGCGGGCAGCCTCGATGTCGCCGTGGAGGATGGCGACCATCCCTTCAGAAGTGTAGTACTTCATTTTGAGATGTACGGTGGAAGGTACTGCAATCAACTCTGCCAGGGTTGGCCTTCCGAAGATGCACTGGTATAGTGAAGGGCAATCGATTACCAGAAACTGTGCCTTGATTGCTCGGGTTATCTTTCCTGAACCGAAGGCTACGATGAGCTCTACGTAACCTCGGGGCTTTGTCACCGCTCCGTTGAACCCTTGCAGGTCGGATCCGACGTATGGAGTGAGGTGAGAGTCGTTCAGCTGCAATGTCTCGAACAGGTGGTTGTACATTATGTCAACCGAACTGCCTTGGTCCACGAGTATCCTTCAGACATCGAAATTCGCCATCCTGGCCCGGATAAGCAGTGGGATGTTCGAATTCGGTGCCCCGCCGAGGAGTTCTTCCTTGTAGAAGGAAATGGGAGCGGACCCTTTGTGCGTGGCGTCCAGCGTGGTGACCTCGTTGGAGATTTTGCTGATCAGTTGGTCGAATCTCCTTTTGACCGAGCCAACTGTGACTTTGTTGAATCCGCCCCCGGAGATCACCATGGTCGACGGGAAGGCCTCCCATGGGCTGCTGGCAGCGAGGTATGTGGAGGCGAGCAGATTGTCCAGGAAGCGAAAGTCTTCTGGTCGGGTCACGGACATAGCGACCTGGATGTTGGCGTCGTCGGAGGGCGGAATTTCCTCTGCGACCTTTTTGCTTTCCTGGGCCTCTTGCCGGGGAGCGTCCTTCTTTTTTGCGAACTGCTTCAGATGGCCGTCGCGAATGAGGATCTCTATGGCATCTCTGAGGTGGATGCACTCTTCCGTTGTATGGCCGTGACTCTTGTGGAAACGGCAATACTTGGACTTGTCCATCCCTGGTCTGACCGGCAGCTGCTTGGGGAAGCGGACTCCTGCCTGTTTGAACTCCGAGTTGGCGCACTCGGACAGTATTTTCTCCCTCGAGGCAGTGAGGGGGGTATAATCGTGGAATCGCCCGGAGGGTGCTCTCTGCTCGCGTGTATCGCGAGGTTGATCGTCGCGTCTCTTGTCTCCTCGACGGGACGTCGAGGGCTCTTCAACTCTGGACGTCCGGGCACCTTCTTGGTTGCGAGATGTCCGGACCGAGTGGGCAGCGACTTTCTCCTCGTACTGTATATGTGACTGGGCCTGGTGGAGAAGTGCATTGAGATTCCTCGGTGGGTCGAGGCCGATGGCTTTTGCAAAATCGGAACCAGGACGTAACCCTTGCTCGAGCAAGAATTTCTTCATGGCGTCGGTCGTTGGTACTTGGACAGCCTCCTTGTTGAAGCGCTCGATATAAGCCCGGAGAGGCTCATCTTTGCCTTGTACGACGGCCCCCAGGGACGCCTCGGTCTTGGGGGTGGCGTCGTGAAGCAGTGAAGTGACGGGAGAAGATCCTTCCCAGCTGTCTCCATGATGTGATGGATTCCTCGGGCAGCTGCTTGTACCACGTCATTGCTCCTTTACGAAGCGTGGTCGGGAACAGGCGGCACTTGATGGCTCCCCGTACCCCTCTGTAATCCAAGAGAGCGTCGATGTTTTCTATATGCTCGTCCGGGTCGGCGGTTCCATCGTACGTCCCCAGCGACGGAGGCTTCTCCAGCCCCTTAGGAAGGCGGGTTGCTAGGATCTCCCGGGACAGCGGGCCGCGAGGTTCGTCGTCGCTATCTGAACTTGGCTCTGATGGTGACCGTCGTCTGCGCTCGCGGCGACGGTTTCTGCGAGGTGAGGGTGAACGGGACCGATCATGAGGTCTGCCCGGCGGGGAGGGCCTATCTTGCCTCGTTCTTTTGCGTCTCGACGGGGATCGATCTCGCGGGGAGATCTGGTCGCGCTTGCGAGTGGGTCGTATCTCAGGCCTGTGCCTAACCGCACGGTCTTCTCCGCGCCTAGGTGACGGGCTTTTGGATCTTCGGGCTTTATTCCGGGGAGGAGAGGATCTTAGGAAAGATGCCTCCTCAAGAGCTCCTATCCTTTCTCCTTGCTGTAGGATGAGGAGGTTGGTGCGGTTAACAGCTTCCAGAAGGGCTGCCACGGCCAAGTCGGCGCTGGGTGGACCGGGAACTGGCCAGTCTTCCGATGGGATCTGTACGTCTCCTTGCCCGGTGGGAGGAGGAGTTGGAGATGCAGTAGCCCCGTCCCGACGGAAACGGGGGTCAGAAGGTAACAAAGAATGGCCGTCAACGTCCACCTTGTTGACGGGGATGAGAACAGTGGTGTCAGCACCTATCGCGGAATTCTGGGCAGCCATACGTGGGCGGATCAAAGAGAATATGTTTTGATCTTTCGATTTCCGAGGAGGAATGAAAGAAGGGGAGAACAAGAAGTTCCCACAGACGGCGCCACTGATCCGATGTGCTCGAACGGGTCCACGTGGGCTGGTCATTATGGAGGTGTCCGGATGGGTGCTGGTCGTACTGGCTGTCCGGTAAGTGATTGAGGAGAGGTGGTGGTGTACCTGCAAGGCACTCCGACGCTCAAGTAAGAAAGGGTCAGAAGAAAGGGGAAAGTACAAAGTATTAGTTCGTAGGGTGAATATTTGATACCTGACCCTCTCAAGCGAGAGGGTTTATATAGGGCTCTAAGCGCGTGGCTAACGGTCCTATTTTCGGGGCGAAATAACCGTTTTACCTAAAGAATCGGTCGCTGCCCAAACTAGCCGTTACGACGGGCAGGGTGTCCAAAACTAGTCGTTATGTCGGGCATATGCTTAGTTTCGGGCATCTGCCCATGGCTGCTCGGGGAGCACTGAAGCCGCGCGTGTTGGGCAGAATGTCCGGGGGGGACGTTATGTTCCTTGCCCGGTAGGAGGGGCAGAAAGGTAACTTTCACCCTTCTGTGGGTTGGACTTAGGCGATTTGGGCCGCTCTGTAGCAGAGGCTTGTTGGGCCAATTCTATCCATTGGTCCAGTCCAGAACAGTTCTCATACATTTGCATTACAAATAGATTGTATTCCTCTGGTAAACCATCAAAGATGAAATCAATCTGATCTTTCTCCGAGATAGCATCTCTAACAGCAAATAAGGAGTTGACAATGACTTTAATCCTAAGAACATATTCAACAAAAGATATGTTACCTTTCTTCATTGATTTCAACTCAACTCAAAGTTGTCAAACTCGTGCCTTCTTATGAACATTGAAATAGCTATGAAGTTTGTCCCATCCTTCAAAAGCATGCTTGCATGACAAGACTTGAGGTAGCCTTGATTCCAAAATTTTAGAAATAAGCCATATAAACACAACTTGATCTTGCACTATCCAAAACTCATATTCTTCAGAGACTTTGCCTTCAAGACAATCTTACTCCGTCTTGAACTTCTGTAGAATTTGAGGATTCACCGCTAATTTATGCACTTTTTGAGTGAGGATGACTCTTTCAACCCGAGGATTCCAAAGAAGATAATTGTTAATTGAAAGTATTAGACCAAAGTGATGTGATGAATTCATATCAGAATCATCGATTAGGTTAGTTATGAGTTCTAAATTGAACTTACAATTGTTACAGCTTGAGAAGGTTCAACCATGGTTACAATCAAGAAGCTGAAGTAATGAATATGATGGAGTAGCCATTCTTGAAATTTGTGAAAAGTGTAATTGAAAGTTAGTTACAACTGAACAAAAGTTAGTTAAAGACCGGAAATGATTGAACTAGATGAATCATACCATGATAGAATTAAAGTTTGATCTTATTCATCTATAGAAAATCGACTTGTAAGATGATGAATGTCACTCTATATAAACTCTTTGAGATTTATCTTTAATCAATGTGAAACTTGAGTTTTTTATAAAACACCCCTCACGCTCAACACTATAAAATTTGTAGTATGGCCCGAATCAATAGATTCGTAATATCATAATGAAAGATGAACTTCTAATGTATTTTGTTTAATGAATTACTTTACACAATGATATTATACATGTATTTACCCTGTGTACACCGGATACTTGTGCACTTTTGCTACACTACTGGACATACTACTAGAGCTATGTTTTGTTTTTCCATATATGGTGCACCTCTTCCAATGATACCAAACCATGAACTCAACATTTTTGTCAATTTACATGAATATATAATTAACAATATCTTTTGAAGATTCCAAATCTTAATAATAATAATTTGTGTATTTTTCTTAAGGGTTCTGTTTGGAGCAACTCCATATGTCTCATTACTTTGTTAGGGACAATTTCATTTTGATCCTTTCTCTCAATTAACATGGGTTAAGTCAAGCACATCAATAAATCGGTTTTGTTTAAAGATGTTTCTTGTCCTACCACCAGCTTAAAATAACTACCCTTGCTCCGCACCAACTCAACATCATCTTTGGAATCCCATTATTTGTTTTAGAACTGTAATATTATTGCCACTGATTTCTAATCATTTTTTCTTTTTTTAATTGATTCATTTTTTAGTACGTAGCATTAGTAGTAGACTATCTTAATTTAGTTATTAATTTAACAACTCATAGAGGACAAATTATGATGCAAAATAATAAGAGGTTAAAAGAGAATTAAGAGAAGAGAAGTGACCCTATAGTAACAACTTCTTTTAAGAAACTCTATTGTTCCATTAAATTATTAAATGTTGTTGTTGATGGTAATGTGAGGATTTTAGCTGTAATGTTATAGACTAGCAATATTAAGGCACAATCATGCAAACTTAATTTGTACTACTTTCATTCTAAATATAGGACTTTATTTGAAATTTCAACTAGATTAATTAATATTTTTCAAGTATAATTAATAAAAGTATTTTAATAAATAATATTCATTTTATCATTGTAATCAATTTAATTAATCATTACTTTTAAAAATGTGAAAAAGAAACACTTAAAATAAAATAGAGGGAGTACGAAAACTCCTCATAATTTATTAGTACTACATTGAGTAAAAGAAAATCAATTACCAGTCTTAATAATGGCCTAGCTATTTACATCTATCATCCCAAATTTGACTGCAAGCTACGTGATATTGCTTGTAATCAAATTGGAATCAATTGTGCTTGAAATTCTTATCATGGTCAAAACCCACAAACAAAATAATCATATCGGTCTTTAAAATATAAAACAAATTCATTCAAGGCACATAGATTATATATATATATATATATATATATATATATATATATATATATATATATATATATATATATATATATATATATATATATATATATACTCATTAATGTAAAGAATTTTAATATTGAACCAATCACAATTTTAAAATAATTTAACTTTTATTTTAACTCTTTAAAATCATGTTTATAAATAATTGTGTTGTGCTAATGGTTGATAGTGTAAAAAAAATATAAGCTAGAAGTGCACGGTAATTTTCAATTTCAATAGTATACTTATTATGTTTTTAATCATATATTATTTTAAAAAATTATATTAAATTATAAATTTTTTATAATATATGAATGAAAGATTATATTAAAGTATAAATGTTTATAAATATTTATAAATGAAACATTAAATTAATGAAACGTCATATAAAATCATGTTTATAAATGTTTTATAATATTAAAAGTTATATTAAATTATGAATGTTTATAGTATTATTTTTATATTACATTCTTAGACTCTTTACCATCTATAAAATAATTAATAATTTATACACACACACATATATATATATATATATATATATAGAGAGAGAGAGAGAGAGAGCAACGTTTTTGGGTAAAATAAATATAAATAATAATTGAAGAAATCATAGTCTCCAACTTAAATAGGAATTTTTCTTTTACAATAAAAAAAATATGCCTATAATGAAGAATTAAAAAATCTATTGAGGGGCATTTTTGGAATTTTAAAATTATTTAAATTTAATCTAAATTTTTATAATATTTTAAAAATTAAAAAATATATTTAAATATTTATCTACTTTTTTTTATAAAAATACTTTCTTAAAATTTGTGAAAAGTTTGTAGGAATATTTCATAATTTAAATATTATTTAATTGATATATTTTAATAATTATTATGAAAGCATATATATTTTAATTATATTAATTAATTATTTATTAAAATTAAGAGCTTTAATTGATTAAGTGGTCAAATAAATTTAAAAGGCTAATTTGATTTCTATTTATAATTAATTAATTAATTAGATATATTATTGGATGTCAGGATGACCCATTTAGGAATAATGATAACCCTAATTGGTCATCATCTTATATATAACCTATGGTCCCTAATATACCGTACACAAACAATTTATCTCTTCTCCCCATCTAAAGAGAATTCAAGGCATTAGGAGCATCGGTCGAGGAAAAATCACACAAGCCATAAGATACTTGTTATTTGTCTCTTAGCCTTTAGGATTACCGCCAACAAAAACTATCTTAATGGATCCAGGTATTTCTATAGTCAACTTGTATATCCTTTAATTCATACATGCTTGTATAATTATGGTTTCCGCACTAAATTATATATTATAATTTCTTGAGCATTGTGTTTTTTGATTAATCGTTATTATATATATATATATATATATATATATATATATATATATATATATATATATATATATATATATATGCTCATGTGATTTCCGCACTAAAGTAAGATTATAGTTTTAATCTTTGTTATTTAGCATATTTGTATAACTATTAATAAATTAATTCCAACAAGTGGTATCAGATCGGGTTTTCATGTTTGATTTATCAAGATTGATTATGTGAGAATAATAATATGTCAAGTGTGAGTTGGAGTCACACATTGATTATAAATGTTCAACTCTCCACATTTATAATAAATGTGGGACTCCAACTCACACTTGACATATTGTTATTCTCAACACCTCCCCTTCAAGTGTGAATTCACAATGAACCCCCTCAAGTGGAAACTCTTGTCCACATACACTTGTACCACCGGTGACACCTATTACTAGGCACCTCTCTAGGCAACACAAGTGAGAGACACCACATATTCACCCAAAGCCTTAAGGTTTTTGGTGAATATGTGGTGTCTCTCTCACTTGTGTTGCCCAATGTTGATGCTCTTCCTCATGTTCTAACAGATTATTGGTTATGATTTATGTCGGTGCATGTTTATTGTCTAAGAGTGAGAGTGAGAATTAGAATACCTGACCCTCTAGTGAAAGAGGTTATTTATATTATGCCCCCAGCGCTGGGCCAACGGTCGTCTGCACTGGATTAGGTCACTAGGCCAAATGCAGATAACCGACAGGTCTTACGTGGCATAGGGAAGACCAGCACGTGGTCTTCGCCCTGGAGTAACTGCCCCGAGATCTCCAGAAAGTGGGTTGACCAACTCTTTCGGTGGTGGGTAGTTACCTGATGACGTGTCCCCGTAGGGGAGCCCGCGGAGTACACGGGAATGATGCTCGTTCTCTCCCCGGGCCATGTAGTGTCTGCTCGACGATGATGGGATCTGGATGTACCCGATGAAGGAGATGATTGGGCCTTAATGGGTTGCTTTGCATGACATTGGGTTGGGCCTGCCCAGGCGGTGGGCAGGCGCCTGCCAGTCCAGAATAGGAGCCCCCTAAGTCGTTGCTCCAAAGAGTCGGAGTAATGACTTAAGGGTCAACCCATTCACCGGGAACCCTCCTAGTGAGGGCAGCGTGTCCGAAATTCCGAGTTGGTAGAACATGCGTGTGGTTAGGAGCAGGGGATGCTCGACGGGCAGGAGTCTCGGGGACTGACATATGCCCGGAGTCCAAAAGGCCATTTCTGGTCTATGACGTGGGGAGACGAGAAAAGACGGACATGTTCATCGCGCGAGCACAAAGAGAAATGAGAAGACGCACGCGGGGTTCTGAGTGCCACGTGTCACTCGCCATCAATGCCTAAGGCGGCTAGGAGTAGGGCACTCAAGTGCCTAGGGACGCCTCGAGTCCCGTGACAGTCCTATAAATAGGAGTTGAGTTCGTGCCATTTGCACGTTTCCGCCTTTCCCGCTCAGAGCTTTTCTCTCTCTCTTCAACTTCCATCGTCGTCCGTCCACCGTACGCCGCTGCATCGTCAATCCACAACCACCGTTCCAAGTAAGTTTCTAATACCTTTTCTTTGTTTAACGTGTTCCATGGTGGCTCCTTCGGTGAACCTATGAAGTTCTCGGGGTGACCACGGAGTTTCCGGCGAAAACGGCGGGACTCTTTTGAATTTCCGATGAATGTCCCGGGGAGCTGAGATGAATACCCCGGGGAGATAAGTTGAAGGGCTCGAGGACCCGATGAAGGTCCCGAGGAAGAGGGATGAATGTCCCGAGGACGCCGGATGAATGTCCCGAGGACGTAGGATGGAGGTCCTGAGCATGCCTGCGGGTGTCCTCAGGCTTCACGTTTCGGTTTCCCGCTAACGCGGAGAGGTCCAAGGGCTTAGCACCCACGAGAAACGTGGTCGGAGGGAGTGTAAACGTCCGAGGAGGGACCCACGACCATGCCTTCCTCGGCGTGGATGCTTCCCGGGGACGCTTATCGAGTAGTTCCTCATATCCTTTCTTCGCTCTTTCACTTGATTTGTGGTGGAAGGGTGAATTTGATCTGAAATGTCGAATTCACCAATTTCCTCTGCTTTTCAGGTAAAATGGCGACAAGGGTCGAGGGAACCATAGAGATCGACGATGAGCCCGACTCCCCGTTGGCATAGACCACTGGTGTTAGGAAGCGGACGCCTGAAGACTGGGCCGGGGAGGAGCCCCTGGATGTTCCGTCCTTGTTTGCTACGGACAGTGAGGACGCCTTCGCCACCTTCGAGGACCATTTTGAAGGTTCTCCAAAGAACTGGTTGATGTACAAGCCTCGAAAACACCACTGCATCTGTTCGAGCCTTAAAGGGATGAGATTCCTTATGTACGAGTTCACCTTCGACGAGGCGGGCTGGCACCTGCCCTTCAGCGACTTCCACTGGGAGGTGTTTATTTGGCTGCATCTGGCACCCTCGCAGCTTCACCCCAACGCCCTCGCCTTCATACGTGCGTACAAGCTCGTCTGTAAGCACCTCAGCATCGGGGATACTATACCTTTGTTCTTCCGTATTTTTCACCTACAGAGGAAGACGATCGAGGGAAGGCACAATTGGGTGTCTTTTAAACAACCGAGTAGGTTATTCCGAGCTTTCATGGATTCTGTCCGCCACTTTAAGTCCCGATATTACGTCGTCAAGCCCATCACACACAAGGCCGCGAACACAGTGTATAACCGTGTATCCAAAGAGAAAGATGAGCAGCAGGTAGAAGTCCTCGAGGAGAAGTACCCCCTGCAGTGGACGGAGGAGCACTTCGTAAGAAGCACTGACAACTATATATTTAGCCCGGGCGCGCTGGACGAGGAGGACAGGCTGGCCTACCAGCAGATAGTTGCGTTCATCTTTGGTTTCAAACCCGCGAAGCTCGTGACTCCATACGGGAAATTTATCTGCGACGACAACGGGGAGATTTTAGAGGAGGCTCAGTTGATTCAAACGAAAGCCCTCCTCGAGACAGCATCGGACAAGGACGCTCTCCGGCTGTTAGGTGGCGCGCAACTCTTTTACTCGGCTCCCTGTATATTTTCATCTTTGGTCTACTGACGTGCTTATTTTTCTTTTGCAGGCAAAATGTCGAGCATGGATGAAATTCTGGCAACAGATATGAGATGTCGAATGCGATGTCATGACACTTATATCTGAACAATAATGAACAAGGTAAATAATGCAGTAAACAACAGTAAAGAACACAATCAATTGATAACCCAGTTCAATGTAAAAACCTACATCTGGGGGCATACCAAGCTAGGAAGGAAGTCCACTATTAGCAGTATCAATTCATAGACCCTACAGCCAACACACCCGTTGACAATTTACTCACTTAATAACTACCCAATGACCCTTCTACCTAAGTTCTCCCTAGATAAGAGACTTCATCTCTCTTCCAATCATCGCAATGATGTCTAGCAGTCAACACCTCAGCCACTGCATCAACAACTTGATTTCCAACAACTCTTCAATCACAAAAAAGTAGAAGACATACTTCAAAGAAACACAATCATCATTGCTTAAAAGCTCATAGATGATTGACAAATACAACTCAACTAAACAGTCCAACTCTAAGTACAAAACAGAACCAGAGTGGCTCACAATTTCACACAAACCCTAATGATCTACATCTTGGACCCGTACTTTTTCTAGGTTACAAGCATTCTATTTATAACTTATTCCCAACTGGATTTGGGCTTCAAATCATAGCATAACAGCTGCTACAAATCAGCAGAAATTTCTGCTACATAATAGGTATTCAATCAAATCCTTCCTAATTTATCTCCATAATTAGAAAGTCATTATTCTTCAATATTCTTCTTGAAACCTATAAAACAGCACCACATAGGATAACATAGTATTCCCAGAAACATTCCTTACATTGGGCTTGGGCATTAGCAGGTCTTAGTTTTAATTAATAATTAAAACTAATTATTCTCCAAATCTTTATGCATGAAAATAGCCAACCCTATTATTCACAAACATATTGCTTCCAAATAATATCACTCCAACATAATTTTACTCCCAGAATTACGCATGCAATCACAAACACACAAAAGATTGCTAAAAATAGCACAGCAAATAAAACCTAAAAATCTAAACTGGAAGTTCTGTCTACTGATGTCAGAACATCGTTTTTGACATCATGCACAAATCCTGCAATACTAAAAACACCACCTGCAGAATGTTAGAATCACATGTCAAGACATCAAGCAAGACATCTTGATGTACCACATTGTTTTACCAAAATTGCTGCCAATTCAGAACTAACAATCTCTCCATTTGGAAAATTTTGGCTAAAACAATTTATGATCACAACACATATCAGAGATCCCTGCAGCAGAAACAACACACACCAGAGAACCACATCTAACCCAGACCCAGAAAGTCCAATGCACACATATCATTACTATGCCAACATTACTAAGCCACACTACTCTCCCCCTTTTTAGCCATAATTAGACAAACTCCACTAGGAAACTTCACATAACAACCAGAATAAATAAGCAACATTCAGAACAAATCCATAGAGAAGAGAGTAAATTAATACAGACCAAGCACAAAAAGTTCCAAAGGCAAACTCTGAATCATCCAACCAACATACTCTGAACTGAACAAACTATTCTACATCCTTGTGAGACTGGTTCAAATACGAAATCCAGACACAATAGTTGAACAAACCTACTTCTCTCCCCCTTTTTGGCCAAAAATTGACAAACATTGGGGTAAATGTACACTTCTGGTTTAATCCATTGACACACCTGGTCTAAACTGTCATGTCCACCATGAACTTCACCAGTAACACAATGTCACGACATCTAGTCTGACATAGCACCCTCACCAGAGCCACAAACAATCTTGATAAACAACAAAAGTTCAACTCCCCCTATCTAAGATAACCAGTGCTCCTTTGCAAGAAGAACACCTTAAATGAATGGAAAACATAAGACTCATCTTTATATCTTCAAGAGCACACCCTCTGTTCAACACACCTGCTGAACGCATTCACTTAATGCTTGATCCTCAAACAACACCAGTACATTTAACTGACAGAAGTTACTCCTTCAACAAGAAACACCACAAAATCACCAATGATATCCCATGACACCTTTATGATCCTATAGTAAGAGAGTACCAGGATCATATCCTTGTACTACAACCAACAAACTCTTGGATTGAGACCAAAATCACCATTGATCCCTCTCATCCAGAAACCATCCATACCCTGTACAAATCTACCTTGAATTTTACAGCCATTGACGTTCTTGTTCCTTAAGATACAATCCAATTGAATCAGGAATGCTTCACATAATCATCCACAAGTTCTGAAGCACAAACACACTGCCTTCCATTACACTCTAAGTAAAGTCCTCTTACTTTGAATTAATAATACACACCAAGATAAGTGTGACATCTCCCATCAACAAAGACCCCTACAGAGTTCTTCCAAAAACTGCAGAGAAAAATAAATTCTCCCAGACACAAACAAAACTGTCCTTCAGACTCCTCCTCAGAAGCATGTGCGCACATGAATCAAACAATTAGCTTCACATGGCTAGAACCATACATGTCCTATTAAGAACACACCAAAACTCCATCCAACAGCCTAATGTCATAGCATATTATCTGACATTATATCCTCATAAGAGGCAACCAATCTCCACAAGCTTGATCAACATGCAAGCTTCACAATATATGCACATTTGCAGCAAAATCCATAGACAAGTACTCCCCCTGTCATGGATAACCAATGCTCTAGATGAAGATTAACATTTGAGCACCAGATCTTCACACATTTGCTAAGCACATTCACATACTATACTCTCACTCCTAGAGAACACATCCAATTATCCTGACTGGTTTGACACAGCTCACAAACTCCACGAATTCTCAGCTTACTTAAAAGCTTTACTGAGATCTAATCTCTTCAAGAGAAAGAACAACTCTTAAACAAAACTTCCTAATCAAATCACCTCATCTGATACAATTCCTCTTCCATTACATCCACTAGTAGTGAGATCTTCAAAAATAGTAGTCATGCTTTGCCAGAACATACTACTAAAACCAAGATCAGAATCTCCACATTCTAATCCACATAGTCAGAAACACCTCTTCTGACAAAAATGCTTGAGCATCCAACTCCACACGCACAATCTCAATCATCTTCCAAATATAACCATCAACAATCTTGATGTTACAACATCATTTGGGACATCAGCTTTCCATCACCATTCAAAGGACTCATTGCGCATAGAAGTCCTTCAAGAAGCTCCCAATAAAACACAGCCAGAGCAGCTTATTCAGGTTAACATAAACACCTGAACACCATAGAGAGAAATAAACTCGCACACCCTCTCTGAAGCAAAGAGTTCAGACTGCATACTTGCATACTCACATCAGACAAATACTTATCTCCCGTTAAAGTATTTATCATTAGTCAGATAAGACTATCTTCTCACACAAGGTAGGACATTTGGTCTGACATTCTTCTTTCGCACACATTAGACATATGTTGATTCTTCTTCATGACAGACCATCATGACAACCATTCACACCATAAAATTATTCCAGATTAGGTCAGTGTCTTGACCTTTCACTCCACCCTGAGCTAAACAAACTCCCTTGGCTGAGGAAGCGAAGAACTGAAATGATGTTTCAACATCAGTTCCGACATCAGTCTAAATCACATGGATTTAAACATTTACTATGCCTTTAGAGACAACAACCATAGTAATCCACACACATCTCTTGCAAGGGACATAAGAGGATCAACCATCAGTACCTGATATACCTTCAAAACCAGATCATACACACATGCAGGAACCTGCATACTCTACATCTCAAGAATCTTTTTCTCAAACTTCTAATGTTCAGACCTCCTGTCTGACTTTGAGATGTTGGATGCCATTCTTCTGCACCTAAAGAGGAGATTCCCTCTAACAGGTTTCTGGAGCATACAAAAAAAACATTGATTGGTCATCACAAATAGATTGTTCAGAAAAAATATGCTTCTCCCAACACTTCAACCTACAAGGATGCCCTTCAATACTTGCAAAAAAACGTTCCATTATGTGAGGACACCACATAACTGAACTCCAGCTTAAGAAGAAACTTCTTATGCAGATACCAGGGAACCATAATCCTTTGGTCCCAAAAAAAACACCAACTCCTCCTTGCTCCAAACACAAATCTGAAATGCTCATCCTAGATGGTTTGGATGACATTCCAACAATGAAGACATCAGTCAACCAGTTAGGTTAATACATCTCCTCTGTGCACAACCCTTTGAGTTTCTCTTCCACTAGAACAAGAGTTCCACGCTCTCATAAACTTGATAGTGATATCAAGTTTGAGTAAACAACCTACATCCTATTTTTGAGAAACACCACCAGACATATTGAAAAAAAATAAATTCTCAATACAAAGATGTTAAGATATTATGTCTGACATTTCTTCGAGTTCTTCCAGCATCAGATTAAGGACTCCCCCTTATTAACTGCTAAGAACTCCTAAGGGAATTATTCATTCTCCCCTCCAATAGCTGCACATCCTGTGGTTGGTACACACATATAACTCCTTTCAAACAGAATCTGCACCATGGCCATAAACAAGATTCCATACAACTGGCTCCTTTGAACAGAAGGAACTTCCAAATTTCAGAGAGAATGTCCTTGACATTTGAGCTTGACCTCCACAAAAAAAAAGCCTTTGTACTCCTACTCACTTGGATCAGAAATACACTAATCCAATGAGTGACAATATATTGATCATCTCTTGACCAACACACTTATCTAAGACATGTTTCTTGATAGAAACTTCTTAAACACATAACCCAGATGCCTCCTCTTCCAAGCCAGGAGTAGGTTCCAAATAGATGTGATCAATACACATTTGTTTAACCCCCAAGCTTCTGCTATGCCATACCTTTATCCAACAAGATTCTGCACAATCTGCTGGTTTAATGTTCCAGCATCTGGTAGGACATTAGTTCCCTTCTCAAGAAACACACCAAGAGATCCTTTATCAAAGCCCAGAGATTGGCCTTTTTGGGTTGGAAGCAATAATAAATTGCTTCTAACTTTCTTCAGATCTCTTTTCAACAAACTCATATAAAAGTGCCTTTATGAGTGGACTTGGGATGAACCTCAAGTATCTTTGGCAGCTCTAACAAGCTAGTTGAAGTTATCCTCAAGTATCACCACACCATGTGATACACCTTCAGAGGAGAACTGAGTGTTGCAGCCTCAACACACAAAACCACCAGGAATTTTCCATCAGATATATATATGCAGCGGAACACACACCAGAAAACTCCTCTACAACCTTCAGGCAAAACATAATAACCCTTGCACAAACACAACACTCCATGTGCAATAGGTCAATCATAGGTTTGAAAATAAATCAAACCACACAGCAGCTCACCACCAAAGCTACAAGCCTGATAACAAAATGTAAGTTCTGAGTTGGCAACATTTTTTGCAAAACATGTTGCTCAGGAAAATGTTATGAAGAATGTCTTGACATAAGAGTAGAACATCACTGCAGGATGTGTTAATGTCAGAATAGATGATGATCTATAGCAAGTGGTACAAGATGTCAGATCAGAAGTCCTGACATGGTTGCTCAGACATCACTACAGATGCTGAACCTGATGTTGAAACATCTTCAACTGTCATGACAGTATTGCTGTCATGTGTTACAACAGATGTCATGACATCTGGGTCCAGTACAGCAGGTTGTGGAAATGTCAAGTGAGATGTCTTGACATGTTGTGTTGCACCTAACTAGTATGAGTGCATGACTGTAATGGTGTGACATGTTGAAGGAGATGTCATGACATCTTAGTTGGGTATACCAGGTGTTGATGTCATGTGTCTGATGTCTTAACATTGAGTCATAACATTAGTAAATGTTAAGGTGTTGAAGAGTTAAAGTGCTGAAGAGTGATGTTACATGCGATGTCTTGACATCACTATAACAGAACATTAAAACATTAGGTTGTGATGTTTTTAGGGCTGCGCACATTAGTTTGATTAGAGGAGATCTGTTAGTTAGATTGGATGCGAATTTCTTGGTGAAGATATATTCTGGTGCAATCATATTTAGAGCATATCTTGTTGCTATTTTCATGCAAAAAGATATGGAGAATAATTAGATTTAATTATGAAGATTTGATTGAAGATCTATTTAGTAGCAGAATCTTTTGCAGATTTGTAGCAGAAGATTGGTTGTGATTTGAAGGCCCAAATCCAGTTGGGTATAGGTTATAAATAGGGTTTTTGTAACCTAGAAAAAAAAGCCAGCCATTATGTAGATTATAAGGGCTGTGTTGGTTGATGAACCACCCGGGTTGTGGGATGGTCATCGTGTTTATTTCGAAGCCTGTAGGTAAGAGATGTATTGTTCTTGGGGGAAGCTGTTAAGCAACTCTAAGTATTGTTCTTAGTCATGTGTGTCATGTCTAGGTATTGTCATGGAAGCGTGTCTTCTACTTTTCTGTGATTGGAGTTTTTAGAAATCAATCTGTTGATGTAGTGACTGAGATGTTTACTGCTAGACATCATTGTGATGATTGGGAGAGAGATGGAGCCTCTTATCTAGGGAGGACTTAGATAGAAGGGTCATTGGGTAGTGATTAAATTAGGTAGATGTCAACTGGTTTGTTGAGTCTGTAATTTGATATTGCTAATAGTGGACTTCCTTCCTGGCTTGGTATGCCCCCAGATGTAGGTTGTTAGACCAAACTGGGTGAACAATTCATTATGTTTATTTACTGTTGCTTTTACCTTGTTCATATAGCAGAGTGTGTTGTTGTGACATCACACCTTAACATCACACATCTGATACCAGAATTTCAATTGGTATCAGAGCAGGCATCCTGTCTGTTTCTGGATGAGATCTAGGGAAGTTACTTTCTGGTTCATGAGCAAGGAAGATAGTTTTGCTGAGTTATGGACTTGGTCAGTTCAGATAGTTGTTTGTATGATCCCTTGAAGTGAAAGATGGACTATTCATGACAGGGTATGTATTGGACCTGTCTGTTGTTATCAGGAGAACTACTGTTATGAGTTTGATTTGTTGGCACTTGGTTTATGGTGATGGTGTGCAAGGATTATTGAGTAGTGCCTGAAGGTTGTTGAGGAGTTGTTGTGTGTTCCGCTGCATGGTATCTGATGTAACCCTGGTTGGTTCTTGTATCTCTGGTGGTGAGATTCTAGGAAGGTATTCTCTTGGAAAGACATTAGGGTTTGGTCTCCTCAGCAGGATATTCTATGATGTTGTAGTTTATGCAAGACAGCTTCAACCATTTGGTTAGAGATGCCAAAGATACTTGAGGATTGTCTCATATCTTTGTTTTGGGAAAAAAGTGATCAAAAGGTGAATGGATCTTATTAAAGATTGTATGACATGGAAGTTTCAGTTTTTTTTGAAGAAGAATATATTTCAAATTAGGCATTGAAGACCAATCTGTCCAGAACATTGAATCCTTCTTTATCAATTTTCTTGATGGTGAAAGAAGAGGGTGAAGCCAAAGCAAAAGAGTATCACTGTCAAATCTTTCATGGGGGAGTGAAAATCTTGATAAGTTATCTCTTAAGCATATTTATGGTGACCTAATTAGGAGATCTTCCTGGTTATGGTGTCCAATGTAGTTCTGGTATATCTGAAGATGAATTCTCTTGTGAAGATACATGTTTCTGATTTTCAAAATCATGAACTGGAGGAAGTTTCATCAAGAGAGAAGTTGAGCTTAATATGTCAATTCTAATGTCTTGACATCGCGCTACACATCAGCAGTTTATGGTAAATGCTAAGTCAAAGACCTTTTAGATTGTAGCTGTTTTGAAGGATCACTGAAGCTATGAAGTTGAACAATTTTTGAGATGCTGTTCATAATGTCATAGCATTTCAGTTGGAGCTGGTTGAAGAAAAGGTAGTTATCTTGATAGCAGAAGAGAAGGAAATGATCCTTGTTTAAACTAAAATGTCTGAGGACAATTTTATAGGGAAAATGCTTCCAAGAGTTTGTTTGCAGTAGCAGTGTAAGTCAGCCTGTGGTCAATTGGTGTTTGCATGAGCTCTTTCAGTTTTGTGGCTTGAAGGATTGGAAGTAGCAGATTGTCTATGGTTTGTTTATGCAGAAGGATGGCAGTTATCACTCTTAAGTTAGACAAGAGGTCTGAACCTTGTGATTATAAGAAAAAGCTTCTGGAAGAGTGTGTTATGCAAGTTACTGCAGTTTTGATCTTGGAAGTTGATCAGATGTTGATATGTTCTCGTGTGTTCGCTGCAAGAGTTATGTGTGGATTACTATGTTCTTTGCTCAGGGTGGAGTTAAGATCAAGACACTGACCTAACCTGGAAGGCTTTTGTGGTATGAATGGTTGTGAAGGTCGAGGATAAGTGGTAGTTATCTCTGGCTTTCTACTGACGGTGCTACTAAGGGAAGTGACTTTCTTTAGTATTGTTATAGGGTAGTCTTGAACTACTTATTTTCTGAAGATTCAGATGTGGTAGGTTTGAAGTCTTTGGAGTTTCTAAGCAGGATGGAGGTTGTCTACTCAAACTTGATTGTTGAATCAAGTCTATGAGAGCATGGAAATCTATTTCTGGAAAGGGAGGAGGTTCTTCTGAGTGGTAGAAGGTAGAGCTGAATTCAACAGTTGGATGACATAATGTTCTGACATCTAGCTTTACATCAGGAGTCTCAGCTGGTGATGTGGCACATCAGCTAATGATAGGGTGATTTACAAGAATGAACAATAGGATGCTTCAAAAAGATCGTTCTCATGGCAGTTTGCGGGAGCTGCAGGAAGGAGAAGATGTTACATGACCATGGCTTAGGGAGTCTAAGTGTGTTTGCTTTTGAGCAAGTGGAACATGTGACTTGAAGATCAAGTTTCCTTGGTGGATCAAGATATTTTTGTGAGAGTTCTGACAAACGTGAAAAAGGTCAAAATGTGGAATTTGGTTGTTTTCATATGAGGATTCATGAATGAGGTGATCAAACTGTGGCATTTGGTTGATCTCAGAAGTGGATTCGAAGAATCAAGATAATCTGAGTGTGGCAGCTGGTTATTATTGAGGACTATCTTGGAACAAGTTACTCTTGGGCAGAAGGGTGATGAGTTGAAGACTCAAGGAGATTATTCTTCTTGAAGGTGGATTCTTTAGTTCTTTGGATTACTATGCAATAGTAAGTCCAGTTGGTGGAGCATATCAAGAATCATGGTGATGATATCTTGGTGTGTGGCAAATGTTCTAACTTGTGTTGGGACATTATCTGGTTAAATATCCTTGGTGAAGGATGATTTTGTTCTGGTTCTGAAGCTTGGTGCATACATTTTGCCTAAGGAGCGTCTACATAGTCATACGGGAGAATGATGAAGTAGAAGGCCTGCCTTGGATGGAGAATGTAGAGAAGACTGAAGTAGATCAGGTATTGATTGATTGGAAGTCTGAAGATGAAGAGTATGATAGGGAATGACTGCCTTTGGAGAAAGGGACAATGGTACCAAAATGCATGTGCTCAGCAAGTGTGCTCAAATGTTCATCTTCATCTAGAGCATTAGTTAACCATGACTGGGGGAGTACTTGTCTATGGATTTTGTTGCTAAGGTACATATATTGTGAAGATTGCATGCTGATCAAGATTATGAAGATTGGTTGAATCTTATGAGGATATAATGTCAGATAACATGTTATGACATTAGACTGTTGGATGACATGTTGGTGTGGACATGAATGGTTCTAGCCATGTGGAGCTAATTGTTTGAATCATATGCGCACATGCTTCTGAGGAGAAGTCTGAAGGACAACTTTGGTTGTGTATCGGAGAATTTTTTTTCTCTGCAGATTTTGGAAGAGCTTTGTGAGGGTCCTTGTTGATGGGAGATGTCACACTTGTCTTGATGTGTGTAAGAGGAGTTTATTTAGAGTTCAGTGGAAGGCATTGTGTGTGTGCTTTAGAACTTGTGGATGATTATGTGAAGCATTCCTGACTGGATGAATGAAGACTATGTCTGGATTTTCCAAATTTTATGATATACCGGTCAAGGAGCACCATTTGTGAAATATAATGGGAGAACTTCTGTCTGTACTAGTGTGGTACTTGGATTGTTTGAGGATTAAGCATTATGTGAATGCGTTCAGCAGGTGTGTTGAACAGAGGGTGCGCTCTTGAAGACATGAAGATGAGTCTTATGTTTTCCATTCATTTAAGGTTTTCTTCTTGCAAAGAAGCACATGTTATCCTTGATAGGGGGAGAGTGTTACAATTTTGTGCAGCTTCAATTGTGGTGTTAAGGGGGAGCAGTGTTCTTATTGGTGTTCTAGCTGGTGCATGTCGTTTGTTTGGTTTGCTCCTATTATGGCTAAAAAGGGGGAGAATTAAGAAACATCAGGTGCCCCTTGGTTGAGGAGGAGCTGGATGGGTGTTCAAAGAAGAAGGTTTTAGCCAAAATATGCCAAAGGGGGAGATTGCTATTGATAGTTCTGCAGCTTTTGGTGTTGGCATTAATTTTGGTAAAACTGATTGTGATTGATATATGCCTAAAAAGATGTTCTGACTTCTGTTTTCTGCTGCTGCATTTTCCTTTAATATGACGTGTATGATCAAATTATGTTTTGGCTAAAAATTTGCCAAAGGGGGAGATTGCAAGTTCTGAGTTGGCAGCATTTTTTGCAAAACATGTTGCTCAGGAAAATGTTATGAAGAATGTCTTGACATAAGAGTAGAACATCATTGTAGGATGTGTTAATGTCATAACAGATGATGATCTATAGCAAGTGGTACAAGATGTCAAATCAGAAGTCCTGACATGGTTGCTCAGACATCACTATAGATGTTGAACCTGATGTTGAAACATCTTCAACTGTCATGACAGTATTGCTGTCATGTGTTACAACAGATGTCATGATATCTGGGTCCAGTACAGCAGGTTGTGGAAATGTCAAGTGAGATGTCTTGACATGTTGTGTTGCACCTAACTAGTATGAGTGCATGGCTGTAATTGTGTGACATGTTGAAGGAGATGTCATGACATCTTAGTTGGGTATAACAGGTGTTGATGTCATGTGTCTGATGTCTTAACATTGAGTCATAACATTAGTAAATGTTAAGGTGTTGAAGAGTTAAAGTGCTGAAGAGTGATGTTACATGCGATGTCTTGACATCACTATACCAGAACATTAAAACATCAGGTTGTGATGTTTTTAGGGTTGCGCGCATTAGTTTGATTTGAGGAGATCTGTTAGTTAGATTGGATGCGAATTTCTTGGTGAAGATATATTCTGGTGCACTCATATTTAGAGCATATCTTGTTACTATTTTCATGCAAAAAGATATGGAGAATAATTAGATTTAATTATGAAGATTTGATTGAAGATTTAATTGAAGATATATTTAGTAGCAGAATCTTTTGCAGATTTGTAGCAGAAGATTGGTTGTGATTTGAAGGCCTAAATCCAGTTGGGTATAGGTTATAAATAGGGTCTTTGTAACCTAGAAAAAAAAGCCAGCCATCATGTAGATTATAAGGGCTGTGTTGGTTGATGAACCACCCGGTTTGTGGGATGGTCATCGTGTTTATCTCGAAGCCTGTAGGTAAGAGATGTATTGTTCTTGGGGGAAGCTGTTAAGCAACTCTAAGTATTGTTCTTAGTCATGTGTGTCATGTCTAGGTATTGTTATGGAAGCGTGTCTTCTACTTTTCTGTGATTGAAGAGTTTTTGGAAATCAAGCTGTTGATGCAGTGACTGAGATGTTGACTGCTAGACATCATTGTGATGATTGGGGGAGAGATGGAGTCTCTTATCTAGGGAGGACTTAGATAGAAGGGTCATTGGGTAGTGATTAAATTAGGTAGATGTCAACTGGTTTGTTGAGTCTGTAATTTGATACTGCTAATAGTGGACTTCCTTCCTGGCTTGGTATGCCCCCAGATGTAGGTTGTTAGACCGAACTGGGTGAACAATTCATTGTGTTTATTTACTATTTCTTTTACCTTGTTCATATAGCAGAGTGTGTTGTTGTGACATCACACCTTAACATCACACATCTGATACCAGAATTTCACAAAAGACATGTCCAATACACACCCTGTCATGAACAGTCCATCCTCCACTTCTAGGGACCATTCTAACAACAAAAAGAACTTCTTTAAGTTAAAACAACTTTTCAGTAGGTACCACCTACCTTGCCCATGACCAGAAAGTATCTTCCCTAGGATCTCACCCAGAAAATAGAACAGGATGCCTGCTCTGATACCAATTGAAATTCTGGCAACATATATGAGATGTCGAATGCGATGTCACGACACTTATATCTAAACAATAATGAACAAGGTAAATAATGCAGTAAACAACAGTAAAGAACACCATCAATTGATAACCCAGTTCAGTGTAAAAACGTACATCTGGGGGCATACCAAGCTAGGAAGGAAGTCCACTATTAGCAGTATCAATTCATAGACCCTACAACCAACACACCCGTTGACAATCTACTCACTTAATAACTACCCAATGACCCTTCTACCTAAGTTCTCCTTAGATAAGAGACTCCATCTCTCTTCCAATCATCGCAATGATGTCTAGCAGTCAACACCTCAACCACTGCATCAACAGCTTGATTTCCAACAACTCTTCAATCACAGAAAAGTAGAAGACATACTTCAAAGAAACACAATCATCATTGCTTAAAAGCTCATAGATGATTGACAAATACAACTCAACTAAACAGTCCAACTCTAAGTACAAAACAGTACCAGAGTGGCTCACAATTTCACACAAACCCTAATGATCTACATCTTGGACCCGTACTTTTTCTAGGTTACAAGCATTCTATTTATAACTTATTCCCAACTGGATTTGGGCTTCAAATCACAGCATAACAGCTTCTACAAATCAGCAGAAACTTCTGCTACATAATAGGTCTTCAATCAAATCCTTCCTAATTTATCTCCATAATTAGAAAGTCATTATTCTTCAATATTCTTCTTGAAACCTATAAAACAGCACCACATATGATAACTTAGTATTCCCAGAAACATCCCTTACATTGGGCTTGGGCATTAGCAGGTCTTAATTAAAACTAATTATTCTCCAAATCTTTATGCATGAAAATAGCCAACCCTATTCTTCACAAACAGATTGCTTCCAAATAATATCACTCCAACATAATTTTACTCCCAGAATTACGCATGCAATCACAAACATACAAAAGATTGCTAAAAATAGCGCAGCAAATAAAACCTAAAAATCTGGACTGGAAGTTCTGTCTACTGATGTCAGAACATCGTGTTTGACATCATGCACAAATCCTGCAATACTAAAAACACACCACCTACAGAATGTTAGAATCACATGTCAAGACATCAAGCAAGACATATTGATGTACCACATTGTTTTACCAAAATTGCTGCCAATTCAGAACTAACAATGGAGAAACGTGTCAAGAAGCTGGCGGCCGCCCGGGGAACGAAGAAGGGCGGAAAGGGGTGAGTCACCCAGGTTTAGAGGATGCTTGGTCCCCAACCTGGGCCCGAGGGCTCAACCTCCTCCCCACAAGGCAGCAACACCCCGTCCTCGCGGGGCTCTCCGAAGAGGCAGTGTGTCAACGAGCTTGTACATGTCGATCTTACTGACAACACTTCTGAGGAGAAATACGTGTTCCCCCTGCTTCCTCAAGCCTGCTCTCTTCTCTGGGGCCAACTCTCCGATTGTCAGTGCCGCTGAGTCCAAGGCCATCTTGGGCGTTGACCGCGTCGCAAGGAGGAAAGCCTTGTCGGAGGACATGGTTGCGGTGATGTGTGTCTGCGAGGCGGCTTTGGTTCTTAACAAAGAGACCTGCCCATCGGCTGAGTTGACCAATTTTCAAGGTAAGCTTGCGTCTGTCGAGGTGAACATGCAGAAGTTGACCACCGACCTCGCGAAGTGCAAGAATCAGAATGAAGCCTAGGTCGAGCTTCACGGGAAGATGGAGGAGAAGTTGAAGAACACCGCCGAGGAGAGGAAGAATCTCCTGGCGAGAATTGATGAGCTAGAGCAGGCTACTAGACCTGCTGCAGAGGAAACTGATGAGGACAAGCTGCTGACCTCTCGGGCCGAATTAATCTCGAAGATCAGGCAGCTCGAGCAGGATGTCCTAGGGGCTGTCGAGGTTTGTTTTGCTGCCTCGGTGGAGCAGCTCCGGCTCGTGAACCCATATGTTCAGCTCATCACTGAGAGGACATGTCCTTACCATCAGGTGGTTGAAGGTCAGATTGTCACGCCGGTGGCCGAGGAGGACGAGGACGACAAGACCATGGTGGACGAGCAGCCCGAGGAGAATACAGCTATTTAGTTTTCATTGTTTTGTCTAGTTTGTTTGGCCTGCGCGCCAGTTTTGACTGTTGTGTAGTTCAGCCTTCGTGTTGTGATTTTGTATCAATTTCTGCCCGGCCTGCGCGCCAAGGGCTTATGATATTTTAGTATGTAATCTTTGAACAATGGGCTTCTGCTTGACTTGAATACATCGTCTTTTCTTATTTTGTGTGTGATGCTTGTATGTTAATTATATATCTGTTACTTTCGCTTTTGTCTAAGTATTTTGGGGCCTTTGTAAATCCTCGACGAAGCTGTATTCCTCGATAGTGTAGGAAAATGGTCGAGTGGTCGGAGCTGTATTCTGACCTTCGACGAAGCTAAGAGCTCGGTAGAGGTCTTAGCTTTGTGGCGTGGACTTTTCATCGCGAGCTGGGTGTCCTCTTAGTTGGTACGACGATGGTGGAGCTCGGTCGAGGTGTCCCCATTGGATCAAGGGTCCCTGCGCATACACAACGCGGGTCTTTGTCTTCTTGTCTAGAGGAGGGGAGTCGCACTTGTACCTTATTGTGCCCCCATGGTCGCGGTGCAGATGGGTCGCGGGAAGTGTTTAACTGTAGTATTGTTTAAGCTTTTCAGCATTCCATGGTCGAGAAAGTTCCTCCCGTGTAGATTTTCGAGGTAGTAGGCTCCCGTCCCCGTTTTTGCGAGGACGCGATAAGGGCCCTCCCAGTTCGCGGCGAGCTTGCCTTCACGCGAATCTTTATGGTTCCTTCGTAGGACGAGGGTGCCTACCTGAAATTCACGTTTAGTAACTTTGTTGTTATGGCGTAAAGTTATCTTTTGTTTGAGTGAGGCTTCGCGGAGGGATGCGCCCATTCTTATCTCCTTGACCAGGTCGAGTTCCTCCCTTAGGGCCTCATTATTCATCTTCTCGTCGAGGGGTGGCTCAGTCCTTCTCGAGGGTTCCCTGATTTCCACTGGGATTACCGCCTTAGTTCTGTAGGTCAGTCGGAATGGGGTTTCCCCGGTAGTGGAGTGCGGGGTTGTTCTGTAGGCCCAGAAGACGCTGTGTAGCTCCTCGACCCATATTTTCTTGGCGTCGCCCAATCTCCGTTTCAGACCTCGCAGGATCACCCTGTTCACGGCTTCGTCTTGTCCATTTGTTTGTGGGTCTTAGACCGATGTGAAGTGTTGCTTCGTGCCCAGCTTGGTGATGAAGTCCTGAAAGTTTTTGTCGGTGAACTGTGTCCTGTTGTCAGTGACAATTTCCTGGGGAACACCAAACTGGGCAAGAATACTCCTCTTGTATCGGCCTCGATCCACTTAGTGAAGTAGTCAACGCCGACGACCAGGTACTTATTTTGGCACGACCCCACGGTGAAGGGTCCGAGGATGTCCATGCCCCACCAGGCAAAGGAACATTGGGATGACAGTGTTTTGAGCTCACTAGGCAGTGCTAGATGCATGTCCCCGTGTCGTTGGTATCTGTCGCACTTCTTGACGTGTTCCTTGGCGTCCTGCTGCATGGTGGACCAATAGTACCCTGCTCGCAATGCTTTACGGGCTAGGGACCATCCGCTGAGGTGTTGCGCATTGATCCCTTCATGGGTCTCTTGGAGTATGCTGGGGACCTTGGACTCCTCGACGCACCCGAGGAAGGGAATCGAGAAGCCGCGTCGATATAACTTATCCTCGACAATCGTATAGGAGCAGGCACGCCGCCTAACAACTTCGGCATCTTTGGGGTCGTCGGCCAGCTTTCCCGTGCTGAGTATTCGTATATCGGGGTCATCCAGCAGTGGCTGTCTCCAATGGTGTTCACGTCAGCCGCGGGGATAGGTTTTTCGATGCTCGAACGCGGAAGCACCTCTTGAATGACGGACTTATTCCCGCCTTTTTTCTTTGTGCTCGCGAGTTTCGATAGGACATCTGCTCCAGTATTGTGTTCGCGTGGGACGTGATTCACTTCCGCCGAGGTGAACTTCTTCATCCTTTCTTTCACCAGAGCCAAGTGTTCGATGAGGTTATCGTTCTTGGCTTGGTACTCTCCTCGTACCTGGGAGGCCACGAGATGGGAGTTGGTGAATATTTTTACTTCTTTGGCGCCGAGATCCTCGGCAGGTCGTAACCCGGCGAGGAAAGCCTCGTAAACGGCCTGGTTGTTCGACGTCGGGAAGGATAACATGAGGGAGACTTCGATCAAAATACCTTCCTCATTTTCCAAGATGATGCCTGCTCCGCTTCCTGTTGAGCTGGATGCCCCGTCGACATAGATCGTCCATTTTTGGGATTCGTCGGTCGAAGGTTATGGGAGGCTCATTTCCACCACGAAGTCGGCCAATACCTGAGCCTTCAAGGCCTTTCTTCCCTTGTATTGGACGTCAAACTCGGAGAGCCCGAGTGACCACTTGAGCATCATACCCGCCATGTCTGGTCAGCCGAGGAGCTGTCTCACTGGCTGTTCGGTCCTCACCACAATCGTGTGGGCCAAGAAGTAGTGTTGCAGTCTTCTGGCCGCAGTGACAAGGCCATAGTGACTTTTTCGATCTACTGGTATCTAAGCTCCGGCCCCTGGAGGGCTTTGCAGGTGAAGTAAATTGGCTTTTGCCCGTCGGGGGTTTCTCGGATTAGAACCGCGCTGACCGCTTCGCTCTTGACGGCGAGGTATAGGAACAAAATCTCCCTGTTCTCTGGTCGCGAGAGGACCGGGGGTCGCGAGAGCACTTGTTTGAGGTGGAGGAGCGCCTGCTCGCACTCTTCGATCCATTCGAACGTGGCTTTATTATGTTGGAGTTTGAAAAATGGAAGTGTGTTTTGCGCAGATTGGGCCACGGAGCGGGAGAGTGAGGTCAACATCCCGTTTAGCGATTGTATTGATTTCTTTGAGTTTGGCATCGGGATTTCGGAGAATTCCCTGCACTTGTCGGGGTTCACATCGATTCCTCGCTCCGTGAGGTAGAAACCAAGGAACTTGCCTGCCTGGACGCCAAAGGTGCATTTCTCGGGGTTGAACCTCATCTTGCATTTCCTCGCAGTGTCGAAGACCCTTTTGAGGTGGGAGTGTGGTCGACTTCTTCTGCAGATTTCATGATCATGTCGTCCATGTAGACCTCGAGCATGTCGCCGATCTCTCCCCAGAAGACTTTGTTCATCATCCGCTGGTATGTAGCGTCGGCGTTCTTCACGCCGAAGGGCATTACATTGTAGTAGTAGTTTCCTGACTCGGTCATGAAGGTTGTGTGTTACTTGTCGGCCTTTTCCATGGGGATTTGATTGTACCCGGAGTAAGTGTCCATAAATGAAAGTAATTTAAAACTTGCAGAATTGTTGACCAGTTGGTCGATGTTAGGCAGTGGATAAGCATCTTTCGGTTATGCCCGGTTAAGATCAGTGTAGTCAACATACATCCTCCATTTTCCATTATTTTTCTTAACAAGTACAACGTTGGACAGCTAGGTCGTGTACCGGCCTTCCGAAATAAAGTTTGCCTCTAAGAGGTCTTTTACAGCTTTTTCAGCAGCCTCCGCTTTCTCGGGAGACTGCCTATGCCTACGTTGCACTACAGCCCTAGCGGCTGGATCTAAAATAAGCTGGTGACAGGCCACCTCTGGGTCGAGGTCGGGCATCTCAGACGCGCTCCACGCGAACAAGTCAGCATTCTCCCGGAGGCAGGCCTTCAACTGCTTCCTTGCTTCCTCGCTAGGTCGGGGAGCCCTGTGCCAATCTTCACATTCCTGTCTGGATCATCCCTGAGAATGATGAGCTTGAAGTCTCCTTCTGGAATGGGCCACGTTGGGTGGAGAGGATTCCCGTTGCCTTCAGCTGGGAGGTCGTTGTCCGCTGCTTTTCCTTGTTCATGCTCGCTTGGGAAGCGACTGTCGAGGTCCACCGCGTTGACGCGCGGGAATGGCTTTTGTTCTGCGTCCAGGGCTGGCTTCTCTCTGGTATTGGACTTGACGTTGATTGAGCTCAGACCCTTGGTTGCAGCTTCGAAGCATCTCCTAGCAGCTTCAATATCCCTGTGGAGGGTGACGACCCGGCCTCTGGTCGTGTAGTACTTCATCTTCAGATGGACTGTAGATGGTACCGCCGTGAGCTCGGCCATAGTCGTTCTTCCCAGGATGCACTGGTACTGGGAAGGACAGTCCACCACTAGGAAATGGGTCTTGACTTGTCGGGCAGTGTCGTCACTCCCAAAAGTAACCATCAGCTCAACATAGCCCCATGGTCTGGTGGTCGTGCCGTTGAAACCCTGGAGGTCTGATCCCACGTAGGGGGTCAGATGTGTTTCATTGAGATGGAGGGTCTCGAAGAGATGGGCGTACATGATGTCCACCAAACTCCCTTGGTCGACCAAGATTCGGCGGACATCAAAGTTCGTCATCTGCGCCCTGATCAGGAGAGGGATGGTGGAGTTGGGGGCGCCGCCCGACAATTCCTCGAGGTAGAAGGTGATGGGGTTCGACTTCCCTTGTACCTTCTCGAAGGTGGCAGTCTGTGCCAAGCTCGCGTCGATCTGCTCGTCGAACTTCCGCTTGATCGACCCCACGGAGACCTTGTTGAATCCCCCGCTAGATATAACCATTGCGGCGGGGAAACTTTCCCACGGGCTACGAGCGGTCACAGGGATCTCCGGCTCGTCGGGGAAGTAGAAGTCCTCTGGTCAAGTGACACTCACAGCGACTTACAACCCGTTTTCTCTGGTGGGAGGGGCCATCTCCTCGATCCTTTGCGTCTCCCGGGCATCCTGTCTAGGGGTGTCGTTCCTCTTCGTGTATTGCTTGAAGTGCCCTTCTTTGATCAAGATTTCTATCGCATCCTTGAGGTGGATGCAGTCCTCGGTGACATGCTCGTGGCTCCTATGGAACCTGTAGTACTTGGACTTGTCAACGTTTAGTTTGAGTGGTGTAGGCTTCGGAAAGAGGACACCTCCTTTCTGGAATTCCGAGTTGATGCACTCGGCCAGAATTCGCTCGCAGGGAGCAGTGAGTAGTGGTACTCAGTGAACCAGCCAACTGGACCTCTCGGCTCATGAGAGACTCTGAGACGATCTTCTCTTCTTCTTTCTCCCCTCGTCGGGGAGCGGTAGAGTCTTCGTGCCTGGAACTTCGGGGGCCCTCTTGATGCCGTGAGTCGCGGGCACAATGGTCGGCCTCTAGCTCCTCATACTCAATGTATGCTTGGGCCTTGTGGAGGAGCTCTTCCAAGTTGTGGGGCCTTTGAATGCCCACAGCCTTGGCAAAATCGGTGCGAGGACGTAGTCTTCACTCAATCAGAAACTTCTTCATGTCGTCTGTGGTGGCTACCTGGACGACTTCCCGGTTGAATCTCTCGATGTAGTCCCGGAGAGATCTGTCTTTTCCTTGGATGATGGCTTCCATGGAGGCTTTTGTCTTCGGGTGGCATCAGGAAGTAGTGAAATGCCTAGAGAACTGTCTCTTCAGCTCCTTCCAGGTGGTGATGGACTTCGGTGCGAGGCTCTTGTACCACGCCATGGCACCCTTCCGAAGGGTGGCCGGGAAGAGTCTGCACTTGATAGCTCCTCGGACGTTCCTGTAGTCAAGCATTGCCTCGAAACTCTCGATGTGGTCGTCCAGGTCGGCGGTGCCATCGTACGTCGCCCTGGGTGGAGGCTTCTCCATCCCGACAGGCAAAGAGGTCTCCATAATTTCCCTGGATAGTGGGGCACGTTCGTCGTCCTCATTACTCCTAACAGGTGATTGTGACGGGGCTGCTTCGTCGGGGGGGGAGGACTTCTTGGTCGACTCTTTGGCTTCTTGCCGTATCCGTCGGCCTTGCTCCTCTTTTAGACAGGGGAACATCGTTCCTTCTAAGGAGGGGACCGATTGCACTTCTGGGCGACCACAGGTTGGGGTCGTTCTAGACGCGGGTGGCGCCCCGTAGGTTGGGGGGAAGGGCTTCGAGAGTCGTCTTGTCGTGTCCTCCGCGGGGGAGGAGAAGGACTGCGAGATACGGGGAGACGGTGGTGGTGAGACGATGGGGGGTGTACCTGCAAGGTACTCTGATGCTAAAGTCAGGAATGAAGCAAGCAAGTACAGAAAGGTAGTGAGAGTGAGAATTAGAATACCTGACCCTCTAGTGAAAGAGGGTATTTATATTGTGCCCCCAGCGCTGGGCCAACGATCTTCTGCACTGGGTTGGGTCACTAGGCCCAATACAGATAACTGTCAGGGCTTACGTGGCATAGGGAAGACCAGCACGTGGTCTTCGCCCTGGAGTAACTGCCCCGAGATATCCAAAAAGTGGGTTGACCAACTCTTTCGGAGGTAGGTAGTTACCTGATGATGTGTCCCCGCAGGGGGAGCACGTGGAGTACGCGGGGAGGATGCTCATTCTCTCCCCGGACCATGCAGTGTCTGCTCGATGATGATGGGATCTGGATTTTCCTGACAAAGGAGATGATTGGGCCTTAATGGGCTGCTTAGCATGACATTGGGTTGGGCCTGCCCGACCGGTGGGTAGACGCCTGCCCAGTCCAGAACATGATTTATGGTTATTTTCCTATAAAAAATATAAACCCTAAAGTGATGAAACCATAATTATAAAAATATTTGATCTATATCGTCGCTTATATTGTATGCAAGTTTAATTTGGTTTTAAATGGTGGCTTGAGTTTAATTATTTTACGCTTCTAATTTAGAGTATGTTGTGCCACACGTATGTATATGAAATTAGTAATTTGATCCCAAAATTTTGGCTCTTTCATATTTTTTTTTGGTCAATAACCTTTCCAATTTGATCAATTGTTAAGTGAGGGGAAGGTGTTAGGCACCCCTCACTTCCATTGTACTCAATGAGATCCTCCTTATATTTTAGGGTATGTTTGTTTGTCGTCAATCTTTTTATTTATTTAAAAAAGAATCCTAAGTTTTTTTATTATTGTACTCGCTAGGGTTTACAATCCTATGCCTACGTACCTTCAATTTTGAAGGATCAGAGTAACCGTAGTTCACCTCCCCTATTTCTACCCCCTAATCCTAATCCCAAAACCTAATACACTATTTATACTCTTGGATAAAGAGTTCTATCCCTTATCCATTGTTTATATTCTCAGATGGAGAGTTCTATCCCTTATCCATTGTTTATACTCTCGGATGGAGAGTTCTATCCCTTAAATCCCTTATCCCTTATTTATACTCTCGGACGAAGAGTTTTATCCCTAAAAACCTTATCCATTGTTTATACTCTCGAACAGAGAGTTTTATCCCTTAAAATCCCTTATCCCTTGGCCTTATACTCTTGGAACCGAAGAGTGTTATCCCTATATCCCATCCCTTATTTAGGCTCTCGGACAAAGAGCTTTATCCCTTAATTTTATATCCCAAAAAGAACTCCCTTTTTTATTTTTATATTTACCAACAAAAAGACAAAATTCCATAAATAAACCCAAAATACCATTTAGTGCTAAAGAAAATAAATCCCAAATTATTCCAAAGTGATTTCTAAATTTTCAATAATCCCAAAAAACAATATTTTAATCCCCGATTAATATCTAACCTAATTAAATTAAGTTATTAATTTAATTATCCAAAACCCTAAAACCCTGTTTATAAATCCTAATTAAAAATTAACCTAATTAAACAATTAAATTAAGTAATTAATTTAATTATACAAAAAAACCATAAGATCCTATTTCTAAATCCTAATTAAAATCTAAATCCTACTTAAGTAATTAAATTAAGTTGTTAATTTAATTAATTAAAAACCCTAAACCCTATTTATAAACCCTAAATCAATTTTCCTAATTAAACAATTAAATTAAGTAATTAATTTAATTATTTAAAAACCCAAAACCCCATTTCTGAACCTTGATTAAAATTTAAAACCTAATTATATAATTAAATGAAGTAATTAACTTAATTGTGTAAAAATAAAATCTGGGGGTGTATTTTCATTGGAGAAGCAATGGGCCCATGGTTGGGGGTGTGGATAACAGTCTGGGCGTAAGGCCCAATAACTATAACCCAAGTCAAAAAGAATTCCACGGTAGAGAGAGTCTGACCGTTGACTCTCTCTACACCCCACGATCATGAATCAATGGACCAATCCCCACGTAATTTCCACCTTTGATCTTGTCTATTAATTCAAATCAACGGTCCAGATTTAAAGTGATCCTAGTCTCTCCGTGAGCGCGCGTGCATGATCACCCTCATTGACTCCAACGGTCAACCTCATCTAGCAGTCTGAATACTGCCACTTGTCACAAATCGAAGGTGATGGATGGGAGGTACTTAACCCTTACTTCCTTCAAACTCTCTCATTTCTTCATCTTCCTTCTCTCTCTAACTCACTCTCTCTCTCTCTCTCTCTCTCTCTCTCTCTCTCTCTAAATCCTCCTCCGTTCCCCTCTTCCTCTGATCTCCTTCGCCGGTTGGGCCTCCGGCCACCGCGCGACACCTTTCAAACCACCACCCACCCCAGAATCTGGTTGGAATTCAACCTGAAGAACCCTACCCCCTTTCAACCCAGAAAATAACCCAGTTCTCTAGGGCCCATGAAGAACCCTAGGAACCCTAACCCACCTTCATCCCCAAAACCCAGAAATTAAATAAAACCCCAAGAACCCTAACCCAGAATAGATAAACCCTAACCCTAATCGTATGAACCCTAACCCTAACCTCTTAGAACCCTAACCCTAAAAATATTTCCAGAAACCCAAACAACCTTTAACACACAACAAACAATGATCAAACCATCAAAACCTAAGTGACTTTTTATGTTTACCTCCCTTGCCGTGAAACTGGTAGTATTTTCTTATTATCTTTGCTTATTCCCTCTCCTAATCTCCTCTTTTGTTTTGCAGGTACGCCAAAGATTCGTTTTGGGTTCTCTCCCTCTTCGCCCTCCCCTCCCTCATTTTCTAAATTTCTTTCGTTTAAATAGGATTAGAACTTAGGTTTAGAAATTAATTGTAGATTGAATCCGTTTTAGGAGTTTTTTATGTCCTTTTTTATTTGTTGTAACTTTTAGAATTAGGGTTTCTATTTGTAATTTTTGGATCTGATTTGGGACTTTGTACTCGTTTTGATTTTGTATTGATATTTGATCCGAAAATTAATAGACATTGATTCATTTGGATCTTGTTTTGATACGGTCTCAATTGATTTTGTCAATCTGCGCAGAATTTGGGTTTGGGCCACTTGGGGAAGACGAAGACACACGGGTCAACGATTTTGACCAGAAAAAAAATACAATAAATAATAATGAAAACAAATGATAATTACAAAAAAACCATTTTAATAAACAAAATAATAAAATATAAAATAACCCTAAATAATAATAAAACAAAATAAGGATAATTAGAACAACATGAAATTCTGGTATAAGATGTGTGATGTTAAGTGTGATGTCACAACAACACAATCTGCTATATGAACAAGGTAAAAGCAACAGTAAATAACACACAGAATTGTTCACCCAGTTCGGTCTAACTACCTACATCTGGGAGGTTACCAAGCCAGGGAGGAATTTCACTATTAGTAGTATTAATTCACAGACTCAACAATCCCAGTTGACATCTACTAAACTTAATCACTACCCAATGAACCTTCTACCTAAGAAACCACTTAGATATGAGAAACCACTCACTCCCTAAATCACCTCAGTGATACAATTCAAACACACCTTGATTCTACTTCACAACTTTGATCAAGAACATAAACTCTTTTGCTTAACAGCTCTAGAGATATCAATTACAACTCAAAAACAATAACACCAATTCAACATGAATGGTTTACAAAATACACACGAAGACACAAATAACACTCACTCTTTAGCTCTCTTTCTTCGTCGTTTTCCAATAAGGGTTGAGGCTGCTTTTATACCCTTCTGACTTGGGCTTGGATCTCTTCCAAAAATTATGATCTGATTTGTTTTTGAAACCAGAAATTAACGCAGATTTGAACTCCTAAATCTTTTCAAATCCGCCCTAATGTTAGTTACATGATTTTATCCATGATTTGCTCCATATCTGATTGGAAATATCTTCTCCAAGAAATTCGCATCCAATCTCTCTAACAGATATGCTCAAAACTCACTAACACGCGCAGCCCTAAAACATCACAAACTGATGTTCTGGTATAGTGATGTCAAGACATCACTTATAACATCAGCATACAAAACTTCCAACCCTGCAACAGCTAATGATAAGAACCAATGTTATGACATCAGACATATGACATCAACATTGTTCAACTTTGTTTTACCAAAATTCCAGCCAACACAAGAACTAACAATCTCCCCCTTTGGCTAATTTTGGCTAAAATAAACTCTGCCATTATCAGAGGACCCAGCAGCGGATAAAAATTGATAAATCTTCAAAACACCTAGCAGCACCTCTTCAACAAGCTGCACAAACTCACTTTCACATTAGCACAGGGCAAACTCCCCCTCAAAACAAGAACAACCAGCTCACAGCTGTTCAATTATGCATACTCCCCCTCAAGCCTAGAGCCACACCAGACAACTAGGCAACACACAGGCTAACATACCTTCTCCCCCTTTTTAGCCACAATTTGACAACATCAAACACAAAGATCTGACATCCATTAATACATGGTCAGAAGCAAGCTTCCCAAGGAACACAATATCCCAAAAACTTTGACTGGTCAGGCGATACAACCTATGGATGCTTATAGTACTATAAAGTCCATGCCTTCTTCCTTCTAACAGCACCAGACACCACACAAGAATAAGTCAGTCAAACAAAGATGCAGGAAAGCAACATAAGCATGAGGACAATAAGCCAGATCCAGTGAAGACCAAGAACACAACAAGGAAAGTCGCTGGAACTTCTTCAGGAGCAACAAGAACAAGAAAACCATCAGAGACAAAAACCATCAAGAAACCTCCAGTGCAACTCCATGCTTCTGATGATGAATGGGATGAAGATTGGAAAAATTTTCTTGATGCAGGGGGTTGGGATAATCTTTAGATCATGTAAACATTGCTTTTGATGTACCAACATCCAATCTTGTATGCTTTCAGCAGTTGAATAAAATGTTGTTTTCATTAAATATATGCAAAATCACAACTGCACAAATACTCCTTCCAGCACACCTAATCCTCATAAATGCAAATTCCCAGTTTGCTTCTTAAACTTTTAAATTGATTTGCATCTAAGGCTTTAGTAAAAATGTCAGCTAGTTATTTATCTGTAGCAACATGTTCCAAAGCAACAACTTTGTCTTCAACCAAATCTCTTATAAAATGATGCCTTATGTCAATATTCTTAGTTCTGCTATGTTGAATAGGATTCTTAGAGATATTGATAGCACTCAAATTATCACAGTACAATGTCATGACATCTTGCTTGGCATTGTATTCTGTTAACATCTGCTTCATCCAAACAAGTTGAGAACAACTACTCCCTGCTGCTATGTACTCAGCTTCAGCAGTAGAAAGAGATACACAGTTCTGCTTTTTACTAAACCATGATATCAGATTATTCCCTAAGAAGAAGCATCCTCCTGAAGTACTTTTTCTATCATCAGCACTCCCTGCCCAATCAGCATCACTAAACCCACATAACTCAGTGCCTGATCCATGACTGTAAAGCATTCCATAGTCACTAGTCCCATTCACATATTTCAGAATCCTCTTCACTTGATTCAAGTGACTAACTTTAGGCTCAGCTTGATATCTGGCACAAACTCCAACAGCAAAAGAAATATCAGGTCTGCTAGCTGTGAGATACAATAGACTTCCAATCATACTTCTGTATACACTTTGATCCACACTAATACCATGTTCATCCTTGGACAACTTTAAATGAGTAGGAGCAGGTGTCCTCTTGTGATTAGCATTCTCTAGGCCAAATTTCTTCACTATGTTCTTTACATACTTACTCTAAGAAATGACTAAGGAGTCCTCCATTTGTCTAACTTGTAGACCAAGAAAATAGTTGAGCTCTCCAACAAGACTCATTTCAAACTCAGACTGCATCTGTTCCACAAAATGTTTCACCATTGCATCTGACATCCCACCAAATACTATGTCATCAACATAGATTTAAGCTATCATCAGTTTTCCTCCTTCCTCTTTAACAAACAAGGTCTTGTCAATCCCTCATTTTCTGTAGCCATTCACAACCAGGAATTCAGTAATCCTTTCATACCAAGCTCTTGGTGCTTGCTTCAAACCATATAGAGCTTTCCTTATTTTGTACACATGGTCAGGAAATGTTGGATTAATAAATCCTTTTGGTTGATCAACATACACCTCTTCATTTAAGTAACCATTCAAGAATGCACTCTTAACATCCATCTGAAAAAGGTTTCATCATAATCAATTCCTTCAACCTGAGTGTATCCCTGAGCAACTAATCTGGCCTTGTTTCTGGTGACCACTCCTTGTTCATCAGATTTATTCTTGTAAATCCACTTGGTGCCAATCACATTAACTCCATCAGGCCTTGGTACAAGATCCCACACTTCATTCCTTTTGAATTATTCCAGCTCTTCATCCATGGCATTAATCCAAAACTCATCAGTCAAGGCTTCTTTGACATTCTTGGGCTCAATTTTAGAAACAAAGCAAGAATTTGACACAACTTATCTTGATCTAGTGCTAACCCCTGACTTAGGATCACCTATGATAAGCTCCCTGGGATGTTCCTTTAGCACTCTAATAGATGGTTCTTTATTGGATTGTTCAGGTTCAGGCTCAGCATCAACATGACTAGGAGACCCACTTCTGTCTTCAGATTCTTCTGTGACTTCTTCAACTGATGTTTCAACATCATCCAGGACATCAGCATCTTCCTGCTTATCAGTGTCATTAATCACCACATTTATAGACTCCATCATAACCTTTGTTCTGGAGTTGAAAACCCTGTAAGCTCTGCTATTTGTAGACTATCCTAGAAAGATTCCCTCATCACTTTTAGGATCCAATTTTCTCCTTTGTTCACGATCTGACAATATGTAGCATTTGCTTCCAAAAACATGAAAGTACTTCACATTTGGCTTTCTTCCTTTCCATAGTTCATATAGAGTAGCTGAAGTGCCCCTTCTCAAGGTAACTCTATTGTGAATATAGCAAGCAGTGTTCATAGCTTCAGCCCAGAAATGGTAAGGAAGCTTTTTGGCATGAATCATTGCCCTAGCAGGATATTGAATAGTTCTATTCTTCCTTTCAACAACTCCATTTTGCTGATGAGTGATTGGAGAAGAGAACTCATGACTTATGCCTTCAGCAGAACAATATTCAGCAAACTTACTATTTTCAAACTCTCTTCCATGATCACTCCTTATTCTAATAACATTACTCTCCTTTTCCCTTTGGAGTCTTTGACAAAGATCTTTAAAAACATCAAACACCTCTGATTTGTCTTTAATGAAGCTCACCTAGGTGTACCTAGAATAGTCATCTACAACAACATAAACATACTTCTTCCTTCCTAGACTTTCTACCTGCATAGGTCCCATCAAGTCCATATGAAGAAGTTCCAAAACTTTGGAGGTGGTGTTATGTTGAAGCTTCTGATGTGACATCTTGGTCTGCTTCCCTATTTGACAATCTCCACAAACTCTTCCCTCTTCAATATTGAGTTTAGGAATTCCTCTGACAGCTTCTGAGGATATTATTCTCTTCATTCCCTTCAGATGAAGATGTCCCAACTTTTGATGCCAAACCTTGACTTCATCGTCTCTAGCAAACACACATGTTGAGGTACTTGAGTCTTGTTGTAGCCATAGATAACAGTTGTCCTTAGACCTAACACCCTTCATGATGACTTCTCCTTTCTCATTTGTGACATTGCACTCAGTTTTTGTAAAGTCTACTTTGAATCCTTGATCACAAAGTTGACTAATACTGATCAAATTTGCTGTCAACCCTTTGAAAAGTAGAACATCATCCAGTCTATGAGCACCAGCACAATTCAACTTTCCCATCCCCTTAATTTCTCCTTTAACACCATCACCAAATGTAACATGACCTGAAGACTGAAGCTTAACATCTACCAACAAATTTTTAACTCCTGTCATGTGTCTTGAACACCCACTATCAAAGTACCAGTCTTCTTTAGTAGAAACCCTAAGAGAAGTGTGAGCTATTAAGCTGGTAACTTTACCTTTTGGAACCCATTGCTTCTTAGAATTTAAGGCCTGATTACCTATGGGAAACTTCTGTGTGGGAGTATACTGATGTGCCTTCTGAGGATACCCATTTAGCTTATAACAATAGGCCTTTATGTGTCCAAAATGCCCATAGTGATGACATCTCCAGCGCCTGAGTTTCTTCCTAGAAGGACTCCTGTCAGGATGTTTAAACATCTGTTTTAACATCACTGGTTTAGAACTGGTAATACCATCATCAGAAGCTGCAACATTGTTGAATCCCAAACCACTTTTGTCTCCAGCAATTTTCCCAATACTAAGAATGTTGTCTAGAGCATCAGTACCATTGTGCAACATTCTGACAGCTTTGGTCATAGAATCCAATTTAGAGTTAAGCATACTGACTTCATTTTCAAGTTCAGTCTTTTCAGACTCTAGCTGCATTATGGTTTTCTTCAGCTTCTCTCCTTTAAGACACACTTATTCACTTCTCATGCACAATTCTTTATACAAGGCAGTAAGCTCTTCATAAGTAACCTCATCATCACACGAATCATCATCTGACTCACAAACCCCAATCATAGCTCTAACAAGCTTAGCTGATTCATCTTCAGATTCACTTTCACTATCAGACCAAGAAGCAGATAACCCCTTTTTCTGCTTTTTTAGATAAGTAGGACATTCCTTCTTGACATGACCATACCCTTCACACTCATAGCATTGGACTCCCTTATTGGACTTTTCTTCATCATTAGTTTTCTTCCCCTGATCTCCTGATCTGTTGGTGTCAGATGTGATGTTCTTGACATTAGGATTATAACTCCTATTTATCCTCTTCATAACTTTATTAAACTGTCTTCCCGACAGAACAATAGCCTGAGACAACTCCTCCTAAGACTCAGCACCATTCCCTTTCTTTTCTTTTTGAGTATTAGATACCAAAGCTATACTCTTGGTCTTCTTTTCAGGTTCCTCTTCACTCAACCCTAACTCAAAAGTTTGAAGAGAACCAATTAACTCATCAACCCTCATTTTACTGATGTCTTGAGCTTCTTCAATTGCAGTCACCTTTATCTTATATCTCTTGGGAAGGGATCTAAGAATTTTCCTCACCAGCTTTTCTTCAGTCATCTTCCCTCCAAGAGCACTAGATGCATTGGACAGCTCCAGGATGTTCATATGGAAATCATGGATAGTCTCGTCCTCCTTCATCTTCAGATTTTCAAACTTTGTTGTCAAAAGTTGAAGTCTTGACATCTTGACTTTGGAGGTTCCTTCATGAGTAGTCTTCAAGATATCCCATGCTTCCTTAGCTACTTCACAAGTGTTGACCAACCTGAAGATGTTCTTATCAACACCATTGAATATGGCATTCAAGGCTTTAGAATTCCCAAGGGCAAGCTCATCTTCTTCCTTGGTCCATTCTTCTTCAGGTTTCAGTTTTGAGCTACTCTCTACTTCCTTTCCATTCTCATCCTTTTCCACAATAACAGGATGTTTCCATTCTTTCACAATAGCCTTCCAAGCCCTGCTGTCTAAAGACTTTAAGAAGGTAACCATCCTTGGTTTCCAATAGTCATAATTAGAGCCATCTAGAATAGGGGGTCTATTCACAAATCCACCAGTCTCCTTGTCCATTGTACCAGAAAGTATCAGCCCTAGATCTCACCCAGATGCAGAGCAGGATGCCTGCTCTGATACCAATTAAAATTTTGGTATCAGATGTGTGATGTTAAGTGTGATGTCACAACAACACAATCTGCTATATGAACAAGGTAAAAGCAACAGTAAATAACACACAGAATTGTTCACCCAGTTCGGTCTAACTACCTACGTCTGGGGGCTACCAATCCAGGGAGGAATTTCACTATTAGTAGTATTAATTCACAGACTCAACAATCCCAGTTGACATCTACTAAACTTAATCACTACCCAATGAACCTTCTACCTAAGAAACCACTTAGATATGAGAAACCACTCACTCCCTAAATCACCTCAGTCATACAATTCAAACACACCTTGATTCTGCTTCACAACTTTGATCAAGAACAGAAACTCTCTTGCTTAACAGCTCTAGAGATATCAATTACAACTCAAAAACAATAACACCAATTCAACATGAATGGTTTACAAAATACACACGAAGACACAAATGACACTCACTCTTTAGCTCTCTTTCTTCGTCGTTTTCCAATAAGGGTTGAGGCTGCTTTTATACCCTTCTGACTTGGGCTTGGATCTCTTCCAAAAATTCTGATCTGATTTGTTTTTGAAACCAGAAATTAACGCAGATTTGATCTCCTAAATCTTTTCAAATCCGCCCTAATGTTAGTTACATGATTTGCTCCATGATCTGCTTCATATCTGATTAGAAATATCTTCTCCAAGAAATTCGCATCCAATCTCTCTAACAGATCTCCTCAAAATTCACTAACACGCGCATCCCTAAAACATCACAAACTGATGTTCTGATGTTCTGGTATAGTGAGGTCAAGACATCACTTATAACATCAGCATACAAAACTTCCAACCCTGCAACAGCTAATGATAAGAACCAATGTTATGACATCAGCCATATGACATCAACATTGTTCAACTTTGTTTTACCAAAATTCCAGCCAACACAAGAACTAACACAACACCACCGGTCCCTCTAACCAATAATAACCTTAATAATTCATATAATTGATCTTAATTAAGTTACTAATAATTATAAATACTAATACAAAACCTAATAAACCAACTTTTGCAATAAACAAAATTATCATTTTTAAATAAAGACTCCAAAAAATGATATCCAAATAAACATCTAAAACTAATTTGGGCTTATAAAAATAATCTGAAGACCCCTGAACCACTTTCAAATTTGACAATTAAATTTAATTAAAATAAAGGGTTAAATATGTTTAAGGTCCCTGTAAATATCCCACCTTTTAAGTTTGGTCCCTCTAAAATTTTTCTTCAAACATTGATCCTCCAAAAATTTGCCGTTTCCAAATGTAGTCCCTGACGTTAATTTCATCTAACGGAAAGTGATGTGGCATGCCAACTGTGCAGATTTCATTTCATTGACCAGTCAAAAAATGATTTTTTATGTTAAATGCATTTTCCTCCTTCTCTCTCTCTCACTTCTCTTCTTCTTTCCCTCTCCACCTTTTTTTCTACCCTCATTTCTCTCTCTCACACACAATCCTTCTTCACTCTTCTTCACTCCTCTTCTTCATTTTTCTCTGTTTTGGGTACATAACTTAACACCAAGTTTATTCATGTTGATCTAAGAAATCAAACAACTTTGAAGGCATAAAAAGTTTCGGTTGAACATCCTCAGCTTAGTTATGTGCAAAGACAAGAAGCTAGAGGAATTCATATTCTGCAGTGTTTTATATAAATGTCTGATATTCTTAAACTTTGTATTTTGATTTCTCAAGTTCCACTTTGTAGACTGAGTAAGTGTTATCGACGGCTGTGCGCACTAACCTTTTTAACTCGCTAATGGATTGAAATTTTTAACAGGTGTGTATGGAAAGAGTATTGTTGATGAAGTTGTAACATACGATGTTTGCAAGAAATTTGTTCCAATGTTTTCTATCCAGTTTAAACCATTGGATATGGAACTATCACATGATGTTAAATGAATAAAGACCATACAATATATGAGAGAAATTGAAACTATAAATTTATACTCAAATTCACTGTAAAAAACTTAAGAATTCTGATTAATAATGATCTTGGTACGAATTTATTATTACTTTGTCCTATCAAAAACTTAATTATTTTGATAACATCAAATCTATTTATTGTAAAGCCATGATTACTATCTCACACATGTTTCATAAAATTTTATTTTAAGAATTCTGATCTTTAAAAAAAACATATATTTGTATACTCTAAAATGTTTTTATCAATTCATATTTAAGTTTTTCTTACATTTTAATGTCTTCTCTTAACTACACGGATAATCCAATTCTCGAAGGAGTTGTATAACACTATATTAAATATACTCCTTTCTCAACATAGATTTGATACATTGTGAGACTAACATCTTTTTAGTAAACAATAACATTTTATTGTAATTCTAATATTTTCTTCAGGTGCTTTTGAACAATTGATATGCGATTATAGTTATAGTTGATCCAAAATATCCATTATTATAGTAATACTACCTCACATGTGTATCACATAATGTTATTCTAGTTTGACATTTGTTATTTTACAATTTAGTTCATACTTGGTAATATTTCTTGAACTCGTCCAATTAATAGACAAGTTTATCTTTTTTAATTTCAAATATTTCAGAGGACTGAGTTATTCAAAGATCTTGCACCCTTATTATGGAATTCTTTTGGCACTATTGTGATACTTTTACAGGTATGTTATATGTAACTAACTCAATATATTATCTTCTTGTTGGATTTCTTGGCGTTACTACTTTTAAAAAACTTCTATCTTTGTTTTTAATTTTTTTAGAACCTTATTATTCTTTACGAAACAAGATTTGGCAAAAGAAAATTATATGTGTTTTATTTTTGGTGGATTGAACAGTAGTTATTTTATATTTGGAGAAACACAAAGTGGTAGTTATATGTGAAGTATCCTCATTATTTAGGTAAAAATAATGACACTATAAATCACGTGTCAAATGTAAGAAAAAGATTCAAAAATAAATCTAGCTGGCTGTGAATCTATAAACCATGATATGCTTGTAAGTCTCTCCTGGCTTCACAATCTTAGATGGAAAGTTAGACAAATTCACTGAATCTGGATAACCCTATGTACCCAAAACAGAGAAAAATGAAGAAGAGAAGTGAAGAAGGATTGTGTGAGAGAGAGAGAAATGAGGGTAGAAAAAAAGGTGGAGAGGGAAAGAAGAAGAGAAGGGAGAGAGAGAGAAGGAGGAAAATGCATTTAACATAAAAAAATCATTTTTTGACTGGTCAATGAAATGAAATCTGCACAGTTGGCATGCCACATCACTTTCCGTTAGATGAAATTAACGTCAGAGACTATATTTGGAAACGGCAAATTTTTGGAGGATCAATGTTTGAAGAAAAATTTTAGAGGGACCAAACTTAAAATGTGGGATATTTACAGGGACCTTAAACATATTTAACCCTAAAATAAATGGACTAAATGACTAATAACAAACTAAATAACCAAAAATAAATCTTATTACTTTTTATGGAATAGGCCTACAATAAATTAACCCCTAAAAATAATACCTAAACAAAACCAAACCCCCAACCTTAAAAACTGAAATGGGCCTGAAAGTGCAGATAGGCCCATACAGTAATCTAAATGCCCCCCTAATAGCACAAAAAAATCCCTGAAAAGATAAAAAACATTGGTCAAAATTTAGGGTACTACACCTGCCCCTATTTAATCGTCTTCGAATCAGAAGGATGATGTCGATGAGCCTTCCTCCTTTTGAGGAGGAGACGATTAAATACAAGGAGGACCCTAATTTTGACCGCAAAACCCGATAGGTGCTAAGTTGATATTGTAACACCTCACTTTCCCATTTATGAAAAATGCACAAAATTCTATGAAATAATCAGAGTTTCACACCAAAAACAAAGTAGGATGCCACATTCTTAAAACCAACATCAAACTCCTTTTATTAAATGAAATAGAATAGCGGAAAATAATTTATTTATTCATCTCACGGCCACATGCCAACAACTTATAAAGACTCCACATAAAATCGCGGTTCACCATAAATTCATCAAAAGAAAGATACGTAACAAAAGAAAGAATAACAATTAACAAATTATTAAAATCCCCAAAATTCCTGTGTTACGTATCAGAGCGACTCCTATGACTCAAACAAGCAACACGCACTCCAGCGACCTAAGTACCTGGATTATCTGTACTTCCGAAGAAGCATAGACACAACAACAACAAAGGGGTGAGAATCACATTCAATATTAAACGGTGAACAATTACATGATAAGAGTAGTATTCACGCATAATCATGAAATCAAGACTCACTGGTCACCAATCATCATTATACAACACATATTCAACAACAAAATGCAATGCGACACAACTATGGACACAATGCATGTGATACCAACATCATAGTTCATTTAATCGAACCCGGATAGATCACATACACCCCTACTTGGCAATGATCTATCTCCACCATTCTCCATATCAGAGTACAGATGAATCACATACACTCCTCCTGAGCAATGATTCATCCCACCAACACCATGAAATACATGACACAATATGCATATAACTCACATGTACAATAACATATATGTATACATGTTCACGATCCTCCTGATCACACCTGAATCACACATCAACATCCAACATCATACAATTAACTCACAGCACATCAATCACTTATTTATTAATTAATTCTATAAAAATTATTAGATTAATTATTTTCGTCTCCAATTTTGTATTTCTCAAGGCCTGACATCTATTCCCAACCTCTCAAACCAAAAGAAACCGATTCAGACGCGAAAACGGGAAAAAAATCGCGAAACGGTAAAATTCTGCACACTCGCTGGTCATACGCGTATTGCCCTGGGTCATACGCGTATTGCCCAATTCTCTCGCCCATTCCTACGCGTACTAGACGCGTAAGGCCTCCTGCCTCGCCCTGCCATACGCGTATTGCCTGACCTCATACGCGTATGGGCAGAGAGCTATTTCCCTTCAAAATTCCATCTTCAGATCTACATACGCGTATAGCTACCCCATACGTGTATTGCCAAGCCACCGTACGCGTATCAATACGCGTATGGGCAGAGGGCAGTGCCAATCCTCCTTTTGGCCCTCCCATTATGCGTATTACCCCCGTAATTGCCCAGCAATACGCGTAACACCTTGCCTGTTACGCGTATTGCCATATCTATTACACAAACGCCAATTTCTCACCCAGTCGGGTTTCTGCTACGGGATCCTCCATTTTCACTCTAAAACAGTCCTAAAAATTTGTTCTACATCAATTTTAGAACTTATAATTTCACATTACAACTTCACCTATCATTAGTACATGGATTATAGGACTTAGAATCCAAATCGTTATCCCAAATTGGGTCTAAAACAGATCTGCAACAACGGTTATTCAGACAACAACAAGAACAACAACAAAGGAAATCATGTTAACACCAATCAATTCATGCACAATTTCATCATCACATCAGACATATAAACAATTCAATAACACATCATTTTGCATACAAATTCCTACGGGGTTAAGGACTCCCCACTACCCTATTATGAACATGTCACCAATATTAAACCTGTTTCTCCCCCCTTACCTCGAATCTTTGATTAATTCCTACGAATATCTAATGAAGATGTTAGCCCTAGCGCACCCTTGTTCTTCCTCTCCTTAGCTTTTCTCTTTCTACCTCTAAAATTTTGATTATGGCTAACCCTCACTAATTTCCACTAATCATTCTCTAATTACCAAACTACCCTTAATAATTTTCTATCATCCCATTATCTAATTAATTATATCAGATTTTTATTTAATAAAATTATAATACTAATATCACTAATGATAATATTATTCATAATAACAATAATAATAATAATAATAATAATAATAATAATAATAGTAATAATAATAATAATAATTTTCAATAAGTTCCAAATTACTATGAATTGATACACCCCCACCTTATCACTATTAATATTAGCCCTTCGCACTCAGACACACACCCTAAACAAGGCCAACAATTAAAATAAAACCAGACGATTAAATAATTAAAAATGGGGTGTTACAACTCTCCCCCACTTAAATTATTTTCGTCCTCGAAAATGTACCTGATGGAAACAGTTCCGGATACGACTCCCGCATCCTGCTCTCTAATTCCCAGGTCACACTTCCGCCAGCTGCTCCCCCCAAGCTACTCTCACCAGAGGTATCTCCTTTCCTCTGAGTTGCTTCATCTTGCGATCCTCGATCCTTAAAGGCATCGTCTCCACTGTAAGATTCTCTCCGATTTGCACTTCATCCCTTTGAATAACATGGGACGGATCTGAAACATACTTCCGAAGTTGCGACACGTGAAACACATCATGCAAGTTCGAAAGTTCTGGTGGCAATGCCACTCTATAAGCAACTGCACCAACTCTTTGCAGAATTTGATACGGTCCAATAAACTTCGGGTCCAACTTCTTTGATTTCAAGGCACGTCCCACACCGATCACTGGGTTAACTCTCAGGAACACGTGATCACCTTCACTGAATTCCAAATCTTTCTTTCGATTGTCATGATAATTTTTATGTCTACTTTGAGATGGTTTCATCTTCTCACGGATCATCTGAATTGTCTCAGTAGTCTGTTGCACAATTTCTGGTCCAAGCACCACATTCTCACCGGTCTCATAGCAACACAGAGGCGTTCTACATCTCCTACCATACAAAGCTTCAAAAGGTGTCATTCCAATGCTAGAATGGTGACTATTGTTGTACGTGAACTCAATCAATGGCAAACGAGTATCCCACGCACCACCTTTTTCCAATACACAGGCTCTCAGTAAATCCTCCAACGACTGAATAGTCCTCTCCGACTGACCATCGGTCTGTGGATGATAAGCCGAGCTCAACTTCAACTTAGAACCCAAGGCTTCCTGCAGACTCCTCCAAAATTCTGAAGTAAACCTCAGATCTCTATTCGACACTATGCTCGACGGAACACCATGCAGCTTCACAATTATTTAGATATAAATCTCCGCCAGCTTCGACAATGGAAAACTGATGTTAATTGGTATAAAATGTGCGGATTTCGTAAGTCGATCCACCACTAACCAAATAGCATCAAATCCCCTCGCCGTATTTGGCAAACCAGTAACAAAATCCATAGCAATACTGTCCCATTTCCATTCCGGAATTTCCAACGGTTGCATTAATCCCGACGACTTCTGGTGCTCTACTTTAGACTTCTGACATACCAAGCAAACATAAACAAACTGAGCTATGTCCCTCTTTATACCGGACCACCAAAATAACTTCTTCAAGTCTTGATACATCTTTGTAGCTCCCGGATGAATACTCAAGCTACTCCGATGACTTTCCTCTAAGATTGCCTTTTTCAATTCCTCATTATCCGGTACACAAATTCTGCCCCGGAACCTCAACACACCAACATTATCCACTTTAAAGTCACTATCAGAATCATCCCCTCCTGTAGGCATTAAGTCCACTAATTTCACATCCAGTTTCTGATTTTCTTTAATTACATCCAAAAAGTCATTATTCACCTTCAGCATACCCAATCTAATACTTCCTGGTGTAGTTTCACAAACCATACTCAAATCTCTGAACTATTCAATCAATTCCATTTCTTTCACCATTAACGCAGACATATGGATTGTCTTCCGACTCAGAGCATCTGCTATAACATTAGCTTTTCCCGGATGGTAACTCAAATTGAAATCATAATCCTTTAAGAACTCTAACCACCTTCTCTGCCTCATATTCAACTCCTTCTGATCGAATAAGTATTTCAGACTCTTGTGATCACTGAGTACTTCAAATCTTGATCCATACAAGTAATACCTCAATATTTTTAACACGAATACCACTGCAGCTAATTCAAGATCATGAGTAGGATAGTTCCTCTCATGCACCCTCAACTGTCGTGAAGCATAAGCCACTACCTTGCCATATTGCATTAACATACCGCCTAATCCCATCTTAGACGCATCACAATACACTACAAAAGGATCATTTGGACTTGGTAAAATTAACACTGGTGTTGTAGTCAATTTCTTCTTCAGTTCCTCAAAACTTTCCTCACAGGCAGTATCCCAAACAAAAGCTTGATTCTTCCTGGTTAGATGAGTCAATGGCAATGCCAATTTAGAAAACCCTTCAATGAATCTTCTATAGTAACCTGCTAAACCTAAAAAGCTTCTAATCTCCGTTGCTGTTTTCGGAGGCTCCCACTAAAGTACTGCACTTACTTTAGATGGGTCCACCGCTATACCATCACCAGAGATAACATGACCCAAGAAACTCACAGTCTTCAACCAGAATTCGCACTTCGAGAACTTTGCAAACAATTTATTATCCTTCAACACCTGCAAGGCGATTCTCAAGTGTCCTGCATGGTCCTCGTCAGACTTAGAATAAATCAGTATATCATCAATAAATACCCCAATAAACTGATCCAGATAAGAGTGGTAGATGTGATTCATATATTCCATAAACACACCCGGCGTATTAGACACTCTGAAAGGCATCACTGCATATTCGTAATGTCCGTAGCGAGTTTTGAAAGCAATCTTCTGAATGTCACCTTCCTTTACTCTAATCTGATGGTAACTCGACCTCAAATCAATTTTGCTAAAAACACGAGCTCCTACCTGCTGATCCATTAAGTCATCAATTCTCGGAAGTGGATACTTATTCTTAATGGTCACTTTATTCAACTGACGGTAATCGATGCACAGACGCATACTACCATCCTTCTTTTTCACCAACAACACTGGAACTCCCACGGCGATACACTTGGTCTAATAAACTTCTTATCGAGCAATTCTCCGACCTGAGATTTCAACTCTGCCAATTCTGATGCAGACATCCTGTACGGTGCCATAGAGATAGGTCTGGTACCCGATACAAGATCAATAGTGAATTCAACTTCCCTTGTCGGAGGCAATTCTGTGATGTCATCTGGAAACACTTCAGGAAATTCATTCACCACTGGTAATTCATTAACTGAAGTCTTACTTTCCACAGATAATAATGAGGCAAACACCGCAAACAACTTCGCTTCATCCTCCAACAACGCCCTCAACTCCCTGCTAGATAGCGAATCTGCTAAAGCTTCCTCTTCAGGAGTAAGAAACAGTAACGTCTTCTTGAAGCAATCAATATAAACTCGGTTGAACTCCAACCAGTTCATTCCCAAAATAACATCAAGACTACCGAGTGGCAAACAAATCAAGTCCACTCTGAAATCTCTGCCGAACATGGTCAGCGGACACTTCAAACACACCAAAGAAGTAACCACGGAACCAATAGATGGAGTTTCAATCGTTATCCTCTGCTCTAGAGTAGACGGCATAATCCCTAGTCTCTTCACACAATCAACAGAAATAAATGAGTGCGTTGCACCCGTGTCAATGATAGCAATCAAAGGAATATCATTAATAAAGCAAGTACCTTTGACGGAATGCTCCTCATCAGTGGATTGGGCACCCACCAAGGTAAATACTTTTCCACCAGTTTGAGACTCCTGAAACTTCTTCGGCTTCTCACAGTGAGTGCTGATGTGACCCTTCTCTCCACAATTATAACAGGTAGGCATAGTGGCCCTACAATCTGCTATAACATGACCTGCTTTGCCACACTTGAAGCACTTCTTCACCTCATTCGGACAGTTATTAGCACGGTGACCCGCACCACCACATCTGAAGCACTTGAGAGTATCAGAACCTGCTCCCTTCTCGTTTGGCTTCTTTCCTACGTCAGTTTTCTGTTTCCCCTTATCAGTTGGAGCACTGTAAGGAGTACCTCCAAACCTCTGCTTACCCTTCTTCTCATTCACAGCCTTGTAATGAGCAATTCTGGCTCTGTTATCATTATCATAAATTCTGCTTCTGGTCACCAGTTCTGGATAATTCCTTATCTTCTGACAAGCAATACCCAATTTGATCTCGGGACGCAGCCCATTCTCAAACTTCAAACACTTCGAAGTCATAGCTTCTTCCGTATTGTAATGAGCACAATGCTGAACCAGCTCCTCAAACTTAGCGGCATACTCAGCAACTGTCTTATCACCTTGTTTCAGCTCCAAAAATTCAACCTCTTTTGCACTGCGAATGTCCTTTGGAAAATACTTTTCCAGAAACTCAGCTTGAAACACTGCCCAAGTAATCTCAGTACCTGCAGCTTCCAATCTCTGACGACTGTTGTCCCACCAGGCCTCAGCCTCCTCTTCCAGCATATGAGTACCAAACCGTACCTTCTGAGCATCACTGCATTCCATGGTCCTGAAGATCTTCTCAACATCCTTCATCCATTTCTGTGCAGCCTTTGGATCCAAAATACCTCCCTCATAAGCAGGTGGCTTGTTGCTCTGGAACTGTGCTAAGTCACGAAATTGAGCACCTCCAGCCTGATTAGCGTTCTCTACAGCTTGTACCATGGTTTGCATAGCAGCAGCAAGAGCAGCATCATTCCTTCCTGCCATACTGGACAACAATCAACATGAGGTTAGAACACACAAACGACTCCTATACTAAGGACATACTCAACTACTACACCTGGCCGGACGGACCGACCTGCTCTGATACCAATTGTAACACCCCACTTTCCCATTTATGAAAAATGCACAAAATTCTATGAAATAATCAGAGTTTCACACCAAAAACAAAGTAGTATGCCACATTCATAAAACCAACATCAAACTCCTTTTATTAAATGAAATAGAATAGCGGAAAATAATTTATTTATTCATCTCACGGCCACATGCCAACAACTTATAAAGACTCCACATAAAATCGTGGTTCACCATAAATTCATCAAAAGAAAGATACGTAACAAAAGAAAGAATAGCAATTAACAAATGATTAAAATCCCCAAAATTCCCGTGTTACGTATCAGAGCGACTCCTACGACTCGAATAAGCAACACGCACTCCAGCGACCTAAGTACCTGGATTATCTGTACTTCCGAAGAAGCACAGACACAACAACAACAAAGGGGTGAGAATCACATTCAATATTAAATGGTGAACAATTACATGATAAGAGTAGTATTCACGCATAATCATGCAATCAAGACTCACTGGTCACCAATCATCACTATACAACACATATTCAACAACAAAATGCAACGCGACACAATTATGGACACAATGCATGTGGTACCAACGTCATGGTTTATTCAATCGAACCCGGATAGATCACATACACCCCTACTTGGCAATGATCTATCTCCACCATTCTTCATATCGGAGTACGGATGAATCACATACACTCCTCCTGAGCAATGATTCATCCCACCAACACCATGAAATGCATGACACAATATGCATATAACTTACATGTACAATAACATATATGTATACATGTACACGATCCTCCTGATCACACCTGAATCACACATCAACATCCAACATCATACAATTAACTCACAGCACATCAATCACTTATTTATTAATTAATTCTCTAAAAATTATTAGATTAATTATTTTCGTCTCCAATTTTGTATTTCTCAAGGTCTGACATCTATTCCCAACCTCTCAAACCAAAAGAAACCGATTTAGACGCGAAAACGGGAAAGAAATCGCGAAACGGTAAAATTCTGCACACTCGCTGGTCATACGCGTATTGCCCTGGGCCATACACGTATTGCCCAGTTCTCTCGCCCATTCCTACGCGTACCAGACGCATAAGGCCTCCTACCTTGCCCTGCCATACGCGTATTACCTGACCTCATACGCGTATGGGCAGAAAGCTATTTCCCTTCAAAATTCCATCTTCAGATCTACATACGCGTATAGCTACCCCATACGCGTATTGCCAAGCCACCGTACGCGTATCAATACGCGTATGGGCAGTAGGCCGTGCCAATCCTCCTTTTGGCCCTCCCATTACGCGTATTGCCCCCGTAATAGCCCAGCAATACGCGTAACGCCTTGCCTGTTACGCGTATTGCCAGATCTATTACGCAAACGCCAATTTCCCACCCAGTCTGGTTTCTGCTACGGGATCCTCCATTTTCACTCTAAAACAGTCCTAAAAATTTGTTCTACATCAATTTTAGAACTTATAATTTCGCATTACAACTTCACCTATCATTACTACATGGATTATAGGACTTAGAATCCAAATCGTTATCCCAAATTGGGTCTAAAACAGATCTACAACAAAGGTTATTCAGACAACAGCAACAACAACAAAGGAAATCATGTTAACACCAATCAATTCATGCACAATTTCATCATCACATCAGACATATACACAATTCAACAACACATCATTTTGCATACGAATTCCTACGGGGTTAAGGACTCCCCACTACCCTATCATGAACATGTCACCAATATTAAACCCGTTTCTCCCCCTTACCTCGAATCTTTGATTAATTCCTGCGAAAATCTGATGAAGATGTTAGCCCTAGCACACCCTTGTTCTTCCTCTCCTTAGCTTTTCTCTTTCTACCTCTAAAATTTTGATTATGGCTAACCCTCACCAATTTCCACTAATCATTCTCTAGTTACCAAACTACCCTTAATAATTTTCTATCATCCCATTATCTAATTAATTATATCAGATTTTTATTTAATAAAATTATAATACTAATATATAATAATAATAATAATATTAATAATAGTAATAATAATAATAATAATAATTTTCAATAAGTTCGAAATTACTATGAATTGATACACCCCCACCTTATCACTATTAATATTACCCCTTCGCACTCAGACACGCACCCAAAACAAGGCCAACAATTAAAATAAAACCAGACGATTAAATAATTAAAAATTGGGTGTTACATATATCCTAAAATCCTTGGTAATAAACCCTTGGCGAAATACCCGATTGAACCCCTTGAAAAACGTTTTTAGTGGAACCCCTTGATAACTCCCTTTGATGAACCCTTATAACTTAAATAAAACCCTTAACAGAATCCCCTGATAAAATCCCTTGGTGAAATCCCTTTGGCGATTATGAACCCTATGCATGTATGCATGTTTGTGTATATGAGTGCATGTATGCATGCTCTTATGTATGATGCATTATTTGGGCTAACGCCTCTTTTATGATATGCAATGTATGTCTTTGTCAGAAATAATACTTTCCATAACGTCCTGACTCCCTGACCCTTGAAACCTTGATAATTTGTAGTAAGCCATGATACCTTTGATTCCTGTTTAATACGTAACATGCCGTTAAAGAATCTCCCGTGCCGGTTATATTGTAACGTATATTCCTGTCAGTGTATAGACCCTATATCCTGCTTTGGACGAATATGATCCCGTTGATGATTCCAAAAATCGAAGTAAAATCCATTTTCCCTTTTCAAAGCTTTTATTTATACCCGATATTTCAACGCATTATTTCATAATTAATCGACACCTTGTAATCAAGCGGAATAATTTAGGAGGCAAATAAATGTATTTGGAAAGCAAATTTATTGAGAATTGGCTCCAAAATGGGCAATAATACGTAAGGAGGGTAATTCCTATAAGGAGATATTACCATAAATCCAGAAAAGATGTACAATGGCAATAAGAAAACACATTTATTTATGTCCCTATTAAATGTAACACCAGTTAATATCCCAAAATCTCAAGATCGCGACACTTTGCTTCTGACGATGACGGCTGGAATGATCGCTCCCTTCTGAATTCCTGTTACGGGGTGACTTGAGTGTTTTCAGTCATATGCCTTTTGGATATCCCTAACTTTTTCCTAGACCGCTCTTTTTAGAGTCTTAGTCCACCGGGATGATATACCATTTTTTCGACTAGGTCGCCCTTTAGGATTTCCGACTTGTCGGGTATCATTTTTTATTCAAGTCCCTAATTTTTGCCTGGATTGCTCTTTCGATTTTTCAATCCACCGGGACACCCTAATTTTTGCCTAAGTCGCCCTTTAGGGTTTTCGACTTAGCGGGCTTTTATCCTCTTTTTCTAGACATAGCATTTTTTACCGAATCGGAGTTCACCGGTTGCGGTAAATCCGCTCCATCCACGATTGTTAATATTAGTGCTCCGCCAGAGGAGGCACTCTTCATGACATATGGCCCTTCATAGGGTGGGGTCCATTTGACGTGGTGGTCTTTATGGATGGGTAATATTTTCCTTAACCCCAAGTCTCCCTCTTCGCGTAGGCGAGGACAAAATTCTTTGTCAAACGCTCTCTTAATTCCCTGTGGGTATAACTGCCCACAGCCACACGTCTCCCTTATACGAGGTTTAGCTGATCGAGCCTTGTTTCACCCATTCTGCCTTATCCAGTTTAGCTTCCTTTAAGATCCTAGACGATGAATTTTCACCCCAATTGATAGCCCCTCTTTGAAGCTCATATCCTAATGCAAATAGAAGTTTCCATCGAGCTCCAGGTCCAGGTCCTTCATAGGAGTCTGAAGTTTCACAATCCATTGGATTCTCAAGTATTGTTAAGTACATTATGAGTGGTCTCCTTGGGACTGGTAGCACCAATATAGGTGGCTCTCATTTTGTCCTTTATTCCCTTTTGACTGACCATGGACCCTGATATTTTCCAGATTTGATTCCATAGGTACACCTTGTGGGCCTTAGTCGTAACTTGAATTTCCTTAACTGATCCAACAACTTTTGCAAGTTAGTTATGTGATCTTCTTCCTTTTGCGACTTGGTAATTGTATCATCCATATTAACCTCTATCTCCTTATGCCCCATATTACCATAGTCCTTTGATAAGTTACTCATACGTTCTTTAGCCCAACAGGCGTTACCTTGTGACAAAAAGTCGAATTGCTTCTTGACTTCTTCCCTGATCTGGAGGATCATATCTGATCTAGTCTTCCTCAGCTTTTACTTGATTGGCGTGCATTCTAGTTTGAGTAGTGGTTTGTGCATGCCGATGCTTGTATCAAGTCCTGGCGTATCTTGGTATGACCATGCAAACACGTCGGAGTATCCTCGCAATAGCTCGATCAGTCTTTCCTTTATGTCCTTATCCGGAGAAGCACGACTTTGACCTCTTTCCTATCTTCCTCAGTTCCCAGACTGATCACATCCACTGGTTCCTGGTGATGTTGTATTTCCTTGTCCTATTGCCTCAACAGTCTGGCTAACTCTTCGGGAAGCTCACACTCGTCCTCATCACCCTCTTCCGCTTGGTTAATCGGTAATTCAAAGTCATTCGAGATTATAGCGGTGTCATTTTTAATAGGTCCATTTTTAAATTTGCACGAGGAAGATTTTTTTTCCTTTTGGAATGAAGTGCTAGAAATGAAAATATTGAAAGAAGGTATATTGCCATTTTGAATAAATAGAAAATGAAAGAAAAAAGATCTTGATTGAAAACAAAATGCAATTTTATTGATAGAAATAATCCAATGGAATAAAAGGTGGCCCTACAAAGCTTTGTCCACTTGCCTTGGGCATAGCAAGGGACTTATTATTATTTTAAGGAAAAAGTAAATTACTTCGACACAAAAATCATCTAAAAAATCCCGATGGTTCTCCAATTGTCGAAATTAGGCGTTCCTTTCTTCCTCTTCCATTAAGGCCACATGATCCCAAATTCCAAATCCCACACCATGGAAATCGCCTTCTAATCCTTCATTAGCTGGTTTGTAACCCAGCCCAAACAAATCCTTCTCCTCAGGTGACTCCCATTGTTTGCCCCAGTTTGTTATGTCTCCCTTATTAATAAGGAATTCATCCCCCATCCCTTCCATGGCGTTGACTGTTGCCCCAGTGTGCCCCAGTAATGCACTATCTCCCAGATTTGGACCTTCAGGGTCCATAACACTGACATCATGATTTCCGGAATACCTTTTATTGTTATGTTGATCGGAGGATGACTGCCCAATCTTTCCTGTCTTTAAACCATTCTCAATCCTTTCTCCAATGATAACCAAGTCAGTAAATCCTATTGAGACTGCCCCAATCATCCTTTTGTAGTACATTCCTTGTAGAGTATCCATAAACATATCCACAAGTTCACTTTCCAATAATGGGGGTTGCACACGAGAAGCTAGTTCCCTCCATCTTTGGGCATATTCTTTGAAGGACTCATTCTCTTTTTGAGACATGTTCTGCAAATGCGTGCGGTTATGAGCCATGTCCACGTTGTATTGGTATTGCTTCAGAAAGGCGCTTGCAAGGTCTTCCTAAGTCTTAATGTGAATCCTCTACAATTGCATGTACCAGTCCAAGGATGCCCCACTAAGGTTGTCTTGGAAAGTGTGCATCATCAGCTTCTTATTAGTAACATGGGCACCCATTTTTCGGGCAAATATCCTAAGGTGACTCTTAGGACAACTGACACCCTTGTATTTCTCAAAGTTCGGAGCCTTAAACTTGGGAGGTATGACCACATCGGGCACCAAACATATTTCCAAAGCATCCACTCCAAAAACATTGAGTCCCTCCACAACCTTTCACGTTTCCTCGAGTGCTTTGTACTTATCACCAATCCCTCTCCTTTCTCTAACAGTGGTTCCTTTATTTTTTAGGGCCACTTGTCTCAGATTTTCACCCTCGTATGCGTAGTTCTCACGTGGAATAGGTCTGTAAGTAGCACGAGGTGCCCCATTGGAAATATGTGGAGAGACGGTTCCCTCGAGAGGTTAGTTAACAGTTTTGTGCTCGCGTTCCAGATCATGGACAAACCCTAGTAGGGGCTATTGTCTTCAACATAGAGGGAAGGAGTAGGAACCTTCCTTTGAGGACTTGACCTGGTTCCTCTGGCTATCAAACTCTGGACGGCAAGCATCAGTTGATCAATCTGGCTTTCCATACCTTCCACGTTCTCCTTGACAGTATCCATTTCTCCTTTTAGAGTAACCATATCCTTCTCCATCTGATCCATAGCTTCCCTTCGGTACGCTCGAGTGTGATGTCGAGAAGTCAAATTGTTATGCTCAATGACCCTGAGACGAAGTTTGTAAAAGAAAATGATTTTTTTTGTTCCTGTTTCCTTATGTTGAATGCATGTTGGTGATGAATGTATGAATATGCACGATGTATGCTAAATAATTTTAAAAATTTATTTAGGGGGAATTCCAAAATCCATTGTAGTTAGAGATGAATATATCCAATGGATGAAACCCATACACATAGAATGTAAAATCCAAATCCATTAGCCAATCCCAAATCCAAAATGACTTCCAAACTTATAACAATAGTTCCTCGGGAATAACCAATAACAATCCCAAAAATGGAAAATCCTGAACTTAAGAAGGCGTAAACTAAATTGATGCCCCCAATGCCTTCTTCAAATGAGCTTTAAACTCCTCCAAGTACCCTTGCATTTCCCTATCCTCCTTGTGGTGAGGTAATAGGTCTTGAACAGGTACAACTAAGTCTTTAGGCTTGACCTTTTCTTTTTTTCTTTTTTTTTGCCCCCATGCCCCTTGTAAGGTTTTTCCCTCTCCTTGTAAATCCAAGTATAGTCCAAATTATTCCAGCGTAGGAGCTAGTTGAATATCCTTGAAGAGGAAGTCACACAGAGGAGGATCATAACATTGTGCAAAAGCAATTATGGCCTCTACCTTCCTAGGGATCCCTAAGAGATCGGGGACCCTTCCATACTTGTGTATAAACATCCTTTGAGCAGATTTTGGCATTAAGTCTTAAAGGTCTTTGAGACTTTATGAATAAGCACTTAGCACTTTGATGCGTAGGGTAGCCCTTTTGTTTGAATCCATCTTTCCAATGTTCCTACAACACATCTTGAAATTCCCCACAAAAATGCGTATATGCAAAAATGTTTTTAAATGCATGATGACATGGACACTTTGTTTTTTTTTTGTTTTTTACTTGGTTAGGGTGAGGTGAAAATGCAAGCATGACCCTAACTAGGTAGGCTCCCTATAATAGGTTTAGATATAAAGTTTATCTATCCAATCCCCTCACATGTAGGATATATAGTTTTGGGCAGCATAACGGCCCTATAATGTACAAACTATACCCTTGTTTTACCATGAGAAGGAGCAAGCCTTCCTATGGTAATCCTTCGGGATAAGTCTCATCTAGGTAGGACCCTAGTAACAACCCTTGAGGGTTGAATACATAAGGTCTCCATGAGTTGGCAAGGGGTAGGCTAAAGGTTCTCAGAGTCTCGAACCACATCCAAATCATCCTCTACGTTAGGGGCTAGCCCTTTCATGAGGACACCTTTGGAAGGATCTATTCTGAGTGTGGCATCAATGAATTGTTGGGGAAGTCACATCCCCCCCCAAAACATTTCCGTTCCACGTCCTAATCTAGGGTTATACTCCAAGCTTTGGATTTAGCTTCACACATCATATGCCCCCAATCCAATGCAATAATGACAATATAATGAATATAAATAACAAATATAATAAAAATAAAATATAAAACATAAAATAAATCCTGAGAATAATAGGAGAAAAAAACAATAAACACCCAAGACAAACAAACAAAAACCCTACAACCTAAGGTTGAGATGGACTCTCTTTAGGGAGGCTTCCCCAGCAGAGTCGCCAGCTGTCGCGGCCGGCAAAAATATCGAGTCGCCATCATATTTTTTTAAGGAAAATAAATGATAAACATAAAGTCCTAATCCTAAGGGTAGAGATTCCTAAGGTTCGGGAGTCGGTTAAGTGAGGGGAAGGTGTTAGGCACCCCTCACTTCCATTGTACTCAATGGGATCCTCCTTATATTTTAGGGTATGTTTGTTTGTCGTCTAACTTTTTATTTATTTACAAAAGAATCCTAAGTTTTTTATTATTGTACTCGCTAGGGTTTACAACCCTATACCTACGTACCTTCAATTTTGAAGGATCAGAGTAATCGTAGTTCACCTCCCCTATTCCTACCCCCTAATCCTAATCCCAAAACCTAATCCACTATTTATACTCTTGGATAAAGAGTTCTATCCCTTATCCATTGTTTATACTCTCAGATGGAGAGTTCTATCCCTTATCCATTGTTTATACTCTCGGATGAAGAGTTCTATCCCTTAAATCCCTTATCCCTTATTTATACTCTCGGACGAAGAGTTTTAGCCCTAAAAACCTTATCAATTGTTTATACTCTTGGACGAAGAGTTTTATCCCTTAAAATCCCTTATCCCTTGGCCTATATTTATACTCTTGGAACCGAAGAGTGCTATCCCTATATCCCATCCCTTATTTAGGCTCTCGGACAAAGAACTTTATCCCTTGATTTTATATCCCAAAAAGAACTCCCTTTTTTATTTTTATATTTACCAACAAAAAGACAAAATTCCATAAATAAACCCAAAATACCATTTAGTGCTAAAGAAAATAAATCCCAAATTATTCCAAAGTGATTTCTAAATTTTCAATAATCCCAAAAAACAATATTTTAATCCCCGATTAATATCTAACCTAATTAAATTAAGTTATTAATTTAATTATCCAAAACCCTAAAACCCTGTTTATAAATCCTAATTAAAAATTAACCTAATTAAACAATTAAATTAAGTAATTAATTTAATTATACAAAAAAACCATAAGATCCTACTTCTAAATCCTAATTAAAATCTAAATCCTACTTAAGTAATTAAATTAAGTTGTTAATTTAATTAATTAAAAACCCTAAACCCTATTTATAAGCCCTAAATCAATTTTCCTAATTAAACAATTAAATTAAGTAATTAATTTAATTATTTAAAAACCCAAAACCCCATTCCTGAACCTTGATTAAAATTTAAAACTTAATTACATAATTAAATGAAGTAATTAACTTAATTATGTAAAAATAAAATCTGGGGGTGTATTTTCATTGGAGAAGCAATGGGCCCATGGTTGGGGGTGTGGATAACAGTCTGGGCGTAAGGCCCAATAACTACAACCCAAGTCAAAAAGAATTCCACGGTAGAGAGAGTCTGACCGTTGACTCTCTCTACACCCCACGATCATGAATCAATGGACCAAGCCCCACGTAATTTCCACCTTTGATCTTGTCTATTAATTCAAATCAACGGTCCAGATTTAAAGTCATCCTAGTCTCTCCGTGAGCGCGCGTGCATGATCACCCTCATTGACTCCAACGGTCAACCTCATCTAACAGTCTGAATACTGCCACTTGTCACAAATCGAAGGTGATGGATGGGAGGTACTTAACCCTTACTTCCTTCAAACTCTCTCATTTCTTCATCCGCCTTCTCTCTCTAACTCACTCACTCACTCTCTCTCTCTCTCTCTCTCTCTAAATCCTCCTCTGTTCCCCTCTTCCTCTGATCCCCTTCGCCGGTTGGGCCTCCGGCCACCGCGCGACACCTTTCAAACCACCACCCACCACAGAATCCGGTTGGAATTCAACCTGAAGAACCCTACCCCCTTTCAACCCAGAAAATAACCCAGTTCTCTAGGGCCCGTGAAGAACCCTAGGAACCCTAACCCACATTCATCCCCAAAACCCAGAAATCAAATAAAACCCCAAGAACCCTAACCCAGAATAGATAAACCCTAACCCTAATCGTATGAACCCTAACCCTAACCTCTTAGAACCCTAACCCTAAAAATATTTCCAGAAACCCAAACAACCTTTAACACACGACAAACAATGATCAAACCATCAAAAGCTAAGTGATTTTTTATGTTTACCTCCCTTGTCGTGAAACTGGTAGTATTTTCTTATTATCTTTGCTTATTCCCTCTCCTAATCTCCTCTTTTGTTTTACAGGTACGCCAAAGATTCGTTCAGGGTTCTCTCCCTCTTCGCCCTCCCCTCCCTCATTTTCTAAATTTCTTTCGTTTAAATAGGATTAGAACTTAGGTTTAGAAATTAATTGTAGATTGAATCCGTTTTAGGAATTTTTGATGTCCTTTTTGTTTTGTTGTAACTTTTAGAATTAGGGTTTCTATTTTGTAATTTTTGGATCTGATTTGGGACTGTGTACTCGTTTTGATTTTGTATTGATATTTGATCCGAAAATTAATAGACATTGATTCATTTGGATCTTGTTTTGATACAGTCTCAATTGATTTTGTCAATCTGCGCAGAATTAGGGTTTGGGCCACTTGGGGAAGACGAAGACACACGGGTCAACGATTTTGACCGGAAATAAAAATACAATAAATAATAATGAAAACAAATGATAATTACAAAATAATAATAAAATATAAAATAACCCTAAATAATAATAAAACAAAATAAGGATAATTAGAACAACACCACTGGTCTCTCTAACCAATAATAACCTTAATAATTCATATAATTGATCTTAATTAAGTTACTAATAATTATACATACTAATACAAAACCTAAAAAACCAACTTTTGCAATAATCAAAATTATCATTTTTAAATAAAGACTCCAAAAAATGATATCCAAATAAACATCTAAAACTAATTTGGGCTTATAAAAATAATCTGAAGACCCCTGACCCACTTTCAAATTTGACAATTAAATTTAATTAAAATAAATGGACTAAATGACCAATAACAAACTAAATAACCAAAAGTAAATCTTAATACTTTTTATGGAATAGGCCCACAAGAAGTTAACCCCTAAAAAAAAACCAAACCCCCAACCTTAAAAACTAAAATAGGCCTGAAAGTGCAGATAGGCCCATACAGTCATCTAAATGCCCCCCCCCCTGATAACACAAAAAAATCCCTGAAAAGATAAAAAATATTTGTCAAAATTTAGGGTACTACAACATGTTTGTTTATTTGTATTGTGTATATGTTCTAGAGAAGTTGGGAATTTTTTCTTTAACTTTGTCAATTTTTGGTACATGATTGTACATTTTTAATTGTTTTGGATACCTTGATCCACCAAAATATTATTTGGCATTTAAATCATGTGTTTTAGGTTCAATTGAATTTGTTGTTTTCCATGTGCGTATGAAAATAAGGGACATATTTGATCTTACGTTTATTTGATTAAAGTTTGTGGGTTTACTTTATGTTGTTTATATATAATCGGTTTCCCTTTGTTGATTTAGTGATATACAATCATATTTGAATTTAGATCAAATTTCAATTAAAATTTAAAATTTGATTGTAGTGACTTTCAAATCAAATGTTTCGGTGTGACTTATTAATAAGGTTGCTATATTGTATTACATATTTGTTCATTGTTATAGAAAATAAAGATTTGGATTTGGTTTGAGTGATTTGTTTTGAAAATACTTTTTTTTATTTGGAAAAATTTTCAAATTTGATTTCTATTTGAAATTTGGAATTGATTCATAAATATTTTGCACTTACGGATTATTTTGAGAAATAAGGCCGATGAAAATTTGTTATATATACTTAATTTGATTATTATATATAATTTATTGGAAAATCAATTACCTTTATTTAAAGAATCATTGAGTATGTCTGTGAATCAGTTTTAGCATGAAATAATTTTTTTTTCTCTATATAAAGATTCAATTTTTATTTGAATTGAAATTGAATATTTGATTTATAGCATGATTATGATGTTTGAAATTTATAGTTATTAAGTTTTTACAATAACTCTTTTTTTATTTCATGCTATTTATTGTTTTATTGAGAGTTTGTTCTCACATTAATGGTCGCTAAGTAATCTTATGATTATGAGGAATGTGACAGAGCTTACGGATTCGGCCTACATTTTATGGGTAGTGCCTTGTAAATTTAAGACATTTTTTCCATTTAATTTATTAAATTGTCTAGTAATTTTGATTGAGTTGGTTGAAACAGTAAGTTGCGAAAGTAACCTCTGTTGCGTATATTTGATTAAGTTGAAATTACGAAAGATATAATATGAAATTATTCATGTAATGCCATGTATAATATATATCTAGAATAATACAATACACGCATTTTATTTGGTACTAACCCATCAAAAGTGCCTAATGGCATAATTTACATACCTGTCCATTACTAAAACATAATTACAACAAATGGCGCAAGTCATGGAAACTAGCCAGAAATGAAAATCTAAGAACATTATACAATATTCCTCATTGTACAAGAACAATAAAATACACAGCGGAATAAGCTTAACTAAGCTTCTCTTGAAACATCCAAGCATCGCTCCACTTGTAAACAACCTGCACCTGAAATAAAGCAACTATAATGGGGTGAGATACATCAAATCTCAGTGAGTTCCCTATCCTATAGATTCTCTCGGCTTTACAGGGTTCTATCCATCCTAACTCAAGTCAAGGGGAAGGGAAAATGACTTTGAGTGCACAATTCACAATCTCACACTATATGGAAACATGCCATGAGTCTGTTAACTCATAAAATATCACACGAAGGGAATTACGTCCTGAGCCTGTTAACTCAAGAATCCCTCTAATCGATAACCTTACCAAGGCATCCCCTTTTCCCGTCCGCTTCTACGTCTAGAAGTCGACCCGAGTCATGGATCCTTGTAGTTACTTGACATACGAAATAGATTCGGGATCATCGACCTGTTAACCGTGAACCGTCACATCGCATGGCCTGTTAAAACCATCACAAGTCTCTTTACCATATAGGTTCCATTCGTACTACACGCGGGAATCAAACCTGCCAAGTAATTGTGCATACGTTTCAGAGGAGGAGCTCGAGTCTCATGAAACTACACCGCAAGATAAATGGTTACGATTACGTGATCATATACACAACGTGATTGTATTCGACAATCACAAGGCCACATTCGCCTTAAGGCCTCTTTTGCCTTTCTCAAAATAAAACATAACAATTATACATGTTCCATACTAGTGTTCACTCTCTCCTAGACCAATACTCGTCACGGATGCACCGTTATACATCAAGTGCCCGAGCATCGCCATCTAGTTTATCTACTTCAGGCCAGAACTCGTCAATGAATGCACGAGCGTCGCCATCCAGAGTTTCTATCAATTTCTAGTCACAACCTAGAATCATACCATTTTGTTTTGGGGTAAAGTTTCCTCACTCTTCCTAATTCATATTTTAAACATGCCTATTTATTTCATTCTCAATTCACAATTAAATAGATATGGTATAACACAATGTAAAACATTTAACACAACATATCACATAAACATTATTTTCACTCAACAACGTAATTAACCCCATTCCTAGGATCCCTCCGATTCATTTAATCGGTTAACGAAATCAATATTCTCACTCTTATCCCGTAGGATACTTCCACGGCTTTCCAACGGCTATCCCTACGCCGCAATCGGACTTATGATCCAAAAGATGCCAATTCCAACATTTCACAACACATTACTTTCCTTCATTTTCCACTAAATAATTTATCCCACATCATACCCAATATTTTCATTTTTTTATCGGATAGAGGGTCGTCATAGCTTTCTAATGACACAAAGAACGTCCCGATCTGAGTTACGGATCAAAAGTTATGAAGGAAACAAAACTGCACAAACTGTCATGTTCGCTAGGCGAACCTCCCAGCGAGCGTTCGCTACCCGCCTTCGTTAGGCGAAGCTCCAGGCGAAACAACAACCAGACCATAACAGACACAAAGTTCGCTAGGCGAACCCCTTGGCGAACCTTCGCCTTGCCGTTCGCTTCGCGAACCCCCAGGTGAACCAAGGCAGAACCAAACACAACAGAAAAGATACCAAGTTCGCTAGGCGAACATTCGCACTTGATGTTGTTGTCTAAATACTTGATATGAATGATGCACTTGGTATTTTGGTGAGTACATTTTTTTGTCATCTATAAACTAATATAGTTTATGTATCTACAAAATAAGTTAGATTTTGATTCTCAAAAGTTTTAACTTTTAGAAATAAAATATGGTCATTATGTTCTTGGATCTATACCTTACATAAGAACAGAGAAACTCAAATCCTCTCACAATTTAGTATATTTAAAGTGAGACTCAAGTTAAAAAAGTGAGTACACTCCAAATTACACAGGTGTATGATCTTAAAGTCTTGCAATCCAGAGACATTAGAGGTGTTATTTAAAATGACATAAATTGTCATATTATCTTTGCTTAAATTCTAGTGCTTTCTAAAGCAATAAAGCAAAAGACAAACTCTCATTAGAGTGGTGACTTTTCATTAAGATTATTAAGAAAAAAATATCAGAAGTGCATTATGAAATTATTTAATCTTGATAAAGCGCTATAGTTTCGTCAATTATGTTACTTTGTCAAAAATTTGGCATATGGTATTCTCTTTGCACAATTAAGTTTATAACTATTAATGTTAGAAATTATTCTATAATAGAATAATTCTATAAAGTATGCAACAAAGAAAAGATTGGAGTAAGGGAAAATAAAATAGTGCTCATTCGGTAAATATCTCAAATGATAAGGGTAAATAAAGAATAGTAAGAAAATATGACCTGAATTGACAAATGTTAAATGGTGTTGAAAGATACATCAATTTAAAGGGGGCAAATTTGGTGAAGATTGATATTTTTTAAAACTATTTTAGATTGTCATTATTAGCTTAAATTTGTATTAATTAAAAGACAGTTTTGTGAATGAATAAAGTTTTGTTCTAACACAATTCATATAGTTGTTATTTATATAGAAAGTTTGGACCCTCATACATATATTATTGTTTTTTCTCTCAATTAAATTAAGAAATTAATTCTCAAATATCAAACTCATCATCCTCAAGAACTAGAGCATCAAGTGTCATAAAGAATTGACTGAAAAAGAGAAATTCTATTCGGTATGATTGAAAGACTCTATTATAATAGTTGTGAGACTTGTTACTTGTTATAATTTTGAAGCTTCATAAGATGGATATCAAGTTAGTGTTTCTTAATGACGACATTAAGAAATACAACATGGTGCAACGAGAGAAATTTCAGTGTCAATAGATACAAAGTTTATGGTTTACAAACAGATAAATCCATTTATGAGTTAATGAAATTGTCTCATTAGTGATACCACAATAGTTCATAAGATAATTGTCTCATTTGGTTTTGAGATGTTTATTATAAAAATTTATTGGATTTTACAAGTTCAGTGGGAGTAAGTTTATTTTCCTAGTTTAATGTGTCAATTTTATTTAGTCAGTAATGATATATGATTGTTGTGTGAAACCAAAAAATCTCTAACAAAAGTTTAGCGATTAAAGATCTTGGGCACATCTCTTTTGTATTAGGTATTTAGATACTTAGAGATTATTCTCAAGGTATTATCCAATTATCACAAAAGATATATATATATGAATGAATTAGAACCATTAGATTTTAAAATAAATGGTGGAGATTATGAATCAAATTTTTTTCTCTCTCCTCCATTATTTATTTTAATAATGAAGGAGAGAGAAAAACAAAAATCACATATAATCTCCACCATTTATTTTAAAATCTAATGATTCAGATTCATTCTCATGTTCTTACATAAAAATTGCATTCTCATAGGATATGAACCCTATATATATATATATATATATATATATATATATATATATATATATATATATATATATATATATATATATATATATATATATATATATATATATATATATATATAAAACTAACATGAAAAACAATAAAATAGGATATCTCTCAATTTTCAAAGGATACTATTAAGTCTCATTTATGTCCAAGATAAAAGAATCTAAAAATTTTGAAAATTAAGGGCATGTTTGATTCTCTTTTCAAAAACAGTTTTTAGTTTTTGACAATAGAAAAATTAAAAACAAATTTGATAAATAGTTTTTAAAAAAGTGGTTTTGAAAATTATTTTGGTTTTTTGGTTTTAAAAACTAAAAAACCAAAACTTGTAAAAGCTGTTTTGCTTTTGAATTTTGTTTTTAAGCTCTAAAACACCAAAATTGAAAACACGCGAAAAACTATACAATTTCATTAATGGCATGGTCGTATTTAATTTGATTTGTTAAAAATGAATTTGCAATAGAAAATATGTTTTTGCTATGTTGATATGCATACGAGAATTATTTGTACAGGAAGAATTCTACAAATGGAAAATATTGCGTTTGCTTAAGGAAATTCATTTTAATTGGTGGAAATTTTCATGCTTATAACATATACATTATATATCTGTCTACTTTTTATTTTTTAAATAAAATTTAATTTTCATATATATATATATATATATATATATATATATATATATATATATATATATATATATATATATATATATATATATATATATATTATGATTGTTTATCTTTTTTACATGAACAGTCTCTGAAATTATATTAAAAAATATTAAACTTATAGAAAATAAATAAAAAAAATTGTAAAATAATAATTTGTAAAATTTATCCCTTTAAAAAAAATTAAAACTAACAAAAACAAGTAAAATTATATGATCGAAATAAAATTAACTTGCAAAGAGTACTTTATGATAAATTAAAGTAAATCATAAAGAGTTTAATGGAGATGCATTGACAACGTAAAAAAAGTTTTACACTGTCATCCAATAGGAATATATTGTTAAGAGTATTACATCGAACAATATATGACCTGAACATGTGCTAATAAATGGGGTCAATCCTCACTCTATAAGTCGATTTTGTAGGGTTGAGTTAGGTACAACCACTTATAAGCACATGTTTAGACCATATATTGTCTGATGTGAAACTCTTAACACACCCCCTTCACATTCAGGACTGGACGACATCTAGAGCGTGGAAATAAATGGTGAATGACCTGATAGCAGAAACTTGATAGTTGGTGGTTCACTGTATCTTAAACCAAGCTCTGATACCATGTTAAAAACTGACTTGTATGGTTAGGATTGCCCAGAGTAATAAACACATGTTTTGGTCATATATTGTCTGATGTGGGTTATGTCCAATAGAACACTTACACATTGTGAAAAAATTAGAGCATGAATTTACTGCTCTTGATACCATGTCATATATCACTCTGCCATGTCATATAAAAAATTAAAAATTTCAGTTTGATTTGGCAGGATACGTAATCGTTATTGATTGACAGTATAAAATTAATATACACTGTCATTGTATCAACCTTTTCTCAATTATAAATTAATAATTTAAATTTTAAAATTTTAAATTTTAAAAATTAATTAATTTAATTAATCAAAATGATTTTATAACTTTTTTAATTAATATTTATATCAAACAATATTTAATTACTTTTTAAAAACAAATCAACCAAACAAAGTTTTTCTTTTATTATCTCAAAAATAGTTTTACAAAATACAGCTACCAAATGGATTTTTATTTTGTTTTCATCCTATAAAAAATTTTAAAACTAATTTATAAAACAGTTTTTAAAAAGAAAAAATTGAAATTGAATCAAACAAGCCCTAAGTTTTTTTTATACTTTTTCGGTTTTGGGGAATCTTATGTATTATCTTATGTATATGCATCCGGAATAAGCGTATATATAATGAGATCATTTTGCAGATACGAAAAATTTAAAATTTGAATTGTTGAAATAAGACAACCATAAGGATTATTATAGAGAACAAAATAATTTGTGCTCACATATTAGAGATCGAATAATTTGGAGATCATTAGGATGTTCAACTCTGATCCTTTTAGATGTCTATATATAATGTGCATCCTAACTCAAAAAATGAATTATAAGTATTTATGTCACTTGGTTGTATATAGTAAAAGGTTTTGAAATACAACTTGAGCTATATTGTGACATAAGTCATTCGGATAATGTTTCAACAATTGCTTTATAATGTTCATTGACTTATAAGTTGTTGTTGTTGTTGAAAGATAGAACACATAGATAGAATTTTTATGCTAGCTGACTTACTAATCAAAGACTTGACATATAAGGTATTTTATAGGATTGTTGTCACTACGGATGTTCTAGATTAGTGGGAGTCACTCATTTTTATATTTTATAATATTGTTTTGATATCGATATAAACTTTATGTTAATATTATCTGCTGAAATAAAGTTTATGAGGTTATTATTGTTATCACCATTTATGTCATCAAGTACATTTATGTGGTGGTCGACGAGATAAATGTATCGATATCAAAACAATATTATAAAATATAAAAATGAAATTTTCATGCCGCTCATCCATATCAATCTATGTCATCAAGTACATTTATGTGGTGGTCGCCGGGATTCCGTCACGTTATATGTCAATGAGAACAGCCGCAATGGTCTCATTATTGATGTATGAGGTGGATCAGATTGTAAAGTTGAAATCTAAAGATAAATAGCATGCCTAAAGAATTGTGATATAACTATTAAAAAATATTGCCCAAGTGGGAGATTGGTGGAATATTTCATAATTTAAATGTTATTTAATTATTATATTCCAATAATTATTTTGTGGGCATATGTATTTTAATTATATTAGTTATTTATCAAAATTAAGAGCCTTAATTGATTAAGTAGTCAAATAAGTTTAAAATGCTAATTAGATTTATATTTATAATTTATTAATGAATTAATTGGATATATGAGTGGATGTCATGATGACCCATTTCGGAATAATGGGAACTCTAATTAGCCATCACCCTATATATAAGTTATGGCCCCTAATATACCCGTACACAAGCAATTTATCTCTTCTTCTCATCTGAAAAGAATTCACGACATTAGAAATACCGGTTAAAGAAAAATCACTTAAGCCATGTTATTTGTCTCTTAACCTTAAGGATTACCGCCAACAGAAACTCTCTTAATGGATATAGGTATTCATATAATCAACTTATATATCCTTTAATTTATACATGCTTGTATAATTATGGATTCCGCACTAAATTATATATTATAATTTCTTAAGCATATATGTTTTGATTAATCGTTATTAATCTAATATCAATTATATATATATATATATATATATATATATATATATATATATATATGGAAATGCTAACATATATCCAAAATTGGTGGGTCCCACACAAAAATACACAACATATATTTTCTTTCTATTTTTTTTCTTCATCCTTTTAATGTGGGTCTCACCCAAAATTAGTGGGCCCCACACAAAAATACACTAAGGTGTATGTTGCTAATGCACACCTACATGAGTGTGCATTAGCATAACCCATATGAATTTTATGTCTCAAATAAAGATAATTGTTAGTTAAAATAAAATAGGTATTTGTTGATAGTGATCTCTCAGAAAAAAATAAATTTTAACATTTAAAAATAAGAATGTTGACTCTCCAATAAAAAAATTGTAAATTAAAATAAAATCGATATTTTGTTGATAGTGAATCGTGATTATATGAAATTTAGTAATATATTAAATTACCAAAAAAAGTAAAATATTTTTTTACACATTTGATGCATATTAAAAATTACTTATAATATATTAATATGCATAATTATAATATATGATTATTATACTAAATGTTTATCGATGTATAAATGTATATAATGTTAACGCAAATTTGATTCAATCAATTAGATTTAGTTATTATTACTAAAAAATAATAATTAATCTACTTATTTATTTGAACTAAAAATACTATTTTAATCTATTTTTAATATTGTGGCATATTCAATATATTAACATTTACTTGAAATTAATGTTACAACTTGAATATAGGTGTAATGTTAAGAAAGAAATAACAATTTTATTTTGGATCAACTATTAATTTTTGGATATAGATGTTACTGGAACTTTAGTCTTAAGAAAAACACGAAGGAGGACAATGAAGGTTGGGCGAAGGTGTGGCGGAGGGAGACACGGGGAGGTAGGGACAAATTCTTAGTGTGGACTGCGAAAAGAGGAAAAGACTCTGGTGATGATGACCCCTTGGTGTCATTCTTATTCTCAGAATTTTCGGAAGACTTTGATGCAAAAGACTCTAGGAGGCTGCGTGATAGGTCGGGATGGACAAAGTTTGACTACAGAAGAAGGCCTATGCAGGAGTCTAAACCAACCTTCGCGCATTTGTAGTTCAAAGTTGACAAGGAAGAGATGGTTAGGTTTGAGAAGGCATTCGTGGGGGTGGTGGTAAAACCGAGGTCTACCTATAATATTCAGAATGCTTTGTAGGAGACTGGTTATTTTTCGCATACTAGCAACTCCTCATGGTGCAAACTTGTGATTATTAAAGGAAACTGATGAAGGAGATATTTGTGCTTTAATAGATGAAGATAAGGCATGTATTACACAATGGTTTACAAATATCCACCCCCGGTCTCCTGCGTACATAGATAATGAGAGGTTAACGTGGCTTAGGTGTTATGGTCTTCTGTGTCATGCATCGGGTACACAGTTCTTTAAATTTTTATCGAGCCTTGTGGAGAATTTGTTTGCTGTGATCCTGAAACGGAAACTCATTCATAAATGGATGTTGCTAGATTCCTAGTCAAAACAAAGTATTCAATGAATCTCAATGAAACTTTTAACATTGAGATTAATGAGAATATCTTCAACGTTAAGCTTGTGGAAGACATGCATGGTCCAAAATAGATTGTCGTATCGAAGAAGGAGAAGATGAGTTCAGGTTCGGAGGGTTGGGTTTCTGATGAGGGTGGTGGTGCATAGGACTCAAATGACAAAGAGGAGGAATGAGAGTTCAAAAGGAGTGTGTCAGAGAGTAGGCAGAGGTCAAATCTTTCGGTATATTTGCCTGGCGATATGGGAAATGCAAAAGGTGTGGAGAAGTCCAAAAAGGTGGTAGAGGAGACGGTTAATAGGGAGTTGGAGGCATTGGTACTAGATAGTTGTGACGTGGCAGGTAAAAAGGGGAGTTTTGAAGGGTTGGTTGTGGACAACTTATTAAATGCGGAATGGGAGGTTTCAAATTCATTTAATGCAATGAATCACGAGCTAGTTCACGTGGAACAGGTGTCTAACTTGCCAAATGTGCTAGCTGGGAGAAAAGATTTAATTCAAAATGGAGATGGTGTGCCTCTGGGCCGAGTCTTAGGTCCAGTGATGGGTGTGGACCTTGACCTAATAATTCATGGAGTGGTATCTTCAATGGAATGAATATGTAATACCCCGTAAATTATTACACTCTAGGAATAATATTATTCTGATTAACTGGATTCCGGTCTACTCTGAGAATTTATTGTACCAAATAATTAGAGTAAACTGATGGGCTCAGAGCAGATCAAATTAATATTATCTGACTCTGAGGTTTTAACTTTTGGTGTTATAAAGACTTTTTGTACTTTTAGTAGTATTAATTCCTATTAATGCTTACTCTATATATTTTCTTTTCCTCCCTTTGCCAAACAAAAGAAAAGAAAAGATAGTAAGAGAAGGAAGAAAGAAGGAAAAGGAAAGAAAAAGGGAAGAAAGGAAAAGAGAAGAAATCCAAGGATTTCAAGAGCTAAGATCATCATCAATCCTTCATCAAATCATCTTCCAATCTTCATCATCATCATCTATTCAAGGTGGGTTATAGATAGAAACCTTTGGTTTAGATTTTCTTGAGGTTTAGAATCTAGGTTAGAATGGTGAGAAAATGAGAAATCTTGGATTTAACGGTTGAAATGCGATATAATCTGTGTAGTATAATCACTAGCCATGTAGGATCATCTGTTATTATATGTTTGCATGTTGGTGAAGTTTTGGAATGTGAAATTGGTCACAATGCTCTGTTTTCACGCTGCAGAATTTCTGTATTTTCTCAGATTCGCACTGCGAATCCCCCAGCGAGGGGGAAATCGAACACTCGCTGGCCATTCACATGGCGAAGGTGAGGGCGAATGTTCGCCAGAGGTTCGTACTACGAACTTTACCTTGTTTTGGTTCTGACTTGGTTCGCCAGACGTTCGCACTGCGAATGGGGCAGCGAACCAGTGTTGTTTAGGCATTCGTTGGGAGCTTCGCATTGCGAATGAGAAAGCGAGCATTCGCTGGCTTCTTCGCATTGCGAACATAGCAGATCCTCCAACTTGTTTCTTTCATAACTTTGGACTCGTTTATCCGATGTGCGTATTCTTGGTATCGTTGTAACGCTATGAACATCCTCTAGCTAATGGAAGTGAGAAATATCTGCTTATTGCCCGATTAAATAAATCGGAGGGAACCGTGAATTGGTGTAATTTGTGGTATGTTGAATTATGTGATTGATGACTATATGCCTATGCTCTTATTATGAAACATGTTTGAATATGTATGCATGTTAAAACACAAAATAGGTAGAGTGAGGAATATTACCATAAACAATGTCGAAAAAATGTAGAATGAATAAACACTAGTATGGAACATGTATGTTAACCGTTTGGTTGTGATAAGGCGTAATGGCTTTGTGATTGTCGAATACAATCACGCTTGTGTGTGATCACGTAATCGTAACTGATTATCTTGCGAGTGCGTTTCATGGGTCTCGAGCTCCTCTAAAACATGTGCACAACTACTTGACAGGTTTGATTCCCGCGTGCAGTACGAATGGCGCTCTGGGAGAGTATGCTTGTGACGGTAAATGGCCCGTGTGAAGTGACATTTCATAACAGTATAAGGCCCGTAGAACCCGAATCCATTCGTATGTCAAGTAGGTTACCATGATCCATGACTCAGATCGACTTCTAGACGTAGAAGTGGACGGGAACAGGGGATTCCTTGGTGTGGTTACCGATTAGTGATATTGTGTTGATGAACTCATGACATGTTTCCATATAGTGTGTGTGTGTACTCAAAGTCACTTCCCTACCCTTTTGACTTGAGTTAGGCTTGTTAGAACCTTGTAAAGCCGAGAGGACATATAAGATAGATAACTCACTGCGATTTGATGTATCTCACCCCACGTTGTTGTTTACGTCACAGGTACTGCAGGTTCGGCGAAGGGTAAGGACAAAGTGGTTTGACTTTTCCTTACGGATCGTATCTTTTGTGTGGCAAGGCTTCAGTTGTGGAGATTTTGAGATCATTAGTTGATCTAGTTCTTAGTTTTATCTTTTTGGGACATCTTATATATGTTATGCCGTAGACTTTAGAACTTTGTAATTAGGGCATTTAATGTATATAATGTGTTAACTAGGAACTTATGGTATTTCAGTACCAAATACTTGGATCCATGTATAATATATATGCTTTGATGTATGTTGTTATATATGGGTGTTACAGTTGGTATCAGAGCAGGTCGTATCCTCGACCTAGCCATGAAATAGTATAAGTATTTTTCCTTCCGTTTCATATGTGTTGTGTCGCCATTGGTCTTAAGTGTTATATGTATGGTATTGAGCCTGATCAACTTAATCCTATCTATATGACGTTTAGGAACATGGTTTACGGACGCAGAAGCAATCATGGTAGACCCACAAATCCTCCAGCTGGGACGAATCCGTCAGGCGGCGATGGGAATGCTCCTTTTTATCAGTTTGTGCAACAGATGCAGCAGCAGCAGAACCAATTCATGCAACAGATGGTGAAACGGATGAATGGAGGTCTCCATCCTCAGGTGGCTGTTCCAGATGTTGTAGGTGGAAGTTTTTGGGATTTCATCCGCATGAATCCCCCAGAATTTCATGGCGGATTGGATCCTGTGAAAGCTCATGACTGGATTGCTGGCATGGAGAGAATCTTTCTGATAATTTACTGTAGTGAGGAGAACAAGGTAGTGTTTGCTTCTCACTCACTGAGAGGTCCTGCTAGGAGATGGTGGGATATTGCTTCAACTTTTATGACTATTCAAGGTGTACCTAAAGTGTGGGAGCAGTTCAGGGCTATTTTTATGGAAAAGTACATTCCTAGTCCTTGGAGCACCCGAAGAGAGTTTGAAGTCCAACCGTTGAGGCAGTATTGTGTGGCAGAGAATAGTTTGAGGAGTGTTCAAATAGAAGAGGATTCACGTAGGTCTAATCAGAATGATTGTGGTAGGTCAAGCCAACAGTCTAAGCCTAGGCAACAAGCTTTCAAAAGGAAACAAGTTTAGAGTTCTAGGACTAGTGCACCTCCTGTGTGTCGTACTTGTGGTAAGATGCATTCAGGTAGATGTCGCTATGAAGGAGTGAAGTGTTATCAATGTCAGAAGGTGGGCCATATGGCGAGAGACTGTCCTTAGAGGAGGAAGCAGACGCAAGGGAAGGAAGCAAATGGCGATAACTCTTTGATTACTGGTACGTGTTTCGTTAATGGACATCCTTGTTTTGTATTATTTGATTGTGGAGCAACACACTCTTTGGTGTCGATGCAATGTATGAAGCGATTGGGGTTGCAAGCTATTCCATTGTCTCCACCCATGGTGGTTACTACTGCCATGGATGAGATTGTTGAAACGCCGTTAGTGTGTGAAAATTGTGTTCTATCGGTGAATGAAAGAGTTTTCCAGATTGATCTTATTTGCTTGCCGCTTAAGAAAGTGGATGTTGTTCTGGGAATGGATTGGCTTTCTGCTAATTCAGTTTTTATCGGTTGTGAGGAGAAGTTAATTATTATTCTGTCCAAGGAGGCTACTCCGAAGGATGTGTTGACTACTATTTTGGAAGGTACGGTGGGAATGATTAACTTCTTGTTTGGAAATGAAAAATCTGTTCTTTTGGTTCTCACCAAGGAGGAGAACGACAATCTTCAGGTTCTGAATATTCCAGTAGTCTGCGAGTTTTCGGAAGTTTTCCCGAGAATATCACTTCTCTTCCTCCGGAGAGGGAAGTGGAATTCTCTATTGACCTGATACCGGGAACGACTCCAATATCCGTTTCTCCGTATCGGATGGCACCACTTGAGTTAAGAGAATTAAAGGACCAATTGGAAAAATTGATGTGTAAGCATTTTGTTAGACCAAGTGGTTCGCCTTGGGGAGCTCCAGTGTTATTGGTAAAGAAGAAGGATGGTGGAATGCGGTTGTGTATTGATTACCGTCAATTGAATAAGGTCACCATCAAGAACAAATACCCATTGCCAAGGATAGACGATCTATTAGATCAATTGAAAGGAGCCTGTGTGTTCTCGAAGATTGATTTATGATCGGGTTATCATCAGATTCGGGTGAAGAGTTCAGATGTACCGAAAACTGCGTTTAGGACCCGTTATGGTCATTATGAATTTTTGGTGATGCCTTTCGGTGTGACGAATGCTCCGGCAGTTTTCATGGATTATATGAACAGGATATTTCAACCTTACTTGGACCAATTTGTGGTGATCTTTATTGATGACATTCTTATCTATTCTCGTGACCCTCAAGAGCACGGAGAACACTTAAGAATCGTTTTATCCATCTTGCAAGAGAGACAACTTTTTGCCAAGCTAAGCAAGTGTGAGTTTTGGATGTCGGAGGTTAATTTTCTTGGTCATGTCATATCTCAGGGAGGTGTAGCGGTTGATCCATCAAAAGTTAAAGCAATGATTAATTGGGAGAGGCCGAAGAATGCTTTTGAAGTAAGAAGTTTCTTGGGATTCGGCTTGTGAAAGAAGTTTTATGAGTTTGAAGAAGAGATTGACGACCGCTCCTGTTTTGATTATTCCTGATCCTAGCAAGTCGTATGAGGTATATTGTGATGCATTGAAGATGGGATTAGGAGGTGTGTTAATGCAAGAGGGACATGTAGTAGCTTATGCTTCTCGACAGTTGAAAGTCCATGAAGAGAATTATCCGACGCATGATTTAGAATTGGCGGCAATTGTATTTACTTTGGAAGTGTGGCGTCATTATTTGTATGGTGTACATTTTGAGATGTTCAGTGACCACAAGAGTCTAAAGTACCTTTTCGATCAGAAGGAGTTGAACATGCGTCAAAGGAGGTGGATGGAGTATTTGAAGGATTATGATTTGGAACTAAAATACCATCCGGGTAAAGCAAATAAAGTGGCGGATGCACTGAGTAGGAAAGTGTTGCATAGTGCCGAATTGATGATGTTAGAGTATGCCTTAATGGAAAAGTTTAGAGATCTAAATCTTCAATTTAATTGGACTCCTAATTGTGTGGTTATGGGGAATTTGAATGTCACCTCTACTCTTAGAGAGGAAATCCGACAAGGACAAAGATTGGATGAGAAGTTACGAGAATTGTTGACACAACCGGGTTTTGTGCGAACTACCAACGAAATCATTTTATTTAATCAAAAGATTTGTGTTTCGGATGATGCGATGTTGAAAAGAAGGATTTTGGAAGAAGCGCATATGAGTACTTTTACTATTTATCCTGGTTCTTCGAAGATGTATCAAGATTTAAAGAGAGACTATTGGTGGTCCGGGATGAAAAAGGATGTTGCGGTATATGTATCGGAATGTGCGGTATGCCACCAAGTGAAGGTTGAACACCAAAGGCCAGATGGCTTGTTGCAACCTTTAGAAATTCCAGTGTGGAAATGGGATAGTGTTTCGATGGACTTCGCAGTGGGATTACCCCGTGTGCAAGGTGGTTATGATTCGATTTGGGTAATTGTAGATCGGTTGACGAAGTCTGCTCATTTCTTGGCCGTAAAGACTACTTATAAGGCAAGCCATCTCGCAAAGTTGTTCATTTCGGAAATTGTGAGATTACATGGTGTTCCTTCAAGTATTGTTTCGGATAAAGATCCAAATTTTACTTCTAAATTTTGGAGATCTTTTCAACAAGCTATGGGAACGAAGTTGTGTTTGAGCACGTCGAATCATCCGCAAATGGATGGTCAGACGGAACGAACAATACAAACCATGGAAGATATGTTAAGAGCTTGTGTATTGGGAAGTGGAGGAAATTGGATAGAATTATTTCCATTTATTGAGTTCTCTTATAACAACAATTATCATGCAAGTATTGGTATGGCTCCTTATGAGGCACTATATGGGAGGAAGTGTAGAACGCCATTGTGTTGGGTGGAGGTTGGCGAAGATAGGATTTTGGGACCCGAGGTTATTCGCGAGACTACGGAAAAGATTAGAATGATTCGTGAAAAAGTTACACAACCCAAGATCGTCAGAAAAGCTATGCGGACAACCGTAGGAGACCTTTGGAATTTGATGAGGGTAATCATGTATTTTTGAAGGTTACTCCAAGATTGAGGTTGAAAGGACCATTTAAATCATGGAAGTTAAGTCCGAGATACGTGGGACCGTATCAGATCTTAGAAAGAATTGGTGAAGTAGCTTACAGATTAGCCTTACCGCCTTCTCTGTCAGAGATGCACGACATTTTTCATGTATCTCAGCTTCGGAAGTTTGTTCCTGATCCTCTTCAGCCAATTTTACCGGATACTATTGAGATAGAAGCAGATTTAACGTTTGAGCCTCAACCGAGTCGTATCACAGGAAGAGAAACTAAGGTGTTAAGGAATAAAGAGATTCCTCTTGTTAAGGTACAGTGGGATGAGACGCATCCGGGTGATGCAACTTGGGAATTGGAATCCGAGATGCGAGAAGTTTATCCTCATCTTTTCGGGTAATTGTTTTAAATTCGTGGGCGAATTTCTATTTAAGGGGGGAGGATGTAATACCCCGTAAATTATTACACTCTAGGAATAATATTATTCTGATTAACTGGATTCCGGTCTACTCTGAGAATTTATTGTACCAAATAATTAGAGTAAACTGATGGGCTCAGAGCAGATCAAATTAATATTATCTGACTCTGAGGTTTTAACTTTTGGTGTTATAAAGACTTTTTGGACTTTTAGTAGTATTAATTCCTATTAATGCTTACTCTATATATTTTCTTTTCCTCCCTTTGCCAAACAAAAGAAAAGAAAAGATAGTAAGAGAAGGAAGAAAGAAGGAAAAGGAAAGAAAAAGGGAAGAAAGGAAAAGAGAAGAAATCCAAGGATTTCAAGAGCTAAGATCATCATCAATCCTTCATCAAATCATCTTCCAATCTTCATCATCATCATCTATTCAAGGTGGGTTATTGATAGAAACCTTTGGTTTAGATTTTCTTGAGGTTTAGAATCTAGGTTAGAATGGTGAGGAAATGAGAAATCTTGGATTTAACGGTTGAAATGCGGTATAATCTGTGTAGTATAATCATTAGCCATATAGGATCATCTGTTATTATATGTTTGCATGTTGGTGAAGTTTTGGAATGTGAAATTGGTCACAATGCTCTATTTTCACACTGCAGAATTTCTGCATTTTCCCAGATTCGCACTGCGAATCCCCCAGCGAGGGGGAAATCGAACACTCGCTGGCCATTCGCACGGCGAAGGTGAGGGCGAATGTTCGCCAGAGGTTCGCATTGCGAACTTTACCTTGTTTTGGTTCTGACTTGGTTTGCCAGACGTTCGCACTGCGAATGGGGCAGCGAACCAGTGTTGTTTAGGCATTCGCTGGGAGCTTCGCACTGCGAATGAGAAAGCGAGCATTCGCTGGCTTCTTCGCATTGCGAACATAGCAGATCCTCCAACTTGTTTCTTTCATAACTTTGGACTCGTTTATCCGATGTGCGTATTCTTGGTATCGTTGTAAAGCTATGAACATCCTCTAGCTAATGGAAGTGAGAAATATATGTTTATTGGCCGATTAAATAAATCGGAGGGAACCGTGAATTGGTGTAATTTGTGGTATGTTGAATTATGTGATTGATGACTATATGCCTATGCTCTTATTATGAAACATGTTTGAATATGTATGCATGTTAAAACACAAAATAGGTAGAGTGAGGAATATTACCATAAACAATGTCGGAAAAATGTAGAATGAATAAACACTAGTATGGAACATGTGTGTTAACTGTTTGGTTATGATAAGGCGTAATGGCCTTGTGATTGTCGAATACAATCACGTTTGTGTGTGATCACGTAATCGTAACTGGTTATCTTGCGAGTGCGTTTCATGGGTCTCGAGCTCCTCTGAAACATGTGCACTACTACTTGGCAGGTTTGATTCCCGCGTGCAATACGAATGGCGCTCTGGGAGCGTATGCTTGTGACGGTAAATGGCCCGTGTGAAGTGACGGTTCATAACGGTATAAGGCCCGTAGAACCCGAATCCATTCGTATGTCAAGTAGGTTACCAGGATCCATGACTCGGATCGACTTCTAGACGTAGAAGCGGACGGGAACAGGGGATTCCTTGGTGTGGTTACCGATTAGTGATATTGTGAGTTGATGAACTAATGACATGTTTCCATATAGTGTGTGTGTGTACTCAAAGTCACTTCCCTTCCCTTTTGACTTGAGTTAGGCTTGTTAGAACCTTGTAAAGCCGAGAGGACATATAAGATAGATAACTCACTGAGATTTGATGTATCTCACCCCACGTTGTTGTTTACATCACAGGTACTGCAGGTTCGGCGAAGGGTAAGGACAAAGTGGTTTGACTTTTCCTTACGGATCGTATCTTTTGTGTGGCAAGGCTTCCGTTGTGGAGATTTTGAGATCATTAGTTGATCTAGTTCTTAGTTTTATCTTTTTGGGACATCTTGTATATGTTATGCCGTAGACTTTAGAACTTTGTAATTAGGGCATTTAATGTATATAATGTGTTAACTAGGAACTTATGGTATTTCAGTACCAAATACTTGGATCCATGTATAATATATATGCTTTGATGTATGTTGTTATATATGGGTGTTACAGTATGCTGGTGAGGATGGCATTCATGGAGTCATTAACCAAATTAGGGATTGTGTTAGTCAAATCAAAGTCTTGAATAAGATCTACAAAACCAAAAATGTTAGAATAATAATTAACTGTATGTGGAGCCATCTCTAAAGGGCCAGTGATTAGATTATCCCCATCCCACAAGCTTGTGATTATGTTTCTAGAGCCTTTGATTTTGGTCACTCTATGAAAGTAGAAGGCGTTTATGTCACCATGTATGTGCCATCTTGTTCTAGATTTTTTCATTCTAAAAAGAGTTCTTCTTTTTCCAAAGCTTGATCCAAGTCATGTTATGCCTTAATTTCCTGCTCCTTCACACTGTCATTCATACCAATCAAATTAATTTCTTCTTGAACTTTGGTGAGATGAAGGGTTGAGGTCTGGACCAGTTGAAGAATGTCTCCAAAAGCCTCCACGTTTCAAGTTTTCAGTTGCTTTTTGAGGTTTTGAAGCATTTAAAATAAAATGTACATGGAGCATCCTACAATGGGCTAGGATCAACTATTTATAATTAGGGTTCTACATTGATCATGAAGAGTCCACATGCTAAGAAATCTAAAGCTAGACTTGAACTTGATTGCATTGAATGTAACTTCCACTGAAAATAGGTTTTTAAAGCTTTTATACTTTTACTTATACTTAGAGTGTTGTTTTCAAGTAATAATAGAGATTTGACTTTACTTTCTTGTATAATTTCTATAAGTTACATGATCCCCTTCCTACAAAGAGATTACTTCGAGCTTAAAATTTTATGGACTCTTGTAACAATGACAATAATATTAAATTATATATATAATATTATAGACAATGTGGTAACTAGAAACACATCACTAACTAGTGTAATACCCGTGCCTTCGCACGGGTACTGGTCAGTGACGCGCATTTGTTTACATTTAAAATTTGAAAGTAGAAATAAAATATGATTAATAAAAATTAATAAATAAAAAAATATATAATTTATATTAAAAAAAGATAGACATATCAGTACCCGTGTGTTCGCCTAGGTACTGGTGTGGTACGCACACTTTTGTTAGTAAAATGTAATAAAAATGTAAATAAGAAAAACAACATTGTTTTTACCAAAATAATTTATTATTAAAAAAGACATATTTTTAAAATAAAAACAAAATTTTTTTGCATCAATTTTATTAAATGCTTGGGATTGGACTCCTTTGAACATGATGATGACACTCCACTACACACCTACCTGCATAAAAAAATTATAAGCCTTACATATAAATTAGTTTCCATTCCCCACTCCCTATACTATTTTTAATAGTTGTCTATATATAATATATAATATATAACCACCCTTTTTACCTGTTGTGACATGACAACACATAATAGTCGCATCATAGTTCAACTTTTCTTTTGCATTAGCTTAATATTATAATATTTTTTCTTGAGATTTCATTGTCCTAATCTCTGTCCAACTTGGCAATACATATCTTATATCATATTTCAGTTCCCAATGTATATTATAGATAAAACTATCATACTAACTTTATAAAATGACATAAAAATATATTTAACAGATTTTTTAACTAATATAATAAAAATAAAATTATGAAAAAAATACAAAGTAAGAGGTCGAAATTATAAGTTATTTGAATGATCTAATCAAAAAATTATAAGTACGTAAAAATAAACTATAATTTTTTAAAAATATAATATTATTAATATGTTTTTTTTAAAGATAAATTTATTAATTATTAATTATAAGGTATAAAATTAAAATATAACATTGTCAAATTAGTAATAGTATAATGATAATTATGAATTATTCATTAAAAGGATTTAATGGTTAAATTTTTGTAAGAATTAATTTTCATAAGAAATTGTTAAGAATATAATTTAAAAAATGAAATAAAAGGGTCTGCTAATTTAATTTCCGGATACACTTCAAAAATATATATATTTTTTTATAAATGGAATAAAAAATAGTAGTATTTTAAGAATTATAGTTCGTATATAAAAAATTCGAATAACATTGTGGTGGAAAATATAGTCTTATGATGCTTCCATCTCACTCATTTGTACTGTTGTCATAATGGTAACAGCTGCATCGCATAGGAATTGGCATCAGTTGATAATAAAGCAGTACAAAATAATACTTCTATCTTTTACTGTTGGCAGAATGGTAAATGATATTGTGACAGAATGGTCCACAATATCTTTGACGTGAAAAACACATAAAGTACTCTGATGTTGATATGATGTTATCAGTCTTGAAACCATGCAACCACCCATCCATAGAAGTAAGCGACCTCTTTTCAATAAATATCTCTACATCCAAATTAATCTCTAATTTTATGACTTGAAGGCATCAAACTTCTTCTAACTTTCTCTCTAGATACAAAATTTCATCTGTAGTCTTTTTTAGATCTGATGTAGAAAATTGAAGAAAAACAAAATGGAAGAAAAACATACAGAATGTTGGATAAAAAAATAAATTGTAATAATGATCATAAGTGAATGAACTTATTTATTTAAAAACTTATACATGAAGTAATGGATAAATTGAAACTACTATAAATAAAAATGGTACAATATAATTTTTATTTATTTATCATAAATTTAAATTATAATATCATTAAGTATGTTTTCATATGTTATAGTATTTTTAATTATAATTTTAAAATAGAAAAATAAAATACATCATAATATTATATCATAATTTTACCTTATCTTTACTGTGCACGTCATATCATAGCAGACCTAGGCTGAAAAGAGAAAAGAAAGAGTAAAGAAAAAGAAACATCAGTGTGTGGTGATAGAGGAGAAAAATATAATTTAGAATCTATATTATTAGTTATTAGTATTGTTATAGGGGTATGGTTGTATTTAGGCTTTTGTTGCTTATTTGAGTTTTAGGTCTTTTTATCTCACCATCCACTATTGGTACTATATATGTACTCTCATTAAGAGATGAATGATTATTCATCAAATGAATGAAAGTTTTCTCTATTTTTTTTTCCAGAGATAAAGCTATGTTCCCATTATCACTATTATATCTCAATCCCATTATCTACAATGGTCTCTATAAAAATAATAATAACAAATTCAAAGCATAGAAAATGACAACCACAATAGTCAATAAAAATAATAAAGGGTTAGGTGTGAGCTGTTACGTAGATTACCCCCTACAATAATAAATACTATAAAACAACTATTTCAAATTATAAATTGTTTTATATTATTAATCATAATGACATTTCAATTTTCATCACACAAAAAATAAAAAAATTAAACTAAAATACATCAAATGATTAAGTTAAAAAATAAACATACAATTCAGAAAGTATAGTTAAAAAAAATCACCTCAAACCCACGTCCTTCTATTGCTTGCTATTAAGAATCCTCAATGGATTCTATATTAAAAACAGAAGAAAAATTAAGTGTATTAACTCCAAAAAATAAAAATAAAACGAATAAAAAACTCTAACCTTGTAGATCTGAAACATGCATGGCGGAATCGACCTCTAAACTTGTAGAATTGAAACATGTACTGCAGATTGAAACTCCAACCGTATAGATCTGAAAAATGCATGGCAAATTCAAACTCTAATCTTATAGATCTGAAACATGTGCGGCGTATTCGAACTCTAACATTTGCATCCTTCAAAGATAAAAAATGACAACATCAAGAATGACAAATGAGGAATACATCGAAGATCCCAAAAATATACTTGTTTCCGTGTTCTTATCGATAGATCTACAACCTGAAAAAAAATAGAACTGAAAAAGATGTTAAACATGAAAAAGAGAAATAAAAAATTTCAAAATAAAAAACAATAGAATCAATAACTATGTTGTGAGAAATGAAAAGGAAGTCGGAGGAGAAAGAGAGATGAGAGAATCTAGAGGAGAAGTCAAGGGAGAAAGAGAATGAGAGAGGTCGGAGGAGGAAGATAGATGAGAAATGGAAGATTAAAAACAAATGAGAGATGAGAGAGATGAGAGAAAGATGGAAGATGAAGAACAAAATAGAAATAGAAAGTTAGAAAGAGAATGTTATGTTAGTGATGTGAAAGATTAAAGTTTGATTTGAAAAAAGTAGAAAGAGAAAATTTTTCCAAAACATAAAATTTGAATAAAAGATTACAACCAAAAGTTGTATGCTTGGCACTTGAAATGGAATAGAGGCTTGTGAAGCTAGCCACTTGTCACATGGAGAAGGCAGAAGGACAATTATGGGATTTCCAGAACATATAATCATCTTATATGATAGATATCTAGATAAAGTGAATGTCATATGATCTAACATAACTTTTAAGTGATAATGATCATACATACAACTACTATATATATATTGGAAGAAATAGGTAAAAGATGTTATATTTTTATTCCTCATCCAAAGACTGGTTTATATAATGAGAATATAATTAATATACTTAATTCTCTCCTTAATGTATAATAAAATAAAATAAATAAAAATAAACGAAAATAATTAAATAGGGAATGAATTAGTTTCCAACACCCCCCTTCCCCTCAAGTTGGTGCATAGATATCTATCATGCCCAACTTGTCTATCAAATGCTCAAAGATAGGTCTTGCCAAACTTTTCCTCAGGGTATCCATAGTTTGCTGACTAGAAGCCACGAAAGGTAGACATATGATTCCAGCATCTAACTTCTCCTTTATGAAGTGTCGATCAATCTGAATATGCTTAGTTCTGTCATGTTGAACTGGATTGTGAGTTATGCTAATAGCAATTTTACTGTCAGAGCACAATTTTAATAGAAGCTCAATTTGCATCTTAAGTTCTTCTAAGACTCTAAGGATCCATAATCGTTCACAAATACCTTAAGACATAGTTCTAAACTCGACTTCTGCACTACTATTTGCTACCACTCTTTGTTTCTTGCTTCTCCATGTTACAAGATTACCCCAAACATAGGTACAATATCCAGAGGTTGATCTTTTATCTGTGACTGAACCTGCCTAATCAGCATCGGTGAAGATAGACACATTCCTTTCACTAGTCTTCTTAAAAAATAATCCTTTTCCAGGATTTCCCTTAAGATATCTCAGTATCCTATAGACTGCCTTAAGATGTTCCTCGAATGGAGAATGCATAAACTGACTCACTACACTGACTAAGAAAGCAATATCAGGTCAAGTGTGTGACAAATAAATCAGTTTCCAAACCAATCTCTGATATCTTCCAGTATCAACAGGAACATTACCTTCTCCCCAAAGTTTAGCATTAGGATCCATAGGAGTATCTGTAGGACGACATCCACTCATTCTTATTTCTTTCAATAAGTCTAGAATGTATTTCTGCTGTGAAACCGCAATATTATTCTTTGACCGAGCAACCTCCATGCCTAGAAAGTATCTCATGAATCCCAAGTCCTTAATTTCAAAGTCTACTTCAAATTTCTCTTTTACCCTTGTCATTTCCACTGTATCGTCTCCAGTAAGGACAATATCATCAACATAAACAATCAGGACAACAACTTTCCCATCGTTGGAGGATTTTATGAACAGGGTGTGTGTAATACCCCAAAATTTTCCCTCTCATTTCTTCATATCATTTAGCATGAGCTTTCATTTTATTGCATTGCATTCAAGCATAGAAAAATAAAACATAGAGCATTGCATTGCATCTTGCATAAGGGTATGGGATCAGTGATCCTCAAAGGTGTTGATCATCTAAAGCAAGGGAACAAGAGCCAAGGGTCTTCAAACAAGCCTAAAGGGTCTCTTATGTCATATATCATCTCAATTGATCCCTCAAGGCATTGGAAGAGGAGAATTCATCAAGAAGAGTGAGCAGTGCATAATCTCCTACACAAGGCAGTCAAAAATTGGGATTTGATCCCTAAATGGGCAAGCTCTTTGAGTTTGTATCATCTCCAAATGTCATATCTCATCTTTGTTAGAGAGGATACACATCATATTCAGAGGAATTTGGATTTGGAGGATGTGCTATTTCCTCCTAACCAGAAGGTGCCAAAATTAGGGTTTGACCTAAAATTAGTTTATCTCTGATTTTTTGGGCAAGACTTGATCTCATGGTATTCCTTATGTTCCTAAGTGTATATGGATGGAAAATTGCTCATCAATTGGTTTCAGAATGGTTTCAATTGATCAGTTGCTTGATAATCAAGAAATTGGGGAAAAAGTCAACTGTGCAGTGAAAAAGTAAACTCTTGACTTTCTAAGGTCAAATTCATGAAATTCATGTTATATAGGTTCATTGGACAAAATTTGATCAAGAAATGATGGAGGAGATATGAAAAATCAAGAAATCACAAAACTGCTAAAAATAGAAACCTTAGGGTTTCCAAAAATGGCAACTTTGGACCATTTTGTACCCTACTTTGAGGCTCTCTTTCTTCAAGATAAAGGATCCAAACCTCAGGCCCAAGTTGAGCCAATTAAAGTTCATGTTCTAAGCTTCAAATCCATATAAAGAACATCTCCATTGGATCAATATTGAGGGAGATATGATTGATCAAAGTTTGGTAAAACTAGGTCCAAAACCAAGTCATGGCCAAGTATGACCAGGCTCACGCGCCATAATTTTGACAAACACTTGGTGTGCCAAATTTCAAGCTGAATTTCTCCAATATAAAATCTCCAAATGAAAAACTTTTCAACATCAAAGTTGTTCCTTGCCATGCCCTCTTCAATGTTGATGTTGGACAAATTTTCATTTGAGCAAATTATGAGATGGTTATGATGATTCCAAGTTAGTGTGATCACACTGAAATTTCATGCACCACATTGCCATGCCATGACTTGTCTTTACACGCCCACAAACCAGTCTCGCACCTTGATGTTCTAAGCTATTTTCCAACCTCTTCCAAGCCTCATTTCAATCCAATTACAACATCAAACTTGTTCCATGATATCTCCTCTTTCATTTGACATCAGTACCTCATTATTGCATTCACTAACAAGAGGGAAATTCACCACCAAACCACCATGTTTCTATTTGTTTCAAGCTGCTACCAAACCAAAAAATGAATTGTTGTTGATGTTGTCTTAGCATTCACACGTACACACCCTATATTCATTTCCACTTTTAACCAAACACTTTCCTTACACTATCTTCACCATGCTACATCATACACAAGAGAGGAAATGAGTTAAAACTTGCTCAACAAGTTTCTTCTACCACTGATCCGTGCCATCACCACCACTGATTCATTTACACTCCACCATAACATCATAAACCTTCATCACCATATCACTCATCTCCTCACTCGCCCAAACTAACTTGACTCAGTTAGTTAGGGACAACTCAATTAACCTCACATTGACTCACTTAACTGACTCACTTGACCATGAGTTAACATACTAAACTCAACATATAAATCAAATCACACTTCACAATTTCACTCTAACACTTCATTCTCACACTTTCTCTCAAATCACTCTAAAAAATCTCTCTGAACTTTATCTCTCTACACACGATTTCATCATCATCTACCTTTGAATCCATCTTGTAGTTTCAGTATCAAGCAGCATTGGAACACATTGAAGCTTGGTAGTATTGAAGAGATTGAAGTATCCTCCACTGCATATTGAATTCCATCCACGTTTTCAAGAATTTGTAAGCCTTTATTTGGCCAATTGAAGCACAAAGAGGAATCACAACTCTCTGGTTTTATTTTAACTCCAGTTTTCAACATTTTCAGGTTTCAATATCTCAAACTTTCTTGGCACAATTTACATTTTGTTTAGCTTGTTTTTTGTTGATATGAGCTCAATAGGAGCATTTGACAATCCGGCTAGTTGATAGGCCTCTTAGAGGCATAGATCCAAAATCTAGGGCATATTTTAATCTCATCGGTTCTCTGTATATGTGCTTGATGTGTGAAAAGTGATTGTATATTCTTAATCTACATGAGTTCCTCTTCATTTTGGTACCATTGTTGCGCATTTCTGGACATGTGAAAGTTTGCAGGTGGTGGTTGCTCGCCGGAGAAGATGACCGGAGGTCCTTCTCCGGCCGGTGAGTTTTAATTTTAGGGTTTTGCAAGTTTAAATAGTGACCGTTTGATCTTTTTAATTGTGTGGTTTAAACTGTGCCAACACATTAATGAAGATTGTTATGTGTGCGTGAGTGTATGGTTAATAACATGTGCTTGCACTCTCATGCGTGTGATTATTTGTGAATTGGTTGATGGATTGATCTGAGGGCTCACAGCTTGCCAGCACATTAATGAATGTGTGGTCCTTCACGTGCTAGTCTTGTTTAAGTCAGATGGATTGCATGTGCGTGTGTGCGTGGTAACTGTGGTGTGCGTGCTATGTGTAGCGTTAGATCATGTTATTTGATTAATTGAATGGCTGTGATTGCATCTTCACGGTAACTGCGTGTACACTCATCACACGCGCACACGTTTGTAATTGGATTGGACTTTAATTTCTATTTGCACACCCACACTGAGCCCATTTTCATTTTTAAACGTGCCTTTTACTTCTGTTGCACCCCCACTCCATTTTCTTTTGTGTTTTAATTTCTTTTCCATATCTGTTTGATTTTTAATTTTTAAAAATAGTAAAACACTTCTAAAAATCATAATAAAAATCATGAATCATATTCTATCTTTATAAAATTTTTACAAATTTTATTTTATATTTTTATATTATTTTTTACATCTTATTTAATTGTTGTTTGAGTTTCTTTTTGAAATGCTTCATTTGTGAACACTTTGCATTGCTGATTTTATTTCTTATCATTGGTACATAGTTTGATCCTCATTCTTTTTGAATATTTCATAGGACACTTTGAAGCAGTTAAAAACATTTTTGTCATATTTTTAAGGTCATCTTTGCATCCTCTTTGAGCCATTTCTTTGTGCATGATCATGTAAAACCCTAATGACTTTGTCATGCTTGTTTGATTGAGTTTATTTGTGATTCTTTGCATGAGCTTTTGGTATGATATTTGCCTCTGGTTGAGGTCTCTTGAGACCTAATTTGATGTTTTTTTTCAAGCATGTTTGGTATTTGTATGATGACTCTTGTTTGAGGTCCCTTTTTTTGAACTTCCTTGATCACGTTTGTTTACTTGCTTGAGAAGGCACTTGTGCCATTATATGAGATCATTCTTATTGACTTCTTGAGCCATGTTTAGATCATTATAGGTCTTTTGAATGAAATTATAGGTCATTGGTTTGAAGTTGATGTCTTTTTGTGTACATGTTAAATACTTGTTTCACATGTTTCCTTTTGACCTAATTACTCATCTTCTTTCATCTAAATTCCAACTTGACTTGTAATTGGTTTGTTTATGCCATACCATATTATCCATTTGCATTTCATATGATGTATTCCTCTGACTTTAAAGTATTGCATTCATTCCACATGCCATTTATGTTTTACTTTGCATACTTGAATATGTTTCATCCAAATGCATGTTTCTTTTTCTTCTAGCTTCTAAATGACTTGTAATTGCTTGAATGTGATTGGCTTGTGCATCTTATATTCATCCTAATATGTCATACCACTTCTGACTTGGATACTTGAGTTTCATCTTGAACTTTTGTAGGTTTGACTTATGCCATGATTGTTTTCTTTCCATGTTAAATTCATGTTCATATCTTCTCACTTCTTCTCCTAAGCACTCTTAATGTTTGAATGCTTTATTGTATGCCTCATTTGACATTTTTATATCATGTTTAGGCATATGTCTAGGTCATCCACATTCTGACTTTGACATTACTTGAAGCATTATTGCATGATCGCTTTGCATATCCACTCATTCCTCATCTTCTTCTTTCATAATGCATTTCTTTGTGGTTTAAGGCATTGTTCGTGTGCATTTGATATCTGTTTGCTCTCATATTATTATAGAACATTCTTATGATGTGCATTCTAACCTTGTGCTTCCTTTAACCTTTAAGATGCTTTTACTTTGGTTATTGAATTTGTGTAAGTCTTACTTGTTCATCTTAATTTGTTTCTTCATTTGTAAATGTTTGCACTAACCATTTCAGGGACTAATGGTAAGTCATTTTAGTGTGGATATGCATCCACATTCTAATTCCTTCCTTCATCTTTTAATCATTTAATTTGTGTTGTTTAAGCATTTAATAATGCTTTGCTTTCATAATCTTCTTTCTCCCCTCTTTGAAATAACTTAACTTCCATCTTGGAAGTAAGTTACTTTCTATCTTCTTCTTCTCTTTTCTTTTAGGGTTTGATTTCTTAAACCACATTAACCATAGGATCACCATGTATGATAACATTAAGATTGAGTCTTAGTTTCCCTCATTAGATTTTCACCTTTACTCCTCTTTTGAGTCTCTTCTCTCATCTTATAACAAAAAGTAAAAAATACTTAATAAAGGCATACCACCTATTGTATTTAGGCCTTTCATGTGGGAACGAGGAAGTGTGGGGTCTTCTCTCACTTTCTTGGAATGTTTAGCATACGTCCTGTCTTGGGTCGATATGCGAGGCATTCGATCCTATATGAAGGACTTAAATACAATACGAGTTACAAAACACACATAATAAAAAATACTTGTTAATTCTTGTAGTTAGCTAGAATTTTGGTAAAACAATGCTGATGTCATGGTTGATGTTTCAACATGAGTTTTTAACAGCCTTGTTATGTTGAGTTAACATTCTGGTTATGTTAAGTTTTTAAGGGTTGCAGTTTTGTGCTGATGTCAAACCCGATGTCATAACATCAGATGACAGAGCATCAGAAAACCATCTATGTAGTTTGTGGATTGCAGAATGTTAAGGTGTTGAAGAGTTATAGTGCTGAAGAGTGATGTCACATGCGATGTCTTGACATCACTATACCAGAACATCAATCTGCTATGTTTTTAGGACTGCGCGTGTTTCTGTTATTGGAGAGATATTCTACTGAAGAGAGTGAGAGATTATAGGCGAATATCTTGGTAAAGATATATTCTGGTGCAATCATAAGTGGAGCAGATCTTGTTGCTATTTTTAGGGCTGAAAGATTTGAAAAGATTTGAAGATAAAATCTGTTTTTAAATTCAAATCAAATCAGATATTTGGAGAAGATCTTGCAGCTGAATAATGAAGATTTAAAAGATACATAATATCCTGGAAATATTATGTGGAGCTGAATTTAATGCATAAAGATATGGAGAATATTTAGAGTTAATGATTGAAGATTTAATTGAAGATTTGATTGAGGATTTAATTGAAGATCTATTTAGTAGCAGAATCTTTTGGAGATTTGGAACAGAAGATTTGATATGATTTGAAGGCCCAAATCCAGTTGGGAAATAGGTTATAAATAGAAGCATTGTAACCTAGTTTTAGTAAGCCAGCCATCATGTAGATTATAAGGGTTGTGTTGGTTGATGAACCACCCGGTTTGTGGGATGGTCATCGTGTTTATCTCAAAACCTGTAGGTAAGAGATGTATTGTTCTTGGAGGAAGCTGTTAAGCAACTCTAAGTATTGTTCTTAGTCATGAGGGTCATGTCTAGGTATTGTCATGGAAGTGTGTCTTCCAAGGTTATGTGTGTGAATGAATACGTTTAGGAAATCAAGCTGTTGATGCAGTAACGGTGTAGTTGACTGCTAGACATCATCGAGATGATTGGAAGTGAGATGGAGTCTCTTACCTAGGGAGGACTTAGGTAGAAGGGTCATTGGGTAGGGATTAAATTAGGTAGATTGTCAACTGGTCTGTTGAGTCTGTAATTTGATACTACTAATAGTGGACTTACTTCCTGGCTTGGTATGCCCCCAGATGTAGGTTGGTTGAACCGAACTGGGTGAACAATTGATTGTGTTCATATTCTGTTTTTATTGTCTTGTTCATGCAACAGAGTTTGATGTTGTGACATTGCACCTTAACATCACACATCTGTACCAGAATTTCAATTAGTATCAGAGCAGGCATCCTGTCTGTTTCTGGATGAGATCTAGGGAAGATACTTTCTGGTTCATGGGCAAGGTAGGTGGTATCTACTGAAAAGGTGTTTGAACATGGAGAAGTTCATATTGTTGTTTGAATGGTCCCTTGAAGTGGAGGATGGACTATTCAGGACAGAGTATGTATTGGACCTGTCTGTTGATCTCAGGAGAACTGCTGTTATGAGTTTGATTTATTGGCACTTGGTTTAAGGTGATGGTATGCAAGGATTATTGAGTAGTGCCTGAAGGTTGTTGAGGAGTTGTTGTGTGTTCCGCTGCATGGTATCTAATGTAACCCTGATTGGTTCTTGTATCTCTGGTGGTGAGATTCTAGGAAGGTATGCTCTTGGAAATACATTAGGGTTTGGTCTCCTCAGCAGGATATTCTATGATGTTGCAGTTTGCATGGGGATTATCTCTTATCTGTGTTTTGGGAAAGAAGTGATCAAAAAGTGAATAGGGTGGAGACAAAGCAAAAGAGTATCACTGTCAAATCTTTCATGCGGGAGTGAAGATCTTGATCAGTCATCTCTTAAGCTTATTGGTGGAAGTTGAGCTTAATATGTCAATTCGGATGTCTCGACATCGTGCTTCACATTAGCAGTTTATGGTATATGCTAAGTCAAGACCTATTAGAATGTAGCTACTTAGAAGGATCACGGAAGCTGTGAAGTTGAACAATTGTTGAGATGCTGTTCAGCAGGATCTGGTTGAAGTGAAGGGAAAAGGCATCCAAGAGTTGGTGTGCAGTAGCAGGGTAATTCAGCCAGTGGTCAATTGGTGTTTGCTTGAGCTCTTTCTGTTTCGTGCCTTAAAGGATTCAAAGTAGCAGACTGTCTATGGTATGTTTCTGCAGAAGGATGGCAGTTATTACTCTTTGGTTAGAAGGTCTGAACCTTGTGCTTATTAGAAGAAGCCTCTGGAAGAGTGTGTTATGCAAGTTACTACAGTTTTGTTGGTCTAATCTTGAAAGATGCTGATATGCTCTCTTATGTTCCCTGCAAGAGTTATGTATGATTAGGAGTTGTGATTAAGACTAATGTCAGAACTGATGTTGGAACATCAAGTCAGTTCTTTGCTCAGGGTGGAGTGAAAGATCAAGACACTGACCTAACCTGGAAGGCTTTGTGGTATAAGTGATTTTTGTGATGGTTTGGATCAGTAGATGGCGGTTGTGTGAAAAGGTTACCTCGACAGGAGTTGAGTATTTATCTGCTTTTGAGGATGTGCTGTCAACTAATGACAAAATACATTGACGGGAGACTATGTATATGTCTGATGTAAAAGTGCAAGTCTGTTGAAGTGTTGAGAATATACTTTTCTCTGTATGGCTCTTTATTGGTGTTGTTGAAGACTTCATAATCTTGAGGGTTTCAGCTTAGATCAGTTTATCTAAGTGGTTTGGAGCATGGTGTTTGCTCTGGTTGTGAAGGTCGAGGATAAGTGGCAGTTATCTCTGGCTTTCTACTGACGACTCTACTAAGGGAAGTGACTTTCTTTAGTATTGCTATGGGGTAGTCTTGGACTACTTATTTTCTGAAGATTCAGATGTGGTAGGTTTGAAGTCTTTGGAGTTTCTAAGCAGGATGGAGGTTGTCTACTCAAACTTGATTGTTGAATCAAGTCTATGAGAGCATGGAAATCTGTTTCTGCAAAGGGAGGAGGTTCTTTTGAGTGACAGAAGGAAGAGCTGAATTCAACAGTTGGATGTCATAACGTTCTGACATTTAGCTTAACATCAGAAGTCTCAGCTGGTGATGTGGCACATCAGCTAAGATAGAAGTGATCTACTGTAATGGAAGTTATGGATGCTTCAAAATGGTCTGTCTCATACAGTTTGCGGGAGCTGTGGTTTGAGAAGATATTACTGACTTAGAGATTCTAAGTGTAAGCAAGAGGAACATGTGATTTGAAGATCAATTTCAGTGGGTAGATCAGGATATCTTTGTGAGAGTTTTGACAAACGTGAAGAAGAAAATTTGTGGCAGTTGGCTTTTTCATATGAGGATTCATGAATGAGGTGATCAAACTGTGGCATTTGGTTGATCTCAGAAGTGGATTCAAAGAATCAAGATAATCAGAGTGTGGCAGCTGGTTATTATTGAGGATTGTCTTGGAACAAGTTACTCTTGGGCAGAAGGGTGATGAGTTGAAGACTTAAGGAGATTATTCTTCTTGAAGGTGGATGAGAGTTTAAGTCTCTAGGTCTTTGGATTACTATGCAATAGTAAGTCCAGTTGGTGGAGCATATCAAGAATCATGGTGATGATGTCTTGGTGTGTGGGAGATGTTCTAACTTGGTGTTGAGACATTATCTGGGTTGGATATCCTTGGTGAAGGATGTTTATGCTCTGGTTCAGGAGCTTGGTGCCTACATTATGCCTAAGGAGCGTCTACATAGTCATACGGGAGAATGATGAAGTAGAAGGTCTACCTTGGATGGAGAATGTAGAGAAGACTGTAGTAGATCAGGTATTGATTGATTGGAAGCCTGATGAGAATGGTCATATTTAGGAAATGAATGCTCCAGCATTATTTCAAAAGAGGTGTTTCTGACGTTGTGGATTAGAATGTGGAGATTCTAATCTTGGTTTGTTGTAGTATGTTCTGGCAAAGCATGTCTACTATTTTTGAAGACCTCACTAGTGGATGTAATGGCAGAGGAACTGTGTCAGATGAGGTGATTGGATTAGAAAATTTTGAAGAGATTGGATCTCAGTAAAGCTTTTAAGTAATCTGAGATTTTGTGGAGTTTGTGAGCAGTGTCATACCAGTCAGGATAATTGAATGTGTTCTCCAAGAGTGAAAGTACAATATGTGAAAGTGCTCAGCAAGTGTGCTCAAATGTTCATCTCCATCTAGAGCTTTAGTTAACCATGACAGGGGGAGTAATTGTCTATGGATTCTGCAGCAAAGGTGCATATATTGTGAAGCTTGCATGCTGATCAAGCTTGTGGAGATTGGTTGCCTCTTGTGAGGAGATAATGTCAGATAACATGTTATGACATCAGACTGTTGGATGACGTGTTGGTGTGGACATGAATGGTTTTAGCCATGTGGAGCCAATTGTTTGAATCATATGCGCACATGCTTCTGTGGAGGAGTCTGAAGGACGATTTTATTTGTGCAAATGTTGGAATTACTTTGTGAGGGTCTTTATTGATGGGAGATGTCACACTTGTCTAGGTGTGTGGTTTTAATTCAAAGTAAGAAGACTTGACTTAAAGTGTAGTGGAAGGCAGTGTATTTGTGGATGTATGAAGACTATGATCAAGAAATTCATTCCTGAGAGAAGTTGATCAGCTTGGCAAGATGTGAGTTTTGGAGCATGAGAAGATAACCACTTAAGAGGGAATTATGTGATTAAGCACTAAGTGAATGCGTTCAGCAGGTGAGTTGAACAGAGGGTGCGCTCTTGAAGACATGAAGATGAGTCTTATGTTTTCCATTCATTTAAGGTGTTCCTTTTGCAAAGGTGCACTGGTTATCTTAGATAGGAGGAGTTAATCTTTTCTCTGCTGATCATTGAAAGTAGTAGCTGCTGAGTCTGGGTTTGTTCTGAGTATATTGGTTGGATGATTCAGAGTTTGCCTTTGGAATTTTTTGTGTGCTTGCTGCTATGTTCAGAGTTTGTTCAATTATGGCTAAAAAGGGGGAGAGTTAGCCTAGTGGTTGCCAAGGTGTGGTTGTGAAGCCTTTTCTGATATGGTGCAGCAGTTGAGGGGGAAAGTGTTTGAATAGCTGTGATCTGGTTATGCTGATGTGAAAGTGTTCGTTTCTGCTGCAAGTTGTTCTGATGTAGGCTGAAATTGTTTTAGCCAAAATTAGCCAAAGGGGGAGATTGTTAATTCTTGTAGTTGGCTAGAATTTTGGTAAAACAATGTTGATGTCATGGTTGATGTTTCAACATGAGTTTTTAACAACCTTGTTATGTTGAGTTAACATTCTAGTTATGTTAAGTTTTTAAGGGTTGCAGTTTTGTGCTGATGTCAAACCCGATGTCATAACATCAGATGACAGAACATCAGAAAACCATCTGTGTGGTTTGTGGATTGCAGAATGTTAAGGTGTTGAAGAGTTATAGTGCTGAAGAGTGATGTCACATGCGATGTCTTGACATCACTATACCAGAACATCAGTCTGCTGTGTTTTTAGGACTGCGCGTGTTTCTGTTATTGGAGAGATATTCTACTGAAGAGAGTGAGAGATTGTAGGCGAATATCTTGGTAAAGATATATTCTGGTGCAATCATAAGTGGAGCAGATCTTGTTGCTATTTTTAGGGCTGAAAGATTTGAAAAGATTTGAAGATAAAATCTGTTTTTAAATTCAAATCAAATCAGATATTTGGAGAAGATCTTGCAGCTGAATAATGAAGATTTAAAAGATACATAATATCCTGGAAATATTATGTGGAGCTGAATTTAATGCATAAAGATATGGAGAATATTTAGAGTTAATGATTGAAGATTTAATTGAAGATTTGATTGAGGATTTAATTGAAGATCTATTTAGTAGCAAAATCTTTTGGAGATTTGAAACAGAAGATTTGATATGATTTGAAGGCCCAAATCCAGTTGGGAAATAGGTTATAAATAGAAGCATTGTAACCTAGTTTTAGTAAGCCAGCCATCATGTAGATTATAAGGGCTGTGTTGGTTGATGAACCACCCGGTTTGTGGGATGGTCATCGTGTTTATCTCGAAACCTGTAGGTAAGAGATGTATTGTTCTTGGAGGAAGCTGTTAAGCAACTCTAAGTATTGTTCTTAGTCATGAGGGTCATGTCTAGGTATTGTCATGGAAGTGTGTCTTCCAAGGTTATGTGTGTGAATGAATACGTTTAGGAAATCAAGCTGTTGATGCAGTAACGGTGTAGTTGACTGCTAGACATCATCGAGATGATTGGAAGTGAGATGGAGTCTCTTACCTAGGGAGGACTTAGGTAGAAGGGTCATTGGGTAGGGATTAAATTAGGTAGATTGTCAACTGGTCTGTTGAGTCTGTAATTTGATACTACAAATAGTGGACTTCCTTCCTGGCTTGGTATGCCCCCAGATGTAGGTTGGTTAAACCGAACTGGGTGAGCAATTGATTGTGTTCATATTCTATTTTTATTGTCTTGTTCATGCAACAGAGTTTGATGTTGTGACATTGCACCTTAACATCACACATCTGTACCAGAATTTCAACACTTCTTTCTTAAAAGGCAAAAAACAAACAACAACGTCTTTCCTTCGGGAATTCTTTTCTCATCTCACTCATTCTCAATGTACGAACGTGCTTCTCCTCGTTCTCTTGCAAGACGCTAACGCCTAAGTCTCCATACAGCGAGCTGCAACACCTGAGCTAGAACATTAGCCGTTCCCTAAAAAACACAAACAAAGCGACCCTTGTTGAGGGGAACTACGTCGCTCTGATTCTCATGCTCCCGATGAGATACGTAGGCAGTGGGGTAGGGCCCATTCGAGCACTTCTTTTATTTTCCCTACATTTGTTTCTCTTTCCCTTTCCATTCTTTTTCCAGTATCTTTGCTACACCCTTTGATCGAGACAAGCAAGCGTGGATCCCATCGGGTACGATGGACGCGTGGGGGTGCTAATACCTTCCTCTCGCGTAACCGACTCCCGAACCCAGTTTGTTTGGTCGCAAGACCATGCTCTTTCCTTTCCCTCAGGTTTACACAGTGTTTCCTTTCCCTCTCTTGGGATAAATACACAATGCTGGCGACTCTGTTTCAGTGCCACTTTCGCGTTTGTACTTGGATGAAAATCCCGGGAGCGACAGTGTGATCAGTCTGTCTTTGGATATACCCTTGATTCTTCGTGGACTAAGTGAATTTTTCAAACCAAGTTCTAGGGGACTACTTTAATCCATACAAAGACTTATTTAGTTTGCATATATTTGATCCAATTTTTTTTCAAAACCAGGAGGATTTTCCATATATACTTCTTCTTCTAGATCACCATTAAGAAAGGCATTCTTAACATCTAACTGATGTTGGGGCCAATCCAGGTTAGCAGCAAGAGATAAAAGAATTCATACAGTGTTCAATTTTGCAACAGGAGCAAATGTATTTGAGTAGTCTATACCATAGGTCTGAGTAAAGCCTTTAGCCACCAAGCGAACCTTGTACCTTTCAATTGACCCATCTGAATTATACTTCACTATAAACACCCATTTGTATCCAACTATCTTCTTGCCATTTGATAGCGACGTAACACTCCAAGTTTTGTTCTTTTCAAGATTTTTCATCTCCTCAAGTACAACTTCCCTCCACTTTAGAATTTCTAGAGCAACCTGTACACTTTTTGGAATTTCTACACTAGACAATTTTGAGGCGAAGGCAGACATAGATGAAGAGAAATTTGAATATGAAATAAAATTGGACAAGGGGTGTTTAGTGCAAGATCTGACAGGTTTTCTAATGGCAACATGATCATTTATATCAAGATACAAAATACGACTCTCAGAAATAGATTTAGAGTTACCTTTCCTTTTGTTAGGAGGTTGATCATTCCTCGGTTCAGATTCCTGGCAGTGTTGAGATGTGGACTCGTCCCTTCCTTTATGGTGCTTTTTCATAAAAACCTTCCCTTTCCAAGTCATGTTTCCTAATTCAAATTTATTTTCTTGAAGTGACTCATTATTTTGTGGCATTTCAATTAGATCATCATTATCACCATTTTCAAGATTATCATTGTTTTCTACAAGAGAAAATGTAGGCTCGGATTCACAAGGCTCCTTACTCATAACAGGAGTAGGATCAGATACAGAATCATGTCCATTTTCTGTTGGTGCAGATGTAAAAGTCTCAGAATTTTGTGGTACAAGCAAAGATAATTTAAAAAAAAAAACTCATGTCCTCAATTTGAAACAAGTCTTCCTGTATCTCCCTATTGAAGATGAGTGTCATAAAAAAAGGTTTATTTTCAAAGAATGTAACATCCATAGTGACAAATATTTTCTTGTTTTGTGGATCAAAACATTTATATCCTTTTTAGGTTGGGGAGTATCTAACAAAGACACATTTTATATCACGTCGCTCATGTTTTCCAACATTTTTATGTTTATGAACAAAGGTTGTGCAACCAAATATTTTTAAAGTCAAATCAGTTAAAATACGAGTACTAGGAAAACATTCTTTGAAGACATTAATAGGAGTTTGAAAATTAAGAATTTTGGAGGGAATTCTTTTAATTAAATACGCAACTATTAAAACAGCTTCGAGCCACAAATAATTTGGTACTTTATTTGAAAAAAGTAGAGCTCTAGCAACCTCCAATAAATGTCTATTTTTCCTTTCGGCCACTCAATATTTTTAGGAGTATTAGGACATTAAATTTGATGTACAATCCCATTTTTTAGAAGAAAAAAAATCATCCAGGATAGTGTTAAAATATTCTTTGCCATTATCACTTCTAAAAACAAGGATATTTGTTTGAAATTAGTTTTGTACAATTGAAAAAAAAATTCTTTACAACCTGACAAACACCCGATTTCCCCTTTAACAAGTATACCCAACATACTCTTGTATGGTCATCTATAAATGTGATAAACCATTTTTTGAGAGAGAGTGTACTTGTACGGTTAGGGCCCCAAATATCACTGTGAATAATAGATAACGGTTTTGATGGTTTATAAGGCTGTATTGAAAATTGGGAACTATGATGCTTTGCAAACTCGTATGCTTCACATTTAAATGAAGAAAAATTCTTATTGTGAAATAATTTAGGAAACAAGTGTTTTAAGTAACGAAAACTAGGATGACCTAATCTTAAATGCCATACCATAATGTTGCCATCTTTATTATTCAAAAGAGAAAAAGACTCAAAGCAGGAACTTATTGCTAAAGGTAGTTGTGACGCATATCCAATGTCAATGTAGTAGAGTCCTCCACCCTCCTTAGCACTGCCAATCATCTTCCCCGAGTTCAAATCCTGAAAGACATAGTGAGATCAGAAAAAATTATGTTGACAATTTATATTTTGGGATAATTTACTGACAGACATTAAATTACATGATAAGTTTGGAACATGAAGTACCTTTTTAAGAGTTAATATTGGAGACAACACAACTGGCCCTTTACCTGCAATGGCTAAAAAAGATCCATCTGCAACTTTTATTTTTTGATTACTTGCACATGGACTATATAAAGAGAACAAAGTAGATTCACCTGTCATGTGATCAGAGGCACCTGAATCTACTATCCAAGTATGAGTGGGACTGACACTATGAAATGTAGAATTACCTTTTGTTGCTATAGAGCAAGAAGGGGTTGGAGACTCGAGGAGTTTGTACAGTCTGTCTAGTTGTTCCGTAGTAAGTGGAAGCTGAGTTGTAGGGGATTGCTGCCCTTGATCAGAATTACTAGCCTGAAATGCACGACCATCTTTCTTCTTCCAGTTAGGAGGTTTACCTTTGAGTTTCCAACAAGTTTCACGTGTATGCCATTCGCACTTGCAGTTATCGCACCAAGGAAGTTTATCTGACCTTCTTTCCTCGTCAAGGTTCCTAGTAGCCAGAGCTGAACCTTCTGATTCAGAGCTTCGTGGTGTCTTGCCCATCATAATTCCTTGTCGTGCCTCCTCCCTTCTTATTTCTGCAAAGAGTTGGCAATGGTATTTTTCCTAAAAGTCTACCTCTTACCTCATTAAGGTCTTTATTGAGCCCAGCGAGAATTATGAATACACGATCATTTTCTTACCTCTTGAGAAACAAAACATTGTCTTCTATACACCTCTAATTGTCATCATAACAAAGATCCAACTCTTGCCACAGTGCCAACAGCACATTGTAATAAACAGTTACACTTATGTCACCTTGTTTCGCATGCTATAACTTTGATTTTAAACCAAAAATTTGGGAGGAGTTTTGAATATCAGAGTATGTTTCCTTAACTTCCCACACATCCTTTACAGAAGGAAATAACGTGTAAGGATTACCTATTCCAATTTCCATAGAGCTTTCCATCCATGCAATAATTGAAGAGTTTTCATACTTCCATTGTTTGTAATGAGAATCTCCATATGTCGGTTCAGCTACTGCTCCTGTTAAGAAACCAAGTTTCACTTTGCTATCCAACACCAACCGAACAGTTTGAGCCCATTCATTATAGTTATTCCCATTCATTTTAGGAATCTTGACCTTGAGGGAGTATGAGGAACCCTCTTGATCATTACCACCTATGTTGGAATAACTATCACAAAAAATAATGTTCTTGTTTCCATTGTTGCCGTCATTATTGCCAAAAACAATGTTGTTAATATCTTCATTGTTGCCATCATTACTGCCACTGTTTGTAACCATTGACGGTTCCTCTCATCCGCCATCTCTGCGACCATCGCCGTTTCTGCGGCCACCTCCGTTTTCGCGGCCACCTCCGTTACCGCGGTCGACGTCCGAATCAGGTTGTGGTTGTTCGCCATGGTTGGATCTGGTGTAGGCGTGTGATGGGGAAGACCACTTGTTGTTATTATTCGCTATAGGAGGCTAAACGGGTATGTGAGTCGGATCAGGTAAGAAAGCGGGTCGATCCCCACTAGTTGTGAAAAGCTTTACGGTAACCCCTAACCCAGAGCTCTCGATACTATATTGGAAGAATATAGGTAAAAGATGTTATATTTTTATTCCTCAGCCAAGGGCTGGTTTATATAATGAGAATACAATTAATATACTTAATTCTCTACTTAGTAGAGAATAAAAGAAAATAAATAAAAATAAATGGAAACAATTAAATAGAGAAATAAATTATCTTCCAACAATATATATATATATATATATATATATATATATATATATATATATATATATATATATATATATATATATATATATATAAACACGTGATTGAGTAACATTTTGACAAATGACATAGTCAATGCCACATCAAATCAATTCAGTTGGTAGTTGTGTAAGAACATTAAATATAGGCAGGGGCGGAGCCAGAATAATCCGTTAGTGAGGGCAATATTATATCCTATAAATATATTAATATAAAAATATAAATAATAAAACAAATATACACAATATATATTATGAGTTTAAAGAAGTTCAATATATTTTATAATTTCTACTACTATTTGAAAAAAAAAACAAATTAATTTTAAAAAGAGAGTATTTAATTTTTAGTAAAATAATGTAATTTATTAAATATACTACCTTTGTTTTTTATTATAAATCGTTTTGGGAAAATATTTTGTACCAAAATATAGGTCGTTTTATAATACCAATGAATAATTAATGTTATTTTTCCTATTATATCCTTAAATATTTATTATTTTCTCTCCTTTCAATTATGTAAATTTGTCTTTCCAATACCATTAATGAAGGACAATTTTATAAAATTCTTTGTAATTTCTCTTTTTTATTCCACAATTATTACATTTCTTAATACGTGTGAAAAGTAAAATCAAGAGCATCAAGTGAAAGAATCCTCAGCTAGGGATTGAATCCCTCAGGTTCAAGTATGGTCAATCATTGAGTCTTAAGAGAAAATCATCAAAGCATGACCTCTCACCTCAAATCATAAGGGTTCAAGCATCATTCAACCTCATTTTAATTAAAGATATCTCAAGATTGGATGGCTTGTCTCTCAAGAAATTCCCATGGTTCATGTGTTTATTTCCATGCCTTCATCAACAAGTTTCATCAAGCCATGACATGCTTCATCAAAGGACAATCAAGGATACATTATTTTGGGTCCATATGATCATCAATGAGCCTTGACATGTAAAACAAGTCCAAATGTTGCAAGTTTATTCAAGGAAGTTTGACCAAAAAGTCAACATTTTACGCCTAAGTTCAAGACTTCACAACTTCTTCATACTTCAACATTTTTTAATGCTTCTTTGGGTAAATGACTCATCTTCACACCCTTTCCAACTTCTTTTCACAAGTCAAGAACCAATTATTCTTGGAAGGCCATCAAAAGTTTGAAGACATTATAGGTCATCTCGTGGATTTAAAGAATTTTGGCTTAGGTTCAAGCTTGAATTGCCTAAATTCAAAAGATCATAACTCCTTCAATATTCAACTTTTATGGGCACATCTTTTTTCCAAATATCCCTCTTGATGTCCTTTACAACTTTGCTTTAGAGGTCAAACATCAATTCATGCTCTAAAGACCTCAAATCTTAAAGGCCACTTGTGCACAAAACTAGGTCATGACATGTTTGACCTAATGTCTGGCCTGATTTTCAGGGCCACGACCCCAACTTTCACCTCATGCCATTTTCACCTCAATCAACCTTTTGGATTGATTCCTTTTGTATTGTATTCTACTCCATGAATAGATAATTTGGATCAAAGAAAATCAAAGAATGCACGAGTATATTTTATTTGGCCTCGTCTTGAACATGGCTACCTGAAACTGAACTTTAGTCCATGATCAGATTTGTAAAATCACTCAAATCTCCTTTTCAAATCATTGAGTGCACGTGATTAGGACCCGATGATGTCAAGTAATGTGCAAGGATTAAAAACTACTCAAAATTACAAGCATTCCACTGTGTTTTGATGAATTTTCATTCAAGATTGATCACACTTACGTATGAGTATCATTCTCTTCATCTATAAATAGAAGGTTCATTTGCACTGAAAACAAAGCTTAGAAACCCCCTAGAACCCTTGCTCGAGCTCACACTTCCCTTTGAAATTTTGTGTTTTCGTTCTGAACTTTTGAGCTATTTCAACATCATTTCTTGATTCCATTAGCTCCATCGTACTTCTTTGAAGCTTCTACAACAAGAATCAAGCTCTAAAACTCCCTGAATCGTGCCGACCAGATCCACCTTGCAAGCTCATTCGATCACATTTGGACAAGGTAGTTTGAGGCTCCATTTTCACTTAAACAAATTACCACAATGTATCACTATGCCTTCTGATCATTTCCCCTAACTTACCTTGCATTGATACTTTACATTGATCATTTAATTTTTGTTTTCGTATTTTGTTATTTCAATGCATTTCTCTGAAATTCTCCATGCTCACTTTCAATAAATGAAAGTGAAGCATATCGTTGGATTCGTGATGAGCTAATGGTCACAATGGTTGTGGTTTCATTATCTAATGTTACCATTTGCTAAAATCCGGTGAGCATTCAACTGGAGAAGACGACCGGAGAGAAACCATGGTGGCCTGAGTTTGTTTTATTTTAAAATGGATCACGTGTGTCATTTCATTTAAGTTTCACCGTGTCCATCATGATCTGAGCCTTTGGATTGATTTTAAATGAAATCATAGTCACACATGTTTCAGATTGCAACCTTTGATCAGATCTAAGGTTGTGGTTTTTTCTTTCTTTTATTTCATTTTTCTCTATTTCTTTTTTATCATTTATTTTCAAAAATTCATATAAAAATGTATCCCTTAACATTTTTCAGTCCAATTTATTTTTCATAGTTTCATAAAATTATTTTATATTTTCTTAACCATTTTTCATATTTTTATTTTATAAATTTCTATTTTTCTTTATTTTCTTCATTTTTCATGCATTTTAAATAGTTTAAAATTGTTTTTATGCATTTAAAAATTCTCCAAAATTTTATGTGATTTTTGAGTTGTTTCTGACTTGGAGAAATTTTCTTGAGCTTTGTTTGGTTGTTTAGATATCTCTTTCTTATTTTCTCTCTTATTTTGATTTTAAAATTAATTTATGCATTTTATTCTGCATTTTATTATATTGTGATTGGTTTACAGGTTGTAGCCTTGGATCATAACTTGTTGATCAAGTTTATCCTCAATCTCAATGGACTTTGGGTGTTGATGAGGTTGGATGAACCTTCATCAATACAAATCTATCATTAAATGACTCATTTGATTCATTTTTGGTGCTTTGTGTTGATGATAGGTTTAGTACCTTAATTCATCAAGAAAGGTGATTGAAATTGATGATGAAGTGATCTTGAGTAGTGATTCAATTTGGTCATCTCTTCATCTCTTCTTCTCTTTCTTTTGCTATTGATTTTTTCTTGATCAATTGGATGATGTGTTGTTCATCTTGTTCATGAGATTTAGACTGGTGCTTGATGAACTTTCATAATTTCAAATCTACCATTTGATTCATCATTGGAGGTACTTTGGATTGATGCATAAGTTTGTCCTAAGTGTCATGAAGGATTAATTGATGTAATGGACCAATCTCCTTGCCTTAGTGCTTAATCCCTCCTTGGTTTTGACTTGTGCTACATGTTTTAGGAGTATGATCTCTATCATATCTCTAACATGTATGGTACATAAAGTGTTATTGACCGGCCTCCCACAATATGATATTCCTTATAGATTGTGTTATGATTGCTTAACATAGCGGTAAATTTGTCCCGAATCAGATTATCAACTCTAACACTAACACTAACCATATAATTGTGCTAACATTTATCTTTATTGCCATTTACTTTTATGCACTTTTATCTTTAATGTATTTTACTTTCTTGCTCCTTATATATATTGCTTTATTATTGTCATTTACATATCATATTGCTATTGTTTATGTTTATGCCTTTTTTTTTCCTTTGTCCACTTGAACTTTTCTTTTTTTCTTTTTCTTAATACATTAATAAAGGCTAAACACTAAAAGACTTAATGTTCCATTGGACTATTTGGTTATTATCCCTTGCTTGGATGTTGGACTTATGGACATAGAATTAGGTTCTTGATCCTATGCTTTGGAGTTGTGGCTTGAGACCTTGGAATTCATCTGGAACCTTGACTTTGAGTGAACTTTTGGAAGACTTGGCTATGTTACCTCATCTTTGGCCTTGGCTTAAGTTCTTCTTTATCTGATGCTTGGTTATTTCTCTACTTATTTGGTTGCTTGTTGCTTAATCTAAAGGATGGGAGTTTTGGCTTGACTTGTGTCAGAAGCTTGCTCTTGGTTAGATCTTTTGTTTCCTTAGCTTTTACTTTGTGTTTTAGGATAGTCTTTTCATCTCTTTCCCCTTCTTAAATTTTCAAAATCTTCTTCCTTTTTCAAAACCTTCTTGTTTTCAAACTTGAACCACTTTCTCAATAAACCTTGACTTTTGTGAAGTGATTTTTAAACTCTTTTTCTTGAATAAATGCTAATCAATCTTAATCATATCAAGAATATTTTCATAAGACTTAAAAAATACTCAACTCATTCAAACCATTTTGTGCCCTTTGTGCACTTTTCTTTTAAAAACTTTTTCTTAAGGTTTAGACATGAGTCATTTTCATAATTGAGATATAATTCTCCTATCTCCATAGTTATGTTTGATGTTGATTCTTTTCCACTTTAGAGAGTTAGTGACATACTTGTTGATTTCAATCCAAGTTGGAGCCCTTCTCGATAGTGATGAAAAGGTCTATTTTCATACACTTGTGGGTGACTAGTTGAGTTTTTTTCCTTAAAATGACAACTTGTCTTGCCATTTAAAATCAATAAAACAATTCTATTTTGTCAAACACAAAAACCCTAAAAAATATTTCTATTCTCATTTCTTCAATATTTTGCAAACAACACTGTTTTAAGCCAAAAATAGATTTTCAAGAGGTTCCTATAGAGTACTATAGATGTTTTGGGTGCTAACACCTTCCCGTTGCATAACCAACCCCCTTACCCTTTGTCTCTCTGTTTTATTAGTTTTGTTTTAAAACTTCTGTGGGTTTTGTTCGTTTTTTCCCCATTCCTTTGGAAAAATAAAAGTGCGGTGGCGACTCTTGCATCATGAGTTAAGTTAACCAATAGCTTAATCTCAAATTTTCCCGCTACAGAAAAATGGCGACTCTACTAGGGAGTAGTCCCTAGTGTGTTAAGCCTATCTTGTTACTCGTGTTTGTATTATATATGTTGTTTTCTATTTTCTTTTTCTGGTGCTTGGTGATTTCTGAGTGGTGTGATTAGTCCTATACCCGGACTTGAGTGCACTTATGATGAGAGGGTGGTATAGTCATGTTTGGCTTACATGGATTTAATCCTTAATAAGCTGACTTGAGATCCCCCGCTCAGTCGAAGCCTCCTTGTGGGTAAATATGCTGAACAAGGAGTTCTGAAGGCATTTTACTTTTGACCTGAGAGACTGAGAAGCTGAGGACCTTAGAACCCTTTAACCCATCTTGGTCTTATTAGGACGTAGTGCGGTTACTATTCAGGGTTAAACTTGAATTAGTTGTCACATGATACTACACTCAGACAAGTTTCTCTTGAGAATATTGTTGGTTGACGAGTAGTCGTTTAAGCCGGTAATATCCAAAAGATGGAATCACGACTTTGGGAACCTTTATAGAACCTTGTTGTACATGTGATTTTTAACCCTAGTACATACCTTGTGGGTGGTTCTTACCCTTGGCTCCATGCTCGTGACGATGAACTCTTGAACCTTATTTGTGATCTTGTTTGTGGTTGTTGCATAATCATGCACTCATGCATTCATGAACATCTTATTTCAATCATTTTTCAAGGAACTTAGAGATTCTCTTTGCGAACATCACAAATATTGAGATTATGGATATTGGAACGAGGAACACTCAGAAGTACAATTTTAGAGCTCCTGATCTTAAGGATTTGAGAAAGCTAGCATCCTTTGTGTTTGATCCTGTGGATTTTAGATCTCGTCATAGAAGACTTTTGTCTATTCTCTCTACCAATGTTGAAGACAGAATTCTTAATACTCTTGTGCAGTTTTATGATCCTATCTACTGGTGCTTTACTTTTACAGATTATCAGCTTTTACCTATCCTAGAGGAGTATGCTTATCTTGTGGGTATACTAGTTTCTGACAGAGTCCCTTTTACTAGTTTGGAGGAGGTTCCCAAGTCACAAGTTATTACTGCAGCCATTCATTTGAAGAAATCTGATATAGACGCCAATCTTACTATTAAGGGAGGCATCCAGGGGTTGACTTCTAAGTTCCTCATTGAGAGAGCGTCTACTTTTGCTAGTGCTGGTAGTATGATGGCTTTTGAGGTTATCCTGGCTTTACTCATCTAGTGTCTTGTTCCCTAACATTGACAACTTTGTTGATGTTAACGCTATTAGAATCTTCTTGATTGGGAACCCTATTCCGATTTTACTTGGCGATACTTATTTCTCTATCCACCATAGGACTTCTAAGGGAAATGTTACTATTGTCTGCTGTGCACCTTTGCTGTACAAGTCGTTTATTTCGCACTTGCCACAGTAATCTATTTTCAAGGAGAACAAGGGCTGTTTGAGGTGGTCCCAGAGGATCATGTCTCTTACCAATACTAATATTACTTGGTATTCTTCTGTGTATGATAATGTTAAGATCATTTATAGTTGTAGAGAGTTCTCTAATGTACCTCTTCTTGGTACACAAGGTGTAATTAACTACAACCCTAGTTTAGCAAGACGTCAACTTGGATATACTTTGAAGGATAAGCCTAATAATGTTCTGTTAAAGGGTTTATTTTTCCAAGAATGGAAAGATACTCAAGGCTTGAAAGAGGGGATGGATCATGCTTAGCACAACATTCATAGGAAAGGAAGGGAGAGCTTGGAAAACTAAATTGTGTAACTTTGGAACCATATACTCTTTGGGTGAAGGAGAGAGCAAAGGAGCTCAAGATACCTTCACATCATCAGTAGGAATTGTGAGTGGTGTGGAAACCACTATAGACAATTCCTCCACCTGTGGTGCATGCTATCCCACAGACTGATGAACCTATTTTCCATGCTGAGCCAAATGAAAGCTTGGGTGTTTTTGAACGAATGGATGAATTTCAAGATCAGTTTCAAGATATGCATAAAGAAATCAAAGCTTTAAGGGGAAAAGTTGATTGGAAAGAATGCTCATGAGTTATGTCTTGTTCCGAATGTGAAGATTCCTCCCAAATTCAAAGTTCTTAATTTTGAGAAGTATAAGGGAAACACCTTTCCACAAAGTCACCTTGTTATGTATGCGAGAAAAATGTCCACTCACACTGACAACCATCACCTGCTAATTCATTATTTCCAAGACAGTCTCACTAGTGTTGCGCTGAAATGGTAAATGGGATTAAACAGTACTCAAATCCGTACTTTCAATGATTTGGGAGAGGCGTTTATTTGTCAATATAAGTAGTACTTGGATATGGCGCCGGACCATGATCAACTCCATGCTATGTCACAGAAAGAGAAAGAAACTTTTAAGGAATACAACCAAAGGTGGTGTGAAATTGCTGCACAGATTAGTCCTCTGCTGGAAGAAAAGGAGATGACAAAGATTTATCTGAAAACTTTGAGATCATTTTACTATGAAAGAATGGTGGCCAGTGCGCCCAGTGACTTTACCGAAATGGTAAACATGGGTATGCGCTTAGAAGAAGTGGTCGTGAATGACATTTGACTAAAGAAGGTAACTCTGCTGGAAGTGCTAAGAAGTATGGTAGTGGGTTTTCTAAGAAAATGGATGGAGAAGCCAATGACATTTCCCAAGAGAGGTCTAGAAGACATAGAGGAAGAAGTAACATTCATCATCAGCAATAAGTAGCTTCAGTTACACCGGTCATCAATGCTGCTTCAGCCGCTCATGCCACTTCAAACTTTCAACCACAATTTCAACAGAGAACACATCAACAACAAAATCAACATAACCATACCCAAAGAAAACCTCAGATCGATCTAATTCTAATACGTTATGCTGAACTGTACCCAGCCTTGATACAAAAGAACCTTGTATAGACTAGAGACCCGCAAACTGTTCCAAAAGAGTTCCCATAGTGGTTTAAATCTGATCACTTCTGTGCCTATCATCAAGGGGCACCTGACCATGACATTGAAGATTGTTTTGCTTTGAAAGCTGAGGTTCATAGACTAATCCAGAGTGGAATTCTGTCATTTAAGGATCTTGGACCCAATGTTCAAGCCAATCCTTTGCCTAAACATGGTAATCCCAACGTGAATATGGTAAACGGATGCATTGGCCCCTATAGTGTTTTTTATGTAAATTTTATCAGAGGTTCCTTAGTTTGTATGCACATGAGTTTATGTAGGCTGAGCTATTACGAGCATGATCATGCTGCATGCCGTACTTGTTCCAGAAGTCCCAGAGGATGCTCAGTAGTAAAAAGAGACCTTAAGGAAATGCTAGATCAAAGGCTTATTCAGATTCCCCATTCAAGGTATGTTGTTGATCATGGAGTAAATGTCATAGTGCCTCACTTTAATATACCTAAGCCAGTTGAGATTTATTACAATAGCCAGAAGTCGTCTGTTACTCCATTGGTTGTTTGTCTACCTGGTCCTACTCCTTATGATTCTGACAAAGTTGTGTCGTACCGATATAATGCCAAAATGATTGAAGATGGCAAAGAGGTGCCTATTCCATATCTTTCTTCTGTTGTGAATATTGCTGATGTTAGCAGGGTGACCCGGAGCGGTCGTGTATTTGCTGTTGCACCTCCTAAGAAGGATGATGATATCCCTGTTAACAAGCTAATTGTGTTTGAGGCGCCTCTGGTACAATCCAAATTTGGATTTGTTACTGGGAAATCTAGTGGTACAAGCCAGGATAATGATGATGATGATGAGGTGTTAAAATTGATTAAGAAGAGTGAGTATAAGATTTTGGATAAGTCTTGAGGTTGATAGAAAAACCTTGAGGATAGTGCTACCATAAGCATATGTAGACCATGACGTGACCGTTGATCAATTCGATGGCATTGTCGGTAACATAACTGCATGCAACAACTTGAGCTTTAGTGATGAAGATCTGCCAGAAGAAGGAAGGAATCATAATATGGCTTTACACATCTCGTTGAATTGTCAAGAGGATGCATTGTCTAATGTGTTGGATGATACTAGTTCATCTCTTAATGTAATTCCCAAATCTACCTTGTCAAGGATTTCGTACCAAGGCACTTCGATGAGATTAAGTAGTGTTGTTGTTAAAGCTTTCGATGCTTCAAAGAAAACGGTGATAGGGGAAGTTGATCTCCTTGTGAAAATAGGCCTGCAACCCTTCATGATCACATTTTAAGTTATGGATATTCATCCCGCATACAGTTGTTTACTGGGTAGATCATGGATTCACGAAGCTGGAGTTATCACTTTGACTCTCCACCAGAAGCTAAAATTTGTGAAGAACGGGAAGCTCGTCGTGGTATGAGGTGAACAGGCTATGCTAGTAAGTCATTTGTCATCTTTCTCCTATATTGATGCTGACGAGGCTGTGGAAACTCCGTTCCAAGCCCTATCTATTATTGACAATACTTGTAAGAATAGCGGGGCATCCATTTCTTCTCTAAAAGATGCACAACAATTTGTTGAAAATGGTCAGTCTGTGGGCTGTGGCAGAGTTGTTGAGTTTGCTGAAAACAAGAATAGAGCTGGTCTGGGATTTTCTCCTGGTACGGCTAAAAGAGAATTGAAGCGCTAACAAGATACATTCCCAGTGTTGGGTTTATCCACTCTGGAGATCAAACTGCTACTGCAATTATTGAAGACAGGGAAGACATGCCAAACTTCATGACTCACTGAGTGATCTGCTAGAATTGGACATCTGTTGACATTCCTTCTTTTGTTCATGCTTGAAAGTAATTTGTTTTTGCGTTTTTTAAATATCCTTTCACTCCGCCCAAGGTGAAAGTGAATTTGCAAGGGCTTTATTTCAAACTTTAATATCATGAATAAAATGTTATTTTGCTTATCCATATGTGTTATTATCATTTTTCTTTTTCTGGAAAATGCTAACCTAAAAAACCAAAAATATTAAAATAAAATAATTTCAATATCTCCATAATAATTGCGCATTTATTTGTTTCCTAAATTCAAGCATATATCATTGTGCAGATTGATTGATAAACCCATTGAAAACAATGTCCATATGCCCTCTCTCAACTTTGAATTCCCTGTGTTTGAAGATGAAGAAGAGGATGTTGAGGAAATTCCTGATGAGATTTCTCGGTTGCTTGAGCACGAGGAAAATACTATTCAGCCTCACAAAGAGCATGTGGAAGTAATTAACTTGGGATCTGAAGAGGATAAAAAAGAAGTAAAGATTAGGGCACTACTTCAGTCAGATGTTAAGAAGGGGATGGTAGAGCTTCTTAAAGAGTATGTGGATGTTTTTGCTTGGTGTTATCAAGATATTCCAGGTCTTGATACTGATATTGCAGAGCACAAATTGTCGTTGAAGCTAGAATGTCTGCCAGTTAAGAAAAAGTTGAGAAGAATCCACCCCGATATGGCTGTTAAGATCAAAGAGGAGATTTAGAAGCAGATCAATGTTGATTTTCTTGTTACTACTAAGTATCCTCAATGGGTGGCCAATATTGTGCCAGTTCCAAAGAAAGACGGTAAAGTCCGGATGTGCGTTGATTACAGAGATTTGAATAAGGCTAGTCCGAAAGATGATTTTCCATTATCACACATTGATATGTTGGTAGATAATACTGTTAAATTCAATATCTTCTCCTTTATGGATGAATTTTCCGGCTATAATCAGATTAAAATGGCGCCCGAGGATATGGAAAAAAACAATATTCATAACACCCAGAGGAACATTCTGTTACAGAGTGATGCCTTTCAGTTTGAAAAATGCTGGGGCAACGTAATAGAGAGCCATGACCACTCTGTTCTATGATATGATGCATAAAGAAATAGAGGTCTATGTGGATGACATGATTTGTAAGTTGAAGACTGAAAAAGATCATATTGAGTATTTGTTGAAGCTATTTCAGCGTTTGAGGAAGTTTAAACTCCGTTTGAATCCTAATAAATGCATTTTTGGTGTCCGTTCAAGAAAGTTGTTGGGTTTTATTGTCAGCCAGAAAGGTATTGAGGTAGACCCTGATAAAGTCAGAGATATTCAAGAAATGCTTGTGCCCAAAATAGAAAAATAAGTCAGAGAACTTCTCGGACGTTTGAACTACATCTCCAGATTAATATCTAACATGACTGCCACTTGTGGGTCGACCTTCAAGCTTCTTCGCAAAGACCAAAGTTATGTTTGGACAGATGATTGTCAGAAGGCTTTTGATAGTATCAAAGAATATCTGCTAAAACCTTCTACTTTGTCTCCTCCGGTGGAAGAAAGACCATTGATTATGTATTTGACTGTGCTAGAAGAGTCTATGGGTTGTGTTCTTGGTCAACAAGATGAAACTAGTAAAAAAGAATATGCCATCTACTATTTGAGTAAAAAATTTACAGATTATGAGTCTCGGTACTCAGTGCTAGAACAGACGTGTTGTGTTTTGGCATGGGCTGCTAAACGTTTACGCCAGGACATGATAAATCATACTACTTGGTTGATATCCAAAATTGATCCAATTAAGTACATTTTTGAAAAGCCTGCTTTGACTGGAAGGATTGCCCGCTGGAAAATGTTGTTATCTAAATATGACATTGAGTACCGTACTCAAAAGGCAATCAAAGGAAGTGTTTTGGATGATCATTTGGCTCACCAACCAATTGATGATTATCAACCCATCAGGTTTGACTTCCTTGATGAGGATGTTATGTATCTGAAAGCAAAAGATTGTGATGAACCGTTACCTGAAGAAGGGTATAATCCTGAATCTCGTTGGGGTTTAGTGTTTGATGGAGCTGTCAATGCTTATGGCAACGAAATTGGGGCAATTATTAACACTCCGCATGGTTCTCATATACCATTTACTGCAAGGTTGATGTTTGAATGCACAAACAACATGGCACATTATGAAGCCCGTATATTGGGTCTTGAAGAGGCCATTGATTTGAGGATTAAAACTCTTAATGTGTACGGGGATTCAACCCTAGTGATTAATCAAATTAAAGATGAATGAGAGGCTCGTTAGATTGGCCCGATTCCTTATAAAGATTATGCAAGGAGGTTGTTGACCTTCTTTAATAAGGTTAAATTGCATCATATTCCCCGTGAAGAGAATCAGATGGCGGATGCTCTGGCCACTTTTTCCTCTAAGATTAGAGTGAATCGTTGGAATAATGTGCCCAAGATTAATGTTATGCGTCTTGATAGACCTGCTCAAGTGTTTGCAGTAGAGGAAGTAAAAGATGACAAGCCTTGGTATCATGATATTAAATTTTTCATCCAGAGAGTCAAGAATACCCACTTGGGGCATCCAAGAAGGATAAGAAGACTTTGAGAAGGCTGGTTGGAAATTTCTTTTTGAATAGAGATGTGCTATACAAAAGAAAATTTGACATGGTCTTGCTCAGATGCGTGGATAGACACGAAGCAGACATGTTAATGAAAGAAATTCATGAAGGATCCTTTGGTACCCATGTCAATGGACATGTTATGGCTAAGAAAATGTTAAGAGAAGGCTACTACTGGCTGCCATATGATTGTAGAAAATATGTGAAGAAGTGTCATAAGTTCCAGATTTATACTGATAAAATTCACGTGCCACCGACTCTTCTCAATTTTATCTCATCTCCATGGCCTTTCTCCATGTGGGGCATTGACATGAATTGCATGATTGAACCGAAGGCTTTGAATGAACACCGTTTCATTTTAGTTGCCATTGATTATTTTACCAAGTGGGTGGAAGCGGAATCTTATGCTAATGTGACCAAGCAAGTGATGGTCAGGTTTATCAAGAACCAAATCATCTGTCGGTATGGTATTCCCAGTAAGATTACCACTGATAATGGGTCAAATTTGAACAATAAAATGATGAAAGAGTTATGTGATGATTTCAAGATTTAGCATCATAATTCGTCTCTCTATAGACCAAAGATGAATGGGGCAGTTGAAGCTGCAAATAAGAACATTAAGAAGATTATTCAAAAGATGGTTGTGACATACAAGGACTGACATGAGATGCTCCCTTTTGTTTTCCATGGGTATCGTACATTCGTCCGCACTTCAACAGGGGCAACCCCTTTCTTACTTGTATATGGTATGGAAGCAGTGCTCCCTGTAGAGGTTGAGATCCCATCAATGCGAGTATTGATGGAAGCTAAATTGTCTGAGGCTGAATGGTGTTAAAGCGGATACGATCAGTTGAATTTGATTGAAGAAAAGAGAATGACAACCTTGTGTCATGGCCAGTTGTATCAACAGCGAATGAAGAAAGATTTTGATAAGAAGGTCCGACCTCGTGTGTTCATAGAAGGCGACCTCGTGCTAAAAATGATCTCATCTTTTACCATTGATTCTAGAGTCAAGTGAACTCTCTGGCAGTGCATTAACTCTTGCAACTATGGATGATGAAGAGTTCACTCGTCCTGTGAATGCCGATGAATTTAAGAAATACTTTGCCTAAAAAATAAAAGAACAACTCGCTAAGTTGAAAACCCAAAAGGGAGGCTTAGGAAAAAATGAGCGTTTGGGTGGGCTGAAAACCCGAAAGGGCGGTCCAGGTAAAAATTAGAGACATAAACATAAATAACTATACTGGTAGATTGAAAACCTGATAGGGAAATCTAAGCAAAAGTTAGGGATTATGGCAAGTAACTGCATCAGGCCAAACTTGATCACTTGAAGCAACATTGTTCATTAAGGATCCTCATCCTTGTCATTCTCAACAGAAGTGTAAAGTAGAGTGGAATTCAAAGTTGTTAGGGAGAATAGCGGACATTGTATTTCAGTGTAACCTTTTCCATGTATTTAGCATTTTCCAACTTTGTAATGATTCATGGAGGACTACCATTCTATCAATAAAATTTGGACCTTTGTCCATTTGTTTGCAATTCTTATATTTGTTTCTGTTTTGCAAAATTTCATTTAGTTTTTATAATGATTTTTGAAATTAATAATGATACTTTTGAAAACTAAAAAAATGTTTTCCTTTGATTTGTGAACGTTAAAAGGAATATCCATAATTACTTCAAGGAATAGTAAGATCTCGAAATGCAGAACTCAATATTCTCTCAAGCAGTGTTTATTCTTGTTGGTGGTATTCCCAACTTAGCGCTAATTCAGGCGTTCTCAAGTTGAGTACTGAGTTTAGCACCCCCCCCCCCCCGGTTTGAAGCATAAACTTGGGTTCCCCAGTTATGTCTTGATACAAATTTCCCCAGCTGAGTGTGATTCTCTTCTCTAGGCAGGCTGTGATTAAACAAGTATATATGTGTTGAAGAATCCCCAGCAGGTTTCATCTCCCCTGTTGTGGTTTCAACAATATTTATCATTAAGGAGTGTTGAGATAGTAGTCAACTGTTGGGTTTTCTCTCACCCGATGTTGAGTTTTAAAATCCCCCGCAGGTTGATGTGTTGTTACGATGTTAACTTATTAATTTTCCCTGGCAAGTCCAGGATGTTTCTCTTGAGATTGTTGATCCTCAGAGAGTTTTCCTTGGTAATCATCAACAAATCCATTTTATCCCAAAGGAGAGTTGTTGTGAAGGTTATCTTTTAGAAAATTCATCCTTCCATCCCCTTAACAGAGTTAATGTAAATGATATCTCTTTCAGAGGTTGATATCCCCATAAGAGCTTTGCTCTACATGCTTCTCCAGCAAGCCTTCATCCTTCTGCAACAGATCTTATGAGGATTCCTCTCATTCCCAATCAGAGTTTTAGAATTTTGTGTTGCATGATTTCCTCAACGAAGTTCATATTATTTTCCCCTCAGTGGATTATTGGTAATATAAGATCCAGTATTGAGTTTCTCCCTAAGCAGTGTCTTTCTCTCGTCAAAGATATGAACCTTGTAGCAAGACTTCATTCTTTTAGTGGCTCCTATTTATCTCCAGCTGAATCCCTAGCAGATTATCTTTCAGCAGTGTTGAGATTTAGCTGAGTATCCAGTTGTATTGTGGTGATTGGTCATCCCCGATTTATCTTTATGCTTATTTTGTCAGTATGTACATGCATTCATTCATACATACATCATGCAGATTCATACAACATGGAGATTCATACATCCTTGAATTTTCTGGTGTTTCTTATCCACTCTCTCTGGTGTTGTTATCCCCACAGAGTGTGAATATCCTCAGCATTAGAGTGTCCACCTTTAAGCAGAAAGTGTATATCCTATCTAATTCCCCACTGAGTTTATTACTCATGAGAGGGCTTGCTTTAGTGTTCATTTCTAGCTCATTTATCTGAATAGGATTACATCCCAGTTGAATTATTTCTTCATTGGGTAGAGTCTTGTTTTACCATTTCTCTCCAGTTTGTTCCTGGATCGAATTTTGGTCTATTGCAGTAGTTATTTTGAATCTCTCTAGGCTGCGTAACCTAGATGAATAGAAGACATTTATTTTTCCCCTCTTGAGGATTTATTTCCTCAGCAGAAATCTGTTTATGATTCCCCATTAGAAGATGAAGGTTTTTCTTCCCCAGTAGTGTTGTGATAACACTTTCTTGGAATCTTTACCTGACAACAAATGGTGATCTCTTTATTTGAGAAGCTTGTATATCCCCAACATGGTTAGCCTTACTTAACAAGTGGCAGTCCCTTTAAGAAACTTGTTTTGCTATTTTCAACCTTTGCAATGATAAGTGGCAGTCTCTTCTGAGAAGCTTATCCGGTCTTGATGGTTCTACAACTTTTACAATTACAAGTGGCAGTCTCTTTGAGAATCTTGTTTACTGTTTTTAACTATTGTGTGACTTCAAGTGGCGGTCTTTTTATTTGAGAAGCTTGTATGTCCCCAAATATCAATTATTATCTTCACATTAAATGGCATCTCTCTAGTTTATCCTCAACAGAGAAGTTTATTGTGAAATCCTTGATCCTTATCCAATCAAGTGAAGCCTTGGAATCGTTATTTGAACACGTGGCATCTCTTTATTTGGGAAGCCTGTTGCGACTCCATCAACTTTTCCATCAAATGGCATCTCTCTGTTTTTTCCCGTGAGAGAAGTTTGTTGTGAAACTCTTATCACCAACAGATGGTTGTCTCTTTATTTGAGAAGTCTGTTGTGCAATCTAACCCGCCCGTATCTTTTTTGAAGATTCCCGATAGAGTTATTGATTTTTAATTTCTAGCAAGCGATAGTCCCTTTAGCCGAGACAACTTGTAGTTGGTCCTTTTTCAATTTTGAGACTTGATTAAAGAAGAAGCCGAGCCCTATTCCAATAGTGGAAACTTGTTATCATTCAACTTGGTTCGTTATTTGAACAGGTGTTTATAAGAATCCTCTTGCGATCTAGTGAATCTTTTATCCCCAACAGATGGTTGTCTCTTTATTTGAGAAGTTTGTTGTGTGATTTGACCTTTTCGGATCTCTTTTGAGTATCCCTGGCAGAGGTTTTGTTTATCTCCAGCAAGTGGCTATCCATTATGAAGCTTGTTTGTCTCCAGCAAGTGTCTATCCTTTGTGAAGCTTATTTGTTATCCTATTAATCTTTCTCTACCAAAGATTATTTCCCCAATAGAGCAAATGACTTCGAGATTCCCCCAGTGGAGTCCAAATCCTCTTTTCTCTCTATCTCCAGCATCTGTAAATCGTAGTTTCATCTATGCACTTTTTCCATCTCTTGTGGAATTTCACATTCCCCAGCTGGATCTATTATTGTTTATCTCCTGGAGAGTTTCTTTTTCCTCAGATAAGTTTCTTCAGCAGTTACCTGTCTCCTGTGGGATCTTTTTATCACAGGGTTCTATGTTTGCATCCATTCATATCATATCATATCATAATCATTTTTGCGGTATCTTAGGGAAAAAAATTGGGTCTTCTGTATTTAAGTCTCTTCTATCTCGTGGAGACAAAGATGTCAATCTTCATATCTCTTAATAGAAGAAACTTAATTAGTTGCTTCTGTCATACCCTAATTTTTACCCCTTAGATCCCACCTCATTTGCATCCTCACAATGCATCAAGATAAAAAACTTGGTTGTCTTCTAAACCTCTCATCCATGGGTTTGTCTTTGTACATATCACCAAACACCCTTTTGTGTATCTTTCTCTTTATACTTGTGTGTTTCATATTTCACTAACCTCTAATCAAAATAAAAAATATGTGCCTTGTCCTTTTATTATTTTTTGCATGGTAGGGCTTGAAATCAAGAGCATCAAGTGAAAGAAACCTCAGCTAGGGATTGAATCCCTCGGGTCCAAGTATGGTAAATCATTGAGTCTTAAGGTCAAATCATCAAAGCATGACCTCTCACCTCAAATTATAAGGGTTCAAGCATCATTCAACCTTATTTTAATCAAAGATATCTCAAGATTGGATGGCTTGTCTCTCAAGAAATTCCCAAGGTTCATGTGTTTATTTCCATGCCTTCATCAACAAGTTTCATCAAGCCATGACATGCTTCATCAAAGGACAATCAAGGATACATTCTTTTGGGTCCATGTGAACATCAATGAGCCTTGAAATGCAAAACAAGTCCAAAGGTTGCAAGTTTATTCAAGTAAGTTTGACCAAAAAGTCATCATTTTAAGCCTAAGTTCAAGACTTCACAAATTCTTCATACTTCAACATTATGGGATGCTTCTTTGGGAAAATGACTCATATTGACACCCTCTCCAATCACAAGTCAAGAACCAATTGTGCTTGGAAGACCATCAAAAGTTTGAAGACATTTAAGGGCGCTTCTTTTTTCCAAATAACCCTATTGGTGTCCTCTACAACTTTTCTTTAGAGGTCAAACATCAATTCATGCTCTAAGGACCTCAAATCTTGAAGGTCACTTGTGCAAAAAACTAGGTCATGACATGTTTGACCTAATGCCTGACCTGATTTTCAGGGCCACGACCCCAAATTTCACCTCATGCCATTTTCACATCAAGAAACCTTTTGGATTGATTCCTTTTTCATTGAATTCTATCCCATGAATATATCATTTGGATAAAAGAAAATCAAAGAATGCACGAGTAGATTTTATTTGGCCTCATAATGAACATGGCTACCTGAAACTGAACTTTGGTCCATGATCAGATTTGCAAAATCACTCAAATCTCCTTTTCAAATCATTAAGTGCACACGATTAGGACCTGGTGATGTCAAGTAATGTGCAAGGATTAAAAACGACTCAAAATTACAAGCATTACACTGGGTTTTAATGACTTTCCATTCAAGCTTGATCACACTTTATTTGCTCATGATTCCACGTGAATTCAAGCCAATTCTCACACGTATGAGTCTCATTCTCTTCATCTATAAATAAAAAGCTCATTTTCACTGAAAACCAAGCTTAGAAAGCCCCTAGAGCCCCTGCTTGAGCTCATACTTCCCTCTGAAATTTTTTGATTTTGTTCTGAACTTATAAGCTATTTCAACATCATTTCTTGATTCCATTAGCTCCACCGTACTTCTCTAAAGCTTCTGCAACAAGAATTAAGCTCTGAAACTCCTTGAATCGTGCTGACCAGAACCACGTTGCAAGCTCCTCCGATCACATTTGTACAAGGGAGTTTGAGGCTCCATTTCCACTCAAACAAGTTACCACAATGTAGCACTTTGCCTTCTGACCATTTACCTTAACTTACCTTGCATTGATACTTCACATTGATCATTTAATTTTTGTTTTCGTGTTTTGTTATTTCACTGCATTTTTCTGAAGTTCTTCATGCTCATTTTAAATAAATGAAAGTGAAGTATATGGTTGAAATCGTGATGAGCTAACGATCATAATGGTTGTGTTTTCATTATCTAATGTTATCATTTGCTAAAATCCGATGAGCATCCAACCGGAGAAGACGACCGGAGAGAAACCATGGTGGCCTGGGTTTTTTTTATTTTATTTTAAAATGGATCACGTGTGTTATTTCATTTAAGTTCCACCGTGTCCATCATGGTCTGAGCCTTTGAATTGATTTTAAATGAAATTCAATGGTCACGCGTGTTTCTGATTGCAACCTTTGATCAGATCTAAGGTTGTATTTTTCTCTTTCTTTTATTTCATTTTTCTCTATTTCTTTTTTATCATTTATTTTCAAAAATTCATAAAAAATGCATCCCTTAACATTTTTCACTCCAATTTTTTTCATAGTTTCATTAAATTATTTTCTATTTTCTGAACCATTTTCATAATTTAATTTTATAATTTTCTATTTTTCTTGATTTTCTTCATTTTTCATTCATTTTAAATAGTTTAAATTTGTTTTTATGCATTTAAAAATTCTCCAAAATTTTATATGTGATTCTTGAGTTGTTTCTGACTTGGAAAAATTTTCTTAAGCTTTGTTTGGTTGTTTAGATATCTCTTTCTTATTTTATCTCTTATTTTGCTTTTAAAATTCATTTAAAATTTATTTTATGCATTTTATTGTATTGTGATTGGTTTGCTGGTTGTAGTCTTGGATCATAACTTGTTGATCAAGTTTATCCTCAATCTTAATGGACTTTGGGTGTTGATGAGGTTGAAAGAACCTTCATCAATACAAATCTATCATTAAATGAATCATTTGATTCATTTTTGGTGCTTTGTGTTGATGATAGGTTTATTACCTTAATCCACCAAGCAAGGTGATTGAAATTAATGATGAAGTGATCTTGAGTAATGATTTAATTTGGTCCTCTCTTAATCCCTCCTTCTCTTTCTTTTTCTTTTTTGTCTTGATCAATTGGATGATGTGTTGTTCATCTTGTTCATGAGATTTGGATTGGTGCTTGATGAATTTTCATCATTTCAAATCTACCATTTGATTAATTATTGATCATTTGGGGGTACTTTGCATTGATGCATAAGTTTGTCCTAAGTGTCATGAAGGATTGATTGATGTAATGGACCAATCTCCTTGCCTTAGTGCTTGATCCCTCCTTTGTTTTGACTTGTGCTACATGTTTTAGGAGTATGATCTTTATCATATCTCTAACATGTATGGTACATAAAGTGTTATTGACCGACCTCCCATAGTATGATCTTCCCTATAGATTGTGCTACGATTACTTAACATAGCGCTAAATTTTCCCGAATTGGATTATCAACTCTAACACTAACACTAACCATATAATTGTGCTAACATTTATCTTTATTGTCATTTACTTTTATGCACCTTTATCTTTATTGTCATTTACTTTATTGCTCCTTATATATATTGCTTTATTATTGTCCTTTACATATCATATTGCAATTGTTTATGTTTATGTCTTTTTTTCTTTGTTCACTTGGACTTTTTTTTTCTTAAGACATTAATAAATGCTAAACATTAAAAGACTTAATGTTTCATTGGAATATTTGGTTAGATCTTTCCTTCTTTAACTTTTACTTTGTGCTTCAGGATAGTCTCTTCATCTTTTCCCCCTCATTAAATTTTCAAAATCTTCTCCCTTTTTCAAAACATTCTTGTTTTCAAATTTGAGCCACTTTTACAATAAACCTTGACTTTTGTCAAGTGATTTTTAAACTCTTTTTCTTGAATAAATGCTAATCAATCTTAAGCATATCAAGACTATTTTTAGAAGACTTAAAAAAATACTCACCTCATTCAAACCATTGTGTGCCTTTTGTGCGCTTTTCTTTTAAATATTTTTTCTTAAGGTTTAGACATGAGACATTTTCATAGTTGAGATATAATTCTCCTATCTTCATAATTATGTTTGATGTTGATTTTTTTCCACTTGAGAGAGTTAGTGGCATACCTGTTGATTTCAATCCAAGTTGGAGTCTTTCTTGATAGTGATGCAAAAGTCCATTTTCATACACTTTTGGGTGACTAGTTGAGTTTTCTCCTTAAAATGACAACTTATCTTGCCATTTAAAATCAATCAAACAAATCTCTTTTATTATTTTTACCACGAACTACGAAGTTTTGATCCTCCATTTCACTTTGTGGGTACGTAGACATGAGGCTCAAGAAGTCTTGTCAAACACAAAAACCTAAAAATTATTTCTCATCTCCTCAATCTTTTGCAAACAACACCTTTTTAAGCCAAAAATAGATTTTCAAGAAGTTTCTATAGAGTACTATATATGTTTTGGGTGCTGACACATTTTCATTGTATAACCAACCCCCGTACCCTTTGTCTCTCTGTTTTATTAGTTTTGTTTTAAAAATTCTGTGAGTTTTGTTCGTTCTTTTCACCATTCCTTTAGAAAAATAAAAATGCGGTGGTGACATTTATATTATGAATTAAATTAATCAATAGTTTATTCTCAAAATTTTCAAATACAATACTTATTTATTTTTAAAATAGTGAATTCAAGTTATTAAACTATTTGAAAAAAAAAATCACATTATCAGTGCCATTCGATTTCTAAAAGGAATTCTATCTTTAAAAAAAAAAAGTTTGAAAGGGACCTGACCGATATGCATAAAGAACGAGACATTATCCTACATAGATTGAAATGTCATTTTATCATGTTTATATTTTCTCTTTTATAATTTATTGCTTTCCCTCTTTTCTTGACATGGTTAGGAGCCAAAATCTTCTAAACAGATCTTGTACTTAACCTTTTAACAAACACGTAATTTAAGGATCACTCCATAGCCTCCAAAGCTATCAGTAGTAGTTTGATATCCTCCAAAGCCGTGGTTAATAGTCAATATTTTACACTCATAATGGAACACACCCTATATATATATATATATATATATATATATATATTGCAAATATGACGAATAAGTAACCTCAGTGCCCACTATCTAAATGAATTATCTTTTAGCTACAGCTTAAGCAACACCAAGATTAATTTACACTGATAATCATGTGTAAGAAGATTTTTTTACTTTAATTAACTTGCTTGAAGATTTGATATGAAACATTATCAGTAGCTACTAGTTAACTGTTTTGAATTGATAAAAACAAGGGAATCCAAAGATGCTTAGTATCCTTAATTATGATCCTTTTTTCTTCAACATATAATTTTATAATTTTGTATTGAAACAATAATATTAATTTCTTTTAAAACTTTCATTTATTGATTTTAAATATCATAAAATCATCAAGAATATTAGAAAATGTGATAACATGCATAAGTGATTAGTTCATATATCTAAATCTCAAACTTTATAAAAAAAGTGAGTTCTTAACAAAAAAAATCTCATAATTATATATGCCAAATGTTGTAGTCCATTCTTGGATCATTAATAATTGAATGGTTTATGATGATAACGACAACTATGTTAATGTGGTCTGTAGTTGTCACTTTCAACAAAAGTTAATTTTTCCAAGTAGAATTATGGAGTAGTATTGATTTCTATGTACAAGAAGATATTGACCATATCCAACACCATGTAATCTTAAATGATACTGTTGCAAAGAAAGTCAAGCATCATGTGTTTAAAAACATATAATTAAACTTTGTGCTAAAAAGGTTATTCCCACCATTATGAAAGCTCTACATGATTTATTCTAACCACATAATTTTTTTTTGGCATAATTTACAAATTTAAGATTCCAATTAAAATAATTAAATGTTGTTAAAAAAAACATTATTTTAGATTTTTAAATTTTTAAATTTTTAAATTTTGTGATTATTTAAAATTGCTAACAAAACAAGAAAGTAGAACACTCGTTACAAAAAAAAGTGAAATATATCAACGTAGAATTTTAATTAGTTAAGATATCGTAAATAGAAAATGATAGATAATTGGTATAAGTCTATTATCTCTATAACACTATTTTACAGACAAAATACACTATTCTCGAGACAAACTGGGAAATGGGTGGAGAAGAGAAATGGCTGGAGGTCCGGCAAAGGAGAGATCATAGAGAAGAGAAAAGAATTTCGGTGAGATCTGCAAGAAGAGATAAAGTTACTGTGGAGGAAGAATGATTAGCTACATTTTTCTTCACGGAATTTCTGAAGGTTTTTTATGCTAAGTATATGTTTGAGGTTTTCAAGGAGTATGGATTCGTGATGGAAGTATTCATTCCGACAAGGAGAGATAAACGTGGTAAAAGATATGTGTTTGTTCGATTCAGAAAGGTGACGAATGAAAGAATCATGGCGGCGAAGCTAGATAATATTCACATACAAGATATGAAGATTCATGCTACCATCTCTAGATTCTAACGTGGTATAACTGCAGATAACAAACAAGGAAAACCGATAGAGGTTGAAGGAAACAGACGAGGACTGCAAATAGATTGTCGTTTGTGGAAGCCTAGTATTTGGATAACATTTAGCATTACATGTGTGTGTGTGTTTTTATGCATCACTAACCAATTGAAAATACAAAAGTATGTGCTTGCTTGCTTTACAAGTTAGGTTATGCCTCAAGATGCTCAAACTGATGATTAGCCAGGGAATGGTGTGATCTTCAACTTCTCAAGTCTCTCATTCATTCATGAAGATCAAGAGTTTTCCTTTATCAACAACCAAGTTCAAGATTGCATTGAATCAAGATTAATAGGTCTCAAGTCATCTGGTGCACCCAAATTAGGATTTTGACCTGATTCAGTCCCTGGGTTGACTTTTGGAGCAAGGCATGATCCAATACCTCAAAACATGTTTCAAGGACCTCAAATGCATCATATTAGTCCATTCATATGATTGGATTAATCCATGAAGCTTGATTCATAAGCAGTGGAAGATTTCAAATTCATCAGATGAAAAGTCAACTGTTCCTCAAAGCCAAAGTTTGATTTTTGAGATTTTTGGTCAAACATGGACTCCTCAAGTCAAGGATCATGAAAATATGTTATTTGGGTCATGATCAATCAAGAAAAACAAAGAAAACATCCAAAGATCATGATTTGTAAAATTAGGGTTTCATGATTTTTTCTAAGTTATGGAAATCCTATGATTTTTGCCCTACTTTCCAAAGTTGTAACTTCTTCCTCAAGCATCCATTGAAAAAACTTGAAGACTTCTTTGAAATATGGCATTTGATACTACAAGTTGATGAAAATTACAAGGCAAAGCTTTCTTGAATGGAAGTTATTGATGTTCAAAGTTGGAGTTTCAAGTTGTTTAAAAATCCCAAACACTTAGAAATTTTTCTAAGTTTTTCACCTTGCCAAGTGCATGACTTTATAGACACTTTGTGATCAATTCAAGCCACCACTCTTCAGGCCCAAGGGATGTATTTAAAGATGACATTTCATACTTCAATTTAGTGCAAAGATTGGATCAAAAGCTCATAAGGATTGGAAGTTATGAAGTGCCAAAGTTTGGATTTCTTAATTGCCAAAAATGCCAAAACATCCAGAATTTTTCTGGTGTCAAAAAGTTGAAAGTTCCAATTTTGGTGGCCAATTTTCTCCATGATCCCAATTGAATCAAAAAAAGTTGTCAACATGAAAGTTGTAAAGGATGTTTCCAGCTTTCCACAGAGTTCAAGAACAAAGATTTATCTTACTTGAGCTGGAAGTTATGATTTTTTCAATAAGCATTGATAAAGCTAAATTCAAGACAATATTGATCACACAAGTTCAAGATCACTTTGTAAGCCTTTTCTCTGCACAAGATCAACACCAAAATCATCATGCACCATGTGCTTTGCAAGAGCATAACGGAATTTTCAAGATTCCATCCTTGGCATGTGATAAAAATCATTCAAAGCCATGAAGTGAGGTTTTGTCCTCTAGCATTAAAGTGAAATAGTGAAATTGATCAAAAACCTCCCAATTTGTCCAAGAATGATCAACACACCAAGGGATGAGATGCAATATGGCAGGTTCAATCTCAAAAGATCAGAATTATAGCCATGTGAAGAACAAGCTATGTATACCTTGGCATCCAAGTTATGACACATAGTATGACATCATTCATTGGATAATAGTTTGTTCCCTAACCAAACCTTTCTTCAAATATCTGAAACATTTCTCTATAAATAGAGATCAATTTGCATCATAAAATCATACCAAAACACAAAAACAAACAAAAACATCTCATAACCTCAGAATCACCATTGCTCCATTTTCTCATCTCTCTCAACCAAACATCATTCCAATGCCACAAACACCTTCCATAAGCATCATAGAAGTGTTCCAAACCATTATAACACTTCTGTAACATCACAAAACCATCCATAACCAAAAGTTACATTTTCATATCATCATTTTTGCACAACTTGCAAAAACTTTCAAATTCTTTATTGCAATCACTTTCCATTCCATTCATCCATCCAAACACCTTCTATACACTTAATAGAAGTGATCCAAATCATTATAACACTTCTGTAACAGCTTGAACACTTCCACCATATCTCACTTGCTTCAAATTGCATATTGATTTGGTCAAGGAGTTCCAGAAGGTCTCAGCTCAATTCAACCACTCCAACGCATTTCTGGGAGGTCAGTGGAGCTGTAGGGATCACTACATTGCATTTGTAAGTGTTCTTTCACTCTTTGTTAAAACAAGTTCACAACAAGATGTCGAGCTAGATGTCTTGACAGGTTGGTCAGACATCATGATCAGCATGATGTCGTGACATGTGGTCAGGACATTTGTTATTTAAATAGTGAGATTCTCTCTCTCCTTTTCCTTTTTATTTTCTTTCTATTTTCTTTTCCATTTTTATTTATTTTATTTAATTTCTTTTTCTTCTTTTATTATTTTAAATCATACTTTTATTTTATTTTATTTTTTATTTTTATTATTTATTTATCTTTTATTATTTATTTTAACTTCTTTATTTATTTATATTTGTATTTCAATTTTTCTTTTATTTCTTTTATTCTTTTTTTTAATATTTATTTTATCTTTTATTTAATATATATATATATATATATATATATATATATATATTATCTTTTATTTGTTTACTCATTTTTCTTAAACTTTCTTTATTCCTTTTATTTATTAAACTTTCTCTTTTTTATTTAAACTTTTATCATTTAAAATTCATTATTACTTTGTTTAAAATCATTTATTTTTTATTGTTTATTTTACACTTTTAATCATAGAAAAAGACCAAATGTTTATTACTTTGTATTCATTTTAATTCAAGAATTCCTTTTAAATTACACTTTGTTTATTTTCTAAAACATTGTATTTTAGCTTATATACTCGTGCATTTCTTTGACCTAGTCCTTGTTAATGTTTCTGCCTATTGATTGTTGATTTTTGCTCATGCTTGAACCATGTTTATGTATATCTTTCATTGTGTTTATTCCTTGCCTATTCACATGTTAATAATCTTATCATGCCTTTAATCTCATATTTTCATATATTTGTGAATCCATGTCCATCTTGTTTCATTGTACATAATCCAAGGGAAAAGATCTATTGTTGACTTGTTAGTCATTCATATGCATTTGTACATAACTGTTGCATTCCTTATTCTCCCAGTATCTAAACCCTAATTCAACCTTAGGACTTTTAAACCATTTTTATCTACAAACCTTTAATCTTCCCAGGAGATAGCCATTAAATCTCTTGTACTTTTTAACCCTTCCTTCAAACCTTGCCATAGAGATAGCTATCAATCTCTTCTCCCTTTGCCACCCCTGGCTTTACATTTACAATCAACTTTGTCATAGAGATAGCCATTAATCTCTCCCCCCTTTACAAACCTTTAACTCTTCATTCAAATCCTTTCATAAGAGATGGTCATTAATCTCTTCACCTTTACAATCAATCCTCACAAGCTTTTCTCCTTTGTTGTCTTGGTTCTTAGAAACCTAAACAGCCCGTAGTTCCGCGAACTACGAACACTCTGATTTCTCAAGTTCTTTTTGAGAATGCATTGGCACAAGGTCCCAATCCTTGGCGAGCACTCTTTTTCTTTTTCACACTCATCCCTTTTCCACTCTTTTTACATGTAGTCCCCGAACTACAATTGCTCTGACTTCCTCTAGGGATATGTAAGCATAGGATTGCAAGATCCTATCGAGCACACCTTTTTATTTTCTACCCCTTTTATTCATATACATTACAAAAACAACAAAAAATGTTTCCCACTCCATCACTCACTCAAAAAACAATAAATTCTCCCAAACAATAGTAAACAATTTATAGCAAAAACATAGATATTTCAAGAGGTTCATGTAGAGTACTACAGATGCTTAGGATACTAATACCTTCCCTTAGTATAACCAATACACGCACCTTTGATCTCTTATTTTCATAGTCTTTAGCCTCGTCTTTAGCTTTGCATATTTATTTAGGGTTTATTCGTTATTTTCCCATTCCCTTAGATAAATTAAAGTTCGGTAGTGACATCTTTTGTTTTGCGAGTCAAGTTAATGTAATAGCTTGGTCTCCGATTCACAAAACGTGTTATAAAGAGGAGTGTGGCTCAAGAGGAGATTTGGAATAACTTACTATTGAAAGAAAGTATTCTTAAACAAAAGTAAAGAACTAAATGGGTGAAGGAAGGGATTTTAATTCAAGATACTTTCATTGTATGCTAAAGTGTAGAAATAAAAGAAATGCAATTGCAACACACAAAATAGGTTTTGTCTTAGTGGAAGATGTTAGCTCTGTTAAGAAGGCTATTAAGGATCATTTTGAAGCTAGGTTCATGCAGAACTGTATTCAGAGACCAACCATTAATTTCTCTAATTTTTCTAAAATAACCCTAGAATAAAAATTGATATTGGAGGAGCTGTTTTTCATAGAGGAAGTCCATCTGGCTGTGTCTGATTGTGATGGGAACAAAATCCCCAGTCCAGATGGATTTAATTTGGAGTTTCTAAAGAGATGTTAGGAGGTGGTTGGAGGCGATGTAGTTAACTGCATAAAGGAGTTTCAATGATCTGTAAATCTACCTAAAGCCATGATATCCTCGTTCATTTCTTTGATCCCTAAGTCTTTGAATCCTCAAGGCTTGTATGACTTTAGGCCTATTTGCTTAATTGGATGTGTCTATAAAGTCATCTCTAAATTGTTGGTTGCTCGCTTGAAGAAGATAATAGGAAAGTTTATATCCAAGACACAAACAACCTTTATACCAGGAAGACAACTATTGGATGGGGTTGTAGTAGCAAATGAAATAATTGATTTTGCTAAGAGGAATAAAATGAGTTGTATGTTGTTAAAATTTGATTTTGCCAAGGCTTATGATTGTGTAGATTAGAACTTCCTTGAGAATGTTTTATTGGCAATGGGGCTTGGTGATAAATGGTTGCAATGGATTAAGGGAGGGGTATTTTCCAGCTATATGTATGTGTTGGTGAATGGTGGCACAACTCAAGATTTCAAGGTATTAAGGGGTCTGAGACAGGGTGATCCCTTATCTCCTTTCTTGTTTTCTTTGGTGTTTAAAGGGCTACCCCTCATTGGTAAGAAAGGCAAAGGGTTGGGTATTCTCAGAGGTTTCAGATTTAATGATGAAGTCTCAATCAATTTGCTCCAATTTGCTGGTGATACCAACCTGGTGTGTGACGGATCGTGGTCAAATCTTTGGGGTCTCAAAGTGATTCTGAGAGGATTTGAAATTGTGTCTGGTTTGAAAATTAACTCTTGGAAGAGTAGGCTTTATGGTTTTGAAGTGGAGGATTAATTTTTGCTGGCTGCTGCCTAGTTCTTGGCTTGCAATAAGGATGTTCTACCTTTAAATTTTCTAGGCCTTACTGTTGGAAGAAACCACAGACAAATATTCTTCTGGAAGCCTGTTATCTTATGCTTTAAGACTCGTCTTTCAACTTGGAAGAAAAGAATGCTTTCAATTAGAGGAAGGGTTACACTCATTAACTTTGTATTGATGAATCTACCTGTTCACCATTTAGCTTTTTATAAAGCTCATGTCAAGTAATTCAGGAAATTGTATCAATTTAAAGAAGGTTCTTATGGTTAGGCTCTTTGGATAGAAAAAGTATGGTTGGGATAAGTTGGAACTTTGTGTGCAAACCTAAGGAATTTGGAGGGATCGGTGTCAAAGATGTTGGTGTGTTTAATAGAGCTTTGCTTTCTAAACGGTTATGGAGATTCATAAAAGATGGAGAAGCCATTTGGCGTGGGATCCTGGAAGTTAGATATGGAAACATCATGAGAAGAATACTAACCAAAGATGTGTCAAGAATCACATTGGTGGAAAAATTTAATGGTTTATGGTGACTCTTTGGAAGCTGTGGGGTATAATGGATCATTAACTTGTAGGCTTGGGGACGGTAATAATACGCCATTATGGTCTTTTCTAGATGGATTGGGAACAACTCTTTGAAGAGCCTTTTCCTGGTTTATATGATGTATCTGATAGAAATTTTGTGGTGGTGAGGGATATGGGGAGTTGGGAGGGTCAATATGGCATTGGGACACAGGTTTTAACGGTGTTCAACTGAGCAGTCATTTGGCATTGGAATTGACTGAATTGATGGAGTTATTCGCAGAAGTTTGTCCAACCTTTGGATGTTCAGATTCTTTGTTTTGGCCTTGTGGATAATCTTGTTACGACGGGTTGATTCAAGCTGTTGGGTTGGTGGAGTTAGAAAGTGATATCAAAGCTGCATTGTCTTTATTATGGCAGATGAAGATCCCGTTGAAGGTGAAGATATTTAGGTGGAGATTGTTGCTAGATAAACATGATCAAATATTGCCATCAGAAATATGATTAACAATATACATGACAAGGTATGTGTCTTTTGCTTTAATTTTGATGAAGATAATAATCATCTGTTTGTATCTTGCCCGCGGATTCTACTCGTTTGGAAGAAGATTGGAAAGTGGGTTGGGATTCCAGGGTTGATTGAGGATAATTGTGGGGATCATCTTATGGCCTAGTTTATAAGGTTGATAGGTGTAACATCCTGAATTTTTATTCAAGATATTACATAAAAATTTGTTTATTAAAAATTTGCAGTTATTTTTTTTATATTAAAAAAATAAAATACTTATAAATTATAATATTTAAAATGATTTGAAAATGATACTCTCAAAAATATTTATTATGTGTTAAAATAAATACAATGAAAATAACAAAATAGTGCATCATAACGATTTATTTATTATATAAAATACTAAATCTGCAAAAACCATGTTTGATCCCCGTAAGCGCTTTAAGCAACACATTCAATCAACATCACATTCAATCATGTCTTTCTTCTTGAGTACCTATGATGTTATTGGTAAAGGGTCAATTTCCTTATCCACATTGAATCATACTCACCATAAGAAAATGTCATAAAACAATAATAAAACACTTCACCATTCAAAATATGATCATTAGTTTTTTTTAATAACTTGTACATATGAAATGCAATGTGACCATAACCACTACATGAGACACTAATGATATGAGACGCCAATGATTCGGATAATAAAACCATTTCAATGGGGAAAACTGCCACACAGACTCCTGCCACAAAGGCCGAAAAGCGTCAATATAAAACCCATTCCAATGGGAAAAACTGCCACACAGACTCCTGCCACAAAAGCCGAAAAACATTACTCTTGTCATAAAGGCTACTGCCTCACAGGCCTGAAAAACGTCGACTTGCCACACGACATAAGACACTGACTCATCTATTCACATTCAATATGATGCATGTCTCAATAAACTTGCCACAACGACATAACACACTGACTCATATATTCCTTTTTATTTATTTACATTTCCTTTGTTCAAAGCATGTCATTTGGTTCATAACTATTTATAAAGCAAAATAGAAACATAACTATTTACCAAAATAAATATAAATTAATCATTCACACAATACAAACTTATAAATAAATTTGTCATGTACTATATATTTTGTCTCTTCTCAAAGCTATGTTCTTCCACTTAGTTCACCGTTCACTTAAGATAGGGCACATGAGAATACTTCGGTGACGAAAATATTATAATAATAAAGATAATAATAGAAATATAATAACAATAATGCAATTTAATTAAATTCATTCAGTGTATCATTTACTAAAAGATTTTAAATTTGTATTTTTATTATATTGTGTAAACATGACAATTAAAATTACAAACACAATCAAAAATATAATATACAAATATAAATCAAATATAGAATTATCATATCTCGTTTTATTTGATTTATTTATAATATTATTACATTATTATTATCATTATTTTGGAAAAATGTTCAAGCACTGTGTCATAACACAGTTCATATGTAGTATGAATGTATGGGAAAAACCCTTACCTCATGATTTCTTTTAGCAATATTATTTTTGATATCCTACGCGTAAGAATTTTAGAAGCACCAAAATAAGTGGAAGTGGGAAGAAAGACGACTTCATTTATATCTCTCTCGTGTAGTTGGAAAAATTTAGACTAAAATATTTTACGTGTGAAAGTGTGAGATAAAGCTTAGTGAGTGAATATTTATAGGGTTGAAAGTTGAGAAAAAAGATGGACAATAATGAAAAGAAACTATTGAGAGAAATATAGATAATAGTGATTTTAATCATGACTTTTAAAAGTAAGGGTTGAGTATAATTTTATTTAATTCATTTTTTCATTAAATCTGTTATGAATAATTGGATGATTTGTTTCCCAATAACTTCTTTCCTTATTTAATCAATTTGTATTTATTATAATGTTTATATGATGTCCTATAAATAGGACCAATCTCATTGTATACGATAGACCAATGAAATAATACATAATCATTCTAATCTTTCTCTCTTCTATTTTATATTCTTTCTCCTTATTTTATAGTTAAAAATGACCCAAATGAGGATATGAAAACTCTAAGAGCACTTTGACATGATTTAATTTTGAGTTCCAGAAGAACTAACCAGGTACCTGAAATTTATGAAAATTAAGAGATCTCGATAAATTATGTCATGAATGGAATATGATGGAACCAAAATAAAGTCAATATTGACAATCTCTTTGTGTATAATATAGAGCTAAAAAAGATAAATGATAACGAGGATCATGAGTCAAAGTCTATCAAAGATTGTAGACGAAGTGAGAATTGGCCAATATGAACATATTCAATTGAAGAAAAATTAAACTCACTTTACAAGTGACTCGATTTTGGACCTGTAGTTCGAACACCTCAAAATGTGAAACCAATTAAATATAAATGAGTTTTTGTGAAAAAAACAAAATAAGAATGGTATAAAGCTTGATTTGTTGCTCAAGAATTTTCACAAAGACCTAAATTTTATTTCGATGAAACATATCCACGTGTAGTGGATGCAATTCAATTTTTTATATTTAATTAGGTTTGTAGCACATGAAGGGCTCAATTTGCACATGATGGATGTTGTAACAGCTTATCTGTATGGTTCACTTGATAGTAAAATTTATATGAAACTCCCTGAAGGATTCAATATACACAACTCCGAATCTTGAGAAAGCTACTCCATAAGATTTAACAAGTCTCTCTATGGGCTGAAACAATCTGGACGAATGTGGTATAATCGTCTCAGTGAATATTTTCTTAGAGAAGGATATACAAATAACTCCATTTATCCTTGTATTTTTATAAAAAGATTAGGAAATGAATTTGCAATAATAGTTGTATATGTGGATGACATAAATATTATTGGAACTCCTGAAGAGCTTCCAAAAGCTATGAATTGTTTAAAGAAAGAGTTTGAGATGAAGGACTTAGGAAAGAAAAAATTATGTCTAGGTTTGCAAATTGAACATTTGGATAAAGGAATATTTGTACATCAAGAAGGCTATATAGAAAAGGTGTTAAAATGCATCTATATGGACAAATGTCACCCGTTGTCTACTCCAATGGTTGTTAGATCATTAGATGTGGAGAAATATCCTTTCAGACCTCAAGAAAAGGATGAAGAATTGCTTGGTCCTGAAGTACCATATCTCAGTGCAATTGGAGCACTGATGTACCTTGCTAATTATACACGTCCTGATATATCATTTGCGGTTAATCTATTAGCAAGATACAATTCTTCACCTACACGAAGACATTGGAACAGAGTCAAACATATACTCCGTTACCTTAGAGGTACAATAGACATGGGTTTTTTTTATAGCAAGGTATCCAGATTTGAATTAACAGGTTATGTAGATGCAGGTTACTTGTCAGATCCTCACAATGATAGATCACAAACAGGTTATTTGTTTACATGTGGTGGTACAACAATTTCATGGAGATCAGTGAAACAAACAATAGCAGCAACTTCAACTAATCATGCAGAACTTTTAGCACTACATGAGGCAAGTTGAGAATGTGTTTGGTTGAGATCCTTAATCCAACACATACAAAATACTTGTGGTTTGTCTTCAGGAAAAATAAATACGACGACCATATATGAATATAATACTGCATGTATCACTCAATTGAAAGATGGTTACATTAAAGGAGACCGAACAAAACATATCTCTCCAAAGTTCTTTTTCACTCATGATCTTCAGAAGAACGGTGATATAAACATCCAACAAATTCGTTCATGTGACAATCTTGCAGACTTTTTCACAAAGTCACTCCCAAGTAGTACTTTTAATCAACTAGTACAAAAGATTGGTCTTCATCATCGAAGAAATAATCGTTCAGCTGAGGGGGAGAAATAAGTTTGTTTTAAAAGGATATTGTATTCTTTTTCCTTCACTAGATTTTTTCCCGCTGGGTTTTTTCTAGTAAGGTTTTAACGAGGCATATCCAAAACAAACATCCAAGGGGGAGTGTTATGAATAATTGGATGATTTGTCTCCCAATAACTTGTTTCCTTATTTAATCAATTTGTATTTATTATAATGTTTATATGATGTCCTATAAATATGACCAATCTCATTGTATACGATAGACCAATGAAATAATACATAATCATTCTAATCTTTCTCTCTTCTATTTTATATTCTTTCTCCTTATTTTATAACAAAATCCAATTAATTTCTATTTTAGAAACCAAAACCCATTAGTCAGAAATTAATCAACCCACTTATTGGAAAGTCTTACGATACATCCATATCCTAAGCCACCAATTACCATTGTAATCATTACTTACAATTATAATATTTTAAATTCATTATTGCTATTTTTTTCACTTACCATGAAATTTTTTATTTCTTCCAAATATATTAAAGTTAAGGCTTAAATAGTCTGTTGGTCCCTGTAAGTTACGAATTTTTTATTTTGGTCCCTGTAATTTTTTTTTGTCTGAGTCCCTATATTTCACTTTTTGTGTGCGTTTTAGTCCCTAAAACCAAAATCCGCTGGAAAATCCTCAGGTTTCCCGCGGATTTTGGCGTTAGGACTATAACGCACGCAAAAAGTGAGATATAGGGACTCAGACAAAAAAAAATTACAGGGACCAAAATCAAAAACTCGCTAACTTACAGGACCAAAAGTGCATTTAAACATGAAGTGAATAACAACAACATAGTATTCCTAAATTTTTAGATCATTTAATTTTCTTTAAACTATTTTTTTTTCCGATTCTAGTTACACCAAATAAAATTAATTCAATTTTAAGACACTATAATTCATTAGTCAGCCATTTACTTTCCACTTAGTGAATTTTATTATTGAAGAAATTTAAAAGTCATTTGTTTGATAAATGAATGATTTCTCTTATTATCCTAAGTATCTTATAAATACTTTATTATAAATATTACATAATTTAATAATATATTTATTTGCAATTGAAATTCTTAAATATATGATATATGATATAATTCTTAATATAACAAATATCAGTCATAATAGCATTGTGAAATATATATTGTGTGCGTTTTTATCATCTAATGATATATTTATCACTATTAATATTATTATCAATTTGGTCGATAATTATATCAAGTATAAATAATACTTTATATGTATATGATCGTACCTGGATCATACAGTATTTGGTGGCCAGCAACGTCTTGTGGACTTCAGCTCCGGTGAGGTTGAAAGGCGGCGGCGGCGGCCGGGGGGGGGGGGGGGGGGGGGTGTACCTGCAAGGTACTCCGACGCTCAACTAAGGCAAATGTCAAGTAAAAGAAGTACAAGGTTAGAGTGTAAAATAGTGTGTAACCTGACCCTCTCAAGTGAGAGGGTATTTATAGAGAGCCCCCAGCGTGGGGCCAACGGTTACTTGCATTGGGCTGGATTGCCAGGCCCAATCCAAGTAACTGTCAGGGCTTACATGGCGTAGTGAAGACCAGCACGTAGTCTTCGCCCTGGGGTAACCGTTCCTAGATCTCTGGAATTAGGGCATACCGATTCCATCGGGAGTGGGCGGTCACATGAGAACGTGTCCTCGCGGGGAGGAGTCTTGCGTGTCGGGGAGAGACGTGTCCTCGCAGGGAGGACATGTATAAGGAGATGGCTCCTCGAGGGAGGAGCACCTGAGTGTCGAGGAGGAGCGAACCCGGAGAGGCTTAGCGCCCTGCCCGAAGCTCTATGCCGTGCGTGTGCCCGACAATATTGAGGAGGGCATGAGCTTGACATGGGCCGTGCTAAGAGGCCTTTGTTGGGCCATCTCAGGACGTGTGGGTTGGGCCTGCTCGATTAAGGAGCAGACCCCGGCCCAGTCCAGAACAGGAGACCCCCAAGTCGTTGCTCTGAGGTGTCAGGGTAATGACTTTAGGGTCAGCACTACATCGAGGACGTGTCCAACCGGGGAAGGGACTCTAAACGAGGAACAATACGTCGACCGGGCAAAAACAAATCGATCTGCTCTCGCTAGCATGGCCGCGGATGGGCGACGTCGCGGGAATCCGAGAAGTCTGAAACGAGGTGAATGAAAAGACGTGTGTTGGGGAATGAAACGACATGCTTGGGAGAATGTGTGCCACGTGTCACCACTCATCATTGCCTAGGGCGGCTACGCTAGGGTAGCGTAATCGATTTCCTAGGAGCCCTCGAGACTTGTGAGAGCCCTATAAATAGGGGTCATCTCGTCCCATTTGCACTTTTGCTCCCTTTTTGCTCAGATTCACTCTTTTCTTCCTTCTCTATTTCGCCACCGTACGCCGCCGCCAACTGCCGTGCCGGAACCCTACCGGAACTGTGTTTCAAGTAAGTTTCTCTCTTTTTTCTCCTTTCATTTGCCTTTTTAGGGTGGTTTCATGGTGAACTGATGAAGTTCTCATGGGAATCACGGAATCTCCGGCGAAAACGGCGGGATTTCATAGTTTCTTGTTGCATATCACGGGGAGAAGGGATGAGTATCCCGGGAACACGAAGAATGTCCCGAGGACACAAGATTAAATTCTCGAGTTCCTCCCCAATACCCCTTTTGTGCGAAGGAACCCTCCCCAAGCGGGGCACCGGTGACCTGAGGATGGTCTCGGGGACGCTCGTCGGTTGTCTCGGGGACGCGGACGATCACGACCGTCTCGAGATCTCGACGCTCCCTCTTCGCCCTTTCACTTGAACAACGATGGAAGGGTGAATTTGATATCGATCATCAAATTCACCGTTTCCTTATGCTTTTCAGGTATATGGAAGCTCTGTCCATTTCCGTGGCCGTGGGATCGTTGGATGTCGACGACCAACCTGACTCTCCAATGGCGCCAATCACTAGGGTCGAGGAACGTCCCCTCGTGGAGTGGGTCAGCGATGAGCCATTGAACATGGCTTCCCATTTTGTTGACGAGGACGAGGACACTATTTTTTACACAGTCGAGCACCAGCTGGTGGGTTTCTTGAAGTCATGGAAGGTGTTCCGACCTCAAGCACACCATCGCATATGCTCGACGTACCGAGGGATGAGGTTCCCTCTTTACGAGTTCATATTCGACAAGGCGGGGTGGCGTCTGCTCTTTACAGATTTTCAACAAGCGGTATTTGTTTGGTTGCGCCTGTCGCCTTCGCAGCTCCACCCCAACTCCCTTGCTTTCATTCGAGCTTTCGAGCTCGTCTGTAAATATCTCCAAATCGGGGAAACCGTGCCTCTCTTCTTTCGCATCTTCCACCTCCAGCGACAGGCCTCCGATGGCAGACACGGCTGGGTGTCTTTCAAACAAACGAGCAGTCTCTTCCACACCTACTTGGATTCTGTTCGTGACTTTAAGTACCGGTATTATATCATGAGGCCGGTCACACTTGAAGCTATAAATTCGGTGTATTGCCGAGTTTCCCGCGAAGTGGACGGGCAGACGGAGGAGGTCCTCGAGCCAAGATTCCCCTTGTTTTGTACGGAAGAACACTTCAAAAAGGGGACGGATAGCTACAAAGTCTGTCATGGCCGTTTGGACGAGGGGGATCGCCTAGCTTATGAGAGGATATTCGCTTTCGTCAACGGGTTTAATAAAGACAAGGTCGTGACGATGGATGGGGAACCTGTCCGAGGTGATGATGGTCAGTTGTTAACGAAGCGAAGTTTAATCAATACAAGGGCCCTCCTCGAGACGTTCTTCGATGAGGAAGCCCTCGAGCTACTGGGTAGTGACATTCTCCTCGACTCACTTTTTCCTTCATGTCTTGGTTTCTTATTTACTGACGCTTACTTTCTTTTTGCAGGTAAGATGTCGACTGCCGATGAGTGCTTCAAAAAGTTGAAAGCTAACCGCCTTTCGAGGAAAGGAGGCAAAAGCCGCATCGAGCAGCTCCGAGCACAGAAATCCGTTCCTACCCCGACGACCGGGGGTTCCTCTGGCTCTCACCAGGATATTGATTCTCCCAGCCCTCAGAGCTCCCTGAAGAGGCAGCAGGTTGTAAGCACAGTGGACATCGACCTTACTGAGAACGAGAGCCCCCCTGCTTTGAAATTTGTGCTCTCGCCTTGTCACTCGAGGCCGAACTTCTTCATGGGGAATAATTCCCTATGCGCGGGTGCCCCCGAAGCTCAGGCCATCTCAGGCATCGACAAGGTTTCTCGGAGAAAGGCGCTGGTGGAGGATATGTCCGCGGTGATGCGGTTTTGTGTGGCCGCCTTGGTTTTGAACGACGAGACGTGCTCCGAAGACGAGCTGAACAAGTTGCGAGAGAGTTTCAGGTCCATCTCAGCTGAAATGGAGAAGGTGGGCAAGGAGCTGGCTGACTGCAAAAGCCAGAACCAGGCCTAGGTCGAGCTTCAAGGGAAGTTGGAGGAAAGGTTGAAGAATGCTAAGGAGGAGCAGAAACATCTCTTGACGAGGGACGTCGAGCTTGAAAAGGAGAGGGATCGTCTCTCGGCGAGGAATGTCGAGTTGGAGGAGGTTGTCCGCCCGACTGATGAGGAAACTGAAGAAGACAGGCTACTGACTTCGCGGGCAGCGCTGATAGCGAAGCTAAGGAAAGCCGAGCGAGATAACCTCGTGGCGGCTAACATAGGTTTTAGGAACGTCGTACAGCAGCTTCAGGTCCTCAACCCCGGCCTCATAACAGAAGGGACTGACCCCGACTACGAGGTGGTCGACGGTCAGATCATGCAACCAATGTAGGAGGACGAGGTTGTCGAACACGAACAGCCCGAGGGGACCGTCGCCGAGTAGGTTTTTCCTTTCTCATTCTGTTTGGCCTGCGTGCCATTTTTTCTTTGTAATGATTTGTGCCCGGCCTGTGTGCCAGGGGCTTTTGATACCTTTATAATACCTGTACACTGGGCTTCTGCCCGCTTTAATGTATTTTTGTTTATCTGCTAGTGGGCTGTTTGTATGGTTTTAATTGTGTGTGATGTTATTGCATTTGCTGTACTTTGTTTGTTTTTGTCTAAGTAATAGACTTTGGGGATTTGCTCAACATCGATAGCCCCTGACCGCGTGGAGAGCTGGTCGGTTGGTCGGAGATGTGTTCCGACCTTCAACGAGGCTAAGAGCTCGGTCGAGGTCTTAGCTTTGTGGCGTGAACTTCCCATCGCGAGCTGGGTGTTCTGCCTAATTGGTACAATGACGGCGGAGCTTGATCAAGGTATCCCCGTTGGATCAAAAGTCCTCGCGCACATACGACGCGGCCTTTGATCATCGTGTTCTGTATAAGGGTGTCGCGCTCGTACCTTAGTGCGTCCCTGTAATCGCGGTGCTAGTGAGTCACGGGCAGTGCTTAACTGTAGTACTGTTTGAGCTTCTCAGCGTTCCATGGTCGAGCAAGTTCTTCCCCATGCAGATTTTTGAGGAAGTAGGCTCCTGTCCCCATTTTCGCGCGGACGCGGTATGGGCCCTCCCAGTTCGCGACGAGTTTGCCTTCTCGCGAGTCTTTCTGGTTCCTTCGTAGGACGAGGGTGCCCACCTGAAAATCATGTTTGATAACTTTGTCGTTATAACATAGTGTTATTTTCTGCTTAAGTGAAGCTTCTCGGAGAGAAGCGCCCGAACGTGTCTCCTCGACGAAATCGAGTTCTTCCCTCAGGGCTTCGTCGTTCGCGTCCCCGTCGAGGGGGGCTTCTGTCCTCCTCGAGGGTTCCCTGATTTCCACGGGGATCACCGCTTCCGTTCCGTAGGTCATACAAAAAGGGGTCTCCTCGGTCGTGGAATGCGGGGTTGTCCGGTAGGCCCAGAGGACGCTGTGTAGCTCCTCGACCCACCGTGTTTGGCGTCTCCTAGTCGACGTTTCAATCCTCGGAGGATTACTCTGTTCGCTGCTTCAGCCTGCCTGTTCGTTTGAGGGTGCTCGACCAACGTGAAGTGCTGCTTCGTGCCTTGCTTTGAGACGAAGTCTTGGAAGTTCCTGTCGGTGAACTGTGTTCCGTTGTCGGTGACAATAGCTTGAGGTACGCCGAATCGGGCGAGGATGTTTCTTTCGTAAAAACGCAGTATGTTGAAGGCCGTGATTTTGGCCAATGCTTCCACCTTAATCCACTTCGTGAAGTAGTCCACCCCGACGATGAGGTATTTGTTTTGATATGACCCCTGGACGAAAGGTCCGAGGATATCCATCCCCCACCACGCAAACGGCCATGGGGAGGACAGTGTTTTGAGCTCGTTAGGAGGAGCGAGGTGCATGTCCCCATGTCATTGGCATCTATCGCACTTCTTGACATGTTCCTTGGCGTCCTGTTGCATGATGGGCCAGTAATACCCTGCTCGAAGCGCCTTACGGGCTAACGATCGCCCGCCGAGGTGTTGTGCATTGATTCCCTCGTGGATTTCCTGGAGGATGTCGGGGACCTTGGTCTCCTCGACGCACCTGAGGAGGGGGATAGAGAACCCTTGTCGGTATAGCTTGTCCTTGACTATCGTGTATGAGCATGCCCGCCGCTTGACCATTCCTGCTTCCTTGGGATCTTCGGGCAGTCTGCCCGCCGTGAGGTACTCGTACACAGGGGTCATCCAATAATTGCTGTCACAAATGGCGTTTACGTCCGCCACTGGAGCGGGCTTGTCGATGCTCGGTCGAGAAATCACTTCTTGTATGACGGATTTGTTCCCGCCTTTCTTCTTTGTACTTGCCAATTTGGACAAGACATCTGCTCGGGTATTGTGCTCGCGGGGGATGTGAGTTACTTCCGCGGAGGTGAACTTTTTCATATTTTCTTTCACCAAGGTCAAGTATTCGATGAGGTTGTCGTTCTTGGCCTGGTACTCTCCTCGGACTTGCGAGGCCACCACGAGCTGGGAGTCGGTGAAGATTTTGACCTCCTCGGCGCCGAGGTCCTCGGCCAGCCGAAGTCCGGCGAGGAAAGCCTCGTACTCCGCTTGGTTGTTCGACGTTGGGAAGGATAGTTCGAGGGATACCTCGATCAGGATGCCTTCCTCGTTTTCGAGGATGATGCCCACCCCGCTTCCCTTCGGGCTGGATGCTCCGTCGACATAGATCTTCCATTTTTGGGATCTGTTGGTCGAAGGTTCCGGGACGGTCATCTCTGCCACAAAGTCAGCCAATACCTGAGCCTTCAAGGCTTTCCTTCCCTCGTATTGGATGTCAAACTCGGCGAGTTTGAGCGACCACCTGAGCATCCTCCCCGCCATATCCGGTCGTCCAAGGAGTTACCTTATAGGCTGTTCGGTCCTTACGACGATAGTGTGGGCGAGGAAGTAGTGGCGTAGCCTCCTGGCCGCAGTGATGAGGGCCAGGGCGACTTTCTCTATCTGCTGATATCTGAGCTCGGGGCCTTGGAGGGCTTTGCTCATGAAGTAAATTGGTTTCTGTTCGTCCGGGGTTTCCCGAATGAGGACGGCGCTGACTGCTTCACTCGTGATTGCGAGATACAAGAAAAGTGTCTCCCCGCTCTCAGGCCGTGAGAGGACCAGGGGTTGCGATAAGACTTGTTTTAGGTGGAAGAGCGCCTGCTCGCATTCTTCGTTCCATTCAAACTCTGCTTTTTGTCGAAGAAGTTTGAAAAATGGGAGTGCGTACTGCGCAGACTTGGCGACGAAGCGGGAGAGAATGGTGAGCATCCCGTTCAATGATTGTATTGACTTCTTTGAGTCTAGAGTAAGGATCTCGGAAAAAGCTCTACACTTGTTGGGGTTGGCTTTGATTCCTCGCTCTGTGAGGTAGTAACCGAGGAACTTACCTGCCCGAACGCCGAAGGTGCATTTGTCAGGATTGAACCTCATGCGGCACCTCCTCGCCGTGTCGAACACCTTCTTGAGGTGTGCGGCATGGTCGAATTCTTCTGCGGATTTGACGATCATGTCGTCCATGTAAACCTCGAGCATGTCGTCAATTTTAGCCCGGAAAACCTTATTCATCATCCGTTGGTAGGTCGCACCGGCGTTCTTCAGACCGAAGGGCATCACGTTGTAGTAGTAATTGCCCGACTCGGTCATAAAAGCCATGTGCTGTTTGTCGACCTTGTCCATGGGAATTTGGTTGTATCCCGAGTATGCGTCCATGAAGGATAATAGTTTGTAACCTGCAGAATTGTCGACCAGCTGGTCGATGTTAGGCAAAGGATAACAGTCTTTCAGGCAAGCCCAGTTAAGATCAGTATAATCAACACACATCCTCCATTTTCCATTATTCTTTTTGACGAGTACAACATTGGACAGCCAGGTTGTGTACCTGGCTTCCGAAATAAAATTCGCCTCTAGGAGGTCTTTTACAGCTTTTTCAGTAGCCTCCGCTTTTTTGGGAGACTGCTTATGCCTACGTTGAGCTATGACCCTAGCTGCCGGATCTACTGCGAACTGATGGCAAGCCACCTCGGGGTCAAAGCCAGGCTTCTCGGAGTTGCTCCATGCGAACAGATCAGCGTTCTCCCAGAGTCATGCCTTCAGCTGCTCCTTCTCCAGGTCGGGGATCCCGGTGCCAATCTTCACGTTATGGTCTGGGTCATCCCCGAGGAACACGAGCTCAAAGTCTCTGTCGGGGATGGGGCACGTTGGGTGGAGAGGCCGCCCGTTGTTTTCCGCCTGGAGGTCGAGGTCTTCTGCCCCGTCTTCATCGGGTTCGCCCGAGAACCTGCTGTCGAGTTCGACTGCGTTGACGCGCGGGAGAGGTACCTGTTCGGTGTCTGGGGGTGGCTTTGCCACGGTCTTGGGTTTGGTGCCAATGGAACTCATGCCTTTGATGACAGCGTCGAAGCATCTCCTGGCCACGTCTATGTCCCCGTGCATCGTCACTACTCGTCCCCTGGCCGTGTAGTACTTCATTTTGAGGTGGACCGTTGATGGTACCGCCGTAAGCTCGGCCAGGGTGGTCCTCCCGAGGATACAGTTGTAAAGGGATGGACATTCGACCACCAGGAAGCGGGTCTTCACCTGTCGGGCAGTGTCTTCGACCCTAAATGTGACCATCATCTCAACGTAGCCCCATGGTCTGGTGGTGGTTCCGCTGAATCCTTGTAGGTCTGAGCCGACGTATGGGGTCAGATGTCTCTCGTTGAGTTGGAGAGTCCCGAAAAGGTGAGCGTACATGATGTCGACCGAGCTGCCCTGGTCGACAAGGATCCTTCGAACGTCAAAATTTGCCATCTGTGCCCTGACCAGGAGGGGGATAATGGCGTTGGGCGCTCCGTCGGGGAGCTCCTCGAGATGGAAGGTGATAGGGTTTGAGTTCCCTCGCACCTTCTCGAGAGTGGTTGTCTTCGCCAACGTTGCTGATTCCAGTTCATCAAATTTCCTCTGGATCGACCCGACGGACAACTTCTCGCAACCACCCCCGGAGATGACCATTGCCTTGGGGAAGCCTTCCCAGGTGCTACGGGAAGCGACGGTGTCCTCGTGGGGGAAGGTTGCCCACATGTTGCGAATTGCTTCTTGGCCGTCAATGATTACGGGGACAAAGAAATCTTCGGGTCGAGTGACACTGAGGGCGGCTTGAAGCCGACTCTCGTCGGGAGGAGGTCTGGTCTCCTCGACGTTCTGGGCTTCCCGGGAGTTGGGACGAGGAGTATCATTCTTCTGGGCGTATTTCTTCAAGTGCCCTTCCTTGATGAGGATTTCAATTGCATCCTTGAGATGGATGCAGTCTTCTGTGACATGGCCGTGGCTCCGGTGGAACCTGCAGTACTTCGACATGTCAGTGTTTGATTTGGGAGTAGTCGGATTCGAAAAATAGACGCCTCCTTTCAGAAATTCTGAGTTCTGGCACTCGGAGAGGATTCACGCACAGGGAGCGTTGAGCGGGGTATATTCCGTGAACCGGCCAGCTGGTCTGCACGGTTCACGAGGATCACGGGGGCGATTTTCTTTCTTTCTTTCTCCTTCTCATCGGGGAGAAGAGTCTTCATCTTTGTGGCCATGGGGGCCTTCCTTGCGTCTCGACTCAAGGGCGATCTGCGCTGCCTCCGACTCCTCGAGCTCGATGTATGACTGAGCTCGTTGGAGGAGGTCCTCCAGATGTCGGGGTCTGCGGAGGCCCACGGACTTGGTAAAATCAGATCCAAAACATAGTCCATGGATGATCAAATACTTCTTCATGTCGTCGGTCATATGAACCTCGACAGCTTCTCTGTTGAATCTCTCAATGTAGTTCCGGAGAGATTCGTTCTTCCCCTGGAAGATTCTCTCTAGGGCAGCCTCCGTCTTCGGGTGTCGATGAGATGCAGTAAGGTGTTTGGTGAAGCGTTATCTTAGTTGCCTCCAGGATGTGATCGACCCGGGTGCCAGACCCTTGAACCATGTCATGGCGCCCTTCCGCAAGGTGGTTGGGAAAAGCCTGCACTTAATGGCTCCCCTGACGTTTCTGAAGTCGAGCATGACTTCGAAACTTTCGACGTGATCGTCAGGGTCGGCCAGACCGTCGTAGGTCCCCAGTGGCGGGGGTTTCTCCATGCCCACAGGAATTGGGGCGTTCATGATATACCATGATAGAGGGGTCCTCTGGTCGTCGTCGTCGCTTCCGGCCGGGGATCTCGAAGGGGATCGGTGATGCCGTGGAGGGGAATTCCTCAAACGGTTCCTCGGTCTCTCCTTGGTGGTTTTGGACTTCTTGGTAGTTGCGGAGGGCTTGGGTTCCTTCCGAGGCGGGGAACGATGGTGCTTCTGGGAGATCGTCGGCTAGGGGCATTCAAGGCGTGGACAGCTGCCCTCGTGCACCGGCGAGGGGGTTCGAGATTCTTCGGATGGAGTCCTTCGCGGGGAAGGAGAGCGGCGAGGTGAGGGTGGACGATGATGCCTTCGCGGGGAAGATCGTCGTGTCCGCCCTCGCTCTAGTGCTTTAATTCTGGTATTCTGGTGTGCTATCAGCTGATTGGTCTGATTGATTAAGGAAAATAGGGCCACGGTGCTCGAATCTGCATTGGGCGGAGAAGAAACCGGCTGGAAGATGGCTTGCTGGTCATCCTGGCGGGCGGCGACGTAAGCCGTGTCTTGGGAGTCCGGGGAGGTGGTCTGCCCGTCTCTTACGTCGCCTTCATCAACGTTGAGGACGGCAGCGTCCTCATGGTGGTTTTCGTTCTCGAGTTGTGCAAGGACGGTGTCCAGAGCTTTGGTAGCAGACGGGTTATTAGCCATGCTGGTGATGAACGAGAGGATTGCTTTGGTTTATCAGAGGAGAAACGGGGAAGCAAGGGTTCCCACAGACGGCGCCACTGATCGTACCTGGATCAGACAATATTTGGTGGCCAGCAAAGTCTTGTGGACTTCAGCTCCGGTGAGGTTGAAAGGCGGCCGGGGGGTGTACCTGCAAGGTACTCCGATGCTCAAGTAAGGCAAAGGTCAAGTAAAAACAAGTACAAGGTTAGAGTGTAAAAGAGTGTGTAACCTGACCCTCTCAAGTGAGAGGGTATTTATAGAGAGCCCCCAGCGTTGGACCAACGGTTACTTACATTGGGCTGGATTGCCAGGCCCAATCCAAGTAACTGCCAGGACTTACGTGGCGTAGTGAAGACCAGCACGTGGTCTTCGCCCTGGGGTAACCGCTCCTAGATCTCTGGAATTAGGGCAGATCGATTCCATCGGGAGTGGGCGGTCACATGAGAACGTGTCCTCGCGGGGAGGAGTCTTGAGTGTCGGGGAGAGACGTGTCCTCGCGGGGAGGACATGTATAAGGAGATTGCTCCTCGAGGGAGGAGCACCTGAGTGTCGAGGAGGAGCGAACCCGGAGAGGCTTAGCGCCCTGCCCGAAGCTCTATGTCGTGCGTGTGCCCGACAATGTTGAGGAGGGCATGAGCTCGACATGGGTCGTGCTAAGAGGCCTTTGTTGGGCCATCCCAGGACGTGTGGGTTGGGCCTGCTCGATTAAGGGGCAGACCCCGGCCCAGTCCAGAACAGTATATATGTGAATATAAATTTAAAAATATTATATAAATATATCATCTACAATTTATGAGTGGCATTTTATTCAATTTTGTTTTGGCTATATCAAAATAATTTGAGGATAGTAAAAATTAAAAAAAATTAATAAATTAATATAAGATTCTTTGTAACTGTAAGAATATAAAACTTTTTATATTTATTAAGTGAAGAATTAGAGAGACAGACTACTTGAATATAATTATTTTTGTTATCAATAGAAAATAAATTATTATAAACTTATAATAAAATAAATCACCTATTGAAGAATATAAAATAAAATTATCAATTAATTACAATAAAATAAATCATATATAAGATTTTATTTTATTATGATCACACTAAATTGACAACTTAAAATAAATAAACTAAATAAATATTCATTATAACTTATAAGCAAGTGATCTAGAAAATGTTTAAAATAATAAAATAACAAATATATATTTGACTCTCAATATTCGTTACTATATCCAATAAACATGTATATATGAAATCACAAAATATAACATGAACACAAATAAAGAAAATTAATTACAATATTAACAATTTATAAATATTTATAAAATAAACCTTTTAAATTGGACAATAAATATAAATACTTAAAAATATAATAATACACATAGGGGTGGTAAAACGGGCCGCCCGTGTAACGCCCCGATTTGGTTAATCGTATTTATTTATTTCATTTATGTGAATTTTGTGAATTGTGTAAATTAAATGAGTTTTACCTGTTAATTGGATAATTTCTCAGATAGATAAAATAATTGCAATTGGTAATATTTTATTATTAACTTTTAATTCCTGATATATTTTGCATCGCTGTTTATGTTTTATCGCATTTTGAGAGCGTTTGGGAGATATTTGAGCAAAAGGGGAATAGAGAGAGAGCAACTAGAGATCAATTATTTTATTAAAGAGACGAATTAATAATTATTAGTTCAAGAGAGTATTTAAGGTAACTCTAATAATTAATCAATTGGGTTGAGATGACAAATATCAATTGGAGATGTGTTACCATATCGGATTATATTATATAATATTGGATTATACATACATATATATATATATATATATATATATATATATATATATATATATATATATATATATATAAATTTGTTAGTAAGAGAGAAGAGAAAGAAGAGAAGGAAAAGAGAGAAGAGGAGAAAGAGGAAAATTGAAGAAACCTCCGTTTCAATCGCGATTAATCGGGTAAGGGTGAGAAGTTCCAGTTATATCATGCTTGTATATGTATAAGTATGTATTTGTTTGAATGTTTGGTTGAAAAATATATGTTTTCCATTTGGTTGAAATTGTGAACAATTGATAGAAATCGATGTGTTCACGGTTAGAATGCGGAATAGTTCGCGTAGAATAGTCGGGAAAGGATAGGATTTAGTCGGGATTACTTGTTGGTATGATTGGGAGGTTTTTGGATGATTTTGGAGAGTTTTTGTGTCAAAAAAACGCAGGTTTTTCAGCTTCTGTTACAGCGTTAATCGACTAACCAAATATAGTTAGTATATGGTTAATAGATTAACCAATGTAAAAATTGTGAAAAACTTTGAAAACCCATAGCTTTCGAACCGTAAGCAGTGGCGGAGCCAAAAAAAATTTAAAGCCTGGGCAAAAATTTAAAGACTGCAAATTCACATTGTATATAATATATAAATAATCATTAATCAAAATAAAAGAAACTAGTCATTTTGTCAACAAAAATATAGTTTAAAATAAAATAGATAAACATAACCTTACAATAGCGGGTTAAATAAAATTACGAGGCAAATGTCTTTTCCGAGACTTCTTTGCGGTAAATGTTCGAATAATATCAATATCATCAAGTGACTTGAATATCTCCCACTCGGTGTAACATACCATCAAGTCATTGAACCACGCATCGTTAATCTTATTGCGCAATTTAGACTTGATACTCTTCATTGCTGAAAAAGCTCTTTCAACGGATGCTGTCGACACCGACAATATCAAAGTTAACTCAATAAGTTTATAAACCAATGGAAATACCAAATGTTTCTCAGTTTGAACCATCTTCATAGCCAAACTTTGAACATCTTCACAAGTGGAAAATGAAACATTTCTTCTCACTTGAAGAACATAAGTGTCAAGTTGATCCCTAATTGTTATTCGGTCATCATCAGAAAAGCCTGCCTGATAAATATCAGCAAGACGAGCAAGCTTATCAACATCAAACTTGAAGAAAGAGTTCTTGTGGTCAAGACATGAGAAGCAATCTGGAATAATGTTGCTTTCTTCACTAAAGCGATGATCCAACTCCACACATATTTTGTCAATAGCAACATAAAAAATTTATGCACGGTAATGATGAAGATTAGTGATAGTCCTCCCTTCTACCCTTGAACGACCCCGAACCGGTATTTCGTCATCCATATTTGGCACCGGAATACCTTTAGCAACACAAAAATCTTGGACATCGGCAAATAAATTATCCCAACCACTCTCTCTCATTGTGGCCAACCGAGCTTTGACAACATCAACTAATTCCATGGCAATCACAATATTACGATCTTTTCTTTGCAAGACATTTGAAAGCTCGTTTGTGATACCAAACAACTTTAACATTAACTTCAAAATGAAAGCAAATTTAAAGCTCTCCATTTTTTCTATCAAACCCGCTGCTTGAGATGGTCCACGTCCATCTTCATCAACCATACTAAGCACCTTTAACACGGAGGACCACATTTGATCCAAACGAAGCAATGTAGTATGATGTGAACCCCATCTACTATCCCCCTGTCTAGTGAGACTAGATGATTGGTGTAAGCCCCTTCCTCTAGATATCTCACCACTCTCAAGTTTATTTAAAATATCTTGGTGTTGTGCCTCCGTCAAAGCATCCCTCCTCTTACAAGATGCACTTGTTGTGTTCACAATCAAGGAGATATACTCAAAGAAATCATGAATAGATGAGTAACTACTAACAATAGACACAACAACCAATTGCAAACGGTGAGCATAGCAATGGACATAGAAAGCATAAGGGTTTTCATCTAGAATCTTTCTTTGCAAACCATTAAATTCACCTCTCATATTTGAAGCTCCATCATATCCTTGCCCTTGTATCCTTGAAATTGATAACGTGTACTTATCAAGAATACCATAAAGAGCATCCTTTAATGACTCAGATGTAGTATCTTTGACATGATGTAGAGCAATAAATCGTTCCACAACATTCCCTTTGTCGTTCAAAAACCTAAAACAAATTCAACAAGTTTACTTGGTGGCATAGAGAGTAATAGGTAATAAAAATTGGAAATTGGAAAATACAACTACTAACCTCAACATCACTGCCATTTGCTCTTTGACGGATATATCACGTGATTTGTCAATAAGCACGGAGAATTGTCTATCACCAAGCTCTTCCATAATCACCTTGGTAACTTCATGTGCACAACACGTTGCAAGCTCTTTTTGAATGTCACCGCTAGTCATTGTGCAATTTTTCCCACCACGGTCAAAAGCATCCCTCACCTGTTCATTATGAGATTTTACCCAATCTACCATCTCTCTAAAATTGCCCTTATTTAGAGAAGTAGAGGATTCATCATGGCCACGGAAAGCCATGCCTTGTGCTATGAGATATCTTGAACAATCTACAGAACAAGTCAAACGAATCTTATACAATTCTTCTGATTCCTTGGTTGCTTTAGCAAACTTACTTGTCACACTTTGTCTTTGATTATTATAATCATCATAGTGCTTGACACTTGAGTTGTGAAAATTATTATGACTACCAACATGACCTTTCAAGCCTTGAGATGCATGCTTCCAATCTCTATATCCGCTTTTAGTGAAGACTTCAAAACCAAAGTGTTCGGCCCTCCCGGGTTGCTTAAAGAGAAAGCAATAAAAACAATAAGCTGCATCCTTTATCTCACTGTATTCTAACCATGTATAATTCTTATACCATGATTTACTAAATGCTCTTTTAACTCTTCCAAATGGAGTACGAGGAAAGCTTGGCAAATCTGGTTGCATTGGACCCTTCAATATATATGCCCTTCTCACTTGGTCTTGAATATCTGGAGCATACTCACTAATTTTTTTTCCTACAACCCGGATCACGCACAATCTCATTTGGATTAAACTCATTAATCACATTAGGCAGTGGTTCTAATTCGGCTTCCGGTTGCACAACGTTCACATTCTCAGCAATTGTTCTATCAACTAGAAATCTCCTCATCTCTGAAATTAAATTATCTTAAGTTAATACTCAATTAACAATTACATAATTTATATATATATTCATTTGCAATCATAGAAAATAATTTTTAATAAAGTATTAAATAAATAAATAAATAAAGTATTGTTTTTTTATAAACAATTGAATAAAATATTGAATAAATAAAGTATTATTTTCTGTTTTCTATAAAGTATTGTTACTTTTCTATCTAAATAAAATAATAGAAATCATTATACATGCTCCACCGACCGCCACTGTATCATACATTATATAAAGCATTATAGAAAGCATTGCAAATAATATTATATTATACAGTTTCATCATATGAATTTCAATCTAAATAATAAAGCCACTGTATGCCGACCGCCACTGTATGCCGACCGCTATTGTATATAGTTTTAAATTTCAATCTATATAAAATTAAATTTAAAAAGCATATGAATTAATAGAAACAATGAGAAGCAGATAAATAGAAGAGGAAAAACAATGTCGAACCGATTAGTGATTGAATATGAACCGTCGTCATCGCGGAGAGAGAGTGGTGGTGCTGCAGTTAGGTTTTCTTTTGTTTTATCTCTTTTCTTTTTTTTCTTTTTTTTTTACCCATTTAATTTTTTTGTCTTTTCTTTTGTTTTTTAACTGAAATAAATATGGGCCAAACTAAAGAGCCTGGGCAGTTGCCCAGGGTGGCCGTAGGGTGAATCCGCCAATGACCGTAAGTCCGTTTTGGTCGCCGTTCAACTAGTAAAATATTCTTTCTATTAAAAATGGTTTGGAGGGAAGTAGATGATTTATTTAAGTCGTGGTTTTGTAAAAGTGTTATTTGTCAGATTTTTATCGCGTAAAAAGGCGTGCGGTTGATGTTTTACCGTGTGTTGTGCTATTGTGATATAATGTGGAGCTTTTAGGATATTTATATGACGTTGAATCATGATATCGTAGTGATGTTGCTGTGGGTGGCCTTTGTAGCGTGAATCCTAGTGAATTGTATTTTTGTGCAGGTGATAATGGTTATGGTTGTTTGGGGCCTTAAGGTAACACTAGTGAGTATTACGGTGAGTATGTATCTCACGTGTGATCTGGAGGATCGTGTAAATGTATAACTGATTGTTATACATGTGTTTTGTGCATAATTCTTGTTATGTATGTGTTATGTGGAATTGATTGGACAGGTAAGGTAATACTATTGTGTATTACGGTGAGTATGTATCTCACGTGTGATCAAGGGGATCGCGAAGAGGTATAGTTGTTATTATACCTATGTTTTTGTGCATCATTTGTGTCGTGCATTTCATGATGTGTCTGGTGGAGACAGCTAGGTGGGAATCCATGATGGGTGCCTAGTATTGTCCGGACTCCAATGTGGAGTTGTATGGAGATAAATCATTGCTCAGTGGGAGTGTATGTGATTTATCCGGATTCCGGTGGGAATCGGGTTCGATTGAATGAACCAGGGTGTGTGGTGGCCAGGAGATAAATCATTTCTCAGGGGGAGTGTATGTGATTTATCCGGATTCCAGTGGGAATCGGGTTCGATTGAATGAACCATAATGGGTGGCACCACTTGCATTGTGTCATTGAGTCACATTGCATTATTATGTCTTTGTTAGTGACAAGTGTGTCGTGAATGTGTGCATATTATGTGTGACTGCTTGATTACTATTCCTTAACATGTACTTTACACATTTAATTGTTGAATGTAGTTCTCACCCCTTTGTTGTTTCTTGCGTCTGTGCTTCTTGGGAAGTACAGATATATGTCATAACTTGTGTATATGGATATATGATATCTTTGTGTGCTATATGTGTTAGCATGTGGTGTGTGGGTGAGTTGAATAATATATGTGAATTATATGTTTACATATTATTATGCAACCTTGATTTAGTTCTTATTTCTCACCCTTCTGCTGGAATATGCTTTTTATGGCATAATGTAGATTAGCCGTTGTAGAGGCGTGGAGGCAAGTGGAAGAGTTAGATCTTCATCTTGCTTAGATCTTTGGTGTCTGCTCTGACACGTAACACAGGAGTCAGGGGAAACACTTTTGTTATTTATGTTTATATATATGAATATATATATTTTGATAACTTGTATGTATATTTTGATGTTACGAAACAACTTATTTTGTAAAACGAGTCAATTTATGGATCGTTCCGCTTTATTCCATTTTGTGTTATGTATCAAAGTTATGAGCAGGTGGATTACATTTTTCTCGAATGTGGCATCCTTATTTCTGTCAAAAAAAAATTTTCACTCTGATTTAATTATGTATTATTCATCCGTGATGGGAATTGGGGTGTTACAGCCCGCCAAAAAAAAGGCGGGGCGGGCAAGTCCACCAAGTAGAAATGGGCATGAAAATCTAGCTCGCCCCGCCAAGGTGGCGCGTTGGTTATTTTTACATTTCAATTAGATTTTTCACTTATTTTTTAGAACAATTTTTATAAAGCATCTTTTTAACAAATTTTACTTCAAAAAATATTGCATATATTCTCAAATAAATGTATAAAATAAAACCATCAAGAATTGAAATTACTAGAATTAACTAAAAAAGGGCGGGTTTAAGGTGGGAAAAGCTGAACGAATAGGTGCGGCGGGCTTTGGCGGGCGGCGGGTTTTGGCGGGGCAGACTTTGGCGGGCGGCGGGTTTTAGCGGGGCTGGCTTTGGTGGGCAGCGGGCCCAAAATCCCAACCTAACCCGCCATTTTTTGGCGGGTGCGCGGGCCGGCTCGGCGGGCCACGGCCCGTTTTGCCACCCCTAAATACACATATAATTACACTCATAAAACAAACTACTTAGAAAATAAATCAAGATAATTTAATAAAAATACATATCTAATTATATAGAATATCGGAATGTTTCAATAGGTAAATGCTCAAAGTGATTTGTATGTCTGATTTGGTTTACTACCTATTGGTGCATTTGGTGGACGAGGAAGCAGATCATTTATAACAATGTAGTAGGCAATCCAGATGTAATCGTTGATAGAATCATCCTATTTTCTTGGTGGTGGTGGCTTTAGGTTCCAAACACAAATTAAGATGTAACTATTATTAACGGCATTATTGTCCTCTATACTTTTTGTAGGTGATTAGTAATGTGTAGGTGGTGTTGGTGTGTCTTTATTTCATTGGGTTGGAGTACCCCTAGTACTCTCAATGAATAAAAGCTTTGCTTATAAAAAAAGTTTATTATACCTTCAAATGTGTAATTTTGTCACTAATAACATGACTTAACCGTAAATATAGACATTTCATATATAAAAAAAAATTATTATCTAATTGATATAAAAATAAAAATAAAATAAAAGTTTTCTTAATATTTTTTAATAAAGCGCTCTCGTTTTTTACTCTATTATAACGTTTAATATTTTTGGCTTAAATGCAGTTTTGGTCCCCATAGTATCATTTTTCTAAACTTTTGATCCCCCTTTATAAAAACCCAGGTTTTGGGTCCCTTGTTTTGAGTTTTTTTGGGATTGTTTTGGTCCCCTCTCCAAATTAGGGTATGTGGCATTTTTCTCGCTGATGTGGACTATTAATTGTTGTCCTAGTTGGAAATAAAGTTCCACGTCAGCAATTAAAAACATGGAAATTTATTAATTTATTTTTAATAAAGTAATACTTTTAGTTTTTTTCAAAATGAAACATGTGATCCTGACACGTCACCCACTCACTCAACCACTCTCTCTCTCTCTCTCATGTGTGATTTTCTTTGGAATTGATAGATTTACCATACTATATAAACACTATTTCCATTGTTTGAGAAATCGATGTGGGACTCATTAAGTTGTTGCAGTTTGTATACATGGACTGTCCCAAGATCTGATAATATCACATGACACTTCAATCTGACAATATCATGTGACACTTTACATTATGCTAGATTCAAATGTACAAGAATCAAGTGCCATTAAAAAAATACATAATAATGCCCTGCAAGCGCTAGCCCTAAAAGCCAAAGTTGATGCTAAATTCAGCAAGTCATATAAACGTCAGGGGATGAATAAACCAGAATTTGAGGCATGTTCCGCCGGAAAACCATTTAACAGCCCTGCAGAAGTCGTTCCAAGCGCATCTAAGAGTGTATCAACCAAGAGGCGATGGAAACCGAAAACCTGGACAAGTTAGAGTATCACATTAAGTTTCCAAATAAAACCAAACCATGCTACATAAACCTGCCAGAATCACTACAAGCTATCGTCAGCGAGAGACGTTATTTGCTTCACAATGAAACACGGAAAAGAGGATGCGATAAAGACAGATTCAGTGTATTACCGATGATCTTTTACTTCGAATATTCTCGCATTTGAATGCCAGGCAAGTTGTTCAAACTATGTTTATCCTCACCAACATTTTCACTGCTCCTCTTATGTGTTGACATCCGCACCGACTTTAATTTAGAACATGATTAGCACATCCAATCTACAAATTTCAGGCAGTGCAAAATATATTCAGGAAGTGGACATAAAGTAGCAGAGTAGACATAAAGTAGCAGTATGATTTCACCGTACCACAGGTTGTTGCCATTGATGGAGAATCAACTATGAAATGATTTCAACCAAGTCTGGATGTTACCTAGGCAAGAATAACCAAAAAATCAAGAAGCATTCATGATTTTGAATAATGCTCGATCATCATCATCAAATTAATCATAGGAGAAATTCAAAAACATTCATGGAAAATTTTCATAACTTAGCAAGAAATCAAAAGAATTCACAGCAAAGTACCAGCATCATCAATTGTCAATTATACAAGATTCAGAACATGTCCCCTACATTCCTAAACACAACCCAAACATAATCAAGATAGAATTGATTTGAAAAAGAACAAGATCAAACATGTTCATTTTGAAAAGGAAATAATTTCATTGTCATCAACCATGTGTACAAGGCAAAAATCATAATTAATGATCTCTTTCCAAAACCAGATTCAACAAACATGATCCCACATTTAATCTGAAGTCATGAATTATGAGCATATAAAAGGGCATACGCATTAGAGTATCACGGCAAGAAAAATTCAGTGAAAACACACAAACAATCCGCATACAACAAGTTCCAAATTCACATTAACCACACCAAATATCATGTATACAAACTGCAACAACTTAATGAGTCCCACATCGATTTCTCAAACAATAGAAATAGTGTTAATATAATATGGTAAATCTATCAATTCCAAAGAAAACCACACGTGAGAGAGAGAGAGGGAGAGTGGTTGAGTGAGTGGGTGACGTGTCAGGGTTATCACATGTTACATAAATTTATTTTGAAAAAAACTAAAAGTATTAATTTATTAAAAATAAATTAATAAATTTCCATGTTTTTAATTGCTGACGTGGAACTTTATTTCCAACTAGGACAACAATTAATAGTCCACATCAGCGAGAAAAATGCCACATACTCTAATTTGGATAGGGGACCAAAAAAATCCCAAAAAATCTCAAAACAAGGGACCCAAAACCTGGGTTTTTTTAAAGGGGGATCAAAAGTTTAGAAAAATGATACTATAGGGACCAAAACTACATTTAAGCCAATATTTTTTTTGGATAAGCAAATTTGTTGAAGAGGAGCACCAACATATCAACTTATGTTAAATACAACAAAGGAGCCTAGCTCCATTTATAAAAGCTAGAGCAACCTTTAGAAAAATCACCTAAAGTAGGCCATTGCCAAGCAACAACTTTTATATTATGAACCCCATCTCTTACATTCGTTATGTCGCCTCTAAATAATATATTGTTTTTGGAAATCCATAAGCTCTAACAGGTTGTGAACAATAACACTAAGATTTTTGTGTTTGGGAGCCAGCCAGCTAGAATAGCAAAGAACAACTTGACATGATCATGCCCATCACAAGGAAAACCCTCCTCCACCTACAGCTAACCCCATTAACCCAAACCAAACAACCTTCAAAAGTAATGCTCATTAAAAAGAGATCCAGTGTAGTGACTCATCTATTTATTTATTAGTTAAATTTGTATAATCAATGTTAATCGAAATACACATAATTTCATTCATATTTTATTATAGAACTTTTCACACCGCCAAACTTAAACCTACGAACAACCATTGTAGTTGGGAAAAAACTTTGAACAAAAGTCAACAGAAAACATGAGGTATAACAAAGATGGGAAAGATGACCAGGAGCAGATTCATGTGAATATGAGAAGAAAAGGGCAAAAGCAACAAGATTAGAAGAAGCTAGAATGAGATGTTGAGAAAGGAAACAACAAGAGTTTCAAAGGGGAACAAAAGAAAAGTACTTTTTTCTTCACCAAAATGCTGGAAGATTTCGGTGTCAGAGAAATGTATGCAATATTAAAATATTTCGGAGACATAGTAGAAGTTGTTATCCCTTCAAGAATAAATAAGAGAGGGAAAATGTATGGTTTTACAAGGTTTCACATCATAAAGGATGAAAGGATGATGGCCACAAAGTTAGATAACACCATCGTCGGATCAAAGAAAATCTACACAAACATTCCAAGATTCAATAGGGAGACAAAGAATGATCCAAGAAAAGGAATGGAGACAAGGAAAAGTACAAGTAAAGGGAATGAGCAATACATGCCGACACACGCAGAGCCAAAGGATGTACATTTCAGAAAGAGAGAATGATATCAAGAGTCAAAATATATGGAAAAAGGTAAGAGGACGACAGTCATATGCTCTGGCGCTCATAAATAATTAAGACAAAGGGAAAAGGATTTTTATGATTTTTGTATCAAAGGAGAAAAGGATTCCATTTGCTCATCTTGAATGCAAGGTTGAAGATGAGTAAATGGTAAGATTCCTAAAGGCTTATATCAGAGTTGTTGTGAATTCCAGAATAACTTACAACATTCAGGAGGCATTTCATGGAGAAGGATATTTTAGAGTTAAAGTGACACCTTTGGGAGCCAACTTATGCTTATTAGAAGAACATGAATAAGGAGAAATCAATGCTCTAATAGAAGAAGCTTGAGATTGGTTTGGACAATGGTTCAATGAAATACGTCCATGGCGCACTTATGATGTTAATAACAAAAGGTTAACTTGGTTGTGATGTTACTGTTTGCCTTGTCGCGCATGGTCTTTAAAGGTGTTCGAATTCATGTGCATACTGGTAGGCGTATACATTTGTTCAAATGATGCAACATCAAAACATGAGACAATTGATGTATACATTTGTTCTGATGATGCAACATCAAAACGTGAGACAATTGATGCAGCAAGAATTCTCTTAAGGATAAAATTCATTATGGTATTGAATGAGACGTATAATATAAGAATAAAAAACGAGGTATTCCGAATAAAATTTGTTGAAGATCACCATAGACTACTGAGAATCACTATGATTAAGTCAAAACAAGAATTAAAAGATAGCATATTTTCATGGTTGATTCTAGATGAGGATGACTGGGGGTAAAACACTCAATCAGAGGAGGAGGATGAGGAGAAAGACGATGGCTCTTTTGTCCAGGGGATAAAGAGTACTGATAGCGATAGACTGACGGAGGTGCAAGACAAGGGGAAAAGGAATTAATTATTTTTTTATGTTCAGACAAAAGGACAGTAGAAGATGGATACTTATCAACGATAGCAAAAGAAAGATGTAACATGGTCTGATAAAGTATGGTCCTTTTCATCAAGAGCAGCACAGGTGTTATACCCCAAATTTTATCCTTAGATTCTTTGATCGTTTGCACATCATTCTAGGCCAATCATCTATGCCTAACTAACCATTTTATCGAACTTTGTTGTTTGTTTTCGTTTGTGAAATTGGGGATACTGCAGAAGGTTCAAAGGCCAGGAAGGTTGTGTGAGTGTGCTCAGTGAGGTTATAGTCCCTTGCAAGTTGTGTTTGAATTCATGTGGAGATGAAGGAAATATATGCCCTCATTCTTATGATCCTTTAGCCAATACAAGGTTGATTTCCTTCAAGATTTCTCGGAGGTTTCCCCAATGAAGATTAGGTTTTTCTGCCCATTGGTTTGTAGCATGGTCATTTGAAAATTGGGTGGAATTTCTTGGTGAGTTGCATTACTAGTGGCATCCTCAATTTCAAAGGATTTCTCAAGGCATAGTTTGTTCTTATTCATGAAGTGGATTGTTATTTATGTCCATTTTTTATCTTGAGGGAAAGAGTTTGGACTTTTTTTTCTTGGTATTTGTTTGTGACCAATACATTTGAAATTTGGATGAGAATCTCAAATCAAGTTTTGCAATCAAACCCTCACGTTATCCCAAGATCATATTTAAAGGGTTAAATTGTGCTAGATCAAGTTATGATGAGTTAAAGGCCATTTGTTTAGATTGTATGGAAGTCATGGTTAGTTCACGTTCAGATAATTTTCCAAAAATGCGTTACGAGCCATAATGGAATTCTATCAAGTCACCTTGGATGAGAACCTTTCAAGACAAGTTGGTAAATTGTTTCATGTAAAACCTAGAACTCTTTTAGGGTGTGTTTGGTTGTGAGAAGAAAGTGGGAAGAGAGAAAGATGTGAGAAAGAGTGTGAAGAGAAAGAAATAAGTGAGAAATAGAGTTGATTTGATAAGTTGATTGGTACAAATGAAAGAGAGAAAAAATAGAAAAGAAAGAAGTATGAATTATTTTTAAAGTTACTAAAATACCCTTAATTAAAAATTATTAATTTAAATTATTTGACTTTATTTTATTTCACTTATTATTATAAATTAAATTAGTTTATAGAGGAAAAAAACTCACAACAATGTTTTAATAAAATTTTAGTTGAATTATCTCTCCTTCTCTCTTTGTAGCATAATATTATTGTAGACACTATACAGTAATAAAACAACTTTGATTTTTTAAGAGTAAAGGTTAAATTCGTAAAATGACAAAATATAACATGTTTATTTCCTTTTCATTGCAACTTCTTCGCAACATTGGAGAGAAAGATTATTTGAGTGAGTCCCACTGTTTTTTACTCTCTCTTCCCTATTTCACCTCATTCCAAGCAAGAGAAGTTGCATAGATTTTCACAAATTCTGTCTTCACAGGTTCGCTCTTCTTAACTTCTATGGAGACAACTTTGTTACCCATCACAAAAAATTAGGTAGTCTACCTTCAACCAATCCACTAATGCCATATCATTTTATTATATTTAATTATTTATTTAATAATTTAAATTTTATAAATTTTAAAGACAATATATCCTAATTTACTCAATGGATAACTATACCCAACTTTTTGAAGTGGGTAGATAAGAATTCACCAACTTCTATTAAAACAAACATACCCTTAGAGTTTCATTATGTGAATTCAAAGTATTCAAGCCAATCACAATGCAACAATTGAAAAGTATCAAGCTTAAAGTCATTCAAGGCTACAAGTTCAAGTTTACAATACACAAAAGTTGGATTCATAAAGAAAAATCAAAAGAGTTTCTTTCATGCTAAGTGTCACACAATTCAAAAAATTGAAAGTCTAAGTGCAAAAAGATTCATGATACAACGTTTAATTTTCAAACGTTCATGAAATACAAATCTCAAGAATTTTCGATGGTCATCCATACGTATTCACAGGATTACAAGACCAATTTCCAAAAGAATATGTCTCCATGTTGATGACTATCTTCTTTTTTATTGTACTTGATTGTATTATACCTTTGCTCTTTTGCCACAGGGAAAGTGATATCACATATTTCCAACCTCATTCTCTTCACGTACTGAGCATGATTTGCAGCATGCAGCTCAGTATGCTCTCCGTACCAAATTTCTTGCGGAAGCTATGGTGATTGGTATGATGATGATCGTTATGCAAACAGGAAGGAAACAAGGATATACCGCTTTGAAGAAAATGCCCTCAATATTTCCAAACGGAAACCGACAACAGTGGTAAAGCCAAGCATCTAGAAACTTGCTGAAAGAAACAGATTTCAAGATTAATACAAAAGGCTAAGTGCTAATGATTTTCCATAAAGGATTTGCAAAGTCCTTAAAGAAGTGGTTAAGTTTGTTGTAACAGAGAGATATATAATGACAGTTTTCAGCTCGAGTTTGATTAACGCGGACAAACCTGAATTTTGTGGCATTCCCACTAATTTGGAATGGATGATTGGATGTGAGATTGTGCTCAAAAGGTTATTCGCATTGTTGGTAGTAGCGGCAGGGCGAGACAGTGCGATGGAACCAACACCCAACTCATTTTTTCCCTTTCACCATACGGCTCATCACCATTTGTAGCCGCCGCCACTTATGTGTTTGGAGAAGGACAAGAGAAGATAAGACCACCTTCATGAAATCCTTGGCTGACCTGATACACAAACACTTGCAGCAAGTAAGAGATATTGAAAATGAAAGTACAAGCTATCAAGCGTGAACAAAACAGAATTGTGCAAGAATCGTCATCATCAATTGTCAATCACACAAAATTCAAATTGTGTTCCCTACATTCCTAAACACAATCCAGACATACTCAAGCAAGAATTGATTAGAAAAAGGACAAGTTGCAAACATGTTCGTACCGAAATGGAAGTAACATTATCATCTTGAAACCATACTCCCAGCAGCTTAGTTTCTTTCCAAAACCAATCCTCAACATGTTCAGAACCACATTTATTGGTTTTCAAGACAAGAATCTTCGACGGTTAATGCAAGACCTATAAGGGGATCAACACAAATTGTTCAGAGGGGAGAACCAGGAGATATCAGAAGAACCTCACACATAAACCATCCTTGTCCAATACGAACAAAACCGAGAAAATTCGCTCACCAAAACCATTCACAAAAATACACAGCAACAACACCAAGGAAAATTCAGAGATTCACATACACACAGCGTGAAAGAGAAAGGAGTAGAACCTCACTTCCCAAAATTCAAAACACCACACTTCAAAGCACCAGAAAAGAAAAACCGATACCAAAGCACACAAAGCTTACACGAGTTACGCATCAAACTCGTCACAAACAGAATTCACGTATCAGTACCATCAATACACATTCACTGAGAAAAAGCAGCATTCACACAGAACATAATTCACAAAAGTCACACACAATCGGCAGCGGAATACATACATAGTTTCAAAAAGGAAAGGTAGCAGCAAAATAACACGCACGAGTCAATAAAGCAGGAAAACGACAACGACAATCATGAATCAATAGCATCACCGTGGCAGCACAAAGAAGAGATAAGCCGAAAGATATAGAAGAATTACCGTCGAAGCCGTCGAAACCACCGTGTCGAAATTGCCGCGTTGATACTCTTCACAGGTACGCGATCCTTCCTTACTCTAATTTCTTGATGTAATCAAAATTATATTGGGATTGAGGCTTAGGGTTTAAAGTAGCGATTGGGAGTGAATGAAGGCAAGGCGAGAGGCTGAGAGAGAACAGTAGCCATGTGCGAGAAGTAGAGCGATTGCGAGAGAGAAGACGAGAGCGAGAGTTGAATGAAGGCAAGGCGAGATATGAGAGAACTTGAGAGAGAGTGAAGGTAGCGATTGAGAGAGTTCAATCGAAGGAGATGACGATGAGGATGGGAGGAGATAAAGGGGCTGGATCGGGAAAGAGAAGAGTGTTTGAGAATGCAAGCTGACCCATTCTCTCTCTTTCGCCAATTCATGTTGTTGGTTGTTGATATGGGTCGGGTGAATAAAAAGGGTGCCTTGATCCAATTGTTTTTATTTGTTTATTTTTTTATTTATTCTTTTATTTATTTTATTGGGCTGAAGCCCATCATCATTATCATTTCTTAATATACACGCCTGTGTTCTTTTTACACCCTGTGTTATTTTGTTATTAATTTGGTTAACTTTAATTTTTAGATATTGATTTTGATATTGAATGTAGTGTTAGTTTAGATCATTTTAGATATTTATTTTTTAATGATTAATGATGATTCAGATTAGGTTCATGATATCGTTCTTAATACTCTGGATATTTGATACTACATATCACTCGCTCGTGTAATTTGTCATGTTCCCCTAGGATATCTTTATCTAATTTAATCTTTGATTAATTCAAATTAAGATTAAACATTAGGATTAATTTTCTTGCATGATAACATATAGGATAACCTCATTTCTAATCTTAATTTAGGGCATAGTATCAAGTTAGACTTTTCGTTTCGCTTAAGACTAAAATCTTTTCTCAATCTCATTCCAAAGGAAAGGTCTCCCTCCGTTGACTCCATGTCATATTTAGGTTAACTTCCTTACCCTTTCATCCTAGCCTTAGGATTGGAGCCGTCGCGCTCTATGTCTTGCCGTAGACATTTTCTTTCCCTTTATCCTAGCCTTAGGATCGGAGTCGTCGCACTCCATGTAAGTGTTCCGCCGTGAATACTCACATCCCTTTCAACTTTACCTTAACTTTGGAGTCGTCGCACTCCATGTAAGCCTCTTGCCATGGATGCCTACCTCCCCCCTGGAACCTTGGCCGTAGTCAAGAGTTCCCCACCCTCTTTAAGGGGAACTACAAATGCTCTGATTCCACTCCCGTCAGGATACGTAGGCACGAAATGTGATGTCTTGGCGAGCATACTTAGATACTAACCCCTGGGTATTTTTCTTAGCACATATACCCTTAGCAAGAAAACAATAAAATAACACAATACTAACAAGAGGTTCCTGTAGAGTACTACATATGTCTAGGATGCTAATTCCTTCCCTAGGCGTAACCAACCCCCGAACCTTAGATCTTTTAGGGCTTTCGACCTTTACCCTTTCCTTTGGATAAATCAAAGTTCGGTGGTGAAATTCAAAGATTTGTGATCCTAGTTAATATAATAGCTACGGTATCTGATTCTCACCGCAACAACAGGTTGACAAAATAGTATCACAAAATAATCAAATCCAAGTTCTAATGGAATAAGAAAAAGAAAATTTAATAGTCAAAGATAAGTTGTTATTAAGTGATCTAGGTGACAGCTTTCAAAAGGAAGCGAAGGAGGAGGAGAAAAATCAGAAGCCTATGGAGAAGAAACAAGGAATTAATTAGAAGAAGGAAGTGTGGGGTCTTAGAGAACAAAATGAGACAAAACCCTAATTCAAAATATGGGCATAGAGACGACGATAAGGTAGAAGAAGAGGATAGGGAGGAGACTCAAAGGATAATGAAAAAATCATGTTTCGCAGCGCTCATCCCAAACAAAAATAAGAACAAGCAAAATCATATACTTAAATAAAAGAGAATTATCCTACCATCATCATTAACATCAAAGGATTCATCTTCACACTTTTCGAGGGGATCCATCATATGTTTCGAATCAACGACCGATTCAGATGTTAGGCGAGGAAACAAGATATTTTGGGAAGGTTTAGATAAAGAATAGCAGAGAAGTTGTGGAAAACAATTACTGAGCTAGGTATTTCAGGTGAGGAAAGAGACGAGGTATATGTGGAAGCAATCAGGGGAATAAAGCTGAGGGACAAATAAGGAAAGATGGCTATGGAGATGAAAACAATACAAATCCAATGAATTTAATGTCATTCAACATACGACGGTGTGAGAGTTCTTTGAAGAGATGAAGACTCAGTCAGATTATAGAACAAAGGAAGGCAAACTTAGTGTCCATCCAGGAAATAAAAATTCAAGACATGAATGAAGACTTTTTTTTTTTGGGAAATCTTGGTATTCGGCTTTGCGACCGATTAATCCAAGAGGAACCAATCCCACCGTCCACTAGAGGGGGCCCCGTTTAAAGCCGGAGCGAAGCTCCGTATGGACTGACTCACACAAGGGTTGATTGCACCTAGTAAGATTCGAACCTGAGACCTTGAGAGGAGCACACTCTCAAGACCCAAGCCTTCACCACTAGGCCAACCCTTGGGGTTCATGAATGAAGACTTAGCAGCAAGTTTTTAGGGAATAAGGATATGGAATGGACGGTCAAGATCTCTGAAGGAGCTTCTGGAGAAATGATAACAATATAAAGAAAATGAGTATTATCACCACTATTTAGCTTCAAAAAGGAAGGTTTCTTAGGCCTATGCATGGAATTCAAATGTCAGTTTTGTGTTTTCATAAACATTTACTCTTCTTGTTTTATAGAGAAGAAAAGAATAATGTAGTTAGATTTGTTGAATCTTAAAAGTAGTGGGGGATAGATGTTTGGTGTTTGAGAAAGGATTTCAAGACAATTAGGGATAAGTTAGAAAGAATTAAAAAGTCTAATTTATGCAAGGTCGGAGGTATGATTGAGTTTAATGGGTTTATTGATAGTATGGAACTAGTAGATGTACCTTCAACGATCAATAGGTTCATTTGGGCAAATAAAGAAGGTATCTCTAAAAATAGGTTAAGCATATTCTTTTCTCCTAAAAAGTTTGGTGAATAACTGGAAAATAATAGGTCATGTGGTGGGGGATAGATACATTTCAGATCATGCACCAATTTGGGTTAAGTTAAATAACATTGATTGGGGCACAAAGCCTTTTAGAGTCAACGGTTTCTAGTTTGAAAACAATGAATTCCTTAAATCTGTGAAAGATGAATGGAAAAGGATAAAGGTGGATGGGAAGCAAGCATATGTTTTAAAAGAAAAGACCATATTACTAAGAGGCAGTTTGAGAAAGTGGAACAAGGAAGTATTTAGTTGGTTGGACCTAAAAATAGAAGATGCAACCAAAGAGTTCAATAGGTTAGATGAAACACTAATCAATAATGAATTGATGAGGGATGGCCTCATTGAGGAGAGAAAAAAGGAGGCAATAAATGAGTTTTGGAGAAACCTACACCTTATGGAGAGCTTACTCAGACAGAAATCAAGACAAAAGTGGTTAAAAAAAGGAGATCAAAACACAAGGTACTTCCGTTCAGTTATAAAATATAGGAGAAGAAGAAATTCTATAGTGTCAATCACAACACCTAAGGGAGCTAGAATTGAAGAAGTTAAAGAAGTGAGGGAGGAAGTAGCCAGAGTCTTTGAGAGTATATTTGAGGAACCAATCAAAACTGGGCCTGATTTAAAAAGTTGGAATTTAGGAAAATAACTTAGGAGGTTTGGGATAGTTTGGAATGAGATTTTTCAAGAGAAGAAGTGAGAAAGGCAGTTTGGGGGTCTGATGGAGAGAAAAGCCCAGAGCCAAATGGTCTGAACTTCAAATTTATACAAGAATGTTGGGAATTTTTGGAAGAGGAAATTGTAAAATTTGTGAAAGAATTTCATGAGAATGCCACTATATCCAAATCCATCAGTGCTTCCTTCATAGCCCTTATTCCCAAGAACAATAACCTACAAGGATTGAAAGAATACAAACCCTTATTCATCAATTTTAATCTTGCTCATAATGATCTTTTGCGGGAAAAAAAATTCCTTATTCCAAAAAGTGAATGGAATATTAAACATGATTAGATAAGTATGGAAATGAATATTCAATCAGTGCGAGATTTACTCAGTGCTAAGCAGCTTCTGGGCGAGGCCGAATGTCTCACAGACTAGTGAACATTATGCTTAACATGTTGCTTCTTTACTTGATCACAGAGAGACAGGATGTCTCACACAATGTCATGACATCTTGCTTCATATATTGCCTTTAAAATGACGCCAATAAAATGTAATAACAAAAAGCACTCTGGCTATAGATGAATTAGTTCACGTTCCCTTTGATGAAACTAATCCCAAGTCTGTAGGGGTTGAAGCTTTTACTGTACATGTATTTTGGAGAAAAATCTCCTAGAATACTAATATTAAAGGAAAGTTCGTGTACATTTTATGTACATTCTTTTACTCATCAATTGCAACTTACATTAGATATTATTTCTAAATATCACCTTCAATTTTGCTCTCTTTTTAGATTAATATCCACTTTGATGAATGTTATTGGGGATCTTTCAAAAGGAGTGACATGCTACATGAAAGGCGAATTATTAAGGTTCAGAATACATTAGAAAATATATAAAGATTGAATAACAATAAAATAATATTTTAATTATTTTGGGGTGTTACAACTCTCCCTCGCTTATTTAACTTTTGTCCTAAAAAATTTACCTAAAACAAATATGTATGGATAAGACTCCTTCATTTGGCTTTATATCTTCCAAGTCACGCTACCAGTAACAACTCTGCCCCCCACAATCTTAACCAAAGGAATTTATTTTTATCTTAAGTGTTTTACCTCTTGATCTTCAATTTTCAATTTTCAATAGTGATGTTTCATAAGTTAAGTTATCTCTTATTTGCACATCATTTGACCGAATCATATATGACGGATCAAAAATATACTTAAGAAGTAGAGAGACATGAAAGGCACTATGGAGATTTGAAAGAGGTGGGGTTAATGTAATTTTACAAGGCACTTCGCCAGATCTTATAAGAATTTAATAAGGACAAACAAAACAAGGAGTAAGCTTTTGCAACTTCAATGCCCGACCAACCCCATTCAGTGGAGTGACTCTCAAGAATACATGATCTCCTTCCTGAAATTCAAGAGCTTTTCTTCGCTTATCATGATAAATTTTCTGCTTAATTTGAGATATCTTCATCTTTTCCTGAATCATCTTAATCTTCTCAGTAGTCTGTTGGACAACTTCGGGTTCTAACACAACGCTTTCTCCATATTCATACCAATATAAAGGGGTTCTACATCTTATACCATATAATGCTACAAAAGGGGTCATTCTAATACTAGAATGGAAATTATTGTTATAGATAAATTCAATCAGCGGTAAATAACTATCCCAAATACCTCCGTATGACCATCTATCTACAGATGATATGAAGAACTCAATCATAACTTGGTTCCCATAGATTTATGCAGACTTTCCCAAAAACTTGACATGAATCTAGGATCTCTATCTAAAAATATACTACATGGAATCCCATGCAATCTCACTATTTCACTTATATAAGTCTCGACTACCTTTTTCAATGGGTAAGTTATCGGGATGAAGTAAGTTGATTTGGTCAATCTACCTATTATATCCTAGATTGAATCATACATTTTAACGGTCCTAGGAAAACTCACCACAAAAGCCATAGAGATTTTATATAACTTCCACTCAAGATATAGTGGGATAAAATATCAAGACCTAAGCAAGAAAACACAAACTTAGAAACATGCTTTTTCATACCTTGCCACCAAAATATTCTCTTTAGGTCTTGATACATTTTTGTACCTCTCGAATGATTATTCAAATTACTCATTTGACCTTCCTCTAAAATCAATTTCTTAAGTTTTAATATATCAGGTACACAAATTCTAATTCGAAATCTCATAATCTCATCATCACCTACTTTAAAATCCACTTCCTTCCCTTGATTTATCAGTGGTAAGTGATCCAATAAGTGTAAATCCGACTTATGACCATATTTAATTTCTTCTAACACATTGTTAGTTACCTTCAACATACCCAATATCACACTTTTCGATGTTAATTCACACACAAAACATAGATCTCTAAACTGCTCAATCAAATCCATTTCCTTGGCCATTAAAGCAGATGTATGAAAAAATTTCCTATTAAAGTGTCTGCTACTAAATTAGCTTTATCTGGATGATAGCTCAATTTTAAATCATAATATTTTAAAAATTCCAACCATCTTTTCTACCTCATGTTCAATTCCTTTTGTTCAAACACATATATTAAACTCTTATGATCACTGAAAATTTTGAATATTGATCCATATAGATACTGCCTCCAAATCTTAAGTACAAAAACCATGACTACTAACTATAAATCATAGGTAGGGTAATTTCTTTCATGAATCTTAAGTTATCTAGAAGAATAAGTGATGTGAAAAACGATACCGGAATAACAAAGTATATTTGGTTTCTTGAACAACAAGAAATCCACAAGGGTAGAAAAGAAGGAAAAAACTTGAACAAATAAACTAAACCCTATTAGGGTTCACAAAGGAAGAGAAAAGAGGAAGAAGAATAGAGGATTAGTTAAATCTATTTTACTATTTATTTTTTCAGTAGGGTTCAAAGATTACAGGTGAATACCAACAATTAACCTCTATCAACCTAATAAGGTTTTGTCACACTACAAGATGAGAGACTAGTGTCGTACCCTAAATTTTGACCACTCCCTCTTTTCTGTAGAGCTGAGATCACAAACATGTCCCGTACAATAAGGGCTTGGTTACTATTCTAGGATATATAATTTTCTAATAATTTAACATGTGATTTTCATTAGAAAGAAATTTAAGACTAATTTACTAAGGAAATATTAAGAGGCCTACTATTAATATTTGAAGGGTATAACTTCTATCATTATGACTAATTTTAGAAATTGGTTTTTTTTTTTAATTATTATTAAATTATATCTTTTAGTTAAAGGAATTATTGGTATTATTATTATTATTAGTGGCATTTTATTTTGAATGATTAAATTGGTTCATTTGGTAAGGATTTAGTTGTAAGGAGTTGTTAGTGTGAGAGGTCATGAGTTCAAGTTCCACCTTTCTCACTTTTTATTTCCTTTCTCTTCTATATGTTTCTAACTTTATTCCTATTTATTTTCTAAACTATAAAAAATCATAAAAATCACATTTTTCAATTTTTTATTATTTATTTTCGTATTTCTTTTTAGGCATTTTTTAAAAATATTATTTTTTTCACTTTTTTTCCATCTTATTCATAAAAATATCCAAAAAATCATAAATTAAAATTTTGGAAAGATTTTGTTCACATTTTCATTTTTAGGATGTATTTTCGTATTTGGAAAGAATCAACATAATTGATTAATTAATTAAAAAAACAAAATTAAATCTTGATTAAAAGTCTTGATTATACGGATTAATATTTGATTTCTTAATATTTTTATTGACCTAAAATCTTTGTATAAATACGGTCTAAAACTTAGAAATTTGGGGGGCAATTACAAACCATATGATAAAAAAGTTGTTGTTCTTCACACATCGAAGAACAACAACACTAAAACCCTAAACCCTCAACAACGCTAAAACCCTAAACCCTCAACAACATTAAAACCCTAAAACTTCAACAACCCTAAACCTTCAACATCCCTCCGAGTCAAAAAGGAAAAGGAGATCTCACACCAAAGGAGAAGGGAAAGAAAAAAGCACAAAGGGAAGGGAGGGGAGAAGGAAAAAGCACAAAGGAAAGGGAAAGAAAGGGAGTGGGAAGCAGCTTAAATCGGTCACGGCACTCCAGGTTGGTACCTTCAAACTATTAATATAAATTTCTATTTGGATTGTTTGGATTGCAATTTGGTATATGTTTTATTCTAGGATGATCATGTATGTATAATCTGATATTTAGTTTTGTTTTTTAAGATTAACTTTAGTTGGGTTTTGTTAGGTTATTATTATTATTGACACGAAAAGGGGCAAAACAAAAAAGAAACCTTTTGTAATCAACATCGTAAACCCTTTTTATATCATAAATTATAAATCGTTTAAAAATTAAAAGTCTTTTTACGGTAATATCTAAATCACACCAACATTACTTGTTACTTCTATTTTCATATACTGTAACTAACAACACTATACAAAATAAAATAAAAAACAATAATTAATTATGCAATATTAATAAATAATTTAGGGTTAAATTAAGATAACTAAAATTAATTAACTTTTATAATAATTATTAATTAGGATTATAAATTAGATTAATTAAAATAATTAACATATATAGGGTTAATTGACATAATAATTGAATTAATAAAATAATTGTTTAGATAATTATAATTTACTTGGAATAAAATACAAATAGGATTAGGGATCTAATTTATTTAAGGATTAATTCTAGGGTAATTGAGTATATTGAAGGTTTGGATTATTTCTTAAAAATAAGTTAATATAAGGAAAAATTATAATTATGGATTTAATATTTCTTGCTAATTAATTATGTTAACTATTTGAATAATGGCTTAAATAGTGATTTAGTCCTTGTAAGTTGGCGAGATTTTGGTTTTAGTCATTGAATCTTATTTTTTTGGGTCAAAATCCCTATATGTTCTATTCCTTTTGGTAATAATCCCTCACGTCAATGGAACGTTAAAAAAAATGACTAGTTGGCAAACGGTGTTGAGCTGGAATATTGTTTAATGATTTCTTTATTTAATTGTGTAACACACGTGGAAATGGTAATTCAGCTTTAAATAAAGAGGGACCAAGACCAAAAACTTTAGAAGTTGTATTCTTCTTTCTTTTACACTTGTATCAGTTTTGTTCTTCTTCTACCCACTTGCTTCAACATCCATGACGTCCTTTTCTTCTGCGAATTCTCATCATGGCCAAGCACCGATGTGTGGTTGCAATAGAAACATGAAAATGTTTATGTCAAATTCAATGGAAAACCCTAAAAGACGATTTTGGAAGTGTCAAAATTCAGGATTAATGTCCGGTTGCAAGTTGTTTATTTGGGACGATGAGCTTGAAAGAAAGCCAGCTAGTGATGTTAGATGTTTTGGTGGTTGCAACTGCTCTGAAGCATTGAAGGATATTGGGGTCATGGCCAAGGCGATTGAAGCTGGTAAAAAAACGAAGATGAAGATCAAGTTGGAGAAGAAGAAGAGAAAAGTGACTCTGTTGAAGATTGTTTTGGTTATTTCATGGGGGATTTTTTGTGGTTATTTGAAATGGTGAATGCAGTTGTATCTACTGTTGATGTTATTTTGCTTTTAAGTCCTTGTAACATTAATGTATTTTGGAATTGGTCCCTATACCATATTTTGAATGAAAAACATGTTTTTGTTTTGTTCATAAAACTTTATTCGATTATATTGTTCAGTATAAGCATTCAATTAAGTTGATAAGTGCTTTTTCAGTATTACTTAAACCATAGCTTTATATTTAAAGGCATAACAAAATACATGTCTTAAGTCATTACAAAATACTTAAAGTCTTAACAAAATACCATACTTAAAGTCATAATAAAATACATTCTTAAGTCATAATACATAAAGGCTTTAACAACAAGTTGTAAGCCAAAGCAGTACAACATAATTCAAAACAGGTGCTTGTCTAATACTTCCATGGTTGGTCTTTGCTACTTCCCTCTCCCTTAAGCTTTTTGCATTGTAATACCCTTGTTCTGTCACTTCTCCTCAGTTCTAACTTCCTTGGTTGTTTGGCCTACAAAGTCACATTAAAAAACACACACAATCAGAGAAATATCAGCAGACCAAACAACATAGACAACAACTAAGTTTTACACTCAACTGGCTTATGATGCTTAGCAACTGGTTGTTTTGGTAGAGCTGATGACAGAGGTGGGACCATACCAACTTCAACACTTGATTGTGAGCCACCACCTTCTTTGACAGGTGCAGACAAAATGTAATTTGGCTGAGAGCCACCAAGTCCTTGTGAAGCCTGTACAGTTGGTTGTATATTAATAGGAACGTGGGGAATATCTGGAATTTCTGTTGTGATGTCATTGATGTTGGGTTGGGTTTGTGTTGATTCAAAAGCTGAACATAGATCAGCTGCAAGCATCTCAAATTCATGATGCTTGTGTAGCAGTTTTCTTAGGTTTTTTCTGCAGAAACAAAGTCTCAATCAATATCAATGACAAAATAACAAAATTTGTAAACATAACTGATTTTAAATGATACATTTCTTTTCTGAGCTTCAGGGCATGGCACCTGAACCAAACAACTCCTGAAATTATGTCCATGCACTCCACGTGTGTTTATTCCCCACTTTACTAACCAGAGCCAAAAAACCACATTTGCCCTTACACACCACTCTCACTCTAACCTTGTAATTTTTCACATACTTTATCTCTCTACCATTTAAGACTGACCACTCAGTTATTGCTTCCTTGAATTCATGCAAAGAAACAAACTCCAACCTAACTTTGAACTTGTAGTCCTTGTCTAATTCCTCCATCTTGAACCTTGGATATGATGGTCATTTCTCTTCATCTGATGCATCTGGATCACTACTCCCAAGATCACCACTTAAGTAATTAGTTTCAATCCCTTCATTACCAACTCTATTTCCACTCGATGAACCCCCAACTGCATCAACAATTCTTATCTTTGTTGGAGTTTTCCTATGTTTCCTTGCTATCTGCTTAACCCTTGTAGGAGTTTTTTCTACTACAACAAACCCATCATCCAAACCAAGGGCCCTTTCATCCTCACTATCCTCAAATGATAAACCAGTGTAATCACTATCATCACTATCAGAACTATCACTTTTATGACCATCATCAATACCTGTCTCAGCTTGAACATTAGTTACATTTTCCTCACGAACTGTGTCAACATCTATTTTATCAGAAACGCCATGATCCATACCAGTCTCAGCTTTAACATTAGTTACATTTTCCTCACCAACTGCATCACCTTCAACATTACTTACATTTGCCTCACCAACTGTGTCATCTTCAACATTATTAGCATCATCCTCAATAACATTATTAGTTTCCACATCATTAACAACATCTTTCATAATTCTGTGCTCAACAAAAAGGTCTACACTAACGCCAGTTTCAACATAGTGTTCATAAATCTTACCAGCATCAACATCACTAACTACCCTTGCATGCTTACCCGATACAATGTTATACCACCATAGCTAAAAATCATTGATTTCAAGTTTGCAAACATCATTAACAATACCGGTTGCTTCAAAGAAGCTCCACTTATCAGGGTCAATGTCTACTTCAACTTTATCCCCACCTAGGTAGTACACGACACCATCCCTAACAAACTTTCCCCCATAATGTAAGTTCACAGTAAACAACATACCTGGAAGATTCTTTCTTGGAAGTTCTAACGCATACGTACAACCACCGTTGAGCTTACCTGAACTATCAATGAATGGAAGAGACAAACTTGGAAATGGAAAAGTCAAGCTCTAATTTACAGGGACTTAAAACAAAATATGGAAATGAGAATTAGATGACATGTTATGGGGGGAAAGTTTAATAGCCACGTGTGTTAAACAAATATATAAAAGAAATGAAAAAAAAATATTACACATCACCACCGTCTGCCAAGTCACCTTTTTTTAAACGGAAGAGTAACAGCAGGGACTAACGCCAAAAGGAATAGAACATATAGGGACTTGGACCGAAAATAAAAATATTCAGGGACTAAAACCAAAATCTCGCCAACTTACAGGGACTAAATCATTATTTAAGCCTTGAATAATTAAATAATAATAAAACTATTTAATTATTGGTTTAATATATCGTTCTAATCTAATGGGATAATTTGGGATAAGTAAATAAGGGATAGAGAATAACTTATTAGGGATAGAAGGGGATTAAGTGAAATCTTAATTAATTTTCTCTTTAATTAATAATTACAATTAGGGATTAAGTGGGAACATTTAGGATTTAATAATTAAGGTTTTTTTAAATAATTAGGATCAATTTAATTGGGATCTTATTTTTTATGTTCAGTTTAATAATTTGGATTATTTTTATTTTTGGGATATTAAAGGTTTTAGGATTAAATAATTGGAATCTTAATAATTAGGATTTATTTTCATATTTTGATATTATAAATTATTAAATAATTGGGATTTCTGTTATGTTTCTAAATGATTGGGATTATTTATATTTTTTTTTTAATATTACAAGTTTTTTAACTAAATAATTGGGATTTATTGTATCGCGTTTAATAATTGGGATAATTTCATATTTTTTTTTGAAATAATTAGGATTAATTTAATTAGGGGATATTATAAGATTTAACTTATATTTTTTGGGATATTACAAGTTATTTAATTAAGTAATTATATGATTATTTTGAGATATTATAAGTTTTTTTTGTAATTAAATAATTATGATTAATTTATATTTTGGGGGCATTAAGATATTTATTTTTATAATTGAATAGATGGGGAATTAACTTATGTTTTAGGATATTATTTTTCACTTTTATAATTAATTAGATGTGGAATAAACCTATATTTTTTGGGATTATCATATTTTGGGATAAGGGATATTAGGAATTTAATAGGATAAAGTCTTGGGATAAAACTCTTAGGTTCCAAGAGTATAAATATAGGCCAAGGGATTAGGATTTTGGGATAAAACTCTTAGATCCAAAGAGTATAAAATTTAGGATAAGGGATAAGGAATTTGGGATAACACTCTTGATATCCGAGAGTATAAATAAATGGATTAGGATTTAAGGGATAGTACTCTTTGTCCGAGAGTATAAATAATGGATAGGAATTGGGATAAAACTCTTGATATCCGAGAGTATAAATAAATGAATTAGGATTTAAGGGATAACACTCTTCGTCCGAGAGTATAAATAATGGATAGGAATTGGGATAAAACTCTTGATATCCGAGAGTATAAATAAATGGATTAGGATTTAAGGGATAGTACTCTTCGTCCGAGAGTATAAATAATGGATAGGAATTGGGATAAAACTCTTGATATTCGAGAGTATAAATAAATGGATTAGGATTTAAGGGATAGTACTCTCCGTCTGAGAGTATAAATAATGGATAGGATTTGGGATAGAACTCTTCATCCGAGAGTATAAATAAGGGATAAGGATATGGGATAGAACTCTTCATCCGAGAGTATAAATAATGGATAAGGATTCGGGGATAGAACTCTTTGTCTAAGAGTATAAATAAAGGATTAGGATTAGGAATGGGAATAGGGATAGGGGATAGGGGAGGTGAACTATGGATACTCCGATCCTTTAAAATTGAAGGTACGTAGGCATAGGATTGTAAACCCCGGCGAGTACAATAATAATAAAAACTTAGGGTCCCCCTCTTACATATAAGTCTTCTTTGTATAATAATAAGAATTTTTATAAATAAAATAAACGGTCAAACATTCAAGTAACAAGCAAACATACCCTAGAACTTAAGGAGGATCCCATTGAGTACATTGGAAGTGAGGGGTGCCTAACACCTTCCTCTCACTTAACCGACTCCCGAACTTAGCGTCTCTCCCTTAGGATTTAGGTTTTATCAATATTTTCCTGTCCTTTGGACGAATAAAGGATGATGGTGACTCGATACTTTTTGCCGGCCACGACAGCTGGTGACTCTGCTGGAGACTTCTTACACTTCCCTAAAAAGAGAGTCCATCCTAACCTTGAGTTTTAGGGTTATTGATTGCTTGTCTTGTTTGTTTACTTTTTTTCTATACTTATATACTTTCATGATTATTATTTACTTTATAATTATATTATATTTATTATATATGCTTATTCATGTTTATTATATATTGTCATCATGCATTGGATTGGGATATTATGATGTGTGAAGCTAAAACCCAAGCTTGGAGGATACCCTAAGTTAGGACATGGAACAAAAATGTTATTGGAGGGATGTAACATCCCGACAATGCATTGATGCCACACTTAGATAGACCCCTCAAAGTTGTCTTCATGGTAAGGCTAGCCCTTAACATAGATGATGATTTGGGTGTGGTCCAAAATTCTGAGGGCCTTTAGTATACCCTATCAACTCATGGAGACCCCCAAGTATTCAACCCTCAAGGTCGTTACTAGGTATCCCTAGATGAGACTTATCCCAAAGGTTTACCGTAGGAAGGCTTGATCCTTCTCATGGTAAAACGAGGGTATAGTCTAAATTCTAGGGATATCATAAAAAAACAAAAAAATGTATATCCTACATGTGAGGGGATTGGGTCGTCTAAACTTAGATCTTGTCTATCATAGGGAGCCTACCTTTACTAGGTCATGCTTGCATTTCACCTTACCCTAACCAAATAAAAACATTTAATAAAAAAAAAGTCAAGCCTAAGGACTTAGCTGTACCTGTTGAAGATCTATTATCTCATTAAAAGCAGGATAAGGATGTGCAAAGGGCCAAAGAGAGGATACTTGGAGGAGTTCAGGGCTCATTGGAAGAATGTCCTGGATACATCTATTTGTTTTATACTTTCTTAAGCTTGGGAGTGTTTATTTCAGATTTGGACTATTCCCAAGGATTTATCTTTGTGTTTCTAAGTTTATAAGTTAATTAGATTATGGTTATTAGCATTGTTTTAGGATATTCCTAAATGGGAACCTATGGATTGAAATTTTAATAAAGGAAGTGTTACTTTATGCTATGTGTATGGGTTTTTTTCCTTAAATATATTCATCTCTAACACTTTTACAATGGATTTTGGAATTCCCTTAAAAAATGTTTTTTTAGCATACATCATGCATATTCATACATCCATGTATCAACATGCATACAAAAAAAAAATAAGGAAAAAGGAATAAAGAAAAAATCATTTTGTTTTACAAACTTTGTCTCAGAGTTATTGAGCATAATAATCTGACTTCCCGACCTCGCACTCGAGCGTACCGAAGGAAAGCTATGGATCAGTTGGAGTAGGATCTGGTCACTCTAAGAGGAGAAATAGATACTGTTAAGAAGAACGTGGACGATATGAAAAGCAAGATTGGTCAACTGACACTTGCCATCCAGAATTTGATAGCCAGAGGAACCGAGTCAAGTCATCAAAGGAAGATTCCTACTCCTACCCCCCATGTTGAGGACAATAACCCTCTACTAGGGTTTATCCATGATCTGGAACATGAGAAAGCCGGAACTGCTAAGTAAAAAACTATTAACCAACCTCTCGAGGAAACCGTCTCTCCACCTATTTCCAATGGGGCACCTCGTACTACTTACATACCTATTCCACGTGAAAATTACGCAGATTGGAACCTCCAATACGAGGGTGAAAATCCAAGACAAGTGGCCCTCGAAAATAAAGGAACCACTGTTGTGGAAAGGAGAGGGGATGACGATAAATAGAAAACACTTGAGGAAAGGTTGAAGGTTGTGGAGGGATTCAATATCTTTGGAGTGGATGCTTTGGAAATGTGCTTAGTGCCTGGTGTGGTCATACCTCCCAAATTCAAGGCTCTTGACTTCGAGAAATACAAGGGTGTCAGTTGTCCTAAGAATCACCTTAGGATGTTTGTTCGAAAAATGGCTGCCTATGTCGCTAATGTGAAGTTAATGATGCATACCTTTCAGGATAGTTTAAGCGGGGCATCCTTAGATTGGTGCGTGAAGCTAGAAAGGGTTCATATCAAAACCTGGGAAGATCATGCTATGGCCTTCTTAAGGCAATACCAATACAACGTGGACATGGCTCCTAACCGCACGCATTTGCAGAACATGTCTCAAAAAGGGAATGAGTCCTTCAAAGAATATGCCCAAAGATTGAGGGAACTAGCTTCTCGTGTGCAACCTCCATTATTGGAAAGTCAACTTGTGGATATATTTATGGGTACCCTACAAGGAACGTACTAAAAGAAGAAGATTGGGTCAGTCTCATCTGGATTTGCTGATTTGGTTATCATTGGAGAGAGGATTGAGGACGGGTTAAGGACTGGAAAGATTGGGAAGTCAACCTCTGATCAACATAACAATAAAAGGTATTTTGAAAACCATTCAAAGAAAAATGATGTCAGTGTTGTAGACCCTGAAGGTCCAAATCTGGGAGATAATGCATTACTGGGGCACATTGGGGCAACAATCAACGCCATGGAAGGGATGGAAGATGAATTCCTCATTAAGAAGGGAGACATAATAAACTGGGGCAAACAATGGGAGTCACCTGAGGAGAAGGGTTTGTTCGGGCTGGGTTACAAACCGGCTAATGAAGGATTAGAAGACAATTTTCATAGTTTTGGGTTCCAGAATAAGAATCAAGTGGCTGTAATGGAAGAGGAAAAAAAGGAATGCCTAATTTCGACAATTGGAAAACCGTCGAGATTCCTGAGATGATTTCTATTTTGAAGTAATCTACTTTTTCATAAAATAATAATAAATCCATTGCTATGCCCAAGGCAAGTGGACAAAGCTTTGTAGGGCCACCTTTTATTTCTTTGGATTATTTTTATCAATAAAATTGCATTTTGTTTTCTATCAAGATCTCTTTTTTTCATTTCTGTTGTTCACAAAATGGCGATACATTTCTTTCAATATTTTCATTTCTAGCACTTCATTCCAAAAAGGGATAATAAAAAAAAATCTTCCTCGTGCAAATTAAAAAAACGAACCTATTAAAAATAACACTGCTATAATCCCGTATGACTTCGGATTATCGATTAACCAAGCGGAAGAGGGTGATGATGACGAGTGTGAGCTTCCCGAAGAGTTAGCCAGACTGTTGGGGCAAGAGGACAAGGAAATACAACCTCATCAGGAACCAGTGGATGTGATCAATCTGGGAACTGAGGAAGATAGGAAAGAGGTCAAAGTCGGTGCTTCTCCGAATAAGGATATAAAGGAAAGGTTGATCGAGCTATTGCAAGAGTACACAGATGTGTTCGCCTGGTCATACCAGCATATGCCTGGACGTGATACGAACATCGTTGAGCATAAACTACCGCTCAAGATAGAATGCACGCCAATCAAGCAAAAACTGAGGAGGACTAGACCAGATATGATCCTCAAGATCAGGGAAGAAGTCAAGAAATAATTTGACTTTTTGTCACAATGTAATTCCTTTTGGGTTAAAGAATGTAGGAGCAACTTATCAAAGGGTTATGGTAATATGCTGCATAAGGAGATAGAGGTTCATGTGGATGATATGATTACCAAGTCACAAAAAGAAGAAGATCACATAACTAACTTACAAAAGTTGTTGGATCAGTTAAGGAAATTCAAGTTACAACTAAATCCTACAAGGTGTACTTATGGAATCAGATCCGGAAAAATATTAGGGTCCATGGTCAGTCAAAGAGGAATAAAGGGCACAATGAAAGCCATTCAAGGGATGCTAGCTCCAAGGACAAAAAAGGAAGTTCGTGGATTTTTGGGGAGATTAAATTATATTACAAGGTTCATCTCACACCTTACAGCTACTTGTGAGCGAATCTTCAAATTACTCAGAAAAGGATCAAATTATTGAATGGAATGAAGATTGTCAAAAGGATTTCGATTAGATCAAGGAATATTTGCAAACGCCATCTATATTAGTGCCACCAATCCCAAGGATACCACTCATAATGTACTTAATAATACCTGAGAATTCAATGGGTTGTGAACTAAGGAAACATGACGTATCAGGGAGAATATCTAGGTGGCATATGTTATTAACTGAATGTGACATCCAATACGTCACTCCAAAGGCTATTAAAGGAAGTACACTAGCAAATCATCTCGTTCATAAACTAGTTGACGACTATCGAACTCATGCAGATGGACTTCTCGGACAAAGATGTCATGGTTATAAAGGATTGTGAAACTTCGGACTCCTATAAAGGACCTGGACCTGGATCTCGATGGAAACTTATATTTGCATAAGGATATGGGCTTCAAATAAGGGCTATCAATCGGAGTGAAAATTCATCATTTAGGATCATAAAGGAAACTAAACTGGATAAGGCAGAATGGGTGCAAACTAGACTCGATCAGCTAAACCTTGTATAAGGGAAATGTTAGGCTGCGGACAATTATATCAACAGGGAATTAAGAGAGCGTTCGACAAAAAAATTTGTCCTCGCCTACTCGAAGAGGGAGACTTGGTGTTAAGGAAAATATTACCCATCCATAAGGACCACCGCGGCAAATAGACCCCACACTATGAAGGGCCATATGTCGTGAAGAGTGCCTCCTCTGGCGGAGCACTAATATTAACAACCATGGATGGAGCGGATTTACCATGACCGGTGAACTCCGATTCGGTAAAAAAATGTTATACCTAGAAAAAGAGGACAAAAGCCTGCTAAGTCGAAAACCCTAAAGGGCGACTTAGGAAAAAATTAGGGCGTCCCGGTGGATTGAAAACTCGAAAGAGCAATCCAGGCAAAAATTAGGGACTTGAATAAAAAATGATACCCGACAAGTCGAAAACCCTAAAGGGCGGCTTAGTCGAAAAAAATGGTATATCATCCCGGTGGACTAAGACTCTAAAAAGAGCGGTCCAGGCAAAAGTTAGGGATATCCAAAAGGCATATGACTGAAAACACTCAAGTCACCCCGTAACAAGAATTCAGAAGGGAGCGATCATTCCAGCCGTCATCTTCAGAAGCGAAGTGTCGTGATCTTGGAGACTTAGGGATATTAGCTGGTGTTACATTTAATAGGGACATAAATAAATTTGTTTTCTTATTGCCATTTTACATCTTTTTTGGATTTATGGTAATATCTCCTTATGGGAATTACCCTCCTTACGAATTATTGCCCATTTTCGGGCCAATTCTTAATAAAATTTGCTTTTCAAATATATTTCTTTGCCTCCAAAATTATTCTGCTTGATTACAAGGTGTCGATTAATTGTGAAATAATGCATTGAAATATCGGGTATAAATAAAAGCTTTGAAAAGGGAAAATGGATTTTACTTCGATTTTTGGAATCATCAAAGGGATCATATTCTTCCAAAGCAGGATATAGGGATTATACACTGACAGGAATATACGTTACAATCTAACTAACATGGGAGATTCTTTAACGACATGTTACATATTAAACAAGAATCAAGGGTATCATGGCTTACTACAATTATCAAAGTCTCTAGGGTCAGGGAGTGAGGACGTTATGGGAAGTATTATTTCAGACAAAGACATACATTGCACTACATAAAAAGAGGCGTTAACCCAAATAATGCATCATACATAAGAGCACGCATACATGCACTCATATACGCAAACATGAATACATTCATAGGGTTCATAATCACCATTAAGGATTTAATTCTCGACTATATCGTAAAAACAACACTTCAGTAAAGGATTTTTTCAGGATTATCATCTATCAGTGAGTAGGTCTTCACCTTTCACTTAAGCAACTTATCTCACCCATGGAGGGTGTGCCATCAAACATATCAGGGTTATTATTAGGAGTTGTACTAAAGGATTGTCTCAAGAAGGTTTATTAAAAAAAGAAAGGGGTTTTACCGGATTTTATCTAGCGTACAGGGGATTCACAAAAGGGGATTTAACAAATGGATTCTATTTAGGGGTTTTCATCGGAGCATTATCTACTAAGGGTTCATCAAGGATTGTCAGGAAATTTTAAGGGATCTCATCGAAAGGGATTTATCAAAAGGATTTCATCCGGATTTTTATTCAAGGGGTTTTACCAATGGATTTAACAAAAGGGGTTTTACCTAGGGATTTACCAAAGGGATTTCACCAAGGGATTTTAACAAGGGATTTTATCAAGGGATTTTTATTCAAGTATTATTATTAAGGGGTTCCATCAGAGATTTATCAAAGGGTTCACCGGAATTTCCTATCAAAGGGTTCCACTAGAATTTTGTCAAGGGGTTTTATCAAAAGTGGTTTCATCAATGGAATTTATCAAAAGGATTTCATCAAAATGGCTTTATTAAGAGAGTTTATCAAAAGGGTTATTGGGATTGTCATCAAAGGATTCTATCAAGGGGTGTCACTATATTTCATCAATGGGTTTTATCAAAAGGGGTTTCATCAATAGGTTTTATCAAAAGGGGTTTCTCAAAAAGGTATTTATCAAGGGGTTCTATCGGATTTTTATCCAAGGGATTTATCTGTCATACCCCAAATTTTGACCACTAAGATTCCCATCATTATGCAAATCATCACCACAATATGGGTAATCCATCATGCCTCATTAGTCTCCCCAAAGATGGGTGAGCATCCACTACAATCAAGCATAGGGTTTCAAGCCCTCTCAGAGCTCTTAGACAAATGATCAACCAAGAAATGACATGATCTTCAACTTGTCTAACCTCTCAAACATCCACAAGGGATCAAGAGGACTCCCACATCAAGGATTAAGCACAAAGCTGCAACCTTCTAAGTGGATCAAGCCTCAAGATCGCCAGTGTCACCAAATTAGGGTTTTCGTTAACCAGGGCCTCCAGATGGAAATTTTCCCCTGGGCATGAGCCAATGCTTCAAAGCATAACTTGAATTACTCCATAGGACCTCAAAGACCCCATCATCAAGTCAATTTAGCCTCAGGGGATGCATTCACTAAAAATCAAGAATTAGGGTTTCTTGACCTAATTCACCCCTAAGTTGACTTTTGGGACAAATCATGATCCAAGACCTCAAGAGATGATTTAAGGGTCCCTAACACACCAAATTGATCCGTTTGCAACAATGGATTGGTCCAAGAAGCTTGAGCAACAAGTTTCAATTTCATCAGAACCACAATTAGGGTTTCGTGGGAAAAGTCAACTGTGCCTTTGACTTTTGACCAGGACATGCTCCCAAACCCTAGGACATGATTCAATACACCCTATAACACCTATGAAATCAATCCATCAAGTTTGATTTAGGTCAAGGACTTGATTTCATAGAGAATCGCACAGTTTGGAATTCATCTGACAAAAAGTCAACTGTGCACAAAAGTCAACTTTGACTTTTTGAGATTTTTCACAATTATGGTTCCTTAACCCTAAAATGATGCTAATGTGTGATTTGAATCAACATTTATCATGAAAAATCAAGAAAAGTGGGGTAACTTGTAAAAGGGGTAACCATAAAAACTTAGAAATTTTTCCAAGTTATGGAATAAGTGGCGAGGGTACCAACTTTGGAGGATCATAACTCCTAAACCACAAGGCCATTTTTTCCCATCCAAAGCTGGATTTGTAGCTCTCATGGCCCTATACAAAAGCTTCAACTATAACTCATTCCAATTCCTCATGGATTTTAAGTTATGGAATGATCAAAATCACAAAAAGTGAAAATGTCACTTTTTTCCAACACTTAGTGAAATTTTCACTAAGTCAGAATCTGTCTTACTTTTTTCAAAATGTAGGGGCATTTTTCACTTGGATCCAAAAAGTATCAAAACCAATTATGATCAAACAGTTGTTGTATCATATGAGGGCTTTCCAAAATGGTCAAGAACTCCATCAAAGTCCACTTGAGCCATGAGATATGACAATGCCAATATGCCTTGCTGCAAACTATCATGGCAAGGCAGATTTGGGAGTTTTGCTCGATTTGCTCAAATTTTGCAAAGGGGAAGCAACTATATCCATCTGAACACCTCAAGGGGGAACCAAGGAGGAACCAACTCTGATCCCAAGCCTCCCAAGTCTTTGGAACCAAAAGTAGCATGCCAAACCTAGAAATACCTAAAAGAGGGACAAGACTCCAATTTTGGATTGAAGCATTTAATGGATGCACCAAGGTGGCATGGACTGAGCCATTTTCAACTGAATTTAGTCAAGACTTATCCAAGACCAAGGGAACCAGCAGCCTGTGCCCTAACCTCTAGTCAATGGCTAGAGGAGACTTGGATTCTCATTGATCAACATTGGCCAAACCTATGCAGCAGTTGTCATTCACTATTCCTTGCAAAACAAACTTACTCTACTATAAATAGAGCTCATTTATGATCAGTTTGAGTACACCAAAGCCATCAAACAGATGCTTTCCTCAAAATCTCTTCTTTCACTCCAAAATTGCCTTCCAAAGCAAGTCACTATCGGGTTTTGAGTTTGAGAGCTATTCCAACCAAACCAATCACACACACACACACCTCATAAACATCATATAGAAGTGATCCAAACACTTAAACAACATCTGGAACACTGATTTCTCAGAATCACCAGCCAGTTGCTCAAGGTTTTAACCAAGTTGCAGTTGGGATACCATCTTCAGTTCCAGATCATTTCCATTCATTCCAAGCGTCCAGACACACTCCATAGCACCTAGGGAAGTTGTCCATATCCTTGGAACCAAGCTGCAACACCTTTAGCACAAAACACGATCACCAGCTGCAAGAGGTAAGCATGAGCTCTTCTAACTCTATGAACCATGCATTTTTTGCTGCACAATAATTTGGCCATATGTTCATAATCATGCATAGAGTGTTTTCCCTTAATCAATTGGTTTGTTTGAATCGTGTATGGAATCTATGAGCCTTCATGCAAATTTTAGGGTTCTTGAGGTTTCTCGTTGATTTCTTATTCCATGTTTAAAATAAATGAAATTAAAGACCATAGACATGATCATGAGGTGAAAACGAGTAGATTGATATGTAGATTGCATGATATCATCAAGTATTTAGTGAGATTGGATAGAAAATGCAAATCTGCAGAAACAGAGGGTGATGCGTGTTCTTGCCATGTTATTGGCGCCATTTTTGAACATTTGAATATTTGAATTTTGTGATTTTATTTAATTGTTTCAAAAATTAATTTCTCTCTGAGTTTTAATGATTTTGAGTTGATTCTTTTTTTAATAATTCACAAAAATATTAAAATATTTTATTTTCCCAAAAAATCCCAAAAATATTATTTATTTTATATACTTGATATTTTTGTAAATAATTAATATTTTAATTGTTTTTGACATTTAAAATATTTTCTCCCTCTTGACTTTTCAAATTTTAGTGATTTCCAAACATTTTGTGGATCAAAACCTAATTTTTGAAACATTAATCCAAGATCACAATTTGTTTTCCACATGTTTAACAATTTTGATCATTTTAATTGAATTTTTATTCAATTAAAATACATTTTGAAAACAAATTAGGGTTTTTGATTAATTCAACCCTCATCAAACTTTTTCAAACCTTTGGGCCTCTAATAGAGTGTAAGACCCAACCCCTTTTGTAAATACACCACCTTTTGGGCAACAGTCATTGTATAAGACCCACTGTATTTTCAAAAATAAACGGCCGATCGTCGCCTTTTTAACAACAAAAATCAACTGGGCCTCTCCTCGAGCTATAAGTCCCAATTCTTTTTCTAAAAACCTTTTGGGCCTCTAATAGAGTGTAATACCCAACCCATTTTTTAAACCAAAACCTTTTGGGCCTCAGTCATTGTATAAGACCCACTGTATTTTCAAAAATAACGACGTGATCGTCGCCTTTTTCCAGCAAAATCATTGGGCCTCTCCTTGAGCTGTAAGCCCCATCACTTGTACAATAACCCTTTGGGCCTCTAATAGAGTGTAAGACCCAATCCCCTTTTAACCTAAACCATTTTGGGCCTCAGACATGTATAAGTCCCTCTGCGTTAAAAGAAAAATCTCGGCGCGATCGCCAATTCAAAAACAAATAACCTGGGCCTACCCTCGTGTTATAAGCCCCATTATTTTTCTTTAAACACCTTTGGGCCTCTTGAGAGAGTTTAAGACCCATCCCTTTGTACAGAAAACCTTTTTGGGCCTCAGTCACTTGCATAAGTCCCTCTGTACAAATTCAAAACAACAGTGCAATCACTGATAAAACCTTGGGCCTCTCCTTGAGCTGTAAGCCCCAACAATCTTTTCAAAACACTTTCTCCTTTGATTTTGAATATAATATTGTTATCAAAGCTTTCTTTGTTGAACAACTAACCAAACAACATGGAGGCTCTACAACCGAGTAAGTGTTTACCCGCTTTCTTTATCCGCTTTCATATATATATATATATATATATATATATATATAACTGTATTGTGGGGCTGCTCACTGTAAGTCTTCTTTCACAAACTTTTATATACTTGTCAAATATCCACAGTGCAATACTAGTATAGTTATTTAGAGTTTTCCCCAGCAACTACGTCTAGCACTAGGTAAAACCCTGTTGATCACTCTTAAATACAAACAAAACTAGATCCCCATAGGATTACCAGACACAGTCTTCCCTCCTCTTGGGGTTAAACAATATGGAGACTTGAAAGGCAGCATTCTCAGCGAACCCTTTCTCAGACTGTCACCCTTAGAAATCGTCAAAGAGACTCTACTCCCCAGAGATGATCTTTTCTCCGTGAATGGCATCTCTTGAGTTTCTTCCAAATTATCGAACTTTCCTAGCTTGATCTATTCTCAGTGAATGGCATGTCTTGAACTTCTCGGGGGTTTGGGGACCCACAGGCTTCTTAAAAGCATCCCCGCCTCCTCTTGGGCGTTGTACAACGACCCTTTGGCTTCTTAAAAGCTCTCATGTCTCCTCTTGGTCTTAGTACAAGGACCTAGAGACCTCTACAGGTATAGGAACAGAACCTAGTCATCAATTTGCTAGAGCTGTCTTTCTGAGTCAAGTGTCAGACCTGTTAATGGGTTAACCTTCATCCCTTAACATACCAGCCTTCTCTTGGGCATCGCACAAAGATCATTCACTATCTGAGAATCGATTTCTCAAAACACCCGTAGACTTGGACAATCTCAATACCCTTTGGATTTCCCATTTCCTTAAAGAACAGGAAATAACCCTGATCCTCTGATCAACTCCAAAGCACAACCTTACCTTTAATCAGTCCCTTTATAAGAACTGATTTTCTCTCTTATCCAGCATACTGGACCTGTCACTAAACTGAAACAGTTACCAGCATACTAGCCTCCTCTTGGGCTTTGTACAATGATTCTCCCCAGCGGAGCTAACCTATTCACACTCTCTTGTTGAGTATAAAAGACTCTCTTGTTGAGTCCATCACTTTTAGCCTCCATCTCGGGCTTCGTACGAGATACAAAAGCACTCTCTTGTTGAGTATAAAAGACTCTCCTGTTGAGTCAAACCCCTTTTAGCCTCCATCTTGGGCTTCGTACGAGATAAAAATCACTCTCTTGTTGAGTATAAAAGACTCTCTTGTTGAGTCAAACATTTTCAGCCTCCATCTCGGGCTTCGTACGAGGTACAAAGACTCTCTTGTTGAGTCAAACACCTTTAGCCTCCGTCTTGGGCTTCGTACAAGACACATGCAAAAGCACTCTCTTGTTGAGTCAACCCTTTTAGCCTCTCTCTCGGGCTTCGTACGAGAAACATAAAAACACCCTCTTGTTGGGTCAATAGCCTCCTCTTAGGCTTTGTATAAGGAAACCCTGGTTAAGTCAATCAGCCTTTTAGCATCAAAAGTTGCGCCTTGTTCACAGCATACAAACATCAACAACTCCTTTTCCCACATCTAATTGCTGTAAGTGGCAAGCCTCTAGATTATTTACATCCACGCCATTGTCCCTCTTTTAGCATGAGAAATTCCTAAGGAAAGATAACATTGCTCTACACTGAGTTAAAGTCTTCTCCTTTAGGTTTAAAATCCCATATAAAGGAAAATTATGGCATTACTGGATTCACATATCCCAGTTAAAGTAATTCTCCTTTATAATCAGTCACCCAACAGTTGTGACAAACAGACCAAATACCCCCCTTTAGAGATGACAAATTCTCTCTAAAGTCAAAACTGTTTGGCTTTATATCTTGGGCTTCGAACAAGATACAAATAGACCCTTCAGCTTCACATCTTGGGCTTTGAACAAGATATAAACACCTTTACCTTCACGTCTTAGGCTTTGAACAAGACACCAAAACAACTCTTTTTTCCTCCCCATAGAATAGGAGGAACTACGATCACTCTGATTTCCCTGTTTTGTTAAACGGGAATACGTAGGCATAAGATTGAAAATAAAAATCTTAGCGAGCACACTAATCAAGAAACCCAAAATCCCGTACCTTCATACATCAATCGAAAAGAATAAGTCTTAAACCTCCCAGCAATCGCCCAAGCACTATTTTAACAAAATAACCTAAGAGAGCCCCACAATCTTTGTAGCATCTGTAAACCAACAATCATCTGTTCAAACTCAGTTTGCAAGCAGGGTTAATTGGAGACATCTATTTCCCTTCCTTCATCAGCTTCAATAGGATAAAAAATGAATCGAGCTGTAGTACCCCAAAGGGATAGTGCTACGCAACCATGCAAAAACTCACGCTACAGAAAAATGACGACTCTGCTGGGGAGTCATTGTCTGTATAGGATCATAAGACTAGAGGTCTAGGATGATTAAGACGAATATATATACTGCTTTTCCTAATTGATATCTGTGTTTATTTTTCTGCTAATGGGAATGCGTGTGATGCCGCATGTGGAAAGATTGAGTATACACCTAAGATAGGTGATGGCAATGTGGGTAATCTTGCTGGGAGTGAATTCCAGTTAAGAGCCCCCGATCGACCATTAAACTCAGTGGAGACTCCCTTTGCAGATACATTGCCTATACGACTTCGGTTGTTGAAAGTAGTGTGGTCGACTGGGTTATCTGAGAAGTTGAGGTTTTTAGTAGACTTAAGCCATTTTGTAGTGCGGAAGCTATCGGAAATAGTTGTCACGCGATACTACCCTCATCTGAGATCACTCCAGGATACATTAGCTCGCTGGCGATCCGCTTGCTGTTGTTATCCCAGAGGGGTCAATGATTTTGCGGATAGGTACAAAAAATCACCAGTATAAAACCTTTGGGGGGGGGGGGGGTAGAGCTTTGACTTCATGACACCGACCCTTTGACCCCATGTTTTTTCTATGTTTTTGTGTGCTGCATTCATACATTCATTTAAAAAACATTAAAATAAAGAAAATCTTCTCTTCTAGTCCCTCTTTTTCAAATTAAACTGAGACAATGATTGCAAATGTTAGAGAAATGAGATTGTGCTAATGGATTTCGATAGAAGGAAAACTCATAAGTACACCTTCAAGGTTCCAAAGTAGGAAGATTTGAGAGGTTTGACGAGAATGATCACCAACCACGAGGCTTTCAGAGCCAAGTATGAAGGATTGTTGTCCTTGTTAAGGGTCCACGTAATTGAAGGAATCCTGTCCACGTTAATCCAGTTCTACGATCCGGTCTATCACTGTTTCACCTTCCCGGATTATCAGCTTGCACCAACGCTGGAGGAGTATTCTCACCTGACTGGTTTACATATTACTGATCAAGCTCCCTTTTTTGGACTAGAAGAAATTCCAAAGGATCAGACCATTGCAAGAGCAATTTATTTGGATGAGTCAGAAGTCAGGACTCACATGACCACTAAGGGTGGAATCCAAGGTTTGCAACCCAGTTCTTAACAAAGAAAGCCCTGTACTTTGCTAGTATAGGGAACGTGGCCGCTTTCGAGAGCACCTTTGTTTTCCTCACCTACGGGTTATTTTTGTTTCCCGACATCGATAACTTTGTAGATCTCAACGCCATTAAGATTTTCCTGATTGGAAACCCCGTACCGACCTTACTCGTAGATGCATATCATTCGGTACACTTAAGGAATTTATACAGCTGAGGAATGATCACGTGCTGTGTACCCCTGCTTTACAAATGGTTCACTTCCCACTTACCCAAGTCTGCTGCATTTTGGGATCAAAAGAATACTTTACGTTGGTCGCAGAGAATCATGTCTCTTACCAACTCTGACATCGATTGGTACAATTGAATCTACGACGGGATCAGGATCATTGACCATTGTAGAAATTTCCCAAATGCACCCCTTATAGGAACTAAGGGGGGAATCAACTATCATCCAATTCTCACTCGTCGTTAATTCAAATACCCGATGAGGCACGTCCCACGGAATGCTCATCTGGAAGGTCTTTTCTTCAAGGAAGGAGAAAATGACAGGGCACTAAAGACGGAAATAGTGCATGCCTGGAAACACGTTCATAGGAAAGGACGAGAGTCTCTAGGGAAACCAGACTGTGTCTCATTGGAGCCTTATCTCCATTGGGTACAAACTAGAGCTCTCAAGCTAAGGATGCCTTACCCTCGTCAGGAAGTTCTTCCATTAAAGGACTCTGCCCTTTATTTTATGTCTGAGACAGAAAAACTTCAAGTTACTCTCAGCAAAGTTCAGCAGGAGAAGAGGTCTTGGAGGAACAAGTACCGTATTCTCAATGTAGAGTGCAGGAAAATACAACAACTGTTAAGAAAAAAAGATGCTCTAATTGAGATTTTAGAGCAACATGCTGTAGAGAATCAGGATGACCAAAGGAATTTGCTCGCTCCTTTCACTTGGCAAAGGAATGACAGCCCGACAACGGCCGAAGAGCCCCGGTCAAAGAAGAGGAAGTACCAGAACCAGAACTTGAGCTCTCCTAAGAGAGGACTCAGGATCCATTAGTTTAGGTTTCCTTTTTCAAGCACTTTGTAAATCTACTGTATTTCCATTTTCGCAATCCTTTGAATTCAATAAACTGTTTGATATTTGCAATCTAATTGTCGAAGTTTACTTTGAATAAACAAAAATAATTAATAAAACCATTGCATTGCATTCATCATTCTCGCATAACACATTCACCTTACCTACGAATCTCCCATTTGCGTCTCGATTCTAGAGTCAAACTATCTTATTCGTACAATACTTGGGCCACTCGTCATAAAAAGATGGATGATCTTGAGGAAGAGAACAGAGAGTTGAAAGAAGAGATCGACACTCTAAAAGAGGATCTGAGAAAGCTTCATAACGACATGCAAGCTCTAGTAGAAGCTCAGATGCAACAACAAAGGATTGTGATCTCAGAGATCACATCAATGCCCATAGTGGATAAGTATGATCCTAGGTACAAAATACCGAAAGATCGTCCCTGAGGCATGCCACTTAACTATATCCCGAAAGGATATGTTGCACTGATCGCTTAGGATCAGGGAACCGCAGCAGGAGCCGCTGGGCCTGAAGGTTACAAACTTCGGGAAAGCGAAGATGCCAGGGGCATGACAGTAACACCTGAAGGTTACAAACTTCGGGAGGCACCGAGAGTCTCGGCCATAATGACTATACCACCGCCCGTGGTACACACTGTCTCGAAAGGACAAATTCCCCAGATACCTTCTAGTGGAAACGAAAGCATGTTTGACAGAATGAATGAGTTCCAGGAACAGTTCCTGGAAATGCAGAAAGTGCTGCAAGCCCTTCGCGATCAGGATCTATTTGGAAAGGACGCCGCAGACCTTTGCTTGGTCCCCAATGTGAAAGTTCCGCACAAGTTCCAAGTGCCTGACTTTGAAAAATACAAGGGTAACTCTTTCCCTCAAAGCCACTTAGTGATGTACGCTCGGCGAATGTCAGCTCAGACTAAGAACCAGGAACTACTGATTCACTACTTTTAGGATAGTTTAATCGGTGCCGCATTAAAATGGTACATGGGTTTAAACCGCGCTACAATCGGCACGTTCAGATATCTTAGCGCTGCTTTCCTCCAACAATACAAATATAATCTGGCATGGCACCGGATAGAGATCAACTCAGATCGATGTCACAAAAGGACAAGGAAACCTTTAAAGAATACGCTCAAAGATGGCATGAAATTGCCGCCCAAATTTGTCCACCGCTTGAGGAAAAAGAGATGACAAAGATCTTCTTGAAAAACCTTGAGCTCATTTTACTATGACAGAATGGTTGCCAGTGCGCCCAGTGACTTTACTGAAATGGTAGGCATGGGAGTTCGTCTTGAGGAAGTAGTCCGAGAAGGACGTTTAATTAAAGACGCTGGATCATCAAGTAGTACAAAATGATACGATAGTGCTCTCCCTAAGAAAAAAGAGCAAGATATTGGCAATATCTCTTTCGGAAAGCAAAGGCGACAGAACCAACCAGTAGCAGCTGTAACTCCTGCCATCAACCCTGAGCCTGTTCCTACGTATCAACCTCAGGTTGCTCAGAGCCAACCGAATCAACAACAATATCAACAAAGGAAACAACAGCCTCTTCAGCAGGCTCGTCCTCAGTACAACAACAACAACTGTACAACGCGGCCACCGGGGTTCGACCCTATACCGATGTTGTACGCAGAATTGTCTCGCGAAACCCTAATTATGGTTCTGATGAGTTTCAAACTTGTTGCTCAAGCTTCTTGGATCAATCTATTGTTGCAAATGGATCAATGTAGTGTGTTAGGGACCCTCAAATCATCTCTTGAGGTCTTGGCTCATGTTTTGTCCCAAAAGTCAACTTAGGGGTGAATTAGGTCAAGAAACCCTAATTCCTGATTTTTTATGAATGCATCCCCTGAGGCAAAATTGACTTGATGATTGAGTTCATGATGTCCCTTGGAGCATCTTAGGTCGTGCTTTGAAGCATTGGCTCATGCCCAGAGGAAAATTTCCCTCTGGGGGCCCTGGTCGACCAAACCCTAATTTAGTGACACTGGCGATCCTGAGGCTTGATCCACTTAGAATGTTGCAACCTTATGCTTGATTCTTGCCGTGGGAGTCCTCTTGATCGATTGTGGGTGTTTGAGAGGTTTAGACAAGTTGAAGATCATATCATTCCTTGATTGGTCCTTTGTCTAAGAGCTTTGAGATGGCTTGGAACCCTAAGTTTGATTGTAGTGAACGCTCACCCATCTTTGGGGAGACTAATAAGGTATGATGGCCCATCCATATTGTGATGATGATTTGCACAATGATGGGAATCTTAGTGGTCAAAATTTGGGGTATGATAGTGAGGGTCGTGCACTTCAAGCAACTTCTGATCAAGAGCCACAATCCTCCCCAAATACATTTCCATTCACTAAGGAACAGCTAGACCAAATGTACAAACTCCTCGAGTCTCAAACACCTTCGTGCTCCATAGCCCAGAAAGGTAACTTTCCAAAATCAGCCCATCTTAGTGTTATTCCTAATCGTACATGGATCGTTGATTCTGGAGCCACCGATCATATGACCGGTGAATCTAGTTTATTTTCTTCATATAAATCATGTGCAGGAAATTCCAAAATTAAAATAGCTTATGGCTCTCTTTCATTCGTGGCAGGAAAAGGTTCAATTGTTTTGTCTCCCTTACTAACCATCCAAGATGTGTTACATGTCCCAAATTTGTCTTGCAACTTATTATCTGTCAGTAAGCTAACCACAAATAAAAACTGTCAAGCTCATTTCTTTGATACTCATTGTGTATTTCAGGATTTGATCTCGGAGAGGGTGATTGACACTGCTGAGGAAAGTGGTGCACTCTACTACTTGGAAGATGAACCAAAAACCAGACATCAATTTGGACCAATAAGTTTTTCTTCTGTTAAATCCTTTTTTGTTTCAAATAATAAGGATAATATTATGTTGTGGCATTTAAGGTTAGGCCACCCTAGTTTTAAGTATTTAAGTTTATTGTTTCCTAAACTTTTTGTTGAACAAGACATTTCTTCACTTCAATGTGAGGTTTGTGAGTTTGCTAAACATCATCGAAGTTCTTTTCCAATTCAATCTTTTAAACCTTCAAAACCTTTTTCAATGATTCATAGTGATGTTTGGGGGCCTAATCGAACAAGTACTTTATCCAACAAAAAATGGTTTATCACTTTCACAGATGATCATACTAGACTTTGTTGGGTATACTTGTTGAAAGAAAAATCTGAGGTAGGTCAAATAATTCAAAACTTTTGTAAATTGGTGCAGACACAGTTTAACACCCAAATACAGGTGTTTAGAACTGACAATGGTACTGAATTTTTTAATAAAATTGTTGGAAATTTTTTCCTTGAAAATGGAATTGTGCATCAAAGTTCATGTGTTAACTCACCCCAACAAAATGGGATTGCAGAGAGGAAAAATCGGCACCTTCTTGAAGTTGCACGAGCACTACTCTTCTCTACCAATGTCCCTAAATATTTATGGGGTGAAGCTGTCTTGACAGCTGCACATTTGATAAACCGTATGCCATCTCGTGTTTTGAAATTTCAAACTCCTTTGCAAAGTTTCTTGAAATATTTTCCAATTGCTTTCGTTCTATCTGATTTACCACTTAAAATATTTGGATGCATAGCTTTTGTTCACGAACATAAGCATCTTGGTAAACTTGAACCCCGTGCAATCAAATGTGTTTTTATTGGGTATTCATCTTCTCAAAAAGGTTATAAATGTTTTGATCCCAATACCAAGAAAATATTTGTAACAATGGATGTTACTTTTTTTTAAAACAAACCTTTTTTTGGTAATGATCATCTTCAGGGGGGAAAACAAATGAAGATTCTCCTGAATTACTTGAAAACTTAATTATCTCAGAAGATGTGTATATATCACATAATTCTGATCCATGTACATCTGCACCTAAAGAAAATGCCTTGAAAAAAATTAGATGAACCTACTCCTTCCATGAGTAAGGATCAATCAAAATCCGAGGCAACAAATCAAAACAAAGATCAAACAAATGTCTTTTCTGAAATTAATCAAAATGCACCAGATAAAGATCCTTATAATGAAACAAAACATAGATTTGAGGAAGGAAATCCAATTTAGAAAGGCAAAATTTATACCAGAAGAAACAATGATCAAGTAGTAGAAGACCCTATTCCTCAGCTCAGCCAAGAATTTGAATCGAGTGAAAGTCAACCTACTCAGACAGGTAAATCTCTCCTTGATCCTAATTCTCTATATACCAACCTTGATGTTCCCATAGAACTTAGGAAACAATATACTGATCTTAATGTTCCCCTAGCCTTTAGAAAGCCAGGTATGCCATGTACTAGGCACCCCTTGTCTAACTTTGTATCATATTCAAACTTGTCTCCCTCTTTTGCTGCATTTACTTCTAATCTATCTGGTGTCAAAATTCCTAAGAATGTACAGGAGGCTCTAGAAATTCCAAAGTGGAAGGAAGCTGTTTTTGAGGAGATTAAAGCTCTTGAAAAGAATAAAACTTGGAGTACCACAACTCTGCCGCCAGGTAAAAGAACTGTGGGATGTAAGTGGGTGTTCACAATAAAGTACAATTCTGATAGATCAATCGAAAGGTACAAAGCTCGATTGGTTGCAAAAGGATTCACTCAGACCTATGTCATAGATTACTCAGAGACCTTTGCTCCTGTTACAAAGCTGAACACAATTAGAATACTCTTATCCCTTGCTGCTAACTTAGATTGGCCTCTCCATCAACTAGATGTCAAAAATGCCTTTCTCAATGGTGATTTAGAAGAAGAAGTATATATGGATTATCCTCCAGGTTTTGAAGAAACCTTTGGGTCACAGGTGTTTAAACTAGAGAAGTCCTTGTACGGGTTGAAACAATCTCCAAGAGCTTGGTTTGAAAAGTTTACTCAGTCTGTGAAGAAACAGGAATATACTCAAGGACAGGAAGATCATACTTTATTCATAAAGTTAGGTCAAAATGGAATGATAACTGTTTTGATAGTCTATGTTGATGATATTATTCTTACAGGTAATGATGAGATAGAAATGGAGAGATTAAAAAGAAACTTAGCAGCATATTTTGAAATCAAAGACTTGGGTCCCCTCAAGTATTTCCTTGGCATAGAAGTAGCAAGGTCAAAGAAAGGAATTGTTGTTTCTCAGAGAAAATATGTTCTTGATCTCCTACAAGAGACAGGTATGAGTGGTTGTAAGCCTGTTGACACACCAATGGACCAAAGTGCCAAACTTTGGGAGAAAGGGGACACACTAGTTGACACTGGAAGATATCAGAGGTTGGTTGGAAAATTAATATATTTGGCTCATACTCGTCCTGACATTGCTTTCTCTGTTAGTGTTGTGAGTCAATTCATGCATGCATCATATGAAGAACATCTTGAAGCTGTGAATAGAATCTTGAGATACTTAAAAGTAACTCCTAGAAAAGGGTTATTCTTCAAGAAGACCAATGATAAAAATGTGGCAATATTCACTGATGCAAATTGGGCAGGGTCCATTATTGATAGAAAGTCAACTTCAGGTTATTGCACATATGTGTGGGGGAACCTAGTGACTTGAAGAAGCAAAAAACAAGGAGTAGTTGCAAGAAGTAGTGCTGAAGCTGAGTTTAGAGCAATGGCTCAAGGAATTTGTGAAGGTATGTGGATTCTCAGAGTCCTAAAAGAATTGAAGATAGAGGTAGAACTCCCATTGAAATTGTACTGTGACAACAAGGCAGCTATAAGCATAGCTCATAATTTGGTTCAACATGATCGTACTAAACATATCAAGATCGGTCGTCATTTCATCAAAGAAAAGATAGACTCTGGTACTCTCTACTTGCCATTTATCCCTTCCAATCAACAAACCGCTGACATATTGACGAAAAGCTTGGGAAGATCAACATTTGAATACTTAATCAGCAAGTTGGGCATGATTGACATCTATGCACCAACTTGAGGGAGGGTGTTGAAATATTTTTTATTTAATGCTATTTATTTTCTTGTTTAAGTGTCATTATATTACTCCTAAAATAAAGGAGTTAATTTTGTATTTTCTCTCCTATAAAAGGAGCCCTTTTCTCTTCATAATATAATAACAAAATTATCACCCATATGTTTTTCTACATGTATTGTACATTTTTCTTGTGATTTTTAGCATACTTTTGAAGTCATTTTGGGAAGGTTTGTTTTGGTTGATCTTTTGAATGATAACTTGCGTTTGTGTGTGATTGATTAAGCAATTTTGAGCATAATTTTGTGCACATATTTTGAGTAGGATTAGCTACTGACTTCATCGTTCTTTGATTAAAGTCCCATAATTTTCTAAGACATGTAGCTATTTCTCATGGAATTTTGGTTGGTGACCTAGTTGATTGAGGATGCTTAGAATTAGGTTTGATTTTGTGCACCTCTAAAACACTTCTCTTGCCTATTTCTTTTTGTAACTTGAAAGTTCAATATGGAATGTTATAGTTACTGACTTGTAGCATTCATAACCTAACTCACTTGACTTCTAATTCCATTCCACATGTTTGAACTTGTTTTGGTTCTTAAATGTTGCAAGGATTAAAACTTGCCTTTGCTTGTATGGTTTCCAAGTATGCTTTGATATGCTAACTTTAACACACTTCTAAGTGAATCCTAAATGCATTTTTCATATGTACATAACTTGCATAAGACTTGATGATTCCTAATTGCACTTCATTACTCATATGATATGACTTTAACCAACAACTTCCAAATGCATCATTGTTTGTCTAATTTGTTTAGCCTTTTTAGATTCAATCCTTTCCCAACTCTTGTAGGCTTTAAACATGACCTATTAGGGGTCATTAGGTATTGACCTTAGATCACTCAACATGTGTATGCACCCTTAACACTTCTCTTTTACTTGTTGATAGGAAAATAGCAAGTGTACTATTTTGCCTATTGTAATAATAAAGGGACAATCCCAAATGTCGATCTCAAGGACTGCTTGATGATACAGAGTTCAAAGATGATTTCAATTAAACAAAAAGTCTTGGTAGTTTGATGATTTAATAACTAAAATTGCGATTAAAGAAGGCAAGTAAACAGTTGAACAGATATGAGTAAATTGCTAGGGGTTCGGTGAATGAAACTTCCTGTAACGATAATGATTTACCAATGCAATAACAATAAACTAAAACAATTGATTTCTGGTTCTCTAGGGCATCTAATCATGAGTCCTCAGTGAAAAGATCTTTGGTTATGTAACCTAATTACTATGTCCATAGATAATCATGTTCATACCCAAGCATTCAAATATCAAGAATTTTCCGGTTCTGATAAAATACTCCTACTCCTAGGTAATATTTATTATCCAAAGTTCTTATCCAGATCAATAAAAATAATGCTGTCCAGCCAAAATATTTTTTAAGGTCAGAATCCGTTGGTCCGACGGATAAAGCATGAAGGATAGTAATAAGAACAAACCAATTTTAATGAATAAAAATTGTCAATGCATTGAATCAATCAAAATACGTTACATTCAGAATCAGGGTCACCCCCTAGCAATGGGGGGTTTAGCTACTCATAAAGAAAAATAAAACAAAAGATGAAAATGTTGTCATAACAGAATCTCTCAAGGAATCAATCTTCAATTATCCGAAAACTCTTGAACATATGAAATCCTCGTCAAAATCTGAGTCGTCAGCCTTCCACACTTGTATTTTGCTCCCAGAAATCGTCCAACCCTTGCAAAATCGCGTTTCGGGACTAAATAGTCCAACTCTGGGCTTTCAGCCGTTTTGGGCCTCAATACGCGTATTGACTTACCTAATACGCGTATTGGTCTGTTTTGCACCACATTCCCTACGCGTATGGACCCAGAAGCCAGCCAGCACGCAACATGATACGCGTATTGCCAAGACCAATACGCGTATGGCCAGAAGCTCTCTTTTTCCTCATTTTTCTCATCCCTCTGCCCATTCACGTACCGTACGTGTACCAGGCAGGTCCTTACGCGTATCACCTATAGCAATACGTGTATGGGCAGCAAGTCTTCCAAATATTGCATTTTTCTTCCGCTTTCTTCCGCTTCCGCTTAAAGGTTGCTATTCCAACAGCAACCCCAAACTTAAAATTTAACATAGATCTCCAAACAAAAACACTTATTCTGAACAGGGTATGGAAAATAAGTTGGCCAATGGGTTAATAATAACGGGTAAAAAAAAACAAAACAAAGGATACAGGCTCAAATGGGGTAAACGAAGGATAATAATAATAAAGGGATGGTTAGAAAGGCTCTAGGTTATAAACAAAAAGACGTGCCTCAGTGTGTGTACTCATACAGTTAATATTCAAAAAGAACGGACGCAAACTATGATAGATAAAATCATACCTGATATTTCTCTCATGATGATTTGTCGTGTATGGCTTTTTCTGATCTCACTAGGATGGGTAAAGTTGACTGCGTCCATAATGTCCTGTGTTCAAGGCTCTTTTGCTCCTGGTTCTAACACTTTATTTAACCAATGCGTCCGATCATAAACAACAGTATCAAACAGTCAGGGTGACTAGATGCGAGGACAAGTAAGTAAGTTGTGAAAGTCATCAGTATCATCCATTATAGCTAGTAACCATCAAATATCAACTGAAATAACTCAAGAAACTGTATGAAAACAAAATTCATTAAATTTGCAAAGCCCAAAAATGGGCACTTACACGACTTTCTAAAAGCAGAAAAATAAAATAGCAGGGAAATAAAAGTAGAGCATAAAGAACTAAAAATACACCAAAGAGAAATACCAGAAAGTACAAATACGAATAAAAATAAAAATAAAAGTACTACTAAAAAGAGAAGAACTCAACCATCACTCAGAACCCTGTTCCGTCATCTCTATCCTGCATCTCAGTGTAAAAGTCTATGAGGTCAGTCGGCTCAATCTGTAATCGCCCATGGACAAAGGCAGTGACCGGTGTCATCTCCTTCGATCGCTCTGGGGGTGTCTGCTGCTGCTGAGGTCGGTAAGGACTCTGATGATGCGGCCGCGGTGTGGACTGCCGAGGCTGAGGTACCGACCCTCCAATCTGAACTGGGTGAGTCCACCCAAGAAAAGTAAATTGTCCATAATAAGGTGCTGGAGGTTCGCCACCGAACCTGTCTCTGAACCTCTGAGCCCTTCCTCACACGTCTGTCTGATGCGTCAGATATCGACCAGAGAGTCCGTAATGATAGCAGAAGTCTTGCATCATGCAAAAATGGGACAACTGCATCATATGCTCAAGTGAATCCTCATCAGTAACTGGTGGGGGTACTGGAGGTCCCTCTGGCGCTGTCTGATGGTCATCCTGGTGCTGAGTGCTGGTACCCGCCTCATGATTGTGCGATCGTCGGAGGGGTCGGCGCTAATCAACGGGAATAGTGTGTTCCTTCAGCCACATAGTATCAAGACAACGTGCCGGTCTCACCATCACATTACCGCTCAGATCCGCCACGCCAGCCTTCTTACACAGGAGCTCAATCACCGAAGCGTGTCCTAGAGACTTCTTCGATTATTGGGCTATGTCATCCATATCCGTCGAAATAATTCTCCCAATATTCACTTGTATGTTCTTTAGAAAGAAATAGAGCATCAGGGCTCTCTCAGTGATCAAATCCGAGCCACTCCTATTCGTGTCCAAAGTATGTTGAATGAAATAAGCCCAGGCTTTAGGAATAGGGGCTAGATCAACAACTAAGATCTTAGATGGATGTGACTTGGTGGTCGGATGCCAATCTTTGCCCGGTCGTGCAATCAGATCCTTTATGGTGTTGTAGGGCCATCTGTTCTTGTCTGACAGCTTCATGTCGAAGAACTGACAATGCAAATCATGAAATCTACACTTGAGTACACTGTTAATAGTCTTCCAATCATATTTGATTTCTTTCCCGCGGACCCAAGAAATCATCTCAACGACCTCGTTCTCTACGGCTCGCCCTGGTACCTTGTAGGCATTGGCGTAAAATTCTCTCACCAGATCCATTGCAACTGGCCTTATGTTCTTATTCAAATAACTCAGTTTCTGCTTTTTTAGAATAGCAGCAACTTCTGGCAATTCACCTTCCCCAAAACTCCATTGCTTCTCTTCTATGAAGGTGCGAGTTCTGAGATGGTTGTACCTTGCTTCATGATCGTCAGAGAGAAAGATCCTAGTTTCTTCAGATGGGGCAGCCATAGTGATGATTTCCTATGAAAACTAGAAGAAAAAGAGAATAAAAACACAGAAAGGCAGAGTGATACGACGAAGTCGCGTAACAGGCAGATGCAAAAATGACATGAACGTACGAAAAATAAATAAATACCTGACCTAAATTTAATACGCGTATCATACGCATGCGTTACGCGTATGGAAATCTGTTACGCGTATGTTACGCACGAAAACTCAGTGTAAATTGCACTTTCGCGTAACAGATCACGTATTGAATGATGATACACGTATCTGGATGAGGCCTTACGCGTATTGATTTTTGTTACGCGTAACTGGATCACGTAAGAGAATAATACGCGTACGCTACGCGTTTCACCAGGGAACCTTTATTCTTTCACACCAATATGTGTAACACTCACTCTATACGCGTATTGGCAGTGGACATGTAATTTTTTTTTCAAAAAATTTTCTTTTTCAAGATTTTTCTAAGTCCACATTTTACCGAGGCCTTCCCTTGATGAAACTTGACTCAAAAGACATGAAACACAAACCAAAAAATTTTAAATTAAACTAAAAATACTCGAAAAAAATTAAAATAAAACATAAACTCCCTTGGGTTGCCTCCCAAGCAGTGCTTCGTTTAACGTCGCATGGCTCGACGGGTTACCTCATGCTCAGATGAGTTTAACCTCTTCTATTGGTCCTCCTTGGCCTTGATAATAAGGTTTTAACCTCTGTCTATTAACCTTGAAGGTATGTCCATTTTTCTCATTCTTTAGTTCTATTGCTCCATGAGGGAATACCTTGTGAATGATGAACGAACCAGACCATCTTGACTTCAGCTTACCAGGGAACAGCTTCAACCTGGAATTAAACAACAACACCAACTGTCCTTCCTAGAATTCCTTCTTTTGGATCTTCTGATCATGCCATTTTTTCGTGTTTTCTTTATAAATTTTGGCATTATCATAAGCTTGATTCCTAAACTCCTCCAACTCATGAAGTTGAAGCGTTCGGGATTCACCAGCTTTCAGAAGATCACAGTTCAGGAACTTGGAGGCCCAAAAAGCTTTGTGCTCGAGTTCGAGCGGTAAATGACAGGCCTTACCATACACAAGTTGATAAGGAGACATACCTATTGGTGTTTTGAAAGCTGTCCTATATGCCCACAGTGCATCATTTAATTTCACAGACCAATCTTTTCGAGACGCACTAACAGTCTTTTCGAGAATTTGCTTTATTTGCCAGTTAGAAACTTCAACTTGTCCACTCGTTTGGGGGTGATACGGTGTGGATATCTTATGCTTCACATTGTACTTCTTTAACAAATTCTCCATCAATTTATTCAGAAAATAAGTACCTTCATCACTAATTAACGCCCTTGGTACCCCAAACCTGGAGAAAATGTTATGCCTCAGGAAATTCACCACCACTTTAGCATCATTAGTAGGCAGTGCTACTGCTTCGACCCACTTTGACACATAATATACCGCAACCAGTATATAATTCTTGCCGAAAGATGGTGGGAACAGTCCCATAAAATCAATACCTCACACATCGAACAACTCTACCTCTAGCATAGAATTTTGAGGCATCTGGTTCCTTCTGGAGATATTACCAGTTCTTTGACACCTATCACATTCTCGGACTAGATAGTGAGCGTCCTTGAATAAGGTGGGCTAATATAACCCAGACTGGAGGACTTTTTCCGCTGTCCTATCTCCACTAAAATGCCCTCCATACTCAGAATCATGACAAGCTTTTAGTATATCTCTCTGCTCATCTTCTGGCACACATCTTCTGATCAGTCCATCCATTCCTCTTTTATACAAGAATGGGTCAACCCACAGATACAACTTGCAATCATAAAGAAACTTTTTCTTTTGGTGAGAATTAAAATCATCAGGTATCACCCCACCTACCAAGTAGTTTGCAAAGTTAGCAAACCATGGGACACTAGTAACCACAAGGATGCTTTCATCAACAAAGGTGTCATGAATCGGGTGCTCCTCCTCCGTTTCTTTTATCGGGGACATGCAAGATAAGTGATCTGCAACAGTATTCTCGCACCCCTTTTTATCTCGGATCTCAAGATCAAATTCTTGAAGGAGGAGTATCCACCTCAATAGTCGAGGTTTTGATTCCTGCTTAGCAAACAAATATTTTAAAGCAGCATGATCAGTATAAACAATAACTTTAGAACCAAGCAGATAGGACCTGAATTTGTCAAAAGCATAAACCATGGCTAACAACTCCTTTTCGGTAGTTACATAATTCATTTGGGCCGGGTTAAGAACATGACTAGTATAATAGATCACATGCAGTAATTTTTCCTTCCTTTGTCCTAAGACAGCACCCACAACAATGTCACTTGAATCACACATAATTTTAAAAGGTAGAGACCAATCGGGGGCTGTCACCACAGGCGCATTACTTAACTTACTTTTTAGATTCTCAAAAGCGGCCATACACTTATCATCAAAATTAAAGAGCCTGTCCTTCACAAGCAATTCAGTTAAGGGTTTGGCCACCTTTGAGAAATCTCTAATGAATCGACGATAGAAACCTGCATGACCTAAGAAACTTCTTATTCCCTTTTCATTCACAGGAGATGGAAGGTTAGCTATCACCTCCACTTTTTCTTTGTCCACCTCAATCCCTTTGTGGGAGATCTTGTGTCCCAGCACGATACCTTCCTACACCATAAAATGACATTTCTCCCAATTGAGAATAAGGTTAGTTTCCTGACACCTTTTCAAAACAAGAGACAAATTAGCTAAACAAATATCGAAAGAAGAACCAAAAACAGAAAAATCATCCATAAACACCTCCATATGCTTTTCAAGCATGTCGGCGAATATAGATGTCATACATCTCTGAAAAGTAGCAGGGGCGTTGCATAATCCAAATGGCATCCTTCTGTAGGCAAAGATACCATAAGGACATGTGAACGCGGTCTTTTCCTGATCTTCCGGGGCTACATCAATTTGATTGTATCCCGAATACCCATCTAAAAAACAATAGTATTCATGACCTGCCAGTCGCTCTAACATCTGGTCAATAAATGGGAGAGGAAAATGGTCTTTCCTTGTTGCAGTGTTAAGCCTCCTGTAGTCAATACACACTCTCCAGCCTGTTACTGTACGAGTGGGAATCAATTCATTCTTCTCATTTAGAACCACAGTTGTTCCTCCCTTCTTCGGTACCACGTGTACAGGACTCACCCAAGAACTATCAGAAATAGGATTAATCAACCCTGCATCCAACAATTTTACAACCTCTTTTCTCACCACTTATTTCATTGCTGGATTTAACCTCCTTTGAGGTTGTACCATAGGTTTATGATTATCCTCCATCAGTATCTTATGCATGCACACTGTGGGGCTAATTCCTTTCAAGTCCCCGATGGTCCAACCTATGGCACTCTTGTATGCCTTAAGTACCTGTATCAGCTTTTCTTCATCCTTTTCATTCAACCCAAAATTAATAATAGCAGGACAGTTTATTCCAGAATCCAAAAAGACATATTTAAGATTTCCAGGTAATTGTTTTAATTCAGATTTTGTACCTGTTTTGCTTTCCTGTTCAGTCTCTTTTTCAAGTGAAGTTCTCAGATCCTCCCACCGGTGTGGTTTGGATTTCAACCAAGGTGGTTGTGCATCAAACATAGCGAGAACTTCTTTTTCTTTCTCATCCTGATTCTCTTCTATCTCTTGGGCTGACAGACTTAGCACTCTTTCCAACGGTGACTCGGGGAGTCGGCTGTGAATGGCTTTCACTACCATCTGATCAATTACTTCGACAGTGTGACTTGTACCAATATCTTCCTTATGTTTCATTGTATCCCTGACATCAATTTTCAGCTCTTCATCGTAAACTTTGAGGGTCATGGTACCTTCCTCAATGTCTATCATACATCTACCTGTTTCCAAGAAAGGCCTTCCCAGAATTAGAGGGATATCCTCGTCTTCTGGCATTTCTAAAATCACAAAATCAACAGGAAAGACAAATTTATCAACTTTGACAAGAACATCTTCAACCACCCCATAAGGTCTCTTTACGGAATAATCAGTAAATTGGAGTGTCATTCTTGTATCTTGAACGCTTCCTATTCCCAGCTTCCTGTAAATAGATAAGGGCATAAGACTCACACTAGCTCCCAAATCAATCAGTGCCTTTTTAAAAGACCTATCACCAATGGTGCAAGGAATAGTAACAGAGCCTCTATCTGGCTTCTTTATCGGGATCTTCATACCCTGCAAAATAGCACTACAAGTTTCAGTTAGTATAATAGGATCAGTGTCAGTGGTGCGCTTTTTGGAGATGATGTCCTTCATGAATTTGGCATAAATAGGCATCTGCTCAAGTGCTTCAGAGATTGGAATGTTGATCTCTAATTTCCTGAACATCTCTACAAACTTCTGAAAATTTTTCTCGTCTTGCTTCTTCTTCTTATTTCTTTGTGGGAATGGAAGCTTTATGATGGGTTTTGGTTCAGTGGGCTTTTCCTTCACAACAGGTTATAGAACCACTTCTTCCTCAAGTGGATTCTTGTTTTCTAAGATTTCAAGATCCACTTCAAGCAATTGATCTTCCTCCTCAGATTTCTCTTAAGGTATTTTAGCTGATTTCCCACTTCTTGTTGTTACAGCACTCACTTTATTGTGATCCCTTGGATTTGTCACTGTTGCACTAGGTAAGGTACCTGGTGCTTGAGAACTCGTTATCTATTGTGCTATCTGACCCAGTTGAACTTCCAGATTTTTTATAGAAGCATTGGTGTTCCTCTGATTATTTCTGGTTTCTTCCTGAAATTGAACACTCTGAGCAGCCATCTTTTCTATAGCAATCTCCCAATCTGCTTTCTTTGGTACCTGTTGCTGATAAGGTTGTTGTTGCGGTTGATACTATTGCTGGTAAGGTGGTTGTTGTTGTGGTGGTCCCTGCTTCTGAACATTACCCTGCTGATCTTTCCAGGAGAAATTAGGATGATTTTTCCACCCCGGATTATATGTATTTGAATATGGATTATTCTGCCTCAAGTAATTAATAGCCTGCACTTGTTCCGCAGTGGCAACACCATGCATGACAAAGTGCGGTCCACCGCAGATTTTACAAATCAATGTCTGAATCGGTTGAACTTGAGCTATAGTCTGGGTACCTAAATTCATAGCTTTCAATCTTCTTTCCACTTCAGCTGCAATCTGATCTTCCATCTTCGCTACTTGATTTGTCAGTTTCAAGTCAATTTTTCCTTCAGGTTGACTCACAGTACAGTCATATAGTTCCAAATGCTCATTTGCAGCAATAGCTTCGATGATCTTTTTGATACCGGTGGCTGTTGAAAAGTTAGATGAGCCACCAGCAGCTGTATCAATGAGTTGCTTAGTTTTCATCTTCAGCCCATTTACAAAATTTTGCATTTGTTCAGTTGCATCCAAATTATGTGTAGGACATGCAACTAAACACCTCTTGAACCTTTTGTACGCATCTCCAAGTGACTCTCTGTCCTTCTGTTTAAAATTTAGGATGTCATACCTCTTACGAATATACACAGAAGCGGGAAAGTACTCATTCAAGAAGGCGGTTTCCATCTGTTGCCAAGTAGTAATACTTCCTGCAGGTAAGGAATAAAACCACTCTTCAGCATCCTCAAATAAGGTGAATGGAAACATAACCAGCCTCTTTGCCTCTTCAGAATGCCCCTCTATTTTCAATGATGTAGTCATAGTCAGGAGCCTCTGTAGGTGCTTGTTTGCATCTTCATTGATCTTTCCTGCAAAAGGCTTACTTTCCAACTGACGGATAGTTGACGGGTGCAACTGGAAGTGGGCAGCATTGACTAGTTGGTTAACGATAAAAAGAAAAATAAAATTTTGGTTGCAGAGCAATAAAATTCTAATTGAAAAATCGTTAAACTCTATAATCTTTGGCAGTCCCCGGCAACGGCGCCAAAAACTTGATAGGAAAATAGCAAGTGTACTATTTTTACTATTGTAATAATAAAGGGACAATCCCAAATGTCGATCTCAAGGACTGCTTGATGATACAGAGTTCAAAGATGATTTCAATTAAACAAAACTCTTGGTAGTTTGATGATTTAATAACTAAAATTGCGATTAAAGAAGGTAAATAAACAGTTGAACAGATATGAGTAAATTGCTAGGGGTTCGGTGAATGAAACTTCCTGTAACGATAATGATTTACCAATGCAATAACAGTAAACTAAAACAATTGATTTTCGGTTCTCTAGGGCATCTAATCATGAGTGCTCAGTGAAAAGATCTTTGGTTATGTAACCTAATTACTATGTCCATAGATAATCATGTTCTTACCCAAGCATTCAAATATCAAGAATTTTCCGGGTCTGATAAAATACTCCTAGTCCTAGGTAATATTTATTATCCAAAGTTCTTATCCAGATCAATAAAAACAATGCTGTCCAGCCAAAATATTTTTTAAGGTCAGAATCCATTGGTCCGACGGATAAAGCATGAAGGATAGTAATAAGAACAAACCAATTTTAATGAATAAAAATTGTCAATGCATTGAATCAATCAAAATACGTTACATTCAGAATCAGGGTCACCCCCTAACAATGGGGGGTTTAGCTACTCATAAAGAAAAATAAAACAAAAGATGAAAATGTTGTCATTACAGAATCTCTCAAGGAATCAATCTTCAATTGTCCGAAAACTCTTGAACATATGAAATCCTCATCAAAATCTGAGTCGTCAGCCTTCCACACTTGTATTTTGCTCCCAGAAATCGTCCAACCCTTGCAAAATCGCGTTCCGGGACTAAATAGTCCAACTCTGGGCTTTCAGCCATTTTGGGCCTCAATACGCGTATTGACTTACCTAATACGCGTATTGGTCTGTTTTACACCACATTCCCTACGCGTATGGACCCAGAAGCCAGCCAGCACGCAACATGATACGCGTATTGCCAAGACCAATACGCATATGGGCAGAAGCTCTCTTTTTCCTCATTTTTCTCATCCGTCTACCCATTCACGTACCGTACGCGTACCAGGCAGGTCCTTATGCGTATCACCTATAGCAATACGCGTATGGGCAGCAAGTCTTCCAAATATTGCATTTTTCTTCCGCTTTCTCGCACCGGCTTGATTGTACATCCAACGCTCGATCCTCTGAGCTTCCAAATCTGTATTCAACCTGCTGACATACCAAAAGCGTAAAATATCCTCGAGAAATTCATAATTCATGACACACTTGACAAAATCAAAACATACCTACATACTACTAAAACAAACTCAAATTCACACAGTTTACCTGACTTATTCATAGTTAAATCACGAAATACATAGCATAAATGGTGACTGATCACTTGTGTCACAAGCAGCTAACTTCTAGGACTTACTTGAACATTGTTTTGTGTTTGCTTTGCTATAGCTTATAAAACTTGAAATGTTGTGAAACTTCCATGATGATTGAGAGTTGTTTAAGGCATATTTAACATGACATCATTTCCGACTTTGAACTTTTCCATAGCATACATCCACCCTTGCATGTCTTTTACCCAAATTTGAATCATATGTTGCATACTAGTTGATTACTTTTGCACTTAACTTGCTTAATCATTGAGAATACCTTAATACATGGTTCCTATATTAATCAAATGACATTTTCATCCATTCTTCCATGTTACACACCTCTGACCTATATGTAAACTCATGTTATAATTCACTTACATAGCTCTTAAGCACTCATCTTAATTAGTTTGTGAACAATAGGCAATTGTGTGATGTTTTAGCACATAGTTTGACATAGTTTGATTTCTTTTGACATGCTAACATAAATGGAAGTTAAATAGGAGTACATACTGACCTATACATGTTACTCCACTATTAGAACTCATCTTGCATTGTTTATAGTTGTATGTTGCATCTAATACTAGTATAGGACACTTAGTCTTAGTTTAGGAACTTAATGCATAACTTTTCAAGTAATTGGTAGCTAGTGTTTGCGATTTACTTTCTTTTAACCAAGGTTACTTAGGGTGGATTATAAGGTAAAGTGCTTGAGTACATGATTACTCAATTCTTATTTCATCCAATTTCATTTGTTTTCCCTTACTCTTTCATTGGTGGATTGTGTGATACAATGCTTGTTTGAATAACTCTTTTACACCCCTTTGGGATCTTAGCTTAACCTTAATCTTGATTAAGGTAAGGTAAGATGAGCATTAGTATCATACCCCAAATTTTGACCACTAAGATTTCCCATCATTGTGTAAATTATCAGCACAATATGGATGTACCTTTGTACCTCATCAGTCTCCCCAAAGATGGGTGAACACTCACTACAATCAGAACTAGGGTTTCAATCCCTCTCAGAGCTCTTAGACAAAGGATCAATCAAGAAATGACATGATCTTTAACTGGTCTAGCCTCTCAAATATCCACAATGGATCAAGAGGACTCCCACTTTAAGGATTAAGCACAAGGCTGCTCCCTTCTAGGTGGATCAAGCCTCAGGATCGCTAGTGTCACCAAATTAGGGTTTGGTCGACTAGGGCCTCCAGATGGAAATTTTCCTCTGGGAATGAGCCAATGCTTCAAAGCATATCCTAATACGCTCCATGGAACATCATAAACCCCATCATCAAGTCAATTTAGCCTCAGGGGATGCATTTACTAGAAATCCGGAATTAGGGTTTCTTGACCTAATTCACCCCTAAGTTGACTTTTGGGACAAAACATGAGCCAAGGCCTCAAGAGAGGATTTGAGGATCCCTAACACACCACATTGATCCATTTGCAACAATGGATTAATCCAAGAAGCTTGACCAATAAGTTTCAATTTCATCTGAACCACAGTTAGGGTTTCGCGGAAAAAGTCAACTGTACCTTTGACTTTTAACCCAGGCATGCTCCCAAACCTTGGGACACGATTCAATACACCCTATAACACCTATGGAACATGTCCATCAAGTTTGATTTAGGTCAAGGACTTGATTTCATAAAGGATCGCACAGTTTGGAATTCATCTGATAAAAAGTCAACTGTGCCCAAAAGTCAAACTTTGACTTTTTGAGATTTTTCATAAAAATGGTTTTTTAACCCTAAAATGATGTTAATGTGTGATTGGAATCATCATTCATCAAGAAAAATCAAGAAAAGTGGGATAACTTGAAAAAGGGGTAACCATAAAAACTTAGAAAATTTTCTAAGTTATGAAATAAAGTGGCAAGGGTACCAACTTTGGAGGATCATAACTCCTAAACCACAATGCCATTTTTACCCATCCAAAGCTTGATTTGTAGCTCTCACGGCCCTCTACAAAAGTGTCAACTACACCTCATCCCAATTCATCATGGATTTTGAGTTATGGTTGGATCAAAATGGCTAAAAACCTAAAATTGACATTTTTCAGCACTTAGCCAAAATCTGCCTTGTAATTTCAGCATGAAGTCTCAACTTCAAGGTTGTTTTTCTCCATGATCCAAGTTGAACCAGGTCTAGGGCCAAACATCAAAGTTGAAGTACGTCATCTCAGCTTTCCAGAAAGTCCTAGAACGTCCATGTAGCATACTTGAACAAGGAGTTATGAACTCACAACATGCCTTGCTCGAGCTGGTTTTTTAGGACAGATTTTGTGCACTTTTTCTTGTGCCACATAATTTTCAAGCTTTGTCACCATGCAAGACAAGCATCAAGGATGCAATTCACTTCAACTCAAAATATCATAGTGGATTAAAAGATACAAGTGATTAAAGTTTGGAATTATTAATGTTCTTAATGTCAGATGTTTCAACATCTCATAGGACATCATTAATATTTTTTCAGCAAGAATGTCCCAACTTCAAGGATGTTTTTCTCCATGATCCAAGTTGAACCAAGTCTAGGGTCAAACATCAAAGTTGAAGTATGTCATCTCAGCTTTCCATAGAGTCCTGGAACATCCATTTATCATTCTTGAGCAAGAAGTTATGGATTTTACAACAAGGCTTGCTGCAGCTGATTTTTAAGATATGTTTCAGGACAGATTTGCACATTTCTTGTGCCACACGAATTTCCAAGCCTTGTCATCATTTTGTACACATTTGAGGATCAAATCCAAGGGGGATGATCTGATCCATGAGCCTCCCAAGTCCAAGATTCCACAAATAGCATGCCAAACCTAGAAAACCCTAAAAGAGGGACAAGACTCCAATTTTGGTTTGGAGCATTTAATGGATGCTTAGAGGTGGCATGAACTGAGCTTTCTCCAACTGAATTCAGTCAAGATTCCTCCAACAACTAGGGAACCAACAACCTGTGCTCTAACCTCTAGTCAATGGCTAGAGGAGACTTGGATTTTCATTGGCCAACATTAAACAAACCTCTGCTGCAGCCACCATTCACTATTGCTTACAAAACAAACTTGCTCTACTATAAATAGAGCTCATTTGTGCTTAGTTTGAGTACACCAAAGCCATCAAACAGATGCTTTCCTCAAATTCTCTCTTTCACTCCAAAATGCCTTTTTTAGTAAGGAACTTCTGAGTTTTTGAGTTAGAGAGCATTTCCATCACAACTCATGATCCTAACACCTCATAAACATCATATGTAGGTGATCCAAACTCTCACAAGTGACCTATAATACCAAAATCACAAAGTCACATCTCAAAACCTCAAAATTGGATTTTTTGCATTTTTCAGGCCATGTCTTGATTCAGCCACTTTCCAAACCAGATAAAACCTCAAACACACTCCAAATATCATCCTTGAACTGTCCCAAATGGTGCCACACATCTGGAACACCATTTAAGAGAGTTGCCATTTTGGCCACTTTAACCCCTTTTGCAAGAAAGGGCCAGTTTGTGTTTTTGCAGGTTCCAGCTGATTCCAACCATCCTAAAAGCTTCTATGAGGTCATTTGAGGGTGTCCAAAGCATCAAATCATTTCTGGAACAAAGCACTTGGTAGGTTGCACAAAATCTCCAAAAAAGAGGTAAAATTCACAACTTGAATTCTTTGAATCATGCTTTCCTTTGATGTCCATATACATGCATCATATTGAACAATTCTTGAAGCAAAAATGTAGTCCTTAATGTGTATATTATGATCCTCCTACTGTTTGCACTTTAACATGTTTATATGTGGAGTTTATGTTGTTTTAAACTTAAGGCGCAGATCTGGTTTTTTGCCTTGTGTGTGCTGTACATTAACTTTCAGTATGTATGAGTGATACCATTGGATTCCTTGTGAAAAATCGGTCAAGATAGGTTCTTACAGATTTCAATTTCATTAAAAATTAAGAGAGTTATGAATGTTTGAAGTTTGATAAGCAAAGATGTTTAAAATCAACATGCACTTCTGCTTTTTTGCTTTGTGTGGTATGTACATTAAGTTTCAGTATGCATGAGTAATACCATTAGATTCCTTGTGAAAAATCGGTCAAGATAGGTTCTTACGGATTTCAATTTCGTTAAAAATTGAGAGAGTTATGAATGTTTGAAGTTTGATAAAAAGATGTTGAAACTAAAGTTTCAGTTTTGATTTTTTAAGATGTCGAATGTGATGTTGTGACATCTTCCCTTTTTCTCTTATCTTCAAAACTCATGAAAGATGTTGAATGTGATGTTGTGACATCTTTCCTCTTTTTCTTAGTTTATCTTCAAAACTCAACCAATTCTTTTACATAGCAAAAATCATCATTTTCCAATTTTGTTTTACACACGTCTTATTCATACTCCATAATATTTTAATCCACAAAAAAATCACAAAAAATATTATTATTTGATATATTTTTAATATATTAAAAAATATTGTTTTAAATTATTTTAAATGCTTTTAAAATGATTTATTTTTCTTGAATTTTAAAACCAAAATGATTTTAAATATTCATGTGGATAAAATACTTTTTCATAAACCTTAATCATTGTTTATAACATGATTAATGATTTTATTTGATATTTTTATCATTTTTTACTTGATTTTTCTTTGAAAAATGCCTTTAAAAAATGAAATTGGGGTTTCTTTGATTTTCACCCTAACAAATCTTTTTTTAAAATACACTTGGGCCTCTAATAGAGTGTAAGACCCAACCCTTTTTGTACTAAAATATTTTGGGCCTCAGTTATTGTATAAGTCCCGATACGTTAAAAATCTCGGCGCGATCGCCATTTTCAAACTGAAAATCATCTGGGCCTCCCCTCGTGTTGTAAGCCCCATTTCTTTTCCTAAAATACACTTTGGGCCTCTAATAGAGTGTAAGTCCCACCCCTTTTGTAAATAAAATATTTTGGGCCTCAAATATTGTATAAGTCCCTCTGTACATTTACAAAGTTCGGCGCGATCGTCGCCTTTTAACAAAAAAGACTATTGGGCTTCTCCTTGAGCTATAATTCCCATTTATTTTCATTTTAAAACACTTGGGCCTCTAATAGAGTGTAAGACCCAATTTCTTTGTAAATACCAAAATTTTAGGCCTCAATCACTTGTATAAGTCCCCGGTGTTTCCAAAACCTCGGTGCGATCGTCGCCCTTTTCAAAATCATCTGGGCCTACCCTCGCGTAGTAAGACCCGCTTCTTTTCTCTAAATCATTTTTTTTGGGCCTCTTGAGAGAGTGTAAGACTCATTCCCCTTGTACAGAAAACTTTTTGGGCCTCAGTCACATGTATAAGTCCCACTGTACAAACTCATATCACAGTGCAATCACTACTAAAACCCTGGGTCTCTCCTTGAGCTGTAAGCCCCAATCTTTCCTTTCAAAGCACTTTCTCCTTTGATTTTGAAATATACTGTTGTAGCACCCCAAAATTTGCTCTCCTTACTTTAGTACTAACTGGCTTATGTTTCATCTCATTTTGCATTATCATGTGTACATATCATTGGTTCTTAGCATGGGGTCAAGGTGCTTGAGGCAAGTTCAAGAGGAGAAGATGTTCTTCAAAGGGTCAAGCAAGAGAGTTCAAGTGGATCACTCTCTCCTAACTAGTGTAGAGACTAGGGTTGTGAGATTCTTGGGATTATTGCTCTAATGGGCAAGTTTATTGGGTTTTTATCATCACCAAATGGCATATCTTATCTTTGTTGAAGAGGATACACGTCATATTCAGAGGAATTTGGATTTGGAGACTGTGCTGTTTCCTCCTAGACTGAGGGTACCAAAATTAGGGTTTGCTGTAAAGTCAGTTTATTTCAGATTTTTTGGGCAAGACTTGGTTCCATGGAATTCCTTGGGCCCCTAAGTATCTAGGAATGGAAGATTGTCCATCAGTTTGGTCCAGGAGAAGTTCAATTGGCCAATGGATTGGGAATCAGGAGAATTGGGGAAAAGTCAACAGTGAGATGGGAAGTCAACTGTGAAATTTTGAGGTTCTCTTCAAGGTTTTCAAGGTCTCACATCCTCACATGGTCTTCAAGAGTCAAGTTTCACACCATTTATCAAGAATCAAGGGTTGGTACAAAAGTTGCTAAATATGGAAATGACCTATAATTTGAAAGTTTCCTTTTTGGGCAAGTCCTTACATTACATTCAACTTGACTTTTCACCATCAAGAAAGCTTCAAATGAATTTTCCTCAAACATGAAAGTTGAAGATCTTTTTCTCCCCTTTCCAACAAGTACTAGTGGGTCTCCATATCATTTGTGAAACTCAAGTTATGATCAAAAGATGGCAAGGTGGTTTTTAGGGTTTCCATTTTCACAACTTTTGCACTTTGGGACATAGTGACCTATAATTAATTCCATTGCTTCAAGGCACATTCCAACATCAAATAACAATCCCTAAGGAGCATTTTTGGCCTTTAAATCAAGAAGTTTCATGGTTTATTCATCACTTATTTTCCATTATGCAAAATTGCCAAATTATTTAAAACTCATGAACCAAGGCATCTCAAGGCCCAAATCAAATTTAGGTGTGATTAGAAATTGTTAAATAAGTGATCCATCATCAAGGGTTTGGATATCCATGCATGGAGGAGGGTGTATTTCACATTATTCAAATTTCCAAATTTTCCCAAAACTCATTAAACAAAGAATTACCAAGGCCCAAGTGATTATCAGTGGTTTAACCTAGCCTATTTAAACTTACTCATGCTAGGGTTAGGGGGAAAACACGTGCTTTTGGAGGAGAACAAGAACTTGAACCCTAAAAACTTCTCTCATTCGTATCTCTCAACCAAGAGGAGCTTTTCCAAAAATTCTTCCACAACCTTCCTCCTTGTGATCCATAGAGTACAAACCATCCCTCGTTTGAAGCTAAGAGCAAGGGAATAAGTGGCTTGATCTTAGGTTAGTGATATTTTTGATGATCACAAAACTCTCCTTTTAAATACGCATAATATTGTGTGGCATCCATGGATCATTCTGATATATTTATTTTTGAAATTAGACGTGTGGTTTGATGGCATCGTGTGTTTAAAGTTTTGGAACCCTAGCTTGTTCTCTTCGTTTTTCATTATGCATCGGTTATTTGCGAATTTGGATGTGATATTTGAGATCCTGACGAAATTCTGGTCAAGGTAGTGTATGGGTTTGCGTTTTCTGGGTTGCTTTTTGTTGCAGGTGAACGGAGAAGGTGGCTGGAACCCTAGCTCCGGCGACTGGCAAGGATTCCGGCGAGGTGGAGTGGCTGGAAGTAGGAGATGAAGTCTCCACCGTCGATTCCTCTCATCGCACGGTCCATATGATGCCACGTTTTTGAATTTTGTTTTTTATTTTATTTGATTGCATGTTCATTACCCCACGGTTATTATCATGGGCACTCAATCATATTCTCTCATCCTAATTACAATTTAAAATGTTGACTAGTTACCAAGCGTTGGATACATCTAGTGGTGGAGATCTTGCCAACGAATAAAAATAGCATGTGCCTATCACGTGGCTGGTGTATGGTGTGCTGAGTGGTTGCGTGTTTGCGTGTGTATCCCTCTTACCGTGTGTTGACTGATCATGGCCATTGATTTTACTTACTTGGACTTTTTGTTGACTTGATAATAAGCGCTGGATCAATCTGATGGTGAGAAGAGAGTCAAGTGGGTTGACTGAGCCCACGTGCGCCTTGTTTTTGTTTTATTTTATTTTCTGATGGGTTTTAATGTTGGGCTTGCTATTCGCACCCCACGTTTTCCAGCCCATTATCATTCCAACATGTTTTATTACTGAACGCACCCCCCATGTTTATTTCTCTTTTTATTTTTATTTAATCATTACATTTCATTTTAATTTTTTAAAAAATAGTTTCTTACATTTAAAAAATCCCAAAAAATTCATGAATCACATTTAGTATTTAATAAAATTTTTCCAAATTTTATTTTTATTTTTATTTTATTTTTATCATCTGAATTAATTATTTTAATAATTTCCTTTTTGAATTGTCCATATCATGCATACTCTAACTTGTTTATTTTATTTCTCATCATCCATAAATTATTTAGAAATCATTCTTTTTGCATTTTTTCACCAACATATTGAATTGCATTAAAATATTTTTCTATCATTTTTAAAATCATCTCATATTGCATTTTAGTCCTTTCCTTTTGCATGTTGAGTCATGTTTCTCATCTGACTTTGCATAATTGTTTGAGTGACTTATATCTTGAATTTCTGCAGGATTTTTTGATATGTTGTTTGTTTCTGGTTGAGAAATGTTGATAATTAATTTGGCCATTTTAGAAGTTGTTTCTCTAATTATGTGATTGCTCTTTGTTTGAGGCTTTCTTGTATGCACATTTTGACCATGTCTGATTATTTGTTTGAGAAGGCACTTGTGCCATTGCTTTGGGGTGTGTTTCTTTGACTTACTAAGGCATGTTTAGGTCATCCACATTCTATCTTGGTTGATTTCATTTGGTTGATAACCATTTCTCTTTGGTTGGTGATTTGTTGGACTTTCTTTTCTCTTATTGTTACGTATGTCTGTTTCGTACTAACCTTTCGTGCAGGGGCTGAGGTAAGTTATTTGAGGGTGTGGATAATCATCCATATTCACCCTTACTTATTCCTTCTCTCATCTTTTCTTTTCTTTAGGCTTTGGTTGTTGTCGAACCTCACTAACCGTAGGTCACCCATGCATGATAACATTAGGACTCTTAGTTTCCCTTTAGAGTTTCCTTTGTGTCTTCTCTCTTCTCATCTCAGAACTTCTTGAAAACACTTAATAAGGATAAAGTGTATTGCGCACGAGCCTTAAGCGTGGGGAATGAGAAATGAGGGGCTTCCTCTCATCTTTCTAGAGTGCTTAGCGAGCGTCCTGTCTTGGGACGATGCGTTAAGTATTCGCCCCTGTGCCCTAGACTTTGGTGCAATGCAAGTTATGAATTAACTCAAGTCACTTCTGTCCTAAAAAATACAAACAAACTTCAAACCTTTTTGTCCTTCGGGATTGTCAAACTAAAGGCTATTTTCAAAAAGGGCACGTTACTTTCCGTCTGAGTCGCAAACAGGCATCGACCCTAACTGCCGGACGCGAACTTAACGCCGCTCATAAAAAACAAAAAAAGAACTTGGTCCGAACTACGTTGACTCTGAATTCCCCATTGCACAAAGGGGGTACGTAGGCCTAGGACGTCGACGTCCTACCGAGTCTGTCTTTGTTTTCCCCTTCCCCGTCTTAGTACAACCCTAGATGATAGGATAACTCACCCTTAGAATAGACAACAAGCGTGGATCCCATCGAGTACGATGGACGCGTGGGGTGCTAGCACCTTCCCCTCGCGTAACTGACTCCCGAACCCAGGTTATGGTTGCGATGACCATTCCTTTCCCTCTTCCTCAGGTTTATGCGGTGTTCCCTTTCCCTCTCTTGGGATAAATTTACACGGCTGACGACTCTGTTTTCCGCGCCACTCTCGCATTTGTACCTGGATGAAAATCCTAGGAGCGACAGCTGGCGACTCTGTTGGGGAATGCTGGTTGACCTATGCTGGTCCATCCCTAAGCGAGTCAATCCTAGCGCTTGCTTGTCTTTGTTCTCTTTGGGTGTTTTTGTTTTGCTTTATTTGTTGTATTTCATTTTTACCGCATTTTCTGCATTGCATTTCATTTTTATTACTGTCATACTGGATATTGCTGTGTTGTGCTGGCTGTTTCTATTTTGCAGGTCGGGTTGTTTTGAGAGATAAGCCCAATACCCAGGCTTGAGTACACCCTAGGACTAGAATGGAAAGTAGTGGGACCTACGTGCCCGCTTGGTACGTTTGTGTGTTCACGAAATTCACAACCAGACGAGGCTATCTTGGGACGCATTCTAACATGTGTGTCTTGCGCATGTTAGGATGTTGATCTAGAGAGCTGTCGACTCTGGTGACCGATCATCGAGGACCTTAGCGGAAACACCCCTCTTTAGTGGTGACAGTGGCAGACCACATCATGTGGCAAACCCATTCGCACCCGAGGGCCCACTTTGGAACTCGCATAGGATGGCCCCTATCTTTTGAAGAGAATCAGTGGAGGCACTCCTCGATTGACGATAGTACTATACCCCGAGGGATGAATGTACTATTGTTTCTCGACCTCAGTGCCAGAAGCTGAGGACCTTCCGTTTTGGAGAATCAGTTGAGGCCTCCTCGATTGATGATGATGCCAAACCAGAAATGGTGAACGTATCATCATTCCTCGACCTGAGAGCCCGGGATACTGAACATCCTAGTACCCACACGTGAGAGGGGATGGGTGTTTGCAGATTTACAGGTAACCGAAACCTTCAACCTACCCGGTTTTTCTGGAGTTCTCATCAATGTTTGATTATCTGGGTTCCTGGTTATCTCAGTGGTTCGGTATTTTGGAATTCTGGTTTTCTGGGTTGTGGTTCTCATTCAGTTAACAGCACAACACATCCAGCAGTGTTGCCTTGATCCCATGTTTGCATGAGCATATCATTTTTCTTGCATTCTGACATGTTTGACCTTTTTTAGGGCTTGCATCTTACTCTTGATTCCGGTTTTCTGAGGTTACCTTGGCATGGATGTCCAGAGAAAGAAGACTGTTGCCTATTCGTTCCCAGATCCGACCTTGACATTGATTCACAAGCTGATTAGTATGGCTGGTCCCAGAGTTCGTACAGAGTTCAGTGGAGGGTATGGAAGACTTCTGAAGTTTGTCTACAATATCTCCAAGTATGAGAAGGATGTCATTCATACACTTCTTCAGTTTTACGATCCGTCTTTGCGTTGCTTCACTTTCCCATACTACATCTTGGCCCCAACGTTGGAGGAGTTCTCATTTATTTTGGGAATCCCCATTAGGCATGACATAGTATTCTTTTCTGAAGAACACCCAAGGAGAAAGGAAATGACTATTGCTCTTCATATTGGTGAATCCGTTTTGAGCAGTAATATTGAGGAAAAACAAGGAGCTAAGGGTTTCTTATTGAAGTTCTTGTTTGATCAAGCTTGCATACATGTTAAAGAGAAGAATTAGACTGCTTTCCAAGCTATTCTGGCTATGTACATCTATAGGATTGTCCTGTTTCCCAATGTTCCTGATCTGGTGGACATGCATGCTGTCAGAATCTTTATTTCAAAGAATCCTATACCTACCTTGCTAGGTGATGTGTATCACTCAGTCCACTACAAGAATGAAAATAGGCGGGGAAAAACTGTGAGTTGTTGTCCACCACTCTTATCTACTTGGTTTCTGAGCCATCTTCCCGAAACTGGCACCTTTGTTGATACGAAAGATTCTCTGAAATGGTCAAAGAGGTTAATGGGCTTGACTGCTAATAACATTGTCTGGTTCAACCGTGACTTTCTAGGAATAGAGATTATTTGCAAGTGCGGAGAATTCCCTAATGTACCCTTGATAGGGAGAAGAGGTGGAATTAACTATAATCCTTCCCTTGTCATCAGGCAGTTTGGTTATCCTTTGAAAGGTCCACCTGAAGAGCGAGATGTCAGAGAGTCCTTATTCTTCAATGGTACTGAGGATCAAGAGATGATAAGGAAGATTGTGAATGCTTGGAAGCAGGTAACCAAGAAGGGAAAAACTTCATTCGGAAAATGTAACAACTGGGCTTTTTCTTCCTATGAAGAGTGGATTAAGAAGAGAGCAGAAGAGGAGCTTCTTCCCTTCCCGGTAGAACCACCATCTTACCCCTTGCTGATTGAGCCTCCTACCACAGTTGAGATAGAGAAGTTTAACAAGTTGTGGGCTGAAAAGGAAAAGCTGCGAGAAGAAAACTGTGAGCTACAAAGAGAGATTTCTCAGTTGAAACATGAGCGGGGTGAAGCTGTTCATATCGCCAAGTTGAAGACAGAGCTTCTTGCTGAAGCAGAAAAGGAGCTAGCTGACAAGGTTGCGGCCAGACAAAGGATGAAACAAGCTTTAGATGGTATCAGTAAGGTTCTCGAGTCTAAGAAGGAGGAATTGGACAAGGCTTTGTTAAAAATTCACAGGTTCAATACTCACCGAGAAACTGCAATGGCTGAGAATAAGAGAAAGGAAGACGATTACCTAGGTCAGATTGATCAATTGAAGTCGCAGCTCAAGAAGAAGACGCTGAGATCTTATCAGGGGTATTCCAAAGACAAGCAGTCGAGGGTCGACTCAATGAAGCCATAGCCTCCATAGAGGAACTGAAGGTCCAAGCTGAAGTGAAGATATCTAGACATGAGGGACCTAGCATGGATGGTGTTTTTGGAGAAGACGCTTGGGATTTACATTGCCGATACTTGGAAGGGATCATGCATAGGAGAGACATTCTCATTCAAGAGCTAATTCAGAGACCGAAGCATCCAGACACCAAAAAGCTGTTCAAGGAAATTCAAGACTGGAGCAAGAAGCATAATGGATGGGGGGATTGACACTTGTAGACTTTGATGACATGCCGTAGTTCTCTATTTTCTTTCATTATTCGGACCACCACCAGACTTGTTGGTTGGGATCCATGATTATTGTGTTCAGACTTGTTATCTTGGATTTGTGATTGTTGACATTTGGTTTTCCTCTGGTTTTCTTAATATATGAGCAGAAGTTCCGTTCTATCTTGCTGTTAAACTGGAATCAAGGGGTGGATCGCCCTGCGAATATTCAAACATGTTCATTTGCATTTGCATATTCATAATCATTTTGCATGACAGGTGTTTATCTCCGGTATTCTTATCTTGTTCTAATCTCAGGATTACAGATCAGCACATTCATCGGTATTCTACCAGACAAAATCAAAAGAGATTCATGGATCAGCTACAAAACGAGATAACTGAGATGCGGACTCGCATGAACTAATTCATGGAATTAATGCAAGGTGTCGCTCAAGGCCAAGAGCAGTTGAGGACTCTCGTTCAGCCACTGATTGCAAGAGTTGATGAAGACGGTGTCGTTCATACTGGTGTTACTGGTAATAATGTTCAGAATGGCCCTCTGGGCGGAAGTATTCCTATTGCTGGTGTTGTGATTCCTCCGGGTGGAGGAGAAAATGTTGTGATTCCTACTGCAGTGGGGGGAGGTAACGGTGCTGGCGCAATTCATGGCCGTCAGTATGATGATCTTCAGGAAGATGCATTTTCTGTGCCAGGTGGGGATGCTGGTCCCCAGATTGACAATGATCAGAGGTTCCGGTTGATTGAGGAACAACTAAGGGGTGTTGTGAATCAGGATGCTTTGGGTATGGATCTAGAGGATTTGGGACTGGTTCCAGGCGTTGTTATCCCGTACAAGTTTCAGACTCCTACTTTTGAGAAGTATAATGGTATGACTTGCCCCAGGACTCACGTGAGGGCATACGCAAGTAAAATGGCTGCGCATGCGAAGAATGAGAAGCTGATGATGCATTGCTTCTAGGATAGCCTATCTGGGGCATCCCTGGAGTGGTACATGCAACTAGAGAGGAAGGATGTGCGTAGTTGGAGAGATCTGGCAGGGGCATTTATTAGACACTATCAATATAACACCGACATGGCTCCGAACAGAACACAGCTGTAGAATTTGTCATAGAAGAACAATGAGAGTTTCAAGGAGTACGCCTAGAGGTGGCATGAACTGGCAGCAAGGGTTCAGCCTCCCATGTTGGAGCGAGAAATGATAACTATGTTTATGGCCACCTTGCAGGGTCATTACTATGAAAACCTGGTACCATGTATGACTGGAAAGTTTGTTGATTTGATCTTAGTAGGAGAGATGGTGGAAAGCGGAATTAAGGCGGGAAAAATATCAGGCGGTGATGGGTCCTCATCTGGAGGAAGTAAGAAGCCTTATGCCAGTGGTTACAAGAAGAAGGAGGGAGATATAAACTCTGTGTCATCATATCGTGGTAGAGATGGACCTCGTCAGAACTTCAATCAGCAGGTGGCTTCTGTAACCATCCCAGCAGTACCTCAGCAGCCAGCAGTGTCTCAACAATAAAATCAGGCTCCTCGCAGACCACAGCCTAGGCGGGATAGGCATCTTGACACTCCACCTATTCCCTACTCTCAGTTATTTCAGCACTTGTTAAAGCTACAGTTAATTCAGAAGAGAACATTGGCTCCACCTGTTGGTAATCCACCTCCTGGCTATGACGCCAACGCCCACTGTGAGTTCCATTCTGGAGCACCCGGACATCATACTGAGAACTGTAGAGCTTTCAAGCATCTGGTTCAAGATTTAGTGGATTCCAAAGCCATCAATTTCTCCAATGACGTTCCAAATGTGAATCAGAACCCGATGCCGAATCATGGCGGGCCGAGGGTCTATGCTATTATCAAAGACTGTGAAGACTTGAGTTTGATTTCAGATGTGAACGAAGTCCAAACTCCCTTGGGTGTGGTGAAGGAAAGATTATTGAGGGGAAGGGTATTTCCCGGCTGTGATGAAGCTTGTGTAGGATGTGTGTCGCAGCCAGGCGGTTGTGATTTATTGAAAGCAGGCATTCAGAAAATGATCAGCGAAGGGATATTACAGTTTGACAGGGGTTGTAGGCAGAGTAATGTTACTGACAGAGAGATCGATGTTGCCACGATAACAATTCCATTCAAGACAATAACTATATCAGCGCCGGCGAGACCTGCGCCGGTCACTATCACTATTCCTGGACCAGTCCCGTATGAGAGTACCAAGGCCATCCCATGGAACTATGGGGCCGAGGTGTTTGTTAATGGTAAGAAGCAAGAATTGGAAGAGACATCAGCTGTGAATACAGGGGTTGAAAATCTTGTTGAAGCAGGGGCTATCACTAGGAGTGGTAGAGTCTTTATTCCGTCCGAGGATCAAGCTGGCAGTTCAAGACAAGACAAAGGTAAACAGATGATGGACGAGTCTGCACAGAGACAGGAAGCAAATAATTCTATGACAAAGCCGGTTGGGGATACTTTCTCAGAAGACGCAGAAGAGTTTATGAGGCTGATCAGGAAAAGTGATTACAAGATTGTTGATCAACTTCACCAAACTCCATCGAAGATTTCCATTCTATCCTTGCTACTGTGCTCCGAGGCACACCGAAATGCATTGCTGAAGGTTTTGAATATGGCTTATGTACCACAGGAAATATCCGTCAATCAGTTAGAAGGGGTTGTGGCTCATGTGAATGCTGGTAATGGTTTGGGTTTCACCGATTTAGATCTGACTCCGGCTGGGAGGAATCACAACAACGCTCTGCATATTTCAGTGGAATGCCATGGTTCTTTAATGTCGCATGTGTTAGTTGATACTGGGTCATCTTTGAATGTGTTACCGAAGAAGGCTTTGATGAAGTTGGATACTCGTGGGTTAATTTGTACACCAAGTGACTTGGTGGTACGTGCTTTTGATGGCTCCAAGAGGTCAGTTTTTGGAGAGTTAGTTCTGCCAATCAAGGTGGGTCCTGAGATTTTCAACACCACCTTTTACATAATGGATATTCAGTCTGCCTATAGTTATTTGTTAGGTCGCCCTTGGATCCATGGTGCTGGGGCAGTAACTTCTACGCTGCACCAGAAGTTGAAGTATATGGTGGATGGCCACGTTGTGACTGTTTGCGGTGAAGAAGATATTATGGTGAGTCACCTATCGACCTTCAAGTATGTAGAGGTAGATGGTGAGATACATGAAACTTTGTACCAAGCCTTTGAAGCTATAAAGATTCCCGAGGAACCTCCAAAGGCAGTCAGTCAGCCTGAGGTGGTTGCCCAACCTGAAGTTGTCAGATAACCAGAGGTTCCAATGTACTCTTTCAAAGAAGCGCGCGCTATAGTTGAAGCTGGTGGTTCTTGTAGCGAGCGATTTTGGACGCGGTTCTTAAGCGCTGGTCGCTCTCTGCGGTTTGAGCTTAAACTACAGGTCGATTCATTTTTTATCCTATTGTGAGCTGACTAAGGAAGGGAAATAAATGTCTCCAATTAACCCTGCTTTGCATACTGAGTTTAAACAGCGGTCTGTTAGGTTACGGATGCTATCAATGTGGGGGGGGCCTTTGTACTGGTTATTTGTATTTTCGCCAATACGGTTCTCTTTCTTTTTATCTAGGCAGAAGGTTTCTGGCGGGGAACAAGGATTAGGATGTTAGGACTGATGCTTTTGAAATACTGCTTTTAATTGATAGAGATATGGGATTTGGTTTTTTTGTTGACTGCGCTCGCTAAGATCTTTTCTTTCGATCTTATGCCTACGTATTCCCGTTTACCGAAACAGGGAAATCAGAGCGTTCGTAGTTCCTCCTATTCTATGGGAGGAAATGGTGTTTTTGGTGTCTTGTTCAAAGCCCAAGACGTGAAGCGAAAGGTGGTTTGTATCTTGTTCAAAGCCCAAGATGTGAAGCTGAAGGGTCTATTTGTGTCTTATTCAAAGCCCAAGACGTGAAGCTGAATGACCTTGACTTTAGAGAGAATTTGTCATCTCTAAAGAGGGGAGAAGGAGAATTACTTTAACTGGGATACGCGGATCCGAGCAATGCCATAATTTCCGAAGAAAGGGTTTTAACCTGAAGGAGAAGACTTTAACTCAGTGTAGAGCAATGCCATCTTTCCTTAGGAATTTCTCATGCTAAAAGAGGGACAGTTGCATGAATGTAGATGATCCAGAGGCTTGCCGCTTACAGCGATTAGATGAAAGGAAAGGAGTTGTTGATGTTTGTGGACTGTGAACGAGGCACAACTTTGATGCTAAAAGGTTGATTGGATCAACCAGTGGTTTTCTTATACAAAGCCTAAGAGGAGGCTAATTTCCGCTAGGAAAATCATTATACAAAGCCTAAGAGGAGGCTATTTTGTGTCTCGTACAAAGCCCGAGAGAGAGGCTAAAAGATTTTGACCCGATGATGGAGTCTTTTGGTATCTCGTATAAAGCCCGAGGTGGAGGCTATTTGACTCAACAAGGGAGTTTTTTGTATCTCGTATGAAGCCCGAGATGGAGGCGATTGTTTGTTTGACTCTACGAGGGAGTCTTTGTGTCTCGTACGAAGCCCGAGATAGAGGCTAAAAGTTTGACTCAACAAGAGAATCTTTTATACTCAACAAGAGAGTGTTTTGTATCTCGTACGAAGCCCGAGATGGAGGCTAAAAGTTTGACTCAACAGGAGAGTCTTTTATACTCAACAAGAGAGTGTTTTGTATCTCGTACGAAGCCCGAGATGGAGGCTAAAGGTTTGTTTCAGTTGAGTGACAGATCCAATATACTGATTTTAAAAGAGAAAATCAGTTCTTATATGAGCAACACTGTACTCAAGGGTTTGATTTGAGGATCAGGGATATTTCCTTCTCTTTGAGGAAACGGGAAATCCAAAGGGTATTGAGACTGTCCGAGTCTGCGGGTTTCCTTCCTATTTAACGAAGGGGGTCACTTGAGAATGTCTTTGAGACTCAAGGAAGTTAGACTATCCAAGTCTAGAGTTTTTTTTCTTTTGTACTATGCTTTGAGAAACAGTAGTAGACTCTATGAAAGGACTGTTCTATGAGGATGACTAGGTTCTGTTCCTATACCTCTAGGAGGTCGTCGGGACAATTTGTACGAAGCCCAAGAGGAGGCTGGAAACTTTTAAGAAGCCGACGGGTCCTTGTACGAAGCCCAAGAGGAGGCTATCATTCCCGAAGGAAGAGATCATTACACGAAGCCTAAGAGGAGGCTGTGAATACTTCTAAGAAGCCGTAGTGTCCTTGAATAATGCCCAAGAGGAGGCCGATGCTTTTAAGAAGCCCGTGGGTCTATCATCTCCTTTCCATTAGGAGAGATAACTCTTTTAAAGATAAAAACCACTGGTAAACGTGCGAGGTTTACTATCCAGCGACTTTTAGCTTTTGAAGAGGGTTCCTTAGTTAAGGTCCAAGATTATGACCGTAGTGGGTACCCAAACCCCGAGACATTCAAGGCAAGCTATCCACAAGGAATAGATCAAGTCAGGAAAGTTCGAGAATTTGGAAGAAACTCAAAGATGCCATTCACGGAGAATACATTCATCTTGGGGAGTAGAGCTTCTTAACGATTCCTAAGGAGGACAGCCGAAGAGAAGACTGTATCTGGTGCTCCTATTGGGGATCTAGGCGTCTATTTCTACGAATAAATGAAACGGCGTCACCTAGTTCTAGACGTAGTTACCGGGGAAACTCGAAATATCTATACTATTATTACACAGTAGATATGAGTTTATGAAAGGAGACTTACAGTGAGCAGCCCCACAATACAATTTATAATATGAAAGCAGTAAATGAAAGCGATAACCACTTACTCGGTTGTAGTGCTTCCATGCTGTTTGGTTAGTTGTTCAACAAAGAAAGATTGAAAACAACAGTATATTCAAAATCAAAGGAGAAAGTGCTTTGAAAAATAAAGATTTGGGGCTTACAGCTCAAGGAGAGGCCCAGGGTTTTATCAGTGAGCACACTGTTTGACTTTGTACAGCGGGACTTATACAAGTGACTGGGGCCCAAAAAGGTTTTCTGTACAAAAGGATGGGTCTTACACTCTCTCAAGAGGCCCAAAAAAGGTTTAAAGAAAAAAGAGTGGGGCTTATAACACGAGGGTAGGCCCAAATGATTTTTCGTTTAAAAATGGCGATCGCGCCGAGGTTTTCTTTTAACGCATAGGGACTTATACAATAAGTGAGGCCCAAAATGTTTTGGTTAAAAAGGGGATTGGGTCTTACACTCTAATAGAGGCCCAAAGTGTTTTGAATGGGTCTTATAGCTCAAGGAGAGGCCCAGATGATTTTTTTATTTTTAAACGGGCGACGATCGCGCCGTTTACTTGTACAGAGGGACTTATACAATGAGTGAGGCCCAAAAAAGTTTTTGTACAAGGGGGGATAGGTCTTACACTCTCTCAAGAGGCCCAAAAAGTTTTGAAAGTGATTTATGAGGGTTGAATTAATCCAAAACCCTAATTTGTTTTCAAAATGTATTTAATTGAATAAAAATTCAATTAAAATGATCAAAAATTGTTTAACACATGGAAAACAAATTGTGATCTTGGATTAATGCTTCAAAAATTAAGTATTGACCTACAAAATAATTAGAAAGCATTAAAAGTTGCAAAATCAATGTAGAAAAAATATTTAAAATGTCAAAAATAATTAAAATATTAATTCTTTGCAAAAATATCAATTATATGAAATAAATAATATTTTTGGGATTTTTTGTGAAAATAAAATATTTTAACATTTTTGTGAATTATTAAAAAAAGAATCAACTCAAAATCATTAAAACTCAGAGAGAAATTAATTTTTGAATCAATTAAACAAAATCACAAAATTCAAATATTTTAATTTCTAAAAATGGCGCCAAGAACAAGCTGAAGAACACGCGCGTGTTCTTGGTTTCTCAGATTTGCATTTTCTATCCAATCTCCATGAATACGTAATCATATCATGCAATCCACATATCATTATGCTCGCCTCAACCTCACGATCATGTCTATGTACTTTAATTTCATTTAAATTAAACATACAGCAAGAAATCACGAAGAGACCTCAAGAACCCTAATTTCTGCATGAAGGCTAGGATTTTTGATACACGATTCAAACAATGCAATTAATTGAGGGAAAACATTCCATGCATGATTATGAACATATGGCCAAATTATTGTGCGAGGAAATATGCATAGATTGAGAGATGACCAAGTATGTGCTTACCTCCAAGTCGTGACAGCAAGTTCAAAGTGATTTTTGATTTGGAGGTGTTACAGATGAGTGGTGATGATCTGAACAGCTTCCCTACACCCTATGGATTGTGTTTGGATGGTTGGACTTGATTGAAATTGGCTGGATCATTTTGTGGTACCTCAGCTGCACTTTGGTTAAAACCTTGAGCAACCAGCTGGTGATTTCATGAAATTGATGTTTCAGAAGTAATCTAAGTGTTTGATCAGCTCATATGTGATGTATGTGAGGTGTGTGAGTGATTGGTTTGATTGGAATTGCTCTCAAACTCAAAACCCGATAGTGACTTGCCTTAGAAGGCAAAATTGGAGTGAAAGAAGAGATTTTGAGGAAAGCATCTGTTAGATGGCTTTGGTGTACTCAAACTGACCATAATTGAGGTCTATTTATAGTAGAGCAAGTTTGTTTTGCAAGGAATAGTGCATGGCAGCTGGTAAGTAGGTTTGGCCAATGTTGTCCAATGAGAATTCAAGTCTCCTCTAGCCATTGACTAGAGGTTAGGGCACAGAGCTTTGGTTCCCTTGGTCTTGGATAAGTCTTTACTGATTTCAGATGAGAATGGCTCAGTCCATGCCACCTTGATGGTTCCATTGAATGCCTCAATCCAAATTTGGAGTATTGTCCCTATTTTGGCAATTCTAGGTTCAACATGCTATTTCTTGTTCCATGGACTTTGGAGGCTTGGCTCAGTGATTGTCCCCTTTAGATTCAATTCTCTGAGGTGTCCAAGTGGATAGGAGTAATTGAATTTGGCTGATTTTGGCAAATCGACCAAAGTTGCAAATTCTGCCTTGCCTTGACAGATTTCAGCAAGGCAACTTGGCAATGTTGTATCTCATGGTGTAGGTTGAATTTGGCAATGTTCTTGGCCATTTTGGAAAGCTCTTACATGATACAACAACTGTTTGAACAAGTTTGGTTTTGATCTCTTTTGATTCCAAGTGAAAAATCCCCCTACATTTGGCAAAAAGTGAGGCAGAATCTGACTTAGTGAAAATTTCACTAAGTGTTGGAAAAAGTGACATTTTCACTTTTCAGCCACTTTGATCACTCCATAACTCAAAATCCTTAATGAATTGGAATAACTTGTAGTTGAAGTTTTTGTAGGTGATAATGAGGGCTACAAATCCATCTTTGGATGAGAAAAAATGGCCTTGTGGTTTAGGAGTTATGGTCCTCCAAAGTTGGTACCTTTGCCACTTTATTTTTAACTTAGAAAAATTTCTAAGTTTTATGGTTACCCCTTTTACAAGTTATCTCACTTTTCTTGATTTTTCTTGATGAATGATGATTCAAATCATACATTAACATCATTTTAGGGTTAAAAATCCATTTTGGTGAAAAATCTCAAAAAGTCAAAGTTGACTTTTGTGCACAGTTGACTTTTTATCAGATGAATTCCAAACTGTGCAATTCTTCAGGAAATCATGTCCTTGACCTAAATCAAACTTGATGGACATGTTACATGGGTGTCATAGGGTATATTCAATCATGTATTAGGGTTTGGGAGCATGTCTTGGTCAAAAGTCAAAGTTACAGTTGACTTTTCTCTTAAAACCCTAATTGTGGTGCAGATGAAATTGAGACTTGTTGCTCAAGCTTCTTGGATCAATCCATTGTTCCAAATGGATCAACATGGTATATTAGAGACCCTCAAATCATGTCTTGAGGTCTTGGCTCATGGTTTGTCCCAAAAGTCAACTTAGGGGTGAATTAGGTCAAGAAACCCTAATTCCTGATTTTTGATGAATGCATCCCCTGAGGCAAAATTGACTTGATGCATGGGTTCATGAGGTTCCATGAAGTATATTAGGTCATGTTTTGGATCATTGCCTTGTGCCCAGATGAAAATTTCCATCTGGAGGCCCTGGTCGACCAAAACCCTAATTTGGTGACACTGTCGATCTTGAGACTTGATCCACCTAGAAGGGAGCAGCCTTGTGCTTAATCCTTGAAGTGGGAGTCCTTTTTGATCCATTGTGGATATTTAAGAGATTAGACAAGTTGAAGATCATGTCATTTCTTGATTGATCCTTTGTCTAAGCACTCAGAGAGGGCTTGAAACCCTAATTTTGATTGTATTGGATGCTCACCCATCTTTGGGGAGACTGATGAAGAATGATGGTTCCCCCATATTGTGATGATGATTTGCACAATGATGGGAAATCTTAGTGGTCAAAATTTGGGGTATTACAGATGCCCCTATTTAATCTTCTTGGACCCGAAGGTGTGAATGACGAAGGGATTCAGGCATTCGGGGTGCAAGAGGATTAAATATCGGAATACCCAAAATTTTGATGGCGGTTATGAATGGTAACTTACGCATTCATCTTCTTTAGCTAAGCAATGATGCTTAGAAAAGGTAAACTTCCCCTCGATCCTGGTTTCCTACCGAGGACTTGGTCTCAGTTGCTGAAATAAACTTTCCCTCGATCCTGGTTTCCTACCAAGGAATTGGTCTTAGTTTCTGATTTAAACTTCCCCTCGATCCTGGTTTCCTACCAAGGAACTGGTCTTAGTTTCTTTTGTCAATAAACTTTACTGACAAGGGACGCTATTCGTAGCGGCTTTCCTTCAAACTTCTCGCCGAATTTTCCTGGGGAGATGCCATTTGAGTGGAAAAAGTTTTGATGTCAGACTTGCTGGGGAACCCATTCGTCTGAGTTGTAGAGGTACACAAACTTCTCTGTTTGAGACACCATTTGTCGATTCTACTGGGGAAAGCGAGTCTCTTGAGAGACTATTTTCGTTTGGGGTTACATCATACTTTTCTCGGGATCTTCCCGGAGAAATGCCATATGATGGGATCCAATTTTGAGGTGCCAATGACCTTCTCATCAGTGGTTTTTCGGAGCAAAACTGGCGTGCTGCCGAATCTCTGATCACGATGCTTTCTCTGTGGATTTTCCTTAATCCGGGAAAGCAAGGATATCATCTTCAATGGCGAAGAGTGATGCTTATTGAAAGTTTTCTCTGGCTTTTCAGAGGTTCAAGTTATCAAAGTGGTCAAGGACCAACTTCTTTCCAGATTTAAACTGGAAGCGAGGTTGTTCAGACACAGTATTTCCTGACGAGGCAAGAACTGACAACTCGATTGAGAGGACTTCTACCACTAGGGGACAGGACCGACTAGAGTGATAGTGATGCAATATGAAATGTGAATGCAAATAAAAAATGCATGATGTATGTATGTATGTGCTGACAAAACAGACGCAACATACAGACTAAGAGATGAACACAATTGGATACTCGGCCATCGCGGGGCGAAGAAGTACCATTGATTCAAAATAGTAATTCCACCTTGCTTAGGAGAGATAGTCCCGTTGGGAGCTATGTTGATCGGGCTTAGGAGATGAGAACTCGGCCGAGGTTGTCAGACGAAACAAGGTCTCTGACACAGTTGATCCCTTCATTCAGGCGAACTGGTTTAGAAGGAGTACTTTGATTCTGCATTTTGAAGTTTGCTTACTTCGGGAAAAGCGATCGATGTTCTTCTGATGTTCAACAGTCAAAAGAAATGCCATCTTTAATTTAAAAGCAGAAAAAGTTTAACAAGTAAATTCATTTTTGTTTTATTTCAAGAATCGCTGATTAAGTTTAAACAACGTCGTTCTGTAAAGCTAAAACAAGTAAATAATTACAAACAAAAGCACAAGGGCTCAAATTTTATTGATAAGATGGAGATCAGTCAAACGCGTGATTCCAAAGAGTATATACAAAGTTAGAAAATGGTAATTTACAGGGAAAAGGGCTACGTTGAAACATAACGACCACTATCCTTCTACCAACTTTGAGTTCGGGACATCCTGAGCTTCCGTCGAAGATGACCTTTGACTGGAGATTTCCTCTGATAGATGATGCTGTAACTGCTGCTGAGGGACTTGCCTCTGTTGAACATAGTTACTTGCCATTATCCCTAATTTTTGCCTGGATTGTACTATGAGATTTCCAATCCATCGGGATGATTTTTTTTCATGTCTCTAACTTTTGCCTGGACCGCCCTTTCGGGTTTTCAATCCACCGAGACGTTTTTTTTTTTAGTTTTAGGCGAAGTATTTCTTGACTACATCAACATTCGTGGGGTAGGCAAATTCCTCTCCGTCCATGGTTGCAAGTCTCAAGGCGCCGCCTGAGAAAGCTTTCGTGACCACATAGGGGCCATCATAATTTGGGGTCCATTTGCCCCGAGAGTCAGTGAGAAATGATTGTATCTTCTTGAGCACGAGGTCTCCTTTTCTGAAAATACGAGGTCGGACCTTTTTGTCGAACGCCCTTTTCATTCTCTGTTGATATAACTGACCGTGGCATAGTGCCGTGATTCTCTTTTCTTCGATCAGGTTCAGTTCGTCGTGTCGACTTTGACACCATTCAGCTTCGGTGAGCTGAGCTTCCATCAATACTCGGATTGATGGGATCTCTACTTCTATGGGGAGCACTGCTTCCATGCCATATACTAGAGAAAAAGGGGTTGCCCCTGTTGAAGTGCGGATAGATGTTCGATAACCGTGAAGAGCAAAGGGTAGCATTTCGTGCCAATCTTTATAGGTTACAACCATCTTTTGAACAATCTTCTTGATGTTCTTGTTAGCCGCTTCTACCGCTCCGTTCATCTTGGGTCGGTAGGGAGATGAGTTATGGTGTTCGATCTTGAAGTCTACACACAACTCTTTCATCATTTTATTGTTCAAGTTAGATCCATTATCAGTAATGATCTCGCTTGGAACACCATAACGGAAGATGATATTGTTTTTGATAAATCGGACCACCACTTGTCGGGTTACATTGGCGAATGACGCTACTTCGACCCACTTGGTGAAATAATCAATGGCTACCAGGATGAACCGATGTCCGTTTGAAGCCTTGGGCTCAATCATACCAATCATGTCGATTCCCCATATGGAAAAGGGCCACGGGGAAGAAAGAACTTTGAGATGTGATGGCGGTACATGAATTTTGTCGGAGTATATCTGACACTTGTGACACCTCCTCATGTACTTGTAGCAGTCGGATTCCATGGTCAACCAATAATACCCGACCCTGAGAATTTTTCTCGCCATTGTGTGTCCGTTGGCATGAGTGCCAAAGGATCCTTCATGAATTTCTTTCATAAGCATGTCTGCTTCTGGTCTGTCGACACATCGGAGCAAGACCATGTCAAAATTTCTCTTACAAAGAGTGTCACTGCTCAGGAAGAAGTTTCCAGCCAATCTTTTGAGGGTTTTCCTGTCTTTTCTGAGTGCCCCAGGTGGGTACTCTTGTTTCTGAAGGAAGCATTTGATATCGTGATACCAAGGTCTGTCGTCTATGACTGCTTCAATCGCGAAGATGTAAGCGGGCCATTCAAGGCGCATGATGTCGATCTTAGGTATGTCATTCCATCGACCTACACTAATCATGGAAGAGAGAGTGGCTAATGCACCAGCCATGTGATTCTCATCACGAGGGATGTGATGAAAGTCGACTCTGTTGAAGAAGGGTAATAACCTCCTTGCATAGTCTTTGTAAGGAATCAATCCTGATTGGTATGTGTTCCAATCTCCTTTTATCTGGTTAATAACCAGGGCTGAATCGCCGTATACGTCCAAGTTTTTGATCCTTAAATCAATCACTTCTTTGAGACTCATGATACATGCTTCGTATTCGGCCTCGTTGTTCGTACATTTGAACGTAAGTCTAGCAGTGAAAGGAATGTGGGTACCCTGAGGGGTAACAATGATTGCCCCAATTCCATTTCCATAATGATTGACTGCTCCGTCAAAGATAAGTCCCCACTGGGAACCTGGTTCTAGCCCTTCACTGGGTAGTGGTTCATCGCAATCTTTCATCTTTAGATACATGACATCTTCGTCTGGGAAGTCAAACCCGATTGATTCTTGATCGTCAATCGGTTGATGAGCCAAATGATCGGATAAAATACCTCCTTTAATGACTTTCCGAGCATGGTACTCTATGTCATATTCTGATAGTAACATCTGCCAACGGGCAATCCTTCCCGTGAGAGCAGGTTTTTCGAAAACGTACTTGATTGGATCCATTTCGGAGACCAACCAAGTAGTATGACGAATCATGTACAAGCGAAGACATTTGGCTGCCCAAGCCAAAGCACAGCAAGTTTTCTCAAGCATTGTGTACCGAGTCTCGCAGTCGGTGAATTTCTTGCTTAGATAGTAAATGGCAGACTCTTTCCTTTTGGTTTCGTCTTGTTGGCCAAGTACACATCCCATTGAGTCCTCTAGGACTGTGAGGTAAATGATCAGTGGTCTTCCTTCCACTAGAGGTGATAGAATCGGAGGATCCAACAGATATTCCTTGATACTGTCGAAGGCGGTTTGGCAATCTTCTGACAAAACGCAGTCCTGGTTCTTTTTGAGTAATCTGAAAATCGGCGCACACGTCGCGGTCATAAGGAATATGAATCTGGAGATGTAGTTCAAACGTCCCAGGAATCCTCTGACTTGTTTTTCAGTTTTCGGAGAAGGCATTTCTTGAATGGCCTTGACCTTGTCAGGATCAACTTCAATTCCTTTCTGGCTGACGATGAACCCTAGTAATTTCCCCGAACGGACACCGAAGGTGCACTTGTTGGGATTCAAGCGGAGCTTGAATTTTCTTAGACGTTCGAACAATTTTGACAGATGTTCAACGTGCTCATCCTCTGTTCTTGATTTTGCAATCAAATCATCGACATATACCTCGATTTCTTTGTGTATCATGTCATGAAACAGAGTAGTCATGGCCCTTTGATAGGTTGCCCCGACATTCTTCAAACCGAACGACATTACCTTGTAACAAAAGGTACCCCATGGGGTAATGAACGAAGTTTTCTCCATGTCTTTCGGCGCCATTTTGATCTGATTATAGCCCGAGAATCCATCCATGAAGGAGAATACTTTGAACTTTGATGTGCTGTCAACCAGCATGTCAATGTGTGGTAAAGGAAAGTCGTCCTTTGGACTTGCCTTGTTTAGATCTCTGTAATCAACACACATTCTGACCTTTCCATCCTTTTTGGGAACGGGTACGATGTTGGCTAACCATTGAGGATATTCAGATGTAGCGAGGAAACCCGCGTCGATCTGTTTCTGTACCTCCTCTTTGATTTTGATGGCCATGTCCGGGTGAGTCCGTCTCAACCTTTGCTTTACTGGCGGACATTCCAATCTTAGCGGTAAGTGATGTTCCACGATGCTGGTATCCAACCCTGGCATATCCTGATAGGACCAAGCGAATACATCGGGGAATTCTTTGAGAAGCTTTATCAAACTTTCTTTGACAGTTGGACTGAGCAGTGCTCCGATCCTGATTTCTTTTCTCTCTTTTTCTGAACCCAAGTTTACCGTTTCCAACGGCTCTTTGTGAGGTTCAATGGACCTTTCCTCTTGTCTGAGTAGTCGGGAGATCTCTTCTGGAATTTCGTCGTCATTTTCTTCTTCAGCCTCGAATACTGGGAACTCAAAGTTGAAAGAAGGCATCGGATCGTATGTTTCAACGGGGTATAAAACAAGCAATCTGCATGACGTGATGATTCGTGTTTAGAAGAGGTAGAGAAAATGTAAGTGTGTGCAGTGTTTTGATTTTACTGCTTGTTTTTATTATTGAATGTTTTTTAGGATTACCATTTTCTGAAAAAAGCAAAAAGAGAAAACATCAATTAATGCGGAAATTACAGAACGACATTATTTTATTAATGAACAAGTCGAATCTTGAAACTACAGCCATATAAAACAAAACTCTGTCGCTTTGGGCAATGCGAAGAGGGAAATTTACAGAAAACGAGCCCTATCAAAACATCCGTTTCACCTGGGCAGGGTGAAAGGTTAAAGATGGCAATTACTTTGACTGACGAACGACCTTCGGAACCTCGACGGCAACCCATTGGCGGCGAACTCCTCGGTGAATCACAAAGTCTGGCACCTTCCTTGATTTGTCTTCAGAAATGACGCTGATTTCTGGTGGAGTAGGATCATTGGAATCTGTCTCCCAAGCAGAATTGTCGTAGGAGGATTCCTCTGTTGTATTTTGCATAGCATTTGTGCTCTCAGCTGTATCTCCCCATCCAATTGACTGGATATCTTCGAGCCTGATACGAGAGCTTTCAGGAGCGGTGTACTTGACCATATAGTCGTATTTTCCACTCGGTTGTCCCAAGGTGTCCCAAACTTCTTTGGAACTGGAGAAGTCATCCCTCTCGATGACGTTGACCTCAGGAAAAGCATAATTGATGAATTCTAGTCCTGTAAACGTTACGAATTCATCTTCATGTTGAGTAGTTTCCGAATGACCTGAGTATTGATCCCATGACATGGCAGGGACACAGGTATTTTGTTCAATGACGCTTAGCTGAGTTTCATTACTCAGCTGACTTTCTTGCCCCAAGTTTCCTGGGTAAGGCCGCCACATTGGCAGGCCATCCATTGGGCCGTAGTAATTGTGGTCAAAGTTGTCTTTCATCAGAGTGTCTTCCTCTAATGAATTTGGCGGAGCACGACATCCTTCCGGATCACAATCCCTGTATATCATTTCGACATCTGATCTTGGTATAAATCTCAGACTTTCTGTAGGAAAGAAAAAAGGCATAGGCACCTCTTCCTGAGACATATAGCCGTCCTTGTTAAGGTAGGACTTCCATTCTTCATCTGTGTCAGAGGGATCTTCCTCATTGATAGCATGAACTGTCTGAGACACTGGGTGAAGAAAACCTCCACTGTGGAAGAAGTTTTAAAGGGGATGAAGACTTTCATCGTTGGCAGCTGTCTGAGTACAGGTTGCAGAAAAACCAAGACCCTTCTTTGTTTTATTGTCAATAGGAATGACAAGTCGTCCCCATCCTGTCATATCGGTACTCTCGACCGCTTTGATAGCATCTTTGTATGAAGAAATTGAAGTTCCTTCTTCGGATTGATCGTTCTTGCTCACCGATAGTGCTTGGAACTGAGTTCCAATAACCTCCTCGGGTTCTACACAAGCAGATGATGATAGGTTACTCACAAGCAAGGCTTGTTCCCCACAAACCGTGACAAGTTGATCGTTCTTGACGAACTTTAGCTTTTGGTGGAGGGTTTAAGTAACCGCTCCAGCCTGATGTATCCAAGGTCTTCCTAATAAACAACTGTATGTTGCCCGGATGTCCATGACCTGGAAAGTGATTTGGAAAGTGTGAGGACCAATAGTGATGGGAAGATCAACTTCGCCGATAACTGTTTTTCTGGATCCGTCGAATACTTTGACGACGACCTCGCTGACTCTCATCGGAGGGCCCTTAAATGATAATTGCGTCAAAGTGGACTTTGGCATAACATTCAGGGCTGACCCTGTGTCTACCAGTACGCTGGCTAAAGCATCGTCCTGGCAGTTAACTGTGATGTTGAGCGCCATGTTATGACGATGACCCTCTTCAGGTAATTCCTCATCACTAAATCCCAAATTATTGCAGGAAGTGATGTTAGAGACAATGCTATCGAATTGTCTGATTGTTACATCCTGTTCCATAAAGGCTTGCTCCAAGACTTTCTGTAGAGCCTCTCTGTGTGCTTCTGAACTGAGTAACAGTGATAATACCGAGATCTTTGAAGGAGTCTGTAACAGTTGATCAACAATGTTATATTCACTCCTTTGGATGAGCTTTAACATCTCATCTTTGTCTTTTGAAAAGTCGGGATTACCAGATTGACCGACTGGTGGATCAGGAATTTCCGCCTGAAGTTCCTTTTCTTTGTTGGATTCTCCAACCCCTCGGTTGAAGATTCGACCGCTCCGTGTTACACGACTGATGTCTGCAATATTCACGACGGAGGGTAATGGAATTTCCTTTCCATTCTCAATTATTGTTGCACCGTATTTGTAAGGGATTGCCTTAGCTGATTCATACGGTAGTGGCCCCGGTAGATAGATGACTATGGGAACCTTCTGATTTTTCTGACCATCATAAGTAATCTCGATCCGTTCCTGGTTGGGAACTTTAGATTCGTCAAGTAGAGGAATGATGGCAAAAACATCCCTGGTCCTATGATGACCCGAGATTGTGACAACATTCTCAACTTGATCGGCAAGGTAGTTCGGCGTCCAGTTGATGGGTCCAGAACCTGGATATGGACGAATTTCTCCATGATCGACCTGACCCTGAAAAGCTGCTCTCACAAGGTAACACCCTTGGTTACTTTCCGAACAGACGCTACAACTGTCATAGTTGTGTGGTGGCACCTGGCCACGCCCACTTTGAATACAATGTAACCTCACTAGGTTACCTTCCATTGATCGGACATCCTGACTTTGACGACGAGTAGGATTCCTATTATTGATACTAATCTGCTGAGTATCTTCGTCCATATAGATTGGCATCCACCAGTGATTTAACAAGTGCTGAAGTGCCTCCTAGACAAGGGTACAACCTCGATCGTTTTCGCAACCCGCTTTACAATTTTGATAGTTATGTGATATTAAGAATCCAAGTCGGACCTGCTCAGCATGTAACTCTACCAGGTTGGTATCCATTACGCGGATGTCGAAGATCTGAACCATGTTGATTTGATAGGAGTTCCTATCATGGTAGTCTTGGATCCATCCAAGATCCATTTGACGCTGGAGGGTATCTTGTATAAAAGAGCATCCCTGTTTGTTTACCGAGTAAATCAGACAGGAACTGTAATCGTGCCGCGGCAGATTATGATACTGGCTTTGCCTTGAGTGCATCGCCACCAAGTTGACATTCATCGCACGGATGTCGTGGTTTTGAATGACGTTGGAATTCGTGTAAACCATGTTAACTCCACGAACTCGGTGCTCTTGGATCCATCCAAGATCCATTTGTTCCTGTAGAGCTGATTGCACTACCGAACATCCTTGGTTATCTTTAGAGCAGATATCACACTGGTGATAATTATGAGGTGGCACATGGCCATATCCACTCTGTCTACAATGCATCTTGACCAGATTGGTCTTTAACAAGAGTACATCGTGAATTTGATAGACATTGTTAGTCTCTTTCTCAATCAGATTGACTGCAGCTTTCTCGTGTTGAGGCAGCGGGTTCGTAAGAACATTAAGATTCGTATATTTGAAAGATAAGAGCCCGCTCCTAACAAGCTTTTGCACGTCGAATTTGAAATTGAGACAAGTCTCAATGTTATGCCCTGAACCTCCTTGATGATAAGGGCATGTTTGATCCGCTTTAAACCAAAAAGGCGGATTTTCCGGAACTGAAAGGGGAGACTTAGTCTGAATGTGCCCCTTAGCCAGCAGTAACGGAAACAGCTCTGCGTATGTTACGGGTATAGGATCAAATCCTGGTGGCCGTATTGTACGGTTGTTGTTATATGGAGGACGAGCCTGCTGAAGAGGCTGTTGTGTCCTTTGTTGGTTAGGTTGGCTCTGCGCAACCTGAGGTTGATACATAGGAACAGGCGCGGGGCCGATAGCAGGAGTAACAGCTGCTACTGGCTGATAACGACGCCTTTGCTTTCCGAGAGAGATATTCCCAATATCTTGCTCTTTTTTCTTAGGGAGAGCATTACCATATTTTTTAGTACCGCTCGTCGATCCAGTGTCTTTTACCAAACGTCCTTCTCAGACGGCTTCCTCAAGACGTACGCCCATGCCGACCATTTCGGTGAAATCACTGGGCGCACTGGCAACCATTCGGTCATAGTAAAATGAGCTTAAGGTCTTTAAGAAGATTTTTGTCATCTCTTTTTCCTCAAGAGGTGGACAAATTTGAGTGGCAATTTCACGCCACCTTTGAGCATACTCCTTAAAGGTTTCCTTTTCCTTTTGCGACATTGATCTGAGTTGATCTCTGTCGGGTGCCATGTCTAAATTGTATTTGTATTGTTGGACGAAGGCAGTACCAAGATCTCTGAATGTACTAATCGTAGTATGGTTTAAACCCATGTACCATTTGAGTGCGGCACCGATTAAACTATCCTGGAAGTAGTGAATCAGCAGGTCCTGATTCTCCGTCTGAGCTGACATCCGCCGAGCGTACATCACCAGATGGCTCTGAGGGCAAGAGTTACCCTTGTATTTTTCAAAGTCGGGCACTTGGAACTTGTGTGGGACTTTCACATTTGGGACCAAGCAGAGGTCTGCGGCATCCTTTCCAAATAGATCCTGACCGCGAATGGCTTGCAGCTCTTTCTGCATTTCCAAGAACTGTTCCTGGAATTCCTCCATTCTATCAAACATAGTTTCCTTCTTACCAGAAGGTGTCTGTGGAATCTGTCCTTCCGGGACAGTGTGCACCACAGGGGGTGGTACCGTGACTACGGCAGTAAGTCTTGGTGCCTCCCGAAGTTTGTAACCTTCAGGAGTCTTCAGTATGCCCCTAGCATCTTCGCTTTCCCGAAGTTTGTAACCTTCAGGCCCAGCGGCTTCTGTTGCGATTCTCTGATCTTCAGTGATCGGCGGAACATATCCTTCCGGGATATAGTTAACAGGCATGCCCCAAGGACGATCTTTCGGCATCTGATACCTAGGATCATACTTTTCTATGATGGGCGTTGAGGTGATCTCTGAGATCACAGTTCTTTGTAGCTGAGCTTCTGCCATGGCTTGCATGTCGTTATGAAGCTTTCTCATATCCTCTCTCAGAGCGTCGATCTCTTCTTTCAACTCTCTGTTTTCTTCCTCGAGATCATCCATCTTTTTCTGACGATTGGCCCGAGTATTATATGAATGAGACAGTTTGACTCTAGAATTGAGACACAAATGTGAGATTCGTAGGGAAGAAGAATACGCGATGTGAGAATGATGAATGCAATGATTATATTAATTGTTGTTTTTTTTGGTTTAATCAAAATAAACTTCGACAATTAGATTGCAAATATCAAACACTGGGGAAACCCCTTTTTATTGAATTCCAAAGGATTACAGAAATGGAAATACAGTAGATTACAAAGTGCAGAAACAGAAACCTAAACTAATGGGTCCCGAGTCCTCTCTGAGGAGAAACCGGGTGTTGATTCTGGTATCTTCCTTTTCTTTGACCGGGGTGCTTGGGCCGTTGTCGGGTTGTCATTCCTTTGCCAGGTGAAAGGAGCGAGCAAATTCCTTTAGTCATCTTAATTCTCTACAGCATGCTGCTCCAAAATTTCAATCAGAGCATCTTTCTCTTTTAGTAGTTGCTGTATTTGGATACACTCTCCGTCGAGGGTGCGGTACTTGTTCTTCCAAGATCTTCTTTCCTTTTGAACTTTGTTGAGAGTAACCTGAAGCTTTTCAGTTTCCGTCATGAAGTACATGACAGTTTCCCTTGGTGGAAGAATTCCGTAACGAGGATAAGGCATTTTTAGCTTGAGAGCTCTGGTTTGTACCCAATGGAGATAAGGCTCCACCAAGACACAGTCCGGTTTTCCCAGAGACTCTCGTCCTTTCTTATGAACCTGTTTCCAAGCTTGCACTATTTCCATCTTTAGTGCTCTGTCATTTTCTCCTTCTTTGAAGAAAAGACCTTCCAGATGAACACCCAGTGGGATGTGTCTCATCGGGTATCCAAATTGACGAAAAACCAATATCGGATGATAGTTGATTCCTCCTTTAGTTCCTATGAGGGGTACGCTGGGGAAGTTTCCACAACGGTCAATGATTCTGATTCCCTCATAAATCCTATTACACCAATCTATATCGGAATTGGTGAGAGACATGATCTTCTGCGACCAACGTAAGACACTCTTGCAATCCCAAAAAGCAGCAGACTTGGGCAAGTGAGAGATAAACCATTTGTAAAGCAGAGGTACACAGCATGTGATCTCCCCTCCGCTGTACAAATTTCCCAAGTGTACAGAATGATACGCATCTGCGAGCAAAGTCGGCACAGGGTTTCCAATGAGAAAAACCTTAATAGCGTTGATATCGACGAAGTTATTGATGTTAGGAAACAAAAATAACCCGTACGCGAGCAAGACAAAGATGCTTTCAAAAGCAGTCCCGTTCCCTATACTAGCGAAGTATAGAGCCTTTTTTGTCAAGAACTGGGCTGGCAAACCTTGGATCCACCCTTAGTGGTCATGTGAGTCTTGACCTCAGACTCGTCCAAATGAATTGCTCTTGCAATAGTCTGATTCTTTGGAATTTCTTCCAGTCCAGAAAATGGAGCTCGATCAGTGATATGTAAATCAGCCAGATGAGAATACTCCTCCAGCGTTGGTGATAGCTGGTAATCCGGGAATATGAAACAGTGATAAACCGGATTGTAGAATTGAATGAGCGCATCCATGATTCCCTCAATCACATGGACTCTTAACAGTGGTAGCAAACCACCGTGTTTGGCTCTAAAAGCCTCAGGGTTAACGATCATCCTTGCTAACCTTCTCAAATCCCCTAGTTTTGGACCCTTGAAGGTATACTGGTGAGTTCTCCTTCTACCGAAATCCATTAGCGTAATCTTTTTCTCTGATATTTGCAATCACAGTCTTAGTTTAATTTGAAAAACAGAGAGACTAGAAGAGAAAGTTTTTTTTTTGAATGTTTTAATGTTTTATTAAATGAATGCATGAATGCAGCACACAAAAACATAGAAAAAACATGGGGTCAAAGGGTCGTTGTCATGAAGTCAAGGCTCTACCCATCCCCAAAGGTTTATACTAGGGTGATTTTTGTACCTGTACTCATTATCATCAGCTCCTCCCAGGAAGGCAGACAACAAGCGGATCGCCAGCGAGTTGTGTGCAATCTTAGAGTAAGTGCTATTCACCGAGAATAGATCACCAGCCTCAAATGAGGGTAGTATCGCGTAACAGCTATTTCCGATAGCTTCCGCACTACGAAAGGGTTGGCTTTTCTAGGTGTATACTCAATCTTTCCACATACGGCATCACCCGCATTCCCATTAGCAGAAAAATAAACACGTATAGCAATTAGGAAAAGCAGTATATATATTTATCTTAAACACCCTAGACTTATAAAGCTATGATTCCTAAGTTCCTGACAGAAATGGGTTCCCCGGCGGAAGCCCCAATCTGTGGTATCAACCAAAGAGGTGAAAAGGAGGAAAAAGGAAAAAATGTTTTAGAAAGACCCGACCCCACGGTGGGCGCCACTTTTCTGTAGCGAGCGATTTTGGACGCGGTTCTTAAGCGCTGGTCACTCTCTGTGGTTTGAGCTTAAACTACAGGTCGATTCATTTTTTATCCTATTGTGAGCTGACTAAGGAAGGGAAATAGATGTCTCCAATTAACCCTGCTTTGCATACTGAGTTTAAACAGCGGTCTGTTAGGTTACGGATGCTATCAATGTGGGGGGGCCTTTGTACTGGTTATTTGTATTTTCGCCAATACGGTTCTCTTTCTTTTTATCTAGGCAGAAGGTTTCTGGCGGGGAATAAGGATTAGGATGTTAGGACTGATGCTTTTGAAATACTGCTTTTAATTGATGGAGATATGAGATTTGGTTTTTTTGTTGATTGCGCTCGCTAAGATCTTTTCTTTCGATCTTATGCCTACGTATTCCCGTTTACCGAAACAGGGAAATCAGAGCGTTCGTAGTTCCTCCTATTCTATGGGAGGAAATGGTGTTTTTGGTGTCTTGTTCAAAGCCCAAGACGTGAAGCGAAAGGTGGTTTGTATCTTGTTCAAAGCCCAAGATGTGAAGCTGAAGGGTCTATTTGTGTCTTGTTCAAAGCCCAAGACGTGAAGCTGAATGACCTTGACTTTAGAGAGAATTTGTCATCTCTAAAGAGGGGAGAAGGAGAATTACTTTAACTGGGATACGCGGATCCGAGCAATGCCATAATTTCCGAAGAAAGGGTTTTAACCTGAAGGAGAAGACTTTAACTCAGTGTAGAGCAATGCCATCTTTCCTTAGGAATTTCTCATGCTAAAAGAGGGACAGTGGCATGGATGTAGATGATCCAGAGGCTTGCCGCTTACAGCGATTAGATGAAAGGAAAGGAGTTGTTGATGTTTGTGGACTGTGAACGAGGCACAACTTTGATGCTAAAAGGTTGATTGGATCAACCAGTGGTTTTCTTATACAAAGCCTAAGAGGAGGCTACTTTCCGCTAGGAAAATCATTATACAAAGCCTAAGAGGAGGCTATTTTGTGTCTCGTATAAATCCCGAGAGAGAGGCTAAAAGATTTTGACCCGACGATGGAGTCTTTTGGTATCTCGTATAAAGCCCAAGGTGGAGGCTATTTGACTCAACAAGGGAGGTTTTTGTATCTCGTTTAAAGCCCGAGATGGAGGCGATTGTTTGTTTGACTCTACGAGGGAGTCTTTGTGTCTCGTACGAAGCCCGAGATAGAGGCTAAAAGTTTGACTCAACAGGAGAATCTTTTATACTCAACAAGAGAGTGTTTTGTATCTCGTACGAAGCCCGAGATGGAGGCTAAAAGTTTGACTCAACAGGAGAGTCTTTTATACTCAACAAGAGAGTGTTTTGTATCTCGTACGAAGCCCGAGATGGAGGCTAAAGGTTTGTTTCAGTTGAGTGACAGATCCAATATACTGATTTTAAAAGAGAAAATCAGTTCTTATATGAGCAACACTGTACTCAGGGGTTTGATTTGAGGATCAGGGATATTTCCTTCTCTTTGAGGAAACGGGAAATCCAAAGGGTATTGAGACCGTCCGAGTCTGCGGGTTTCCTTCCTATTTAACGAAGGGGGTCACTTGAGAATGTCTTTGAGACTCAAGGAAGTTAGACTGTCCAAGTCTAGAGTTTTTTTCTTTTGTACTATGCTTTAAGAAACAGTAGTAGACTCTATGAAAGGACTGTTCTATGAGGATGACTAGGTTCTGTTCCTATACCTCTAGGAGGTCGTCGGGACAATTTGTACGAAGCCCAAGAGGAGGCTGGAAACTTTTAAGAAGCCGACGGGTCCTTGTACGAAGCCCAAGAGGAGGCTATCATTCCCGAAGGAAGAGATCATTATACGAAGCCTAAGAGGAGGCTGTGAATACTTCTAAGAAGCCGTAGTGTCCTTGAATAATGCCCAAGAGGAGGCCGATGCTTTTAAGAAGCCCGTGGGTCTATCATCTCCTTTCCATTAGGAGAGATAACTCTTTTAAAGATAAAAACCACTGGTAAACGTGCGAGGTTTACTATCCAGCGACTTTTAGCTTTTGAAGAGGGTTCCTTAGTTAAGGTCCAAGATTATGACCGTAGTGGGTACCCAAACCCCGAGACATTCAAGGCAACCTATCCACAAGGAATAGATCAAGTCAGGAAAGTTCGAGAATTTGGAAGAAACTCAAAGATGCCATTCACGGAGAATACATTTATCTTGGGGAGTAGAGCTTCTTGACGATTCCTAAGGAGGACAGCCGAAGAGAAGACTGTATCTGGTGCTCCTATTGGGGATCTAGGCGTCTATTTCTACGAATAAATGAAACGGCGTCACCTAGTTCTAGACGTAGTTGCCGGGGAAACTCGAAATATTTATACTATTATTACACAGTAGATATGAGTTTATGAAAGGAGACTTACAGTGAGCAGCCCCACAATACAGTTTATAATATGAAAGTAGTAAATGAAAGCGATAACCACTTACTCGGTTATAGTGCTTCCATGTTGTTTGGTTAGTTGTTTAACAAAGAAAGATTGAAAACAATAGTATATTCAAAATCAAAGGAGAAAGTGCTTTGAAAAAGAAAGATTTGGGGCTTACAGCTCAAGGAGAGGCCCAGGGTTTTATCAGTGAGCACACTGTTTGACTTTGTACAGCGGGACTTATACAAGTGACTGGGGCCCAAAAAGGTTTTCTGTACAAAGGGATGGGTCTTACACTCTCTCAAGAGGCCCAAAAAAGGTTTAAAGAAAAAAGAGTGGGGCTTATAACACGAGGGTAGGCCCAAATGATTTTTCGTTTAAAAATGGTGATCGCGTCGAGGTTTTCTTTTAACGCAGAGGGACTTATACAATAAGTGAGGCCCAAAATGTTTTGGTTAAAAAGGGGATTGGGTCTTACACTCTAATAGAGGCCCAAAGTATTTTGAATGGGTCTTATAGCTCAAGGAGAGGCCCAGATGATTTTTTTATTTTTAAACGGGCGACGATCGCGCCGTTTACTTGTCCAGAGGGACTTATACAATGAGTGAGGCCCAAAAAAGTTTTTGTACAAGGGGGGATGGGTCTTACACTCTCTCAAGAGGCCCAAAAAGTTTTGAAAGTGATTTATGAGGGTTGAATTAATCCAAAACCCTAATTTGTTTTCAAAATGTATTTAATTGAATAAAAATTTAATTAAAATGATCAAAAATTGTTTAACACATGGAAAACAAATTGTGATCTTGGATTAATGCTTCAAAAATTAAGTATTGACCTACAAAATAATTAGAAAGCATTAAAAGTTGCAAAATCAATGTAGAAAAAATATTTAAAATGTCAAAAACAATTAAAATATTAATTCTTTGCAAAAATATCAATTATATGAAATAAATAATATTTTTGGGATTTTTTGTGAAAATAAAATATTTTAACATTTTTGTGAATTATTAAAAAAAGAATCAACTCAAAATCATTAAAACTCAGAGAGAAATTAATTTTTGAATCAATTAAACAAAATCACAATATTCAAATATTTGAATTTCTAAAAATGGCGCCAAGAACAAGCTGAAGAACACGCGCGTGTTCTTAGTTTCTCAGATTTGCATTTTCTATCCAATCTCCATGAATACGTAATCATATCATGCAATCCACATATCATTATGCTCGCCTCAACCTCACGATCATGTTTATGTACTTTAATTTCATTTAAATTAAACATACAACAAGAAATCACGAAGAGACCTCAAGAACCCTAATTTCTGCATGAAGGCTAGGATTTTTGATACACGATTCAAACAATGCAATTAATTGAGGGAAAACATTCCATGCATGATTATGAACATATGGCCAAATTATTGTGCGAGGAAATATGCATAGATTGAGAGATGACCAAGTATGTGCTTACCTCCAAGTCGTGACAGCAAGTTCAAAGTGATTTTTGATTTGGAGGTGTTACAGATGAGTGGTGATGATCTGAACAGCTTCCCTACACCCTATGGATTGTGTTTGGATGGTTGGACTTGATTGAAATTGGCTGGATCATTTTATGGTACCTCAGCTGCACTTTGGTTAAAACCTTGAGCAACCAGCTGGTGATTTCATGAAATTGATTTTTCAGAAGTAATCTAAGTGTTTGATCAGCTCATATGTGATGTATGTGAGGTGTGTGAGTGATTGGTTTGATTGGAATTGCTCTCAAACTCAAAACCCGATAGTGACTTGCCTTAGAAGGCAAAATTGGAGTGAAAGAAGAGATTTTGAGGAAAGCATCTGTTAGATGGCTTTGGTGTACTCAAACTGACCACAATTGAGGTCTATTTATAGTAGAGCAAGTTTGTTTTGCAAGGAATAGTGCATGGCAGCTGGTAAGTAGGTTTGGCCAATGTTGTCCAATGAGAATTCAAGTCTCCTCTAGCCAATGGCTAGAGGTTAGGGCACAGAGCTTTGGTTCCCTTGGTCTTGGATAAGTCTTGACTGATTTCAGATGAGAATGGCTCAGTCCATGCCACCTTGATGGTTCCATTGAATGCCTCAATCCAAATTTGGAGTCTTGTCCCTATTTTGGCAATTCTAGGTTTAACATGCTATTTCTTGTTCCATGGACTTTGGAGGCTTGGCTCAGTGATTGTCCCCTTTAGATTCAATCCTCTGAGGTGTCCAAGTGGATAGGAGCAATTGAATTTGGCTGATTTTGGCAAATCGACCAAAGTTGCAAATTCTGCCTTGCCTTGACAGATTTCAGCAAGGCAACTTGGCAATGTTGTATCTCATGGTGTAGGTTGAATTTGGCAATGTTCTTGGCCATTTTGGAAAGCTCTTACATGATACAACAACTGTTTGAACAAGTTTGGTTTTGATCTCTTTTGATTCCAAGTGAAAAATCCCCCTACATTTGGCAAAAAGTGAGGCAGAATCTGACTTAGTGAAAATTTCACTAAGTGTTGGAAAAAGTGACATTTTCACTTTTCAGCCACTTTGATCACTCCATAACTCAAAATCCTTAATGAATTGGAATGACTTGTAGTTGAAGTTTTTGTAGGTGATAATGAGGGCTACAAATCCATCTTTGGATGAGAAAAAATGGCCTTGTGGTTTAGGAGTTATGGTCCTCCAAAGTTGGTACCTTTGCCACTGTATTTTTAACTTAGAAAATTTTCTAAGTTTTATGGTTACCCCTTTTACAAGTTATCTCACTTTTCTTGATTTTTCTTGATGAATGATGATTCAAATCATACATTAACATCATTTTAGGGTTAAAAATCCATTTTGGTGAAAAATCTCAAAAAGTCAAAGTTGACTTTTGTGCACAGTTGACTTTTTATCATATGAATTCCAAACTGTGCAATTCTTTAGGAAATCATGTCCTTGACCTAAATCAAACTTGATGGACATGTTCCATGGGTGTCATAGGGTATATTCAATCATGTATTAGGGTTTGGGAGCATGTCTTGGTCAAAAGTCAAAGTTATAGTTGACTTTTCTCTTAAAACCCTAATTGTGGTGCAGATGAAATTGAGACTTGTTGCTCAAGCTTCTTGGATCAATCCATTGTTCCAAATGGATCAACATGGTATATTAGAGACCCTCAAATCATGTCTTGAGGTCTTGGCTCATGGTTTATCCCAAAAGTCAACTTAGGGGTGAATTAGGTCAAGAAATCCTAATTCCTGATTTTTGATGAATGCATCCCCTGAGGCAAAATTGACTTGATGCATGGGTTCATGAGGTTCCATGAAGTATATTAGGTCATGTTTTGGATCATTGCCTTGTGCCCAGATGAAAATTTCCATCTGGAGGCCCTGGTCGACCAAAACCCTAATTTGGTGACACTGTCGATCTTAAGACTTGATCCACCTAGAAGGGAGCAGCCTTGTGCTTAATCCTTGAAGTGGGAGTCCTTTTTGATCCATTGTGGATATTTAAGAGATTAGACAAGTTGAAGATCATGTCATTTCTTGATTGATCCTTTGTCTAAGCACTCAGAGAGGGCTTGAAACCCTAATTTTGATTGTATTGGATGCTCACCCATCTTTGGGGAGACTGATGAAGCATGATGGTTCCCCCATATTGTGATGATGATTTGCACAATGATGGGAAATCTTAGTGGTCAAAATTTGGGGTATTACAGTTCTCAGAAGTGGGGCAGTGTCATTGATGTTCAAAGAAAGTAAGATACTCATGGACTGGGTTACAAACCACCTAGGCGTTCTGAAGAGCCTCCCAAGTTCTATGGTCCAGTCCGTCTCACCAGTGCCGGTGTTTTCTTCGACAGAGTCAATGCTATTGAGGATGAAGGAGATAGTGACTGTGACATGGATGAGTGGATCCGTCCCTGCACCCCTGGTCAGAGTTTAGGCAACTGGTCCTCCGAGAAAGTCATCCAAGTGATGCGCCCAGAGTAATTTACTTTTGTTTTCTGTTATGTTGAATCCTACGTTCTGCCCAAGACGTAGTGATATTTATTTGTAGGGCTTGGATGTTTTATTTGCTATTTCTATCATCAATAAAGGACGTTTTTTCATTCAAATATTTTGATCCATGTCTTTCTATTTTTACTTTTTGCATTAACCCACATCAAAATGGCAATGTGTTTCTTGTTTGTTGCACTCATAATAAACATAAAACATCCATCATGCAGGTTTCTTTGTTCAGATTCCACCCATGACTTAGCTATGGCTCGATATTACTTCGACAATCCTATCTATCAAGCCGAAGAAGAGACTGACGAAGACTGTGACTTACCAGAAGAATTAGCCAGGTTACTGAAACAAGAAGAAAGGGTTATTCTACCTTATCAGGAGGAAGTTGAGACTATTAATCTGGGAACCGAGGATGTTAAATGAGAAGTAAAGATTGGGGCTGCTTTGGAAGACTCTGTTAAGAGAATATTGGTTGAGTTACTTCGAGAGTATGTGGATATCTTCGCCTGGTCTTACCAAGACATGCCCGGGCTTGACACTGACATTGTTTCACACCGATTTCCGCTTAAAGAGGGTTGTACTCCAGTCAAGCAGAAGCTGAGAAGAACGAAACCAGATATGGCTGTCAAGATCAAGGAAGAGGTTCAGAAATAGTTAGACGCCGGATTTATCGCTGTGCAAATTATCCACCGTGGGTTGCTAATATTGTACCTGTACCTAAGAAGGATGGAAAGGTCAGGATGTGTGTTGATTACCGAAATTTGAACAGGGTGAGCCCAAAGGATGATTTCCTGCTCCCCCACATTGACGTGTTAGTAGACAATACCGCTCAATATTCTGTGTTTTCCTTCATGGATGGTTTCTCTGGGTATAACCAAATCAAAATGGCCCCAGAGGACATGGAGAAGACTACGTTCATAACACCGTGGGGAACATTTTGCTACAAGGTAATGCCCTTTGGATTGAAGAATGTTGGGGCAACCTATCAGCGAGCAATGGTGACTCTCTTTCATGATATGATTCACAAGGAGATCGAAGTTTACGTTGATGACATGATTGCGAAGTCACAGACAGAGGAAGAACACTTGGTAAACCTCCAGAAGCTGTTTGAAAGTTTAAGGAAGTTCAGACTGAGACTGAATCCGAACAAGTGCACTTTCGGCGTGAGGTCTGGTAAATTGCTGGGATTCATTGTTAGTGAAAGAGGTATCGAGGTTGATCCTGCCAAGATAAGAGCCATACAAGAGATGCCTGAGCCAAGGACAGAGAAAGAGGTCCGTGGATTCTTGGGAAGGTTGAATTACATTGCTAGGTTCATCTCTCATCTGACAGCCACGTGTGAACCAATTTTCAAGTTGTTAAGGAAAGATCAAGAGTGTAGCACCCCAAAATTTGCCCTACCTTTTCTGGCTTGTGTTTCGCAATCATCTGCATTTCCATTAGGTTATAATTCATATTCATTCATTTTCATGTGTTCCTGAGGCGTGGGATCATGGTTTCTTATCTTCTGTGTCACTTGGTTGATATTCATCAATTGGAGACGGTGATTAAGGTTGCCTGACAAATGCGTCTTGGTATTCATGGTTAGCAAGGTTTATTGATTGAAGTTGGAGATTGGTTGAGAATGCGAGTTTGCTTTGGATTTGGAATTTGGGGGGGAATTAAACATGTTAAGACTGGTTATGCAGATCTCTTGGAATTCATATATTTCATTATCCATTTTTTCTATCCATTTCAACCGTGAACCATCTAATCCATACCTAAACCACTTTCTAACCCATATCCCTTTTTAGACCACTTTTATCCATTTTTTTTCATTTCATAAATATCCATTCCATTTTTACCATTTTTGTCCAAATCCATTTCTATAATTCAATTTCCAAACCATAATTCAAATTTTAAATATCCATTCTTAATATCCATTTTTTACTAATCCATAGCAAATCACCTTTTATATCCATATCCGCTTGTTTCAATTCTATATCCATAAAAAAACCATTTTTGATATCCATGTTTATCCATTTAGCTCATGTCCATATCCATTTCAACTTTGTCCAATTTTATCCATTTTATATTCATTTTCAATTATCCACTTTTTAATTCATTCTCCATGTTATCCAAATTCTATCCATCATTTTTTATCATTTATTTTTTATATCCAAATTCATCCTTTGTAGTCCGTTTTTTCTACTATATATCCATTACCCACTTCAATTTCACAACCCCTACGTGCAAACCATGTCCACACTTCAGACCATCAAAAGCCACCGAATTAGCCTACACAAGCTGACCATGATCCTGCAAATAAAAACAACAAATATCCAGGAGAGCACATGAGCCATGTAACCCATACATTCACAAAATCACTTTGCAGCATACTACACAAAAACCACACAAAACATTACAAAGTTTGACAGAAATTGAAAAAAGAACTACATAGCAGGTACAGAAAATTCAGCAGAAAGAATTACAAAAAAATTAACACCTCTCACCAGAAAATTCACAAATTTTCCCAAGCTTCTAACAGAAGTTTCTAACAGAATTTCACAAATCCCAATAACTCTAACAGAATTTCATAACAAACTTTCCCTCTAGATCCTTCCAATCTTCTCTATAAATTCACCTCTTCTTCACTCTTGGGGACTCTGCTGGATTCTACATAATTCTTCATCCATTCTTCATTCACCTTCATCTTCTTCAACCTCCAATTTCTCTCTGCAATTTCTTGAATTCCGTTCATCTCCAACCATGGAAAACACTCTACAATCCAGAAACACAGAACATCAATCTCTTCAACTCTCACCGTAATCAAATCGAAGCTTCTTCGATTCTCACAAATCCTGCAACGAACTCACTTCAACAACTTCAAAACTGAATCTGTAGCAATTTCTCATCATCACTATTTCAAAACTTTCAGAAACCTGCGAAATCGCAACAATCACATCAGAAACTTTGAATTCACGAGAATACATCAACAACACAACGATTCAACATCTTCACCAATTCTTGAATTCAACAACATTTCAATTCTGCGGAAATCAGAAAAAAGAAGAAGCAATGCTCGGAAAGAGTAGGAGAAGCTGTTTGAATTGAAGAGGGAGCAAAAACGTAAACGGATTCAAAGAAAGAACACACATACCTCGTTTTTGAAGAGTCACCGGAACTGCTCCGGTCGGTAAGTTCTCTGAATTTTTCTTTTCTTCCTTTCGTATACGGTCGGTTCGGAGTAGTTCGCTGTTGCTTGAATCTCTCCGTTCGTTGTGTGGTCGCGATCGCGTGTAGTTTAAGATAGTTGTAGCGTGTTGTTGTTTTGGCTTGAGTCCGATTTCTTTTACGCGGATGCGGAAGGTTGAAATCGCGGTTGAGAAAACGAGCGATTGGAGAGCGAGAGTGAAACGGAGACGGTGGAGACGATGATGTTGAAAGATGATGAATCGATGAAGGAGCCGGCCGGGTGTCGTGGTTTTCTGGCGAGCGACTTTTGTTGAAGGTGATCGCGGAGGAAGGTGAGGACGGACCGAACGGAGAGAACGAGAGATGATGACGAAGTCGGCACGGAGAAGCTCAGTCGAGCGAGGAAGAAGACGGCGGCGTTTTGTTAAAGGTTGAAGAAGAAGCATAGAGGGTGGGATTCGAAAAGGAGTTGAAAAGAGATTGAATGAGCAGAGAAAGGAGGCAGACGACAGACCGTTTTTCGGGCCAGGTTGTTTTCCGACGACGACTTGGTGTGTTGAAAGAAAAAGCAACGGCGGTGAGGAGTTTAGAAAGGTGAAGATAGGTTGTACAAATGTTACTTAGGGTTTTCATTTTTATTAAACTAGTCTTTGCCCATGTGGACCAGGTTCAAAGCCCACTCGCCCAGAATTCAGTTGATACCCTCTGTTTTCACACGCACCCCCCTGGATGCCATTCAGTATTTTCTTGGGCTGCACTGCTAAGCCCACTCGCCTCCCATTTCTCTTCTGCACCCTTTGGTTTATTTGTTTAGTCTAACTTCATATTTGGTTTTTTATTTGTTCATTAATTGGTAAATAGATTAGAAAATAATTTTGAATTTTGTTTTTTAACTTTTTAATGAGAATTTAATTCTGAATTGAATATTAGTTTGTGATTTTTGAATTTATTTCAAACTTGATTAGTCCTTAAATTAGATAATATTTTAGATTTAGCTTCTAGTTTTAGATTAATTCTTTTTACTTAGATTTTTAATCTTGGTTTATAATTTTAGAATTAATTTTCTTCAGAACTAATTTTAGGATTTAATTTTTAGTTTTTAATATTAGATTAATATTTTCTTGTTAGAATTTAATCTTGATTTTTACTTAGCATTTTAATTCTAGCTTGGTTATTCCTGACCATGATTTTAATTGCCTATTTTTGGATTAATTGTTGATTAATTTCTGTTTACTTGATTAAATGCTTCTCTGCTTACTTAATTTTTCATCCCTCTTTAAGATCAACTTAACTTCCATCTTGGAAGTAAGTTGCGTCTTATGTTCTTCTTCTCCTTTTTAGGATAGTGTTCTTATACCACACTTAACCTTAGGATCTCCAAGCATGCTAACACTAGGGTGAGTCTTAGTCCCCCTTAGTTTTCACCTTTTATCCGCATTTGAGTCTTTCATCTTCTCATCTCAAAGAAAATTCAAAATATCTAATAAAGGTAGGCATGTATTGCATTTAGGCCTTTCATATAAAGAAAAGATTATAAGGGGTCTTCTATTGTAATCTTAGAATGTGTAGCATATGGCTCATCTTGGGTCAATGTGTTAAACATTTGATCTTGTATGAGGGACTTAAATGCAATACTTGTTGAAGATACAAATAATAAAAAACACTTCTTCATTTCATAATCAACAAAAACACTTAATAAACACAAGTATGCTAGTGTGTATGAACCTTGACAATTGAACTAAGTGTGGGGGTCTTCTTCACCCTTAGTGTGCTTTCTTACTCATTCCATCTTGGAATGTGAGAATGTACACATTCCAATGACTAAGATTTAGATACACTATCATATGCAAACAAATGAAAAAACTTCTAAAAGACAAAAATAAACAATAACGTGTTTCCTTCGGGAATTCTTTCCTCATCTCCTTCATTCATTCCTTAAGGATGCGTCATTTCCGTTCTACTGCAAACAGGTAACGCCTAAGTCTCCATACAGCGAGCCGCAACACCTAAACTGCTGGGATGCGAATGTTGATGTATTCCACTAAAAAACACAAGCAATCCATCCCTAGTGAGAGGAACTACGTCGCTCTGATTCTCATGTTCCCGATGAGATACGTAGGCAGTGGGGTAGGGCCCATGCGAGCACTTCTTTTATTTTCCCTACACTTGTTTCTCGTTCCTTTTCCATTCTTTCTCCTTTCTTTCTTTCAGTTCTTTTTCCAGTATTCTTTTCTATCACCCTTTGTTCGAAACAAGCAAGCGTGGATCCCATCGGGTACGATGGACGCGAGGGGGTGCTAATACCTTCCTCTCACGTAACCGACTCCCGAATCTAGTTCTCTTGGTCGCGAGACCATGCTCTTCCTTTCCTTCAGGTTTATGCAGTGTTTCCTTTCCCTCTCTTGGGATAAATACACATTGCTGGCGACTCTGTTTCGGTGCCACTTTCGCGTTTGTACTTGGATGAAAATCCCGGGAGCGACAGCTGGCGACTCTGCTGGGGACAGGTTGACCTAGTGCTGGTCCATCCTAAGCGAGTCAATCCTAGCGCTTGTTTGCTTTTCTTTCATTGGGTGTTTACTGTTATCTTGTATTTGCTGTTTACTGTATTTTATTACTTGTACCATATTTACAGCATGTTAGCATTTACATTTCATATATTATACTGTGTTGCACTGTTCTGTCTGTTTGGCGGGATGTGATTTCTGAGAGAGGAGCCCAGTACACAGGCTTGAGTATACACTTAGATTTAGAGTGGAGAATAGTGGGACCTACGTGCCATCTGTGTACGTTGGGTAATCACGAAATTCACAGCTAGACGAGGCTATCTTGGGACCCATCATGGCGTACGTATCTTGCATATTCCAGGATGTCGATCTAGAGAGCTGTCGACTCTAGTGACCGATCATGAGGACCTTAGTGGAAACATCTCTCTTTAGTGGTGACAGTGGCAGACCAAATTCTGTGGCAAACCCACTTGCACCCGAGGGCCCACTTTGGAACTTGCATAGGATGACCTTTATTTTCTAAGGTGAGTCAGTGGACGACCTCTTTGATTGGCATAACATTGTATCCTACGGGCTGAATGTGCTATCGCTTCTCAAACCTCCTAAGCCGACAAGCCTTGTTTTCTAAGTACCCACATGTGAGAGGGGCGGGTTGTTTACAGGTTTGTAGGTAACCTTGACCTTCAACATACCCGGTATTCTGGATTTCCTATCAGTGTGGACTTATCAGCCTGGTATTCTGGTATTCTGATCATCCGGTATTATGGTATTTCGGTATTCTCTTCAGAACAGACTCATGAACCTATTCAGTCATCAGCACAACACAATGATTATTCGGACTATGTGGAAGCTTTGATCCCATGTCTTATTGCATTCATATTATTGCATTGCATTTGCATCTTGCATCATTTTTGCATATCCTTTCTCCAGGCCTGATCAGAGAGCTCATCCATCCTTTATCTGAACTACAGTTTGATTCCCCGACTTTCGTATTGGACTTGAATTAACCTTGGGAAGGATCATGAACTCTGGGGAACAGAATCAGTTTGTGACTAGGGCCAATGTTGAATTGATGAAGCATCAGTTGGACCAACTTATGGAAGCTATGGCCACCATGACAAGGGGAGAGGCCAATGTTCAGAGGACTTCTATGATTGGGAATGTCATTCCACCTCTGGTGGACAATGTTGCTCAAGCTCAGCCGGTGCGGATCCCTGTCGAGAATCAAGTTGAGCAAGAACCTCCTTTTGTCCGAGATGGACATTCATCTTCTCTTGATGCCGTTGATTATCAGAGTTTTGCATTCTCTGTGCCAGCTGTCCGAGGGGTAGTTCCGAAGATGAAGCCTAAGGACCCATGATCTGTTCACTTTGTTGAAAAATTTTGTTGGTTGGAAGAAAAGATTAAAGCCCTGGAGAGGCGTGATACTCTTGATTTGAATGCTTCGAGCATGTGTTTGGTGTCTGGCCTGGTAATGCCTCCAAAGTTTAAAATGCCGAAGTTTGAGCAATACAAAGGAGATAGCTGTTCGAAGCTACATTTGGTGATATTCTGCAGAAGAATGACCTCACATGTCGACAATGACAAGCTTATGATCCACTGTTTCCAAGACAGTCTGAGTGGGGCATCTTTGTATTGGTATATGCAGTTGCAGAGTGGTAGCATCCAATCATGGTCAGATCTAGCCAACGCCTTTGTGAAGCAGTACGATTATAATCTTGACATGGCTCCCAGTCGAATGCATTTGCAAGACTTGTCCCAAGCAGATAATGAATCATTCCGAGAGTATGCTCAGAGATGGAGAGAGTTAGCCGCTCGTGTTCAACCGCCACTTTCGTATAGAGAATTTGTTGATTTGTTCATGGATACCCTGCAAGGACCGTACTTGGAAAAAATGATTGTCAATGGGGCAGCCAAATTTTCTGACCTGGTAATGGTGGGAGAACGCATCGAGAGCCTGATTAAATGTGGAAAGCTCCAAGACGTCTTGAACTTCCAAGCTAATGAAAATGAATCAGTTGTCAGTTCTCAGGAAGAATTCGAGGAAGAAACTAGTTCCATGCGGGAATCTTCACCACCTCGTTCTTGGTGTTCAGACATATCAAGTGTTCAGAGTCAACAATCTTATGGGTCTTCGTATCAAGGACAATATTCTTCTGCAAATCAGAGACCTCCGCAGAGTCAACGATCATATCGCCGTCAGCCGCGTCAGCACGCCTGACAAAGGCCAAGAAAGCCAGAGAGGCATTTCGCTCATTTGCCAATGTCGTATAGTCAGATGTTGCCGGATTTGATCAGAGGTGGATTGATAGTGCCGAAGGATTTGAAGCCATTGCCTTTTTCGTATCCACTAGGTTTTAATGTCGATGCCCGTTGTGACTACCATGCTGGGGCACAGGGGCATTCAACTGAAGACTGTAAGGTGCTCGGGAGCAAGGTTCAGACTCTTCTTGACTCAAATATGTTCTCATTCACGCCTCAGGGTATTCAGATAAACATTTCTCCTTCATCCAGTCAGGTGGGTTTATCAGTCTAGGTTATGGAAGAAGTCACTGAGAGCAGTTGTGCAGATGAGTATCAGAATGACTTCGATGAGCAATTCTGAAGATGGCCAGCTCATTAGCAAATCAAGCTTGGAAGGCCCAGTTCCTCAAAGTTGGCGACCATTTAGATCATGTCATTTCTTTGCATTTGTAGTTTCTTTTCTGCTAAAAAATGCAAACTCATTTGTAAAACTCGTCTGTTTTCAATTGATAATGATAATGAAATGAATATGCATGTTTTGGTTAAATCCAGTCGTGTTCACTCATACTTTTGTTTATTGGTATCTAACATTTGTTTAAGCAGGATCCGAGGGAGGATGATGATATTCAAAGACGCAGAACTTCCAATTGTATGCTTTTGGGACAAAACTCTGCTGATGATGTACAGGCATTGTTTCAATTCGTCAAACACCGGAGACATAAGGAAGATAATCCCTTGTCAACCTCGTTGAGCCTAGAAGCAGGAATTTCTTTCTGAAAACAAAAAAAACCCTCTATCTTAACCCGGGGCAGGGTAGGTGTCAGTTAATTTGACCAAGCGTTCAAATTTCAAAGGAGTGTCTCATTCGAGGATAAAATCGCAGAGGTTATCCCTCACCAACTGAAGAGTGAGGCAGTCACAACCTTTTCAAAACAAGTCAAACAAACCTGTGTCACACGATTAGTTCAAAAAAAAAAAGAAAAAAAAAAGAAGAAAAAGCCCGCTAAGTCGAAACTTGAAAACAAGTGACTTAGGAAAAAGATAGGGCATCCCACTGGACTTCAAAATCGAAAAATTCAAAAGAATCAGTCCAGGCAAAAATCAGGGATATCAAAAAAACAAAAGAATGAAAAAGCGAAAAGCGGAAAGGATGACAAAAGAAAAATCCTCGAATAAAGAACAAATCGTGTGAATACAGACACCAAAGAGAAAATGGGTGACTGTCACTCCGAAAATTGTGTGGGTCCTGCTATCCTCCTACCATTCATTAACCTTTTTGAAAGGTGAGCGCTTGTGTCAAGTTAGCTGAACGTAGGACTGGAGAACACCAAGGAGAATGGGTGGGTTAAAACAAAATTTTGAGCCTTATATCCTTTTTTTTCTTAAACCGCGAACCAGGCCACGTTACAACATGTGAAAGACCTAATTGAAGCGGGGTTGTTTCGAAAGCATACTTTGGTAAAGATCGCGGCGAAGTTGACTCCTAAAAGGATCTTCTTACCATTCATGTTGGTATCAGTGACATTTTGATAAGTGATTCGTTCACTACACGTCATAATATTTTTCCAGTGAACAAGCTTGGATTTCAAAACTGTCATATGCATTGCATTAAAATTATCTTTTCAAAACGAATTGTTTTACTTGCGAGTCAGTACTTGACATCAGGAAAGTTTCTACAATGGAAAGATTGATTAAGCTAAGGTGCAAAGTGCCCGAGTACTCCGTTGAGCCGGGGCAAGTCATACCAAACGGGTTATCCATTCCAAGATTCAGTTAATCTGGGGAAATTATGTCGAGAATCTGGGGCAATCAAGTCGAGATTCGACAAATCTCTCAAAGGTCAGTTAAAGGTACTCCTTCACCGATCAGCCAGACAGGGGCACAAATCATTTCAAAGCTGGGGAAGGCCACCCCAAAGACCAGGAGGTTACTCTCTCCGGAGGATGGTTAATCAAAAGCCATGGGGCAATATATGTCGGATCTTCACGAGACATCCTGAAGACATGTCCATTCACAGGTTCCTTTATGGGTTTCTGCTGCATCGGGGCACCTCTGTTGGTCATATCACATCTGCAGGGTTCACGTTGATAGTTAACACATGACGTCCCCAATAGAGTCTCTCTCCCTAACAGAGATAGCTGGAGTTTCATAACTCGTGGCAGAGCATTATGGAGATTGTGATTATTCTCCCCAGCAAGAGTTCATGAGTTCGCTCTCCCCTGGCCAGCTTGACGAAGTTTATTGCTCTTCAGTGAGAGTTCATATTACCGTACAGGATAAGAGTGTTGGATTTGTGCTTCCTCAGTATGCTGTAAAGTTTTGTCTCCCCAACGGAGTAAAGATAGAAGGTAGATTCCCAACAAAGGAGCAAGTCTAATCTGGTCCCCTGGCAGAGCTGACATCATCAACCATTATCCCCAAGCATATTTTTGAGAGGTGGTTAGCTTTCCCCAGCAAGTCAAAGGTCGATTGTCATTGGCACTTTTCTCCAACAGATTCCTGGGATGTTTCTCCAACAGAAGTTTGTATCCATACTTCCCTGCAGAATAGAGGCTTAGTCGGGATCTCGAGCAGTTATGACCTTGAAGGCGGTCCAGTTTGTTATCCCCCAGCGGAGTTGGTCTCGTCTCTTCAGCATTTATTTTGCTGGAGTGCTCTTGTTGCATATCATAAACATCATGGCATAATCATCATCGCATATCATTAGCATAGCATTGCATGAAGCCTTGTAAAACCAAACAGCAAATCCATAGCCCAACCTTGCTCGGCCTCCTGCCACAACCCACTTTGCTGGTATATTTCAAAAACCTGAAATCCTATCCCTATTGGCATTTCTTTCAAACCTGAAGTCCAATCCCTATTGGCACTTCATGCAAAATCCAATCCCCATTGGTACCCAGAAAGATTTCGCCTTTGAAAAACAATCACCATCAGGTTTCACCTGTTCCTGCCAGCAAAGTTCAATCATACTGGGCACATCCTTCTTTTCCCGGTTGCCCGAGCATGCGTCAACATTCTTGCATATAACAATCATTGCATCCTCAAATCGCGTAGCATTTCCATTTGATATGGAGCATTACGCCATAGAAAGAGAATTCCAACATATGCATGCGAAGCATAAGCCAGATTTGGTACCTTGTGTGAAATCCCGAATCAATTTCCAATCAAGACGGTGACATATCCCCAGCAGACATTACAATCAACCCAGTCGGTTACCTTTCTTTTGGGTCGTAGATCATACGTCGATCTTACCCTCGACCAGTCTTTGTCCATCAACCCCTTGATGACAACATTTCGGTCAGGTTTCCTTTCCATCAAACCCCTTTGATGATGTGTTTCTGCGTATGGTTTTCTTTCTGTCATCCCTATGACAATGTGCTCCCTAAGTCAGGTATTCTTTCTGTCATCCCTATGACAATGTGTCCCCTCGATCAGGTCTCCTTTCTGTCATCCCTATGACGATGTGTTTCCCTTGGTCGAGTCTTCTTTTTGTCATCCCCATGACAATGTGTTTCCTTTGATCAGGTAATCTTTCTGTCATCCCTATGACAATGTGTTGCCTTTTGGTCAAGTCTCCTTTCTATCATCCCTATGAAAATGTGTTGCCTTTTGGTCGAGTCTTCTTCCTGTCATCCCTATGACAATGTGGTCCCTCGATCAGGTCTTCTTCCTATCATCCCTATGACAGTGTGTTTGTTTGGTCGAGCCCTCTTCCCGTCAACCCTTTGACGAGATGTTTCTTGGGGTTCATCTTCTTTCTGTCATACCTATGACAATGTGTTGCCTTCGATCGAGTCTTCTTCCCGTCAACCCTTTGACGATGTGCTCCTTCGGTCCGGTTCTCTTTCTGTCATCCCTATGACAATGTGTTTCCTTCGTTCAGGTCATCTTTCTATCATCCCTATGACAATGCGTCCCTCAGTTGAGTCTTCATGTCATCCCCATGACAAGGTGCTTTGTTTAGTCGAGTCTTCTTGTCATCCCTATGACAATGTGCTCCCGATCAGGTATTCTTCCTGTCATCCCTATGGCAATGTGTTTCCTGTAGTCGAGTCGCCTTTCTGTCATCCCTATGACAATGTGTTCCTTTAGTTGAGTCTTCTTGTCGTCATCCCTATGACGATGTGTCCTTTCAGTCGGGTTTCATTTTTCTTCCCGTCAAAACCCTTTGAAGATGTGGTTCTCTGGGTATGTGGTCTTTCCGTCAAAATCCTTTGACGAAGTGTGATTGGGCTCCAGTTTATATCTTTTCTCCCACAGAGTGCAAATTTTGCGGTTCTTTTTGTATTCAATCACCTTCTACCTTGAACGTCTGAAAGCAGTTGCTATCATCCCTTCAGGTCCAAGTCGATTGAATAGGGGCAGCTGTAGCACCCCAAAATTTGCCCTACCTTTTCTGGCTTGTGTTTCGCAATCATCTGCATTTCCATTAGGTTATAATTCATATTCATTCATTTGCATGTGTTCATGAGGCGTGGGATCATGGTTTCTTATCTTCTATGTCACTTGGTTGATATTCATCAATTGGAGACGGTGATTAAGGTTGCCCGACAAATGCGTCTTGGTATTCATGGTTAGCAAGGTTTATTGATTGAAATTGGAGATTGGTTGAGAATGCGAGTTTGCTTTGGATTTGGAATTTGGGGGGGAATTAAACATGTTAAGACTGGTTATGCGGATCTCTTGGAATTCATATATTTCATTATCCATTTTTTCTATCCATTTCAACCGTGAACCATCTAATCCATACCTAAACCACTTTCTAACCCATATCCCTTTTTAGACCACTTTTATCCATTCTTTTTCATTTCATAAATATCCATTCCATTTTTACCATTTTTGTCCAAATCCATTTCTATAATTCAATTTCCAAACCATAATTCAAATTTTAAATATCCATTCTTAATATCCATTTTTTACTAATCCACAGCAAATCACCTTTTATATCCATATCCGCTTGTTTCAATTCTATATCCATAAAAAAACCATTTTTGATATCCATGTTTATCCATTTAGCTCATGTCCATATCCATTTCAACTTTGTCCAATTTTATCCATTTTATATTCATTTTCAATTATCCACTTTTTAATTCATTCTCCATGTTATCCAAATTCTATCCATCATTTTTTATCATTTATTTTTTATATCCAAATTCATCCTTTGAAGTCCATTTTTTCTACTATATATCCATTACCCACTTCAATTTCACAACCCCTACGTGCAAACCATGTCCACACTTCAGACCATCAAAAGTCACCAAATTGGCCTACACAAGCTGACCATGATCCTGCAAATAAAAACAACAAATATCCAGGAGAGCACATGAGCCATGTAAACCATACATTCACAAAATCACTCTGCAGCATACTACACAAAAACCACACAAAACATTACAAAGTTTGACAGAAATTGAAAAAAGAACTACATAGCAGGTACAGAAAATTCAACAGAAAGAATTACAAAAAAATTAACACTTCTCACCAGAAAATTCACAAATTTTCCCAAGCTTCTAATAGAAGTTTCTAACAGAATTTCACAAATCCCAATAACTCTAATAGAATTTCATAACAAACTTTCCCTCTAGATCCTTCCAATCTTCTCTATAAATTCACCTCTTCTTCACTCTTGGGGACTCTGCTGGATTCTACATAATTCTTCATCCATTCTTCATTCACCTTCATCTTCTTCAACCTCCAATTTCTCTCTGCAATTTCTTGAATTCCGTTCATCTCCAACCATGGAAAACACTCTGCAATCCAGAAACACAGAACATCAATCTCTTCAACTCTCACCGTAATCAAATCGAAGCTTCTTCGATTCTCACAAATCCTGCAACGAACTCACTTCAACAACTTCAAAACTGAATTTGTAGAAATTTCTCATCATCACTATTTCAAAACTTTCAGAAACCTGCGAAATCGCAACAATCACAATAGAAACTTTGAATTCACGAGAATACATCAACAACACAACGATTCAACATCTTCACCAATTCTTGAATTCAACAACATTTCAATTCTGCGGAAATCAGAAAAAAGAAGAAGCAGTGCTCAGAAAGAGTAGAAGAAGCTGTTTGAATTGAAGAGGGAGCATAAACGTAAACGGATTCAAAGAAAGAACACACATACCTCGTTTTTGAAGAGTCACCGGAACTGCTCCGGTCGGTAAGTTCTCTGAATTTTTCTTTTCTTCCTTTCGTATACGGTCGGTTCGGAGTAGTTCGCTGTTGCTTGAATCTCTCCGTTCGTTGTGTGGTCGCGATCGCGTGTAGTTTAAGATAGTTGTAGCGTGTTGTTGTTTTGGCTTGAGTCCGATTTCTTTTACGCGGATGCGGAAGGTTGAAATCGCGGTTGAGAAAACGAGCGATTGGAGAGCGAGAGTGAAACGGAGACGGTGGAGACGATGATGTTGAAAGATGATGAATCAATGAAGGAGCCGGCCGGGTGTCATGGTTTTCTGGCGAGCGACTTTTGTTAAAGGTGATCGCGGAGGAAGGTGAGGACAGACCGAACGGAGAGAACGAGAGATGATGACGAAGTCGGCACGGAGAAGCTCAGTCGAGCGAGGAAGAAGACGACGGCGTTTTGTTAAAGGTTGAAGAAGAAGCATGGAGGGTGGGATTCGAAAAGGAGTTGAAAAGAGATTGAATGAACAGAGAAAGGAGGCGGACGACGGACCTTTTTTCGGGCCAGGTTGTTTTCCGGCGACGACTTGGTGTGTTGAAAGAAAAAGAAACAGCGGTGAGGAGTTTAGAAAGGTGAAGATAGGTTGTACAAATGTTACTTAGGGTTTTCATGTTTATTAAACCAGTCTTTGCCCATGTGGACCGGGTTCAAAGCCCACTCGCCCAGAATTCAGTTGATACCCTCTGTTTTCACACGCACCCCCTGGCTGCCATTCAGTATTTTCTTGGGCTGCACTGCTAAGCCCACTCGCCTCCCATTTCTCTTCTGCACCCTTTGGTTTATGTGTTTAGTCTAACTTCATATTTGGTTTTTTATTTGTTCATTAATTGGTAAATAGATTAGAAAATAATTTTGAATTTTGTTTTTTAACTTTTTAATGAGAATTTAATTCTGAATTGAATATTAGTTTGTGATTTTTGAATTTATTTCAAACTTGATTAGTCCTTAAATTAGATAATATTTTAGATTTAGCTTCTAGTTTTAGATTAATTCTTTTTACTTAGATTTTTAATCTTGGTTTATAATTTTAGAATTAATTTTCTTCAGAACTAATTTTAGGATTTAATTTTTAGTTTTTAATATTAGATTAATATTTTCTTGTTAGAATTTAATCTTGATTTTTACTTAGCATTTTAATTCTAGCTTGGTTATTCCTGACCATGATTTTAATTGCCTATTTTTGGATTAATTGTTGATTAATTTCTGTTTACTTGATTAAATGCTTCTCTGCTTACTTAATTTTTCATCCCTCTTTAAGATCAACTTAACTTCCATCTTGGAAGTAAGTTGCGTCTTATGTTCTTCTTCTCCTTTTTAGGATAGTGTTCTTATACCACACTTAACCTTAGGATCTCCAAGCATGCTAACACTAGGGTGAGTCTTAGTCCCCCTTAGTTTTCACCTTTTATCCGCATTTGAGTCTTTCATCTTCTCATCTCAAAGAAAATTCAAAATATCTAATAAAGGTAGGCATGTATTGCATTTAGGCCTTTCATATAAAGAAAAGATTATAAGGGGTCTTCTATTGTAATCTTAGAATCTGTAGCATATGGCTCATCTTGGGTCAATGTGTTAAACATTTGATCTTGTATGAGGGACTTAAATGCAATACTTGTTGAAGATACAAATAATAAAAAACACTTCTTCATTTCATAATCAACAAAAACACTTAATAAACACAAGTATGCTAGTGTGTATGAACCTTGACAATTGAACTAAGTGTGGGGGTCTTCTTCACCCTTAGTGTGCTTTCTTACTCATTCCATCTTGGAATGTGAGAATGTACACATTCCAATGACTAAGATTTAGATACACTATCATATGCAAACAAATGAAAAAACTTCTAAAAGACAAAAACAAACAATAACGTCTTTCCTTCGGGAATTCTTTCCTCATCTCCTTCATTCATTCCTTAAGGATGCGTCATTTCCGTTCTACCACAAACAGGTAACGCCTAAGTCTCCATACAGCGAGCCGCAACACCTAAACTGCTGGGACGCGAATGTTGACGTATTCCATTAAAAAACACAAGCAATCCATCCCTAGTGAGGGGAACTACGTCGCTCTGATTCTCATGTTCCCGATGAGATACGTAGGCAGTGGGGTAGGGCCCATGCGAGCACTTCTTTTATTTTCCCTACACTTGTTTCTCGTTCCTTTTCCATTCTTTCTCCTTTCTTTCTTTCAGTTCTTTTCCCGTATTCTTTTCTATCACCCTTTGTTCGAAACAAGCAAGCGTGGATCCCATCGGGTACGATGGGCGCGAGGGGGTGCTAATACCTTCCCGCGTAACCGACTCCCGAATCCAGTTCTCTTGGTCGCGAGACCATGCTCTTCCTTTCCTTCAGGTTTATGCAGTGTTTCCTTTCCCTCTCTTGGGATAAATACACATTGCTGGCGACTCTGTTTCGGTGCCACTTTCGCGTTTGTACTTGGATGAAAATCCCGGGAGCGACAAAGAGGTCAGGTAGAATGACAATTGTTGAGAGGCATTTGAAAGGATAAAGAAGTATTTGCAGGAACCTCCAGTCCTTATGCCACCGGTGTTCGGGAGACCGTTGATTATGTACCTTACGGTTCTTGAGAATTCGATGGGTTGTGTGCTCAGTCAACACGACGAGACAGGTAGGAAAGAGTACGCCATTTACTACCTGAGTAAGAAGTTCACTGATTGCGAATCAAGATACTCTATGTTGGAAAAGACATGTTGTGCACTCGCTTGGGCAGCCAAGCGCCTGAGGCAGTATATGTTAAACCACACAACCTTGTTGATTTCGAAGATGGATCCGATTAAGTACGTATTTGAGAAGCAGGCACTTTCTGGAAGGATAACCCGTTGGCAGATGGTTTTGACAGAATACGATATTCAGTATGGTAATGGAATTGGAGCAATCATTACGACCCCGAAGGGTTCTCATATACCTTTCACTGCCCGGTTAGCGTTCATGTGTACCAACAACGAGGCGGAGTATGAAGCATGCATCATGGGGTTAGAGGAGGCAATTGATTTGAGAATTAACAATCTCGATGTCTATGGTGATTCCACGTTGGTAGTTAATCAGATTACAGGAGAATGGGAGACTCGTCAGGCAAATTTGGTACCTTATAACAACTATGCCAGAAGGTTGTTACCGTTCTTTGACAAGGTGGATTTTCATCATGTGCCTCGAGCTGAGAATCAGATGGCCGATGCGTTAGCGACATTAGCATCCATGTATAAGGTGAACCGTTGAAATGAAACACCTTCGATTAGAATCATGCGTCTGGACAGACCGGCTTTTGTGTTTGCAATTGAAGATGTGTCTGATGGCAAACCGTGGTATCATGATATTAAGGTTTTTCTGAAGAGACAGAAGTATCCAGAAGGTGCCTCCACCAAGGATAAGAAGACTCTGAGAAGGTTGGCAGGAAACTTCTTTCTGAATAAAGATGATGTGTTATATAAGAGGAACTTCGATATGGTCTTGCTACGTTGTGTTGATGAACACGAGGCAGGTTTGTTGATGGAGGAAGTTCACGAGGGCTCTTTTGGTACTCATTCCAGTGGACACACCATGGCTAGAAAGTTGTTGAGGGCAGGATATTACTGGATGACTATGGAGGCTGATTGTTTCAAGTACGCCCGAAAGTGCCATAAATGCCAGATCTATGCAGATAAGATGCATGTACCGCCTACGCCTCTAAACGTGTTATCATCTCCTTGGCCTTTTGCAATGTGGGACATAGATATGATTGGGAAGATTGAGCCCACTGCTTCCAATGGGCATCGTTTCATTTTGGTTACCATTGACTATTTCACAAAGTGGGTGGAGGCAGCCTCGTATGGCAACGTCACCAAGCGAGTGGTAGCCCGGTTTATAAAGAAGGACATCATCTGTCGTTATGGGGTCCCGGAGAGAATCATCACTGATAATGGCTCGAATTTGAACAACAAGATAATGAAGGAACTATGTCAGAGTTTTAAGATCGAGCATCATAATTCCTCTCCATATCGTCCGAAGATGAATGGGGCTGTTGAGGTAGCAAATAAGAATATTAAGAAGATTGTGCAGAAAATGGTGGTAACATATAAAGACTGGCATGAGATGCTGCCTTATGCCCTACATGGTTACCGTACTTCGGTGCGTACGTCAACTGGGGCAACCCCTTTCTCATTGGTATATGGTATAGAAGCAGTTTTACCCTTAGAGGTCGAGATTCCGTCTTTGAGAGTTCTGGCAGATGTGAAGCTTGATGAGCTGAATGGGTGCGTTCCAGATTGGTTCAGTTGAACCTTATTGAAGAAAGGAGATTGGCAGCCATCGCACATGGTCGGTTGTATCAGAGCAGGATGAAGCACACCTTTGACCAGAAAGTGCATCCTCAGAGTTTTCAGACAGGTGAATTGGTTTTGAAAAGGATCCTTCCTCCTCAGACAGATCACAGGGGCAAATGGACTCCAAACTACGAGGGGCCATATGTAGTCAGAAAGGTTTTCTCTGGTGGAGCCTTACTACTTTCAACTATGAATGGCGAAGATTTTACATCCCCTGTGAACGCAGGCGTAGTCAAAAAATACTTCGCATAAAAGAGACCCGCTGGACACAAAAAGAAAGTCCAGGCAAAAAGGGGCATCCCGACGAACCATAAAAAGGAAAAGGTTCGGGCAAAAGTTAGGGATAAAATGTAAAAAGAAACGTGTAAACCCGCAAAGTTGAAAACCTGAAAAGGCGACTTTGGAAAAAATGGGTATCCCGATGGATTGAAAACCCGAAAAGGGCGATCCAGGCAAAAGTTAGGGATCTATAAGCGAAATGCTATGGTCTGCGTTCAATCTGTAAGCACTTTCAATACCTGGAAATTCTGAAAGAAAGGAATCGGTTCAGTCAGTCTCTTCAAAGGTCAAGACATTTGTGGACAAGCAAGACATGGGGGTCATAGCTGAGTCGAATCATGGTGGATATCTGTTCCCGCATTGCCGACATGTGTATTTTCTTTTTTTTTGCTTTTGCGCAATTACCTCTTTTTAGGGATTGCTTCCTATTGTAAATGCCTATTTATAGGCCACTTTTCTCAATAAAATTTTCATTTCACTCAAAGAGCTTTCCGTTGATTATTTTACTTTTACTGTTTTGTTCGTAAAAACGTCCGATATTTTTGATAAACATGGCATATAAAACTTCGAGCTTTGCGGGGCATGACGAAAAGCAGTAGAAATTACTTAGGCATTAACGGTGATAGTTATGTCGTGGCATATTCTTTTGTTGTTATTTGACTTGCAGGGCAACAACATTGTACTTCCCCAGCAGGGTGGCTCTCCCCAGCATTGAGATTGCACCTCTCTTCAGCAGAGCAGACCTTCCCCAGCAAGAGACTTGGGAAGTATTTTCTCCGGATCAAGACGATATTTCCCCACAGAATCAGGGTGTTCACCTTCCCTATCCAGTCAGGAAGCGTGCTTTCACCGACGATGTCACATTCTAGTCCCCAGCAAGGTGGGAGTAAAGTCATTCTCCCCATCAACAGGCTAAGTTCAGCCGTTTTCCCCAAGCAGGATGGTATTATGGGCTGGCATCCCCAGCAGGTCCTAATCCCATCTGTTATTGGCAACCCTCAGTAACAGACTTCTGATTCTGTTATTGGCATTCATTCTCAACTCCCCCAGCAGAGGAGGAATCTCAGGTTCGATGTCACGTTCAGTAAAGGACATATGCAATCCCCGGTAGAGTGTATATGCTTTTGGATTTCATCCCCGACAGAAGTTGTGGATTCAAAGAGTCGGTCAGTGTGAGCCTTCTCAGCAGAGTTACTGGATTCAGAGGACAATTTATTTTTGTCATCCCCAGCTAAATTGGTCTTTTCTCTCCAGCATTTATTTTGCTGGAGATACCCTTTTTGCGTATCATGAGCATTTGCATTGCATCCTCAAAAGCGTAGCATTTCCACTCCGTGTGGAGCATTACGGCAAGATTCAAACATAGGCATCCGAAGCATAAGCCAGGTTTGAGTTTCCTTCGTCGGGAAAAAAGCAGATTTCGGAGAATATCATTCGACTTTAATCCACAGGTGTTGGGTTTAGTCATTCAAATCAATATTTGACATTCCCTTGCAGAGCTGTTTTCCAGGAGCGTTAATCCATGATTTCCTTTTTACCCCTTCGTCCAGGTGGTCCTTTGGTTTATTCCCTCAAGAGTTTCTACCCTTTGGCGGCCGTCCGTGTCCTTTCAGCGCCCGTCCGTGTTTGAACCTTTTATTTCAATGCCCGTCCGTATTGACCTTTGACGCCCGTCCGTGTCCTTTCAGTACCCGTCCGTGTTTGAACCTTTTATTTCAATGCCTGTCTGTATAGACCTTTGACGCCCGTCCGTGTCCTTTCAGCACCCGTCAGTGTTTGAAACTTTTATTTCAATGCTCGTCCGTATTTGACCTTTGACGCCCGTCTGTGTCCTTTCAGCACCCGTCCATGTTCGAACCTTTTATTTCAATGCCCGTCTGTATTGACCTTTGACGCCCGTTCATGTCCTTTCGGCACCCGTCCGTGTTTGAGCCTTTTGTTTCAATGCCCGTCCGTATTGACTTTTGATGCACGTCCGTGTCCTTTCAGCACCCGTCTGTGTTTGAACTTTTGTTTTGATGCCCATCCGCATTGAATCCTTTTACCTTTCCAGTACCCGTCCGTATTGAACCCTTTTACACCCGTCCGTGTATCTTTTCGATGCCCGTCCGTATTGAACCCTTTTACACCCGTCCGTGTATCTTTTCGATACCCGTCCGTATCGAACCTTTTTACACCCGTCCGTGTATCTTTGCGGTACCCTGTTCGTATCTGATATCTTTGACTCCTTGACGCCCGTCCGCGTTTATCCGCAGCATAGTTAACACCCGTTTGTGTTTATTTCATGACATTCCAATACACTGTTCGTATTGATTTCCAACACTCGTACGTGTTGTGGCAAGTGCAACATTTATTGCTTGTTCCCCAGTGGAGTCGTCCCTCCTTTGTTGATTGCAAATTTCTGGGTTCTTTGGTATTCAATCTCCGTGTATCCCGATTGTCTGAAAGCCGTCGCTATCACACCCTCAGGACCAAGTTGATTGAATAGGGGCAGCTGTAGCACCCCAAAATTTGCTCTCCTTACTTTAGTACTAACTGGCTTATGTTTCATCTCATTTTGGATTATCATATGTGCATATCATTGGTTCTTAGCATGGCGTCAAGGTGCCTGAGGCAAGTTCAAGAGGAGAAGATGTTCTTCAAAGGGTCAAGCAAGAGAGTTCAAGTGGATCACTCTCTCCTAACCAGTGCAGAGACTAGGGTTGTGAGATTCTTGGGATTATTGCTCCAATGGGCAAGTTTCTTGGGTTTTTATCATCACCAAATGGCATATCTTATCTTTGTTGAAGAGGATACACGTCATATTCAGAGGAATTTAGATTTGGAGACTGTGTTGTTTCCTCCTAGACTGAGGGTACCAAAATTAGGGTTTGCTGTAAAGTCAGTTTATTTCTGATTTTTTGGGCAAGACTTGGTTCCATGGTATTCCTTGGGCCCCTAAGTATCTAGGAATGGAAGATTGTCCATCAGTTTGGTCCAGGAGAAGTTCAATTGGCCAATGGATTGGGAATCAGGAGAATTGGGGAAAAGTCAACAGTGAGAGGGGAAGTCAACTGTGAAATTTTGAGGTTCTCTTCAAGGTTTTCAAGGTCTCACATCCTCACATGGTCTTCAAGAGTCAAGTTTCACACCATTTATCAAGAATCAAGGGTTGGTACAAAAGTTGCTAAATATGGAAATGACCTATACTTTGAAAGTTTCCTTTTTGGGCAAGTCCTTACATTACATTCAACTTGACTTTTCACCATCAAGAAAGCTTCAAATGAATTTTCCTCAAACATGAAAGTTGAAGATCGTTTTCTCCCCTTTCCAACAAGTATGAGTGGGTCTCCATATCATTTGTGAAACTCAAGTTATGATCAAAAGAAGGCAAGGTGGTTTTTAGGGTTTCCATTTTCACAACTTTTGCACTTAGGGACATAGTGACCTATAATTAATTCCATTGCTTCAAGGCACATTCCAACATCAAAGAAAAATCCCTAAGGAGCATTTTTGGCCTTTAAATCAAGAAGTTTCATGGTTTATTCATCACTTATTTTCCATTACGCAAAATTGCCAAATTATTTAAAACTCATGAACCAAGGCATCTCAAGGCCCAAATCAAATTTAGGTGTGATTAGCAATTGTTAAATAAGTGATCCATCATCAAGGGTTTGGATATCCATGCATGGAGGAGGGTGTATTTCACATTATTCAAATTTCCAAATTTGCCCAAAACTCATTAAACAAAGAATTACCAAGGCCCAAGTGATTATCAGTGGTTTAACCTAGCCTATTTAAACTTACTCATGCTAGGGTTAGGGGGAGAACACGTGCTTTTGGAGGAGAACAAGAACTTGAACCCTAAAAACTTCTCTCATTCGTATCTCTCAACCAAGAGGAGCTTTTCCAAAAATTCTTCCACAGCCTTCCTCCTTGTGATCCATAGAGTACAAACCATCCCTCGTTTGAAGCTAAGAGCAAGGGAATAAGTGGCTTGATCTCAGGTTAGTGATATTTTTGATGACCACAAAACTCTCCTTTTAAATACGCATAATGTTGTGTGGTATCCATGGATCATTCTGATATATTTATTTTTGAAATTGGACGTGTGGTTGATGGCATCGTGTGTTTAAAGTTTTGGAACCCTAGCTTGTTCTCTTCGTTTTTCATTATGCATTGGTTATTTGCGAATTTGAATGTGATATTTGAGATCCTGACGAAATTCTGGTCAAGGTAGTGTATGGGTTTGCGTTTTCTGGGTTGTTTTTTGTTGCAGGTGAACGGA